>CM062809.1:1131249890-1132499890 GCA_031772625.1 Pinus tabuliformis | reverse complement strand
TCTCTCTCTACCTTCACCCGATCCTCTTATTGCGTCATCACCTCGTAGCCTCAATCTCCAAATCTACTTTCATCACAAGTGGGTTTGCTTGAGCTTGCAACTTTGTTCTGCCTCTACGTTGTCAACAACCTTCATCTTGCATTTGTCGCATGGAGGAGTGCTACCTTCTGTTGTTGGTGATGATGTTTCTCATTGTGACGCTACTACAATTTCATCTTGATATCCTTTTCCATGAACAACTTGATGTCTTCATAGATAAGTAAGTTCATAGACACTTGATCGACTACTTCCCCAATTGTGCTCTAAATGGTGTCTTCGACTCTGCTCTCCTGGAAGCCATTGTACCTGTGCTGCTGAGAGGCAGACAAACACCTATGATACCTGGAGACATAGAAACACTCATGACAAGAAATCTGTCAATTGAAAACCAAAACAAACTGGAGGACTTACATGCAACATACCTATGTGACTGTCTGTGAATATTGCACAATTTTCACCGAGAGGTTGGGAGACTAACTGCCAAAACTACACAAGTGATAGTTCGGGCTATTAGGAGGATAAATGACTGCTAGAAATGCACAATACACAGTCCAACCTGGCCTACTGAGGGCTAAAATTGTGAAATGCACAATTTTAGTCAGCAGTGACATGCAAACCAGCAAATTGCATTGTGCAATTTTTGGAGCCAACAAGGCACTGCCTCCCAAAATTGTGCAATGCAAGCATGGAGGTAAGTGGTGGGCAAGACTTGTGAAATTTCTGGAGGGAAGGTAAATCCTTCACTTCCAGAAATGTGCAATGCTAGCCGGAAAAGGCAAGGTCCGAGCTAAGGCATCCCAGCCCTGCCGACGGGCGACTGAAAATAAGAGAAGTCTGAATGCATGGTGATACTAAGTGTAAGAAAGAGTGAATGATTATGCATGAAAACAGTAAGTGCAGGATCAAGAAAATAGGAAAGCAGGCATGTGTGCGAAGTGGGTCGCAGCAACGTCAACCATCAGTGAAAAAAAAGTGTCATGCATGTGATAGTAGTGAGGTGCAAACAAAAACTAAAACGACGCTTCTACAATCTAACACACATTAAAATGACAACAAGCGCTCATTGAAATCAAGCAGAAAACACCTACACAAATCGAAACATAAAAAGCAACAGAAATGTAGCACAAGACATGAGAAGCACACTTACCCTGAAACAACTAAGTTGAAAGTGTTGAATACTCTTGGATGTGATGTGGGATGTCAAAGCTGCAAGATCTATGTGAGGAATGAGCTCTGCAACTCTCATCTATGTCCTTCAGCACCTTGGATTTGCGCTTGTGTGGAGGAACATATTCGGGTAATCGAGTAATAGGGTCCACACCCTGGGCTTCAACTTCCATTTCCACATCCTCCTCATCTACCAGGATTTCTTCAAATTCTTCCTCATTGGCTTCTAGATTAATGGCCTTCCCCTTTCCCTGCAAGGTGATCTTGGTCCTCTATGGGTTTCTTGGTGAGACGCACACTGGGATCATATTCTACTTATCTTTCTTTGGTCTCGTTGTTCTGGGGAATTTAGGGACTTCAACTATTACTCTGGCACTCTCTGGGGCTTCTGTAACCGCAATTTTTTGTGAGGCTTCCTCTAGTGTCGATATCATTCTAGTCAAGAGGGTCTGCATCTCCTTCAACAATGTCTCAAATACTGAACTTGCTCTCAAACCCTCAAAATTCGAAAGGTCCATACACACTTGATAGTGTGCAACAACTTAATTTTCAAAACACAAAGTGTTGTTCATTGGACAACCACCTATGATTTATATGCCTTTTTGAATTCAAATTTGACCGCTCCCCCGACATTCGACCCATTAATGCTAGATTGGTGACAGATTTTCAAGAATCTAAGCCATAAAGTTCACCTTAAATGTCTGCCTCCTGCTCCATTTGGCCTCAAACCGACAATCAAAATGTGAATAGTGACTTTAACGGTCACTTTCTATAGGACCTATGCGCTAGAGCAACTGTATTCACGTTGTTATAGACCCTGTGACACTTTGTTGCTTCGCGCAGTTCTAACATTGCGCAACTCCCCAACCCGGGCAATGTAGTTTATTGTCCCGCGTCTCCTTTCAACAGCCTAGAGCACTAAGATTGTGCTTCTGTCAGATAGTCAGATGGTTGGGCCACTTCAATCGACTACCATTCACCTTTCCTGGGAAGGGATCTCCATTTAACTTAACTAGCTGGACCACGCCACCGTCAGTAATATCCTTAAAAACATAGTGCCCTAGCCAATGCATTCTGAATTTCCCTGGAAATTTATCAAACTTACTATCATATAATAGCACCAAGTCATTCACCTTAAAGGTGTGCAACTTAATATGTCGATCATGCCATGCTTTTTCACGTTGCTTTTGGACCTGTTGGTGAAATCCAGCCAAAAATCTCTCTTCTTCAAGCTCATCCAATTGCGCGAGCCTCTTTTCCAGGGCTCTGTGATCTGTCATACCTATGAGCACTGCTATGCGTAGACTAGGCACGATGTATTCCATAGGCATCACCACTTCAACACCATAGACAAGCCTAAAATGAGTTTGTGCCATAAAAAATTTTCGTGTGGTCCGACAAGCCCAAAATACTGTAGGTATGCGTAGGTCCAAATCACTACGTTGAGCATTGCAAACCTTGGTCAACACATTTTCAAGCACTTTTTTGAATTCCTCCATTGTCCTATTAGCCTGTGGGTGATAAGGTGTGTTATTCTAGTGGTACACTTGAAATTCCTCTGTTAGCACGTTGATTTTCTCATTTAGGAAGGGCGTACCATGATCACTCATCAAGATCTTTGGACATCCAAATCGCATCAATACATGCTCAAATAAGAACTTCACGGCAGTTGCACCCATGCAATCCTTCACCAGCTACGCTTCTACCTACCGATTCAAGTTCTCTGTTGCAGTGATAATGTACCTCGTGCCTCTCTTTCCTTGGGGTTGAATAGGTCCTACAAAATCGATTGCCCACTTCTCGAAAGGTCAAAATTTCATTTGTGGATTCAAAGGCATTTCACTTCTCCTCGATGGCCTACCTGTTCTTTGACATACATCACACACCTTGTAATATTCTTTTGAATCCTAATAAAGGGTTGGCCACCACAACCCGACGCATAAAATCTTCTGCAGGGTTGCTCTCCCTGTGTAATGTCCTCCTACGACACCCCCATGAGAATTTTCAAGGACGATGCTTTGTTCAAAATTAGGCACATACCTTCACAATATCTCATTAGTCCCCATCTTGTATAGACTCCCAACAATGATAGAGAAAATTGTCGTGCGCACCACTAATTCCTTCTTTTGATAGATAAAGTATCCTTCCGGCGTAGTTCCTATTGTTAGGAAGTGTATTATATCCTCAAAATGTCCATCTGCTACGCATACAACAAATAGCTGTGCATAAGGTAATCCTTCTTCCAAGTTAGTAGGTTCCTCTCCTGTTTCGATGCGCGACAGATGGTCTAGTCCCTAGTTCAATCGTCCAAGCTTCACAACAACTTCAAAATCGTATTATTGGAACAATAAGAGCCATCTGCATATTCGCCCCCCCAACACAGGCTTATTGACCAGGTACTTCAGTGCAAATTGATCTGTATACATATTAAAGTGACCTCGTAGCAAGTAGTGTCGATACTTCTGGAGCACATAAACCATAGCTAGAGCCTTGCACTTAGTGGTTGAATAGTTCTTCTCTGATTTGGATAATTTGCAGCTTGCGAACGCGATAGCGTGGTCCAAGCCTTCTCCACCATCTTGTGTTAGTACTACCCCTAGCACTATACATGACGCATCAACATGTACATGAAACTCTTTCTTCCAGTTCGGGAAGACTAGAATCGGCACGATAACCATCTTTTCTTTCAATATATCCAGGCTTTTCTTACAGTGATCATTCCAGCAGAATGAGATACCCTTCCTTAGCAATTTTTCCATCAGCGCAGTGATTTGGGCATAGGATTTGATAAACTTTCTGTAATATCCCATATGTCCTAGAGTAGAGCGCAGCTGTTTCATGCTCCTTGGCACTTCCAAGTTCAGAATCACTGTGATCTTCATGGGGTCTACCATCAGCCCTTGTCTGCAAACCACATGCCCCAATAGGTTCCCAAAAGGAACGCAAAACAAACACTTCTTGAGGTTGAGTATGATTGGTATCTTCAACATGTATCCAACATCAAGCGCAAGCTCGCTACATGGCGCTTAACCAACCGAAATATAATCCAGACATCAAAGTATACCTCCAGGAACTTATGAATAAATTCCTTGAATGTCACAACAACCACGCGTGAAAAGATAGCAGGCACATTCTTCAACCCAAACGACATTACAATATATTGAAAACGACCCCACTCAGTCATGAAGGTTGTCTTGCACCTACCCTCCGCCATGATTTTGATTTGGTGGTACCCAGAGAACCCATCAATGAAGGAGTATGCTTCTTGGCCACCTACATTGTCCAATACTTCATCCATGAACCGAGTTGGTAAAGGATCATGCACACAAGCATCATTTAGTTTCCTGAGATCCACGCATATCTTTATCTCATTCTTCTGCTTCATCTCTTGCACCAACATTGGGCTTACCCAATCGAATTCTTCCACAGGTTCAATGATGCATGCTGCTAGCATTTTGTCTAGCTCTAAACGGACCTTCTCCTTGTATTTCAGATTTAGGCGATAAGGCCTTTGCTTAACTGGCTTCACATCGAGCTCTAACTTGATCCTCATCACTCTTAGTTCTCTAATTATTCCTTTCAAATCCATAAACATAGTAGGGAATAAGTCCTGATATTCACAGAGTAATTCAGCGACCTTATCCACTGTCGCGATGTCCGAGTGGTCTCCAATCTTCGTGAATTTGGGTTCTGCCTCCATACCAATGTTCACCTGTCTAGTTTTCACCAGCACGGTTATATCAGGGTTCTCAATCTGTGGTCCCTGAACCTCACGGTGGCCTTCTATCTCTAGAATTTTAATCTTCTGCAGATCCTCATCCTCTTCTTCAGCAGTTACATTAAACATTCCAACGCACAACTCAATTGAGTAGCCCATTTAGGTTGTGTCAAGTCTAAAGGATCCTGTGGTATCCTAAAGATGGCTGTTTTGACCTCTTGTAATTCTTCTTCAATACCGTCAAATCCATCCTCAAAACTAAAAGTCATCATGAATCCTTCGTGTAGGATATCCCATTCACCTGTCCCATGGTGGAGCTCTATTTCTATATACCAATTGATTGGGATAACATCTAGGGTATGGCAGAACAGGTGCACCCACTCAGGCTGGGGTTTTTCTCCATAAGCCTGCGTCCATTTGGCCAAATGCATGCATGGATCATTCTACCCATCGCACTTGTCTATCAATCGCATTTTAGGCTTCCCAAATTTTTCTCTCATCATTCTCCTACATTCGCACCAATCATCAAAACTTCCCTTGTAGTACCCCACCATCTTGCAGGCATAGCGCACAGTGCCCAGTCCAATGCCTGGAAGCATTTCTTTTCTAGCACCTCCCTTTCAAATGCATCCAAAAAGATATCTACCTCATTTAGACCATCATAAATAGGAATATTTATTAACTTTGACAACACACAGTGCAGCGACCAGGTCATCATGTTGCAATTCACCGTAGTTACTTCATGTAACCAATTCTTCCAGAATTCTATTTCTTTGTTAGAATCTAAAGTGCAGGAACTCTCACACTCCCATGTAATTCATCCATCCATGGTGGGATTCACCCACTCTTGGTCTCGCACTGTTATCTTCTAGATGCAGCCCAGATCATCATCATGCCATAATCGCAAATTGGTTCCATATAGCGCGATCCTTCAGCAGGACCTAAGGGTATTATTACGCACAATGACTTCTTCTCAAAGATTATCTTTACCTTCTTCAGATTTATTACCCCATTCATATCAGTAGTCCAGTCAATTCCCAGGAGCACAAGGTAGGGATTGTTATCATATATAATCTCTATTACTTAAAAATCTACTATCACACTCGCTCCCTTAATATCCATGGTCACTCCCTGTAGCCACACCATGGGTATGATTTTCTGTTGATTCACCATCCTCAGTTGAATCAAGGACCATTGCAATGCAGGTCTCCCCATTCGCTCCCATGTCTATTTCGATAGAACATTCACATCTGATCCCAAATCCAAAATGACTTGATCCATTTCATATTCTCTAATCTACGCAGTGAGTCTCATTTCACGCTCCGCCCTTGTCTTATGCTTACCAATATTTCAGACTATGCACGGTTCACCTAGCGTGGTCCCAACACATCTATTGATGAGTTCTTGTAACCATGTCACAGCCTTACTGTCACGCAGTAACTTCATACAGGTTTCCAGGGAAGTTGTGAGCATAGAGGGGTCCATCTCTGGCTCAGGCTTATCCTTGCCTTCTGAGGTGGAGGCCTTAGCGAAGCTCTCCATAGCTTCCATGAATGCTTCACAAGCGTGCTCCAAATCAAACTCATCTTCTTTTGTCGGGGATTTACGAACCCAGGTACTATATTTTGGCTATTTCCCCTTGTCATCTCCTGTCGCAATTCCACTACAGAACACTATATTTACATTTGGATCTTCCTCGCATGGCTCAGACCCCATCATCTACAGGTTCTGAGTCAAGGGAGGTGGTAGCACCCCTTTGTCACATATCCTAGCTATCAGTGTAGGACAATCTTCTATTTCATGATCAAATATCATGTAATACTTGCACGACAGGTGTGTTGGATTAGTGCAATCGCAGGCATAGTGTCCTGGTCCTCTGTAATTGTAGAAAATCAATTGTCCGTGACCTATACCAGGTCCTCCACCACCTCAACCTCATCTGCGCCCCTAAAATCCTGTCTGCGCCATCCCTACATTCTGGTCAAGGGATCGCATTTTGACCTAAACGTTGTAGGGGGGACTTCTATCCATCATCAATTCATAGCTCCTACAAGTTTGCTCATCATGTCCTACCGATCTGTAAAAGTTTCAGAACAACTATTCAGTGTTTGCACATACTTCTGTAGCAAGTGAAAATTATCTGTGGCATTTTTTCTGACTACCTAACTAAAAGCGTACCATAAAGTAGGCGTGGTGCTAGGTCCTGCTTGAGCTTCCGGCCTTAAAGGCATCGATACTCCTCTTGTAAGGTAATTTGTAAAGACCAGGCAGTGGTATTTTTCATGACCCTGACTCTTGCATTTCAAACACCATACCTCTTCGCGTACCTCTGGCCAAACTGTCCTGTCCTGCTTCAAACTTTGCATCTCAAGGCACAGATTCTACAGCTAGGTATGGATCTACTAAACTCCTAGATTAGGATCTTGCATCAACGTCTCATGTAATCTCATGGAAATCTCCAAGGCCTCTGCCTGAGTTGTTATCTTCTGCTACGTGAGCGCGCTCCTTGAGTCGGGTAGTAGCGAAGACACAAGGCACTCGCAGTGATGTCCATCTACTAAATTCATATTGGCTTCGCAGATTTGACACTTCAATCTTTGATCCAATTCTGACGGTGTCTCACCTGGTCTCATCGCGATCTCTTTGAATCCCACAATCGACTGCAACTCAGACTTAGGCCTGCTAAATTCCCTATTTATTGCTGCTTGGATGTCTACTACTCTAGCATTTAGGTTATCGTTAGAGTACTTAATGTACTAGGTTAGCGTGTGATCTTGCAGAGCACTAACCAGCATTGCCTTCTTTATATGATCATCTATAACACCTTGAGATTCCTATATGGTCCATGCAACAAATCAGAATTAGTTTGGGTCCTCATTTCCCAAGCCTTTGAACAAAGGCAACTTCATTGTGTTTCCCATATTGAATTGCGATGGAGGTGGTACGGGTGAAGTTGGAGGTGATGGTGGAGAAGACGGAGGTGGTGTGGGCAGAGGTGGTATTCATGGGAATCATTGTCTTATTAACTGAATAGCACTTTGTGGAGAGACCTTCAATATCCCTTATTCATCCCTTCATGGAGGTGAAATCAAGGGGCTGTACTTTGGACCCTTATTTCCTTCATTTCTATAACTTTTTCTGCTTCACGTAGTTCCAAAC
Source organism: Pinus tabuliformis (assembly GCA_031772625.1). NCBI lineage: Eukaryota > Viridiplantae > Streptophyta > Pinopsida > Pinales > Pinaceae > Pinus > Pinus tabuliformis. The sequence goes on along the minus strand of CM062809.1, from coordinate 1,132,491,807 downwards.
ATCAAGGTAGCTACATAAACCGTTTTTCACAAAACAACATTTTAATCCAAGTATTTAGAGACTTAACATACTTACCTCATGGTCCTTTGAAAAAGCATCGCTCTGCCTGGTTATAGCTAACTGAGGTGTCAACCACGAATTCAGTAACAAATCCTCCTATGATGTGATCTAGCCAATGATCGATAATGCGAGAGATTGTATCCTCCGATGCTTCCAACCTTTGCACTAGCTCTGGGGTCCACACAATAGGACCGTCAAGTTTCCACCTTCCTTGCTTATCTTCTAGCTTCACGATCCACTCGTATAGCTCAGTAGGAAAGGAGGAGAAAAATATTTCGTGGATCTCTGTATATAGGTATCGGTCCAACCACTGTTCTTATGATAGTCATGAGTTTTTGTTCTCTTGTGTTGCGAACTCGTGAATCCTTCTGTCCAGCCAGCCTTCGATTTATTTATTAGTTAGATTCTGGTAACACGACATCACACATCTCTTATGTATATTCCATTCCCAGCAACAAAACTTGGAGATAGAGGCACACGAGCTACAGCAAAAATATGACAAGGTAAAAGGGACCACGCAGACGGTTGACCTTACACAGAGGCTTGCATGGATGCAGGATGTAAAGGTGCTCAAGGAACAAGTGGATGTCACTCAGCACAAAGAAGTGGTCTTAAAAGCATGCCTACAACCATGGCTACATGAGGCTTATACGATCACAGCCTTCATTGAAGGAAAGCTCACGTAACTACAGCCAAATCAGCAGAAGATTCAAGGCAGTAGTTCAGCGGCAGTCACCGAACAGTGAGTGGAAGAAGTCCAGCAGGTGGCCGCTTAATGCGTTGCCCAAGTTGCAGTGATCCAAATAGAGTTGGGAGGTCTTCGCATTAAGATCTCCACACCTGCAGAGTGACTCGAGGGTGAGTCACGATGTTTGTGTTGGGGGCCTATTGGGCACAGGATCCCCCAAGGGTAGTTTTTGGGCTAAAAGCCCATATTTTGGTCAAATTTTGTAATCCAAGTGTAAAGACTCTGCATTTTGTGGTCGTAGAGTGCGTAGATGTTAAAGAGTCATAGGGTTGTCTGCCCTTATTTTAGAAATGTAATGTCATTTGTAAAAGATCTACCCATGGTCCGCAGACCATGGGATTGTATAAATAGAGCTAAGCTCTAAGTAGTTAGAAGAATCAATCAAAGAAGCAAGATCGAACATGTATGAGAGATAGCTCTGGAGTAGAAGTCTATTTTTTGGGTTGTAGCATAGGTAGAGGCTCTGCAGCTGAGTGCGCAAAGGCCCAAAAGTCCGTAGCTGAGTGCGTGGACCCCTCCAGCCAAGTGCGCAAGGCGGGTCGAGTCTGTAATTTTTCAAAAATTATCAATAAAGAGAAGTATTCTACAATTTCTACGTCTTTATTTCATGTTTATGCATCTTGTTATAGTGGGTACGAATTTCACTTACAATGCTTATATGATGCGCGAATATATGTAATTGTGTTGGATAAGTGGTTGCAAGTAGGAACATCTATCTACGCAAAGCTAAATAATATTTGCTAATAAGATAAGAAGGACACTTAGCCTAGTAGGAAGATATCGCAGTTTTCTTCCCTAGCAGCACGAAAGGACTTCAACCCTAGTTAGGGCTGCGTGAAAGTCGATTACCCTTTCACAAAGGTATTGGGTGGAACAAAGGGTTAAGAAACCTTCACAAAGGCAGGTATATATGGAACAAACCAACATCACAACCATCTAAAGGGTGTGGAAACTTGGTTCTAGCATCCCTCCATACTGCTTCAAGTGAGACTTCAGACCACGCTCCACGGGCTAATGCCGAAAGGGCCAATATTGTAAGGATTTGTTTGGCTAACTAACATTGAACCTAGGTCAAGCCCCCTCAAGCCAACAAATGGTTCCATTGCTGGGACTAGAATCTTCATAAGAGATGTGTGATGTCGTATTATTGGAATCCAACTAGGAAATAAATCGAAGGCTAGCTGGACATAAGGATTCGCGAGCTCGCGGCATAAGAGAACAAAAACCCGCAACTATCAAAAGAACAATGGTTGGACCGATACCTATATACATAGATCCACGAAATCTTTTTTTCCTCCTTTCCTACCGAGCTATACAAGTGGATCGTGAAGCTAACAGATAGCCAAGGAAGGTGGAAACTTGACAGTCCTATTGTGTGGACCCCAGAGCTAGTGCAAAGGTTGGAAGCATCGTAGGATAAGATCGTGCGTGTTGTCGATCATTGGCTCGATCGCATCATAGGAGGATTTGTTACTGAATTCACGGTTGATACCACAGTAAGCTATAGAGAGAAAAAGTGACACTTTTTCAAATGACTGCGAGGTAAGTACGTTAAGTCTCTGAATACCTGGATTAAAATGTTGTTGTGCAAAAAACGGGTTATGCAACTACCTTGATGTTTGGAACTAAGCGAAGCAAAAAAAGTTATAGAAATGAAGGAAATAAGGGTCCAGAGTATAGCCCCTTGATTTCACCTCCGCGAAGGGATGAAGAAGGGATAGCGAAGGTCTCTCCATGAAGTGCTATTCAGTTGATAAGACAAGGATTCCCGCGAATACCACCTCCACCCACACCACCTCCATCTTCTCCACCATCACCTCCAACTTCACCCGTACCACCTCCACCGTGATTCAGTATGGCAAACACAATGAAGTTGCCTTTGTTCAAAGGCTTTGGAACTGAGGACCCAGACCAATTTTGGTTTGTTGCAAGGGTTGTATAGGAACCTCAAGGTGTTACATATGATAATATAAAGAAGGTGACACTGGTTAGTGCTCTGTAAGATCGGGCGCTAACCTGTTACATTAAGTACTCTAATGATAACCCAAATGCTAGAGTAGCGGACATCCAAGCAGCACTAAATAGGGAATTTAGTAGGCCTAAGTCCAAGCCGTAGTCAATTGTGGGATTCAAAGATATCGCGATGCGACCAAGTGAGAAACTGTGGGAATTGGATGAAAGATTGAAGTGTCAAATTTGCGAAGCCAATATGAATTTAATAGATGGACAGCATCGCGAGTGGTTTGTGGCTTCGCTACTACCCCACTTAAGAAGCACGTTGTCGCAATAGAAGATAATAACTCAGGCAGAGACCTTGGAGATTGCATGATACTACATGAGACTCTAATGCTAGATCCTAATCTACGAATTCAGGAGATCCACGCATAGTTGCAGAATCTGTGCCTTGAGATATAAAGTCCAAAGCAAGACAGGATGGTTCGACCAGAGGCACGCGAGGAGGTATAGTGTTTGAAATGCAAGAGTCAGGGTCATGACAAAGACCATTGCCTAGTCTTTACAAATTACCTTGCAGGAGGAGGAACAATGCCTTTAAGGCTAGAAGCTTAAGTAGGACCTAGCGTGGTCCCTGCTTTATGGTGCGCTATCTATCAGGTAGCCGGAAAAGATGCCACGAATAACTATCACTTGCTACAAAAGTATGTGCAAACACCGCAACAGTTGTTCTGCAAGTTTTGGAGATCAGTAGGACAAGATGAGTAGACTTCCAGGAGCTATGAATTGATGATGGATAGAACTCTTGCCTACAAGGTTCAAGTCGAAATGTGGCCCCTTGACCAGAATGCAGGGATGGCACAGAGAGGATTTTAGGGGTGCGGACAAGGCCGAGGTGGAGGAGGACTTGGTAGAGGTTGTAGACAATGGATTTGCTACAACTGTGGAGGACCGAGACACTACGCTTGCGATTGCACTAATCCAACATGCCCATCATGCAAGTATTGCACACTATTTGATCATGAAACAAAAGATTGTCCTATGCTGATAGCTAGAATACATGACAAAGGGGTGCTATTTGTTCTGCAACTTTTTCAGATCAGTAGGACTTGATGAGTGGACTTTCAGGAGCTATGAATTGATGATGGATAGAATTCCCACCTACAAGGTTCAAGTCGAAACGGGACACCTTGACCAAAATGCAAGGATGGTGCAAACAAGATTTCAGGGGCGCGGACGAGGCCGAGGTAGAGGAGGACCTGGTGTAGGTCACGGACAATTGATTTGCTACAATTGTGGAGGACTAGGACACTAAGCCCGTGATTTCACTAATCCAACATGCATGTCGTACAAGTATTGCACGATGTTTGATCATGAAACAGAAGATTGTCCTACGCTAATAGCTAGGATATGTGACAAAGGGGTGCTACCACCTCCCCCGACTCAGAACCTACAAATGATGGGGTCTGAGCCATGTGAGGAAGATCTGAATGTAAATATAGTTTTCTAGACTGGAATCACGACAAGAGATGACAAGTGGAAACAGCCAAAAGACAGTACCTGGGTTCGTAAAGCCCTGACAGAAGAGGCTGCGTTTGATTTGGAGCACACTCGTGAAGAATTCATGGAAGCTATGAAGAACTTCACTAAGGCCTCCACCTCAAAAGGCAAAGATAAGCCTGAGCCAAATATGGACCCCTCTATGCTCAAAACTTTCCTCGAAACTTGTATGAAGTTACTACACAACAGTAAGGTTGTTAAAGGGTTACAAGAACTCATCAATAGATGTGCTGGGACCGCGCCAGGTGAACCACATGTAGTCCGAAAGATCGATAAGCATAATGTTCTATCAAAATAGACATGGGAGCAAATGGGGAGACCTGTGCTGCAATGGTCCCCGATTCAGCTGAGGATGGTGAATCAGCAGAAAATCATACTCATGGGGTGGCTGCAGGGAGTGAACATGGATATTGAGGGAGCGAACATGATGGCAGATTTTTAAGTAATATAGATTGTTGATGATAGCAATCCCTACCTTGCGCTCATGGGAATTGACTGCGCTACTTATTTGAATGGGGTAATCAATCTGAAGAAGGGAAAGATGATCTTTGAGAAGAAGTCACTACACATAATAATACCCCTAGATCCTACTGAAGGATTGTGCTATACGGAACCAGTCCGCGATTATGAGAGTGATGATGATCTGGACTGCATCTATAAGATAACAGTGTGAGACCAAGATTGGGTGAATCCCACCGCGGATGGACATATTATGTTATCACTTAAGAAATGATTTCTAAATTCATAGCATCAGTTCTATTCCAAAGGATTGGTGTTAGTCTTGGTCTAGTCTTTCCATGGTTTCTTTAGTGTCTAAGATCTAGAAAAGAGTCTTGTTGGTATGGTCAAATAAGGTCAACACTCCATTCTTGCCCATCACTGGTCCCACATCACAAATTATTTCCATGTGTCAAGCTTGTGTCAAGGTTTACATTTTACATTTGTTCCTAAAGTCATAATGTTAGATGGTGGTTAAGTCACTGTTATGGTTTTTAGAGTCTAAGTCATAGGGTTAGAGTCTCATTTCCATCATCAAATATAGCTCAACAACCTTGTTTCACACTTTATGGATCTCATATCATGTTTTGAAAGTCATGTGTTTAGCCATTTTGGAAAATTTTTGAAACTTGCTACGAATCCACGTTTTCGTAGCGCAGACAGTGTAAAAAACCAGTTTTGCGCTACGAAATCACTGAACTAGGAGTTTTCGTAGCGCGCTACGAAACCCCTGAAAAACCCTGTTTCAGCATAAAAAACTATTTTTTCTACGTTTACTAGTCAACTTCCAGAAGGGGTCCTGAGTAGCTGAGAACTCAATTTTGAAAACTAAAAGAGGCTTTTCTTCCTAACATGCCAAACTACAAAAAAATCTTTCATTTTCTTCAAATTCATTCTGAGGTGGGAGGAATTTATGGTTAAACTTGCGCTATGAAACTGTTTAAAGTCAATCTTGGTCTTCTGGTTTTAGCAGTCTCTTTCAAGATCAGTTTCTGGTCACATGAAAGGTATTTTGGAATTCTGAAGGAGGCTTCTCTTCATCAACTCTCCAGATAAAATAACCTATCTCACTTTCTTCATAAGTGTTTTCAGTTGGGATATAATAATCTTTCTTTGAGACTCTAATTTCAGAGAACAGATTTTTCCTGTTTGACACGTGTTTTTAAAGGACAGATCCTAGATAGCGGGAGAAGTTTTCTAAAAAACCAAGAGAGGTTTTTGTTCTAGACTGCATGGACTACAAAAACCTCCTTCGGTTTTGTAAAATATGTCATGAGTGAGAAGATAAGGGCTCCTTCCCACGTGCCATTTTCAAGGATCTGTTGAAGCCCCGAAAATCGGGTCGACAACAAGGGGGATACCCGCCCGGTCCGGACCTTGGTTAGCAGCTCCTTATCCGTTTAGTATAGCAGGTCCGACTGGGGATAATGGGACCAGTTTCCCAATCTATGGGTGTGTGTGTGTAGAATTGGATGTTGTTGATCTAACAGTTCCTATCTAAGCTATTCTAATCCAAACTTTAATCTAATTCTATGCTATTGTAATCTAATAAACAACACATCTAAATCTATGCTAACCTGGGATGTAATTCTTCTATTATGTTATCTAAAGAAATTTCAAATAACAATTGGTAATAAAGATCATTCAGCGATTATAAGAAAGGAAATCAATTAAGATGAACCACTTCGCATAAAAAGTTAGGCGAAACAGTTGTGGACAGCATATCACATAATGAGCTATTCATACATTAAACATAAATAAATAGCTACCACCGTACAAAAGTGCCAAATGATAACTCAAGCATTCATGTAATAACATATAAATAACTAAAACTATATATCACTTTAACATATAAGCATAAATGGTTAGGAGATAAAAGTACCATTTATGACTGGTACTACTCAGAAGCTTCAAGCAACAATGATTTATCTCTCCTTGCTCTAACATCTACTAAGAGTACAGAAGTGCAACATCAGTAGCAGATATCAAATGCAAGCATCAAAAAATATTGATCCATTCATTCACCAAAACCTCCTCTGAGGGTGCAAAAGTGCATGTTCTGAGGACAAGTTTTTGATAAATTTTTGGACCCCTCTCTAAATGCATGAGAAGGGTTAAAATACTACTTCCTAAATCTAATAATAGTTTATTTAAAAAAATTCAGGATGCAGTTTTAAAATGACCGCCCTTTTTCTAAGAAAAATTTAAAGTGAAAATTAAATTCAAAACTAAACTACTTTTGTATCTGGTCTTTAAAATTTCATGTATTCAGCATTGGTTTAAGGAGAGTCGGTTGGCTGACTTCTGCTTTGAGCTAGGCTAAGAAAAAGGAATCGATGAGAGATGGTACCATCTTTTCGGCCGCATTTATGATACACTTCACAGTCATCCACTGACTATGCGGCTTTACCAAGTATGTCCAGTAACATTCCCAATTTAACCTGTTTAGTGCTTGGATTGCCTTTCCCTTTTCTTGCGCTCTCTGCTTCCATTCCGTCTCTAGTTGTAGTTTGTTTGGTAAATACCCTGGGGTGGTTTCTGCGATTAAATTTTCTCTGTGCAAATTCTCATTTACATAGCCAATAAGAATTCTTGCTGTCGTGGCTATTGTTTCCGTTGCTTGCTCTACCTCCCTGATTTGATTGTCCCACTTGTTAAAGAGCAGCTCTTTATGATTCTCATTTATCTTTGGTGTGCCTGCTCTTTTCCCTCATCTTCATCCTACCAAGCCAAGTACTCAGTCACCTATTTATCTATCAGATCATAATCACTTCGTAAGTCGACCACTTGATTAGTGATCTTATCACTTATTTCGCAATAATAATTCCACTGTGATATCTTTTGGCCCAACACTTCTTGTTGCTGCTGTAGTTGTTCATTCAAGTAAATAGATTCTAAAATAAACTTTGTAATCTTAGGGTTGTCTCTGTGCATCTCTTTTAAATCCTGTAACAGTTTTCCCTTCTCATCCAAACTTCTCTGATAACCTATCTGCATTTGCTGGAAGTCTTCCTGCAACTTTTCAAGCTGTTTGTGTGCCTCATTATTAGTGTTGGCTTGTTGCAATTGTAGTTGCAGTACCTGTATTTGATCTTCTCGATCTTTCAACAATTTTTGTACTTTTGATACTTTGTCAATAGTCGCAGAGGCATACGCTCCTGCGATCTGAGATAGTTTGGTGAGATTTTCAGTCGATTTACTGGTGGGATCTTCCCATAAGACGTCTAATTGCTTTGCATTTTAAGAGAGTGTATTTTCTAACTTCCTTTTCTTTCTCTGTCTTCTTACCACTGCTTTATGTTGGGGACTATAAAATATGTCCAAATGGGGAATTTCTTCTACATTAAGTATAAGCTCAGAAGAAGGAGCAATAGGAAAATGCTCTGTTTCTGAGACATTGCTGGCTAAGGTTATGATTGCTTCCTGTGCTACCTGTGTATTGTTCACAGGGGTTTTTGGGGCTTGTCCTTCAAGATTGATCAGTTCATTGAAGGTTTCCCATTCCTTATCTAATTCTTTCGTAATGGGTGGTGCTTCAATGACGAGAGGGGGAGGATCTCTTTGCGGGGAGGTAATAACCTGCTGTTGTGGAAATTCCATTGACTGAGCGGTGTGCTTAGCTGACTCTTCGCTCCTATCTTGGTCGTTTCTGGATCTTTTAGAATGTTCAAGAACTTCTTGTACAGACTTAGATTTAGATCCATCAGTGCTTGAACTCCCACTGAGACTAACGCTTGGAGTTGGTTCTCTTGCAAACAGTCGCAACTTTTCTAGAGGAACACTGGCTAGTCTTCTTTCTCTGTATACCATGAACTTTTGAAAGTCTTCTGGAGACAATTGCAATTGGGATTCACGCCAAATTTCTTGAAGTGAGCTTTTATTTTGGAATATATCATCAAATAAATCCTTTTTCCCAAAGAACACTTTTATCTTGATTGTAGTTATGAAATTCTAGGCAACCTTATTTGGGTCAAATGGTCTTCCCGAGAATTTAAATAATTGTAAACACGTCATATTCTGTACTTCAGTGAACGCGTGACCTACATCAAATAGCGAAAAGGCCCCACAAGCCACAGGAAACTGTGGCCATATAGCCTTCTTTTTGTCCTTTAAGTCTTTAGTTAGGCCGCCTTCTGAACAGGTTTGATATGCAATTTCTCGAGCTAGGAGTTTATCAGGGATATACAAGGGTAGAACATGAGGGGGTGCAGTACTTCCAAATACTCTAACATAAGTGAACAATTCTTCTCCGAACCATCTTGCGATGGGGAGGATATCTATCTGTGCTTCAGGTGAGCACCTCAGGGGTTCTTTATCATACAACATTCTATACAAGGGCAGCATAAGTCCGTGACAAATCTGGTAGAAATATGGAGTGAACTGAGAGTCCCACAATATCTTATGATAGACATGGATGGGTAAGGGGTCTTGAGTTGTCCACTTCCAACCCATAACAGGGAACTTAGAGACATAACATATTGAATCCATAACATATGCGCCTAGGTAAAAAGGAGGATAAATCCTTTGAGACGTAGATCTATTGGACTGGTAACTGACAATAGCCGTGATTAGGTTATCAGATAAAATCTTGGTCCAATCTACAATAGTATCATTTGTGGAAGCATCTAGTAATGGTAACCATTCGGAGAAAATTTGTTGATATCGGGCATTCCAAATAATCTACAGAGCATGGCAGCAGCAAAGCAATATGGGGAGGTAAGGGAACCAGTACTGTACATACTGTGTTTATCTTTCTTGAGCGGTTCATATTTTCTGGACCAATCTTTGGTGGTCTCCGACAAGTTCGGGTTCTCCACCACAAATTTTTCTATGAATTGTGTATTATAAGTTGCCTGTGGCTCAGGCAGATGATACATAAGTTTTAAATCCTGCGCAGTGAATGACCTGATGAGCCCTTGACCATGAATCATGAACTGTCTATCTTTCATTTCTGCGCTATCAAGTATCCACTTGATCATGTCTGTGTATGGGAGAATTTTGGGCCTTGCTGCTATCCGATGTAGGAATGAGCCTGCTACCTCTTCTAGGGATGCTTCAGAAGAACTCTGTGAGCCCGCGACAGCAGTAACTTTCATTACTCTGGGATTTTCTTCTTCGAGCAGTCTGTACATGCCTTCCCACGTACCTATTCCTTCATCTCTGTTACAAGCTGTGTCTATGTATAAAGGTGCCATTTCCTTCCTTTCGGAGCTCTGAGCCTTGTTTTTCTTCCCCATTTCAATCTACGTTTTGCTTTATATCGTCCTTCGTTCTCCGTTCCTGCAATTCACAGGTGAAATGGAAATGAATGACTCGAACGGGTGATGGGAGAGTTTTAAATGCCTCAGACATACCAAATACACCACCTTACGTGAAGTGATTCTTTGAAAAGCACGCATCCATATTTTATTAATAACTTGCAACTAACTCTTGTATTAGCATTTAAAGCGTGTAATTATGTGTCAGCTTATGGCAAGTGGCTTTTCTTGAATATTGTGCCCGAACGATCTACGATGGAGCGATTTTGCGATTTGCTTCACAACATCGCAGATCGCACTTTGCAATAACGTAAAATCGCACAAATATAACATCGCAGCGTTGGTCTGGCTTGACATCACAACCATCACTATATCGCAATATCACAATATCGTAGATCGCAGAAGTTTATGTATGACAAATTTCGTTAACCTGTTTCCTGCGATATGTGATCTTACGATCAGCGTCATCGCAAATCGATAAATCTTGAAGTTTTTCTTATAGTTTTTACTTATTGCAACGTGATAGTTGTTTAATAACACAATTTTGCACATGCCGAGATTGTACTTGAATGGTGACGTTCTACTACCATTTTACGATGTGTTTTTTAAAGATTTCTTCCTTATCATAAACTTAGGTTTTAAGTATTCGAAGGAGTTTCCTAAGCTTATGATGGTCACTTTATTTTGCAGAAAATAAATTTAAGCCCTACTCTTGCTTTTTCTAAATTTGAACTAAGGGTCCCCACACATTTAGTATTTTGGATAACACTTAAATGAGAAGGGGGGGTTGTTGCTAGTCACAACAATTGGCAATTCACTTGGGAGAACCAGTTATCTCTGTTTTTCTACTGAATTTTTCAAACTTCCAAAATAGAAAAATTTTCATAAAATTAAACTTTATTATGGAAAGATAAAGCACATTATGCTCTAAACTGTCAATGATATTTTGTTTCATCCTTTTTCTACTTTGATTATTAGCTTCCTCAGGCTAGTCCTTGTATTTATATCAGCCATTACTTGGTTTTGTAAAGATAAAACAAAGTTTCCTCTGTATCCCAGTTTTAAATATGCTCATTTGTCGTAGGTAGAGCCTCTGCTGCCAGAAGGCATTTATAGCCTCGACAGGGTTACCTGTTACCCAAAAATGATCCTGTATCCTACTTAAGGTGACCTACAACTTTCAAAGAAAAATCCATATCCACACTTATTGCTTTGATTTTCTCTTTAATTCTTAAAGAACAATGTCTTGGTTTGGTAGCCAAATTATGACACAGTCATTCACTAGATTTATAACTTTGTTGAACAAGCTTGCTCGTGATGAGACCCCTTGTATTTTGATTGCAACAATCTCAAGTCATTTCCCTGTTGTGGTGTACAGTATTGGCAAAGTCAGCAAGTTATAATATCTGTGATAATGATAAGCCGGCTCGTGATGAGACCTCTGATTCTTCAAGATAAAGTGTATCCTTGGATTATTCCTCTGAAGGCTGTGATTTCCTTAGCAGGGAGGAAGTCATTGTTTCCTCAAGATAGCTTTGGATGACAATGATAGAGTTTTTTGGAAACAGTTGTTCTATAGAGAATCTTTATTTTGTTATTTATACCTTTCATTATAGTGAGATAAAACAATTTCTTCACTAAAGGTTGTTTTCATCAAATTTTATGAAATTGAAACTAGTATCATATCTAGGCTAGAGTCTTTAACTGTATCTATCAATAATAAAGATCAGTTTTCCAAAAGATTTGCTATTTATACAAGCGAAGAGTTCAAAATCTGAAAGAGAGTTGGCGTTTTTTAGTAAATGTCAAATGTTGTAAACGAAAACAGATTTTATTAGGGAAAAACATGTTTAAGGAAATGAGAGGTAACTATCCCCTTGAATTATTTACATGATAGGGATAATTACTTCTCTTATTTTGCCTGCCAGCTGTTGAAAATAAACGACCCACTTAACAACCTAGCCAAATTAATTCTACTGCTATTTTAACTATACACAGAAAAATGACTAGGTATAATGATATTTCCAGTGTAACCATCTTTTCATTTTTATTCCTACATGCGTATATCTTTCAAACATTAGTATTAAGAATAAATTTTTTCCTGGACTGAAAACGTTGAATGTGGAATTAGAAAGTGTAACTGTGGTCAGAACTCTGCCTAAAATCTCTTTCTTGTGAAATCTTCTTTCCAATTGGATACCTATTGGATCATGAAGATCAGGATGAGTTTCCACTATGGATTGGTAATCGTGCAATAGTAAAGATGACAAGCTAGGTTGTGAATATGATTTTTTGGTTTTAATAGCCTGTATTCTATTATGTGTGAAAGTTAGGCCTTTGACATTTTCTAATGAAAGGAAAGTTTCCAAATATATCTCTCTGAATGAATCAATGAATAATGGATGGAAATTCCTCAAAAGACAATTATCAATTAACCTGAATTGTTGGCGATTCTTGAGAAATACCTTCTTTTGTTGATGTTGTTTTGGATAAGATAGAAGTTTTTCAAGAAAAGCTATTATTAATTGGACTTGGAATTGAAAAAGTTCTACATTTTTTGACACAATTCAATTTTCCAAAATGGTCAAACATCACTTAAATGTTTGTCAATAAGGTGCTCAGTATGCCATAGTAATCTATCAAGAGTCTGAAAATTAAAATTTAAAGCAAAATCCGATTTTATACAAAATGAGTGCAAGCGGAAAAGAATGCAATGACTATTTGTACAACTAGTGTTATAGCACGACTGGGATTGTTTTGAAATATTTTCTCTTTCACAAGGACTGGCCAGAATTATGGGATTCGAGTAATTTCGAATTCCATCTTGCGAATTAGAAAACAAACTATGATTGGGAATAGGCGTGAAGGTTTGTTCATGATATGAATCATAGATTGGAATACTCTCTTGGGTAGTGAAATCATGTAAATGATCTGCTATTTTGGAATGAGGATCGGCTGAAATAATTCTTGAATTAGAATATCTCTCATTTTCAGGTTTCTGTTGATTTAGTCGAGATAAATCAATGTCTTCATCATCAAAGTAGCTATCATAAATGACTTCACAAGATTCCCTAGCTTTCTCTTTTTCATCCAGTATATTTAAACAAGGAGGATCAAGTCGTTCATGTTTATAAATGACAAAAGGGTGTTATATAGCTGCTTCTTTATCTTGAAAACCTAATGGTGATACATTTCGATGATCCTTTGTACTTTCTGAGATATCGTTAATACTAAAGGGGGGAAATTCATCATTAAATACATCAGGATAAAGAGAAAAATGTGACTCTGAACTAATGCATTTGGAAATATCTTTGTGCGAAAGCTCTTGTTCATCACATTCATCATAGATTTCGGGCATTAGATCATACCTTTGTGTGCTTATGTTTTTTGAAAGAGGATTACTTTGTTGTTCTAACCTTGGCATCTGCATTTGTCGACTTGCGATCATATTATCTGACTTTGTCTCAAAGTTGCTTTCTGGTTCCAAGGCAGGCTTTCTTCCAACATTCCCACTTTCGTCTTCTTGTATTGGATCAGGCATGTCCCCTAAGCTTTGGGAAGTTTCTTCATCATGACTTATTCGCACATCCAAATTGGAATTCTCATTCACATTAGAAGAAAATGGAACAAAGCTTGGACTAATTTCTACTGGATCGGGGATAGGAGGCAGGGAATAGTTATGCTCAACACAATCTAATGATTCTTCATTCATGAGTTCATTCTCAACATCATATTTCAAACAATTAAGATGAAATCGAATATTAAAATCTCTAACAGACTCATCTTCTTTGCGTAGATATTAAATTTCATCATATACCTAATCGTAATCATAGCAATCAAATTTACAAATGAAAGTTGTGACAAACTAGTCCCAGCTGTGAATTGAGGCAACTGGGAGGGTTCTACACCAGTTTCTAGCTTCCGCTATGAATGTGAGAGTAAAACTTTTGCATAAAATGCCTTCATCAATTCCTTGAAATTTTGAATTTGAAACATTTTCAATAAATTGAAGGGCATGATTAATAGCAGAAGAATTACTCTTACCATTGAATTTTAACTGAGACAAGAGTCTTACCACTTCGGGTGGAGTGTTGGAAGAGGCACGAACATGGATACAACTCCAAATGGGAATTTTGAGAGAATCCATCCTAATTCAAATGTCACAATTGCAAACAAACTCCAACGGACAACATGTTCAGGACCCCCTTCTAGCGCCAAATATGTTGAAGCCCCGAAAATCAGGTCGACAACAAGGGGGATACCCACCCGGTCCGGACCTTGGTTGGCAGCTCCTTATCCGTTTGGTATAGCGGGTCCGACTGGGGATAATGGGACCAATTTCCCAATCTATGGGTGTGTGTGTGTAGAATTGGATGTTATTGATCTAACAGTTCCTATCTAAGCTATTCTAATTCAAACTTTAATCTAATTCTATGCTATTATAATCTAATAAACAACACATCTAAATCTATGCTAACCCGAGATGTAATTCTTCTATTATGCGATCTAAAGAAATTTCAAATAACAATTGGTAATAAAGATCATTCAGTGATTATAAGAAAGGAAATCAATTAAGATGAACCACTTCGCATAAAAAGTTAGGCGAAACAGTTGTGGACATCATATCACATAATGAGCTATTCATACATTAAACATAAATAAATAGCTACCACCATACAAAATTGCCAAATGATAACTCAAGCATTCATGCAACAACATATAAATAACTAAAAATTGTATATCATTTTAACATATAAGCAGAAATGGTCAGGAGATAAAAGTACCATTTATGACTGGTCCTACTCATAAGCTTCAAGCAACAATGATTTATCTCTCCTTGCTCTAACATCTACTAAGAGTACAGAAGTGCAACAGCAGTAGCAGATATCAAATGCAAACATCAACAAATCTTGATCTGTTCATTCACCAAAACCTCCTTTGAGGGTGCAAAAGTGCATGTTCTAAGGACAAGTTTTTGATAAATTTCTAGTCCCCTCTCTAAATGCATGAGAAGGGTTAAAATACTACTTCCTAAATCTAATAATAGTTTATTTACAAAAATTCGGGATGTGGTTTTAAAATGACCACCCTTTTTCTAAGCAAAATTTAAAGTGAAAATTAAATTCAAAACTAAACTACTTTTGTATCTGGTCTTTAAAACTGTATGTATTCAACATTGCTTTAAGGAGAGTCAGCTGGCTAACTTCTGCTTTGAGCTGGGCTAAGAAAACAGAATCGATGAGAGCTGGTACCATCTTTTCGGCCACATTTATGATACACTTCACAGTCATCCACTGACTATGCAGCTTTACCAAGTATGTCGAGTAACATTCCCAATTTAACCTGTTTAGTGCTTGGATTGCCTTTCCCTTTTCTTGCGCTCTCTGCTTCCATTCCGCCTCTAGTTACAGTTTGTTTGGTAAATACCCCGGGGTAGTTTCTGCGATTAAATTTTCTCTGTGCAAATTCTCATTTACACAGTCAATAAGAATGCTTGCTGTCGTGGCTATTGTTTCTGCCGCTTGCTCTGCCTCCCTGATTTGATCGTCCCACTTGTTAAAGAGCAGCTCTTTATGATTCTCATTTATCTTTGGTGCGCCTGCTCTTTTTCCCTCGTCTTCATCCTGCCAAGCCAAGTACTCATTCACCCATTTATCTATCAAATCATAGTCACTTCGTAAGTCGACCACTTGATTAGTGATCTTATCACTTATTTCGCAATAATAATTCCACTGTGATATCTTTTGGCCTAACACTTCTTGCTGCTGCAGTAGTTGTTCATTCAAGGAAATATATTCTGAAATAAACTCTGTAAGCTTAGGGTCGTCTCTGTGCATCTTTTCTAAATCATGTAATTGTTTTCCCTTCTTGTCCAAACTTCTCTGATAACCTATCTGCATTTGCTGGAAGTCTTCCTGCAACTTTTCAAGTTGTTTGTGTGCCTCATTATTAGTGTTCGCTTGTTGCAATTGTAGTTGCAGTACCTATATTTGATCTTCTCGCTCTTTCAACAATTGTTGTACTTCTAATGCTTTTTCAATAGTCGCAGAGGCATACGCTCCTACGATCTGAGATAGTTTGGTGAGATTTTCAGTCGGATTACTGGTGGGATCTTTCCATAAGACGTCTAATTGCTCTGCGTTTTGAGAGAGTGTATTTTCTAACTTCCTTTTCTTTCTCTGTCTTCTTACCACTACTTTATGTTGGGGACTATAGAATATGTCCAGAGGGGGAATTTCTTCTACATTAAGTATAAGCTCAGAAGAAGGAGCACTAGGAAAATGCTCTGTTTCTGAGACATTGCTGGCTAAGGTTGTGACTGCTTCCTGTGCTACCTGTGTATTGCTCACAGGGGTTTTTGGGGCTTGTCCTTCAAGATTGATCAGTTCATTGAAGGTTTCTCATTCCTTATCTAATTTTTTCGTAACAGGTGGTGCTTCAATGACGAGAGGGGGAGGATCTCTTTGCGGGGAGGTAATAACCTGCTGTTGTGGAAATTCCATTGACTGAGCGGTGTCCTTAGCTGACTCTTCGCTCCTATCTTGGTCGTTTCCAGATCTTTTAGAATGTTCAGAAATTTCTTGTACAGACTTAGATTTAGATCCGTTAGTGCTTGAACTCCCACTGAGACTAATGCTTGGAGTTGGTTCTCTTGCAGACAGTCGCAGCTTTTCTAGAGGAACACTGGCTAGTCTTCTTTCTTTGTATACCATGAACTTTTGAAAGTCTTCTGGAGACAATTGCAATTGGGCTTCACACAAAATTTCTTGAAGTGAGCTTTTATTTTGGAATATATCATCAAATAAATCCTTTTTCCCAAAGAACACTTTTATCTTGACTGTAGTGTTGAAATTTTGGGCAACCTCATTTGGGTCAAATGGTCTTCTAGGGAATTTAAATAATTGTAAACACGTCATATTCTATACTTCAGTGAATGCGTGACCTACATCAAACAGCAAAAAGGCCCCGCAAGCCACAGGAAACTATGGCCATATAGCCTTCTTTTTGTCCTTTAAGTCTTTATTTAGACTGCCTTCTAAACAGGTTTGATATGCAATTTCTCGAGCTAGGAGTTTATCAGGGATATACAAGGGTAGAACATGAGGGGGTGCAGTACTTCCAAATACTCTAACATAAATGAACAATTCTTCTCCGAACCATCTTGCGATGGGGAGGATATCTATCTGTGCTTCAGGTGAGCACCTCAGGGGTTCTTTATCATACAACATTCTATACAAGAGCAGCATAAGTCTGTGACAAATCTAGTAGAAATATGGAGTGAACTGAGAGTCCCACAATATCTTATGATAGACATGGGTGGGTAAGGGGTCTTGAGTTGTCCACTTCCAACCCATAACAGGGAACTTAGAGACATAACATATTGAATCCATAACATATGCACCTAGGTAAAAAGGAGGATAAATCCTTTGAGACGTAGATCTTTTGGACCGGTAACTGACAATAGCCATGATTAGGTTATCAGATAAAATCTTGGTCCAATCTACAATAGTAGCATTTGTGGCAGCATCTAGTAATGGTAACCATTCGGATGAAAATTTGTTGATATCGGGCATTCCAAATAATCTACAGAGCATGGCAGCAGCAAAGCAATATGGGGAGGTAAGGGAACCAGTACTGTACATACCGTGTTTATCTTTCTTGAGCAGTTCATCTTTTCTGGACCAATCTTTGGTGGTCTCTGACAAGTTTGGGTTCTCCGCCACAAATTTTTCTATGAATTGCGTATTATAAGTTTCCTGTGGCTCAGGAAGATGATACATAAGCTTTAAATCCTGCGCAGCGAATGACCCGATGAGCCCTTGACCATGAATCTTGAACTGTCTATTTTTCATTTGTGCACTATCAAGTATCCACTTGATCATGTTTGTGTATGGGAGAATTTTGGACCTTGCTGCTATCCGATGTAGGAATGAGCATGCTACCTCTTCTAGGGATGCTTTAGAAGAACTCTGTGAGCCCGCGATAGTAGTAACTTTCATTACTCTGGGATTTTCTTCTTCTATCAGTCCGTACATGCCTTCCCACGTACCTATTCCTGCGTCTCTTGTTACAAGCTGTGTCTGTGTATAAAGGTGTCATTTCCTTCTCTTCGGAGCTCAAAGCCTTGTTTTTCTTCCCCATTTCAATCTGCATTTTTCTTTGTATCGTCCTTCATTCTCCGTTCCTGCAATTCACAAGTGAAATGGAAATGAATGACCCGGACGGGTGATGGGAGAGTTTTAAATGCCTAAGACATACCAAATACGCCACCTTACCTGAAGTGATTCTTTGAAAAGCACGCATCCATATTTTATTAATAACTAGCAACTAACTCTTGTATTAGCATTTAAAGCGCGTAATTATGTGTCAGCTTATGGCAAGTGGCTTTTCTTGAATATTGTGCCCGAACGATCTGCAATGGAGCGATTTTGTGATTTGCTTCGCAACATCATAGATCGCAACATCGCAGATTGTACTATCGCAATAACGTAAAATTGCACAAATATAACATCGCAGCGTTGGTCTGGCTTGACATCACAACCATCACTATATCACGATATCGCAGATCGTAGAATTTTATGTATGATAAATTTCGTTAACCTGTTTCCTGCGATATGCGATCTTGCGATCGGCGTCATCGCAAATCGATAAATCTTGAAGTTTTTCTTATAGGTTTTACTTATTGCGACGCGATAGTTGCTTAATACCACAATTTCGCACATGCCGGGATTGTACTTGAATGGTGGCGTTCTACTACCGTTTTACGATGCGTTTTTTAAAGATTTCTTCCTTATCATAAACTGAGGTTTTAAGTATTTGAAGGAGTTTCCTAAGCTTACGATGGTCACTTTATTTTGTGGAAAAGAAATTTAAGCCCTACTCTTGCTCTTTCTAAATTTTAACTAAGGGTCCCCACACATTTAGTTTTTTGGATAACACTTAAATGAGAAAGGGGGGTTGTTGCTGGTCACAACAGGATCCTAAGCCTAAAAACAGG
Source organism: Pinus tabuliformis (assembly GCA_031772625.1). Taxonomy (NCBI): domain Eukaryota; kingdom Viridiplantae; phylum Streptophyta; class Pinopsida; order Pinales; family Pinaceae; genus Pinus; species Pinus tabuliformis. The sequence continues at coordinate 1,132,472,732 of CM062809.1, read as the reverse complement.
GAAACATGTTCCCTAATTTCTAGGGTTTTTCATCAGCAATCAGGTGACAACGTGGGAGGCTTCATCAAATTCGACTTCATGAGGTTGCAGCTGTCAAAGAATGCATTTAAATGTTTAGATAATGTTTTTTTAATCATAATAAGGAGTTACACTCCTAGTTATATTAGGTCTCTAGGACTACCAGTTAGTTGTCAAATGCATTTAAAGGTTTGTTTTATGGTTAGAATAGGTGTCACTGATGGAAAATTCGAATTCTCTTGATGAGGGATGATGGAATCATAATTTTAAATGCTATATATGAAGCAAGAGGTTGAATTAGCAAAGGGTTGAAGACTTTTTGGCCTAGCTGCTGCTTTATGTTATGAACTATAATCAGTAATGCAGAGAGGTTTTTCTGAACAGATCTGAGTTCTCATGGGGTTAATGTTGTCTTGATTTATATGTTACTTTGAATCATTTGCAGTAGATCTCATTGCTATTACTTAGAATTCACAACTATGTGCTCTGACTTCTTTTAGAAATGAGATGACTGTGTCTTTTTGCAGTTTGTGAGTAAACAATCTTTGAACTACTAGCAGCAAGTTTCATTACCATTACTCAGATTTCATAACCCTATTCTCTGACTTCCTTTAGTAATGGAATTGTTGTGTTTGTGCAGTAGATCTCATTGCTATCACTCAGAATTCACAACCATGTGCTCTGACTTCCTTTAGAAATGAGATGACTGTATCTTCTACATTTTGTTAGTAAACTATCTTTGAACTACTAGCAGTAAGTTTCGTTACTATTACTCAAAATTCATAACCCTATGCTCTGACTTCCTTTAGTAATGGAGTTATTGTGATGACCTATTTCCCTGAGTGAATTATCTTTGTTTTAAAACCCCATTTGCCTCAGCTTTCATGTCAAGAAACCTTGCCACTGAATTTATTGACTTGTTGACTCCATAGCCCAATGGTAGCAAGCCTTCATCTTTTCAACCTACAAACACACAAAACCAAGATAGAGTTAGCCATCTATATTATCATCAATCAATATCATTAATCATTTGAGAGAGCCCTCTCAGGCTGAGGAGGCTAAGCCTTAGCTAAAAGATTGGTTTGAAATAGTTACACCGAGATAGTCTGATCAGCAGCCTATCAGGGACCTATTTTGGTGATAACAGATTACATGGGAGCATGAGATTTCCTGCACATTAGATTCCGATGAAGAAATAGAACACTGGCAGAATCAGTTACATGAAGTAACTACGTTGAATTGCAACATGATGACCCGGTCATTGAGCTGTGTGTCATCAGAGTTAAGAAATTTGCCTCTTTATGATGGTCTAAATGAGGTAGATGTCTTTTTGGATGCATTTGAAAGGGAGGTTCCATAAAAGCAACGCTTCCAAGCATTGGACTGGGCATTGCGCGCTACGCCTACAAGATGGTGGGGTACGCACAAGGGAAGTTTTGATGATTGGCGCAAATGTAGGAGAATGATGAGAGCACGATTTGGGAAGCCTAAGATGTGACTGACAGACAAGTATGATGGGCAGAATGATTTGCATGTGCATCTGGCCAAATGGACGTAGGCTTATGGAGAAAATCCCCAACCTGAGTGGGTGCACTTGTTCTACCATACCCTGGATGTTATCCCAATGAATTGGTATATAGAAACATAGCTCCGCCATGGGACATGTGAATAGGATATCCTGCATGAAGGATTCATGGTGACATTTAGTTTTGAGGATGGGTTTGACGGTATTGATGAAGTGCTAGAAGAGATGAAAGCAGCCATCTTTAGGATACCACGGGATCCTTAGACCTGACGTATATTGAATGGGATACTCAGTTGAGTTGCGCGCTAGAATGTTATAATGTAACTGCTGAAGAAGAGGTCAAATATCCATGGAAGATTAACATTCCAAAGACAGAAGGCCACCGTGAGGTTCAGGGACCACAGATTGAGAACCTTGATATAACCACGCTGGTGAAAACTAGACATGTTAACATTGGTATGGAGGCAACACCCAAACTCGCGAAGATTAGACACAATTGGGATGACACGACGATGGATAAGGTCATTGAATTACTCCGCAAATATCAGGACTTATTCCCTACCAATTTTATGGATTTGAAAGGAGTAATCGAAGATCTAGGAGTGATGAAGATCACGTTAAAGCCTGACGTGAAGTGATATGAAAATGGGGCACTTAGGCTTCTTCTCTAACTTACAAGAACCTCTCCCACTTTCAAAGCTTAAATATTCCCAAGTCTTATTGATTAACCAATGCAGAATTAATAAATGCTTGAAAATATAGGTGTATGTTGGTATTTGTTTTTAACTGATTATATGCTTTAATTTATGTTGTTGTGTTGTAAGTTGATGTGCTTAAACTGATATATAAATGCATATAACAGTGAACAATGTAGCAATAAACAATCACACAGAAACAACAATTTAGTTAGGAGTTCACCCACAACTCTTGGGCTACATCTCTGTGAGCTCTAGTCAACTCAACTAAGTTCTCTATGATTATGGTATAAGTCCTTTTTACAAGCTCTTGGCTCAACTCCTGTTGTTCTACACAGAAACAATGGGTTTAGACACCATTTTATCCCTTGGCTCTTGAAGCTCTAGCACTTAGCTCTGGATCTTGGCTCTGGCTCTTGGCTCTTGGTTCTGGCTCTTAGCTCTGACTCTAGCTCTTCGGCTCTAGCTCTGGATCTTGCTCTTCGGCTCTGGCTCCTTTCTGCTCTCTATTAGTTTACAGCCCTCTTGGCTTTTCACTTGACACCAAGTGACTCCCTCAGATGCTCTTTTTTCATCTGCGTTGCCTCCTTCACCTCAGCTTCCTACTTTGGCTTCACTTTCAACAAAAAAACCCCCTAACACTCATGGCTTTTAAGCCAAATCAACGCTGCCTATTCATTTTCCCTTTCAGGCTCTCTGTCTTCCCACCTTTGTCCGCTCAAATACCCTCTCTGAGCATTAGCAATCATTGCTAAATTCCCTTAGGGATGGTGGCCACCTATTCTGTAACGGAAGGTGCCATTGGGCCTTTGAAATACCTAGATTTTGGCATTCTCAGCTTACATAGGAAAATACAGTATCACTGGAAAAATCCGTAGAGAACATTGTTCACCAAACTTAAAATCTTCATAAATGCACACTATATCGCTATCGGGTCGCTTGAAATCACTTATCGCAAGTTGCAATGCCCATCTTGTGGCTTCCCTTTGTATTTTTTTAAATAAGTTAAAAATATTGAAAATACACACAAGACTACCATTGGGCAGATCTCAAATCATATGGAATACTGTTTATAATTTTATCGGGTCCGAAAAATCGCATTGCATATATGTATATACATATCTCTGCCCCTCTATGTAGCTCTGATGCGATTTTACGATGCGACTTGTCACAATCGCAAATCACATGAGCCCTAGGGTCTGTCCACATAGTATGGCCTATGCCGACGTGATCCGCCGACGTCGATATCGGCAATTGCAATATCGCTTGGCCTAGGGTCCTGCCTCTGCCTCATGGCATCGCAGATTTCAATCGGTCGATTTCGGCGATCGTACCATCGCATTGGCCCAGTCCTATCACATGTCTGCCTCTGATACCCTTCGACTGCCTTTGCCTATTGTGATATGCCTATCAGATCTGGACTGTTGATCAATTAGATCCGACGGCTCCTGTGCAGATTTGGTTTAAGTCTTCGATAAGACTTATTTCACTATTTTCTTCATGTTTTTTTTTGCCTCTTTCCCAAAGAACAAAGGGGAACTTATTTTTATGATAACTTCTTCATCTGAAGTCCGTTTACACCAATTCAAGTTGAATTGGATTCAAAATGAGGAGATCTATGCAATGAGACTATTTCTAAGAGTGGCCTGCAATTTTCATTTTCCTCTTATTTACAAAGGATTTGTGCCATTGGGCACCTTTTTACCTCTTATATGAAGTCTTTTAGACTTTAGTGGTTTATCCAAGATCCATTTTTGGATCACATCTTCCCAATAAAAGAACTTTTGGTCTCCAAAAAACTGACATATTGATCTGGACAGCAAATGAGAGTGACTCACCCTCTTCTTTCAGCCTCCCTATGCTTGCCTTTGCATAGTGCCTCTAAACCAAAGTTTTCGACCACTTCCCTTCTTGGATGGGCTGGTCTTCCTGGGAAGAACTGTCTTCCTCCTTGCCTTCCTGTAGAACTCCTCCTGAAATGGTCCTAGAAGGTAGTTTTAGCTTCTTTGCCTTGATCATTGATCCAAGGTGGCTCAAACAAATGTGAAGTACACCTGCTCCACAAAACTTTCATTTGTACCTATTTGAAAGGCTTCCAATAACAACTATTAACAACAACAAGCACACAGACAACAACTGGATGGACTAACTCCTGCTTCAACAAAAGAAACATATTTCACATCTTTTGAACACCTCCATGTCTTGTATCTGCATACAAATGATAGACTAGATACCAAGCCCACAAAACATGCCTTTAACAAATGACCCTTCAAGTCAAGCATGTAGAAAAAGACCATTAGGGCTTTCTTTCAATAGATGAAATACTTCATCATTATCTCCATTTTGGAGACTAAATCAACTTCTTTCAAGTCAATATTACATGCATGTTTAAAGAAATCAGCCCTTCAAGTTAATTACACATACATGTTCAAAACAAGGAAAACATCAACATCCCTGTGTTCATGCATCTCATGCTCATGCATGCATTTTATCCTTCAGTTTTCACTTAAGCACACTGTACTTTCGAAACTGAAATGACATATAATGTTGCAGCAACAAAGTGAGTCTCCTACTCAATCTTTTCCATTCACCATCTTGGTAGAAACCTACAACTTGCATCTCATCAACAAGAAATGCGAATAGATGCATCAATAGACATGCAATCCTTAATTGGAAAAGAACTCTAAACACTTCTTACCAATCCATTTCAAAGGACTTGCTCTTGTCTGCACATCAACATCAACATGTGAATCATTTTGAAACACATTATTTATGGAAACTTCCTTTCCATTTCTACCATCTTCTCTTTCCACTTTCTTCAGCTTTTATGGAAGAATCATTGGATTCAGTGTCCAACACCTTTCAGCAAGATGCCCTTGCTTATGGCAGTAAGTGCACTGCATGTGCATCCTCTTGATAGCATGATTTTCCTTGTCCAATGGACCTTTGTCTCTTTGCTTCTTTTCCTTCAAAAGTTTCCTATATGTGGCCATTCTCTTCCAACATCTAGAAAAATGATGGTTATCCAAACCACAAAAGGAACATGCAATTCTTTTCCCATGCTTATGTGGAAATTTACCATGCTTTTCAAAATCAAAAGGAATATGTTTAGAACTAGATTTATACCTTTCTCTTTCGCCTTTATTCCCTTCATGAATAGGTGGAGAAAATGAAGAATTGGCTCCCTTTGGAACACCATCAATCTCTTCAAGGTTGTTAGAGTCTCCCCAACTCTCTGATTCAAGTGTGTGCTTCTGAACACCTGCATCCTGCAAGTGATGTTTCAAGCTATTTCATTCCTCTTGAACACAATCTTCACACTCTGCAATGCAACCCCTTCTTGGAGTTGTTTCAATGGCCTTCATGGCAGCTTTAGAACTCTCTCCATAAGACTGTCCATAGCCAAGACCCAAATACTTAGGCCTTTCTTCCACCATTATTGGTTTAACATACCTTGTGCATGCTTTCCCAAGCCCTTTCCTTCATAGCCCATCTTGGACATTAGCTTGGAACCTATGCCTCTAGTATGTTTTTCAAAAGAACCAATATAAGCATTCTTAGAAGAACTTGAAGACAAACTGGAATGGTTTACCTCTTCTTCAAGCTGATACTTGACCAAGGCTTCTTAGGCAACAAAGAGCTATGACTCCAACTCATGCATCCTCTTCAAGTTCATATTTCAATATGAAGTTGCCTCTCCATTTCCTACAATTTTTCAGAAAGCATCTGCTTCTCTTTCTTCATGGAATTCAACTGCTCTCTAAGTATGCTGCTTTTTTTTCCATCCTCATACATTTCCCTCGCCTTGTCTATCATGATGAACAAGTCCTACTTCAAGTCTCAATCAAAGAGTCTTGTGATGAAGAAGGAAGAATTCAAGGATACACTTGAGGAAGTTATCATTATGTCAATGAACAAAAAAAAAAACTTCAACAAGATAAATAAAGAGCTTATTCAACAACTTTTTGCAACAAACCTCTTGTGCTCCAAAGATTGCCTTGATGTCCTTTGGGATAAGAAGAGTGCCTTCAGCTCTCTTTCCTTCTTGTCCTTCCTAGACTGAGCTATCAATAGCTTTCCCTTTATCTCTGCAAACTCAGAAAATAGTTAGTCTACAAAACAAGCATATAATTAGCCTCTTGTTGTTCAAACACCTTTCAGACAAGCAGTCTTTGCTTTGTCAATCAAGCATTTTGATATAACCTTCCTTGAAGGTGGGGTTAATCAATCTTAAGCTCTGATACCACCTGATCTGAAAATGGGGCACTTAGGCTTCTTGTCCAACTTACAAGAACCTCTCCTACTTTCAAAGCTTAAATATTCCCAAGTCTTATTGATTAACCAATACGGAATTAAGAAATGCTTGAAAATATAGGTGTATGCTAGTATTTGTTTCTAACTGATTACATGCTTTAATTTCTATTGTTGTGTTGTAAGTTGATGTGCTTAAACTAATATATAAATGCATATAACAGTGAACAATGCAGCAATAAACAATCACACAGAAACAACAATTTAATTAGGAGTTCACCCACAACTCTTGGGCTACATCTCCATGAGCTCTAGTCAACTCAACTAGGCTCTCTGGGATTATGGTATAAGTCCTTTTTACAAGCTCTTGGCTCAACTCCTGCTGTTCTACACAAAAATAGTGGGTTCAAACACCATTTTATCCCTTGGCTCTTGAAGCTCTAGCTCTTGGCTCTGGCTCTTGGCTCTTGGTTCTGGCTCTTGGCTCTGACTCTAGCTCTTTGGCTTTGGCTCTGGCTCTTGCTCTTCGGCTCTGGCTCCTTTCTGCTCTCTATTAGTTTACAACCCTCTTGGCTTTTCACTTGACTTCCAAGTGACTCCCTCAGCTGCTCTTTTTGCTTCTACACTGCCTCCTTCGCCTCAGCTTCCTACTTTGGCTTCACTTTCAGCAACAAAACCCTAATAATAAACAACAACCCCCGTTGTTCCTAACACTCATGGCTTTTAAGCCAAATCGGCGGTGCCTATTCATTTTCCCTTTCGGGCTCTCTATCTTCCAGCCTTTGTCCACTCAAATCCCCTCTCTAAGCGTTAGCAATCATTGCTAAATGCCCTCAGGGATGGTGGCCACCTATTCTATAATGGAAGGGGCCATTGGGCCTTTGAAATCCCCAAATTTGGGCATTCTTGGCTTACATGGAAAAATCCGCAGAGAACACTGTTCACCGGACTTCAAATCTTCATCAATGCACACTATATCCCTATCGAGTCCGCCTGAAATCGCTTATTGCAAGTCGCAATGCCCATCCCATGGCTTCCCTTTGTATTTTTTTAAATACGTTAAAAATATTGAAAATACACACAACACTGTTGTTGGATGGATCTCAAAACATATTGAATACCGTTTATAATTTTATCAGGTTCGAAAAATTGCATCGCATATATGTATATACATATCTTTGCCCCTCTGTGTCGCTCCGATGTGATTTTGCAATGTGACTTGTCGCAATCGCAAATCGCATGAGCCCTAGGGTCTGTCCACATCGCATGGCCTATGTTGACATGATCCGTCGACGCCGATATCAGCGATCGTGATATCGCTTGGCCCGAGGTCCCGCCTCTGCCTCCTGGCATTGTCGATTTTGGTGATCACACCATCGCATCGACTCGGTCCTATCACGCATCTGCCTCTGAAACCTCCGAATTCCTTTTCCAATTGTGATATGCTAATCAGATCTAGACCGTTGATCAGCTAGATCCGACGGCTCCTGTGCAGATTTTGTTTTAAGTCTCCGATAAGCCTTATTTCACTGTTTTCTTCAAGTTTTTTTTGCCTCTTTGCCAAAGAATTAAGGGGAACTTCTTTTTATGATAACTTATTCATCTGAAGTCTATTTTCACCCATTCAAGTTGTGTTGGATTTAGAATGAGGAGATCTCTACAATGAGACTATTTCTAAGAGCAGCCTTTGATTTCCATTTTCCTCTGATTTACAAAGGATTTGCACCATTTGGCACCTTTTACCTCTTATATGAAATCTTTTAGACTTTAGAGGTTTATCCAGGATCCATTTTTGGATCATGAAGCCTGTTAAGTGGAGGTCTTACTGCATAAATCCGAAATACAAGGAGAAGGTTCGTTTAGAGCTAGACAAAATGCTAGCAGCAGACATCATTGAACCTGTGGAAGAATTTGATTGGGTAAGCCCAATGGTGGTGCAAGAGAAGAAGCAGAAGGATGAGATAAGGATATGCGTGGATCTCAAGAAACCGAACGATGCTTGTGTTCATGATCCTTTCCCAACTCCGTTCATGGATGAAGTGTTGGACAACGTAGGTGGCCAAGAAGCATACTCCTTCACTAATGGGTTCTCTGGGTACCACCAAATCAAAATCGCGCTAGAGGATAGGAGCAAGATAACCTTCGCGACTAAGTGGGGTTGCTTTCAATATACTGTAATGTCATTTGGGTTGAAGAATGCGCCTTCTATCTTTTCAGGCGTGGTTGTTGCAGCATTCAAGGAATTTATTCATAAGTTCCTGGAGGTATACTTTGATTACTGGACTGTATTTGGGCTAGTTAAGCGCCATGTAGCAAGCTTGTGCTTGATGTTGGATACCTATTGAAGATACTAGATCACGCTCAACCTCAAGAAGTGTCTATTTTGCATTCCTTTTGGGAACCTATTGGGGCATGTGGTTTGCAGATAAGGGTTGATGGTAGACCCCGTGAAGATCATGGTAATTCTGAACTTGGAAGCACCAAGGAGTGTGAAACAACTGCGTGCTACTCTAAGACATATGAGATATTATAGAAAGTTTATCAAAGGCTATGCCCAAATCACCGCGCCGATGGAAAAATTGTTGAAGAAGGATGTCTCGTTCTGTCAGAATGATGACTATAAGAAAAGCTTGGATATATTGAAAGAAAAGATGGTTATCGCGCCGATCCTAGTCTTCCTAAACTGGAAGAAAGAGTTTCATGTACATGTTGATGTGTCATGTATAGTACTGGGGTTAGTACTAACATAGGATGGTGGAGAAGGCTTGGACCACCCTACCGCATTCGAAAGCCGCAGATTATCCAAAGCAAAGAATAACTATTCCACCACTGAGCGCGAGGGGCTAGCTATGGTTTATGCACCCCAAAAGTATCGACACTACTTGCTAGGAGGTCACTTTAAGATGTATATACATCACTTTGCACTAATGTAGCTAGTCAATAAGCTTGTATTCGGGGGCGCGAATATGCAGATGGCTCTTATTGTTCCAAGAATACGATTTTGAAGTTGTTGTGAAGCCTTGATGATTGAACGCGGGACCAGACCATCTATCATGCATCGAAACTTGGATTTAGGATTTTCTGTCACATAGCTATTTTCTGTGTGCATCTCGGATGGAAATTTTGAGGATATAATACACTTCCTAACAATAGGAACTGCACCAAAAGGATACTCTGTCCAACAAAAGAAGAATTTAGTTGTGTGCACGCTAGATTTCTCTATCATTGTTGGGCATCTATATAATATGGGGACTGATGAGATATTCCGAAGGTATGTACCTGATTTTGAACAAAGAATAATCCTCGCAAACACTCATGGGGGTGCCTTGGGAGGATATTACGCAGGGAGAGCAACCGCACAGAAGATTCTACATGTCGGGTTGTGGTGGCCAACCCTTCATTAGGATTCAAAAGCATATTGCAAGGCATGTGATGTATATCAAAGAACAGGCAGGCCATCGTGGAGGAATGAAATGCCTTTGAATCTGCAAATGACTTTGCAACCTTTCGAGAAGTGGGTAATCAATTTTGTAGGACCTATTCAGCCCCAAGGAAAGACAAGCGCGAGGTACATTATCATTGTGACGGAGTACTTGACTCGTTGGGCAGAAGCACAGCCGATGAAGGATTGCATAGGCACAATTGACATGAAGTTTCTTTTTGAGCATGTATTGACATGATTTGGATGTCCAAATATCTTGATAAGTGATTGTGGTACGCATTTCCTGAATGATACGATCAGCGCACTAATGAAGGAATTTTAGGTGTACCACTAGAAGAGCACACTTTATCACCCATAGGGTAATGGGATAGTGGAGGCATTCAACAAAGTGCTTGAAAATGCACTGACCAAGGTTTTTAATGCTCAATGAAGTGATTCAGACCTATGCATACCTGTAGTATTGTGGGCTTATCAGACAACATGCAAAAAGCTAATGGGACAAACCCCTTTTAGGCTTGTCTATGGTATTGAAGCGGTGATGCCTATGGAATACATCGTGCTTAGTCTGCGCATAGCAGCAATCACAGGTATGACAGATCACGGAGCCCTGGAAAAGAGGCTTGCACAGTTGGATGAGCTCAAAGAAGAGAGAATTTTGGTTGGATTTCACCAACAAGTCCAAAAGCAGTGGGAAAAAGCATGGCATGATCGACATATTAAGTTGCACACCTTTAAGGTGAATGACTTTTCACAGGAAATTTAGAATGCATTGGCTAGGGTCCTATGTTATTAAGGAGATTACCGACGGTGGCGCGGTCTAGCTGGTTAAGTTAAATGGAGATCCCTTCCCAGGAAAGGTGAATGGCAGTCGATTGAAGCCATACACAGGTGGCCCGTCCATCTGACTATCCAACAGAACCATAGTCTTAGCACTCTAGGTAGCTGAAAGGATGCATGGGACTATAAACTACATTGCCCGGGTTGGGAGTTGCACGATGTCAGAACTGCATGAAGCAGCGAAGTGTCACAAGGTCCGCGACAACACGAAGACAACTGTGCTAGCACGTAGGTCCTATTGGAATTATGATATAGGTGTTTTCCTTGATGGCAACTCACTCAGATAATAGTTCATAGTATAGCAGCAAAGGATTACAAATCAGACATCAAAGAATGAAGAAAGAGAGGTATACGTAGGTTCACTTTGTCTAAGGAGCTTATAACGTATACACGCACTTTCGCAAGAGGAAAAGCTCGTACATGTTGGAAACTAAGTTTTTTGTCTGAGGTATTTGGTCCAAGGTATTGAGTCAAGGTATTTGGTCCAAGGTATTGGTCCTAAGTAGTTTTGGTCCATAGTATTGAGAAAGGCCTAAAACTATATAAGGAGGAGAAGATCATTAGGCCAAGTGTGCAAGAATTGAATATCTGATGAAGTGTGAGATCAAGTATGTAGGTTATGGGTTTCTAATCTAAACTAAGGATACACCTATGTGGTTAATGATGGATGATGGATCGGGATCATAAAACCTGAAATGTCTTATCATTATGTGGTTTGATCATGGATAGTCTAGATCTAAACACTGACGCATGTTTTATTCTGCAAATGTTATGATCTGGGTATGACTAGATTCTGAAATAGTTGTGAATTTCTTAATATAGTATTTGCAGATCTGTATGTTGGTTTTCTTTGGTAAAAGTGTGTATACACGCTAGTTCATCTTATCAAAGTAGCATATACATTATGAAATATGATATTTAAATTTACAGTTGGATCTAGTGGTTGTTACAGAGTTCTGGGTTCTGCTCTGTGTTCTAGTGACTGTGTTTTGAATGTTCAGATTGGTTGATTTTGATTTTCTTCAGTGATGATTCAATTGTGGGTGACTCAGATATTGATGATTGAGTTTCAATGATTGGTTGTGTTATCCCTCCAGGAAACTCTCCTAGGTTGTAGCTTGGAGATGCCTGGTAACATATAAATTCAACTTATTGTTGCAATGAATGAATGGAAGGAATGATGCTTGTCCAAGCCAGATAACTGCTTCTACTTTGTTTCACTCTAGACATGCGTGAACACCCCAAGGCTACAAGGGTTTAGACCACCAACTACTCAGAGTTTAGAGATAAGGTGAATGTAGACAATATTGACCACACCAACAGATCCACAAGACCATGTGATGATCGGCTGCAACCAGTAAGAAGCCTGTAAATCTATTCTACTAATGCACAGACAGGATGACAACTCTCTGACACTAGATAGAAAGAAATCTAGATAACCTATTCAATGATACATTCAACAATCTAACACATAGATAGGATGATAGCTTTCTAGTGCTAAACCTTAAAGATCAAGAATACAGCACATCAGGCACAGCTTAGGATAGAGAGAAAATGGAAAGTGAGCAGCTAACAGCAAAAGAAGCTTGTATTATCTGAAAATGAAGACGAGACGCTCCAAGTGGAAAAATATCCACAGTCTCCAGAAGTTGAACCTTACATCAAACATCAACCATCAACCTTGATTACATCTTGTTTCTGGGTATTTATAGATTTTTTACATTACACAAGCACTTGGCCGTTTAGGTATGGAGGGGTCATAATTGACCACCAACTACATTTAACTGCCTGATGGAGTCTCTGAACATGCTTTCTTGCTTCAGTGAGTGAATCTGATCCTTTCAGGTGTTGTGTTGTCCTCTTAGGTAGTTGGAGTGTTCGTATTAGTGTAGCTCCATAACTGGTAAATGCAGTTATAGGATCGTGCTTGTACTTTCTCTCCCTTAGCCATACTACCTATTAAACATGGTTGTTGGGGCTTTACTGTGACTGGTACAGGCATGTTGGTCACTTCCCTTCGTCGGGAAAATGGAGTGGTCAAGGGACATGGAGTGCATGGGCAAACAGACGGTCGAGATGATAGGGAAGGATGACCGTCGGATTGGGAGAATAGACAGTCGAGATGGCTCAACGGAGTCTGTCGGATGATGTGGGAGTGGGTTGATTTTGGGTTGTTAGATCTTGGGGAGGGAGATCTAATGGGGATCGAGTGGTGAAGTTGCACAGGAGTTTAACGGGCAGGCAGTTAGGTTAGGCTGTAAATGGTATTGATCGCACTGCCTTTGGGCATATAGTGGTAAAAGGACGAGGGCATGCGATCCCACTCATAAATCGACACGTAGCGGTATATGAGAGAGAAAAACCACTCTCATTGCGCGTTAACGTTCGATCGAGTTATGGGAGAGAGGAGAGCAAATTCCGTCAGATCATTTTGGGGGTGATCGGACGGGTGGGAAATGATCATGCAAGTCGCTTTATTAGGTGTGACGAGAGCCGTTAGATTTGGCGGGGAAGATCAATGTTGGAGATTAAAGGAAATGGGTTTATAAAGGCGAAAAGTCGTATGGGTGCAGTTTTATGGGGGTTTGGGCCTTTGCGCTCATGGCTTAAAATAAAAGGGATTTATGTCGAGTTTAGAGGAAAAAAGCAGAGGAAACAGAGGTGATGGAAAACAAGCGGAGTGAAGGAAAAAGGGAAGATGACCATTATGAGCTTCCTTTTGAGCATAATCAAGCATACCAAGCTCATTTCTAACCTTAGAAAATCATCATTATGTAGCAGAGCTAATAGGTTGTATTGCAATGGTGATTGATTTTGAGCTTCAATGTTGTTGATGGGTCCAGTATGAAAATTGGATGAAACGTGGCCTTCATATTGTGGTGTTGTGTTCCAGGAGTATCCAGTATGAAAATTTATGAAACGTGGTCCCTGGAGGAAGTGAGGAGGTTGGATCCTTCAGTAGGTCAGCGCCTACGTACTAGTAAATGGATCGGCTAGTACAAGCGCTAGGGGGTTGTAGCTCCCTTCCAGTAGATGCTGGAAAATGAGAGAAGTTTGTAGCCTTCTGCAAGTGGGTGCCTGCGTACTGGTATGATTCTACACCAGTACAAGATTGTAAATAGGTTTTTCTTATATTAAAAGAAGACAGCAGCAGGTGGTTTTTTCCCCGCATTCAGTTTCCACCTTAAATCTTGGTGTTCATGTGTGTTTCTTATGTGTGATGGTTTGTTCTGATATTACTGCACATGATTACTGTTTATATGGTTAATGAAGTACTGATTAGAGAACAACAAATGATGAATTAATTGAATCATAAGTTTTTTGGATATATGATGGTTGCCTTAAACACAGTTGTGTGTACACGTGGGTTACCTTCATTGAAGTAGTGTACATAAATCTGACTATGGAAATGAAAAATTATTGACTTGAATAATACTAATCCCCCTATCAGTATTATTTCCAACAATTGGTATCAAAGCAGGTTCTTTGGTAGAAGCTTGATCGCTTGAAGGAGATCTATAGAACAATGGGAAAGAAGCTAAAGAAGAAAGTGCCTCAGAAGAAGAAGACAGCTCAAAGGAACAGTGACAGTAGGAGAGACAATTGGCCGTTAGGTGGAAGAAAGTATTCAGATTCTGAATCACCTTAGATTGAAGATGGACAAGAAAATGAAGCATCAGGTACACATTTTTGGTCTTCTAGTAATAATTTTCTTTGTTCATGTAATATTGAAGATATTGGAAGTGATCATGAAAGAAACATAGAGACAGAAGTTAAAAGACTCGCAGATAAAATTAGAGATCAACAAGATCTATTTAACAAAAGCGAGTGTGCCTTCAAAGAAGAAGTTACCAGATTAAAAGCTCAGCTAGAAGAAGGAAACAAAGTAAGGAAGCAGTACAAGGAAGAGGAAGATCAATGTCAAAAGCTACAAGATGAAGTGACATCATTAAGAAATGAAATAAATGATCAGAGTATAACAATCAAGAGACTTAAAGACAGATCCAGTTACTATGTAAGTCTTGAAGCTAAGATCCTCTCTCTAAAAGAAGATCTAGAAAATAAGAAGAATGAAGAACTACCTCAAGTAGATGAAGAACAAGAAAATGAGATTCTCAAATTAAGGCAACAAGTGGAAGAAGGAAGAAAGGCTAAAGAAATCTTGAAGAAGAAATATCTGGAAAAGGAAGAGCAATATCAAGTTGAGGTAAATATCCTAAAAGGTAAATTAGAAGAAAAGGATAAACCGTTACGATTTAAAGGCAGTACTAAGATTTTGGATAATATTCTTAGTAGTCAAAGGTCTCCTACCATCAAAATTGGTCTTGGTTTTCATGAATCTGTTGAAGGTGAATCTAGCTCACAAGGTGAGGCAAGGAACTCTAATGCAAAACCTGAAATGCTCAACAAGGAGATGAGAGGTCAACCCCATCAACAACCAAGGAAAGAAAGTCTTCAAAGAAAATCTTTTACTCTTAATTGTGGAAGTGATAGTCAGTTATTTCCTTCGATGAATAATGTTGAATGTTTTATATGTCATAATTTTGGACATGTTGCAGCAAGATGCAGAAGTAGAATGGTTCAAGACCGTCACACAGAAATATCATCAGCTTCCAGGTACTTTAAGGGATATTTATTTTCCTGCAATATGTTTGGTCACAAAGCCATTGACTGTTATAGAAATATGAAACATGTAAAATGTTATGCTTGTAACAAGTTTGGACATATAGCAAAGGAATGCATGAGCAAATTTTGGGCACCATACCAAAGGGAGAAAACATCATCACACTCGAAGATATGTAAGAAAAAGGAAGTACAATCAGAAATATGTGGCATAGCTGAGTATACAAACATAACAGACTCAGGGGGAGCTGAAAGTGTGAAACCTAAATGTTCTAACTCTCATACGCAAGTTCCGTGAATAAAAGTCCCGTATATACATGAGTTAGAAGCTGCACAGTCACGTATATGTGCTTTGAGGAAAAATGTAGTGGGACAAACTCAGAAAAACTGATTTGAAATGATTCAGACAATAAACAGTTATATTTCTTGTCGTGATGATAGATGACTACAGTCTGTGGATTTTATTTAGAAGTACTTTTGATCCAGTCAAGTTGTTGATAACTTGATGTATATCTGATTGATGATGATGCCTTGATACTTCTTACTGATATATGCAATCATCAGATCTGACAATGAATAGGTGGAACAGGTTCAGGGAGAGCATATGCTTCTAATAATGCATTGTTGGTATTATCTTAGAAGATCTTGGTACAAATCCACATAGTTGTTTTGATTTAGATGACTCTTTTGATGATGTAAATATACAGGTTGTTGATCCTGATGTTTTTGATGTTGTAGATCATATATGATGTATGACAGTTGCTGATGACTATCTTGGTCTTGTTGAGATTGGTTGTCCTTGTTATAAATACCATGTATATCATTTGATGTAAAGGTTGTGAAAAGACCTAATTTGTAACCCCACTAGGCATGAGAAGGATGATGTAATATTTTCTATGTCAGTCGTGTATAAACATTTGGTATATCCCCACTTGGTTGGTTGGATGAGTCAAAATTGGTGTATCCCCACTTGGTTGGGAGATTGACGTATGTATGAGTCATTGGTGATAGGAAGGTCATACTCACTTAGTTGAGTTATAAGATTCATGTTATTCTTTTTGAAAATATTTAGTGCATCTCACGTAGTTGAGTTATAAGATTCATGTTATTCTTTTTGAAAATATTTAGTGCATCTCACTTAGTTGAGTTATAATATTCATGTTATTCTTTTTGAAAATATTTAGTGCATCTTAGCATGTACAAAGGGAGAGCTCAATCAGAGAATTCAGCATGTACTCAGGGGGAGCATGGACAGCGTAATGTATATCAAAGGGGGAGAATATCTTGGTCCACCCTTTGCCCTTGATGTTAAAGGGGGAGAGTGTCTTGGTGTTGTTGTTGCCATCAAGTCCAAAGGGGGAGATTGTTGGCATTATGATACAGGTGTTGTCCTTGATGGCAACTCACTCAGATAACAATTCACAGTACAACAGTAAAGGATTATAGATCAGACTCCAAAGAATGAAGAAAGAGAGGTATATGCAGGTTCACTTTGTCCAAGGACTGTATACATGCGGGTTGAAAAAACAAAAGGAGCATATAATGTATACACGCACTTTCACAAGAGGAAAAGCACGTACATGTTGGAAAAATAGTTTTTTGGTCCAAGGTATTTGGTCCAAGGTATTTTGATCCAAGGTATTGGTCCAAGATATTTGGCTTGAGGTATTGAACTGAGGTATTTGGTCCAAGGTATTGGTCCTAAGTAGTTTTGGTCCATAGTATTGAGAATATCATTAGGCCAAGTGTGCAGGAATTAAATATCTGATGAAGTGTGAGATCAAGTATGCAGGTTATGGGTTTCTGATCTGAACTAAGGATGCACCTATGTGATTGATGATGGATCAAGATCACAAGACCTGAAATTTATTATCATTATGTGGTTTGATCATGGATAGTCTAGATCTAAATATTGACGCATGTTTTATTCTGCAAATGTTATGATCTGGGTATGACTAGATTTTGAAATAGCTGTGAAGTTTTTAAGATAGTATTGCGAATCTGTACACTATTTCACTTTGGTAAAAGCATGTATGCACGCTGGTTCAACTCATAAAAGTAGCCTATACATTATAAAATATGATATTTGAATTTACAGTTGGATCTAGTGGTTGTTGCAGAGTTCTGGGTTCTGCTCTGTGTTCTGGTGACTGTGTTTTGATGACTGTGTTCTGAATGTTCAGATTGGTTGATTGTGATTTGCTTCAGTGATGATTTAGTTGTGGTTGATTTAGAGATTGATGATTGAGACTCAATGATTGGTTTTATTACAGTGATGATTGATTTTGAGCTTCAATGTTGTTGATGGGTCCAGTATGAAAATTGGATGAAACATGGCCTTCATATTGTGGTGTTGTGTTCCAGGAGTATCCACTATGAAAGTTTATGAAACTTGGTCCTTGAAGGAAGTGAGAAGTTTGGAGCCTTCAAAAGGTTGGCGCCTACGTACTACTAAACGGATCAGCTAGTATAAGAGCTAGGGGGTTGTAGCTCCCTTCCAGTAGAAGCTAGAAAATGAGAGAAGGTTGTAACCTTCTGCTAGTGGGTGCCTGCGTACTGGTATGAGTCTGCAATAGTACAAGATTGTAAATAGGTTTTTCTTATAGTAAAAGAAGACAACAACAGGTGGTTTTTGTCTCGCATTGGGTTTCCACCTTAAATCTTGGTGTTGATGTCTGTTTCTTATGTGTGATGGGTTGTTCTGATATTACTGCACACGGTTACTGTTTATATGGTTGAAGTACCAATTAAAGAACAACATAGGATGAATTAACTGAATCATAAGTTTTCTGGATATATGTTGGTTGCCTTAAACACAGTTGCGTGTACACGTGGGTTACCTTCATTGAAGTAGCGTATATAAATCTGACTATGGAAATGAAAAATTATTGACTTGACTAATATTGATTCACCCCCCCCAGGATTATTTCCAACAGGTCCGCCAGAAAGTGACCGTTAAAGTCATTATTCATGATTTTATGGTTGGTTTAAGGCCAAATGGAGTGAGCGGTAGGAATTTAAGGTAAACTTTATGGCTTAGATTCTTGAAAATCTGCCGCCAATCTAGCATTAATGGGTCGAATGTGGGGGGTAACGGTCGAATGTGAATTCAAAAAGGCCTATAAATCACAGGTGGTTGTCCAGCGAACAACACTTGGTATTTTGAAAATTCAGTTGTTGTGCTATCAAGTATGTATGGACCTTTCAAATTTTGAGACTTTGAGAGCAAGTTCAGTATTTAAGACATTGTCGAAGGAGATGCAGACCCTCCTAACTTGAATGATGTCGACACCCACGAAATCCACATAGGAAATTATGGTAGCAGAAGCCCTAGAGAGTGTCGGAGTAATAGTTGAAGTCCCTAAATCCCCCAGAACACCGAGACTAAAGAAAGATAACCAGACTATGATCCTTGTGCGCATCTCACCAAGAAACCCACCGAGGACCAAGCTCACCTTGCAGGAAAAGGGGAAGTCCATTAATCTGGATGCCAACAAGGAAGAATCTGAAGAAATCCTGGTGGATGAGGAGGAAGTGGAAATGGAAGTTGAATCTAGGGTGCGGACCCTATTACCCAATTACCCAAATATGTTCCTCCACAGAAGGGAAAAACCAAGGTGCCGAAGGACATAGACGAGAGCAAGAGCTCCCTGCAAACTTCGTTGCTCCCTGATGATATTGTTTTTGAGGGGCCACATTTAGGGTGAGTTCCTGTACTAAAGTTTGAATATTGGGACCTCGTGGATCATGAGAAATTCCCGCATTTAGCGACTGATCAACTAATGCACCGATGGATGGATGTGATGGCTAGAATGATTGAATTGGAGTCGCGCACATGTCTCAAGGGTGTAGAGAAATCTGGGTTGCTCAACCTACTCTTGGTGTCACATTACCACTGTACTCCAGTGACCATCTTCATCATCAGGCAGCTACTCTGCTTGGTGCATGATGGGTGTTTGTGGCTAGAGGAGCCCATTCCCATCACAGACCACTTGATACATCGAATTACACGGCTGCCTCACTTAGGGGAGGATCTAGCCAATATATCAGAAGGAAAAGGTGGCGAGTTGGCCCTCGTGGAAGCGATCAAGATGAAGTTCAAGTTGGAGAAGAAGAAGAGGGGATATGCCATCTCTAGCATTAACAACCCTGAAGTCAAGGTCGCAACATAAATATTAGCAGGGAAGGTGGTGCGGAAGTGTCGCGCAAATGAGGTGCATGTGCCTATGATTGCACTAGCAGCCCAATGCACTGAAGGAGTCTAGTTCAACTGGGCAAATTATCTATGTGGCGAGTTCCTTACAAACTATCGTGAGGCACAAGAGCAGGGCAAGACATTCCACTACGCGTGGCTCTTGCTCTCAATCGTACTAGTGGGATGGGAGCTGCCCAAAGACAACCAATTCCCTTCGGTCGCACCGAACCTTCCAGAGGCATCGAAGTACGCTTTGTTGTGGGCGACCAAGGATGTGCAACGTATAAAAGAAAGTAAGATCTTTCGGATCTTGATGGAGATGAGCATTCGGATGGGGATCAATCGCAAGCTGTGGTTTTCGCCCACAATATACACCAGTTTGAAGAGATTTGTAGAATTCAAAGTGGATTTCCACTGTCTTTATCAGGGTGCAGAAGGACCCCGCGAAGACATGGAATAACCTACCACATATTGCAAATGATGATGTTATTTTCGCAATCCTCTAGTCTTGGCCGCCAGAGTGGCGCACTCTAGTAGGGTCCGCGGTGGAGACAGACAGGTCCGTCACGCAACGTACAAAGGAAGAAACCAAGCTCCGAATGGAGCATCTGGTGGAGAACCGCAGAAAAGAGGAAGCAAAGGCTAAGGCCTAGGCAGCGTGCGATGCCATGAAATTGGCAGAACAGAAGAAAGCAGGAGGAGAAGAGCGTGAAGGACAGAAGTCACCTTTGCCCAGGACTAAGGCAGAAATAGAGACAGAACAAGGTGGCATGGACCCGTAAATGACATCCACCCAGCTCAAGCATCCGTGACTGCGAGAGCAGGAAGTGCAACGAAAGAATACCAAGGCATCAAAGACATCCTTCGACCCAATCACCCTCACTAAGCAGTTTGCATGATATCGGAGAAACGATGAGGGATGTCACCGCGGAGGCCCTCCAACAGTTCAAAGAGCAGTAGAAGTTGGTATTGGGGGCTCTCCGAACAGAGTTGCAGGAGTTCCAAGTTAGCACTCCATAGGCTAGCACATTGTCCACCAGCCTTGCGATCGGCACTTTAACTGTTGAGGCGATGTTGCGCACAAGGGTGACCAACACGATAGTGCTACTAGATGGAGCACTTACTACCGAGAATGAGGCCGATAAGCCCACAGTCAGCAATCTGAAACGGGTAGGATTGAACATGGCCATGCTCCCTCGAGAGACGCTCTACCGCTTTCGGGATGGAGTCACCTCGAAACTTCGGGCCCAGGCGAGTCACGCTCTGTAGGGGATAAGCGATAAATGCATCAACATCTAGCAGTTGTGCCTACAGTGCAACGAGGCAATGCAACAAAATCAGCAAATAATACAGGTAGTGGAGGAAGCCTATCGAATGGTCCCAGAGTTGGACATTCAAGAAGAAGAACCATCTGAGGCGTGCATCCGCAAGTGAGCCACCAGGGTGTGTGACGCTCGAGCAGAGATGGCCAGGGTTCAGCTGGATTTGAACCTGCAGATCACTGAATTGCAGTTGCAGGCTTAGCCTTCAACTCCACCGGAAATCAGGGAACAATGTACCACCACTATTACAACAGCAACAACAGCGGTTGACAGTGCAGTGGCAGACTACATGCAGCTTTTTGAAGAGTCATTCGAGGTCCTAAACACCATGTAAGAGGACCCGAATGTAGAGCGCCTGGAGATAAAGGCGTGTCAGCTACAACAAAAATATGACGAGGTAAAAGGGACCGTGCAGATGGTTGCCCTTACACAGAGGCTTGCACGGATGCAGGAGGCAAAGGCGCTCAAGGAACAGGTGTATGACGCTTGACACAAAGAAGCAGTCTTAAAAGCATGCCTACAGCCATGGATAGATGAGAATTATATGATCACAACCTCCATTGAAGGGAAGCTCGCACAACTGCAGGCAGCTCAACACAAGATTCAGGGCAACATTTCAACGACAATCACCGAGCAGCAAGTGGAAGAAGTCCAACAGGAAGACGCTCAGTGCGCTACCCAAGTTGTGGTGATATTAAGAGAGATGGGAGGTTTTCACGCTAAGGTCTCTACACCTGCAAAGTGACTCGAGGGTGAGTCACGATGTTTGTGTTGGGGGCCTGTTGGGCGAGGGATCCCCCAAGGGTAGTTTTGTGGCTAAAAGCCCATATTTTGGTAATTTTGTAATCCAAGTGTAAATACTCCACATTTTGTGGTCGCGAAGTGCATAGATGTTAAAGAGCCATAGGGTTGTCCACCCTTATTTTGGAAATGTAATGTCGGTTGTAAAAGATCTACCGATGGTCTGCGGACCATGGGATTGTATAAATAGAGCTAAGCTCTAAGTAGTTAGAAGAATCAATCAATGAAGCAAGATCGAACATGTATGAGAGATAGCTCTGGAGTAGAAGTCTAAATTTTGGGTCGTAGCATAGGTAGAGGCTCTACAACTGAGTGCGTAGAGACCTAGAAGTTTACAGCTATGTGCGCGAACCCCTACAGCCGAGTCCGTAGGGCAGGCCGAGTCTATAATTGTTCAAAATTATCAATAAAGATAAGTATTCTACAATTTCTGCATCTTTATTTCCTGTTTATGCATCTTGTTATATTGGGTATGAATTTCACTTATAATGCTTATATGATGCATGAATATATGTAATTTTGTTGGATAAGTGGCCGCAAGTAGGAACATCTGTTTACATGAAGCTAACTGAGATATGTTAATAAGATAAGAAAGACGCTTAGCCTAGCAGGAAGGACTTTAGCCCTGATTAGGGTTGCGCAAACGCTGATTGTACCCTTTCACGAAGGTACTAAAGGGTGGAATAGATGGTTAAGAAACCTACAAGAAGGCAGTTATAGCTGGAATAAATCGACATCACAACCATCTCAAGGGTGCGGAAACTTAGTTCCAACATCCCCCCATACTACTTCGGGTGAGACTTCAGTCCGTGCTCCGCGGGCTGACGCCAAAAGGGCCAGTAGTGTAGGGATTTGTTTGGTTAACTAACGCTGAACCTGGGTCAGGCCCCCTTAATCCAACAACAACGTCTAGTTCATAATTTTTTATAAGATCGAGGTTATAACGCGCATGCCACAAATCTAAGAAAAAGTGACTCTTGGCACGGTATTTCTAGAATGAGCATTTCATGTAACTTCCAGCAGCTAAGAATAGATCCCTAGATCTAGGGATGCCTTTTGCATGCTACCTTTTTCTATTTCAGGAAGAGTAACCCATGCATGCAAATTAATTTTGCTCGGTCCTGGAGGGAACCGGTCAACCTAAAGGCACATACAACAACCTGCTTGACTAAGAGAGGGATTTGCACAATTTCTGAGAGGAGCTGGGCTGGCTATCCCAGAGGAATTGCGTAATTTCCAGGAGTAGGTGACTGTTGTGCAGAATTGCATAATATCTGGGCTAAGCTACAATGTTGGCGAGATTGTGTAGTTTCCTAAGGAAGATTGTCTGACTGTATTACACAATTTCTGAGCTCAGCATTCTATCTTGCAGATTTGCGCAATTTCTAGGGGGAAGATTGGTTCCCCTCCATAATTGCACAATTTTCTGAGGGGGATGCTTAGATAACAACTAGACCAAGTTTGGAATTGGAGCCCATGAGGGGAGTGAAGAAAAATGACCTGCACAGGCTAGCAAACTGCTGAGAAATTAATGTAGCCTATGTACTTGACAATGCAAGACATGCTGCTAAGGATGGTTAGAAGGGAGGCTCCAAAACGAAGCTAAAGAAAAATTTTGGAGGGTGGTTGTACCCGCTACAACAAAACCTCAATCCATTAACCCTGGATTAGAACATAATCATAGTTCCCTTGACTAAATCTACAAAATACCATGGGAAGATAACCATCATGCCAAAAATCATGTGCAAAACCCATGCACAAAACCATAGGTAGGTCTGCCCACCTAATATAGGGTCCAAAAAAAAAATTCCCAGGGCATTGCCCTAGACCCCGTGCAGGGGAACTATCGCCCCCCTAAAACTCCCTGACAAGGGGGGCTACGCTCAGTGCAATGAACAGGGGGGTTGTCACCCCCCCTATGAACTCCCTGTGTGTGCGACTAGTCATGGAAAGAATATAACACACACCAAACACTTAGACAGATGCAAATGCTAGCTTTTCAACATGAGTATACTTGACCTTGGTATCATTAAGATTCCAACTCAAGTAATAAATAGGTTTCTCAGTCCCTACATCGTCCTCTTGAACCAATACCATTTCAATTGTAGTAACTGCAATGATGAGATACAATAAATATTTGTGGTGGTAATCTGGGGAATATAATAAATAAGCCTTAATCAATACATCCTCCAAGGCATCAAACGCCTTTTGAGTAGTGTTGTACCAATGGAAGGGAACCCCTTTCTTTAATAGGTGAGTGAATCCTTTGGTCAATTCAGCGTAGTTAGGGACAAACCTCCATAGAAAGTTAGCCTTCCCTTGGAGTCATTGAAACTGAAGGAGGGAAGAAGGAGCAGGCAGATCGATGATCGCCTGAACTTTTAAAGGATCAATACAAATTCCATGTTTTGAAACAAAAAAACTGAGAATTCGACCAGAGCTAATGCAAAATGCACATTTGTGAGGATTAATTCAAATATTGTAATGTCTACATCGTAAAAACACGGCCCTAAGATGCATCAACTGATCAACCGAATGTTTCGATTGAGCAGGAAATTTATCCAAAAAAGGTTGCACGATATGTGTGATGTCATGGAAGGCATAATTCATCGCCCTCTGAAATGTATCCCCAACATTCTTTAATCAAAAGGGAGTTTTTGGTATGAAAATGTGCCTTGGGGACAAATGAATGTATCTTTAGGTTGGTCCACCGAGAGAATGTTGATTTGATTATAACTGGAGAAACCATCCATAAATGAATATATCTCATAGCCAGCATAGTCATCAACAATCTGGTTGATGAACGGGATGGGATAATTATCCTTCAGACAAGCACGATTTATGTCTTGAATTGCTCCGTGTTTCTCCATTACAGGAACAATGCTTGACACCCAATTAGTTAAAGGTAATGGGTAGATGAAACCAACATGTAGAAGTTTTTCAACTTCAACTTAAATCACGACACCCTTCTTGGGATGGACCGAATAGAGGTGCTGTCGAACTGGTTTGGCATCAAGATATGTTTTTATTTCATGCACCATGATGTTTGGATCGATACACGGAATTTCCTCATAAGACCGGGAAAGAAATCTCAAGACTCCTGGAATAGGGCTTTATAGGTCTTAATCTCATCCAAAGAATAAAACACATTGATGTGTATATTCTCGACAATGTCGGGTTTAATCTAGATATTGAGAAGGGTAGTCTCCTCAATATTCTATAGGTTTTTCTCAAAATTGACTTTGTGAATGGATATGGAATTCGTAGATAACTCAATGACAATGGGATGATAAAGGTCATCAAGATTATCCTCGATGGAATATAGAATGAGGCACATTGTCTGGCATCATGATCTCTAGGATGCTCTTATCAGTAGGAAATGTGAAAGAGAAAGAATCAGAATATGTACCATAATCCAATGAACGATCAACCCAATTGATCAAAGAGAAGGGATCGAAATGAGTTGTACAAGCTAAACGAATGGATTCATAATCAAGATCAATAAGGATAGGTAGCATACAGTCACCAAAATTGTTGATGTTAGTTTCATCCGATACTATCCAAGGGTCAGTTGGAATATTAGAAGAAGATATCATATTGATATAGGAAACCGAAGGAGAGTTATTGGGAAGCGAAGATATCATATCTTGTTCTTATTTTTTTCCTATTTTTGCATTTAATATTGATGATTTCTTGTTGTAGGATTTGGTAAATGGTTGAAGTAAGTTATTTTTTAGGATAAAAAGCATAATTAATCCTTGGAACAGATTTGGAAGGTCATTGTAATCATTGAGCTACTTGGATTAGTTTTCTTATTCCCAAATCTAAATTTCTAGAAGTCCCTTGTGGAAAATAGTAGTAAATTTCTGTTATTTTTTAGAACATGCTTGATCCAGATTTAAACAGGAATGAAAAAAATTACATATATAACCATAAATACATATATGTAGCAAAAATAACACCTCATTTCATTAATATCAAATACTGAAATGTGCTTCCAAATAGAATGGAAATAAAACTAGCTCGGTGGATGGTAGCTTATCTCTGAGAAGAGATGTGGTAGCTACATGCCTTTGAACTGTGTTACAATGAGGCTCAAATGCCTATTTATTATTTAGAAACAATGGAAAACCCTAAACATCCAAAAACCTAACATTAGGAGATGAAGCGCTAAACTATGGGTGGGTAAATTGGTACATCAACTTCTCAGGGTCGTAACTTTGGCAAACGATCTCTGTTTGACGCGCACAATACCTCGATAGAAATATTTATCTGAGGACTACAAATTTTGAGTGGAAAACATCGATCACAACCCATGTTGGTCCCATTTTTCCCAAAAACGTCATTTAGGGCCTCAAAACTGCTCCAAAATTTTAGGACCCGAATAACTACCAAAACTAGTAAATTGTGCTACAATTAAGGAAACTGAAAAATTGAAAGAAACAATGGTGGGGGTACAAGTGGAGTAGGTGGGTGGCCACCAATATCCACTTGGATCAATGCTAATTAGCTTCAATTGAGTTTATTCCACTTGTATTAGATCACAAAAACATTCCAGTTAATAAAAAAGATTACCCCATTGAATTTTCACTTGATTAGGTTAGTCATTTGATAGATTAACTAGCTCACTAGTTCTCAAATTTTTAGATTTTAGACTAGTAATTTTCTATTATTTTTTAGCATGGGTTAGGAGGGGTATTTTTGAGTGATTTTTCTTGGAATGGGGACCTAATATATCCTAGTCAATAACAAAATTTGTCCCACCCAATTTGGATTTTAATTTTTTGGTCATTCAGTGAATTATATCTTCCTATAGAAAACTTGTTTCCTGTAGCACTCTTCCAACATGTATATACTTACCCATATTTGCTCAAAAAGGCTGGTTTTTGTCCCTTAGGGTTGAATCATGACCCCTAGGCTCTAAATAAATGGTTGAGGAGGAATAAACACCACATAAGACTTGTCATTTTACCCATGTAAAACATCTCAGCGAATTGGGTTAATGGACAAATTTATGAATTGGATAATATAATAATGATTTTCTTGATTGCCACATCCAATGAACTATGTCAATGGATCTAAACCATTTAAAATGTGATGATTTATATTTATTTAATGATATTTACATTATGCAATTAGAATAGTTTTTCTTTCCTTGTATTTTCTTTCTTACAATAGGTTAAGGTTTCCATTTCGAGCATTTCCGTTTCTATAACTAGTTAGGATTTGATTTCGTTACATGCACTCCATTACATCATGACAGCAATGGAAGGACATATTCTATGTTTCACAAATAGTGTTAATGCCTCTTAATTTTGTATGAACCTCAGGTTGATAATTAAAATTGGTAGCCTTGGGAGTTGCAACATTCTTGTTGCAATACTGAGGCTCGTCACTTTTTGGCGTCGTTGTTGGGGAGGTGTCAAAGTATGCATTGTCTTCTTCCCTAGTTGATTCATTTCTTTTTACTTTCGGAAAAACCAAAAAAATATATCCATTAGGCATTTCATTTCAAAAATAGAAAATTACATTGCATTAGCATTCTTATTAAAAAAAAAAACTTCTCCAACACCACCACCCCCATTTTGATCACATGATTTAGTAAGAGCCACATCACCATTCATTTTTGCAGGTAAAGAAGAAGAGGTGATAGATAAGGTAGGATAAATGGATGCATATGATGAAAATGAAGAAGATCCTCTTGGATTTCCCATTCAAGATACTAATGTCAGTGTACATATGAAGAACATCCTTCCATATTTCCTTCCCAACTTCCATGGTATGAGGTCAGAAAATCTGAAAACCTTTTTCTTTGAATTTGAAATTGTTTGTAGATCTTATGGTTACTTATTAAAAACTCAAAAATTGAGATTGTTTCTGGCAACATTGAAGGATAAGTGGTTAATGAGTTTAGGGACTAATTCAATAATATCATGGAATGATATGCAAAGGATATTTCTAGAAAAATATAAAGACTATGATTTTAAGGACGGAATCTTTAGAATGAATCAAAGAGAAGATGAGAGCCTTGAGGATCTAATAGAGAGGTCCATATATAATGTTAAGAGGGTAAAATTACATCATTTAGGATTTGACACACTAAAAACCCTCTTACTTACAACAATTATGGATGAGTAGATTGATCTCCTTGATATCATGAGTAAAGATGATGTATACCAATTATCATTTGAAGAAATTTGTGAAACATGCAAACACATATCAAGAATAAGGGCAAGAGTAAGTAAATAAACATCAATATCAGTAAGTCAAGCTAAATTTGCAAAAAAAATTGATGACTTTAAAACAAAATTTCTTAGAAATATAAGCGAACAAGTAGAAATGTTAAGAATGCAAGATGAGGAAAAATGAGATGTTGATATTTGTGTTTCCCATGGAGAATCAAATGATGGTAAATATTTCCCATCATTACCTAGGTTGAAGGAAGTTTACCAAGAGAACAATGGAGCAAGGCCATCGCCAATGCAACTATGTTATGTAGCTCCATGAGGACCATGGCATTCTAGTCAACCTGGTATGATGCAAAATCCTAATTCACAATTTCAAGATTATGCACATCCATCTCAATGTCAATGGAACACACACTTTCCTTGGCAATCTTGGCCATCTCAACCCCAAAACCAATCTTGGCAACAAGGTTTGCAAGTAACTTATGAGATAAATCCACAATATCCTCAATATTCTCCATACCCAACTCCATGTTATCCCTACCATCCACCTCCACCACAACCACAACCACAACCCCAACCACATCCATCTCAAACATCCACTCCCACTCAACTACCTGCAACACCATTTCCAAACCCACACTAGGAAGTAGCTCAGCTCACTTACAATGCTAAGGTACAACACTTCCTAACATCCCCTCTTGATCTCAATGGTATTAATCTTATCTCGGGAAGAGTATTGCAAAAAAGAGATTCTCTTAATGACATTAAAGGACAACATGCAGAAAAAGAAGATTCAAATGAGAAGACCAGAGAATCATGGGTTACACTTTATGAAGAGCAGACATTAGAATCAAAGATTGAGAAAGTACCCTCACGTTTATCTGCAGATACTCCATGTGTTCAAGAGAATAATTTGCAAAAAGAGGAAGATTTGAATGTCATGGTAGAATAAGACATGAAGAATGATCAAAATCATCAAGTGGACCAGGGGCATCATAACTATATTGAAATATGGTTCCAGACAGTCATTAAGTTGCAACAACACATTATTCTTCAATAATTTGTGATCTCACCTAAGTCAAAGAATTTGGTCTCTGAAATTCAGGTACATGTCAAAGCATATATTTCAAGCATACACATCAATTTAGATGTCATCTTGATGTGCACTTGGATTCATTGGAAGTATTCCTATACTTGAAACAGATTTTTATTTTCAAGTAGAGTAGGATAGAGAAAATAAAAAAGTAAAAAAATAAGAGAAAAAAGTAAAATCTCTGGTGAAAACCTCATTTGAGGTGCCTGAAATTGGCTCATTTGATTGAAAAGATGCATGAGGCGGTCAATGGGTTGAATAGATATATATATATATATATATATATATATATATATATATATATATATATATATATATATATATATATATATATATATATATAGATATATATATATATGTATGTATGTATGTATGTATGTATGTATGTATGTATCCTAGGTGAAAACCTTCTTTGAGACTCCTAGGCAGACATACTAGTTGAAAACCTCATTGAGGTGGCTTGTAGGCCTAGAGAAAAAATAAAACAATTTCTCCATGTATCTC
Organism: Pinus tabuliformis; assembly: GCA_031772625.1. NCBI lineage: Eukaryota > Viridiplantae > Streptophyta > Pinopsida > Pinales > Pinaceae > Pinus > Pinus tabuliformis. The sequence continues at coordinate 1,132,443,238 of CM062809.1, read as the reverse complement.
TCTCTCATGAATGCAAGTGCTCTCCAACCTTTGCAAGAAACAAAAACAAGTTGGAACCAAAAGAAAAAGTTGGTCAAAATTCTATTCAAAAGAATTCAAACTTGGACTTTCTCCCCCTTTTCTTAGATTCTCCAGAAGGACCATGTCCATGCCAATCCATCACCCTCACCTATTTCCACCATTCACCCACCATTCCCAATATTTTCCCGTTGATTTTCCTTGTTGTCCTAAAATTCTATAGGAAGGTTCTATTTTTCTATAGGAATCCAAAATACACATAGCATAAAATTATTGTTGTCATATCTTGAAAACCGTGCATCCATTTGCCGAGCTGTTTAAAGGGGAGATGCATATGGATGATGGTAACATGCTCAAGAAATTTCAGCAAATTCCAATACACACTTTTTGAGAAACCGACCTCCATCACCTACAACCATTTTTAATTTTTCTCAAGATTCGTGCATCCATTGGCCAAGATTTTTATGGGGAGGTGCATAAGGATGATGTCAACATGCTCAAAAAATTTCAGGTCAATCCAGTCTACCATTTGAAAGATATGCATAAAACAAGATTGATACAGGAAGAGTGTAATTGCTACATAAAGATTTTGTAGCACTACAGAAAGATCTTGTAACACTACAAGATGGTCGAGAAGAAGCTATAGAAGGCAATCTAATTGGAGAAAGGGGTCAAAAGGTCATGTCTTCTTTAGGGAAGGTTGAGAGAGGTCCCCCAACACCACTTTCATCACTCATCCACTCCACCAGTAGTAGATTGGGCACTGGAAAGAAACTTGCACACAACAACCTTATGATTCAAAGAATCATCAAGCTATGAAGACTTATGCAGAAGAAAACAAAGGAACTTATCACTTCCAGAGAAGCATGGATCTATCAACAACTCAACAACGGTATGCATGGCTCTCCAGTATCCATCAAGTAGGTATAGGTATGCAATATTCTTCACCTCTTCTCTTGAGCATATTATAGCTAGAAATTTGTTGTCAATGCATGAGAGATAAGGTTTTATAAGCTAAGGATGAGTTAGAAGCCTCTACCTCCCTCAGCAACCATAATCACAATTGAGCAATTGACATGTCAACAAAAGGAAGAATTAGAGGGAAATAAGGAACAGATTGAAGGAATAACCTCCCTCCAAGCTAAGGGGAAGAAACCCAAGCCTCATAGAGAAATCTAGACCCATGGGGAGCCAAGAATGACTAGCTGCAAGAGGATTTTGCACTACTACAGGAGAAAATAGAGCTGCTACAAGAGAAATAGGGTTGCTACAGGGGAGACAGACTGTGTGCTACAAGAAAAACAGAGATGCTATAGGAAGGAAAAAAGTTGTTGCAAAAGACCCCAATTTTGAGGAATTTCACTCCCAAACCCTAGGATTCAAAGAAAAACACCCAAAGTAAGGGTAAATACATATTTATATTTTCCATATGTGAACAAGAAGCCTGCAAAAATTTTCATTTTTCAATAGTGCAGCCTATGGGAAACTTTTGATAAAAGTTTACAAATAAAAGAATGAAATATGGATGCTTCCTTTGAATTGAGCCTGATAAGAAGGGGAATTGCAATTATTTTTGAGTGAGCATGAAATCATCCTTCCTCCAGGAAATATAAGAAAGATATTTTTTTTCCTCTGTCATAAAACCCTCATTACACACGAATATCTAAAACTTCTAGCAGAAATAGACAATTTCCTTGCGAACTTTGGAAAGTTGTATTAAATGGTATGGTGGGTGCACCTAACCATAGAAATACCACAACCAAGAAGAAGGGGAAGAATAAGCTAATGAATAAGTAGAAGAATATGGAGAAGAGGGATATTAGCCAAAAGAAAAACTCAAGGAGGAAGATGGAAGAAAGGAACAAATTGTGCTAAAAACCAAAATAGCAGTGCCTAAGAGAGACCTAATCAAAACATATAACACCAAAGCCCATTAGGCAATCATATAGGCCACAAAAGAGAAGAATAAGGCAACAAAAGGCATGAAGGAATTTGCCATCAAAATAGTACTCAAGCCGAAGTGATGAAAAGAGGCTTTCCGAGAGGTCTCTAATCTCTTTCTAGTTTTTGTCCAAGGCTTAGAAGATGTTATAGAAAGGTAAGAAGCAAAAATTAAGCATGAGGTTCAATTTTAGTCAATATTTGATAGATTTTTTGATGTGCTACATAATGCTACATGTCTGATACATGATGCTCTATGTTGTTACATGATGTCATCAAAGGGCATTTTGAGGGTTTCAAAGGTGTCCAAATGGTGGAAAAAGGTAGCAGGAGATTGGAAAAGGGTGTGGAATACCTTGACAAACCGAAAAATATTCAAGAACCCATCTTGAATAAGAGAAAAAAGGCAGGAATGTATAAGAGAGAGACCACTAGGGCCATGAATGAGGCACAATGAGGTCACTAAGTTTCTCAGAGGATGAGCAATACTTTCAGCAGGGTGTATGATGGGCCTCCAAACTAGACATAAATTAAGGCCCATCTGATTATCCTTCAACACATTAAACCTCTCTTTTTGCATTAGATAATGTATTTTTAGCTTTAATATGTTCATTAGGAAGGTTTATGGATAATTGCATATTTGTGCCTAATATTATTTATTTTTGTAGAATATTGTGAGAATATTGGGCAGAATATGGAGATTTGGAGGAGGAAATAATTTAGGGGCCTTCTCTCTACTACAGGAGGACCAAAATTAGATAATAAAACAACAATATATTCTAAAATTAATGCATAGATTTTGGAGCTCCAATGATTGAGAAAATCTAGGAATGTGTTCCCTGTCATTTAATGCAAATTCCTAGTGTTGGGAACCAGATCCACTATTTGAGGGATTTTGGAGGGAAAAGCTTCCTCCTTTCATGGGAAATGCTTCGTAATCATTTTTTATAAGTACCAAGTTGAATTTTCATCTAGGGGTTGATTTTTATTAGTCTTCTTGTGGAGAGAACTCATATTTTTGCAGCTCCACTTGCATTTCTTGCAAGGATGTAATTGTATTGATGGAAATAATGAAGATTCGTTCCATGTTCAACTTCTAAATCTTGGTCTCCATCATAGGAATCTAAGTTTCCTTGGGCTTGGCCATCTTAGGAGCCTCAGATCCCTTTTGTGTCATCTAATCTTCTTCCTTTCACTTCTTATTCACATGCATCTCTTATGTTCTTGTTTTTTTCCTATTTCTACATTTAGTATTGATGATTTCTTGTTATAGGATTGGGTTAAATGGTTGAAGCAAGTTATTTTGTAGGATAAAAAGCATCGTTTCATCATTGGAATAAATTTGGAAGGTCATAGTAATCATTGAGTTATTTGGATTATTTTGCTTATTCCCAAATCTAAATTTCTGGAAGTCCCTTGTGGAAAATAGTAGTAAATTTATGATATTTTTTAGAACATGCTAATGAACTTCAATTGAGTTGATTCCACATGAATTAGATCAAGAAATAATTCCAGTTAATAACAAAATTTACCCCATTAAATTTTCACTTGATTAGGTTAGGCATTTGATAGATTAACTAGCTCACTAGTCCTCGAATTTCTAGATTTTAGAGTAGTAATTTTCTGCTATTTTTTAGCATGGGTTAACAGGGATATTTTGTAGTGATTCCACTTCTAAAGGATACCTAAGACATCCTAGTCTATAAAAATAAATCCCATCCAATTTGGATTTGATTTTCTTGGTCATTCGGTCAATTATATCTTCCTGTAGCAAACATGTTTCTTGTAGCAGATTCCTACAGCACTCTTCCAACATGTATATACTTGACCATATTTGCTCAAAAAGGTTGGTTTTTTTCCCTTAGGGTTGAATCATGACCCCTAGGCTCTACATAAATGGTTGAACAGGAATAAACACCACTTAAGAATTGCCTTTTTACCCATGCAAAACATTTCAACGAATTGGGTTAATGGACAAATTTATGAATTGGATAATACAATAATGATTTTCTTGATCGTCACATCCATTAAACTCTGTCAATGGATCTAAACTCTTTGAAATTCACTGATTAATATTTATTTAATGATCTTTACTTTATGCAATTAGAATAGCTTTTCCTTCCTTGTATTTTCTTTCTTACAATAGGTTAAGGTTTCCATTTCGAGCATTTCCATTTCTGCAACTAGTTAGAATTTAATTTCATTAAATGCACTCCATTACATCATGATAGCAAAGGAAGGACACATTTTATGTTGCACATATAGTGTCGATGCCTCTTGATTTTGTACGAACACCGGGTTAATAATTAAAGTTGGTAGCCTTGGGAATTACAACATTCTTGTTGCAATAATGAGGCTCATCATCAGGTCCTCAACTACGTAATAATTTTGAGTGGCTCTCGCACAAGGGTTTAAATCAGATTTATGGATAACACCCTTGGGAGGCTTAATGGTCAATTCCATAGGAATCATAGGTGGAGTAGGATTCGGTGGAGATGCATCCAAATGGGTAGGTTGATCAGTAACCTGAATGTTCGGAGGATTCACATTACCATAGTCTTTATTTCAGGTGGCCACCATAATGTCAATTTTCGACTTAGCTTAGGAAGGAATTAAAACTGAGTTAGACGAAGCAGGGTCTTGAGCAACCATATGAGTCTCCTAATTTGGAAACGGATCTATCAACACAGCAGGTGAAGTAGAATATTTCATAAATTGGTTCACTTCTTCCTGATGGGGACAGTCACAAGTGAAGTGCTCCTCATTACAAATCAAACATGGATAATGAGGTTCATGTTTTTCGTTAGAAGACCAATTGGTTTATTTATGTTATGGTGAAGAATTTTTTTTGTTTTTACCTTTGCCTTTCTTCTTACTTCTTGGTTTCTCCTGATATTTGTCTTTATTGGAATGAATAGAAATGACCTCAAAAGTATAAGTTACAAGAGTATTTGATGGAGAGTCTTGGTTAGTCATCGTAAGAGAGGCACCAGATGGTTTACTTACGGGTAGGGAACTGGCAGAATGAATCACGCCGTCAACACCATAAGAATCTTTACCAGGAGGTTGAGGAACAATATTGGAAGGTCACGAAGAATTTGGTATCTTATCATAAATCATTCAGGATTGGGTATAAACGATATCTAAATAATTAGAATGATAAATCACCTTCTCTTCATTCAAAACTCCACCCTTAGCTATGTCTTATGTTATGGGTGATAACATAGACTTCATAAACTATTCTACTAACAATTATCTAGGAACATACATTTGAACAAATCAATGACGACATCATGACTCATGAATGTGATTAGAAATCTGAGTGGAATCAGATTGTTTGAAATTGGTCAAAAGTTTCATTCCATTCTCATATCGAATGGGTAACTAGAAATGTGTTAGGAAAGTGGTAGCTAAGGAGCTAAAATTATTGAATGAAGATATTGGTAATTCAATGTACCATTTTACTGTCGTATCGGTAAGTGTGCATTGGAAAAGACATAGATTAATAGAATCATCATTGAGGGAGTTTGAAGAACACCACAAAGATAAGTCATGACATGTGTAGATGGGTCTTCTCCAGGATTTCCATTGAATTTTTGGATATCACTTGGAAATTTCATGGGAATTATCGGCCACCAAGAAGAATGTGCAATGGGATCATTGGTGACTCGAGTCAAATCTAGAAATTCAAGTGTTGCTACAAATGGAAATTGCTTGTTAAAATCCGGTGGAGGATACCATAGATAAGATGGGATGGCCTAAGAAACATGTATTTGCGCTCCATGATAAGGAGTGTTTTGATAAAGAGGAACCTAGGTACCAGAATAGGGAGGATTCTGATCATCAGAATATGCATAACCTTGTTGACTAGATCCAGGATAACCTTGTAAATGCTTAAATGACTGGGTTTGGACTTGTTGGTTTTGATAAGGAACTTGATTGATACCTTGATAAGGTTGATATTATTTCATTGTGGGATTTTGCATCATCCCAACATAAGGTTGATCCAGTGGAGGTTGTACCATTCCATACATAGTCTCTCCTATTGGAATTTGAGGAATACCTTGTCTAAGGGGTTGATACTATGAGGTATCTTGTAAAGGTTGGGTAAGTGGGACTTGGGAGGTACCAGATACTAGCGGGATATGTTGAGTCCTAGATGTAGCCTGTAAAGGTTGACTTACATTTATTTGATATTTTTTGAGGTATAGATTGATAGGTAGGAATTGGGATGCAGATGGTATAGGTTGAGAATGTAAGGATGGATCCACAATCGAACCAGGTTGTATGGGAAAACTAGGTTTCCAAACATTAGAAGACATCCCAGGATATGGAGAATTAAAATAAGGATGAGCACTAATCTAAGGTATACCAACAACAGGTTTCACCCCTGCCAAAGGAAGAAGGGATGATGGAGGCAACTACCACCCAGGCAGAGGGTACCCAACATAAGGAGAATTTGGTTGTTGAAGGTGTCCATGCCCACTAACATAAGGACTAGCCTGTTGTTCAACTGTAGGTGTAGGTGGAGGAGAAGGAGTAGGTTGTGTAGCACTCATTAAAGAGGTTCCAAATGGAATTTCAAAAATAGATGACATGGGAGAGGTCCATGGACTAAATGTTGCACCATATAAGGTACCAGATAAATATTGATAACTACGTGGGATGGACGGGCCACCACACAAGTGTGCCTCTAATGATGTCACAAACATGGATGAGGTAGCAACATTGGTTGTCTAACCCATAGTAGTGGATACATGCTATGAAACCACAGTGGATTCTGACATGGTTAACCATCCCAAAGAGGATTGTCGCTATAAACTCATGGGTGAGTTGAAAGGAAAAGAATCAGACAAATGAGATTGTGATGTAGTTTGACGAGGAGTAAGAGGATAAGTCTAATAAATATGAATCCCTCTCAAATGAATAGGAGAAGAGGGATGAGGTTCTTCCTGTGGAATCTCCTCAATACTGATAAGACCATATGGAAGTGGTTCCCCGCTGGATCTAAGATATATAGTTTGTGGTTGTGTCTGAGACAAAAGAAGAGAAGAGGAAGGTCTTGAAGTAGCAAGTGAAGATTACTGAGGTACCTCAGGTTGTATAACCTCAAGTAATAGGGTCTCTGATTCAATATACTCATGCTTAATAAACTTAGGCAATAAAGTCTCAGATGCAATAACTGTGTAAGATTCATCAACAAATGAAGAAGTAATCTTGAGCTCAACACTCACAGGGAAGGATGATTCTGGTAGATCAATTTCAGGAGGACGACCAAAAGTAATTCCCGAAGTTCCTGATTTGGTAGTTTGCATCTTCTTATGCTTCTGATGATGTCCAAGAGTAACCTCTGGTGGAAGAGCAACCTTATTTTTCATTCTATGCAAATTACGAAGGGGAGGGATTTGTTCTTCCACATTAGATTAATAAATTTTAACAATTAACACAAAAATAAATCAAAAAGGGGTGAACTAGGCATAAAGGTTTACCACAAAATTTTGAACCACAATATACCTCCTTAGAGGACCAGAGACTTATTGTACGAGGAATAAATCTCCTCGAATGTTGTGTTTGATGTATCATAGTGTAAAACGTGGCTGACTCAATTACCTATGGTGAGGATAGCAACCTATGGTGGACTTCCAAAATATACTTGATGGTACGTGGAAGCGCAGTCTGTGTTAGTGTTGTCTAATAGGTAATCGATCAATGAGAGTGCTCCCATATACTTTTCATGCGTGGAGCACCATCCAATATACCCAAAGGTACGTGGAGAACGGTCTGATACACTTATGTACATGGAACGAGATATCCCTCTCAGGATGAAACGCTGGAAAACAACAAAAACTCATATGTTTATAGATGTCGTAACACATCTCTAGCCTAGACCTATATATGTTTTTGTTAATGTTACAAATGTTCCTTAGTTTGATTCAAAAAATAAATAAAGTTTTACTTTGATTAGAGTTCGATTTCAGGGCTTACCATGAATTTCACCAGAATATCCTAAAAATGCAAGCTATCATGATGAAATGAAACTTTCCTTTTCAATGAAAATCTATCTAAAGGAGGGAAGAGACAAAGAGTATTTAACATACAAAATGTAGCAACAATATGCTAATTGAAATTCCCTTAAATGCAATAATTCCAATTCAAATTTACACACAAAATCCTATATGCGATGCGAACTGATTTTTATTTCAATTCCATTTAATTTTAAAATGAGATGAAAACTAATATGCATGTCTAATCATTGATAATAAAAAAATCAAAACTATGACTGGAACACCAATTCTTTCAAGCACTCAATGATCAAGCAATTCAGTTTGCTAACAACAACAAATCAAAATCCAAACAAATCCTTATCAAAGGAACTCAAAACCATAAGAAAACAACATGGACTCTTTTAAGAGACCTGAAGATGCTCAGGGACATAAGGAAGAGCACCTAGAACAAAGATGGACAGAGAGAAAAATAAGACAAGGGAAAATTTGCATGAAACGGGGTCAACACAAGTGCTTAAGAGGCACTAGTGCTCTACAATGCAAGTACAAAGAGGGATAGGGTGCACTGAAACACGCTGCATCTAAACCAAGGGGTGCGTTTATCATGGTAAACCAAGTTGCGACACAAAAAATGGAACTGAAGCTCAATGAAAAGGTATTCCTAGGTCTGTTCAGGACTGAGTGAGACAATGAAGGTCTAAAAAAGAGGAAAAATAAGTACTAATGACAAGGAAAACCATAAAGGGAATGAATTGATTCCCAATATGGTCACCAATTTTTTATATGGAATCTATGACTACGAATAAACGCGTCTTCCCTAGACCTGGTGGACGAGTCTAGAACAATATAAAACAAAGAATATAATGTTCATTGTATGCTCGAGTCCTAGCCCTAATTTTTATTATTAGAACCTATACATTTAATCAACACAAGCCAAATATATATGACATCGATGTAAAATAATCCAATTACTCTATTCGATGGATTAACAAGGCATCAAAATACATGATAGTAAACATAATATCAAATATAGGAAAACAATGTAATCTTTGTATTAATAGAAAATGGATAGAGTTACAACCAAATATAGAAGTTGATCTTGTAGATAACTTCCCAAGTTGACGTGTCCTTCCTTGCTGCAAAGAACACTTCATCACCTTAATTCATGAAGATAATGACTCTCTTATGTCGAAACCAGTAGCATTAGGGCATAATCAATCTCCAAAATCCAAACCCTAGCTTGTGGATCACAGTAACTATATAGGTGAGGGAGGTAGTTTAGGAATTATTATCCATTTACCAATCTAGAATTTAGATCCACTTGAGATGGGAGGATGAGCTCAAGGGATAAGAGGTGAAATATCCAAGATAGGATCATATAGGATTTGAAGTTCTTATCCAAGGTAAATGGTTGAAACAACCTCTGGAAGCTTCTGGAAGAGGAAGCTACGAGATTCTTTTTTAGTTTTTCCAAATTTCTAGAATCAATTCACCCCCATCAAGGGACAACCTGCTCATGATCATCGCGGTCTAGAGTGGGTCAACCTAGTGGTCAAGGTTGGTCCCTAAAGGGCGAAGATGCGTTGGGACTTAAAATCATTGAAACGAAGTAGTTAAGGTTAGAAACTCAGGGATTTGGGAGAGCCATGCTTAGGGCTTTGTGTAGGGATGATGACAAGGTGTTGAAGGATGTGAATTAACCCAGTTTGAAGGTCTATTGACTAGATTCAACAAGGGGTCCATAACACTTTGCATCAAACCAAGGAAAATTTAATTGAAGATTGGACCATGTGCCAAGTTGGCACAATATTTCATGGACCATTTTATATTTGGAAAGTGTGGGGTCGATGGCTTACAAATTGGCTTTTCCATCCATAGTGAAAGCACGTCATGTCTTCCATATTTATTTTCTTAAAAAGTATGTACATGTTTCTAATCATGTTGTTGATTGGTATGTGATATAAGTAGAATCTGGGGAGAATTCTATACAAAGCCACAATGAATTATGGATCGGAGATAGATCACACATCGGAATCGAGAAATTAATTAATTCAAGGTGTAGTGGAGGCACTTCGAACTAGATGAGGCCAATTGGGGTTTGTGACAACCAAATTTTCTTTCCCTCTTGTAATCATCATTATGAATTGTAATATATGTAAATATTGTGTAAATATAAGCACAATGACTGGTTATGACGAGTGAACACAAATTCAGAGTTTTGAGGAGGAGATGCTTGGGAATTGGTTGAGTCATGGATGCTCATTTAATGGATACTAGATTTATATCTAGGTTTTAATGGCCTACATAGCAAGTTAAGAGGTGGAGTATGGACCTCTTGAATAGATAAAAACCCATACCCCCTTTATTTTTCCTCACGGCTTGTGTTTTGTGATCAAAACATAAGGGATATGAGGTGGTTGGTGGGGGGGTGGGGGAGAGAGCCAAAAGAAAATGTAGGAGGAGAGATCATCATTGGAAGAGCATAGAGGAACAATATTGTGATTTTCAAAGAATAAAATACACGCTGGAAAAAGAGTGTGGTTGACACCAGTAAGATTCACAAACATTAATAGTGTGATGTGGGTGTTATATGTTGATTCAAGCATGCATGGATTTTCAAGTGAAATTGTAGAATAGAATGAGAACACTAGAACAAGTGTTAGCACTAGAGAAAGAGCATGCTGGGAAGTGTGGTTGAAGAAAGAAAGTAGGTGGACACATTGTGCCTTCCAGAGTCCTATGAATTGGAGTGGGTGAAACATGGCGTGATTTGGATCCCTAGTTTGCAGAGGAAAATCTTTGTGTTTTTATGATGTATGCAGGATTAACATATGGACATTATTGTGCTCTATATTCCTAGGTGAATAGTTGGAGACACTAGATGATATAATCCTGGATAAGGTGGGTGGAGATAAGGTGGTCTCTGGAGTCTTGTGTGATCAAATAATCAGTATTGTTTTTAATTCCCTTGACCAATTACTCCTCATACTTTGAATCTAACTCGGGGGTGGTCAACTACAAGAAAATTTACAATGAAATTGGCCTATGGTTGGGTTGAGAGTGGAAGTCACTCCCTTAGTTTCCATTCAACCAACTACTAATATAATTTTCTTAATTGTATTATGTACATGTTGATGTAATGTGAATGATGTTAAATGTCATTACCTCATAATGGTTGTATCAATACTATTAATGAGGATGTGTATTCCTGCATGTTGTGTTGTGATGGTTGGAAATGACTATCATGGGTGTAAGGGACTTTCAAATTCTTATGTTACTAATAATGTCATGAATGGAAAACTATTTATATGTTTATGCTTGATGTTGACATCATTAGTTATCTATAGTTGTGTGTGATTTACATCATATGTTGTGTAAAGAATATTGTAGGCCTATATATGATGTTGTAAATTCATATTTAATAAATCCCGTCAAGTTTTTGGGGTGTGTGGAAAACCCACGAGTTGTATGTAATGTTCCAAACTTAAACAAGCAGTGATATGCAAAAGAAAAAAACAATATATACAACAACAACAAAAAAAACATCTAGGAAATGCTCAATACACTCTAGAAATGAGAACCAGCTAGGCCATTTTATTAATGAAATGGAGCAAGTACAATAGTATGGAGAATTCACTTGGGCTTTCCTCAAGGGTAAGCTTGACATAACCCATGTGACAAACAATAATCTCAACGCTGGAAAAAGACTACTCCTCTAATGCTCTGTGTTGTCCCTAAGAAACTACATTGTTGTCTGGAAAGGAACTGCAATAAACCCCATCTCTGGTGCTAAAAAAATGCTGAAACTTTGACCCCCAAGCTCCTTGGCCAAAACCCACAAAAACCCAGAAATGGGTTGGCCTGAAATCGAACTCCCAAATTCAGCCTCCAATATCACCTACACCCTCCAAACTGCTCAAGAAATACGGCTTGCAAGGAACACCAACAAAATCCTCCTCCAAGCTCTAAAAATGAAGCAATCACCTCTCAAATTATTTTCCTTAACCTCCACAATAAATTTCAGCCTCAAATACTGATACTCTACCCTCCACGTGCACACCAAGTGTTGCCTCTACGCTGGCACATGAACTGCAAAAGCCACCCTGCAAGTAGCACACTTCTCTAGCTCCCAAACTCTCCAAAATGCCAATAATCCTCCTATGCCTCCTGTTATCACTCCTCCGGATCTCAAAGGCTAAGGAAGAGTCTAGTTGAGGTAACCACAAACCAACCTTTTGACTTGGTATCTAGCTCTACCAAACCAGAGAGGGCTCTCTCCACAAAATCACAGCCAAGTGGGTTGGATAAATTAGGGTTTTAGGCTAGTTATGATGTGCAGAAGGTTTTGATTGTTTGAAATTGGTTTGGTGGATGAGGATTAGGTCAAAGAGACTAGGTTAAGGAAAATAAGGGTATGATTGCAGACATCTGATGGATCAAGGTAGGTAAACACTCAAACACTTCAAGGTTCTTGAGTGAGATGGATCGGACTGGTGAGGTGCTAGAAAGAGAAAGACAAGCATGTATTCTTTCTAAACTAAAGAAAATGGACAAATTATGAAGATTGTCCCAAAACAAAGCATGTAAGATGTATTATGCTCATCAACTTGAAATCAACATATCATAGAAGTGAAATGAAACATGAGAGTACAAAACATTCAAACATATGCAGCATAAGAAGAAACTATGTCAAAATTCCATACCATAGGTAGTCCATCAAAATAGCTACAACTCATTCATTAAATTTCTACCAAATACTCATTACACTAGTGTCTCTGATCAATACAACAACATCCAACTGATTAACTATTCCAAGAGTGAAGAAGGGAATGATATAGACATCAAAATAACCTTCACTCATCCTCAGGGGTGGAATCCGTGAGTTGAGGAAGAGACCCATAAAAACTTGAACTGATACCCAGAGTGTAGGGAGGTCCAAGTGACTCCTCCCTAATTACAATGAAACTGATTCATTTGACTTCATGATGACATTGATCCACTGTATTTACCCTAGGTAACTTATCCACATGATATTTACATTTAATTTCAATAATTACATGAGTAAAATCATCATTTCCCAAGATGAAAATCAAATTTGCAGGAAAAAAATAGAAATAAATAAATAAAATAAAATAAAAATCAGAAAATTGCTTAGTGTGTAGTTCTAGTGCCAAGTGTTCCCTCCATCTTGCAGATGAGTTTTAGGATGGGTTCTCGGTGTCCAAACGGGGCTCAGGATGTCTTGTTGGAAATCTTATCCTATCTACTTTCCAGATATGTCTTTATTTTGAAGAATGGAGTTGATTTGCCCCTTCAAAAAGTGTTTCTCCCAATACTTCTCAATGTGCAGTGCCAAGGTGAAAAAGGAGGCAGAATTGTGGTTTTTTGAGTGTTCTTTTACTAGGGCTACCATCGGTGAGTAAATTTTTGAATGATGACCTAGTGGAATGAAAAAAAATTATGAGTGGAACCCTAATATGATATGAAAAGGGGATTTTTAATCACTGATGGCAAGATGTAAATACTGACACTAACACCTCCTTTCTAGAAAATATCACGCCCAAACTCCACTGCAAGACACCAAAAGAAAACTCGGCCTACTCTTCACTGCATCGTCCAGTAATACGCACCACTTGGAGATGATTGTCACTACTAGAAATCACAATGAGATCCTCCTCTTGAATAAGTGAAGAAAAACCTTCCTAGGGTGACACTCGAATTCCCTCGAAGAAAGGGTGAGCTATTCACTTGAAGAACTCATTCTGAACAATGAGTGACTAAGCTAAGTAGCTCGAGCAACCAAGGAGAAATTGATATGCCAAAAGATGAATGAGATGAGGAGAGTCATCTTCCTTGTATATATTTCATGGAGCACTTTTCCCTCCAATTCTTCCTCCATCATGGGCCCTCACTTAACCAACTCCACGCAAATCGAACTAGGGAGTGCATATTTCCCTAACGTGGGTGGCCCCCATGTGTAACTTAATCACAAAAAAAGATAAATTTTGCTAACTCTAATCTCCTAATAAAATCAAATGGGACCCACTAGCTCCAAAATTGGCCCCATAATATAAAAATTAATATTGTTCCAAAATAATTTAGGAAGGGAGATAACAGTCCTCCCCTCCCAAATGTTTCTTGTCCCCAAGCAACTTCAATGTTGGATGCTCAAGTATGTTCTCCCCTTCCCAAGTGGCATCCTCATCTGGTAATCTCTTCCAATGCACCAAATGCTCTCTAATGACCCTGCTTCTGATATTCCTCTCCCTGGTCTCCAAGATGGCCTCTGGCTCTAAAATCAAATGCTCCTCATCATCAAGTGGAGGCAACTCCACAACTGTTGTAACCTGCTACCCTGACACCCTCTTGAGTCATGACACATGAAAAATGTTATGGATCCTACTCCAACTCGTAAGCCACCTCTCCAACCCTCTTGGTCACTCTATAAGGCCCAAAGAATCTCGGTTGCAACTTTTCAGCCCCTTTCTACTTCATCATGGACTAGCAGTAAGGCTACAATTGAAGGTAGACTAAGTACCCCTCCTCAAAATGCCTCTCTAATCGATGTCGGTCAAAATACATATTTTTTTGGTTTTAGGTTGTCTGTAAGTTATCCTTAAGAGCCTTGAGGATATCTTGGCTCTATAGGATCCAATCCTTGGCCTTTTTGGCCCTGTTATATCTAAAAACAATGTCAGGAAAAGACAACCCATCATAACCATATAAAGCACGGAAAGGAGTCATACCAATGGTGATACTGTAAAAATACTCTCCCAGATGCAACCATCAAATCCAAACTCTCTACTGCCCTATCGCATAGTTCCTGAGATAGCCCTCTAACCACTGGTTCAGCCTCTTTGTCTTACCATTGATCTGTGGATGATATCTAGAGCTCAAGGTGAGCTCGGTGCTGACTAGCCTGAAGAGCTCCTACCAAAATCCTCCCATGAATCGGTTATCTCACTTAGTGACTATAGTCTTAGGGACTCTGTGGAGACAAAAGACCTCCCAAAAGAACAACTTTGGCACCTATGAGGCTGAATATCATGTCTGTATGGAAAAGAAGTGTGCAAACTTGGCCACCCAGTCGACCACCACCAAAATTCAATCCTTCCCTTGCACCGAGGGAAGTCGGGTGATGAAATCCATAAATATTCTATCCCATTTCCCCTCAAGGATGGGAAAAGGCTGCAACAATCTTGCTAGATGGGTCAACTCTCCTTTGTTCCTCTGGAAAGCTTCATACTCCTACACATGCCTCAAGACGTCTCCTTTGAGGCCCTTCTAAGTGAAGCTCTCTCTCACTGCCATATAAGTCTTCCTAAACCCCTCGTGCACAGAAAAAGGAGAATCATGAGCTGCTTGAAGGACGTGCTCCCTCAGCTAAGATACTGAAACCAAAAATATGTTCTTCTTATAATAAATAACCTCATCCATCACCCTTTAGCACTCATTTTCATGGCTTCCCTAAAAAATCTCACACGCTCGATGATCCTTGGAGTACTCAACCAATAATTGAGCCTTCCAATCTTGACAAATGATCATGAGTGAAAGCCCGACTAGTCTCTTAGACAGTACATATGCCACTACGTTGTGCATCCCCTGCACATACTCAATATCCAAATCATAGGCCTACACCTTGCTGACCCACCTCTGTTGTCTATCATTGAGGCCCTTCTGCCCCATGAAATGGTGAAGACTGTTGTGAGTTGTCTTCAATCAAAATTGGTTCCCCACCAAGTATTGTCTAAACTTGGCCAATGAAGGCATTATGGTCAACATATCCTTTTCATAATTGGAATATGACATCTCATGAGGTAGAAGCTTCCAACTCTCGAAAGCAATGGGGTACCCTCCTTGGGACAATACTCCCCCGATCCCCGCACCTGATGCATCACACTCCAATGTGAAAGGCTATATAAAATCTGGGAGTGATAATAATGGAACAACTCATCACCTCCTTGAGGTGATTAAATGTTTCCTGAGCTCCATTTTTCCACACAAAAGCCCCCTTCAGAGTCAGTTCGGCAAGGGGTGTTGGCAACTATAAGAAGCCCTTCACAAACTTTCGATAATAGGTACAAATGCCCAAAAATCCTCTCAACGTTGTCACATCTTGTGGCTCTAGCCAATCTTGAATGCACCGAATATTCTCCTCATGCACCTTGAACCCATATGCACCTATGATGTGTCCCAAGCAAATAATCTCTATCAGTCCAAACTCACACTTGGACATCTTGGCGTAGAACTGCTTCTCCTCCAATATACACAAGACTGTCTCTAAGTGTTGTAGGTGCTCCACCCATGTGATGTTGTAGATCAATATGTTAGCAAAGAAAAATAGTACAAACCTCCTCAACTAACCTCTAAACACATAGTTCATGCATGACTAGAAATTATCCAGTGCATTAGTCAACCCAAAAGGCATGACTAGGAACACAAATTGCCCATAATGACATCTGAAAGCTATCTTCGGGATGTCCTTCTCTCTCACCTGAATATGATGATACCCCGACCGCAAATATATCTTAGAGAAGTACTTGGCTCCTCTAATTTCGTCCATCAACTCATCAATGTGTGGAATGGGATGCCTATTCTTCAATGTCTTCTTATTGAGGGCCATGTAGACAATACACATGTAGAGATTCCTGTCCTTCTTCTTCACTAGCACAACCTAAGAAGAAATCGAACTAGAAATCGGTCTAATGTGACACAATGCCAATAAATCCTTGATTGCCCTCTTGATATCAACCTTATAGGCCTTGGGATGCATATATGGTTTATTAATAACTACCAACACACCAGGCTTACGCTCTCTAGTGTGCTTGAATCCCCTGTTAGGTGGTTGTCCCGGCGGTATATATCCAAAGACTATCGGGTATCTATCTAGTACTGTCTGTATGTCTAGATGTGGTGGCATGGTTTTCCCCGCAGCCTATGAAATCCTCAGCTCTACTGCCCATTCTATGTTCCCATGCCTCAAATCGGCCTCCATCTAGTGGGCCAAAACTGTCTGAGGGGGTTATGAATGCATTCCCCGCAGAACCACTGGCTTTCCATATAGCCCAGAAAACTCCATCACAAGCTGCTTCTAATCGGTGGTAACCTAGCCAAGGCAATATAACTATTGGACACCCAGCACCACATTGTCCTTTGGTACATCCACCACAAATAAGTGGTATGTCATTGAATAGTTTCCCATAGTTACTGTCAAAGCATGAACATATCGAGTGCACTACATAGTCCCGTCTCCTAGTATTAGTACTGAAAATCCTTCAAAGTCTCCAGTGGTGATACCCCTCCTTTGGACCATCTGAGCATCAATAAATTGTGGGTTGCCCCACTTTCTACTAAAACAAAGACACGTTTCCCCTGCACCATACCTCTAATCCTCAATGTAAAAAAATTGGGAATCTCACACAAAGAAGCTAGGACTCTCCCAGTTGGTGCAAAAGATGCTCCTCCCTTTGGTGGTGGCAGTCATGGTCTCCTCCTTGCTGGATCCTCGCTATCTCCCCCATCAAAATCTAACTCCTCATCATCCTCCTGACCAGTGTCTAAGACGACCTCAATGTAGTGGCCTTTATCCGCTATAGACCGATGACCAGGTATCCAAGGCTCTCGGCATGAAAAATACAACTTCCTCCTCTTGAGGTATCTCCTGGCCTCGTCATCCAACTGACCCTTCCCTTGGGCTTCTCTCTATGTTTTGGGTGCTCTAGTGTCACTTCCCTTCTAAGGGTAGGGATTGCATGAATAAAATGGAGCTCGGCTCTTGGGAATAGACCCCTACAAATCTTGAGTGCAAGATACTACCTCTACAAGATTAGATGGTTTGCGTGACTTCACCAGTCTCCATAATGGCTCTATCAACCCCTCTACAAATGTGCATACTCTCCTCGCACCTCACAAATTAGTTACCATGACTGAGACCCTCAAAAACTTTGAGATATAATGCTCTAGATGTCCTGTCTATCTGAGTTGGGTCAACTCCCTAAAGTGAGCCTCTAGATCCCTCTCATCAAAGCACTCCACTACTCTCCATGTGAAGCCCTCATAGGAGGTCACACTAGCATGCCCTAAAGTGGAATAACCGTGAAACCACTAATCGTGTGCCTCCCCTTCTAGGTGTAATGTGGCCATCTTGATGCCCTCTACTTCTATCATCTAGTTTAGCTGGAAGTATGTGCAGAGCTTCTCTACCCAAGCACTTGTTGTGCACTTGGTAGTTCCATCATATGTAAGAAAATACAATTTCCCAATAGAACATACAAATCATAGTTCTACGTGCCATAGCCCTTCCGCTGCTCATTCTATTTGAGCTTGTAAAAGTCTCTTAAGATTAGAGCCTCTCTAAAGTCTGCCCCCATGGACTGCCACTCCCAGAAATTCTCCCCCATCAACGATGGATCCTCTCCTCCACCAATCTCACCCTACGCCAAGGGTATAAAAGAGGGTAAAGTAGCTCAAGTTGGCTCACTCAAGGATGGCCACTGCATAGTAGGTGAAAGGTGATCGAACTGTTGAGAGGCCCCTAAAGTCTCTCCAACTCCAAAATCCAGGTGAGTGCTTTCCTCCTGGTTCTGCATCTTGATATCATCCAATATCTCCTTCTACCCTTTTTCCAAGTCACTCAAAGCCTTCAAGAGACTATCGAAGACCTTCTCCTATCTACTCTTGGGCTCACCCATAAATTCTGGTACCACAATCTTCCCACGATCCTCCATGTCTGAAGTAATATCCAACTCTTTTTCCCTGCTTTGGTACCTCTGCCTTGTGTAAGTAATATTTTTCTAGTCCTCCTCACTCATAGAAAAAAATTTCCCATGACTGAGCCAAAATCTAAGCTCTAATACCACTGTAATGTTCCAAAATTAAACAAATAGTGATATGCAAAAGCAAAAACGATTATACAAAAAAAAAAAAAAAAATCAACAAATTCTCAATACACTCCACAAATGAGAACCAGATGAGCCATTTTATTGATGAAATGGAGCAATTACAATAGTATGGAGAATGCACCTAGGCTTGCCTCAAGGGAAATCTTGAAAAAACCTAGGTGATAAACATTAATCTCAAGGCTAAAAAAATATTGCTCCTCTAGTGCTCTGTGTTGTCCCCGAGAAACTACACTACTAGCTAGAAAGGAATTGCAAGTAACCATATCTCCATTTCTCTTAAAATGTTGAAAATTTAACCCCAAACGCCTTGGCCAAAACTCACAAAAACCCAGAAAGGGTTTGACCTGAATCCAACCTCCCAAATTCAGCCTCCAATATGGCCTACACCCTCTAAACTGCTCAAGAAATACAACCTGCAAGGAACATCAACAGAATTCTCCTCCAAGCTCTGAAAATGAAGGAATAACCTCTCCAAGTATTTCCCTTAACCTCCATAGTAAAGTTCAGCCTCAAAGATTGATACTCTACCCTCCACGTGAGTACCAAGTGTTGCCCTTACGCTGAACTAGGAAGTGTGAAAGTCACCCTGCAAGTAGCACGCACCTCGAGCTCCCAAATTTTCCAAAATACCAATAATCCTCCTATGCCTCCTTTTCGAAAAATATCACACCCAAACTCCACTACAAGACACCACAAGAAAACTTTACCTCCTCTTCATTGTGTCCTCCAGTAATATGCACCACCTAGAGATGCATGCAACTACTAGAAATCACAGTGAGATCATCCTCTTGAAGAAGTGAAGAAAAAACTTCTTAGGGTGGCACTCGAAGTCCCCTAAAGAAATGGTGAGCTCTTCACTTGAATAACTTGTGCTAAATAGTAAGTGACTTGGCTAAGCAGCCTGACCAATTAAAGAGAAATCAATATTCCAAAATATGAATGAGATAAGGAGAGTTTCCTTCCTTATATAGATTTTGTGGAGCACTTTTCCCTCCTATTCTTCCTCCATCGTGGGCCCTCACATAACCAACTCCATGCAAAACTAGGGAGTATGTATTTCCCTAGCATAGGTGGCCCCCATGTGTAACTTAACCACAACAAAAGATAAATTTTCCTACTTCTAATCTCCTAATAAAAATTGAATGGGACCCACTAGCTCCAAAATTGGCCCCATAATATAAAAATTAATATTGTTCCAAAATAATTTAGGAAGGGACATGACATTATATGTTGCAATGGAAAAGAAGTCTCCATACCTTAGAGGTGATGTGCTTTTTTTGTTCAAATACTACTTACGATCTTCTAAGGACCATGTGGATCTCTATTTTGCATGTTGGATGTAGTCTAATATTGAAGCTGCATTTGGAAGATGCTTAGGCCGAAAGGACCTTGAAGAATTTTCAATGAATAAATGTAAAAGTTATTAGGGTGTTGAGTTAATAGAGATTTGGGTAGTGCTAAGGCTGAATGGACCTTGATGAATTTTCAAGGAAGAACTATAAAAGTTATTAGGGTGCTGAGTTAATAAAGCACGTGACCATAAAACTCATGTCAACTACCATAAAATATTCATATCACATCGTGTCAGGAATGTTGATATGGGTTTAGTAGAAAGGGGGGTGGTTGATAGAGGACATGGGACAAGAAATTTCCAATCACTTACCTCCAATATTCCATCGATACATAAAGTTGTGACAAGGATTTTTGCTGAGTTGGGAGTGTTGGCACTGTTGATGTAGGGCGTGATAGAGATACCTCTCCATCCATAAATTGGAAATCACTATCTTGCATAGAGATTTGGGATCCTCGTGGGACCCAAGTCCCAAGTTGAAGTAGCAAAAGCCCCGTGGGACTCGTATGATGTGTATGTGTGATGTGGTAAAGATGTTGAGTTGGCACGTTAAGGGCGTGACACATGAAAGTGGTTTGTGAGACAACTTGGAATGGGGTTGCCATGTGGAAACATCCTGATGGCTTGTGTGGATAGGGACCATGTCACTGTGGACCACAGGACTGCAGAGAATAATCTATGGTGCCTAACTAGCCGCAAAGATTACAGAATCTTTGGAAGAGATAAAATCCATGGGATGGAAATATCTCGATTACCTGACGGGAAAAAAATCACATCATGCCACAGGGGATGGATTCGTATGCCCTTGGGGTGTGGCATGATGACAAGGAGAAGATAGAGCCAATGGATAGGGATCATCCCTGTCATTTGAACTGAAAAGTTTTGACATATCACGAAGGCTAGAAGGGTGGCCATTATAAGGAAATGGCATGGAACAACGGAGCTAAGGTGCTAAAACATGACAGGTGCCACAATGGATTTCACATGAAGAAGTTGAGACACATGGTTTCCATGTGGAGAATCATCTTTTTGTGTTGAGAGTAACAAGACCCAAACTTCAAATGGGGATAACTTCCAATGCATAGTTTATATTGAGATAAAGTTTATATTGCTGGAAAGTTATCAACGAACTGGAAGTGATGGCATTGTCCAAAGTAATTCCGCTCAATTTGCAGAAGGGAAAATTTTGTAACCCAATTTCCATGATGAGATGGAGGTTGGGTTAATTGAAGGTAACACCTCCCATTTAGTTGGGTTTAATCCAAGGGGTGGGATGGCATGTTACAGTTAACTTATACTCATCCATAATACATATCACGAGTGTAGTGAGTCATAAATAAATATAGTTAACACATATCCACTTAGTAATAATTAATTATGTCGATAGTTGTGTATATTTTGGAATAGAGCTTCTAGAATTTCAATTTAATTATCAATAATTATTAGGTGGATGGTAGGGATTTAACCTCATACACAAATTTTAGGTTGAAATTTGTATCCAAAGTAGTTATTTTTTTCCCCTTTTAATTAAAATTGATTAATTGAATCCTATTTTCATCTTAAAGATATCCAAAGTAAAGTGGGATGAATCTCCATGGTTAAGAATCTTGTTACATGTTTTTCTAAATGTACGTGTTTAACTTATATATTAATTCTTTTTATAGTTAACAATAATAGGCTCGAGAGAAATTACATAAAAAATAAAATGAAAAAAGATAAATTAGTTATTATATTTATTGATTAAAACATTTTGACTCTCCAAGCACAGAGCTACTAAGCACCGAGAGGGATCAAATTCTTCACATGCAAACCTATTTTAGAGTGAAACGTGATTTGATTCCTATTAGTATTTGGTAGATAGGGAGTTAAGATGGATGTAGACAGGTAATAATATTAATTGTTGTGTTGAGAGGGACTCTCCAACTCAGTATGTAAGAATTGTTGTAATGTCTTGTTAAACATCTTGACCCGGTCAAATTACACTAGAAATAAAATAAAATAAAATAAATAATTATTATCATTATTAATTAAACATTTTCATTACGTTAAATTACATTAAAAATTCTTTTAAATACAAATAAAATAAAATAAAAAATTAATATATTATATTACCATTAATAATTAAACTAGACAAGATCCATCTTATCTTATTTTATGTTTATGAGAAAAAGTTTTTCAACGTAAATCACATGATAGTACCTTTGTCTATGCTTTTCCAACCAACAAGCATGGTTCATCGTCAAGACAAGTTGAAGAATCAGAACATGGCTGCATATCACATGATAGTACATTTGTCTATGCTTTTCGAACCAACAAGCATGGTTCATCGTCAAGACAAGTTGAAGAATCAGATCATGGGTGCATATTAAATAGGGAGAGCAGATCATCCAACGGCTAGGTTGAATTGAAAAACGGCTATATTGAAAAACCACACTCATTGATTCGAAAAGCGTCCACAAAGGTACTATCATGTGATTTACACCAAAAACAAATTTCTCATAAACTTATTTTATGTTATATAAACATTCTGACTTTGTAAAATTACATAAAAAATAAAATGAAAAAAGTAAAATTAGTTATTATATTTATTGATTAAAACATTTTGACTCTTCCGATCTACTAAGCAGCTAGAGGGATCAAATCTCTTGACATGCAAACCTATTTTACAGTGAAAAGTGTTTTGATTTCTATTAGCATTTGGTAGATATGGAGTTAAGATGGATCTAGACAGATAATAATATTAATTGTTGGGCTGAGAGGAACTCTCCAACTCAATATGTAAAAATTGTTGTAATGTCTTGTTAAACATCTTGACTCTGTCAAATTACACTAAATAAAATAAAATAAAATAATTATTATCATTATTAGTTAAACATTTTCATTATGTTAAATTACATTAAAAAATCTTTTAAAAGACAAATAAAATTAAATTAATAAATTATATTATAATTAATAATTAAATTGACTATATCCATTTAGCTCTAGATCATGGTGTAAATCTATTTTAGAGTGAAAAGAGATTTGATCCCTCTCGAAGCTTGGTAGATCAGAAGTTAAGATGGGTCTACGTTGGTTTTTAAAAAATGTTCTAATTTAGTTATTTTTTATAATTATTAAAAATTTTGAAATACAAGATGTATCTTGAAATAGTGTTTTGATTATTTTCAATGGTTGATACCTATTAACATGGGTGCAGGTGGATGAATTTCTAGGACGTCCAAATGTGGTTGGAATCTGGGCAAAGCGATTTCAAAAAATCTTCTAAAGTGAGTGTTTGAATCATGTTCTTGATGGTGGAAATGGATTCACCACCATCAAAACCATCTAGGCACCTAAAATTTTGAAGTTTAACCACTGTAACTTGGATTTACAAAATTCCTTGTTGAATTTTCTCAAAATATGGCCGGAATTTCCACGACTTTCAAGGCAAAAAAATAGTCTCATTAAATACGGCATAACATTTACCAAACTTTCATTTATATGATTAAGATGATTGATGATCTCGGTTAATTAATAATAAACATAAATGAGTTTACAACTACAATAACTCAATTAAAAAATATATTATACATAGGCACATAACTTTTTTTTATATTTATACTTTATTTATAAAAAAAAAGTAAAGAATTTGCAATCATTAATTTGTCTTTAAAAATAACCTTTTGTTATATAATTATTTTTTCTTTATTATAACTATTTTATTATTTTAAATTTCATTTAACTTAAATATTCTTCTCTAGTTACTATAAATTTGTAATATCCCTTGATGTTATTTCCACTAAATTATTAGGGAATTTACTTCAAAAAATTATTCCAAAGACACTATAAAAATTCACAAATTCACACAATAAAATTTCCAACCATTCAAATAAAGTAAAACCAAGAAGTTAAATGAATGCTACCAAATTTTTAAGAACAAATTTACATAAACACTTGAAGTAAAACTTGGGGAGTTATTTCTTGAAAATGCTTGCACTTGATCTCCTTGATAATTTCAGCTTCACTGAATATTTCAAACCCCTATTACAAGCAATTTCATACTCTCCAGAAAATGCAATTCAAACCACCAATAAATAATCAATTTGGCCCCTATAAGAAGAGAAATCAACCTCCAAAAAGATTTGGCTTCCAAATATCATGCTCTCCACCTCCTAGTAATGTTAGCAACTTGTCCTCCAACAATTTTCTCAACTACTTGGCTTGGAAATTTGTCCCTCAATTAATTCTCGAAAATGAAACAATAATTTGGCCCTAAATATTTTTATGATTTTCTCCTTAAATTCAATTAACTCACCCCCCTAACCAAAAAATTGTTCATAACAAATATGTAATTTGGCACTCAAAATCGAATAAATTCTTATTCCACGTGGTTGGAAATCAATTCATTGCTACTCAAGGATTTCAGCCCCTTCTTTGACAATTTGACCTCCTGATAGATTGGACTCAATTTCTCTGCAAAAGATCACAATGACTAGCTAGGGTGGCTTTACAACCATCGAAACCAACCACCACCAGCTAGGGTGTGTATCTCAACGCTAAAATTGGGAAACAATGAGGGTTTCTCCCTCACTCAAAATGATACTCAAGATCTTTGAAACCATGAGTCACTTTAGTTTTCTTCAAGTGACCTTAGTAAACAAAAACCATGAGTCACTTTAGTTTTCTTCAAGTGACCTTTTACAATCTTTATTTATTTATTATTTATTTTATTTTGACAACCCATTCATTTGTCATCAATAGCCCATGGGATCCAGTTAGGATATAACTTTAACCATTTCATGCTTCTACGGATTGGAAATGGACATCACAATCCTCCCTTCCCAATTTTTCTTTTCCTAAAGCAATTGCATCACCTATTCACCTCCCCATGTAGCATATTCTATTGAAAATCTCTTCCATCAAATTAAATACACCCAGATGACTCCACTTCTCAACTTCTTCTCCCTCATGTCCATGAACTCCTCTAGAATGAGGACCAATTTTTCAATTTCTCATCTAATGGTGGAAGCCCTATTGTGGCTCTTACTTATTGTCCAGGTATATTTTTAGGGAAAGACGCGTGGAAGACATTGTAAACTTTTCTATCTTCTCACAATTGTAATTCATAAGAAATCTACCCAATCTTCTTAATCACCTTGTAAGGGACATATAATCATGGTTTCAATTTCTTATAACCAATCTTCTTCTAGGACAATTACTAGTCTAGCTAAAGACTTAAGAAAACAATATCCCCTTCCTAAAAACTATGCTCCACCCTATGGAAATCTACATACATCTTCTGTTGATTTTGAGATACTTGAAGTCTATCCTTGAGAATTCTAAGAATATCCTAACTCTCTTGTAACCAATCCCTACCCATTAGTGTTATGTTGTCTCCTAGTGTCATTTCTATGAGTGTGGAAGAATCATACCCATATAGTACCTTGAAAGGAGCCATCCTGATATATATATGGTATGTGTTGTTATAACAATATTCACCCAAGTGTAACCACTTGATCCAAGTCTTCTATTGCCCTACCACATAGTTCCTTAAGTATCTTTCCACCCACTTGTTAACTATTTTTATTTTTTCATCCATCTACAAGTGACATCTAGTACCCACGGTTAGCTCTGCGGGGATAACCTAAATAGATCCTACTAAATTGCGTTAGGGAAACTATTATATTTGTCACTAACAATGTGCTTTAGGATTTCACGCTATCTGAATACCTCCCAAAAGAATGTATCTACCACCTTTGTCACTGAGTAATTGGAAGATATGGCCATCAAATGGGAAAAAAAAATTAATCTATCTACCACCACAAAGTGTAGAAAATCCTTGAAACCTTTCAAGTGCTACTGATGGAAAGCTGATAAAAAAAGGCACAAGATTTCTCTACCAAAAATTACGCAGAAAGAAAACAATGAACAGAAACACAATCACACATAGAACAAAAAATTTATCTGCGGAACCCAATTGAGAAAAGCCCCTATTTCTCGTATTAAATCAACTAAGCAATCTTATCTATTACATAGAATATGCTTCAACCCTGAAGCACTGCAATATTGATCAAATCTCTACAAGACTTTTTCAACACTTAGGAAAATAAGGCCTACTAGGAGCTCCTATTTCCTAGCACAAATATGCCCCTAAAAATAGGAATTTCTCCTATTTCCTTGTGCAATTCCCAAGAGAATTTATTTACTTGCTTCTCAAGATCTACACACAAAAATATGTGTACCATAATAAATACAATTTGTGCCTTCATTCAATCTCAATAGGAAATTTGAATTGCATGACCTACTAGGGCTAATTTTAGCAGCTACAACTAGTTAACTAAGAGTAAGTTGAGTTAACAGAAATTCAACTACTCAACTAAACTCAAGACTATCTCTATTCTAGAACTAGAGATCAGTTAATTGACAAACACTAGAGTTAACTCCACTAAATAGCTAATTTTAGCCATCAACTAGTCCACAACTCACTGAAAGCCATCTAACTCGAATTAACTGACAATAACTCAGTGATAGGCCACATCACACATGTTAACTTATAACTAACTCAAGTGTCTATGAGACTAAATTCAAATTGGAATATTTGACTAAGGAACAAGTCAAAGAAGCCATTCCTTGCTGCAATTTCATTATTCCCTCTTAGCAAGGAATGGATTCTTGCAATAACCTCATCCACATAGATTTGTCTTTAGCTCTACCAAGTTCTCTATTACTGCAGATGCTCCTTCTAAACTATAAAGAGCCATGTCTCGTGTGTATTTTGGTGTCTTCTTCTTGTCACTGGGGGACTCAACTCTCTTCTAAGGTCCCTTAACCAAATCCTCTACCCACTTCGCTAGAACTTTCCCTATACTGGAAGTTTCTAACTGATTCATTTCCTCCACTCACCTTGGGTTATGGTCCTTGTCATCATCCTACTGGTCATCCCAATTGCTAACTAGTTTAGATTGAAACTTAGATATTGGTTGAGGCTCCATTTTGAGAGCTCTATCATGCTCTCACTCAACCACCACTTCTCTACTTTGGAAACTATCTCCCTTGCTTTGCAATGCTACACATACATCAACCTCCAATTTGTAGAGTCTCTCGATCCTTACCCCAATCTGCGTGACTTGTCTTGAAGAAGAATGCTTGAGGTTGGCCTTCCATTTGTTGAATACAACATCATACCCTTTGTTTTCAATTATTTCTACTAAAAGAAGGTTTTTCTTCAATCCTAGAACATACATCACATTTTTGAGATGGAGAAGGGAAACATACTCCCTCTTAAAGCTCATTGTACCAACTCCTTTGGTCAAGTATATTCCATCATCTCCAAGCTCGATATGGAATTGCATGTCTTTCTCCTCCAAACTACTGAAGAGATATTTGTTCCCTATCATGTGGAATGAATCCCTTGAGTCAATGCACCACAAATTACCTCATAATGAGATTTCCATGCAAGTTATCAAAGATAAATCCAATTCAAACTACGAAGAGATTGCTTCTCCTCCTGTTGTTGTTGCATCTTGTTTGTTGGATTTATTTTTTGGATATTTTGTAGCATAATGTACAAACTCGTGACAATAAAAACACTTCATCTTTCTAATATCCTTTTTTCCCTTGCCTCCATTTTAATTAGACTTGGTTTATCCTTGGAACTCCTTTACCTTGTTTTTTTTCCCTTTTCCAACTAAAGTAAGGTTCTCCTCATCTTTTGTCCCAGATGAGACTCCATCCCTTGTGTTCCTCCTTATCTCTTCCTTCATAAGATCTAACCACATTTTCTACCATTCATGGAGTTTCTCCATTCCATTCACAACATCTTGGAAAATCTGTCAAGATTTAGGAAGCCCAAGAACAGCAAGGCTCACAGGATATGCTAGTGTAATTGTCTCTCTAACACCTCCAAGTCCATCCCTCACTTGAGTAAACCTAGATAGATATTTAATAACGGGTGCATTCTTTCCCATTCGAATGTTCCTCAATTTGTCATTCAAATCAAGTTATTTGGCATCACTATTCTTTTCAAACATATCATTAAGGGCCTTCCACATATGGAATGTTGTATCCTTCCCATGTAAATTTGGAACAATATGGTCTCTAACTCATAGGATCATCCTCCTGTTAAAATATGCAACTGTGGTCAAATTCCACTTTGGACATCTCACTTGATGGAGATAATCATTTCATTGAATTCCTCTTTTCGAGAGGACCAAAAGCGACCTAAAGATCACTTAAATCGGATAAGGGAAAGTATATTCATGAAAACAATCCCACAAGCACATATTTGATAAGGTCAACCCTAAACAAAAATGGACCCCATTAGAAGGCTATAAATACAAGCTACCTCTACCTCATTTGTACAACATCATGAAACAGTCTTCTATCTTGGTTTTAAGCTCACAGAAATTTGAGGCTCGTCTGTGGAGGAATGTGTTTGCTCTAAGGTGAAATTCGTTGGCACAACACAAGAAGGAGTTGATCGTAGTTGCTCACACAAAATCTCATCCATACGACTCGAGCCTTCCATTCACATGAAAAAATCTCCATCCATGTGATTAGGAGTTAGGGTTTCAAAATGTCAGTTGCAGACCCCAGTTGCTCGCATAACATGATTAAGGGAGAGACTAGGAAGCTATAGTCACTCACATGACTCCTTCTCCATGTGATTGGGACCTAAAAGATGAAATCTCAGTCTTACAAAGTTTTCACTCGTTGATCGCAGAGTTCAACAGTTTACTGCATATAGTGACATTTCATTACAGTCTTTAGAATAAAGGTTTTGAGAAAATCATTGTTGGGTTCATTTGATGGATATTTTATTTGTTTTATTGGATAGTTGCATAGATGAAGATATGGATAATTGTACTCTCGTTTTCTAAATCATTTGATGATGGTCTAATAATAAGAAGGATTTGAAAGGGTTTTCCCCATATTGGGTTTTTCCCGTGTTTTCGACCAATCCTGGTGGTCTCTATGTGTGAATGTTTTTCTTCTATTATTCCTTTATGTTCCATTGCATTGATGATGATGATATTTTTCTTTCAGTATAGTTTCATATGCTGCTAAATAATGATGTAAATCTGAATAATGTTAAGATGCTATGGGGTGAATGTAATGTGCTAATGAATAAATGCAATTATCAAAGAAAAGAACAATATATCCCTAAGAAAAATTAACACAGTATCAAATCTGGGTTGAAAAAATTTCATGGAGATCACCCATATGATGACACCATTGATGGATGCAAGAAGAGGATGGTGGAGACCTAAAATAATTGTAGGGTTTGAAGAAAACCATAGACAATTTTTTCATTAGGGTTTTATGGATATCATGAGGTTAGGGTTTGGGAGAAACCCTGCTTTGTGGAAATCATTTGAGATATGAAATCTAGAAACCCTAGCAACGTCAATATGAATATGCTCAAGCACTTGTGTTAGAATTGATGAATCCCTAGATGGGATAGTCTCTATTAGGCCTGGTTGCTGATAGAATTAGTTGAAATATTGAAGGAAACATTGTTATATGGACAATAGAAAGTGATAGCTCTTGAAGGTTGGTTCAAGAGGGAGATGATCACCTCTCATTGAAGATAAGTACTTTCTGATCTATGATGCTCCTTTATGTCCTTATTTTTGACTTATGAATCTTATTATTGTTTTGATTATTATTTATGCTTCATGCATGTATATTTTCATATTTGGATGCTTCTAACTTTTTAATGAGATATGATAAGTGGATCCTTCTTGAGGATCATGGCAAGTGCAGGAAGAGGTGTCTGATGAAAAGGTGAGAAAGTGCTAAAAGATGCCTATGTAAGAAGGTGCACAGGTATCTAAACACTATAAGGTATGTACAGTGTTATGTTTCAGCTGAAATATTGATGGAAAGGTAAGCCCTAAGGTATGATGAGAATGCCTCTTTCACAAATGGCTCATGCATATGGAAGTAATTTGGTACTTATGATGAAATGGTGCAAGTATGTTACTTCTTAAACATGATGAGATTCTTGATTATATAAAGCTGCTTAATATTGATCTTTGATATATTGATGTTTGTCTTACATCTATCATCTTGGATATTTTGATCCCGTGAAGAAGGTTAGCACCTTGATTCTAATAGATAGTAACTTAACACTATTGATATTGTTTGTGAAAACCATGGTAGCCATGATGATAGGATTATAACAATAAGATTGATATTAGGATCTCTTTTTTATCGTGGTTATGTTTTGATCTGCTTAGTAATTATAACATATCGTAAAATTGAATTCCCTCACTTGATGGATTGAGTTAAGTGACAAAGAAGTAATGCTTGTGATCATGATTCTTGAAGTATACTCATATTATCTATTTGACACTAAACCTTGATGAAATATCGATGTCATGATGAATTAGTTGATGATAACATGATATAACCATGATGAATACACGATATAGCCTAAATTTATGATCTAACAAATATGTTGATGCATACAACATTATAGACATGTTGATGGCATGAATAAAGATGACTTAATTGGCTTCCCATTCAGAGGGAGGATCTCTCCATAAGATTCTTCCTTCCATTGTAATTTTCATTATATATTTTTAGTGTTGAAGTATGATTTATGGACATGAATAGACAAATATCTGACCTTTTTGATCTGCAGAAAAGTTCTAAACTGAGGAGATAGAGTTTTCCCATACTCCTATCCCCAGTCTTACGAAAGCAATCTTATAGGTGCGATTGTATCCTTTCAGCTGCATGAAGTAAATTCAAGCGTGCAACTGTAGTCTCCCAATCACATAGAAGAAGGCCTATGGGTGTGATTATGCCTGTAGGACACAAAAATGAAGTTCTGTGCATGAAATCAAATGTTTACCTTAAGGATGTCAGTCTTACAGATATGAAGCAGACAACAGAAAGTCCTGTGAGCAGAGAATTTTTAATTTTTAATACAATATTAATACGTAGACTGAACTTGTCTTTTGAGGTGACCGGTATATGCATATAGATATGTCATTATGATTTAACCATTGAATTTTGTGCTACAATATTTTGACTAGATTTGGTTGATTGATATAGATGAGCAGTGTTTGGAGTTTTGACATGATAATAACTTAGAAATTTGACTTGATAATTGAGATTTGTTTTGGACTATAGCTCTCACTATGATAGAAAATTTGGGATTTGACCTGATGAATACAAGATGATTTGACGACTGATGATTTGCCTTGATAACAATGTTATATGGGCTTAGTGACTTTTAGTGACTTATATCAGTTTTCAATAATGGTTTTGTGTTGGAATCCTTGTTCTTAACACAATGGTTGAAGTATTCATAGTTGTGATCCAGTGTGAAGTAACCTCGCAATAAATGGAACCTGCATGACTAATATGTGGTGTATGCATTTGCATCTAGTGACTTATATTATGATCATGAGGATGACTTGATGAAGTTTAGTTTGATATTTCTTATGAAAGCTTGTTGGCATGATAATAGATAAAGTCATAACTTGATGAAATCTATACTTGTCCCCTGGTCTAAGAATTTGATATTGAGATATTGAAGATATTGGCATCTAAACTTTGATAAGCCCTAAGGGCAACCCCACAAACTCATAATGTCTATATCTGATCCAAAATGCAGTTTTATGGTTTTCTTCCTCCTTGATGCACACTTGATGATAACCTAACCAAAAATCGATTTTGGAGAAGATTGTTTCTCCCCTCAACTAGTCAAATAAATCATCAATCGGTGGCAACAAATACCTGTTCTTTATGGTCACTTTGTTTATTTGTTTGTATTCAATGCAGAGTCTAAATATACCATCCTTCTTCTTCACAAACATGATTGTTTCTCCCCATGAAGACACACTTGAGCTTATGTGGACTTTATCGGACATCTCTTTAAGCTATAACTTCATCTCAACCAACTCAAGAGTGTTCATCATGTATGGTGTCTTGGATGCTAGAGTTGCTCCAAACATCAATTCAATAGAGAAATTGACTTCTCTGTGAGGAGGTAATCCTATAATGTATGCTAGGAATACGTCCTCATACTTATGTAATACAAGATATTTATTTAGCACTTTTTTTCCTCTTGTTCAACATTGTCACTAGCTTTTTCATCTTCGAAAATTTTCACAGTAAATAATTTGCATCCTTTTCGGAAACTACGTTTGGCTTCCATGGCTGTGATCAACATCACTGAAGTTGGTTTCTGCTTGCCATGTAAAATTCTCCTTTCTCCAACATCATGCAGGCATTCGATTTCCTTTTCAAAGAAGTTAGCTTTGGTTATGTGTATGTACAACTAGTCCATGCCCAACAACATGTCGTACGCACTCAATGGAAACAAATTTAAATGTGTTGTTGTTGGCATGTCGCTGATCTCAAATGCACATGATTTCACCTAGTGGTTAATTTTTCTCTTTGTCCCAATCGCTAGTTGAACTAGCCATGGCTCAGTGTGTAATTATTTGGCCAATTAGTATTTTTCCACAAGTTATGGGTTGATGAAGCTGTAGTTAGAATTGGGATCAATTAAAACGGAAATAATTTGATTACACAACTTACCTTCCATCTCAATTATGGATGCCTGGTGGTTTTCCTAACAATTGTCTAGTGGGCATACCACTTGCCACATCTTCCACAATCCGCACTCCCTGTGCATTGTAAGCCGTCAAGCCAGCGTGCCTATACTATGGGAAATCCTTCCTTAAGTGATTCTCACATGTCCAACACTTATATAGACCCTTCTCATAATTCTTGGCTTCTTCTTAAGAAAAACGATCCTTGCCTGTAGTGTTGAACCTTCGTTGGCTTGCTTGAGTAGCAGGGGCAACATGCGATTCATTAACCATTTTCTGCCTTTTTCCCTTGAATTTGGCATCTTTTTAGATTTCCAATCAGATTTAAAATCTGGTTTGCGCTTGGATTGAGCATATCAAAGTCTCATATTTTTAATGCAATCATTCAATGTATGAGGCTCATAGATATCAATTCAATCTCTGAATGATAGAGGCAACCCAATAATAAACCAATGAACTTTTGTCTTCTCTTCTTGGAGATATGGTACATATCTCAACAATTCTTGAAACTTAGTGACATATTACTCATTCGACATTGGTCCCATTTTGAGCTCATAAAACTCTCTTGCCTTGCTATCATAGTAGCTATCTCATAAATAGTTCTCTAAAGAGCCTCTCAAATTCATTCCAAGTCAATCCCTCTTTAGTTATTCCCCTGACATTCTTCAAATCTTCCCACCATGTATTTTCTTTTTCCTTTAAACTATAAGTGGCTACCTTTACTTTCATGTTCTCGGAATAGTTATGGATTTTGAAGAACTTTTTCATTCCCAACAACTAAGCTTTTGCATCTTCAAATTTCTTCATTTCTCCATCAAATGTGGACAATTTAGCTTTCTTAAATTCCTCAGGTATATGGTCCCTTTCTCTCTTTCTCTAACAGTGGTGATATCTCCCGGTAGTAGAACTAGAAGGGTTACTAACAATGTCCATGAGTGTTATTCGCTCTGGCGTGCTTAATGGTGCATTCCATCTCACTATATCTTTACTTTCCCTTTTGTGCCTCTTCCTAGACCTACTACCATCTACCCCATTTGTTCTCTCCTTTGTTACCAAAGGGCTTTATTGGTCTCTATGACTAGCCCCCAGCTCATGCTACTTCTGTCTCTACAAGTCTGAGAGACTTTGCAATATGACTGCATTTACTTCAACTTGCTTTTCCTGAGCTCTTACTAGCCTTTCATTATATAATTTGTAGTTCCTAATCTCAACTCTTAGGCTCCTCAAGGTACTGATTAAGTCAGGAGAGTTTGCCCCTCCCCCTTGGCCCACTGATCTTTCTTCTTTCCCATGATGTGTGCGGTTGGAACTATATTCTACCATCTTCTTATCCATTTCTTAGTCATAAGGATTTAGGGCTTACCACCCTCTACTATTTTGGGTGGTATTTATCTTATGTTATGTGTTGTCACATATACGCATAACTATTAGATTTAGACAAAATTCAGGCATAAATAAATAAACATAATTGTTACCATGAACTTCCTTTTATGGGGTTGCCATGATGAGCTAGTTGTAACAAAAATCCATGTCAGCACACTAGTATCAATCAATCAATAAGTCATTAACACCAATGATAAATGCATGTGTGGTCAACAAAATATATCTATTAACACAAGTTGATATCTGATCAATAACGATGAGACATATCAATTGTTAGTACCATGCCACATAATTAAATCACAAAATAAGCATATCAATCATGCATGCAATCAATCAATCACAATCCGATTCTTAACACCTAAATTTTTGCCTTATTAATTTTCTAAAAATCAAGGTGAGATCCCTTTGCAGGAGCCTGTTGTTACTTGCTCATAATAGAGCCCATCCAGTCCAAGAGTTGAACCTAAAGGCTCTGGTACCACTCTATAACACAACCACTACTAATTCCAACCCAAACAAGGATTAGAAGGAGGTGGTCACCTATACTGGCCCGAGATGCAAGGTACCATTATGGAAATGGGGTCTAAAAATTTCGATCATCTTCAACTTCCTTAAAAATTCATATGAATGCTCTCATCGCGTTCGTCTCATCGGGATGATTTTTGATGATATAAATTTTATCTCAATCCACGTGGTGCCCACGAGTTTGTCCCAATCAACATTCCAATGCCACTTGAAATTTGTGTGTTTGTTGTCACCTATTCTTGGCCTAGGTCTTAACGATTAAATGTGCCCCACACACATATATATATATATTGTTGAGTTGATTACATCAGTGATATATATGTCCATATATGTATTGGATTGACGGATTGTCAATTGGAGGCAATATCCCCATTTCCCGGGATCGTTACCCCAATCCCTTTCAGTTTACACTTTCATGAGTTGCTTAGAGGACAGCCTTCTGAGTTGACATGTCATGGTGGGCCCGCAATGCACTAATAGAAGGATAGTCAGGATCACGTGTATGCCACCGTGTCCTAACGTTAAGTCACCATGCACCCTTTGAAATGTGCCTAAACTAGAAACTATCGGGGACCAACATATGAGCTTACATGTCCCTATGGATCCAACCATTTGCGGTGCTCATGCCTTTCGATTAGTCCACGGCTCCCACTCTTACTTAATGGCTCTGGCAACCCCCATTCCTACCACGACACCCTGGTGCTAATTCATCCCTACTCATCCTTAGACAGTGCACAAGACCACCTCTGAGAAACAGAGTTCGGGATGAAAATTTCCCTTTATCTGTTGCGCCAAATCTCCGTCTATGTCGACCTAGCTCAAGCCTTCTAATGACATGATATGACCATCCCGCATGGGATACTCATTCTCCCAATGACCAATGAGCAAGCTTTAACTCACCTTGGTTGGTTACACACTAATGTTTCCACTAAGTCATACCAGTGATGGTCATCTTAAGCTTTCTCTTGTGCATTTTGTTATAAAATCCCTGGAACGTGACCTATGGGACACATCACCCCAAGCTCCTTCCTTTATGTAAACTTTGTGCGGCCTCGCGATAAGGTTTAAATGAACAAGGGCTATAATATTAGGTCTTCTGCCTAAATCATATTATACGCCTTTTGCAAAGTAACTCCATTATAACTATGTTGCGGTGGTTCTGTAATTGATTGGATTTATGCCAAAACTCAACCATCACCATTAAGGTTTTTTGAGGCACATGTTGGTGCTATCCCTCCTGAGCTTACAACAAGGTTACCCTTCCTGGGTACTTTATAGTTGAAATGTATAACACAGTCTAGGGACTTCTCCATTCAAAATCTTAAAGGTTTGTGGTCGCTTTGAATCTTAATGACTTGCAGGAACCAGGTCAATATCATTCTAGAGATCTACAGGTCTCTTTGACGGACAAATAGACTTAAGAAAACTTATGAAATTAACCAGGGACCCTACAGTACCCATGAAAGCTACGAAAAGGTCAGTATTCCACAAATAAACAACAAGTTTCCTTCCTAATTTGAACTACAGGTGTAAACCATGCATTCAAGCACAAGGTTGGCATTATACTAGATCTACAGTCATCGCATTCAAACTGATTCAATTTTCATGCATAAACCACATAATTGTACATCAAATAAACATTACTACAAGGTTGAAGCCAACACAGTGAATATATTACAGACATGTAGATTTCAAGAACTAAACATTCACTTATCTTATGAATTAAAAGATCTGGCAATTTAGATTGGGATTACAACTCTCTACCCAGCCATACACCGTTGCAACCAAACCTTACTTACAACTATCACCCCCAAGCCAAATTCAAAGTTGGAGAATGCTTCTAGGGAGTTTAACCAGCGAAAATAATTGCAACAAGATGTCACCAAACCACACTGCCTTCATCCACTAGTTGCACACTTGTCAATCTCACTATTCAACCATATTCACACCCATGTCAACACATCACACTGCCAAGAATTTTTAGTTCACTTTTAGGAGATGAGAGTGCACTATAAGGAAGGATTTTCAGTAGGTAAGTTGTTAATGGGTTAATGAAATCACTTCTTCGGGTGGTTCATTAGTGAATCAAGTACCAAAGCTTCAGCCCAAGGCAACTCCTAGTGGTTCTTCAACCCTCACAAACACCTAAGTGACTCTTCCCAAATCCAACATATTCATCAATCCACAAGCTTCCAATGGTTTCTTCAGCCTTACAGGCAAGCCGAGCTCTCTGTCATAATTCACCCAACAATTCTCACACAAAGAGTTCCTCAACTGGTGCCTTGTGTTTTTGGATTTTCTTCAACATCGAGGATCATTTCATCTTGATCCCCCTCCCCCTTTTTTTGGTTCTGTGTTCTTACACAACACTCTCTAACACACAACATTCTCTATTTTATCCAATGTTTGTTCCCGTGTGTGAGCACATGTATCCAAATTGATTTATCCATGTTCCACATTCCTTCCTTTCCCAACCAATTAACCATGTCGCTTCCCACAATTTGCACATCAGTCCACAACCAGGCAGCGCAGCCCCATGCTACTCTTAAATTTTATCATTTTCTTTGCTTGATATTTGAGCTAAAAGACACTTGGACCAGTCCTTCCTCTTTTGGTTAATTTAAATGCATAGTCAACGCATTTAATTATTTTAGCCAACCAAAACTAATATTTTTAAAAATGGCAATCTCCTCAAACAACATCCTTCTTCAAGCAATAGAATATGTGTAGCTCTCAACTATTTAAAATAATTAAAAATATTAAAAAAAAAATATTAACAAGAGGATATCACAAATTATGACTATGAATCAGGTTTAACACCGTTAATAACAACAACATTAAAAAGATAATTCTAGTTCACTTATTAAAAAATATAATTGACTATGAATCAGGTTTAACACGGTTAATGTGAACAATATTAAAAATATAATTTTAATTCACTTATTAATTTTATTTTTTTCGGTAAAATAAAAGAAGGAAAAGTAAAATTGCAGTAGGAAAGAGAGATCATTATGAGGATAGCAGAAGAAATTGGAAAACCGATGAAAACATAAATTAAAAACACCTATGACAACTGAGGTAACAACATAATATCTAAGATATTCAGTGAGAATATAATATCTTCAGATTTCAACTTCTTGTATTTACAGGATTCCGACTTCACTGATGACTAATGTCAATTAAATTATGGTAACAATTTCCGAGACTTTTGAAGGAAGAAGCCCACTTTTTATCAAGGAAGAAAATGTATGTTTGGACCAGTTAAATTGACAGAGAAAAGTTTATGAAATACCAAGTACAACTAGCAATAGTGTCAGAACTACTGTATTTTAAAAGAAGTCAACCTTGAATTAACTTTCGATATTATTCACTAACATCTTTCAATATTAGTTCGTCTATATTGGAACAAGCTCAACTAGATAACAGAGTTTCCATCATACCATTATCATGCAAAACATAACTCGTGGGTGTTACAGTCTGAACTCTTTTCTAAAAGGAAAAGTTTTAACTTAGCTGAAGAGTTAAGAACCAATTACAAGTGGCCAACTGTCATTTCAAAGGCTTTAACCTCTCATTCACTTAAAGAAAAAGTGGTTAATTTGGGGGTGTTTTAAAGTTAAGAAGTGTTTTTATTAATCTATTTAGGTGTTCGTTGAAAAAATAATCAATTTAGGTGTTTTCAAACGAAAGGAGAGTGTTTTCCATAATCAATTCTTAGTTTTATTATAAATTGTGAAATATTTTAGAAACCTGAAAATACATTTCAAAAGTGAAGAACATTACTGAAGTCAATTGATTAACTTAGCTCAGAATATTTCCAAATTTACAATGCAATTACCTCTATGCTCTCGATTCAAATTGAAAATTCTAGTGCTATGGATTAATGAATGCTTTATAAATGCAAAGCAGAATTAACTAACTCTTCTAGTGGTATCACTGTTTGTCTGTTGGAATAGATAAAAGTAAAAGAACCCAGCAAAGCCCAGCCGCCTCCCTCCCAAACCCCCGGGCGAAAAATCACTCTCTATAAGCTATTGTTTAATGCTACTGTCTAGAGTTAAGGAAGCAGAGTGAACGTATTGTTCTAACTTTCAGCTATGCACAAAATGTTGGGATCACAGAAACATTAAATTGCATGTGAGAACTCCAAATTTCTATCTGATTTGAGTATGAATGATTTGCCTCTTCAAATTTAGAAACATTGAAAGAAAAATCAGTATGTAACCACAGAATATTTAAATGCCTTTAAGTCACTGTTGTTTAAGGTGAAGTCCAGAACAGCATACTCATTAAATTATGAACAATTTAAAAGACCAGCACCAAGAAAACCATGTAAGATATATTCTGTTGTAGTTAGGACAGTTCGAAACCAATGAAAAGCATCAATCAACAGATCGTTTCAAATATATTTTTTTATAAATAAACAAGGAACAATCCCACAAACCAATTGCTGGTCAAAATTTTAGGCATTGAAGTAAATGAACTTGTGAGAGAATGTGCCATCAAAGAAAGATTTAGAGTGCCAACTCCAAGCATTAAGTTCACTTATATATTAAGTCCTCTGTGCTAAGATACCAGAAATGCCAGTGAAACCTTCAATGCAGAGTTTAGAGCAGTCAAAAAAATTGGTTTTCAAGATCAAACCATCCCATATACCATACCAAAGATTTCGTATAAAAGGATCTTACAATTATTTGTGTGCTGAGATATCTCTGTCCATCAACACCAAAATTATGCCAAAAGCGACCTCCTGATGGAAAGTACTGGCAAGCTAATCTGTAATCACCAACATAGAATTTATTCACCTACAATTATTACCATCATAAAGCACTCATGAAACAGACTATCAACCAAAGAATATGAGATTACCATGAGAGCAACTACCAAGAACACTACTGATCCCTTAAGGAAGACCACTATGCTAAACTCTTAAGCCAAGAATATTCTCTGTTAGTTATCCTTGAAAATATAATGGTCACTGACGTGCATAAGAAGGACAACAATGAGCAATTTGAATAAAGAATCCCAATCCCCTTACTGGCTTTTTTTTACAACTTAAATCCAATGAGAACAGGAGAAGACAATACAACAGGACCAGTTGATATTCCACCGAGGAAACTGTGGCAAAGACAAGCACTAACATAGCATGGGAGAAACTGTTGTAAGAGAAATATGATATTGGGATCCGTAGATTTCACCCCATAATCAAGCCTTCCACTGCATACAAACAGTTCATCTCCAGCACGTATTTCTACTTTGTCAAGTGGTAAGTTATCTACTCCTAGACAGGCTCACAACCTTTTAACCTGCTAGCATGTGCATTTTTTCAAACAATATACGAAAGAAGACCAAGTGTCACAATTCTCAGAAACCAGTTAAATTTGGGGAAAATTGTTTATATGGTGTTTATTTAGGGATTAGAACTTTATGAATTCTTCGGAAGTATTATTTACAACTTATGTCTGTAAATTTTAGGATTTAGGCATTGGTCATTTCCAGATCAATGCTCCAAGCGAATATTAATTTCAAAATAAAGCATTCAAACAAAAATATCCATACTAACACATATAACAATTTACAGATTTTGTGGCAATCACCGAACTTGTAATTAAACACAACCTCCCAGGAGTTCTACCAGTTAAGGCTACTTGACATAGGTCTTGAAGATCATAATGAAGATCGCAGAAGAAATTGAAAAACCAATGACAACATAAATTAAAAACACCTATGACAACTGAAGTAACAACATAATATCTAAGATATTTAGTGATAATATAATATCTTCAGATTTCAACTTCTTGTATTTACAGGATTCCGACTTCACTCAAGACCAATGTCAATTAAATTATGGTAACAATTTCCGAGACTTTTGAAGGAAGAAGCCCACTTTTTACCAAGGAAGAAAATGTATGTTTGAACCAGTTAAATTGACAGTGAAAAGTTTATGAAATAACAAGTACAACTAGCAATAGTGTCAGAACTACCGTATTTTAAAAGAAGTCAACCTTGAATTAACTTTCGATATTATTCACTAACATCTTTCAATATTAGTTCGTCTATATTGGAACAAGCTCAACTAGATAACAGAGTTTCCATCATTCCATTATCATGCAAAACATAACTTGTGGGTGTTACAGTTTGAACTCTTTTCTAAAAGGAAAAGTTTTAACTTAGCTGAAGAGTTAAGAACCAATTACAAGTGGCCCACTGTCATTTCAAAGGCTTTAACCTCTCATTCTCACTTAAAGAAAAAGTGGTTAATTTGGGGGTGTTTTAAAGTTAAGAAGTGTTTTTAATAATCTAGTTAGGTGTTCGTTGAAAAAATAATCAATTTAGGTGTTTTCAAACGAAAGGAGAGTGTTTTCCATAATCAATTCTTAGTTTTATTATCAATTGTGAAATATTTTAGAAACCTGAAAAACATTTCAAAAGTGAAGAACATTACTGAAGTCATTTGATTAACTTAGCTCAGAATATTTCCAAATTTACAATGCAAATACCTCTAAGGCTCTATGCTCTCGATTCAAATTGAAAATTCTAGTGCTATGGATTAATGAATGCTTTATAAATGCAAAGCAGAATTAACTCACTCTTCTAGTGGTATCACTGTTTGTTTGTTGGAATAGATAAAAGTAAAAGAACCCAGCAAAGCCCAGCCGCCTCCCTCCCAAACCCCCGGGCGAAAAATCACTCTCTATAACCTATTGTTTAATGCTACTGTCTAGTGTTAAGGAAGCAGAGTGAACGTATTGTTCTACCTTTCAGCTATGCACAAAATGTTGGGATCACAGAAACATTAAAGTGCATGTGAGAACTCCAAATTTCTATCTGATTTGAGTATGAATGATTTGCCTCTTCAAATTTAGAAACATTGAAAGAAAAATCAGTACGTAACCACAGAATATTTAAATGCCTTTAAGTCACTGTTGTTTAAGGTGAAGTTCAGAACAGCATACCCATTAAATTATGAATAATTTAAAAGACCAGCACCAAGAAAAACCATGTAAGATATATTCTGCTGTAGTTAGGACAGTTCGAAACCAATGAAAGCATCAATCAACAGATCGTTTCATATTTTTTATAAATAAACAAGGAACAATCCCCACAAACCAATTGCTGGTCAAAATTTTAGGCATTGAAGTAAATGAACTTGTGAGAGAATGTGCCATCAAAGAAAGATTTGGAGTGCCAACTCCAAGCATTAAGTTCACTTACATATTAAGTCCTCTGTGTTAAGATACCAGAAATGCCAGTGAAACATTCAATGCAGAGTATAGAGCAGTCAAAAAAATTGGTTTTCAAGGTCAAACCATCCCATATACCATAGCAAAGATTTGGTATAAAAGGATCTTACAATTATTTGTGTGCTGAGATATCTCTGTCCATCAACACCAAAATTATGCCCAAATCGACCTCCTAATGGAAAGTACTGGCAAGCTAATCTGTAATCACCAACATAGAATTTATTCACCTACAATTATTACCATCATAAAACACTCATGAAACAAGACTATCAACCAAAGAATATGAGATTACCATGAGAGCAACTACCAAGAACACTACTGATCACTTAAGGAAGACCACTATGCTAAACTCTTAAGCCAAGAATATTCTCTGTTAGTTATCCTTGAAAATATAATGGTCACTGACGTGCATAAGAAGGGCAACAACGAGCAATTTGAATAAAGAATCCCAATCCCCTTACAGGCTTTTTTTTACAACTTAAATCCAATGAAAACAGGAGAAGACAATACAACAGGACCAGTTGATATTCCACCGAGTAAACTGTGGCAAAGACAAGCACTAACATAGCGTGGGAGAAACTGTTGTAAGAGAAATATGATATTGGGATCTGTAGATTTCACCCCATAATCAAGCCTTCCACTGCACACAAACAGTTCATCTCCAGCACGTATTTCTAGTTTGTCAAGTGGTAAGTTATCTACTCCTAGACAGGCTCACAACCTTTTAACCTGCTAGCATGTGCATTTTTTCAAACAATATACGAAAGAAGACCTAGTGTCACAATTCTAAAAAACCAGTTAAATTTGGGGAAAATTGTTTATATGGTATTTATTTAGGGATTAGAACTTTATGAATTCTTCAGAAGTATTATTTACAACTTATGTCTGTGAGTTTTAGGATTTAGGCATTGGTCATTTCCAGATCAATGCTCCAAGCGAATGTTAATTTCAAAACAAATCATTCAAACAAAAGTATCCATACTAACACATATAACAATTTACAGATTTTGTAGCAATCACCGAACTTGTAATAAAACACCACCTCCTAGGAATTCTACCAGTTAAGGCTACTTGACATACGTCTTGTAGTAAGAAACAAACAATAAGTAAATAATGATAACCCTAGTTTGAACTGATAACCATGGGCCATGAACCCATTGCATATTTGGCTACAATATGTATTTCTCTGACAATATTTACATCTGAAAA
Source organism: Pinus tabuliformis (assembly GCA_031772625.1). Lineage (NCBI taxonomy): Eukaryota > Viridiplantae > Streptophyta > Pinopsida > Pinales > Pinaceae > Pinus > Pinus tabuliformis. Next base: position 1,132,400,110 of record CM062809.1, on the reverse strand, counting down.
GCCATCTTCAGCTGCAACAAGACGAAAGTTCCTCATACCATGGAAGTGGAAAATACCGGAAAGATGCCAGACAGATCCAGAACACCTCATTCGTCCATATTTCCTACTGCTACGTTTCAGAACGCACCCGCATTCCTACTGAATGTTGGACATTTAAGATACTGACCATCTTAATCCCCCAAACTTCGGTTATAACCTGTTCATTGAAGAAAAGCATACAAATCTATCATTCAAGCTTTGGAGTGAACAAACTACACAAATATACGAATTTATCATTCTTCGGTTATTACCTGTTTTTTGAGAAAATATATACACTATACAGATCTATTATTCTTTGAATAAACAAACTAGAAAGATTCTTTAAAATCCTGACAAAGGTTGAAATGAATGAAGCACTTACACATGAGGATCGCTCCAAGAAATCACCATTCAATGTTGTTGTTCGTCTGGTGCGAAAGATCACCGGGCATTGTCTTTCATCGCTAATATTTCTTCCCAAATCTCTAATGTGACTGTACAAGTTTATATTATTTTCTATATCCCCTTGGACCATACACTTGTTCTCTAGATCTACAAACCCCACCAAATCACCAAATCCCCTATGCTTATTGCCATATCTCTGTCTTCTCCTATTAAAAAACATGCAATGTCATGGGTAGTGTCTGTTGAAGTCGATCCGATTGCTCTTCTCAAACAAGCGCTCCAAATACTTTCAATGATCATGGCAATTTGTCAACTGCCACTATAAACCAACCTCCCAAATCTACAAATCTTGGTAGTGGATGTGTCTTGACTTTGTAAAACACTGGAATAATTGTAGCCCTCGACTTCACCATGGAGTCGAGTTCATCTAGACACCAACATGATTGGGAATAGTTCGTATAGAAGATGGCGATATGGACAGACGCTAATTGAATAGCCCCTTCTATTTGAGAAGGAATATTGCCTCCCTCCACCAATTCCGGCGAACTCGCCATCCATGTTCTACGATCCACCACCGCTTTCGGTGAACTCGCCATCCATGTTCTACCAGAAGACGGTAGAGATGGGAGGTTGAAATGTTCTTGACATCAGGGCCACGACAGATTGTCAACAAAACGTAATTGGTATAAAAATTCGAATCAAAATAGAAAGGCCGAAGCCGAAGAAGCCAGGCAGTGCCATTGCCATGGAGGAGGGTGCCATTGATGGACAGGAAAATGAGTTGTAGGACTAGGAAGGCGGGCAAATGCAGAGATGTTGAAGCTGAGGGAAGTAGATCTACATAAGAAACTTGATAAACCAGGCCAGATGATGAAGCCAGCCTATCCTCAACCCTGTGGACCTAGTATTGAATAGTCCTATCGTAATCCCACCGACTAAAGATTCTTTATGTTTGGTCCCCGAGAGACTGGTGAAGTTTCCTATGTCACTGCACTTGCCCTCTTTTATAAGATAATGTAATGTGAGTCTTTCATGTGGGCCCCTTGAGGAATAGTAATGCGCAAGTTGCAACACCACTTGCAGGGAGACTTTCATGTGGGCCCCTTGAGGAATAGTAATGCGCAAGTTGCAACACCACTTGCAGGGAGACTTTCTGAAGGGAACATTAAGATTAATTCATTTCAGTCGGCGAGGTTGTGCTTTCGCATTGGTCGATCGGATGTTTGATTCTAATGGAATTTCGCCGCCGACTTCGACTTGATGTTGACATGTGAACAACACGTCTCACGAGTTATCATTCATGTTCCGGCTGAGAAGGTCGTAATATGAAACGAGGGGAAATTTTGTATATATAATAGGTGGAAAAGTAGTTTCTACTCTTTATGCTAAATAAATTAGCATACCTTGAAGTAAGGGAAAGGGGATGTCAATGTAAATTTAGATGGTTATGTTGTTTGAATTTATGAGAATTTTTTTTGGGACGGTGTGAATTGAATTAATGAATAAAGGATCAATAAGTTATTAAAAGAGTTGTTTATTAGGTTAAGTGATTATGGATGTATGGTGGGAGGATGTGGTAAAGGAAGTCATGATATATGTGTTGTTAAATGTGTAAGTGGTTGTTGGTGACGAACTTATCATCCCTACACATTTTAGTACTTAGAGTTGAGCAAACATAATTACATCTTTAAAGTAACATGTTTCCAAATGTGTAAGTACTTGTAGACGTAAGACTCGACCATCCCTACTCATTCTAGTACTTCAACAAGTGCGCAAGGGGCATAAGTGTCTTAAGCTATGCATACCCCATTTTCACCATCTTCTTTTCTCTAGTCAAAAGCTTAAAAGTAAAGCTAGCGTTCTTGGAAATTGACATATTTAATTTTGTAAGCATGAGTTATGATTGGTACAAAATAAGATCGCAACATCAAAGGGTGAAGAATTTGTTGTCACATATTTTTGGTGGGAAAAATCAAGTTTGTAATTTGAGGGTTTTTCTTGCTTTCAATTGCAAATCTTGTGAAGGCAATTTTGGATTGATTTCGATATAAATTTGAAGTACGTTTAACTATGCTTCAATCATTAATTACTTACTCAATTTGAGAGCTTAATTGGCAACTTGAATGGAAATTTTGTTTGGATTTGTGATCAGAGTAATAGAATTGGTTTTGTTAAGATAAAGTCCTAATTATTAAAGCCATCTCAGATTTAATATTGATTGCTTCCAATAAAGAAAAGGGAAATAAATTGTTCTACATTAATATAATTGAAGTGTATATATTTATGTAGGCAATAAAAGTCACGAACATACCTTGAATTCTTTATTGGTTGCTCATAAAATTAGGAATAAATAGAATCAATTAACACAATAATTTTGGACCAAAAGAAGATAAGGGAGTGCGGGTTTAGTAAGAATAAATAAATGAGGTTGTTGTGTCCAATTTGGTTGCAAATGCAAAGTAGTCATGGTCCACATTGATATGCTATTATTTCCTCTTAAAGAAAGTGGGCTTCAACTTCCATCCCAATGGTAAAACTATGTTGTTTATTTGAAGAAAAATAGAATTTAACAAATACATCAATGAAAACATCATGGCATACATGGATTGAAAATCAGAAAAAATCAAGGGAAGGTAAATCTAACAAAGAAAAAACTAGACGACGCAGAGATGGTGGTGGTTGACCGAGACCCCGATATGGCAGGGGGTCGATGTTTAAACTTAAGCCCTGTTACGTAATAATGTTGGCCATAGACCAGTCATGTGACCAGTCCTAGTTCCTAGTGGCACTTAATCCCTAGCTGGCTTTCCCATGATTGTCTTTACTTATGCAGAATTAAGCCTTTATGGCACTTAGTCCTCAATTCAGGCAAAGTTGTCCCTTGATCATGTTATCACAACGCTCTGGTATGGTGACCCTAGTTAATTGTTAGGGGGGATCCATAATCACAGTTTTTCCTTGAGATTTCAGCGTTTTCTACAAAAACAATCAAAAGATGGTGAATGGGCTAGCTGAAATCCACAACCCTCGTGGATTGCGAGGGGGTGACCCCTGACGTTTGCAATGGGGGTCGCACACTTGTGGTTTCACCTTCAAAGTTATGTTTTGATCAATCTAAACCTTGCTCACGCAAAACTTATTTATTGCACCTAAGTCTCTTATTTCCTTCAATCCCGCGGACTCAAGCCTCAGCCCCAATGCCTCAACTGTTAGTGCAACCATTGACTCCAATGGTTTCGACTATGAAATTTTGTAATTGAGGTTCTAAACCATTATATTCCTTCATCTATGTTGGGAGTGGGGGGGAAGACTCAAACCCCAGGTTTCACATGACGCTTTATCAATGATTTGAATGCAATCAAATAAATAAAACCTAAGTCGCAATCCCCTCAATTTCTCACAAATATAAACTACTAGAAAGGGAAAAGACAATGTTAACAAACGATTTATTTTAATAATGGAAAAAATTAAAGAGTTAACTGATGTTCTCAGGGTTATTTCCCCAACTCATTCTCTCATGTTAGTGGGGCCTGTAGGTTACTTGTATATTTACAAAAGAAAGGAAAATATCCTATATTAGAAAAGGGAGGTCGCTTGCCAGCAGTGCCTCTCTAGTGGCTACATATGGATAATTTTCTCGAAGCTTACTAACCGACTAAGTACAGTTGTCCCAAAAAAAACACATAATCCTAACAACCATATATTTCATAATAATGTCTACATGGGTCTCCCTCACGAGGAAAAAAAAGAGTTTGTTTAGGATACCCCTACATCAGGCTCCCTTAAAACAAAAGTTTTCATGGACTCCCCTTTATGAGGTCTGCAACTGTTTGGCCATTTTTCTAATTCTCTGCAGCATTCATCCAAGTTGCATTTGTGACAAGAAGACCCTTCCATTTTACCAAATACTCATATAATCTTTCTTCTTAGTTCTCTTGGAAATTATCTAATCAAGTATCTTTTCTAGTTGCAACTTTTGGGCTATAGGCAACTGGGCCTTCCACTGAATTTCCTTTTGTCCATTTTCCTTCTCATATTTAGGTTACCTGTAGAGGTATAAATATGCTACATTAAAGATGGGAGAGATCCCTATATCAGGGGAAACTCAATTTCATATGAATTGGCTGAGAACATCCTCAATGTTTTCTAGGGCCCAATTTTCTTCATATTCAACTTATTATGCTCATGTTTTGGAAATATTTCTTTTTTTAAGTGTGATAGAACCAAGTCTCCTACTTCAAAGTTAACTTCCTTTTTCTTGAGGTATGTCGTCTACTTGTATTTTTGGTTTCTTTCTCTTAGTTATCCTTTAATCTATTCATGTAGCATCTGAATGGTTGGAACAAATTCTTCTACATTAACACTTCAAACTTCTTCCCTTTCCCAAATTCCTAAGTTTAGATATGTGTCTTGGGTGCATGTCATATACAATTTGGAATGGGCTTCTTCTTGTGCTTCTGTCATTGTAGGAAAATTCAGCCTGGGGAAGAACTTGATCCCATTGTTTACTGTGTTCATTTACCAAGCATCTCAACAAATTTCCCAAGCTTCTATTTTCTACTTTAGTTTGCCCATTTATTTGGGGATGATAAGCTAAACTAAATGAATGGTTGGTACCAAGCTTCTTCCACAAATTCCTCCAAAAGTGCCCAACAAATTTTGTGCCTCTGTCATTAAGGGAATTTTGAGGTCTAAAATGGGCCTCCTAATGAAAATAATACAATAATAAAATAAGACTTAACAAAAAAAAACTCTCTCCTTTTCGACTTATCTCCTTGTATGTTCACTGAAATTTCAAGAGTAGACACCTTTTGGATGTGGAACTAAATTCCACATCCAACGAGTACCCACTTTGCATACTTCTAAGTGGATCCACATAGGGAAAAAAATGAAAATACATGAAAAAATTGTGTTACTTTGTTCATGTTTTTCAGTTTTTTTTTGATGTGGATCTACTTAGAAGTTTTGAGAGTGGATATTCGTTGGATGTGGAATTTAATTATGAATCCAATGGGTGTCTACTCTTGAAATTTCAATGAGCCTACAAGGAGATAAGACAAAAATTCAATTAAAAAAAGTAGTTTTCTTCTTTTCCCTTATGAGATCACCATCTTAAATCACGTTGATTCTTTTAAAGTTAATTTTGTTAGTACATTTTTTGTTTTGAGACCCATTTTTAACCTCAAAATTCCCCTAATTCCAAGACTATACTTCTAGGTAGCCCATGTAGCCTCACAATTTCTTTGAAAAAAAAATTGTGATGTGTGTGGCATCATTAGTTTTTCAACATGGTTTAAAGTGGGCCATTTTTTAGAATCTATACATTACTATAAAAACTAAATAATTCTTTCTTTGAGTTATGGGTAAATCCAAAACAAAATTCATACTAATGGCATCCCATGATCTCCTTAGTATGGGCAATGGTTGATATAAACCAACATTATGTTGTTTTCCTTGGCATGTTGACAGATTCTACACTTATACACACACCTTTTAACATCATATCTCATTCCTCGCTAGTAATAAACTTATAGATTAGCTGAGAATATTTTTTACCTTGGCTTGGTTGAAGTGGCCAACTAAAGTTCCATTTTGCTTTTCTTTTAACAATTTATCTCTCATTGAACTATTTGGAATGCACAATTGGATGCTCTTGAACAATAATCCCTCCTAAATCATATATTTAATACAAGGATTTATATCTATCAACACTAGATTCTCACATGCTTCATAAGCTTCTCTAAATTTTGGGTCCTCCTTGTACATTTCTTTGAGATGTCCAAATCCCAGAGTGCCCACTTGGAACTCTATAAAATCAAGCACCTCTTGCTCAAAGCATTTGCAACCTTATTAACAGTCCCACTAATATGCTTAAGAAAAAAAGCAAAACTTTGCATGAACTAAACCCGTTTTGCATGCTTCTGATTTAACTTCTCTTGCCTGGTTAAAAACTACAAAACATGATTGTTAGTATACAATATAAACTCCCTAGGTATGAGATAATGCCTCCATTTTTTTAGAGATTGTATCACTGCATAAAATTATGTCATATGTGGAATATTTTTGTTTGGTTTCATTTAGATTCTTTCTAAAATAAGCAACAAGTTTATCCTCCTAAATTAGAACAACACCAATGGTCATTCCTATTGCATCACACTTAACTTGGAAAGGTTTGCGAAAATCAGGCATAGCTAAAATTAGTTGCTCAATTATCTTCTCTTTCAACAGTTGAATCACTCTATCAACGGCAACAATCCACTTAAATGTCGATGTTCCTTTTTTATGGTCTCAACTTAGGTGCACACATATGGTTGAAATTCCTAATGAAATTTCTATAGAAGCTATCCAACCCATGAAAAATTTGTACCTCATGAATATTCCTATAGATAAGCCATTCCTAGATATATTTCACCTTCTCTATGCCCGTGTTTAGTCCTTTTGGAGAGATTATAAAACCTATATAGGTTAACTCTGTTTTCATGAAGGAACATTTCTTCAAGTTTATCAGGAGTCTCTCCTACTGCAACCTCTTTGGTACCAAATTCAAGAACCTCAAATGTTCTTTCTTGGTTTTACTAAACACAATATTATCATCCAAATAAACAATTACAAATTTTCCAACAAAATCCTTAAGGAATTCATTCTTGAGTCTCATGAACATAATCAGTGCATTGGTTAAGCCAAGAGACATAACTAGCCACTCATATAAACCATCATTGATTTTGAACAAAGTCTTCCATTGATAACACTCTCTTATCCTAATATGGTGATATGCACTTTTCATACCTAATTTTGAAAGTTAATTTTCACCACTGAAACAATCCATTATATCATCCATATGAGGTAAAGGAAATATGTACCTTACCATTATCTTATTTATTTCTCTAGAATCTATACACATTCTCCAACCTTGATACTTCTTTGGGATCAAAATTATAGGTAAACTATAAGGGTTTAAACTCTCTCTGATCAATCCTTTATTGAATAGCTCATGAACTTGATTTTTTATTTCCATGGGTGTCATCCTGATCGAAGTGAATCCTAATAGCCCAAAAAATCAAAGTACTTGGATCACTTTCAAACTAGGACTAGATCGAAGAGCTTGTTGTGAGATTTCTAATGGTGTAGACAGTGCCTCAATCCGACTTTGTATGCAGATGTTACGCCTAGTCAAAGTTTTGATCAAAACTAGGCACAAGGACCTAAAATTAGCAAAGCACCAAATAAATTTGGAGCCTCAAGAAATTGGCTATCTAGCCAAACTAGTAGCCAAATTTGGCGGACCTTGGATAAAGTTGGAAAAGGGAGTTAGTCATGGTTAAATTTGGAGGTACTGCCAAATCTTTCAGCATCCGCCAAAGTTAGAGGCAGTCAGGTGACCCAATGGAATAGGGCCACGTGGCTCAATTATATGGTGCCACATGGAACACAACTAACGGCCAATCAGGCGCGGTCAATGGACAAGTTTAAACTTGGCGACATCAGCTAAAATTATCGATCATTTATTTCAACGGTTAACCATATGGTTGTGGTTATGTATATATAACAATATATGATCACATAATCGTGCGGCAGTTATGCTTGGCAGTGGAGCCCGGTGGTTTAAATTAATGTTCAACGATTATATAACCATTGGCAAGTTGGTTGATTGTGGTAGTTTGTTTGTTAACGACGAACAAAACAACAATTTCATTTATCGGCATATTTTTTTTGGTACATGGCTATATGGCAATGACAAACGATGGTTGGTGGACCACCAAGTTTCCAACCCTGCCAACCCCAACCAATGCATTGACCAAACTAACAATCATATAAACCAATGATTCAATATAACAAATTGGCAGTGATAATTGTATTATCGTTGGTGGTTCAAATGATAGTTTGCAATACATGGTCTACGATTTTGGTTATATATTAATGACGGATAGGCATGGACGACGAACCGTTACAAACTAATTATTTGTTTGATATTGTAAAATGGGGATCTGACAAGGCTTGAACACCAGACACATTGGTCTTCAACATTTTAAATATAGCATCGATGTCGTTGGGCTAATGGTTCGGTATTTTTTATGTCCACCCAGCCACATATACTTAAATTCATTTCATTTGAAAATCAACCAACGGCAGAGCGAAACCCGAATGAGGTCGAAACTCAAACTTGATGGAACCGCGACGAGACAGAATAGTGACAACGAAACCTTGAGTTGAAGCCCTATCGTGGCCATGGATTTTGAGATAGATTCTAGGGAATATTTAGCAAGAATATTCCTTTTAGATGTTGTGAATAATCTTGAAGATTCCTTAAGGGGCCAGAATTGACAATATGGGGTCAATTTTATACTCATTTTAACTATAATTTCACAAGGATCATAATGGTGTAGTCTATTTTTTAATTTGAGTAGCCGATCTAAGGGGTCATGGCAGAAACCCACATTCTTCATTAATTACTAGGTATGAAGTTTGAGATAATAATGCACCTTTCAAAAGTAGGTTATGTTTATAGTCAAAAGTCTCAAGAGGATGAGACAGATCTGCTAGTGTTGTGATTGTTGTGATTTGAGCAGTTAAATTTTAGGTCACTCCCAGAAATGGAGGTATAATGATATATTTTTCCATATACTTGTCTTTCTTTTGATGAATTGAATGAAGTGACGTCCCTACTATTGAAGTAGGGCCCAGATACGTAGTCCACACTGGACGAACTCCATTATCAAAATTTTGTGTGCATTTGTATTTATGGTATCCTTTGCACATATGGTTTTACATGCTCTTTTCATGCAACTCTTTTAACATCACCCGAAGAATACCAGATCAAGTTTTGTATTAAAGCAGTCTTTTGGCTAATGTGAATTGCAAATGTGAATGATAGTTAGGGTCAAGCTCAAAGAGGGTGAAGGAAAACTTAAGTGTTTTGAACCAGAGATTGGATGTGCAACATAAAGAAGGAAACTGGCAGATGATGATGTTCGTAATGAGAATGAAAAAAAATTCAAGAAGGATATTTACACCATGGCAAACAAGGTTGATAAATTGTTTGAAAATTATGAGAAGAGATTGGCAAATAAGGAAAAGAAGAAGGAAGAGAAAGAAGAGGACAATGCTTAAGTAAGTCAGGGAAATGGAGGAAAACCTCCTGAACCTCCATCTCCATCTTCTAGTGAATCTTGTTCTTCTTCATCATCTCGTTCTCATCATTCTAATAGACAACATAGAAATGCTTCTAAAAATCCTCTTTTAATTTGGATGTAAATTTTTATTTGACTATGTTTAATGGAGAATCTAATGAAAAAAAGTTAAGAAATTGGATTAGATAGATTGAAGTGTACTATCAAATACAACAAATCTAAGATGACAAGGAAAATATCTAGTTAACATCTCTTCTACTGGGAGGCACAACTCTTACATGGTGGGAGATAAAACTTTAGAAAGGTAGTAAGCATGTGGGTAAACTCCTTTCTTCCTAGTCTGAATTTCTTTATGCTTTAAAAGGATAATTTTATCCTTTGGAATATTGGCAGAAAGCCATGATAGAATGGAAACATTTGAGACAAGGAAAAGGTCAGGATGTTCAAAGTTTCACAGAAGGATTTAGGAATAAATCATTAGAATTGGGCATTCTTTTAGATTCACTTGATACTTTGATGAAATATATTGGTTCTTTACACAATTATCATTGACATTCAATGTTGTTAAAACCCACTACTCTTGATGCAGCTCGTGTGAAAGGCATTCACCTTGAAAGAAGGGGAAATACAAACAAGGAACCATGCAAAGAAGGTAGTGACAATAAGGAAAAAGGAAGCAAATCCCTCTTGCATACATCGCAAGAAAGAAGAGCATGATGACGATCATTGTTAGAAACTGCATTTAGAATTAAAGCCAAAGAGGAATGGCAGAAAAGGGAAGCAAAAAATTGTTGCTATAGTGCAACATAACCTATATTTTCATTCAAATGATGAGATCAAGGTCATAGTTGTTGGGATTGGAGGTGTTGGACCAATTGACCTAGGTTTTGATTTAGGCGATGAAATGAAGATTGCAGTTGTTGGGATTACATGTGATGGACCAATTGACTTGGGTTATGATTCAAGTGATGAGACGAATATTGCAGTAGGTGTTACACCAAAGATGAAAAGAGAACCAAAGAAGGCTTGACTTCAAGAATTCAAGTAGAGAATGTTGAACTGAGAAGAATTCTACAAGAGGCAGAAGAGAAGAAGCAAGGATTGCATCTTTAGCTACAAGCCACAGAGGAGGCCTTGGAAAAGTTGAAGTGCAACGAAGGCTTACAAAAGTTGTCATCACCAACTTAAGAATCGACCACTAAGGTAAAAAAATGTCAGTGATTCTTTAGTTTCATATTTTCATTATGATGATGATTTTGGTGCTTTTGAAAAGCACACTACATGGATTGGTTCAAAGATAATGAAGAAGATGGGATATGGGAAAGGGCTTAGGAGTTAATGTCTAGGGCTATTACCTCAATATGCAAGATTGGGCTATGTTAGAAAGGAAGAGACATGATAGTCTTCAAGCAACATGTCTGAGACAGTGAAAGATGTTAAGAGCACATCACCACCTTCCAGTGATAGTGTAAAACCCTACTTGTGTAATTTAACCAAAGAACCCAATTTTAACAATCTATGCTGGATTGAATCTAAAGCCCTAAATTTGTCAATTAACTGGATGACAAAATTTTATGAGATTATTTTTACAATTAACCAGACAATAAATTTGAACCCAAATTAAAAAAAAAATGTATAAGAATACTTGGAAATCAGTTTGAAGGCATTTCTAGTCTATAGTTTCTCCCACTCTTGCTACCAAATAGATTGTTTCCTCCCAACCTATCTGGGATCAATATTCCTGGTTCCTAGATCCAAAATACTTCGAAATAGAGGTATTCTAACCCCCATGCCTAAAACCCCAATAACTATTGCTCAACACCTTGTGTTTCTCTATGCAACCTCTACTTCTCTCATAGTTAGAAACAAAACCTCCCCTCTGTGCTCCTCTTCTTCCATTCCCATTCTCATGGTCTCTTCGTGATCTGAAATGATCATATGTTAAAACTAAAGTAGAATTGATTATGCCAACAACTAAATGAATGTTAACTTAAAGTGTTGAAACCATGAGAACTGCTTGAGAAGAAAGACTTTAAGACAGATGAAAAACATAAGCAAGATGTAAAACATAAGTGAAAACAACAAATACACAGTGATACCAGACAACAAGATTGATTATGGAGTTCATCCTTGATGGACTACATCTCCGGGTCCACTTTCAAGATGGGAGACCGCTTTATTAGGATTGAATCCAAGAAGGTCGATTACACAGAAAATTGACCAAAATGAATGTGCACGCAGAGACTTTTGGTCACTACCATAAGAAATCTCTCTGAACCAGCTTTTCAATGCCTATCACGGTTCCCAATTCTGACTTTGGATGCTCCTGTTACACTGAAAACAAAATAGCCTCTAACCACCAAAATCTACACACAAAACTTCAAAACTACTCATCCCCATCTTCAATGAGAAAAAATGCCTTTATAACCCTACAAATTCACTCTAACCTCCTCAGGCTGAGTTTAGGAGTGAATGAGCTGACTTCTAGGGTTAAATTATGGTTTTAGTTGAAGATATTATGTCACTTTTTGACATTAGGCACCCTAGGTGTATTAAAATATCTAATTTTCGAACAAAAACCCACTTGCAACCTTATTATAACCTTAAGACAGTTAGCAGTTATCTAACCGGGCGGAGGAGGGAGAAAATGCATGTGCGTAGGTGGATAACCTCGATGATTTGGGCTCTGACAGTTCCACTGACCGTTTGCCGAAATGGTGATGGTTGGCGGGTAATCCAGCTTGTTCATATGTTGGCGGTTCCGATGACTGCTGACGGTCGATAGTGAGTTGTAAACTCCGCAACTGTAACCGTTAATGATGCACTCTTCAATGTCTGCTCACATGCCTGCTATTACAGTTGACTTCCCGCACAGTTAATCCAGCGGTTAGACTCTGATGTTTACAGGCCCCGACCCCGACGGTTTATTCACAACCAATCATATGACACGGTTTCGACGTGGTCTAACCCTGCAATTAGGGACTTTCATATGGGTTTTATTGCATAGTTTAATGTTTATAAAAAGACCGAGAGGGTTTATAAGATAGGTTTAATGTATTTTTTACATGGTAAAGGTTTAGAACTTGGGTTTTTAATGAATTTTTGAATGTTTGCATTAGGTTCTAGGTTAGGGTTTAGGTTAATGCATGGTGTAGTTTGCATTAGGTTTTTAGTTTGATGAGTTTAGGTTTTGAATTTTGTTTGTCCACCATAGCTTTTGTAGGTAGGTTTTATACATTTATGTTTAGGGTTTAGCCTTCAAAATTTCACACCCTTTTACACAATTGTCACAAGGCGACATTCAAATCCACATGATGACAAACCTGTCGACAACCAAATCTTGCAAAATGGACGACAACCACATGTCAACAGCCAAATCCTGGTGGAGCTGACGACAACACATGTTGAAAACCAGGTACCAAACCATATTCGTCGAATACCATGAAACCATATACATTATTAGACATCTTGAACCATAAACATCACTGTCGAAGCTGACGACATTGGACACTGAATGTTGATGATGAAACTGAACATGTGCAACTGATCTGACAAGATCCTCTTGGATCAATCCTCTCCACTTGAAATCTTTTGGACCACAAAAGTTTGATTTAAATAGATAGTCGATGAGAGTAGAGCTCCCTCACTCTCCACCTTGTCCAGAAGATGTACCAATACATTCGATCATCCACTTGAAAGTGATGACCCTGATGATACTGACCATGGCACACTTTGAATGTGTGAACTATTCCATCCATCTGATTCTTATTTACTAAGTGAACTTGTTGCAATAAACTCATGAAATTGTAATATGAAAACTGCTGCAACTTAGTTTGATTTTGAAAGTATTGAAATGGTTGTTGATTTGTTTGAATCACTATTTCTTCATTTATTAAATGATGTTTCCATTGATTATCACTTTCCCTTGATGCATAAGTTTCCCTTAGATGTATTGAATACTTTGACACTGCTTTAGAAAAGGCTTTGATGTGAAAACAAATAGGCTTCCTCTCCACTTGAAAAGAGGCTTCCAAACTGTTTGAAACATGAAATGGTGACACAATACAAGAGAAATTTAACACTGACTTTCCCCAATACTGACCTGCATCCCTGTAACTGTTAACTTCCAAACATGGACTGAATTGATTCATTCTAACATTAGGAAGAGGAGCTTTAGGCATCAATTGTAATTCATGTTGTATTCCCTGCTTATGAGTAAGATGTTTGGTTTCTTTAAATAGAATTGGAAAAGTTTCTACCTCTTTGGTCAAACTTGAAAAAACATCATATTGATTCTTAAGTTGTTCCTTTACACACATGATTACAAATCTTTTATTTGAACTTATTAATCGCTTCATCTGATTAGCAACAACTAAGTTCAAGTGATTTTTGTTTTGATGTGCCCTAACAATAAATTCAACCCCATATTCTTAAGGTGATATTTATGCTCTCTTCTATAAAATGTTGCATCACGATCATAAAGATAAGGACTTCCTAAGACAACTCCACATATGTCTACTAGAACCACATCTAATTCCACTTCATCAATGTAATTAGCTTTAATGGAAAATCTTAATCGACATTGTTTTGTGACTTTTGTCTGAGTTGATTTATTTAGCCACCCTAATGGATAAGGTCTTAGATGATTTTGTGTCTCCAAACCCAAATTCTTAACTAAATATTCAGATATTAAATTGGATTTTGATCCACTGTTAAACATTGTATCTATCTTTGTGTGCTTAGAAGTTATCCTTATGTTAAATAATTCAACTCTTTTATCCTCATTTGAAGGATTTATGTTTGATGAAGACGTAATAATATTCGAACTTGAACTAGTGTCAAAAGTTTTACCTGTCGAAACTATGGCAGTTATCCTCCTTTCATCACCTAAATCACAACCTAGATCTTGCTGGATTGCTGCAATTGCCTTCTTTTCATCCTTCTCCTTAAGGAAATTTTTGGGCTTAAGTTCTAGATGAAGTTTCCAACACTTAGATTCATCATGATTGATTCTCTAGCAATGAGAACAAGTAGGTCTTTCCTTCTAATTTATCGTTGATTTCTTTCTCTTTGAATTGTTGTTCCCCTTACTATCATTGGAATCCTTGATTTCTAACTCTTTGGATGATTGCGGTGAAAACTTGAATGGTCTGCCACCTGATTCAATATGTATGGCTTGAACACACACTTCATCAAAATCGTCAGGATTAAACATCAATAATGTATGCTGAAAATATGAATGTAAACTCCCGATGTATTTTAACAAAGTTTCACGTGTATCCAATTAAATACCAAGTGCCAATGCTTTCTTTCTGAACTCCTGAGTAAACTCCTTAACACTCTGCCCTTTACCTTGCCTCAAATGTTGCCAATCAATAACAACTTGCTGCATGTATCCTAAAGGATATAATTATTTCCTAAGAGCTTTTAAAAACTTAGATCATGAAGAGATGACTTTACCTTTCCACTTTACATCTATTTGAGTTTTACTTTCCCACCAGATTAAAGTTGTTCCCCCCATTCTAAGTGTAGCTAACTGAATTTTCGTTTTATCTTCAGAAATTTTCTGAATACGACAATACAAGTCTAATTGCTTAATCCAGTTATCTAGCTTTTCAGGATTAATTTTGCCAACATAAATAGGTAACTCAAATTTTACATCAAGTTTTAAAAGAGATGTTTTCTTAGGTTTCTTTTCTTTTTCAGATTCTGCACTGGAAGAAGAAGAAGAAGAAGATGATGATGATGATGATGGAGATGATGGAGGTGAAGGAGGTTTATCAGCCTTGACTTTACCTTTTTCCTTCTTCGATGTCTTTGAAGAAGAAGCTGGATCTCTCACCTTCTTATCCTCATCGAGTTCTCCCAACATCTATTGCATAGTTAAGAATGCCTGTTGAAACTGTTCGTCGCTCATCTTAGTTTCTGGCATTTCACCTGCATCAGATCTTGTCATGGTCGACTTATGAACGACTCCTCGCTTTCCAATCTCTGGATCAATCTCCTCAAGGATTCCTTCTCCATGTTGCGACTTTGACCTGGTTAGCATTCACTAACAAATTTTACAAATGCAACCTGCTTTGATACCAAATTATATGATCTGAAATGATTATATGTTAAAACTGAAGTAGAATTGATTATGCCAGCAACTAAATGAATGTTAACTTAAAGTGCTGAAACCATGATAACTGCTTGAGAAGAAAGATTTTACGATAGAAGAAAAACATAAGTAAGATGCAAAACAAAAGTGAAAACAACAAATACACAGCGATACCAGACAACAAGATTTATTACGGAGTTCATCCCTGATGGACTACATCTCCGGGTCTGCTTTCAAGATGGGCGACTGCTTTATTAGGATTGAATCCGAGAAGGTCGATTACACAACAAATTTACCAAACTGAATGTGCACGCAGGCACTTCTGGTCATTGTCATAAGAAATATCTCTGAACCATCTTTCAAACACCTGTCACAGTTCCCAATTCTGACTCCGTATGCCCCTGTTACACTGAAAACAAAACAGCCTCTAACCTCTAGAATCTACACGCAAAAATTCAAAACCACTCATCCCCATCTTCAATGAGAAAAACTGCCTTTATAACCCTGCAAATGCACTCTAACCTCCTCAGGCTAAGTTTAGGAGTGAATGAGCTAACTTCTAGGGTTAAATTAGGGTTTTAGTTGAAGATATTATGTCACTTTTTGACATTAGGCACCTTAGGTGTATTAAAATATCTAATTTTTGAACAAAAACCCACCTACAACCTTATTATAACCTGAAAATAGTTAGTGGTTAGCTAACTGAGCGGAGGAGGGAGACAGCGCATGTGTGTAGGCAGATAACCCCAACAGTTTGGGCTTCGGCAGTTCCACTGACTGTTTGCCGAAACAATGACAGTTGGCGGGTAATCTGGCCTGTTCATATGTTGGCAGTTTCGATCACTGCTGACAGTCGCCGGTGAGCAGTAAACTCTGCAACTGTAACCATTAACGGCGCACTCTTCACTGTTTGCTCATGTGCCTCACAGTTGACTTCCCGCACAGTTAATCCAGAGGTTAGACTCTGATGTTTACACGCCTCGACCCCGACAATTTATTGACAACGCTCATATGACACGGTTCCGACGCGGTCTAACCCCGCGGTTAGGGACTGTCATATGGGTTTTATTGCATATTTTAATGTTTACAAAAAGGCCGAGAGGGTTTATAAGATAGGTTTAATGTATTTTTTACATGGTAAAGGTTTAGAACTTAGGTTTTTAATGCATTTTTGAATGTTTGCATTAGGTTCTAGGTTAGGGTTTAGGATAATGCATGGTGTAGTTTGCATTAGGTTTTTAGTTTAATGAGTTTAGGCTTTGAATTTTGTTTGTCCACCATAGTTTTTGTAGGTAGGTTTTATACATTTATGTTTAGGGTTTAGCCTTCAAAATTTTACACCCTTTTACACAAATTGTCACAAAGTGACATTCAAACCCACATGACGACAACCACATGTCGACAACCAAATCCTACAAAATGGACGACAACCACATGTCGACAACCATATCCTAGCGGAACTGATGACAACACATGTTGAAAACCAGGTTACAAACCATATTCACCGAACACCATGAAACCATATATATTATTGGACATCCTGTACCATAAACATCACTGTCGAAGCTGACGACATTGGACACTGTATGCTAATGAAGAAACTAAACATGTGCAACTGATCTGACAAGATCCTCTTGGATCACTTCAGCTCCATATATGCCCCAAAATGCACTGTCTCAAAACTCATCACCGTCTCAACATCCTTCTGTTGTCAGTTTCCTACCTTTTAGAATCGTTTTTTCCCTTTGTTTAGAGGCAATTACATTTACAAATGTAATGAAGTGTTGGCTACAATTATTTATTTAGTTTATGAGTTAAAAATATCTCATTTTATTTAATTTACAATTTAATTAAATTACATTATTTATAAGTTAAATAAATCACTTTATTTAAATATTAAATAAATTACTTTATTTGTATATTAAATAAATTACAACCATTGCAACAAGGGTGGACATTAGAGATCCACATGTTGGAAGGTCCATCCAGAGCTACGCTTAAAGAAGGAGAGTGAGCACATGAAAGCACCTATGAAGGAATCGACTGATGAAGCAATACAACAAGGAAACCAACTACAGGAGGAAAGCCCATTAGCTTGGTTAAGTAAGAGATGGGTAGCCTTTTTAAGTAGTTGACTATGGCCACCATTGTAAATCATGTGTTGCAAAAATGTTTATAAAAGTGATGAGGTGTATAACATCACTTATGAATGCAACATGGTGATATTTTTTCCTTTAGTTGGATATCATGGGGTATGGTTTCTATTGTAAAACTTTACCATAGGTGTGTTATAAACTCTTGGCAAGTGTGGTCTTGTTTGGAAAATTTCAAGTTGGACATGTATTGGAAGTTATAGATTTGCATATGGATACATGTGTTGGTTTCACCATTCCAGGTTCCAATGTACAAAGGTGAAGGAAAATGAGGGTGGCCTATCAGAGACATTTGTTATGCAGATCAAGATTGCAGTACTGTTTATACTTTTGGAGGACCAAAAGTCCTTCAGTGGGGAGGAAAGATCTAGGTGGATCCCTAATGGCCCAAAAATAAAATTCCTTGGATCAAAGTGAATCTAGGACTAGATCAAATAGCTCATTGCAAACTTTCCAATGGCACAAACCACACCTCAATCTGACTTTGTATGCAGAAGTTACACCTAGTCAAAGTTTTCATCAAAACTAAGCACAAGGACCTAGAATTAGAAGAGCACTAGATATATTTGGAGCCTCACGAAATTGGTGGCCCAACCAAACTAGTAGCCAAATTTGATGAACCTTAGATAAATTTGGCAAAGGTAGTTAGTCATGGTTAACTTTGGAGGTACCACAAAATTTGGCAGCATTTGCCAAAATTAGAGGCAATCGGATGACCCAATGGGATTGGGCCACGTGACCCAATTAGATGGTGCCATGTGGCACCCAACCAGTGGCCAGTTAATCTTGGTCAATGAAAAAGTTTAAACTTAGCGACATCAACTAAAATTATCGACCGTTTGTTCTGCGGTTAACCATACTGTTGTGGTTATGTATATATGAAAATGGATGGTCACATACTCGTCTGGAAGTTATGCTCGTTGGTAGAGCTGGGAGGTTTAAATTAATGTTCAACGACTTTTATAACCATTGGAAGGTTGGCGGATTATGGTGGTTTGTTTGTTAACAACAAAAATACAACAGTTCCATTTATCAACGGATTTTGTTTGTCACACTGTTATATGACAATGACAAATGATGGTTGGCGGTCCCACCAACCCCAACCCAATGCATCAGCCAAATTGAAAGTCATATAAATCAATGATTCAATATAAAAAATTGATGGTGATAATTGTATAATCATTTGCGGTTCAAATGGCAGTTTGCAATAAATGGTTGAATATTTTGGTTATATATTGATGGTGTATGAGCATGGACAATGAACCATTAGAAACCAATTATTTTTTGATATTATAAAATGGGAATCCGATGGGGCTTGAACCTAAAACTCATTGGTTGTCAACATTTTAAATATAGCATCGGTACCATTGGGCTAACGACCCAATCTTTATTATGTCTACCCATCCACATATACTTAAACCCATTTCATTTGAAAATTGACCAACAATGGAGAAAAACAAAACACTACAACAAATCCCTATGATTAGCTCCCTTTTTTGCTTCCAAGGATTGTTTTAGTATTTTTTTTCTCCAATTTTTTGAAAAATTTGATGCTATGTATCAGGATGGCGCTGTTTTTGGCGTTACTTTCGCTGGCCAAAACATTTAGGTGCTAAATTAAGCAATAGTAACATCATAAATAGCACCAAAAGTAGAGTCAGAAATAACACTGGAAATAGCGTCGGAAGTAGAGCCGAAAATAATGCTCGAAATAACATTGGAAAATACCACCATAAATATTGTCGTAAATAGCGCCATAAATTTCCCCATAAATAGCACCAGTGATAATGTCGGGTTTAGCTCCTTTTTTTGCACCTAAATTACCTCCTTGGTTAGCTCCCTTTTTAGCTCCGTATTTAGCGTTAGATGTGCCTAAATAGTTAATTGATTGAGGTGTTGGTGGTTAAGTGGATAAGGGCTTTGAGGATTATCGGATTTAGGGATTTGGGGTACAAGGATTAAGGGTTAAGGGATTAAGGGTTAGGGTTTAAAATATTAAGGGTCAAGAGCTAAGGTATTTGTTTCTTACGGGTTAGGTAGTTCAAAGGTTAATGGTCGGGATGTTTCAGGTTTGGATGGTTTGTCGAAGCTTGTTGTTACAACATTAAATTTTAGTTCCTTTACTAATTTGGATTAATTAAGGTTCTAGGAGTTGTTGTTGTTACACAGAAAATTGTTTAAGCATGTGCCGCATTTCTTAATCAGACTGGATCTAGGAAATCCAATTATTCGCCGAATTAATACATACCTCACCCTGCCATAATACTGCATTATTAGACCATTCTGACACCATTACTTTCTACAATTAAATCGATGTAACCACCACCATTAGTACCAATATTCCTTCATCATTATTACTTTTTTTGTTTAATATTCATGTTGTTACATGTGGAGATCAGTGCAATCATTAAGAAAGTCCTTTTGATTTAAAAGTTTTGAATTGGTAATAAGGAGGAGTAATCGCACGTAATTCCAACACCTTGACATTGTTGAAAATAGCAACAATAAATGCTAAATATAGAAGTGCTAAAAATAGCACTGCTATAAATAGCATTTCGGGATACATTCCAATTTTAGTTAGTCCCTGAACTAAAATTGAGAATTAAAATTCGAATTTAATCTTAGCAGTTGTTTATCAAATAATTAATTAATTCATCTTGAGTTAATTAGTTGTAGAAAATCAAACATGAAGTCTATGTGAAGACATGCAACAATTTCCCCTTTGATTGAGGAAGTTATCCCTTGATTAAGGAGATCAGGATGAGCTGTAATTTGAGTTGTAATTAGTTAGCTCAGTTAACTGAGTTAAATCCAGTTAGATTAGTTCCAACAGTTTTTGGAACTGATTGTTAGTTAGGTTATTTAATGCATGCATGCATGTAACTGCTGCACTTCAGATAACTGAATATTCTCTCATAAATAACTCATGCATGTCAGTTCAGTCAAAGACCCAGTTGAGATCAGATGATGGGACAGTGTACTATCAGTTTTGCAAGAATATTCCATTGAGGATATCTCTTGCATGCAGAAGGAATTCAGTCCTTGGATATTGTGCAGTTACTTCCGAGTTTGGTGAGTTGTGTGAGAGGTCAATTCACACAGGTGGTAGCCAGAGGACCCAGGAGAAACTACACAAGTAAATAGGAGGCTTGGAGGACTAGAGGAAGGCATATGTTGTGTCTATTCAGTCTATGAGCAGCATTTTGAGGGAATGTACTAAGAGCTGGATAGCTTGTGAGCTAAAGCTTTGTGTAATCTAGACATATATCCACTTGTATGATAATACAGAGATCGGAGTTTTAGCTGAGGCTTTCCCCAAACTATTCTTCTGTGTTCATGTGTGATTGATTTCTCATTCTCTGTTATATGTGTTCTATTTGATCTTGCTCAAAATCGATTAAGCTTCCGCAAGTTTGTTTGTTGAAGTAGATCAAGTATTTTTCTTTAGTATATTGCATTATCAGGTGATCTACAGTGGGAAATTATGCATGGTATCAGAGCAAAGGTGATCAAAGCGAAGAACAGTATACAAAGAAGGGAGAATATCGAAGTTTGAAGTTCCTTATTATAGAAATCGAATTCTTATCACATCTCAAATTTCACCAATGGCATTCAACGGTTTAAGACTCGAGTATGCCCTTGATGGCAGCTCGAATTATATAGCCTGGAAGGATTGCATGGAAGTGGTATTAGAGGACAACGATTTGAAGGACTTCATTGATCAAGAAGTCCCCAAGCCAGCAATTGCCAATGCCCAAGAACTGGCGGAATGGAAGAAATGTGTGGCTAGACCGAGGAGAATCCTTCTGTAGGGAGTTCGAGACCACATAGTCTTGAGTCTCCATGGGAAGGAGACACCATTTTCAAGGTGGAAAACATTGAAGGATCTATATCAAAACAGTAGCGATCAGAGGAAGTTGGCGCTGAAAGACAAGCTTCGGAAAATAAAGTGTGAAAAGGGCGACACAATCTCTACATATCTGAACAAGCTCACCACTTGCAGGGATGAGCTTGGAAGTGTAGGGATCACGACAGTCAATGATGACATGGTGAGTCTTGCTCTTCTCGGTCTTCCTAAGAGCTAGCATAGCTACCAATACTCGGTAAATGGAAGAGAGAAACTGCCAGATTGGGAATGACTTTGGTTGGATCTGATGCAGGAGGAGATAAGAAGAAGCACTAGAGATGGATCTTCATCAAAGCAAGATGATGAAGAAAATCTAGCCTTAGCGAGTAAGGCGAGGAAAGGGAAAGGGAAGGTGTCCCATTCCAAATCCAGTTCTTCCCATGGTGGGAAGAAGATTGACAAATCGAAAGTGAGATGCTTTCATTGTCATGAGGTGGGCCATTATGCTACGAATTGTCCACAGAAGAAATCCAAGAAGGGATCCTCGAAGGGATCAGATGGTGAGGCATTGGCCTCACAGTTCGAATTGGATTTCACCCTCATCGCATGTATGGTTTCATCGATGGTGGGGTGTGTTTGGTACCTGGACAATGGAGCTTCATTCCACATGACCGGCGACAAGAATCTTTTCAGTACCTTGGAGGAGAAGGATCTCCAGATGCGGATTGAGATGGGCGATGATGGAAAGTACTGTGTTTCAGGTGAAGGTACGGTTGTGTTTCAGAGGGAGCATGGAGCTCCTCTCACCCTAACTGATGTAAAGTATGTGCCTGGTCTAAAGAAGAATCTTGTGTCCATCGCTATGCTGGAAGACAAAGGCTATGATGTAGTCTTTAGTAAAGGAAAGGTATTCCTAAGGCATATCGGCACTGGATAGACCAAGAGGATTGGGATTCAAGTAAAGAATCTCTACATGCTGGAGGTAGAAGACTGTGCTACATTGAGTTCCAAAGCAGAGTTGGTACAGAGCCAAGATGTTGGTGAGCTATGGCATAGAAGATTGGGCCACTTGCACCATGGGGCCTTGAAGATCATGCAACAGATTTCTACTGGACTTCCCAAGGGAAAACTAGAGCAAGTTGATACATGCAAAGGTTGTACCTTTGGTAAGTATGTGAAATCTTCCTTTCAGGATCGAGATAGTTGAGTTGGAGTAATCCTAGAGCGAGTTCATACAGATGTGTGTGGACCATTCTCTACATCCTCCATCGCTAAACAAAGGTACTATGTTATTTTTATTGATGATTTTTCTCGTAGATGTTGGATCTACTTTATGCAGGAGAAGGATCAAACCTTATTAAGGCTTTGTGAGTTCAAAGCCTTGGCAGAGAAAGAATCTAGAAAGAAAATAAGAGCCTTGCATAATGATAATGGTGGAGAGTATGTCTCCCAACAGTTTAAGGACTTCTGTTCAGTAGAAGGAATTAAAGGGGAGTTTACGACACCCCATAACCCACAGGAAAATGGGGTAGCCAAAAGGAAGAGCAGATTAATTGTGGGAGCATCTCGAGCGATGTTGCATGACCAAAGCCTACCACTTCATTTGTGGGGTGAGGCATGTAATACAACAATATACTTGCAGAACAGAAACCCGCATCATATATTGGGAATGAAGACACCAATGGAGGCCTTTTCAGGGAAGAGACTATATGTGAGTCACTTCAGGATCTTTGGATCATCGGCTTATTACCATGTGACCAAAGATGCCCGGAAGAAGCTAGATCCAATAGCTGAGTTGGGGATACTTGTGGGGTACACAGATACAACCCACAACTATCGGGTGTTCTTGCCTACCAGCTAGAGGACAGTGGTACACAGAGATTTGAAGTTCAACGAGCAGAAAGCCATGCGAGTATCACTTGAGAGGGATCTCAAGTTGCATGCAAAGGAGGAACTTTTAGTTCCTAAGGAGGAGGAGCCTTAGACTGATGCAGAGCAGCCGCATGCAGAGGATCTGGGAGTGGAGACATCCACTCATGCAGAGTCTTCTAGAGATGGATGGAAACACTCAAGGGAAGCTGATAGGTTGATGGTGGATGTGAGAGAGAATGTGGGATAGCCATCTTCTTAGTGCAGATAGAGGAGGTCACCCGAGCAGTACACTAGTTACATGGCCCTAGTTGGGGAGTGTGTAGAGACCGAACCTTCTTCATTCGAGGAAGCAGTGCAACAACCAGTCTGGGTTGATGCTATGGTGGAGGAGCACAACTCCATCATTCGGAACTGTGTTTGGGATGTTGTCCCAAGACCGGAGGACAAGTCAATGGTAAGTTTCCGATGGATTTACGAGGTAAAGCAAGCAACTGATGGCAGTGTTGAGAAACATAAGACAAGGTTTGTTGCCCATGGTTTCTTACAGGTCGACGGGATCAACTACGATGAGACTTTTGCTCTTGTAGCAAGATACTCATCTATCATATCGATGTTGGCACTATCAGCTCAGATGGGTTGGAAGATCCATTAGATGGATGTGAAGACTGCGTTCCTCAATGGGAAGATTGAGGAAGAGGTGTACATTGAGTAGTCAGAAGGTTTTGAGACCTTTGATCGTGAGTCACATGTGTGCCGACTCAAGAGGGCTTTGTACAGGCTGAAGCAAGCACCTCGTGCTTGGTACACCAGGATCGATAGCTATTTCACCGGGTTGGGCTTCACCAAGAGTGAAGCGGATGCGAACCTTTACCACATCATGGTAGAAGGTAAGCCATTGATCATTGTTCTTTATGTTGATGATCTAATATTGACAGGTGATGATCAGTTGATCAAGTCTTGCAAGGAGGACCTTGCAAGAGAGTTTGAGATGAAAGACATGGGTCTTATGCACTACTTTGTAGGCAAGGAAGTGTGGCAGAAGGATGGGGAGGTGTTTGTGTCTCAAGGCAAGTATGCCAATGAGATACTCAAGCGATTCCACATGGAGAAGTGCAAGCCCATGCATACTCCTCTAGCTGGTAACTAGAGGAAGGAAGATGCTACTTCAGGTGAGGTAGTAGCTACTATTGTTTATCGGTAGCTTGTGGGTTCATTGATGTATTTAGTGAACACACTCCTAGATTTGTGCTTTGCGGTGAACCAGCTAAGTCAAGCTATGGTTCAGCCTACAAAGCTGTTTTGGAAGGCAGCGAAGCATGTGCTGAGAGACCTCAGAGGCACATCTCAATATGGATTGTGGTACAGACGGATAGAGGGAATGAAGCTTCAGGGCTTCACAGATGCAGATTGGGTAGGGAGTCCATCAGACCGGAAGATCACTTTAGGAGGAATTTTTAACCTTGGTTCAATTGCAGTTTCTTGGTACAGCAGGAAACAGAGGTCAGTTGCACTTAGCTCAGCAGAGGCTGAATACATGGCTTCCAGTCAGGCAACACGTGAGGCCATTTGGATGCAGAAAATTCTAGTTGGATTGTTTGATTAGAGGATGGATCCAACTGTGATGTTTGCGATAGTCAGAGTTGTATCAAACTCTCTGAGAATCCAATATTTCATGACAGGTCCAAGCACATCGATATCTGGTATCATCATCTTCGAGACTATGTGGTGAAGAGGATCATGTTGTTGCTATATATTTTGACGGAGGAACAGGATGCAGATATTTTGACTAAGGCATTGTCAAAATGCAAGTTCGAGTTCCACAGAGACAGGATTGGGGTGACTAATAATCCCTTTCTTGTTGAGAGGGAGTGTTGAAAATAGCAACAAGAAATGTTAAATATAGAAGTGCTAAAAATAACACTGTTGTAAATAGCATTTCGGGATACATTCCAATTTTAGTTAGTCCCTTAACTAAAATTGAGAATTAAAATTCGAATTTGATATTAGTAGTTGTTTGTAAAATAATTAATTAATTCATCTTGAGTTCATTAGTTGTAGAAAATCAAACATGAAGTCTATGTGAAGACATGCAACATTTTCCCCTTTGATTGAGGAAGTTATCCCTTGATTAAGGAGATCAGGATGAGTTGTACTTTGAGTTGTAATTAGTTAGCTTAGTTAACTGAGTTAAGTCCAGTTATATTAGTTCCAACAGTTTGTGGAACTGATTGTGAGTTCAGTTAGTTAATGCATGCATGCATGTAACTGCTACAATTCAGATAAATGGATATTCTCTCATAAATAACTCATGCATGTCAGTTCAGTCAGAGACCTAGTTGAGATCAGATGATGGGACAGTGTACTATCAATTGCAAGAATATTCCATTGATATTAGAAAAATATTATATTTGACAGAGAAATGCAAGACATATAATATGCGAAAAAACACAAACACATAAAACTAGAGAGACACAGATATATGTGGTTCACCCAGTTTGGGCTACGCCTACCCTGAACAGCCAGTCTTTCCTTTCTATTATCCAGCAAAATGAAGAGACACAACCTACAACAGATCCGTTGTAATATCCTCTGTTTACTCTCACAATCTCACCTCATTGTTTCTCACTCTGAGAATACACATATATTCAATAGCCTCAATACAATACCCTCATACAAAGAGAGGGGTTTCCTTCTAAGGCAAAAAACCCTAAACTAAACATAAATTCTACCGTCAGATCATTCGCCTAATGAACGACCCAGATTAACTAGAAATTACTATACTTTTACAAGGAAATTTTATATCCGTTTTTAGCTTTGGGGGCACTGCCCTTGAAACCCCCACTGGGGGACCGCTGGCCCCTGGACCCCCCAGCCGGGGGGGGGTGCCCCCTCCCAAACCCCCGTGGGGTGGGGACAAGTCCCCCCCGCATGGAGGGGTGTACAATCTTCCTAGGGTATACATACGGCTGAAACAAAGACCTCTAAATTAGGATGATAATCATGCTCCACACCCAACAAATGAGGATATCTCTTGCATGCCAGAGGAATTCATTCCTTGGAGATTGCACAATTACTTCTGAGTTTGGTGAGTTGTGTGAGAGGTCAATTCACACAGGTGGCAGCCAGAGGACCCAAGAGAAACTGCGCAGGAAATAGGAGGTTTGGAGGACTGGAGGAAGGCATGTGTTGTGTCTATTCAGTCTATGAGTAGCATTTTGAGAGATTGTACTGAGAGCTGGATAGCTTGTGAACTAAATATTTGTGTAATCCAAACATATTTCCACTTGTATGATAATACAAAGATCAGGGTTTTTGGCTGAGGCTTTCCCCAGAGTATTCTTCTGTGTTCATGTGTGATTGATTTCTCATTCTCTATTATATGTGTTCTATTTTATCTTGCTTAAAATTGATTAAGCTTCACAAGTTTGTTTTTAGAAGTAGATCAAGTATTTTGCTTTAGTATATTGCATTATCAGGTGATCTACATGGGAAATTATACAAACATTCTCCCCTGAGCAAGCATTTGTGTGCGCTGAATAAACTTTGTAACAGGTTCCTAGCATTGTTGAGTAGTGTGCTTGTGAGACGTTATGGGTGGAGAAACAGTCAGACACAAAACTGATTCTGTTATTGTGCTGTTACAACATCAGGAAGCATTGGAAATTTTTTGAAGGGTTGGATGGCAGGGTTATTTTGAAAAATTATAGGGTTTTAGTGAATTGGTCGCTTCAAAATTTTCCCAAGCCTTAGTTGAACAACACTCTATGGTCAGGAGCTTTAGAATTGTTGTTACATAAGAATTTATCACAAAAGTGACATGGCTTCCTAGGACAGGATAATAGTGGTTCTCAAGGAAAGTGACCAATCTTGAAGCTAAGGCCATATTCTTACAGGAGGGAGAAGAATTAATGCCCAAGCACAGGGGTTTTGATAGAACATATCTTCCTCACCCTTGGGAATATGTAGCCCTCTTCATCCAAAAATTCATTACATGTGAGGGTTGTTTTGGGATTATTTTCAATTATCACTTTCAATTGTTGGCACACCTAAGGACAGGGCAGTTGATTAATTTACCATACTACTTTCTAAAGTCATTATAGCACATGGAAAAGGTTGTGTAAGGGGAAAAAATTCCAAAAAATTACGTTACTAACCATGCAATCATTAAATTAATCATCATGCATTCATTGCAGAGACAAGGGAGGTCATGGCATGCTTTCATGGTGAGACCTTATGCTAATGTGAATGAGGAGAATGAAGAGAGTGCTAAAGAAACACCTAGTGGCGTTGAAACAACACCAAGTACTGAAGCAACACCCAACGTTGAAACAACACCTGTTGCTGAAACTACTACATCTTCCAAGAGAAAGACAACCGTAAGATCTAAGCAGATTATGGATGATACACCTCCTATGACTGATCAATGGAACCCTAAGAGGTGGAGTTCCATTAGAATGACCCCTAGTTCATCCTCATGAGGAAAGGAGACATGGATAGAATAACCTATGGTGGTGTCTAGTGAGTCATAAGAGGAAAGAGGAGGTGGGTTCTCGATTGTGGAGGAAGTGCTAGAGGAAGAAACTATTGGAACAACAACTATGCCTAGAACTGGAGTTGAGGAAGTGAAGACCACTAAAGGGACTAGGGGAGTATAAATAAAGGTAATAGTGCATAAAAGAAAAGTGAAAAGGAAAATTGGTGGAAGAACCCCTATGAAAAGGGTGTGAGTAGTTTTTATACCAGAAGAGACTAAAAAACGTGTTGCTACAACTAAGGTGGAATGTGCTAATATAGTTGAACCTTATGGGTTTGAGGAGAAACATGACAAAGAAAAGTAGGAGAAGTTTGCAGAAGAAGGCCCCTCTACATTTGAAAACTTGGTTTTTACACTAGAGCCTGAACAAGAACCAAAGAAACAACAAGAGGTAGAAGGACCAATAACAAAAGAGTAGATAGAAGAACAAGAGGCTGCTACTGCACTGAGTAAGATGAAAATTGACCCTTTCGTTCAAATTGAAAATCTGAGAAAGGAAAATGAGGAGTTAAAGAAATAACCTACCTTGGTTAAAGAACAAATTCATTTTAAGAATGAAACTAGATTGGATATGTTGGTAGAGGCTATAGAAATGACATCATCTACTATCTCAAAAAAAATTGTAAGGGTTGCCAAAAAATCCTTGAGGACTCTAAAATCAAGGAGACTGATATTGTTTCAGTTGGAGTACAAGTGGGGGAACATGACAAAGAATTTTGACCTGCTAATCCATAAGAACCTACTAATGATGCTCTTCTTATACAAGAACTAGTAGTCAAAGCAGAGTAGGAAGAAGAAAAACAATCTTCTAATCCACAATAACATGTTTATGATGATGTTGTCACACAAGAACCAACAGTTTAAACAAAGCAAAATGAAAATAAAAATACTAATGTACCACAAGAACCTATCGATGGTGTTGTTACAAGAAAGAGTAGTAGGAGGAGAAAAGGGATCAGAAGGAGGATGTTGAAACAACATATGAAACAACTAATGTTAAATTTAATGATTTGATGAGGGTACTAGAGTAGTGGGATAAATTAGCGCTCTTTCCCAAAGATGAAGTCACCTTCCTAAAGCATCATGAGGAAATTGTCAATAATCTTAAGAAGGAGTGGGATGAAAAATTAAGACTTGTAGAATTTGTGAAAATTTAGAAGGAGAGGAATCAAGCAATGAAATAGGTGAAGGAACTGCAATGAGAGATTATGTTGTTACAAAAAGAAAAGGAACTCATTTATGAGATAATTAATGGCTTATTGTGTGGTAGGCTTCCTTCTCCTTCTTATCCTTTATATTTTCAAGAAAAACATTTTCTCTTCCAATTAACAACCCTAAAGGAAAAGCGACCATATAAGACAAGGGAGATACACGACTTCTTGGAAACATTTCAAAGTGTTAATTTCTTAGAAAAAAATTGTTGTGTGCATTGTACCTGCATTATCTCTCTTGCTTTGGGGACAAATCATTCAATCTGACACCCTATGTGGGAGATGTACAACTGAGGGATTTTGTTTCTTTTATGCAAAATCAGATAGGCTGGAAAGTTGCCCATGATATTGTAAAAACTAATGAAGAATGGCTAGAACTATTTATTAGAGGGGAACCTAGTTTAGATGAAGTTGTTGCGAACAAATACAATAAAATATGGCAGTTTACAGCCATTGAGAAATTGATGATGGACCATCAAGAATCAGTTCTACAGAGATGCCAGAGAAATATACAAGGAATGAGAACTAGTGCCATAGAAGGAAGCAAGTTAAGATGGGATCTTTCCCGACAAGAATTAAAGAAAGGAGACCCCTATTATTATCATAATTTTGAGCAAGCACTTTCCCGAGTTCATCAATATGTTGATTTTATTAGGAGGAGTGGTGCAGGCTGGATAGAACTTAGATTCAAGTTCCCTCTTATTTGGTTACCCACCTATCCATTTCATCATCCATATAGCATCACTAATAATTTTTGGGAGCCAGAATTGGTTATTTCTCGAGGATACAGGGTCAGAGGTGAAGACATGGCAGGAAAATATAACCTCACACAACTTCACTCTCAACATTTCAAGCATCAGTGACATGAGTCCACACGAGGACATGAAGAAGCTTAAGCTAGGGGGAGATGTTGGGTCACATAATTTTCATATCTTTCCTACTTATTTTCCTATTTCTTTTATTCCCCTTTACCCTTATTTTGACTACATATTGGAAAATACTTCTAAAAATCACTTTATTTAACCCCCTACCAATACAAATTCAATACACCTTCCGAATTTAAAAAACCCCTAATTTCACTAGATATTGTAGGTATCCAATTTTTTGTTAACATTTTTTATACCCCTTTATATTTATATCCCTTTTATAGTCACATGATGTCTCTCTTATGACCCCACATGCATTCTACAATGCACCTTTTTTCTTTTGATATGCATTGTAGATGCATATTATTTCTCCCAAAATGAAATTACTCAACCAACACTCAAGCACATCTCACTATAATTTGTGACATTTAATGGTCTAAGGAACATAAATATCAATCATGTTTTAGGAAGATTGATTATGTGCATGTATATAAAATGACATAAAAATTGATCTATATGATAATGAAAAATCAATTGATGAATCTTTATGAATACGTTTGCACCAAACAAGGCATTCAAGCACAAGTTTATACCCTCAGATGGAAGACCACTATCTAGAACCAAGGTTGGGGCCCCAAATCTCAAATCAACGATGCAATCCCCACCTAGACATGCTTAGAAGAAGAGGATGGTAAATTCCAAACACATGCACTCTTGAGGGAATAGCACAAAAGCATGAAATCACATTTTGATCCACTGTCATCTCACCCATGAGATATGGGCTATCACTCATAGCCTATGTAAAATGCAACAACAATGGATTGGAGATAACATTGAGGCATTAAATAAATGGAATACAACTACAACTGAAGAGGACAAAAGTTTGGTTCTAGAGGTGATCTGGTCCATTTGGCTAGCTCAAAAGCATGGTGTATTCCAAAATAAATTGCAAACATGCATACGATTTTCTACATGTTCAAGGAAAGAATTAATGTATCATGCAGCCCACCAAATACAAGGCTTCCTTGCACTATATAGCTTCGAAATACAATTCTAAGATTTCTAGAGGATATTTTGATGGTGCCTCTCAAGGGAACATGGAACTCAACAACACTAAAGGATGCCTCTTAGTACCCTCTATTGAGACTATCTTTCAAACTTGGACTTGGAATATCCACCAACAATAGAGCATAGCTCATCGCAGTGTGCACACTTCTCAATATTGCTTAGTACATCAAATTAGAGATTTGGAAATCTATGGGCACTCTCAAGTGGTTCTTGGTTGATTTCAGGTGACTCCACATTTATTGATATTTTCCATCAAGCAAGAGTAAGAAATGCATGTGATATTGTTTCCAAATTCCATTATAATATCTTACTCATTTACAAGGAGCTTAACAATGAAGCATAACAATGAGAAGTTCATGTTGTGATAGTTCCACCATGTTACAGATTGAGAGCACATTAGAGGGTCTCTCCCTTCTATGTACCAGAGTCTTATTTTGACTCTACAAATATAAGTGAGGCTATTTATTTAAGCATCCCCTCCCAAATACATGTATTACCATGGTCCCTTGTTGACTATTTCAGCGTAGGGTGTGTTATTTTCACTAAATAAACATCCTTTTTAGCAAAAATATGGATGAAATAATGTAATGGAAATCTACTATCAACTAAAGTCTGGAAAATATGGGACCAATGAAAAGTCACTATTTTACACCCATATAAGCTAAGAAGTGATATATAGGTGCCCCCTCTGTAAATAAAATGATTACATTGTTTTCTTTGGGAAAAAATCAATGGCCCAAAATAATAATCAAATGCATATGTGAGAATGCAAGGAAACTTCATTAAGGATCATTGATATTCAAGAAAACCATGTTGATAACCAGAGTTAAACACATTCACATGCACAAATTCATAACCATGACACAAAATAAATAAGAAAAAACTAAAATAACATAGATAAAGATGTTTGTCTTCCCACCAAGGGAAGGTCAAAAAATCGACTTTGTGTGAGTCATTTCCACCAATCCATAGGTATCTAGGATATATGCCACCCCTGCACTGAGCTATGAAGCCACCATGTCAAAGGAGGTAAACTATAGAGACAACACACTCAACCAAAAAAACAGTGTTAATCTTATTGACTTTTCTCACCACATAATACTCAAAACAACTCATCCAGTGATCAATCAATCATAGCATTATCATCCATCATCCTACACAACACAAGGCATACCCTTATTTTCTCTTCTCAATAGTTCCTAGAGTATCTTCTTCCCTTTCATTGCTCTTCAATTAAGGTGGTGAGAAATCATTTCACTTATTCCCTTCCGGGAATTCCTCATGACAGTAAAAATTTAGTTCTAAAACAATCATGAGCAATAATTTCATGGAAGGGAAAGAGTCTTAAACAATACATCCTCTATGCTCTTTCAAAACCAGAAATTTCAGGGAAGGGAAAGACTCTCTTAAAATGTTCAACCTCTATGCTCTTTCACAACCATCTGGTGCTCAACCCAGAGCTTCAAATCCCCACTTCACAATGACAATGTTTTGGGCATGATCAAATTTGTATCATCAGTAAAATAGGAGGAATGCATCTAACATAACTTAGGTAGTGGTTTCACTTCCAAGAATAGAGGGACATGAGAATGACAAAAGTCACATATAGAATGAAGAAGAGGAACAAATTCCCATGAGGATGGAGGGCTCACACTTTTCTCAAGTTGAATGTACATAACCATGTCAGGTCGCCTTGCTCACCAACCTCTGCACATAGTCATTTATATTTTTTTATCTATTCCAAGGGGTGGTGGATGAGTTTCATTAAAGACATGATAGAAAAGGGCATAAGCTCCTATACTAACACTCGGAAATATAGGATTTATTTTTCATGGACCCCCTTTTCCTCTTCCCCTGTTTTTGACTCGTAACCTTTCTCATGCTCTTTGCAATGAACTTAGATTATTATATGATATTCAACATATTAGCCATTATGTCGAGAAATTTCTCCAGGAATGATGGCCATTGTGCCACATTTCTATGTCTAGTCATGTAACTCCCTTTCTCTATAAGCATAGACAAGTATGTATAGTATCCATCGAGTTTCACCCGCAAGTGATGAATCCATGAATCTGTACATTTACATATGTTCTAGTTTTGGATGGATACACTTAATTGCACCATCTCAAGCCAGTCCCCTTTTATATTTATGCATTAAGTTGGTTGTTCATGTTTTGTAACTCCTTATTACATCTTACCTGCCTATTGAAAGGGCAATGGCTTGTAACAACTTTTGATTAATGTTATGAGTGGCTCACGACAATCATACCCAACTCAAGATCTATTCTACCCATGTCCTATGGCAATGTCAGATCATGACAACACCTACATAACCCTTGAGGAAAAAGGAAACTTCTACAACGTTGACCATTTTAAGCATTTAAAATCAGGTTAGTCGAGTTGTCATATGAATCTGTCCTAATTGACTAGAAGCCAACATTACAACATACTAACTTCATAGCCCTTCTCTTACCATCATATATTTGTGGGCTTAGAAAGGTTAGGGAAACTACATTAGGGTTGGTACTTTACCATCTTAAAGTTCAGGAAGAGGTACTTGAGTAGCTATGGTGATTCTTCCTAATTCCACTAGGTGTTTTACCTAGTGGAGAACTTGCACCCACTATGAGAGATCAAGTGGCTATACTTCCAACCTGTTGTTTCCATGCTCTCATATTCCAAAAACTAGTGCAACATAGAGTATTACTGTGAGGTCTTCATGGTCCAAACTACTTATGTTTCATAAGGATTCTTTGACCTTGGAGTCTAGGATTGCTTCCTCTTCTAAATTCCAACCTTTTGGGGGGGGGGGGTTACTTTGATACTCTCAAGCATCACCTCATAGGTTTCTATCCACCCAAACCATAATCCATGTAGCATTCATGGGGACATATTTTGAGATCATTTGTAGGTCCTTGAGGTAGAATATACTTTTGTTGTTGAGTTGTACTAGACTCTTTTGGCCTTTGATTTCAAGGTCACATTCCATATTTGAGAGAAGATGTTTGAACCTCAGAAGCCAGTGTGGTCATCAAATTACTCCAATAATTGTACCTTTATGTTTGGACAATTATTAGAGTTTCCATAGATATGCAATGGGCGAAACTCCACATTTAATTGACTTTGTCGTCTTATTGGAAAGAAGGTTTATTACCTTTGTGAATGAACTCTACAGCCATCGTTGTTGCCTTATATGTATTGCAACTTTTTCTATTAATGATCTATTTCAAGGAGCAGATGAAGGAATACTATAACTTGGAGAAATTTCAAGTTGAAACAAAGATATAGAAGTGCCATGTATTGAGGAGGCGATTATAATGACTAACTAACCGTTTCCATTCTCTTGAACATTGGTCTGTCAGATCCACATTTGGGGGCTTTTTTCAACATGAAGAAGCATGGAAACCAACACATATTTCAAGATCATTTTTCGTTGGAGATATTTAAGGATGTCAAAGGGTCACTAGTCCAAGAAGAGGAACTCCCAATTTTTATTTTATTGATTCTCCCTGAAATCATGAATTTTAAATCTCTAGGCATATTTAATTATTATTAATTGGAGCAGAAAGTGCATCTAAATCTACTTTTGGTTGGTTCTGGGAAATTTAGTTGAGGATATTGAGCAGTGATGTATTTTATTGTTTTACCTTGGTGTAAATTATGAATATAGAAGAAAATTTAGTCAATGTGAAGAAGCATGTATTGCATTCAAGCATGCATTGAAGACTTATACTAGCTTGTCCTTAAAGGACTTGCGAATTCCTTTACACCAAAGGGATGGTACACGTGTCTCTCTCATCTCTTGTCTTCCTGAGTTTCCACTTCTTGATTGCTATCCTATTTTATGGATGATAAATAAACACACACAGTCATACGGACAAATATATTTGGGTGTTCTTAGAGATCTACCTTTAGCACTATCTATTATTTTCACAGACTTCAGTTCCATACCATTCCTACAAAAGTTATTTTTCATTTTCCATTAATGCCCTTGTTAAGTATTTATTTCTTTAACAGAAATGCATAGATTTCTCTTCATGAAGATTTAAAGACATAAAGCAGGCAAGCCAGTAAATCTTGACAATGTTTCACATGTAGGGTTGAATGTTAGTTTTGTGACTAGTTCCTCACATGGATTTCATTACACAACATCATATAGGCCTTACAAAAGCATAATACCAACAACCATGTCTTAGCAGTGGGAGAAACTGCGTCATACATGATACCCCATACTTCCCTAGCATCAATTCAACTCAAATATAATAGACATGAAATTCACTATGCATGTCAATGTAGGGCTAAGGATGGCATGCTCACCTAGTGACTGCAACTTGGACAAATCCATGGGCATACTTTGTACCTCTTGTACCTTATTCAGTTTATAATTTGTATTTTATCATTAGTGACTCATACCATGATGATTATTCACCTATTTGTATTTCACTTTTCTACATCTCTGAGAGTTGGTCAAAGATGGTCATTCTCTTGATAGTTGTTCATTCCTTTCACAATAGAGCCCATTAGGTCCAAGTGTTAAACTTGATAGATTTGATACGACTTGTAATAGGCCACTTTATAATTATTTACTTATAATATAAGTTTTGTTTTTATCAACCACTACAACTCTTTACTGCCTAGTAGACATCAAAGAATTTCTTAATTCTTGCACTAGCCTAGAAACAATTGTCTGAAAACTACTTTCTTAACCCTCAGAGCTATGGACCCAAAAGAATACTTTTATGGATATAAAATCATATTTGTATGGACCTAAAATCATTCTTTTATGTTACGTTTCTCCCAATCATGCTACAAGTCTAATCCTCAGATGCATTTTTTTCTTCTGCAAAATCTGGCCTATAAAGAGGTGAGAGGGTTCTAAAGTAATATAGTTACTATCCATGCCCTTTATGCTACCAAATAGTCACAACAACTAGATTACCCCCTAGTGGAAACAAGTGTGCAATAACTAGCACTAAAGAAATAGGAGACATGAATTTAATAAGGGTTGACTTCCTGCCACATGTGCCTATAGGAATGAGGGTTTCCCATTGTGTCTCCTATGAAAATTCCATGGGAAAATACTTGACAATGTCATTACAAACTCAGTCATACCATAATTCTTCTAGAGCTAATTCTTGTTGATGCTTTCTCAGTACTTTATTATAGGATACAGATGAGCAAATTAGCCACATATCATTAGAAGCCACTGAAATGCAATTGACACGACCACCTTTTCAGAGTCTGGATCCATCACATGGATATTGCATTTTTAGACTTATTTCTAGCAACAGGGTATAATTAAAACCTCTCTAATGTTATACTTTAGCATAAGGTCAATTACAGTACCAAACTACAAAGGTGTAAGTCAGGCATTAAAGGTTTATGAATACAATGCAATGGAAGGATGTATAAACACCAATTATAAAATGTATATTCTCAGGATTCAACCATCCTTTTGATCTGTGCACCCATGTTGTAATGGGTGTCCACAAATTCTGTTGATTTGTGCTACTTGATTGCTTCTATATCCAAAATGCTTATCTGGGGCCCACAAACACAAATAGTATTTTCTTACTCTGTGATAACATCACTGGAAATGTCTAGTGAACACTAGTGGATATACTTACACCATTAAGTGATGGAGTATATTAATGCATTAAATAACATATCAACATATCCTACTCAATGAGGCAATAAAAATAAATGGCTCATATTAAATCTGACTTGTGGTGTGTTGATCACCTAAAGAAACAATGTCCAAGTAGGAGTAAACACACATCTGCTTAGGGCTTAGAGGTACTATTACTCTTACATATTTCACTTACATACTCTTGGTTAAAATAAACACACAACAGTTACTCAAGTCATTATGTAGGGCTGAAGCAATTACAACACTAGATTCTCAAGCTCAAGCACACTAAATTTATGTAGCCTCAGTTTGAGACAATGCCTGTTAATTTCTCAAATAACTACACTCGAATCTGGACTATCATACCTTCGTTATGTTAAATATGATAGAAATCTAAGGTTGCAGAGATATAACGTCTAGAATTGTTGTTATTGATAGAACAAAGACAACTATATAGTAGCTCCAACCAGGTAACATTCTCCACACACAAGCCTTAATAGGCATTAGTAACAACAAAGTAACCTACTGTATACTAATAGTAGTACTGTACTAAAAAAAATGTGACAACGTTGTTGAAAGAGAGAGGGAACTTTATTCATATTTTAAAATGATTTCTTGGGCTTTGACTAGAAAAGGAATTTCGCATGCTAAGATGGCTAAATTTTCTAAATACTACAAGCTAACATTTGAAACTTTCCACAAAGAACTGACCAAACATTCTCAGGATGACTTGCTTCCTCTGGATGAATTTCATTATCTCCTGTTTTGATTGCTCCTTTTTGCAGACCTATTATAGGAAGAACCAAGGTAACCGAAACCCTCACTGATCATCTCAAGAAGTGACCCAATTTCCCAACAAAACAAAGGGAAAGTTCACTCCACCTCCCAATATTCATTGGAAAAATGTTTATGGCTACCTTTGCTACTATCTCTACCCCTGCCTCTACTACTCGTGCCCCTGGAGTATACGAAACAATAGCCTATGTTGTTGTCTCTAGCACTATCTCTGTCTTTGTTGTTGTAAGATATGAAATAGGTACAGGGGCCGGTCTAGCTACCTTTGACCTAGCTATGGATATTGGTGCGTCTGGTTTGAATAGTATATAGAATGTTGCTATATCCACTTCTAGCTATGTTATCATCTTTGCTTCTAGAACCAGATCTTCTAAATTTGTTGATGGTGGTGCTGCTAATTCAACTTCAACTACTGTTGTATCTACCGCTTTAGCTAATAATGGTGGTCACACTTCTAGATTTTCTACTGCTTTTGGGGTTCTATCTAGAACTTACTGCATCATTAACAACTAGTTATGTTGTTGTTGGTTTCACTGCTGAATCAATAAGATCGATGATTGAATCGACAAGTTGAACCTTAGAGCAACTGAAACTCTGTGCATCAATGGCTAGATCAACAAGCTAAAGATAACAGAAACTGAAACCCCCACTGATTATTGTATTAGGAAGGAAGATGAAAAGTTCGTGATACTCCTTGTGTTTTTCTCTTCCGATACTCTGCCTTTTTTTCAGCCTCTTTTTACATGCTCTTGAACAAAGTATGGTATAAAAAATACCTTATAATATACATATTATTATAAAATATATAAAAACCCTTTTACACCTTATTATATGGTCAATATATTATTTCATGCTTTTTTCATTTTTTATGCCCCAATATGAATGCACGTGTTATAATATTGCTTTCTCAGTGAAGCCCTTGTGGGTCAGCTCAAGTTTGTGAAGGGGTGTCGTCCCACATAAATAAGAGGGCAGGGACACATATAAATGAAGGGAACTCGACACATGGAGGAGGCACCATCGAAATCATATATATGTAAGTTTGTGCGATATCGTAGAGTTGCAGAAAGTTGGATATCATAGAACCATAGAAATTGCGATATTGCAAAGTCGCAGGAAGTGCAATATTGCAAAACCATAGGCAGGGGCACACATCGCATAATTTGGAAACACAGCTAAGGCACACCATAGGAAGGAGAAGAGCTCACCCAAGCGAGTTGATTTCTAGGCAAGGCCGAGGGTTGGTTTTTGAGTTGTTTGTGGCACCAAGTTTAGGGTTTCTGTTGGGCAAGGTTCCAACCTTAAGTTAGGTACAACTTGGGTTGTGAAACTTGACATTATGGGCAAGCGCGTTAGGTTGGGCCAATGATTGTCACTCTCTGTACTTGGGTAGCGCATGAGTTTGGTCATGGTTGACCCCTTTGTAAATTTGTTGTAACATTACTTTGAAGTAAAATAAACGCAAGGGGAGAAATGTTTTGGGAGTTACCCATTCCCGTCCAATATTGTCACGCCCCTAATTCTTTTTTCATTAATTGGCTTACGTGTGACACCGCCTAAGTACTTAACATGTTTATTTGTTAAATTACTTTGCGAACTATGCCTAACATTCGTCATTTTTAACCATCAATATTAATGTGCGGAATCCATTAATATAAACATTCAACATAACACAGCAAAGAGATAACCATCATATGCAACAATAATCTTTTATTATGAATTTTCAAGAATACAAGTGACTGGGAGCAAAAGCTCCACCGACGTTACAACCGTGTCGTTTGCCCACCGGGTGTACCAAATCGTTCACACCTTGCACGTTGGTCGCACCTCAACCACAATCCACACCATTTACCCGTTCACCAAACTTGGCGTGCACGGTATGCCCTCACCCCGGTCGCCCGTCTACCCTTCGGTTGGCTCGTTCGGCGGGCGCCCTACACGGGTCGCCCGTTCATCGTAGCTCATCGACAGGTGCGCCCTCCATGCGGCCCTCGCTTGACTCGCCTTCACCCGAACTCACAACTTCACAAACTCTTGGACTTACCGTCGTGTAGGCGCATAACCTGCACCACCTACGGTTATTCCCACGCCTTCACACTTCTCCTTGTTCAAGAGCTCGCTTGGTTGATGTCGTTTCCACCCAACTGTACCGCCAATATATATGGCACGGTGGGCGAGTTGTGCCACCGGGCCGACTCATTCCATTTGCTTGGCCGACTTTCACAACGCTCGCACTTTCGCCCGAAGGTTGGGTCGGCTCGCCCAACTCATGGGTGACCGCCCACCTTCACCCCCGCTATCACACATCGGTTGTGTCGGCTCGTGGGTTGAGCGCCTAGCTCGCCCGTGTATAAAATTTGCAATTGCCCCTCACCCACACATGTGTCTTGCCCGTTCAGTATCACTTTGTCCATTTCGCTAGCTCGTCTGTTCGGTGGGCACGCCTGGGCAACTGTCAAGCCGCAAGGCATTACATTCTCCCCCACCCAAAAGCATTGTCATCCCTGGAAATCCAGCTCTCCTCCATAACTTCCTATCATACTTCGCAATCTTTCGCTTCCATCTCCAAAGTGAGTCCTCCATTTCCCAACTATCCTCCTCCGGTGCATTCTTCCATTTGATAAGAAATTCCCGTCGTATGTGACTTCCAATTCTTATGGATCGACAAGTTAGGATCTTTTCCATCTCAAGGTTCGACCTGTCAATAATCATGGCTGGTCACCTTGGTGGTTCCACTCTCTCTGGATGATCAACATCAAGTCTGCATCTTTTTAACTGATTGATATGAAAAACTGGATGTCTCATATGCATATGATGTGGAAGCTCCAGCTCGTAAGCAACTTCCCCCACTCGCTGCTTCACTCAGAATGGCCCCTCATATTTCCTCGTCAACGATCTCGCAGTCCCCTTAGGTGGCTGAAACTGATCTCCGATAATCCTAAGGAACACCATATCTCCCACACTGAAGTGTGCATCCCGTCTCTCCTTATATGCCCATTTCTTCATCCTCCTTGCAGCTTCGTGCAAGCGCAACCGTGCCAACTCCAAGGTTTCATCCCAAGCCTTCATGAATTTCTTTGCATGAGGACTCCTCAACAAACCTCTTGTCACTACGGTATGCGGACTGGCATCTGTCCATTCACCAACTCAAATGGACTGTACCCCATCACATAACTCTTTTGTATGTTGTGGCTAAACTGAGCCACATCCAAGAGTTCAGGCCAATTCTTCTGATCAGTCATCACATAATGTCTCAAGTAATCCTCTAGCAATGCGTTGATCCTCTCGGTCTGTCCATTTGTCTGCGGACGGTAACTCGAACTCATCAACAAATCTGTCCTGACTAACTTGAACAATATGGTCCAAAATCTACCTGTAAATTGCAGTTCTCGGTCTGACACAATGCTCAATGGCATCCCCTAATACTTCACTACGTTCTTGAAGAACAACTCCGCAGTCCGCTCGGCTCCACACAACATCTTTGTTGGAACAAAGACAACATACTTGGAAAAACGATCAACCACGACCATTATTCTGTTATACCCCTGTACCTGTGGCAACTAAGTAATGAAGTCCATCGAGACACTAATCCATGGTCTCTCAGGAATCGGTAAAGGCTGCAACAGACCTCCTTGCCTCTGAGTATCCAATTTGTTCTGTTGACAAATGATACACGTATGTACATACTCCTCTACATCCTTCTGTATCTTCTCCCAAAAGAATCCCCTATCCAACAATGCCAAAGAACGATGCTACCCTGGGTGGCCAGCCCACGGAGAATCGTGGCACTCCTTCAAAAGGTGCCTCCTGAGTCCGGATGACTTGGAACATAGAGTCGGTTCCCAAAGAACAAGAATCCATCTCGGAGAAAGAACTTTCGTGTCTTCCCCTCCTTTATCTGCTTCACTATATTCTGCGCCTGAGTATCAGTCTCAACACTTTCCTTGAGCTTATTCTGCATCTCTTCTGACATCTAAACTCAACTCCTACTCCTTGATGCCCGGTTTTCCCCTTCCAATGCTACAAGTTTTCCC
This sequence comes from Pinus tabuliformis, assembly GCA_031772625.1. Lineage (NCBI taxonomy): Eukaryota > Viridiplantae > Streptophyta > Pinopsida > Pinales > Pinaceae > Pinus > Pinus tabuliformis. Next base: position 1,132,358,450 of record CM062809.1, on the reverse strand, counting down.
TTCCTACTAAGGGCATCTGCTACCGCATTGAATCTCCCTGGTCTATACTCAATAGTCATGTCGAATTCTGCCAAGAAGTCCTGCCAACGAGCTTGCTTTGCAGAAAGCTTCGGTTGTGATGCAAAATAACTTGCTGCAACGTTGTCCGTCTTGACAACAAACGGCTTCCCAATCAGGTAATGCCTCCACACATGAAGACAATGAATGATTGCAGTCATCTCTTTCTCATGGACCGGATACCTCCATTCTCTATCCTGCAACTTTCGACTCTCGTATGCCACCGGATGCCCATCCTGCATGAGAAACCCTCCTATGGCAAAATCTGAAGCATCTGTGTGTACCTCAAATGGTTGCTCGAAGTCCGACAACTTCAGTATCAGTGCTGTAACCATCCTCTTCTTCAAATCATCAAATGCCACCTGACATTTGTCCGTCCAACTCCATCTCTTGTCTTTCTTCAATAGGTTTGTCAGTGATGATGTTACCTTGGAGTACCCATCTACAAACTTCCATTGGTAGTTGGTCATGCCCAAAAACACCCTCATATCATGGAAATTCTTCAGTTCAACCCAATCCTTGATCACCTTCACTCTGCTTGTCTCCATCCATATGTACCCTTGACCCACTATATGTCCAAGGAACGGAATCTCGGTCTGAGTGAACACACACTTAGACTTCTTCAAGTACAACTGATTTGCCTTCAGTGCCTCGAACACCATCACCAAGTGCTTCTTATGATCCTCCATGTTATCACTGTACACCACTATATCGTCCAAGTACACTACTACGAATGAATCCAAGTATGGACGTAGAACATCATTCATCAAAGTGCAAAACGTAGCAGGAGCATTGCACAACCCAAATGGCATAACAAGGAATTCAAAGCTACCATACCTTGTTACTATCGCGGTCTTCCTTTCATCTCCTTCAGCTATCCGCACCTGATAATATCCATGCCTCAAATCCAGCTTGGAAAACACTTGGGCCTTCGCAAGCTTATCGAAGCAATCCTCAACCAATGGCAAAGGATACCTGTTCTTTATTGTCTGCTTGTTAAGAGCATGATAATCACAACACATCCGTAGCTCATTCGTATCCTTCTTTTGTTGGAACAATACCGGAGCTCCATAGAGGGACCTTGAAGGTCTCATGAAACCTGCATCAGCTAACTCCTTTAACTGTCATTTCAACTTCTCCAACTTAGGTCTTGACAACTGATAAGGTGCTTTAGCCATAGGTTGCTTCCTTGGCTCAAGTTCGATGCTATGGTCCACTGCACGCCTTGGTGGAAGTTTCTTTGGTAGCTCATCGAGCATCAAATCTGCATATTTAGCCAAAACCTCAGAAATCTTAGCTGAAACAGGCGTCCCCACTCCATCATCACCTTCGACTCCCTTGAATACAGCTGCATATGTCTCCATGTCTGACTCCCTCATAGCCTTCTCCAAACTTAGTGCAGAAACATGCTGCACCTTGACTTCCCTTCTTTGCCTATGAGTGGGCAAAGTCGAGGCCTTTGACTGTCCAACCATCAACACCTCATCACAGAAGGGGACAACAATTGCCTTGTTGACCTTCAAGAAATCCTGTCCCAATATTACATCAAAATTGTTCATCTCCATCACCATGAAGTCCAACCGACCTTGCCAGTCTTTTATCTGAACAAGCACTTTGTGTGCCAAACCTGCCACTTTAGCTCTAGAGTTCACCGCCTTGACTTCCACATTCGATGGGAAGATCATCAGTCCAACCTCTCTTGCTAACCATGTCATCATGAAGCTATGAGTGGCCCCCCTGTCCACCAGAGCTTGGATGGTCTTGCCATGAACCACCAAGTCCATGAAACCCAGACTGTTAATCCACGATTTCTCCATAACTTTTCCTTGCATACATGTATGTTCTCTGCAAGTAGCTCTGATACCATTTGTCATGCCCCCAATTCTTTTTTCGTTAATTGGCCTACGTGCGGCACCGCCTAAGTACTTAACATGTTTATTTGTTAAATTACTTTGCGAACTATACCTAACATTTGTCATTTTTAACCATCTATATTAATGTGAAGAATCCATTAATATAAACATTCAACATAACACAGCAGAGAGAGAACCATCATATGCAACAATAATCTTTTATTACGAATTTTCAAGAATACAAGTGACCGGGAGAAAAAGCTCCACCGGCGTTACAACCGTGTCATTTGCCCACTAGGTGCACCAACTTGTGCACACCTTGCATGTTGGTCGCACCTCAACCACAATCCACACCATTTACCCGTTCACCAAACTCGGCGTGCATGGCGCGCCCTCACCCGAGTCGCCCGTCCGCCCTTCGGTTGGCTCGTTCAGTGGGCGCCCTACACCGGTCACCCGTTCACCGCTTGTCGGTAGGCACACCCTCCGTGCGGCCCTCGCCCGACTCGCCTTCACCCAAACTCACAACTTCAAAAACTCTTGGATTGCCCGTCGTGTGGGCGCATAACCTGCACCAATTGTGGTTATTCCCACGCCTTCGCAATTCTCCTTGTTTAAGAGCTCGCTTGGTTGATTTCGTTTCCACCCAACTGCACCGCCAATATATATGGCACGATGGGCGAGTCGTGCCACCTAACCGACTCGTTCCATTTGCCTGGCCGACTATCACAATGCTCACACTTTTTCCCGAAGGTTGGGTCGGCTCGCCCAACTCGTGGGTGACCACCCACCTTCACACCCGCTATTGCACATCGGTTGTGTCAGCTCGTGGGTCAAGCACCCAGCTCACCCGTGTATAAACTTCGCAACTGCCCCTCACCTGCACATATGTGTCTCGCCCGTTCGGTCGCACTTCGTCCATTTCGCTAGCTCATCTATTTGGTGGGCGCGCCTGGGCGACTGTCAAGCCGCAGGGCGTTACAAATATACTTGTGCTCATATTGTTCTTTACAATATCACAAGGTCTTAATGAAGTTCTATTATGCTGCTTGTATTGAAGTTATGATATCACATAATTGTATAACTTTTGAATGAAGAAATTGAATAAAAATGTTTGGAATTGAAAAATTAAGTGTTGAAGTAATCGTAATCCAGATTAAAATAGTTGTATAACTGCGACGAAATATCACCGGTGACACACATCACCCATAGTGTAACACCCTGCGGTTGGCGGGACAACCAGGCGTGCCCTCCATCCACCGTGCGAAGTGACTAAGTCATAAAACATGCGATGGGGCGACCAAAGGTTGAGACATTACACTTATATGCGGGCAAGGATTGGCGTTCCACAGTTATAGGGCGAGTTGGGGAGCTCGTCATGCGAATCGACCAAGGTGCGATGTAAAACGAGCAAGGTTGATGGGCGGTCCCGTGCCATGGGCGGGCCGACCACACAAAGGTGCCAACATTACATGGTGTGCGCGGTTGGGGAGAATATTGGAGGGTCGGCCAAGGGCGCGACCTCCACACACATGACAAGTGTATATATATGCAAACGAACGGTGGCATTTGGTCATCGCATCTTCGATCATCAATCGGAGTAAAGGTGCGAAAAGGAGGTGGTAAGCCATAGCGAAGGCGCAGGTCTATGCGCCCGCCTGCTGGGCAAGTCTACACGGAGTTCGCACATTCAGTTGAGGCGTGGGTGGAGGGCGTTCTAAGGCGCCCGCCCGCCGAACTCTTGGACAAGTTTTGGTTGTATTTTGGGTGAGGGTCGTGCACGGGCGCGCCCGCCCATCTTGGTAAAAAGACTTGTGTTGTAAATTGTTGTTGGGTTGTGGTGAGACCACCGTGCGGTCTTGCACGGGTGGGCGCCCGACTTGGTTATAATGCTAGTCGAGTTATACTCCCGGTCATTTGTAAAATCATTCTCTCATATAATAAAAGATTTACATTGCATATGAATGTGTTCATGCTGTTGTTCTATATTGTTATGATATTAATGGATTCCGCACATTAATATGTTATTCATGTATAAAGATGAATGTTAAGGCGTAGTTCGTAAATTAAGATAACAATGAAAGATGTTAATTACTTAGGCGGTGCCGCACCCGGCCAATTTAACGAAAAAAGAATTGGGGGCGTGACAGGTGGTATCAGAGCAGGTCCACAGGGAGTGAAGCCATTGCTTGATGGACGCAGAGAACAGACATGTATGCAGGGAAAAGTTATGGAGAAATCATGGATGAACAGTCTGGGTTTCATGGACTTGATGGTTCATGGCAAGACCATTCAATCTCTGGTGGACACGGGGGCCACTCATAACTTCATAACAACACGGTTGGCAAAAGAGGTTGGACTGATGATCTTCCCATCGAATGTGGAAGTCAAGGCAGTGAACTCTAGAGCTAAAGTGGCGGGTTTGGCACACGAAGTGCCTGTGCAGATAAAAGACTAGAAGGGTCAGTTGGACTTCACAGTGATGGAGATGAACGACTTTGATATGATACTCGGACAAGATTTCTTGAAGGGCAACAGGGCTATTGTTGTCCCCTTCTGTGATGAGGTGGTGCTAGTTGGACAGTCACAAACTTGGACTTTGCCCACTCATAGGCAAAGGAGGGAAGTCAAGGTGCAGCATGTTTCTGCACTAAGTTTGGAGAAGGCTATGAAGGAGTTAGATATGGAGACATATGCGGTGATGTTCAAGGGAGTCAAAGGTGATGGAGTGGGGACGCCTGTTCCAGCCGAGATTTCTGAGATGCTGACCAAATATGCGGATTTGATGCCCGATGAGCTACCAAAGAAACTTTCACCAAGGCATGTAGTGGACCATAGCATTGAGCTTGAGCCAGGAAAGCAACCCCTGGCTAAAGCACCTTATCGGTTGTCAGGACCTGAGTTGGAGGAATTGAAACGACAGCTAAAGGAGTTAGCTGATGCAGGTTTCATCAGACCTTCAAGGTCCCCTTATGGAGCTCCAGTATGTTCCAACGAAAGAAGGATTCGAATGAGCTACGAACGTGCTGTGATTACCGTGCATTGAGCAAGTAGACAATAAGGAACATGTATCCTTTGCCACTGGTTGCTGATTGCTTTGACAAGCTTGCGAAAGCTCGAGTGTTTTCCAAGCTGGACTTGAGGCATGGGTATTATCAGGTGCGGATAGTTGAAGGAGACGAGAAGAAGACCGCAATAGTAACAAGGTATGGTAGTTTTGAATTCCTTGTTATGCCATTCGGGTTGTGTAATGCTCTTGCTACATTTTGCACTTTGATGAATGACATCCTACGACCATACTTGGATTCGTTCGTAGTAGTGTACTTGGATGATATAGTGGTGTATAGTGACAACATGGAGGATCATAAGAAGCACTTGGCGATGGTGTTCAAGGCACTGAGGGAAAATCAGTTGTTCTTGAAGAAGTCTAAGTGTGTGTTCACTTAGACCGAGATTCCGTTCCTTGGGCATATAGTTGGTCAAGGGTACATACGGATGGAGCTGAGCAGAGTGAAGGTGATCGAGGACTGGGTTAAACCGAAGAATGTCCATGAGATGAGGGTGTTTTTGGGCATGACCAACTACCAACGGAAGTTCGTAGAGGGGTACTCCAAGGTAACATCATCACTGACAGACCTATTGAAGAAAAACAAGAGGTGGAATTGGACGGATAAATGTCAGAAGGCATTTGATGACTTGAAGAAGAGGATGGTTACAGCACCGATACTGAAGTTGCTTGACTTCGAGAGTGTTATGCTCTTAACCTGCAAAAAATACCCAAATACAGAATATGTGAAGAAAGATACCCAGAACATAGAATAGTGAGAGACCACAACAAATATTTTATTATTCAGAAAGCAATGTTCATTGGCCTCTTCGAGGGGGCAACCTCCAATAGAGCAGAGCTCGATACAAAAATAAGACACGATGCTCCTCGCAGGGAGTCTCTATCCTTTATATATGACTCATACATGCAATACCATGGATCAATACCATGGGTTTTATTAATACCATCTATCTAATACCATGGCCCATTTGCAACTAACTGTGGTCCTGTCATTAATTGCGGGTTAACCACTTACAATTATTAATATGGGCTTTATTGACTCTTTACTATGACTCGATCCCACTACATAAATAAGGGGGTTAGGGTGGAACCCTAACATGCCCTCCCCCTTAAGAATAGCCTTGTCCTCAAGGCTGAAGCTGCGGAAATTGCTGAAGAATAGTGGTTGGTTCCCAAGTTGCATCTTCCGAAGAGGTGTCTTTCCACTTGACGAGAACTTCCCTAATCATGCGGCCATGCAGATGCCTTTCTCGTGTGTCTAGGACCTGTTCAGGTTGGAGCCAGATTGACCCTTCCTCGTCCAATTCAGGTAGACTGGTTTGAATTCTGCAATTGTTCCCAATCACTTTCTTGAGGCATGAGACATGGAAAACTGGATGGATTTTTGCAGTAGGTGGCAAAGCCAGCTTGTAGGCTACTTCTCCAATGCACTAAAGTACTTGATATGGTCGTAGAATTTTGGAGATAGTTTCTGACAACCCTTGTCTTTGAGTGATGTTTGCAGCCTCAGAAAGACCTGATCCCCTTCTTGAAATTGGCGCTCTGAGCGATGCTGGTCTACTTGTTGCTTCATTCGGTTTTGAGCTTGATGAAGATTCTCTCTAAGATGGGCGAGCATGGTTGCACGGTTTTGTAGGAGTTGATCCACTACTTGTACCTTTGAGCCCCCCTTGATATAAGAAGAAGGGGAAGGAGGGAGTTGACCATATACTGCTTCATAGGGAGTCATTTTGGTGGTGGCATGATAGTTGGTGTTATACCACCATTCAGCCAAAGGTAACCATTGTACCCAAAGATGCTGCTTTTCTGAAGTGAAACACCTAAGGTAGGTTTCCAGACATTTGTTGACGGCTTCCGTTTGACCATCCATTTGTGGATGATAAGAAGTACTGAGTTTTAGTTGGGTGCCTTGTAGCCTGAAGAGTTCCTGCCAAAAATTACTGGTGAAGATCGCGTCGCAATTGGACACAATAGAAGTGGGCATGCCATGCAATTTGAAGATCTGATCCATGAAAGATTGAGCAACCAAAGTCGGTGTAAACAGGTGGGGTAGGGCGCAGAAATGAGCATACTTCGAAACTCTGACCACAACCACCATGATGACTGACTTGTTTCCTGACTTTGGAAGACCTAATGAAATCCATAGAAACCTCCGTCCATATTGTTGTCGGGATGGGCAACAGTTGTAATGTGCATGGTGCTTTGACAGTCTCCCCTTTGTGGCGTTGACAGACATCGCATTCTGCTACAAAAGTGAGGATGTCCTTTTTCATGCCTGTCCAAAAAAATGATCTTCTAGTGTGAGCATACGTCTTTGAAAGCCTGAATGTCCTGTAATGGGGGATGAGTGCAATTCTGCCAAAATGTGACTTTTGAGGGTGGATGTTGGTGATATTACGACTCTATCCCTGTAGCGAAGAATCTCATCCTACCACGAGTAGCTCTTGGTGGAATTTGGATCCGCCTGCAGTTGAGAAATGAGTTGGGAGAGCCCGGGATGTGAAAACCATTCCCTGCGAGCCGCTTCAATCCATTTTGGAATGGGAAGGGAAATTGCTAGCAGGGTACTTACCTCCTCAAATTGGCGAGATAATGCATCTGCTACACTATTTTCTTGCCCTTTCTTGTAAATGATCTCATAATCATATCCCAACATTTTGGCGAGCCATTTATTTTGTTGTGGGGAGGATAGGCGTTGCTCCAAAAAATATTTAAGACTGTGATGGTTTGTGCAGATTTGGAAACGTCGCCCCAATAAGTAAGGTCGCCAGTTCTCTACTGCATGTAAAATGGCCATCATTTCCTTCTCATAGGTAGATTGGCCCAGATTCTTCCCACTTAGTTGTTGGCTTGTGAAGGCCAAAGGTCGCCCTTCCTGCATTAAGACCTCCCCAATACCCGTACCCGAAGCATCACATTCAATGACAAAAGATTTGGTGAAGTCAGGTAGTGCTAAGACTGGAGTGGAACACATGGCATTTTTGACAGCTGTAAATGCCTGTTGTGCGTCCTCATTCTAGAAGAATGAATTTTTTTTCAGGAGTTGAGTGAGGGGCTTCGCTATGCGACCATAATTGCGGACAAATTTGTGATAATAGCCTATGAGACCCAAAAATCCTCTCAGGCTCTTCAAGGTCTTAGGTTGAGGCCAATCCTGCATTGCCTGGATCTTTTTGGGGTCCACCTTGACACCTTCACGCCCCACAATGTGGCCCAAATACTCAACTTCTTCCATGCCAAACAAACACTTGGACATATTGACAAATAATTTATGCTTGCGGAGCAGTTGCAAGAGTAGATCTACATGCTGAAGATGTGCAGCCCAAGTGCAACTATAGATGAGGATGTCATCGAAGAAGACAAGGACAAATTTCCTGAGATATGGTTTGAGAAGGTGGTTCATAAGGCTCTGAAAAGTAGATGGGGCATTACAAAGACCGAATGGCATGACCAGGAACTCATAATGGCCTTCATGAGTTTGGAAAGCAGTCTTTGGAATGTCGACTTCCTTCATGCGAATTTGGTGGTAGCCTGAGCGAAGATCCAGCTTAGTGAAGAATTGAGCCCCATTGAGTTCATCCAGCAAATCATCAACCACCGGGATGGGAAATTTATCTTTGACTGTCAACTTATTGAGGGCCCTGAACTCTGGGCACATCCGCCACTCCCCATCTTTCTTGAGCACCATGACCACCGGTGATGAATAAGGACTAATGCTGGGACGAATGACACCTGCTTCCAAAAGTTCCTTGATTATTTTTTCTATTTCATTCTTTTGGGTGAACGGATATCTGTATGGGTGAAAATTTGGGGGTTGGGCCCCTGGAACCAAGGTGATGCTATGATCATGTTCCCCTCTCGAGGGTGGAAGCTCATGAGGCTTGTCAAAGACTGGTAGATGGTTATTTAAAATCTGTTGCATCTCAGGATGAATCGGCAGAGACTTGGTTTCGACTGCCTGGATGGCATTAAATTGAGCTATAACTCCATGATGGCCCTTTTTTAGCAATTTTTCCATCCTATGCGAGCTGATGATAGAGGGAGCTCTCGCCTAGAGTCCATGGAGGGTATGTGTGGAGTTGTTCTGCTTAAAACTCATATATAACTCCTGGAAATCCATTGTGATTGGCCCAAGAGTGCGAAGCCATTCAGCACCGAGGACAATGTCGCACCCTCCCATGTGTATGGCAAACATGTGGGTCTTCAACTGATAATCCCCCATTTGAAGTTTGACATTTTCACAGCGGCCTTCACATTTCATTGTGCCCCCATCCGCAATTTGGACTTGGAAGTTAGAAACTGCTCGTACAAAACAATGCACTGCTTCCGCGACTTTTTGATGGATGAAATTATGTGTACTTCCACTATCAATCAAGACTACTACTGGGCGATGTTTAATAAAACCTCTGATTTTGAGAGTTTGAGGTGAAGAAATCCCTGCCAAAGCATGCAGCGAAATAACTGGTTCGTCAGGGACATTGTCCTTTTGGTTGTCCTCTTCTACCACCTCATGTTCCTCCAGTGGTGGATCTTCCTCCGATGAGCTGTAATCAGTGGCATCAATTTGAAAAAATTTGGGCTCCTTGCATTTATGACCTGGGGAGTATTTTTCATCACAGTAGTAACATAATCCTTGCTTTCTTCTTTCGGCCATTTCTGCAAGTGACACCTTTTGAACCTTAAGTGTTTGAGTCGTGCTGTCAGCCTGTGGGGGGTGACCCTTAGTGGTGAAATTTGGGCGACTGTACTGGGCTGCTAACGCACGTTCCACGTTACGAGCTACCTTACAAGCCTCCGTCCATGTGGGAGGGTGGTGCAGTAAGACGTGGGCTTTTATGGCTTCTTTAAGACCGCTAATAAAACATTCTGTGTAGAACACATCTGAGAGATCCCTAGTGTGGAAGGCTAAGGCTTCAAAGGCTGTAATATATTCATCCACTGTGCCAGTCTGTCGAAGCTTAGTAAGACGACCCAAAAAAGAAGATTCCTGGTCAAAGCATTCTATAAGAGCTTTTTTGAAGGAGGTCCAAGTCCTAAAAGGTCCATTGCAACATTGATGCCATTCCCACCATTGCCACCTTTCATTGTCCAAGTACATGCTCCCCACCATAAGCTGAGTCTCATTATCTAAGATGTTATTCAGATTGAAACACTGCTCCATTTGTGCTATCCATGCTGCCGGGTGAGAACCATCAAATTTATGCATATCCAACTTGGGAGGTCGTGGACGGGATTGTTGGTGGGGGCCCCCGAGGTGAAGAGAGTGGCTAGACTCACCCTCACTGTGTCCATTGCCAATATACGCCTCCTCATGGGCTTCCTCCTTGCCCGTCGGGATTATGCTAGTTAGTCGGTCAAGCTGAATTTGGAGGGATTGCAAGGATTCTTCAAGTTTGTCCATCCTCTCATTGGCCATAGCTTGAGCTCTAGTTTCTACCATGCACCGACCTGATGTTCTTGAAAATTGGGACCACCCAATTTTTTTTTTTTCACTAAGAATTGAATGGTACCACCGTGCTCAGCGCGTCGTCCTGATTCTGATGGAATCCTTGATTCGGCTACTGCAGTGTTGGGAAGTCGTTTGTTGTCAAGACTGACAACGTTGCAGCAAGTTATTTTGCATCACAACCAAAGCTTTCTACGAAGAAAGCTTGTTGGCAGGACTTCTTGGCAGAATTCGACATGACTATCGAGTATAGACCGGGAAGGCACAATGCGGTAGCAGATGCCCTTAGCAGGAAGGGACAACTTGCAGCATTGGAGGGAGAAGACTGGGCAGAAAGGAGTAGGAGTCGAATTCAGATATCAGAAGAGATGCAGAATAAGCTCAAGGAAAGTATTGAAACCGATACTTTGGCGCAGAATATAATGAAGCAGATAAAGGAGGGGAAGACACGAAAGTTATTTTTATGAGACAGGTTCTTGTTCTTTGGAAACCGACTCTATGTTCCAAAGTCATGTGGACTCAGGGGGCACCTTTTGAAGGAGTGCCACGACTCACCGTGGGTTGGCCACCCAGGGCAACGTCGTTCTTTGGCATTGTTGGAGAGAGGGTTCTTTTGGGAGAAGATGCAAGAGGATGTGGATGAGTATGTACATACGTGCATCATTTGTTAGCAAGACAAATCGGATAATCAGAGGCAAGGAGGATTGTTGCAGCCTTTACCGATCACTGAGAGGCCATGGATGAGTGTCTCGATGGACTTCATTTCTCAGTTGCCACAGGTTCAGGGGTATAATGGGATTATGGTCGTGGTTGATCGTTTTTCCAAGTATGTTGTCTTTGTTCCAACAAAGATGCCTTGTGGAGCTGAGCAGACTGTAGAGTTGTTCTTTAAGAACATAGTGAAGTATTGGGGGATGCCATTAAGCATCGTGTCGGATAGAGATCCGCATTTTACAGGCAGATTTTGGACCACATTTTTCAAGTTAGTCGGGATAGAGTTGTTGATGAGTTCGAGTTACCATCCGCAGACAGATGGACAAACCGAGAGGATCAATGCATTACTGGAGGATTACTTGAGACATTATGTGACGGCTGATCAAAAGAATTGGCCTGAACTCTTGGATATTGCTCAGTTCAGCTACAATATTCAAAAGAGTTCCATGACGGGGTACAGTCCGTTTAAGTTGGTGAATGGATAGATGCCAGTTGCACCGCATACCGTAGTGATAGGAGGTTTTTTGAGGAGTCCTCATGCGAAGAAGTTCATGAAGGCTTGGAATGAGACCTTGGAGTTGGCACGGTTGCGCTTGCATGACGCTGCAAGGAGAATGAAGAAATGGGTTGATCAAGGAAGACGAGATGTGCACTTCAGTGTGGGAGATATGGTGTTTCTCAGGGTTACCGGGGAGCAGTTTCAGCCAGCCAAGGGGACTGCGAGCAAACTGACACGGAAGTATGAGGGACCATTCCGAGTGAAGAAGAGAGTGGGGGAAGTTGCTTATGAGCTAGAGCTTCCGCACCATATGCACATGAAGCATCCAGTTTTTCACATGAGTCATTTGAAGAGATGCAGACTTGATGCTGATCATCCAGAGAGAACTGAACCACTTAGAGGACCAGCCGGGATTGTGGACAAGCCCGGACTGGAGTTGGATAAGATTTTGAGCTACAGAACTACAAGGATTGGTTGCCACATGAAACGGGAGTATCTTGTTAGATGGAAGAATGCACTGGAGGAAGAAAGCTGGGAATCGGAGGACTAATTTTGGAGATGGAAGAAGAAGATTGAGAAGTATGAATGGAAGATACTGAGGCAGTCAGGATTGTCGAGGGCGACAATGATTTCGAGTGGGGGAGGATGTAACGCCCTGCAGTTGGCGGGACAACTGGTCACGCCCTCCATCCACCGTGCGAAGTGACTAAGTCATAAAACATGCGATGGGGTGACCAAAGGTTGAGACATTACACTTATATGCGGGCAAGGATTGGCGTTCCACGGTTATAGGGCGAGTTGGGGAGCTTGTCGTGCGAACCGACCAAGGTGCGATGTAAAACGAGAAAGGTTAATGGGTGATCCCACGCCATGGGCGGGCCGACCACACAAAGGTGCCAACATTACAAGGAGCGCGCGGTTGGGGAGAAGATTGGAGGGTTGGCCAAGGGCGTGACCTCCACACACATGACAAGCGTATATATATGCAAACGAACGGTGGCATTTGGTCATCGCATCTTCGATCATCAATTAGAGTAAAGGTGCGAAAAGGAGGTGGTAAGCCATAGCGGAGGCGCAGGTCTATGCGCCCGCCCGCTGAGCAAGTCTACACAGAGTTCGCACATTCGGTTGAGGCGCGGGTGGAGGGCGTTCTAAGGCGCCCGCCCGCCGAACTCTTGGATAGGTTTTGGTTGTATTTTGGGTGAGGGTCGTGCATGGGCGCGCTCGCCCATCTTGGCAAAAAGACTTGTGTTGTAAATTGTTGTTGGGTTGTGGTGAGACCACCGTGCGGTCTTGCACGGGTGGGCACCCGACTCGGTTATAACGCCGATCAAGTTATACTCCCGGTCATTTGTAAAATCATTCTCTCATATAATAAAAGATTTACATTGCATATGAATGTGTTCATGCTCTTGTTCTATATTGTTATGATATCAATGGATTCCGCATATTAATATGTTATTCATGTATAAAGATGAATGTTAAGGCGTAGTTCGTAAAGTAAAATAACAATGAAATATGTTAATTACTTAGGCGGTGCCGCACCTAATCAATTTAACGAAAAAAGAATTGGGGGCGTGACACATAGTGTGGGGCCGTGACACCCGGTAGGTTGGTTGTTTGACTAGTGAATCTCGTGGATAGAGTATTTAGACTCCGACTATCCGAACTTGGCACGAAATCTCAGCCATTGGTTTTTGTAGAGTAGCCAAGGCTGGTTGCGGTCCTCCCCGTCACATGGAAACTGTACAATTGGTCAAGGATACTTGGAGTGGACTTCAGGTCAAGCCCTAGATTGCAAATTCGCGAAGGACATTAGGGATTTTATTCCAGAGGAGGAGGTGAGCGTATTAGCTATTGGACGCATTGGCCTAGGAGACAGAGCACCAGACTCATAACTGGCCTGTTGCTCAGGAGGCCTAGATTTTTTTTTTTATTGTCCAAGGTGGAATGGTGCGTCAAAAATTTGAATTAATTGTGTGACCATTGTGCCGAATCGTTGGGGTTTTCCTTTATTTAAGTCGGAGTTGGGATTGAAAAGGATAGGCGTAATGATTAGTGTCAACTTGCTTTTTTACCAATAATAGATCTAAAAAATGTGGCCTGAAATATTCTCTTTAACGATAAGAGGACTGGTGCTTCTATTTCTTTGCACCGAGCACTTTATCAACGATTCCAATGCTGTCTCTATAGTTAATGGATTGATTCCAAAATATTTTTTCTCAGCAAGCATTTTTAATTGTAGAGGCAATGCCAGTAGCAATCTGCAGTTCACAATCAGAGGATAAGATGGTCTAAATGTTGGCAAGGCTCAGTAACATTTTATTATATAAACCCTGTATTGATATATCGGTCCATTTTTTGCACAAGTGCAGGCATTGAATGAATTTCCCAAAAGGTTGCTTTCTGTTTCCATAATGCTTCATGTAGTTCGAATAGGGGAAATGAGGAAAGAAAATAAACATTCAGCTATACATTGACCAAGAAAAGCTCATAACTAACTGGAACACTGAATTCAAACATACAAATAGCAACACAAGATTTACTTGGTAAAACCTTGACAGGGTGTCAAGGAAACATCCACGGGACAAGGGATTGGAATCTCTATTCAATCAATAATGATTCCCCATGATTACATTTTTCGGGCATTTACTAGTTTTATACAAGTCACCTCTGTTACATAACTGCTGTTTCGATATAAAACTAACTAGTAGTAACTAATACAATAATTACTCATATTTACATAACTCATTGTCAAACTTCTAACACTTCATGCATTTCCAGGAAAACACTTAACGCTAGTCAAAGATGTTTGTTAAATGTTGCTTATCAATGCATAGATAAGGTTGGTGTATTTCTTACATTCTCATTGCAATACTGAATGCTGCTGCCGTTGTTGAATCTGTCAATTCAACTCTTCAATGGTCCTTGGATTGGGTTTTAACTCGTTGAGATCTCTGTTTCTACAGAATTGAGTTCAGTAGCAGCATAAAAACTTTGAGTGCTATTATTCATCAAGTTCTGTACCTCTGGAATTGGAATTGGGTTCAATAGCTACATAACAACTTTGACTTCTCTTCTAAGTCTGGATACATGCCTATGAAATTGGGACATATGCAAGCCTTGAAAGGGTGAGAAGACGCAAGAATAAGCTCATGGGATAAATACCCATTTCACTCTAAAGTCTCCCTCATGTTTATATGCTGCTGTGTATCAGCACAATAGAATTCATAAGGGGAGGACTCTCTCATGACAACCCAAATCACTGGTAGAGAGAAGAACTCAAACGAATCGGATGAAGTAGGCACTTCTAGGTTTGGTGTCAAGATTCAAAGCACTCCATATCCTTACTAGAGTAAGATATATATATTATATAATATAAATGTCACCGTGTTTATTAAGATATGAGTTGGGTTGAATATGTAGCATATATAAAGGTAGGGACAAAGACAAATATATTCAAGAGATTCCACTGTGTTACCTCAGTTGGCTGATGTACCAACCAAAACCCAAACAGACTGTCCAGTTAAATACCACAATAAAGTAGCGATTTCAACGTAATTGATATGTGGAATAGGGATCCAAGTCTTCTGACTGTTGTTTTTGCTGCTTTAGCCAAACAGAGGACATGGGTTTCACCTCATTAATTGCTAGGTGAATAGTTTTAAACCTTTTTGTTAACCATTGTTAGCACGAGAAGTATTGTTAGAATCTATCTTCTGAGGAAATTAATGGTATGAATGTCATGACCCATGTTTTGGCTGAGAGTTCCTACAGGACAGAGATTAATGAGACAGCAGCAGTTAATGAGAGATTAGCTGATTACTTACAGGAACAACAGCAAGATGCTAATCAGAATCAGCATTGTGAGAGTTTGCAAATTGTCGAAGGAGGAGGTGACTTGGAGATTGCATACAAGCCGAGTTTGCTGTAGAAAGAAATCAAGGACACTCTTTGAAAAAGAAAAATCCTTCAGAGATGTGTCACAGCCTATTAAGTCAATTGCAGATAGCCATGAGAAGTCCCACCATTCTTCTACAGCATTCAGAGTTATCTCAAGTGAATTGTGCAGGTTGTGTAGATGGAATTGGTGGAAACATTTCATTGAAGACATGTAGTCTTGAACAATGCGAGAATTTGGAAGTGATTATGCTGACCAGCAAGTCAATTCATTAAAGTAGTACCATGCATCCTATAATTGGAGAGGTTTCGTTATTTTAAAAAGTCACCTTATTTGATTTATTTAGAGGGTTTTGATTGGCTGAAGCTGTAGGTTGCCTATTTGAAGCATACCTGCATGATTTAGTACCGTCCAAGAGTATAGTATTATTATTATCTAAGTATGAGATTTTTGGTTTGGTTTGGAGAGGTTTAGTTATTTACACTAAATTGGTGTATGAGACTTCTGTTTGTTTGTGGGACAAGGGACTTATTTCCGCTTAGTTCAAGAAGGCATACATACTCTACCCCTTCTATTTTGAACTTGTAATTTCTTACGAAAAAACATATGCTCTTAACTACTAAGCCCACTCAAACTGTGTGCAAGATGTTTAAAAAAGTCTACCTGGTTCAGATTAAGAACAACTGCAAGAGAGGTTTGCAGTTGAAAGTTAGAACCTCAGGAATTTGAGTAAATTATAAACTACTTTGTTAATACTAATGAAACCAACTAATTAAACGGTTTTTATATTTCCCAAGTAATTATCTGGTAACAAAAGTTGGAACTATTCTACAGAGCTGCAAACTTTTCCGTTAAATTCATCTTAATGTCTCCACCCTCCTGGAGAGTGTCACGAACCTCTGATACCATGTCATCACCACTAACCTATCAAGAATATGAAAACAAACCACAAATTGAGAGCAAATATCCACAACAAACTTGGCAACATCTCTCTTTATCATACCCAATAAGCCATCACTTTATTTACAAATAAAACATAATAAAACTACCGATCTGGTGCCTGTACCTGTACTATTTTTACAACCATGAAACAATCTCAACGATCAGCATTACATAAGCACTAGACACTGCTGATTTCAGTGTGTTATTTATAACACAATCCCACGCTGTACTATTTTGAAAAGAATTAAACAATTTCAACGCTCGACATAACTTAAACAATAGACACGACTGCTTTTGCTGTGTTCTTTGTAACGCAGCACTACTATCTTCTGTAGGTCTCTATTCAATTGTTGGCGTAGCTGATCAATAATTCCCGCACCCACTTTTGCAATTTGGGACAGTTCCGAACATTACGCTCGTCTAAAGACATCGAACCCTCCATACCACACAGCTTTCGACACCAAGAAGCATCAATCACCTCAAAAGATATCAACGTTTCAAGACACCACAGCTTCTCTACTTGTTCACACCGGCTGATATTTAACTCCAACAGCAAAAGTCCCTTAATTGCCTCAATTCTTCACAAGAATACTCGGTCAGATAAGCTATTCCCTATGGTCTTTGGAAAGTGTGAAAGGGGACCCCATATTTTTATTCTGGCAGTCGTAAAGGCCCCTGCAAATGCAAATATTTAGGTATCAGCTACAAGTAGGCATATAAATGAAATGGAGTGAAAACATGAATCAAAACACCTTTGTAGTGTAATTTCCTCCCACTCACTCGTAATACTCTGAAATATTTCTCCACATGAATCCGGGAATACAACGAAGTATAAGATGTGGTTACCCCAGTCTTCACAATCTTCTTCACAAATACCCATCTTTGGCTGTAACAAGATGCCAGTTTCTCATAACACAAAATTGGAAAACACAGACCTCATAACACAGACCTGGAAAACACAGACCTCATCCCTTAAATTTCCTATCATAATATTTCTGAACGCATCCCCTTCCACAAACTTGAAAAGTGCACAGGTCTATCACTCTTCATTATCTACCAATTCAATGAGGAGAAACACACACCAAACAGATCTATCTTGCTTGGAATAAACAAACTCGGAACTATTCATTTTAAATAGAAGACAATGGTTGAAATGATTGAAGCACTTACACAATATGATAGCTCCAATAAAACTTCAATCTGTGTTGTTGGTCGTCTTGCCATCAAACGCTCGAAACACTTTTAATGATCCATCATGTTCGATGTGGCTTGGCTCTTTACAAGATGAGAAGAATGGTAGCCTGTTGACTTTGCCACAAGATCTAGTTCATGTAGGCACCAATTCGATTGCGCATAGTTTGCATAAAAAATGGGAATGCGAACAGTGGCTGTTTCCGCTTCTACAAATGTGTTTTCTCTTTCCACCATTTCCAACGAACTGTCCAACGAACGGTTAATTCATTCTCTGTCAGGTGATTCTGGAGGGTAAAATGTTCTTGACATCAGGACCACGATGATTTATAAAAATGTCGTACTAATCGACGGCAGAGAGGATAAGGTATAATGTTCTTGACATCTAGACCATGTGGTGTGTGAAGTTTGAATACATCGTAACAGGGATTATAAGTCCAGGCCGAACAGGAGGCCGAGGAGGGAAGATGGAAAAATCTGTCATTTTGATCAAGAGCGGCAAGTGCAAAGATGACGAACAGAAAGCTGGAGCACAGACAGGCGAATGCAAAGATGATGAAGCCGAGGCAGGTAAGATATAGATAACAAGACAGATGAAGCTCCAACATACATACGTTGCTGCAACTGCACGCAGCAATGTTGACCCACATAAAGATTCTTTATGTTATGCGAACAGACAGGTGTTTAGTGCTTGACAACTCGTGAGTTGTTATGTGGTCCTCTCTGAACCTATAGTGCTGACCATGACTCCTATCAATACCAACCACTACTTTTGCTTTTGCAATTAATATTCTTAGCATGCTATTCCATCAAATGGATCTATCGACAAGCTTAGTTGGGGGCACATGGCCATGACAGCGATTTACTTGGTATGAACATTTATAGAATAATCTCGGGTACCAATTGAACCATAGAGGTTTGTCTCCCCGTGGGGCTACGGCCATTGGTCAAGGAAGGCAACTTCTACTAGTTAAATATATCTACACTGTTGAGCATCGCATCATGTAAAAAGCCCAACAGATGTTCATTTCAAATTCTAAAAACAATCATCAAGATTTGAGCATATCCCGTGAACATTCGAAGTCCTGAAACTTAACTCTATCTTGTGTTTGGGATACCAATGTAAATGTAAGTATAGTTTTAAGTCTATTTATAAAGTGTAAATGAGTTGGTTTGTGTAGGGTTTAGTTTTAATGAGATTAAGGGGAGGGGTTGAGGATGGGAGGTATTTTGTAGCTAGATAGATCATTCTTTTATTAACATTGGGGTTAGCCTCTAGTTCTAGGCTCAACATAATTGACTAAAAAGAAATATATTAAGCCTATGGATGGTGACTCTAAGCACTTAAGAATATAAAAAAGTGCATTTGCTTGATGAATGATTACTCTTAACCTCATTTTAAACTTGCAATTCTCTCTGAGGGCTATTGCATTTACTTTATCAACAATTTGACATATAAGATCATTGATGGATCTCAAGTTCCATTCATTTAACAACATTTAAATCAATGGTGGCAATGAAATCAAAGCTCTGAAGTTCCATCCATTTAACAACATTTAAATCAATGGTGGCAATGAAATCAAAGCTAAGTGTGTCATAGTATTAGAAAAAGTAGTTTGTGACATTGTAGCCAACTTCAATCTATTATTATTATTGAACTTAACCTAGTTTGAAGGGATGTGGTTATTGGTAAGGAAACACAATCCATGATGTATTTAATTTATTTGATAACACATAAGCATTATTGTTGTTTCACTTTTGAACATGTGTTATCTCATGGTATAGAGTTATTGCTCCGAGAGAGGCGCTCTACAGCTATGGGGGTAGATCTCACATAAACACGTAAACGTAAATGTAAACATTTAACATGTAATATTTAACATTTAACATTTTTAATCTAATGTCGACCCTATTTAGAAATCAATTTAAAATATAAAAAGGTTTATGAACACTAAAAAATAGGTATAGTAAATAAATATGAATATAAATATACTAGAGGTGTGGTAAATAAATAAAACCTCTTTTTATACTTACTCCAAAGGTATCGTAAATAAATAAAATATAAATAAACTAGAGGTATGGTAAATAAATAAAACCTCTTTTTATATTTAGTCCATAAACCTCTTTATATTTAAAGAAGACTAAAAAAAGAGGTTTTATTTAGGTGAAGCCTATGGGCCAAATACCATTTTAATACCATGGGCTAAATACCATGAGTCAAATACCATATTTATAAAAGAGGTATGGTAAATTAATAAAAATATAAATAAACGAGAGGTATGGTAAATAAATAAAACATTTTTTTATATTTACTCCATAATTCACTTTATATTTATGAACACTCAAAAATGAGGTTTTATTTAGGTGAAGCCTATGGACCAAATACCATGGGCCAAATTATTATTAATACCATGCAAAAAAACATTATTAACCCTAATATTAATATTAATAAAAATAAAGATGGCACATGGTATTGAGAACCAATAGTATTGACCCATGGTATTCACGTGGAATGTAGCCTATTTAAAGGGGGGAATTAAACTAACATAGATCCATCTTTACTCTGGATCTAAGCATCGAGAGGGATCAAATATCCCCATATGAAAACTAGCATAGAATGAAAAAATATTTGATCCCTCAAGCGGCTTGGTAGATCCAGAGTAAAGATGAATCTATATTGATTTTAATCTCATTTACATCATCCTAACAATTGACCATCTACTCAATACTTACAATGGATTCTGTCATTTCTTATATAGGTGATGGCTCCATCCACACTTTCAACATATAAAGTGATCATCGACATGTTCTTTTTGTTGATGACAACTTTGTCAAATGAACTAGGAGACAATGCCCATTGCAACTACTAATTGCTAACCCTCCTTGGGCTTGTTCACAAATCCGTTACCACTATCCTCAAGTTTGTTTTAACTTTTTTTATTTATGAAAAATTATATTTTTTAATTTTTTTTGAAGGCAATAATTTAATATTTTAATCTCATTTCACATACCTTCATGTTCCCAACCTACTTTATTGTCTTGTGTATGTAAATTGAAAAACTAAAATTATATTTTGAAGAGGAAACATCCCAATAGTGCTCAATTTTTTTATAATTATTTCATTATGTAGTTTTTACACTATTGATTTTTCTCTCCACATCTTCATAACTATAACTATGATATTTTTTTTAATTATAAATTTCAAAAGAAAATGAATTTAAAATATCAGATGAAACTGATATGTCATTGGTTAGAGTATTTAATGATGATTCCATTGCATCAAAGTCGTCCACTTGAGATGGAAGAGAAGAAAATGTTTCACACCCTAGAAGTTGTAGTCACATAAAACTTGTAAAAGGGGGATATGATTTATGGTTTTCAGACTCTCAATTGAAAGTCTCTAATAGGATTTTAGACGACCTTGGCCAACAATTTATTAAACCTTAGATCAAGATCTATTTTGAGTTTATGAAATGACTCAATCAAGATATTGTTATAATTGATAAAAAAATAATCTTCAGAAAAAACAAAATTTAAAAGAAAGATACATGTGAACCAAGTCACACCTAGTTATACTCTTGTAATTGTCAAAAGACAAAAACAAGAAAATGATGTGACATTTAATATCAATTTGCACTAGTTGTTGATCAAAATGGGGTATATGATAAAGTGCAAAAGGAATTATGAGCACCAATAGGTTCACAAAGATGAAGTGCAAAGGAAGGATAAAGAGAGGATGCGACAAAGATGAGTAGAATTGAGAGAATAACATGACAAAAATGTAGGCCAACCCATTTCCCAATATTTAATGCATCTCATTGGAGAGTCTTTAAGACATACAATGAGGGAAATTGTTAGGCCTTCACTTTGATGCGTTGTCCACTATGAGAAGCACCCCCCTTTAACCATTTTACCCCTTCCTTTGACCCCTGTATTGTCCCTTTTAACATATTCTTTTGTGTTCTTCAAGATAAATGTGATTCAAGATTATAAGGTATTAAGTTGCTAATTTTTAATGATTTTGTTTTGCTTTTGATGAATTAAGAGAATTTATTTATTTTTTCCAATGATGGTTACGTTAGCATAAATGTAATAAAATCTATGCGGATCTAGTAACCCAAAGCATTGGTTGTCATGCCTGTGTGCATATAGGGTGAAGTCTTCCACATGGGTTTTGTTGCCAGGTGGTTTGAGATGGATTAGTGTTAATTGGATTATTCTTAAGTCAGATTAAGAGGGAACCAACTCTCTATCAACATCCCAATCAAACACAGGGTATGATAAACATACAACACAACAATAGGTATCCTGCAACAAAAGTGATTGTGGTTCAACAATGAGGATATTCTCATGCATTTCACGTCATGAGAATATCACAAAAAATCATATATATGTTCAATATTTTACCAGATGTTAACTAAATATGCAAAAGTTTGTTTCCTTCATATCTCTATTTTCCATTTATTGGTCATAGTTATTCTGTTAAATTCAAAAAGCAGTGGATTGTTTACTTATGAGGTAACACCATACATTTTTCTATAATGTAAATAGTTGGAATGAAAATGCAAAATAGGAAGTCAATTGTGGTTCTTATACGCTCTTCCCACATTCAATATAAATGTTGTATAATGTAAAGAAAAGGATCAATCGATATTTTGTGGGAGTCTGTATGTTCAGAGAAATAGGGAATCGATCATGGCTTACCACACCATCCCTTGTTTTATATAAACTTTTTGTAATGTAAAGAGAGCGGGTCAATGTTTATCAGAGTAGGAGATTGGCAAATGAAGAAGTCAGTTTGTTTATCTTAGAGTTTGTCAGTTGGTCCAATGTGACGGTTGTATGCTAGTGCATGTTGTAGTTCAAGGATACAGTGTATGTAAGTCCACGTTGAGCCAGTGTGGCCCTGTTCATGATTGTAATGTGAACTTGTATATCACCTTTTAATATAAGTGATGATGTTTCAAGATTTATGGTGTAACAAAGTAATAGTGTTGTAGCTTTCATTGCAATGCAGGTTAATGAGGACGCCCCCCCTATCTAGTTTGCATTGCAACTCTTTTCTTTCTTAGTTAGATTATTTAAATTGCATATCTTTATACCTCTATTTTTTCTTCATAGTTTAGCATTTCAATTCCTATCATTTAAGTTCTTTAATTGTTCACATGCCTTTAAATTTCAAGTATGGTTTCCCCAACAAAAGTTAGGCACTGAAGGGTCAAGAATGAAAGCATTTTTTACAAAATCGTTTGATGCCTTTGATGCCAAACAAAGGCTTGTGATCGATTCCTATAAAGCGCTCTCATAAAAATAAGCCCAATGATCCAACAAAACCTACGTAGCATTTTACTTTATGTTTGAATGGATTTGAACTTTTAAATTGCAATTATGGATTCCCATATAGAAGTTAGGCGTTTAAGGTTGAAGAACAAAAGTGCCTCTAAAGAAATCACATAACCATTTGGTGCCTCTAATATCAAAGAAAGGATTTTGATTGGTGCCCATAAAGTGCTCTCATAAACATAATCTCAGTGATCCAACAAAATCTTTGTAGTATTTTAATTTCTATTTTGGTTGGATTTTATTGCAAGTGCTTCTTATAAAAATAATTTGTAAAACTCTTTTCATAGCATACGAATCATCAATGATCTGATTCTACACATACAATATCTATATCTCACAAGCTTGTGCACCATGGATTAAGAATTAAAATGTAACCTGGTTTATACATATAAATAAATCGATAATTTGGGTGTCCTTGCGGGGGAGATGTTAAAGAGATTAGAAAATTGGTGGTGGTCCTTCTATTTATATCTTTCTTTTCATGCATATGATTCATAAAGAACATAATTAATGTCAAAAGATAATTTGTTGATAACAATGTCTTAGTAGCATGAAGTGTTGTTGAAGGTACTGGAAATTCGTCAACAAAGGAATATCCCCGATATGAAGTCCCAATTAGAACTCACACCGTTTGGTGTAGGAGTCCCATCTAGTATAAGGGCTGATTTCCAAATCCTTAAAGCTTTGCCTTGGCTCTAGCTATCAGCACAGGAGAGTGATGCAATGGTATCTTTGAAAAGCAAGGTGAGTGTACCTGGTGAGTGTGCAATGCAACTGTGTCTAAGTTCTATTACTGCAAAAGGGGTGAGAAAAGTGAGTCTCTGAGTGAAAGGTAATAGTACTAGCCAGGAAGAGACGCACATGAACCAGAAGGACGTGTCTAGCATCTAGCGAAATAGTCCACAGTGGATGCGACAGTCGTTACAACCAACAAACAAGGGAAGATCTGTTTAACATCCAGCTGAATAGACCACGACAGGTGTGATGGTCGTTATAACCAATAAGTAAAGGAATATATGTCTAGTATCCTGTGGAATATTCCACAAGGATGAGACAACAACAAAAACCCATTACAACATATTCCCAAAAAGATAAGACCTAAAATA
Source organism: Pinus tabuliformis (assembly GCA_031772625.1). Taxonomy (NCBI): domain Eukaryota; kingdom Viridiplantae; phylum Streptophyta; class Pinopsida; order Pinales; family Pinaceae; genus Pinus; species Pinus tabuliformis. The sequence continues at coordinate 1,132,334,331 of CM062809.1, read as the reverse complement.
ACCGAAATAGTTCAACTATCTTAGTACATGTGACATAAAACATGAAATACAAATGTCCACAGAATAGTCTTACAAACATTCATAAGTCATGCATGAAGAACGTGTTGGCCTTAAAAGTATTTTGTTATTAAGCAAAAGTTCCAAGACACATATTTACGTTGTACATCACTAGCCCCAATAGTGGGACACTGGAGCCACTCCTTGCTCCTCAAAGAACTAATTGGTCTCCCTAATGCCTTGCGGAGGAGCCAAGGTGAAAAGTCCTTTGCTCATAAAATAAGGGGGTATATATAACCAAGGGTGATGCCTTCCCATTATGACTCTTTGACTACCCTCATGACTATTCAACTCCCTATGACTTTCCAACTTACATGACTCTTCATATTCTTCTGTGTCCATTGGACTTTCACTTTACAATATATTTGATTGACAATATACATGGGCCACAATAGTGATCTGGCACATGAAATCTCATTAAATGAATTGACATCACACTGCTGACATAGATTGTATTGATGATATGGCAATGTCAAGTCACTATTGTTGCTGAGTGCTAGATGTGTTCTTAGACATGATTTCTCGTCTCTTCTGCATAGCTTGATGATGCAGGTTCTTCAATCATATTCAGTCTTGGAAGGTAGTTGTAAACTTGTGTCCCTTTGCTTGCTCTTGGAAGGTCCACTCATTCGTTCAGCTACAAATGAGTCTTTAGGCATGCTTCCCTCCTTCTTATCCTTCTTCATCATCTCTCCATGACTGGATAGTGTAGATGTTCCTAAAATTCACTCATGACAGGACGACATCAATCCAAAAACTCCATACTCTAAGAAGGTGCATTATTATCCATGAAATGAGCTTGGGACAAGTGACAGGATGGGAGGCAGGGCTCAGTGACTATGCATTGCACAGTTCTAGTTGGTAGGGAGAGAGCTTGGTCAATGAGACTGCGCAGAGCATAGATATGGCTTGAATGAGGAACTTTTGAGCACATTCCTCACGGGGGAGAAAAATTTCACAGTTTAGGTCGACAGTGGCTAATGTGGGATGAGACCCTAGGAGACAGATCTGTGCAATTTCCAAAGTCAAGGAGGACTGGTAATCAGAGAGGCCTGGAGGACCAATCTGTGCAGTTCTTTAGGAAAGTGAGCTCCTGTTGAGGGAGGGTCACTAGAGGACACATTTGCATAGCTCTAGAGGCCAAGGGAGGTTGGGATCTCAACCCATTGTGGGATTCTAGCAAGAAAGGGAAAAGCTTGAGGACTAAAAGTGTGAAGTGCACAGTTCAAGACAGATTGGGAGGCACAACTGTTCAATTCTGGAGGTCAAGGAAGGATGTTGGACTCAAGAAAAACGCATAGCAACAACCCTGGAGGAAAGTGATTGCGCACTATGTAGTTCCAAGAAGCAAGGTCACATCAATGAGGGCTAAGATTGTGCAGTGTGCAACTCAGACAAGGCCCGGTGAAGCTGAGTTTCCCAATCGGGAAGATTTTCCAAAAATGGCTAAGTGCGGGAGGGAGATTGACTCATGATGAACTTGAAATGCGATTACACACTTAGCATACTTCAACGACATGACAACTTAGACCATCAAAACAACAAACAAAGCATTACTCTTTGAGTGACTGACTCAGTACAAGAAGAAACAAGTGCAACACTTACAATAGACTTTAGGACGACTATGATGACACTTGTGCGATGGTGTTTAAGACCTTGTGTATGAGTGACACATATGTTTACATGGTTAGGACAAATCGTATACATAGAGGTCAATGATTCGAAGAGAAAATGACATCAACCCATGGTATTCATCCACCCATGGTATTCATTCACCCATAGTATTTACCTGTGGTATTGTAACTGAAAAAGACTATAAGTAACAAATCACATTTTGTAAAAGGATAGTCTGTCCACCATAATGTAGTCCTTACAGTTATTATTTGTTTTAATAAAAAGTTTCTTTGTGGTTTTTTTATTATGTGTTATCTCATTTTCTTTCTGGCATTGCAATTTTTTCAGATCTTGGGGGCCTCTTCCCCATGATCCATTTCAATTTTTTTAGATCTTGGGGACCTACCCCCAAGATTCGGATTAGTGGTATTAGAGCAGGTTACGATTCCATGGGAATGAGGGTTTAATACATATTCTGGTTTCAATTTTTTTAACAATATTCAACAAACCTCGGGCACGTGCTGAGACCTCCATAGAGCACTTTCTTGGGCCAAGCAGGAATAATTTTTCTTTTTTCATTTTTTTGCAAGAATGTTTTTGGGCAGCGATTTTGCACATCATACCTGAAAAATTTGGTGAAAATTTTAGAAAACCAAATAACAGATCTGGATTCCTTGCAAAAAAATACCAAAATTCAAAAGAAAAAATCGACCGAATTGGAGTTCCAATGAGGGAGATATTGCTGATTTAAAATCATCTATGTTGTAGATTTTTTCTGATGACAATTGGTGGATGGCGAATCTCCTATCTTTTTTGCAGTTTTTGTATAGAATTTCAAAACAATTATTGCATATCTAAGTTCCTCTCGAAAAATCACCTAAGTTCATAAAAACAATGGGTTGAATCAGAGTTTGGATGTGGGAGATATTGCTGATTTAAAATCAGCTATTTTTCAGAACTTTTGTGATGGTAGAATAGTTGCACCGTAAATTTGAGATTCCAAAGTGTCCAGATAAGGATTTCCAACACATGGGAAGTTGAAGAATGGTCATTATGTTTCCAAAAATAGGTTATAATAAAGGTTCTAAGTTATATTGATTGAGTTATGTCCATTTTAAATATGAAGCAGCATTCAGAGCGGGTTCCCTTTGGAGACGTGCCCTCCCACCCCGCTTTAGTAGGCACCTGCTTCACATTCATCAGTTTTAGCATAGCAGCATTCGGCTTGGGTTCTTTGGAGACATGCCTTCCCACCCCAATCTATTTAGGCACCTACTACTTCATCAACAATCAACATCACGCTTATGCGTCAATTGCACAAAATCCTTGTCATTGAAGTCCATTTTCTAGGCTGCACACTATTAGTATCATAGTTGGTCACACACATTATAGGGTATCTCTATCCTCAGATCTTCATTTGTCATGGTTATGGGTCATCCACAAACCCACACTTCATTGAAGTCCATTTTCTAGGACACACACTGCCAGTATCACAGTTGGTCACAAGCATTACAGGGTATCTCTATCCTTGGATCTTCGTTCATCATGGTTATGGGTCATCCACAAACCCACACTTCATCGAAGTCCATTTTCTAGGCCACACACTGTTAGTATCACAGTTGGTCACAAGCATTACAGAGTATCACTATCCTCGGATCTTTGTTCATCATGATTATAGGTTAACAACATAAAACCCTTCTCTTCAGTGGCTCTTGATATTCAAGAAAGGCTTCGTAGGAGGGAATTTCACGCAATGGGGACCATTGCTTCTTAAGGAGGAAGGAATGATCCGAAGAGAAAATGGAATCAACCCATGGTATTCATCCACCCATGGAATTTACCCATGGTATTATACGTGGCATCCACCCATGGTATTCATTCACCCATGGTATTTTCCCATGGTATTATGACATCCACCCATGGTATTCATTCACCCATGGAATTTACCCATGGTATTGTAACTGAAAATTACTATAAATAACAACTCATATTTTGTAAAAGGACAGATTGTCCACCACAATGTAGTCCTTACTGTTATTATCTATTTTAATAAAAAGTTTCTTTGTGGTTTTGTTATTGTGTGTTCTCTCATTTTATTTATGACATTGCAATTTTCCAGATCTTGGGGGCCTCTCCCCCAAGATCCATTTCAATTTTTTTTAGATCTTGGGGGCGTACACCCAAGATCTAGATCAGTCGACCTTTAAAACCATAGAAGGCTCGCAAACATGTCAATGCCAAGAGATGAAAGTTGATCCAACAAGCGAAAGGGAGAAAAACACTTAGAGAAAACACATGGAATGAATTTCAGTGTTTGCGACCATAAATGTCATTGAAGACATAATGATATGACAATAATAAGATGTCATTCATACTACACTAAGAGGTGTATTTCAACTTCATGAGTTGTGTGTGTGTGTGTGTGTGTGTGTGTGTGTTTTTTCTTACCCTCTAAAGGTTTGTGAATCAGATGGAGTCTTCAAGTGGTCCTGACCTCTGATCTTCTATCATACCCCATGGTTCCTTGGTCTTCTTATTTGATGATTATCTTTTCTCCTCAACTCCATAAGTATCATCTAGCATGTCCTCCTTATTCATCTCCTTCTTAATCATCTTTCCATAGTCTTAGTAAAATTCATGTATCTATAATCCACTCATGACAAGACAACATTATTTTGATAAACCCTTAGTCTAAGATGTTGCATGATAATTCATTGACTGAGTTGAAACTAGTGTTAGGTTAGGGTGAGAAGGCTCAGTGACTGGGATGGATTGAGGGATAAAAATTCACAGTGCCCATTGAGGGACAAAATTGCGCAGTTCAACCAGGCAGTGGGTGATGCAAGATGAGACCCTCGAGGACAAATTTTCGTAGTTTTTAGAAGAAGGGGGACTGGGCAGTGAGATCCGACTGAGGAAGGTCATTGGAGGTAGGCTCTGTACAATTTTAGATGCCAAGGGATGTTTTGATTTTGGCGAATTATGCAATTCCAACAGGTAAGGAAAAAGCTTGAGGGTTGCAGATGTGAAGCACGTAGTTTAGGAGGAATGGATGAGGCTAGGTTGCTAGGAATACCCAAATTTGGCTAAGTGTCGGATCAGTGGAACTAATGTGAAAAGTGATAGACCTTGACTGTGACCATAGACTGAGACACTTAGTGACACAACACAAATCATCCATAACATATGAAAACATACTTCTCTTAATGCAACAACCTTTGTGGCAACTTACGACAAGTGCGGCTCCAACAATAAACTTTGTGAGGATAATTATGACACTTACGTAATAGTGCGTCAAACTTTGGAAATGAGTGTGAAACATGTCTATATGATGGGAACAACTCATTTTCACCAAGATTTCCCCTTGAAGCAAACCAAAACTTCCCTTTACATGACAAGCGATAACTCCCATGCCCAAAGATGACACTTGCTATATAAATATAAAAGCGTGAATGACTCTCGAGATCGAAGAAGGGAGCTTGAAATCATCAACTTATCAATAAGTGACTAAGGAGCGATTGATCACAGGATCTACAGTAGGCTCCAAAATTTGAGTCTAGGTCAAAATTTTAGAGGTTATTGCACCCACTACAACACTTGGCGACACACTAGTAGAATCCAACTTCTCTTTTTTGGTTAACTCCTTCTGTGCAGGGCCTTGGTTCTTCAGGAAGTATTGATTCATCATGAAGATTACCTTGGCCTTCTCACTTACCCCATGAACAGACATGGTCCCCTCTATACGTTCTCAGTCGAACACAACATAATATTCAACAAAATCACAATGTTTTGAGTAGGGAAATGTAGTGTAGCTTGCAAGCTTAAGATTTTCAAAGTATGACTTTTCATATTTGGTGTTTCTCCACTGCCAACGGACCTGGACAGTACCCAGATGGAGTCACACATTAACACAAAATTGCTCTGCTTCCAGCGAGCTTGGACATTACCCTGATGGAGTTTATTTCTTCACCTCTCTGCACAGGAAGCCTTTCTCTTCTTTCACCTTTTTTTTTAAAGGAAAATAGATCTGATCATACTCAGTAGTCATGCCAAGACAGTGAGGACCTACCATAACCATTAGTGAACGTTGAAACGCCTCGCCTAATTGAAAAAAATTTGAAGAGAGATGTTGAAAAATGAAGATCAAGGGGTGTGAAACCACTGCCATTGGATGCGTTGATGGGAAAATGATAAACTGAATGACAGGCACCAAAGACTGAGAAAATATCAGATGAGCTAATTGAAGCATCAGATTCTCGGTTTGCAATAAATGAAGAAAAATCAATTTGAACAATCTCACGAATGATCTGAAAAATCGAACCAAGTTCCTTGCGAGCCAAATATGAAATACCACCTTCCTGCAACTGGGGACAAAATGTACAAGCATCATAGTCATCAAAAGAGTTTGAAAATGATGCTAGCACCATAAATGCATTAGACCAGTTGGGACATGGTGAATGAAAAAGAACTTGATTCATGTGACAACTTGCGCATTCATTATCACTCAAGAAGATATTTGGTGTGATGAGAGGACAAATTTACAATATAAAATTCGCAAGAAGACCAAGGCACCGACCATTAAGGGATAAATTTGATAAGTATGATTCCTTTGGGCAAAGATAGTCCTTGGAATGATCAAATTTACAATTTCTTAACTCTATGAGAGATGTACATTCCCAACCCAAGTTTGATGCGACAGATTTGCATGAAGATGAATAAACTGTAACAGATTCTTGAATTGAGATAGAAGTAAACTATTCAAAATTTGAAAGGTCACACCCAAAATACCAAACATTTTTCACAAGGAAATTTACATTGAGTGAAACCATGCAAAGAGATGAATTATGAGAGAAAAACCAGATTTGACTTAGTTCGGGGGGCTTACCAGAGTCACGAGATCCTGACATAACCATCAACGGAAGTTGAAGTGCCTCGACTCCCTGGCAGGTCTCAAAACTTCCTAGGACTGTAGAATCACATTTTGAAGCTTAAACTAGATCATGCATGGCTTGAGGATAACTGCTATTTCTGGTTTCAGTAAGACCACTTCTCATTAGATATTAGGCATCTTTGTCACAGATTTTACCTGATTTTTCAATTTCAACAACCAGATTTCTCAATTACAGAGGCTCTTATGATCGCAAATGTATCGGTGAGATCTCATGAGCAAGCTGATTTGAAGAGTTGTCTTCATACAAGAGAGGAGATGATGAGGGATGGGAAGGGTACTTTATGATTTGACTGCTTTCAATTTCATCATGGAAAACCTCACTACCTTTTGTCAATCAAGGAGATAACTCCTCAGATGAAGAAACTGAAGAGCATGGAGTATCTTCGTCACAAGTAGATGCATTGTAAACAGTAGGAAACAAGGGATAGTGAGGTGAAGAGGAATTTTTGATATGAACATATTCTTTAACCAAAGCAGATTCTAGATCTAAATAAAATTTTCATGAGAAACCGAAAGATCATATGTTATGCTTGGGCATTCGTCATGACATACAAAAATAGATTCATTATCATTGGAATTATTATTGCCCAAGGTTGGGGGTTGATTGAAAGAATGATTGCATTGGATTCTCTACTAGGATTAGCATATTGAGAATCATTCAAGAATGGAAACAAAATATCTTGACATGGAACGTTATGAAAAAGAGAGGAAAAATTGAAAGCATCCTCACCTTTCTGCTCCTCTACCTGTGTAATGTGACTACTTTGTCCCTGCTCTTAATTTGGGCCAACAACTTGAGAATGAAGAGAATATGAAGAACCAACTAGTGGAGAAGATTGATCAAGTGGGTCATGGTACAAAGAGTCACAATATGTAGATGATAGAGGATAACATAAATATGGATTAGCTTTGAGACTAGATTAGTGAATAGTGACAACACCTTGCAGAACGGAGAAGTGAGTCTTCATTGTAGGTTTCATAAGTTGTTCTGGAATTTCCTCCATTGAATAGGAAGAATAATGAGAACATGGACTAGAGATTTGATTCGCAGATTTCCCAAATTTACAATCACTGCAAGGAGGCACCTTCATCGAGACCAGAAAAGGAGGAGGACAAAGAAAAAAGGGGTAGTAAGATCCTCATTTGAAATTTGAGGTGCCTCATGATTCACAAGAGTTGGGGAAGAAGACAAATCAAGAGGTTCAGGCTCACAGTATGAAAATACATGAACCAAGTGCTCAAACTCTTGTTTCAAGAAATCCCAATTCAAATGTTTTTCAAGAATTTTGTAACAGAGGTGAAGGAATTGAACAGAAAAATCCTCAACTCATTCATCAAGATTCATCCTTAAATGATTGATTCTTCCACAAACATATTGGTAGTTATACTTATGGGAGGGTTTATGAAGCATCTTGGCAAGATGATCGAATAAATTGATAGAAGTAATGGGTAATGTATGACACCATCGATTAACATGAATTTCGACTGTGAGGGTGATTAATCTAGCCATGACATCTTTGGAACATATTTTGTGAGAAAAATAAAGACAAACAACTTGAAACAGATGTTCTAGAAAATTTGATTCACCCTCACCATCGAACTTGAATTCAAAAAGGTTATGAATAACTTCCCCGGGGATGGTACAATTAAGCTCTTTAGAAAATCATCCCAGGATTATGATTTGGGGAAGAACCATTTTAAATAAGAGATTCAAACGAGACTCAATGGGCGCAGCCTATACTCTGGTCCTCCTTCTAGTGCCATTTTGTTGATGGTGATGGAAATTCATCAACTAAGGGGATCTCCCCAATATGAAGTCCCAATTAGACCTCACACTGTTTGGTGTAGTAGTCCCATAGGACATAAAGGCTTGGTTTCCAAATCCTTAAAGAATTTCCTTGGCTCTAGCTATCAGCACATGAGAGTGATGCAATGGTATCTTCAAAAAGAAAGGTGAGTTTGTTTGGTGAGTGTGCAATGCAACTGTGTCTAGGTTCTCTTACTGAAAAGTGAGGAGAAAAGTGAGTCTCTAAGTGAGAGGTAATAGTACCACCTAGGAAGAGACACACATGAACCAGAAGGACCTATCTAGCATCGAGTGAAATTTTCGACAATGGACGCAACAATCGTTACAACCAACAAACAAGGGAAGATCTGTTTAACATCCAGCGAAATAGTCCACAACGGATGTGATGGTCATTATAACCAATAAGTAAAGAAATATATGTCTAGTATCCTACGAAATAGTCCACAAGGGTGAGACAAAAAAAAAACCATTACAACACATTCTCAACAATATAAGCACTAAAATAACCGATATAGTTCAACTATCTTAGTACATGTGAAAACAAACATGAAATACAAACGTCCACAGAATAATATTACAAACATTCATAAGTCATGCATGAAGAATGTGTTGGCCTTAAAAGGATTATGTTACTAAGAAAAAGTTCCAAGACACATATTTACATTGTACATAACTAGCCCCACTACTGGGACATTGGAGCCACTCCTTGCTCCTCAAAGAACTAGTTGGTCTCTATAATGCCTTGTGGGAGGAGCCAAGGTGAAGAGTCCTTTGCTCATACGATTAGGGGGTATATATAACCAAGGGTGATGCATTCCCCTTGTGATTATTTAGCTACCCTCATGACTATTCAACTTCCTATGACTTTTCAACTTACATGACTCTTCATATTCTTATGTGTCCATTAGACTTTCACTTTACAATATATTTGATTGACAATATACATGGCCCACAATAGTGATGTGGAACATGAAAACTCATGGCATGACTTGACACGACACTACTAAAATAAATTGTCTTGATGATATGGGAATGGAAAGTCATTATTGCTGCTGAGTGCTAGATGTGTTCTTAGATATGCTTTCTCTTCTCTTCCTCATAGCTTGATGATGCAAGGTCTTCAATGATATTCGGTCTTGGAAGGTGGTTGCAAACTTGAGTCCCTTTGAATTCTATTGGTAGGTCCACTCATCCTTTCAGCTACAAATGAGTCTTTCGGCATGCTTCCCTCCTTCTTCTCCTTCTTCATCATATTGCCATGACTGGATAGTGTACCTATTCCTGCATTTCACTCATCACGGGACTACATCAATTTGAAAAATCACTACTCTAAGAAGGTGCATTATTAATCATGAAATGAGCTTGGGATAAGTCACAGGCTAGGAGGCAGGGCTCAGTGACTATGCATTGCACAGTTCCAGTTGGTAGGGAGATAGCTTGGTCACTGAGACTACGCAGAGCGCAACTCATGCTTGACTGAGGAACTTTTGAGCATAGTCCTCACTTGGAAGAAAAATTGTGCAGTGGCCACTGGGATTCAGGATTACGCAGTTTAGGAAGGCAGTGGCTAATGCGAGATGAGACTCTGGGAGACAGATCTATGCAGTTTCTAAAGGCAAGGAGGACTGGTCGGTAGAGAGGCTTCAAGGACCAATCTACACAGTTTTTGAGGACAACGAGCTTCGGCCGAGGGAGGGTCACTAGAGGACACATCTCGTAGTTCTGGAGGCCAAGGGGGGCTAGGCTCTTTGCACATTGCAGGGTTCTAGTAGGCAAGGGAAAACCTTAAGGACTAAAAGTGTGAAGTTCACGATTCAAGGAAGACTGTGAGGCACAACTGGGAAATTTCGGGGGTTGAGGAAGGCTGTTGGACTTAGGAGTTGCACATAGAAACAACCCTAGAGGACAAGGAATGTGAACTGTGCAGTTCTAAGTAGTAATTTCACATCATGAGGGATGATACTACATAGTGCACAACTCAGACAAGTCCTAGTGAAGTTGAGTTGGTCGGTCGGAAATATTTTCCAAAAATGGCTAAGTGCGGGAAGGATATTGAATTGTGATGAACTTGAAATGTGATCACACACTTAGCATACTTCAATGACACAAAAACATAGACCATCGGAAAAAAAAATAAAGCGTTACCCTCTGAGTGACTATCTCAAGACAAGAAGCGACAAGTGCAACACTTACGATAGACTTTAAGATGATCGTGATGACACTTGTGCGACGGTTTTCAAGGCCTTGTGTATGAGTGCGACGAATATTTACATTGTTAGTAAAACTCATATAAACATAAGGCGACCTTCAAAACCACCATAGAAGACTCGCAAACATGTCATAATCGTCAAACATGCCAAGATATGACAGTTGATCCAACAAGTGAAAGGGAGAAAAACACTTAGAGAAAACACATGGAATGACTTTTAGTGTTTGCGAACATACATGTCATTGAAGACATATTGATATGAAAATGATAAGATGCCATTAATACTACACTAAGAGGTGTATTTCAACTTCATGAGATGTGTTTTGTTTGCCATACCTACCCTCCAAAGGGTGGTGAATCAGATGGAGTATTCATGCAAAACCCGACCTCTGATTTTCTGTCATACCCGAGGGTTCCTTAGTCTTCTTATATGATGATGATATTTTATCCTCAATTCCTTAAGTATAGTCTAGCATGTCCTTCTTCTTCATCTCCTTCTTAATCATCTTGGCATAGTCTTGGTAGAATTCATGTATCTGTAATCCACTCATGACATTGTGACGTTAGTCTGATAAAACCCTAGTTTAAGATCTTGCATGATAATCCACTGACTGATCCAGAACTGGTATTAGGTCAGGGGGGAGAAGACTCAGTGACTAGGTTGGAGTGAGGGATAAGACCGCACAGTGCCCACTAAGGGAATAATTTGCGCAGTGCCCACAGAGGGATAGAATTGTGCAGTTCAAGCAGGTAGTGGCTGCTGTGGTATGAGGCCCTGGAGGAAAAATTTGTGCAGTTTTCAGAAGCAAGGGGGACTGGGCAGTGAGCTCTAGCTAAGGGAAGGTCACTGGAGTTAGCCGCTTCATAGTTTTGGATTCCAAGAGACATTGGGATTTTTTCTCATTGCGAAGTTCCAAAAGGCAAGGAAAAATCTTGAGGGTTGCATATGCAAAGTGCACGCTTTAGGAAGGTTGGATGAGGCTTGGATGCTAGGAATCCTCTGGAATTTGGCTAAGTGTCAAACCAGTGGAAACGATGTGAATAGTGATAGAAATTGACTATGACCACACACTTGGAAACTTAGTGATACAACATAAATCATCCAAAACATATGAAAACATACTTCTATTAATGCAACAACCTTTGTGGTAGCTTATGACAAGTGCGGCTTTGACGATAGACTTTGTGAAGATAATTGCGACACTTGTGTAATAGTGAATGAAACTTTGGAATTTAGTGTGAGACATGTCTACATGATGGGAAAAACTCATTTTCATAAAGATTTCCCCTTGAAGCAAACCAAAAATTCCCTTTGCATGACAAGCGATAACTTCCATGCCGAAGATGACACTTTCTATATAAAGATAAAAGCGTGAACGACTCTTGACATCAAAGAAGGGAGCTTGAAATCATCAGCTTACCAATAAGTGACTAAGGAATGATTGATCACAGGATCCATGCAGGCTCCAAAATTTGAGTGTAGGCCAAAATTTTGGAGGGTGTTGCAACCACTACAACAGGTGTTCAAGTCCATGGTCATTACCAAGATTGATTAAGTTTTTTTTTTTATTTCTAAAGTTAAATTCATTCATCAATGTAGTATTAGAATTGGTAAGTAATTTTCACTTATTTCAAGTGTTGTAAGAAACTTCATGTATTAATCCATTTGTGAGTAGGGACTCTTCACCAATATGAAAATTTAAGGATGATCAAGAATTTATTGAGTAATGAAGGGTATGTTACCACAATGATCTTTTCAAATCCTTGTCTAAAGTTTATAATTATAACTAGGGATGAGTCTACATCTCAAGAAGCAATAAAAGAGAAAATAATCGATGAGAAACTTCTACAAGAAGAAGATCTAAAAGTTGTTTTCAATAATCTTTGCAAGCGTGTGGAGGAGATAAAAACCTATGGAAAACTTTTGATGGAGAACATACATTAAAGATAGAGATAGAGGAATTTCTTGCATGCATGTTACCATATCCCTTAAGCGTTTAAGAGTGAAATGGACAACTATTAGAAGAATTTCATTGCATAACAAAGGAAGACATGCAAACCATTTTCAGTAAAAAATCCAAGAGATTCATGTGGACAATAATTGTTAGAAATATATTGTTAGTGATGGCAAAGAAATAGAAGATGATGGCAAATGCGTAGATAGTTGCAAGAAGAATGGTTGAGGTTCAGATAATTTGGAGCAATTCCATTTCAGAATATCATCTTAGTAGCTCATGGACACTGCTTAGATGGATAGAGCTATGAAAGAGATCTTCAACAGTACATGGAAGTCAATAAATGACCTTATAAATCAAAAGTTATTGTAGGTCAAAGTTCATCAAATAAAAGAAGTTAAAATAGTAAACCAATCAAGGTTCTAGGTTAGCAAGGTCCCAATTCGAGTCTCGTCTATTATGTGCCCCAACTTGGTCAGGCCTATCGAAAATTTGGACCATCAAGTGACTCAGGAGATGGGATAGTTAGGTTGGTGCACAAAAAGAAATGAGTCCCAAGACCCAAGCCTCAACCATGTGGGACTCGGTTCAATAAGACAGATGGTGATGGATTTATTTGGCTCTATTTTGGCATTTGTCTAAACATGGTGGAGACATTGGTGGAGAATGACCATTATACAATGGGAAACTTCATGTGATGGATGTATGCCCCACATCTCCTTAGACCCATCGAAGAAATTGTGTGGGGGCATGCCTACCCAAAGGTTAAAAGCCAAGGGGGTCCATTATTAGCAGTATTTCCCATACCATCGATCAAGATGATTGACGGTCTATGTTAAAAGAAGGAAACCCCTCCCCTTTACTATAAAACCACTGAAGGGGTTTCTATGTAAAACCATGATGGTAAATTAAAATGGCGCAATGAAAGTTTGAGAGAGTTGGGATGAGGAAGCATCAAGAGTATGTGGACATGTCAACACAGTAGTGGAACAAACATTGATTGTTGCATGAAAGAAGTGGGAGGCCCCACTAGATAGCTCACCCTATAGGTCTAACCCTAGAGGAGCTAGAGGTAGGTGTAGGTTTAAGGCTCTGGGATGACATGGTGCCAAGATGACATGGCGAGGCTAGATTTATGACAAATGGCTAAAATATTTAACGAAGAAATTCCTTTCAAAACACCAAGGCACATGGACAAACTAGAAGAAGACACATGGTACAATTTGATAGGCCGAAGGAGACATAGTGGCATAATAATGTCAGCATGATGTGGCACCAATGAGAGGATGACATGTGGCATGTAAATTTGGCATTTTTGGGTGGTCAAGTGAGATGAAAATGGGTGACACATGGAAACCTTGTAGAGGTGGAAAATAGATAGCAGACACATCACCTCGAAAGGGAAACCTTGAAATATTTCGAAGGTGTGAAAGATTAACTGTTTAGGGAAGTAGTTCTGAGACACAATGGCATTATGCATGGAAAGACAACTCACCTCAACATGACTGTAATTGGTCCATGTGTAAGTGGTGTGGTATCACAGGGATACACAATTCTTGAGAAGTGACCTAGAGGTTTCAAAGTAAGTAGAAAAGAGGTTTCTTTGGGATATGGTCGAGTGCAAGTGGATGCAACTGATGACAAGGTGGGTCCACACATGACACATAATCTCGAATATCAACTCAAAGGCACACCGAGATAAATAAGTTGGGGTCTAGCATTTGGGACCAAGACTCGATTCTGTGAGGTTATCAAGACCGAGGGCACAAAAGGTTGAATAAGCAGTGGTTAATCCCTTGAGGCTAGAACGAAGTGCCTTGGGCATATAATGAAGGCTTATTGCATGAAACATGCCGACAACTTATAAATTTGGCACAATGTGCCAAATTTGGTGAATAACACCAAACTGACAGGGAAATAAAGTTTCAAAATAAAGCTTGAATGAGTTTGAAACATAGATGGAGGAATGGATAGATTTGAACGTGTATTTAGTAGTATGGCTAAATTTGGAGTCAGAGAAATTTAGAAGAAACTCTGCTAAAACATGTAAAAATTATAAAATGGGAAATTTGGACAGATAAGCTCAGTTTTTCTTACAGAGACAAAAGATCATAGTTTGAAGACTTATTATACACATCAAGAAAACATTCTAGAAGAGAAAAAACAAGAATTTAATGAGATCAAAGCCTCTGATAAGTGAAAATTAAGTGCAAGTTAACTATAGCTCAGGATCTAAAAATATTAGTCCTACATCTTTCTATGTAGAATCAAATTTTCAAGAGGTGTATAGTTGTGTGTTGGTTGTATGGTGTTTTGGTCGTTCAATTATGGTTTAGAGGTGGAGGCTAGTGAATTCATCAGTGATCATAGGTTATTGAAGATTATTTTATGGTATTTGGGGTGAGTAATTGAGGTCAATAATTATTTGTTTAATGAAAGGAAATTTCCTTCATGATTTGAGTTTTAAAATTGTATGAAAGATGAATCAAGGAGGTCAAGCAAGTGGAAATTTGTAGATTAGGGCTTGTAGCTCCTTCCAGTAGTGGTTGATAAATAGTTAGGGGTTGGATCTCCTTTCATTCGTAGCTGATAAAATAGGGGTTGTAGCTCCTTTCAATTGTAGATGATAAATTAGGGAGTAGTAGCTAGGCTTCTGGTTGTAGGAAGATAAATTTGTAACAACAAATAGAAGCTTTCTTTTGTGAAAATAATTGAAGAGAAGTTTGAAGAATTTATGTGTTCTATTTGTGTTTCTAATGATTGATTCTTGTGATGTTGATATGAATTGTTTCTGAAGTAGTTTTTGGTTTCATAGTAATATTTACTAGTGAAAGAAATTTTAAAATTTCCTACAATACTGATTCATCCCCCCCTCTCAATATTGTCTAGGTTTATAACAATAATTGCACATCTCCCTCATACTAGGTTGTATAATGTGTAACACTCCTACCCACCTCATGGAGCTTCCTATTTGAGTGAGAGGTGTTACATAGTCCTAACATGACCTCCATGGTCCTGTCATGTAGGTGTGATCACAAAATTCCTCAATTTTAAACTTCCTTGAAACTTAGAATAAACACCACCATCACATTTGGCTCGTTGAGGGTTTTCCAATGATATAAATTTTTCATGATCTGAGCTATGGATCAAAATTTATGGCCATTTAAACTTGGCCCTTTTTAATCCCTACCACATCATCTTTGGCTACCATGTGGCATCATGGAGTGGACCACGTGGCTTGCCCCATCAAATTTGAAGTCTTCCATGCTAGGCCATGTCCTATAGGGCCCTGCCACATCACTGTGCTCTACCAGTTGTATACCACTATGGCACAAGCCATGTCATATCCTGCTTGGGTCCACCGAATAGGCCCCTTTGTGTTTTTGTGCCCCTTTTTGTGTTATAATCAAATCCTGGTATCAATGTTACTTCCCACCCCATGGCACTGTGCACATTACAAATGTCCTAGGGTGAGATAGAAATCCATCCTTTTCAATCGATGGGAGGATTTCTCGTCTCGAACCCTTGCTCCTCGAAAAAATTCCTCATCCCATTATGATTTCATATTACAAAGGTCCTGAGGCAAGACGAAAATATATCCTCGTCAATCAATGGGAGGATTTCCTATCTCAGCTTATCATCAGTATTGTCTATCCACTACCAATTCTATTGCTATAGCAAAGCCCCAAGACCCAAG
The DNA here is from genome assembly GCA_031772625.1 of Pinus tabuliformis. Taxonomy (NCBI): domain Eukaryota; kingdom Viridiplantae; phylum Streptophyta; class Pinopsida; order Pinales; family Pinaceae; genus Pinus; species Pinus tabuliformis. Next base: position 1,132,318,041 of record CM062809.1, on the reverse strand, counting down.
ACCTTGAGGTCTCAAGGCATAAAATTCCATGTCAAATGTAGCAATAAATTTCCATATCGCTCTTCATATACCTTAACCTCTCTTCTTGCTACCATAGTGATATACACTAAGGCCAAAGCTCGAGATGACATCACTTTGTATTCATGTTGACATCATCCTGAGATGACATCCTACTGATGATACACCCTCCACATGGGATCCTCCAAGGGTGCCATGTGTCACTCATATTTGAGCTCCTTGGCCCTCCAATATGACTAATTATGGCTACCACATGGAGCACCACTTATGCACCATGTCAGTGCTAGTTCTATGCCATCATGCTAATGAATCCCTGAGCGTAGGTCCCGACCCTTGTGCAAAACATGGTTTTAAAGTTATAAGCCATTCATTTTTAATGGAGCCAACCTTTGTCCTCCACGTATCTTGTCCTGCCTCTCTCTCCTAGCATTATGAGAATTCATGTAATTTCTTCTGAGCTTATATATATATATATAGATATATAAGCAATATTCCTTTTTAATTTAACACAATGACACATGCAATTCACAACACAATCCATTTATATAACGCAACTCATTCATCATGTTGGGCCTCCATTTTGAAATAGTTCACACACCTTTTTCCATGTGATTACTTATGCTTCTACCTAGTTCTTATCATTATCATCATCGTTTTGGACATCCTTGGACTACTATCGAAATTTTAAGCATGATAAGGTAAATTGTTAATTATTTAGTACATTTACTTTGTTTTCAATGTTTTAAAAGAGGTTTACATAAGAATTTTAATAATGATGGTCAATGTGGAGGATCAGTTCTTGTGCTAGCCGAAGGGTTCATGTTCACTCAGTTCAGTTCATATTCGCAAAATATTGTTCTTATTCCTACCTCATCATTTGTCACATGTCCAATTGTCATGGTGAGAATTGAGAACATGGGTTTTGTAGAGAAGGGGCCTGAGATGGTTTTATGCTTGTAACATCCATCGATAACCTCGAATGAAAATGCATGGAGTTAGATTTTTTTTTATAGAATTTACCCATGGGTAACTATTCAAATTCACGGATAAATATCTAAATTACTATTCTAGATTCTTCATTAACTATTAGATAAAATATTCATCATTACATAGAGTAACTTTAATAAAGGAATAGTAATTTACATAACCATTACCAACCATTGTTGTAGCATATTAACATAAACTTTCAGATGTAAGCTTGCATCAATTCCATGATTCTTTTAACTCATTTAATTAATCACATTCCTGATAATATAAATGCCATGTCATGAAAGGAATAAACATCATAAAATTGCACAAGTAGTAACCACATCATTAGACATCGATATTCCCTGGAAACTCGGTAGGGTGAAAACTAACAAAATTTTAATTTTATTATTAAATACTCATGAGGGTGTTCAACAATGGTTATAAGGAAGTCCATCCCTTGACCATTGTCATAAAATATTACATAAAATATCATCTCAAAAACAAAATAACTAGTTAGAAGCTATTATATTCATCATGACATCATTTACCCATAAACCCTTGAGCATTATGTCTTTAGGGATTGGTTCTTCCCATCAATGGATTATCATACAATTGAAATTCCTTCAACCTGCATAGACCGCTAACTTATTTCCTTCCATAACGGTAAACATAATCCATATTTTCATATGTCGCAACCTTTTCCTACAAATGCTATTGTCAACAACCTTTTATATCATGATTAAATCAAGTATTAATCAAACAATTCATAAATCTATACTAGTGATGCTTCACCATCTATTCATGTACATTCACGAAATGCAAATAAAATATCATGATATGCTTCCTTTAACAACACTGCATATGCATTTGTTATAAGCATATAACCATCAAAGCATGTTTATAAATAAATACCACATTAACTATTATTCCCCTCACACAAGCACACATTCTTGCAAGACAAATCACTACAATTGTCTAGACATTCCTTTAAAGGAAACTAACACATCAGTTATGATCTTCGTGAATTCAAATTACTTAAACTTTATCAAAAGAACTGGCCCTTCAACTATTAATTTTGGTGCATGAAAATATGTAAAGAAAGTTAACACAATGAATGGTGTTCCTATGCATGCAAATGCATATAATTTCTAGAAGAATCTTCCAAAAAAAAAATAACAAAATAGAGTATGCAAATACATGTTTCCGTTTCGAGGAAATATAGCACAATATGGTATGCAAAAACATGTTTTATTTTCCATAAAAATAATGCAATAAAGCATACAAATACATGTCTTCTTTTCCAAAAAAATTTACTAGCATTACCCATATATATATATTCCAAGGAAACCAACACATTACTATGGTTTTTTTGCATGTAAATTCATCTTCTTTCCCAAAATATCTTTTCCAATTTAGGCTAACACGACACGTTATCATTTCCTGCATGTAAATGTATATTCTTTCCAAACTAAAGCTAATACAAATCTTGCATGCATATACATGATCTTATTCCAAAAGAAACTAACATAATAGTTATGATAGCATAAAAATAATCAAATGAAAAATAACAATTTGGCAATCTCAAAAAATCCTTCGATTCCTCAACATGGCTGATACAACCATGAATGGTAAAGATTGTTCTGCAACGATTATCTACGTGGTAGGAGCGAGAGGTTTCATAGCCTCATGGTTGATTCAACACTTGTTGGACAAAGGCTACACTTTGCATGCAATAGTGTGTGATCTAGAGAACAAGGAAAAGGTGAAGCATCTCTTGGACATTTCAAAAGCTAGGGAGAAGCTCAAACTTTTTAAAGTAGATATAATTGAAAAAGGCAGTTTCAACACTGCCATCAACGACTGTGACAACATTTTTTGTTTGGCAAGTCCCATCGATTTGCATCCAAATATCCTGAGAAATATGCAGCCAATTCTCACAAGGTCCCATCGGGGTTTCTCACGTTTTGGACAGAGTCGTTAGTCCCGACATGGCTCCTCTTGAAAGGTTTGCACCCAAACTGGGTCTTCTATGTTGGCTCTACCACATCGGGGTCTGTGAGAGTGAATATAGATATTTCGTACTCCACTTATTTGCGCCCAAAATCTCAGATCTGTTTATGGGAGGTGAGATGGGCTATAGACAATGGTTTTTATTCCATTGGGATAATATATGAATTTTCATCATGGACAAGAAATTGTCAGGAACTGCATGCAAAGAAAAGGCCATCTCCAACAACAAAGGGAACAATTCGATGGAACAAGAAAAGGTCGAGAGGAGCATGGTCAGATAAAATTTGGGGTTTTGGACCCAACTATCAAACGCAGAGAAAAATAACACAAGTTTAAATATAGGACAAAATTCCAAAGGTGACGATAGAGGGGCATACGCAGATCTGAAGGATTTGTATGAGGTCTTTATCAAAACTATTTCTGGGAAATCGATAATGTTATGGGTCTGGAGTACTGATCAAGTGACATATCTAAAGCAAAAGGCCCAAAATGTCACAGGTATTTATGCTTCATTACAAAGTTTGATTTTTCCAAGAAAAGATTACAAGAATAGATCCATTTGAAAGATTATGACATTCAAAGGAACTCTACCATTATCTAGAATCTAAGATGACAAGGAGGTGCCCTAGGAGTAAGCACATCAGCCAGATCATCATCGACAAACAAGGGTCATGTTAGCCTTGCTACATATCTTTGATTTCTAAAGGTCGGAAGTGAGCTTGGTCCTTGGTCATGCTCAAAAGAGGCTCACAACGGTCATTTTCTCCTTCCCTTGCACCGCTCATTTTCCCTGCATTAGTCCTAAGAACAATTATTTCCTTTATCGGGTCCAGGTATAATCGCTATCGCAAGTTGCATCCCTGTGTGTATAAAGGTTGCACCCCTCGGCTTCCGCCGACGTGATATTTCGATGTGATCTGATCACAATCACACATCGCCATACATGAAGGCCCAAAACCACCAAAAAAAGTCGATTCGACGACTCCCGTCGTGCCCAATAAAGTGACTCGCCCGATCACTCCTCCGCCGTCCGATCAGTTCCGTCAAGATTGAACAGCCTTCACACACTTCGCGCCCATAAAGCGATGGCATGTTAGCGCGCGATGGAGAGTGGTTTTTCTCTCTCCTCCGTCGCTACGTGTCACGCGCTGAATGGAATCGCACGCCCTCACCCTTTTACCGCCTAATGCCCAAAGGCGGTGCGATCGAGACTGCTTACCGCTTAATCCTCTGTCCCCACCCGATAGTCGCTGCACACCTTCGTCGCCCGACCACCGTTGGATCAGTTCCGCCAAGATCCAACAGCCCATGCTCATTCCGCTCCCACTTCTTCCGATATCCCCCACTAAGTCATCTCTACCGTCTATCCTCCTGATCCGACAGCCGACCCTTCTCCTTCCTCCTACTCGTCCACCTGTTATGCAGTCCGCGTCTCTTAACTGTTCCATGCTCCTGAAGGACGAAGGTGACCAGTCTACCAGTACCAGGTGCATTTCCTCCTCAACAACCGCATTCAACAGACAGTATGGCCGAGAAGGAAAAGGACAGAGCTCGAGTAGATAACCACATTTAACAGTTATGGGATTTCATCCTATACGACACTTCAGCCACCTGAGAGAACAACAGAGCACTCGAGGAGATCAAATTCATCCACTAAAGTAAGCAAACTCACCCAGAGACTCCATCAGGCAGTTAAATGCGGTTGGTGGTCAATTATGACCCATCCATACCTAGACTGGCCGAGTGCCTTTGTAATGAAACTCCATATATACCCAGAAACAAGATGTAATCAGGGTTGATGGTTGTTGTTTTGATGTAAGGTTCAACTTCTGGAGACTGTAACTACTTTGATACTTGCAGTGTCTCGTCTTCATTTTCAGCTAATACAAGCTTCTTTTGCTGTTAATTGCTCACTTTCCATTTATCTTCTTTTCCAAGTTGTGCTTGATATGCTGCATTTCTGAACTCTTGATGTTTAGCATTAGAGTAGTTGTCATCCTACCTCTGTGTTAAAATCTTGTATGTATCAGTGAATGAGTTATTCAGGTTTCTTTTCAACTAGTGCCAGAGAGCTGTCATCCTGTCTGTGCATTAGGGAATTAGATTTGCAGACTTCTTTACTGGTTGCAGTCGACCATCACAGGGTCCTGTGCATCTGCTGGTGTGGTCAGTATTCTCCATATTCACCCAATCCTTAAACTGTGAGTAATTGGTGGTCTAAAACCTTGTAGTCTGGGAGTGTTCACGCATGTCTGGAGTTAAGAAAAGTAGAAGTGGTTATCTATCTTGAACAAGCATCATTCCTTCCATTCATCCATTTGCAACAATAAGTTGAATTTGTATTGTTCCCGAGCATCTCCGAGCTACAACCTAGGAGAGTTTCTTGGGGTGATAACAGGTCAAGCTTCTTTCAAAGGTGTATTAAGAGGGAAAGTTGGCACTCAGGACAAACAAACCCAAAATCTGACAATCCCAGTCCCATACATAGTAGAAAAGATGGAAAAGTCTCCAGATTTGTCAATAGAATTACTAGAAGTAAGTGGTCTCTTTAATACTTTACAAGAAAAATATATCATTTATCGATTTAATTGTTTCTGGCCCAAATATGAAGACCTAAGTGAGTGTATCTACCTCAAATGGACCATAGAATGTGATATTTATCTTTGTGAAAAAGGTTTTCTTGTGGTTCAATTTGATACCCAAAAATATTACAATCATGTCATAAATTATGAACCTTGGTCTTGGGGAAGGGAGGGTCTCTTCGTGACCCTGTGTTTCCCTGGTTTTGATGCAAACTCAATGCTAGTCATAAAAATTCTAGTTTGGGTAACGCTACATAACCTCCCACGATCATTTTGGCACCATCTGGTCCTAGAAGGCATCGAAAACTCTTTGGGAAGGTTCTTAAAGTAGGATCAAGAAAGAATGGACAAAGGAATCGTCACTTTTTCCCGTATATGTGTGGAGATGGACTTAAGCAAAGGCATTTCAGATTTTATTCATTTGACACACAAAAAATTTAAGAGGACATAGTGGTTATATTTTAACAACATTGTCTTTAGATGTCGGGTCTACCATCAAATAGGGCACTTGCAAAACACATGCAAAAAATCAAAGAAAAAAACAAAGAAGAGACTGAAAAAAAGGATGGCAATTACCAAAATCCCCATCATCAAATGATGAGGATGAAGAAATGTATGAAACCCAAAAACAACCAGAGACAGGAAAATAATAAGGCTCTCAAGAGGAGGGAGAAGAAAAGGAGGAAGAACAAAACAATCAAGCAGAGAATCCAAATAACTCAACAACGGTTTCGACCCTTGAAAATCAATTAGAGGAAAAAAATAAAAATCAAGGAACAGGTGGAGTCAAGCGATATCACGTATTAGAAATCTCTGATTCAGGAAAAGAAGTTCCAAACATATCCATAAATAATGAACCGGAAATTGTCTTTACTACTCCACCACTTGGGGTTTGGAAAAAAGTTCAAAAGAAAAAAGGAGAAAAAGAAAAGTCCAGTTTATCTGGCAATATGTAATTTTAATTTTTAATTTTAATTTTTTGGTAGCTTTTCTACGATGTGTGTGTCTTGCACATACATGGGTCCCTTGGGACAATTCATGAATGCTTTATGCATCTACTGAATGTAACTTTTCATTTTTATTAATTGAAAGTCGTTGATTTTTTCTTTGGAAAAAAAGCATAAAAATAATCACATATAATTTTTCTAAAGAAATATAGCTCAATAGTTCTTCTATCAATGCAAGTAACATATCTCTATAACACAATGACTATTCTTTGTGCATGCAAGAGCTTATCATAATAACCCTTGTTTTATATATGCAACACATATTTCTTTCTTTAGAATTCTACCATCATTAGATATTCTTTTAAGATTCTTATTATTTTTCACAATAGCTATAGTATACTGGGCATAAGGAGATTTATGACAATCAACTAATCTTTGAGTCTGTAAATTCACGTTTCTTTTTCCAGAGATCTAGGAAAATAGTTATTCTTTGGTTGTGCAAGGTTCACATGTAACCCCTTTCAAGGAAAAATTCTTTTCCACAAAAAGCCATAAAGACCTTCCAAGAATCGCTCAACAAATCGATTTAAGATAATAGATATATATTTATCCTAGGCTCAAGCACACAAGAACATTAAAAGTTTTCCAAGTATTTTTAACACACTTAGAACATGCACATATATATATTTTCTTTTCAAGAAATTGTTCTTTTGCTGCATGAAAATATATGTATTTTCTTTCCAAAAGATTAATATAGTAATAATGTATTCTTTTCAAAGGAAACATGGCTACTTATCTCTCATGCACATGATTCTCTTACAATATTTTCCAGGAAATGACATGGTTTCTTTGTTATGTGCAAGGTTCTCATGCATTCTTTTCAAATAAAAACCATAGTTATCCCAAACAACTCCTTTTATGCATGAATACAAGACAAATCCTTTTAAAACAATAACAAGGTTGACTTAACTCTTCCTGCATGTAAACCATGCAATTCACACAATTAATCTAGCTATGCAATCTTTTTAGGAATTCATGCACACATAACATATATTTTAATGTGACTAGGCTATACAAATGATATTAATATGCATCCTTTTCAAGGAAATTACTACTTTCTTTTCATTTCTAAGGGACTAGCTGCAAGCAATCACCCTTTCACGTATGCAAACAAACTTTTTTGTCTTTTCAAAATGGCGGCAAATAAACACATTATTATAAGAGAAAATTAATATGAGGGCTATTGTTTTGTTCATGCAAATGCACTTTTCCTTCCCAAGAAATCTAATACCAAGGTTTTCTTTTCCATGCATGCAAGTTCATATTTCTTTTTCCAAGAAAATCTAACACACTAAATTTCATGGCACACATACAATTACATATTTCTTTTTTTTAGGAAATCTAATGCATAGTAGCTAGTTTTCTATGCATGCAAACTTATATTTATTTTCCAAGAACATCAAATGCAATGTAGTTATTCCTTCATGCATGAAATTAGTTGTTCTTTTCCAACAAAATTTCTAATCATAATATATACTCTTGTTGAAATAAGGAATTGTTGGGGGGGGGCAAGGGGGGTTGAATCAATAATTATGAAGCTCTTTTATTTTTTCTATTATGCTTACAATCCCTTCTTATATTCTTTTACTTGTGAAAGAAATCATTCACTAAAGCAGTGAATCAACAATTTCAAACACACATGTTCATACAAAAATTACAAAAGCATAACACAAACATTTGACACAGTGTTTTTCATGTGGAAACCCAGAGGGAGAAAACTACCAAATTCGTTGTTTGTTTATGATGTAAATTAAGCACTCACTTAATTGCATATGTTTTTTTGTGAGCACCCACTCATAGGAGGCACCGACCCCCTTGGATTAGAAAGCACCAACTTGCCAAGAGGCACCAACCTCTTCAGTGTGCAAGCACCAACCTGCTCTTTCCACCATTATACTATTTCATACAATTTTCAAACTGAAAACATAGGCATACAATATTACAAGTAAAATACCAAAACGGTTGATTACAGATTCAAATTATGCACTTTGTCTTTTGTGATCTCATGCAACAGGTCTTTTCTTGCTGCTCACAACAACACTTCCTTTGTGCTCTGCCTCCTTTGTCAAGGGCTCTCTGTTGACCGCTCTTCAACACTACCCTTACAATTATCCACACAAAACTTTCATTGCACTTATTACTATTTCACACAGTGTTCTCCTTGGTGCTTCGAAATCTCTGTCTCAATACAACCTCCCACAACACAACACACTCGCAATTATCTCAACTTCCCCCTCTTCTCCATTATAGGTGATGGTTTTGTTTGACTGAGGCACTCTACTCAAGGAAATATTTTCTTTCTGCCATTTAGCTACCCAACTATACTTAGGCATGGCTTTCCTTGCCATAGTTTCGTCTCCTGGTATATTCTTGTCACAGTTTCAAAATAGAGATGGACCTTGCAGTTCTTTATCATCTAACTGCGTAGAGCTCCATGCTAAAAAATTAATTCTCATGTGACCTGCACACTCCTCTGAGAGTCCCATTCTCATTTATCGCTCCACAGATCTTGATAGTTCACAGAGGTGACCTCTCTATTCTCATTTATCACAACCATTCATGCATGCAAAGAAATCAATTTCTTCCTTTATTCTCCCAAATTCATCTCTTCTAGAAATGTTGTTCTCATCTTCTTGTTACAGAGTCTTATGTAGGTTTACCCCTTTCAATGATAAACACCTTTGAGCCTACATTCAATTCCATAATTGCTGACACATACATCCTTTACTCATTGTACTACTTCATCGAAGAAATGCCACATCGTAACTTCACAAAGGTGGAACCTTACGATCTTTCTCAGCCCCAATATCCTCAGCTTCTTTGAAACTTAGCTCCTTGAGAATTTCTCCTCCATGGGACCAAGAGTTGTAACCTGTGACTTAGCTTTTAGGTCCTAAGGCATTTTTTTTTTTTCTGCCGAGAGCCAATCTTCCTTTACTAACTGCTCTACGCCCTTGGTTCTTTGGATTTTCATGACCAAGAGCCAACTGTATATCGAAAGCCCCTTCCATCATAACTTTTCCAAAACCATATGCACTAAAGTTACGAGGTCTTCATCGTCCGATATGATGACCTTTGATATGACGTTATTACTCCACGTGGAAACTTCAAATCGATGGCACGTGTCACTTGAAATTGACACATTAGGCAACCCAATAATGTTAAATCATCCTGCCACGTGTCTTGTCATATTACCACATCATGTTGACATCAGATGGCACTGCAGCTTCTCGGAGCCAGTCTTATGCTACCATGTGTCATACTAGAGGAGATAGAATAGGGACCCTCAAACCTTGGTTTTGTAACAGGATCCTTCTTTAATCTTTTTCAGAATTTCTTAGTGCTTTATAATACTATCATAACTGTTGTACATTATAACTTCTTAGAATACCTCAGTTGAGAAGTTCTGATCTTTCAATGTCTCAGAACTCTGATATTCTGATGCCTTAGTCCTTGTGATATCCCAAGGTTCCAAACTCCAATGTGCCACCTGCTCCAACTCTCTGAGGTTCCAATATCTGATGTATCGATGTCCCGATGTGCTGATATCCGGGGTTCCGATATCCGATATGCCGATGTTCTAATCTCTGATATCTCAATATCTGATATGTCATCTACTCCAATATTCCTTCCTTCTTAAGGCTTCAAATCCCTAAATTTTGATAGACCATATATTTTGATTCAAGAATCCATTTTTGAACTTCCACATATCATTGGAAAACTCTTCCAGAGCACTTTTCATTGGATAGGGTCTGATGTAAGCTTTGAGTCCATTTTCTACTTGTGAGATGGATACAAACTCTCTGCCACTCTTTGCTCCTTGACTCTTGTTCTTGTGCTTGGAAGGTCGAACTCTCAACCATCAGAGTGATCATTTTATGGCTTCTTCAGTAAGCCTTCTACTGTGATGATTCTCTACATGAATCCTACAACTTCCATGGAATTCCATCACTGTAGTCATCATTTTATGGCTTTTCTAGTAATCCTACTACTATGATGGTTTTCTACAAAACATTCCAAAAACCATGTGATTTCCCTTGAATAACCAATCATCATGTTGACCCCTATTTGACATCAATTCCAACACTTACAAAACCACCCATATACCACCAATTGTCCAATAATCTCCCCCTTTGGCATTGATGGAAACACCATAAGCTCCCCGTTAGGCAAGGCATGGTCTACTCTGATGCCAATCTTCTCCCCCTTTGACATCAGTGGAAAACAATACTTCTTGAATACTCCCCTAAACCATTACATCCTACTCTCCCATGATTTCCACATGCTGAGTAGCTTCCAGTCATTTGGAGGGAGGAGTCACAACTCATATCCGTTGTCTGAGATATTCAAATGATTCTCTTGCTAGTGGCTAGTAAATATATCTGCCAATTTCTCTTTATTTGTCACATACTCAACTCTGACAGTGTTGGCTGCAGCCTGTTCCGTTAAGAAATGGAACTTGATAGGAATATGAATAGTCTTTGAATGCATGACTGGAGTTTTGGATATTTTGATGGCACTTGTGTTGTCACACAATGTAGTAATGGGATCAGTCAACTCTACCTGTATATATTTCAAGGTTTGCTTCATCCATAGAATCCGCGTACAATAGGTAGCAGGAACAATATACTCTACTTCAGCAGTCAACAAAGAAATGGAGGCCTCTTTCTTGTTGACCCATGACACCAAGCATTTTCCCATGAATAAAGTTGCACCATAAGTACTCTTCCTATCATTAAGGCTTTTAGCCCAGTATGCATCTGTCTAGGCCTTCAACTTGAATTCTTTACTCTTCGCAAACCATTGTCCATTCTCTGTTGTTCCTTGAAGATATTTGAAAACCATTTTGACAGAAACAACATGACTCTCATGCGGGAAAGCCTGAAATCTGGCCATAAGACCCACTACTTTCATGATGTCTGGCCTTGAAGTTATTAGATACAATAAGATTCCTATCATCGACCTGTATTCAGTATTATTTACTAGCAGTGTTCCACCTTCTTTGCACAAATTGAATCTTATAGTCATGGGTGTGCTGACTGGTTTGCAATCTTCTAGCCCTATTTTCTTCGGAGTTTCCTTAAGATATTTGGATTGGGATATAAACAATGCTTGTCAAGACTGAGTAATTTGTAGACCCAAGAAGAAGGATAGTTCTCTGATCATGGACATTTCAAATTCTCTATTCATACATTTTGCAAATTGACGCCCCAATTGTTCCATATCGTTGTCAAATATTATATCATCCACATACACAACTACTATGAGTATATTGTCACCTTCAGACTTTACATAAAGGTTACTATCAACTGTGCCTTTCTTAAACCCTTGTTGCTGAAGGTAATTATCAAACCTTTTGTACCAAGCTCTGGGGGCTTGTTTTAATCCATACAGGGCCTTCTTCAGTTTGCATACGAACCCTTCATTGGAGGTTAGAATAAATCCTTCTGGCTGCTCAATGTAAACTTCTTCTTCTAAATCTCCATTGAGAAATGCAACCTTCGCATCCATCTGATATAACTTGATATTCTTATGGATAGAGAGAGAAAGAAAGATACGGATAGCTCCCAGTCAAGCTACTGGTGCAATTTGTTTTTTGAAATATACTCCTTCTATTTGGGCATACCCTTTGCAGACCAATTGAGATTTGTTCCTAATTACTTGACCCTGTTCATTCAGTTTTTTCTTGAAAACCCATTTGGTTCTAATAATATTTTTCTCTCTCTGCCTTTGAACAAGATCCCAAGTGTCATTATTTTCAATCTTATCAAGTTATTCATTCATAGATTTCACCCATAACTTGTCTTCACTTGCTTGACAAAGGTTCTTGGGTTCTATCTGTGATAACAGAGCCAGATTCACATAACTTATACTGCCAACAAGTTTCCTCTTGGTTTGGACACCATGTCTTTGATCTCCAAGAATCTGACTCTTAGGATGTTCCTTTTGTACATACCTGGAGGGTTTCTTTGGCCTTGAAGTCGTGCCTGCTTCCTCACCTTCACTATCTAAATTTGTTTCCTCCAAATCTGCGGACCTCAAATCTGAACTTTCTTCATCATCTGAGTTCATATTTATTTTATAGGACTCAGGTTGTGAACCTACTTCATCTACTATTATGTCGATGCAATCCTCAATCTTCTTTGTCCGCTTGTTGTAACACTTATATCCTTTGCTTCGAGTAGAGTACCTGAGCAATATCCCTTTGTCAGTGTGTGAATCAAACTTTCTAGGATTATTTTCATTCCTTTTAATGAAGCAATTTCTTCCAAACACCTTGAGGTGTTTAACTGATGCAAGTCTTCCCTTCCATAACTCATACGGAGTTTTATCACTATTAGGCCTGAGTTGAGTTCTATTTGATAGATATCCTGCTGCCTGAATTGCTTCTCCCTAGAAGTTGTGAGACACTCCTACTTCATCCAACATTGCTCTGGCCATTTCTTGGATTGTTCTATTCTTCCTCTCTACTACTCAATTTTGCTGAGTTCTAGCCACTGAGTACTGCTTCCTGATGTTGCACTCTTCACATAATTCCTCCAATTCTCCCGAGGTGTATTCTCCCCCTCTATTTGATCTTAAGCATTTTATCTTTAAGTATTTCTCATTTTCTACTTGAGCTTTAAACTTCTTGAGATGCTTGGATGCTTCCTATTTTTCTTTGAAGAGGAAAAACCAAGTGGCCCTGGTGAAATCATCAATGAGAAACATGAAATACATCTATCCTTTTGAGGTTTTTTCTGTAGTTGGGCCACAAATGTCTGTGTGAATGAGTTCCAGAGGTCTGGATGAGGAGAACTCTTTTGACTTGAAATGAGTCCTAGTGTATTTGAAAAACTGACATGACTTGTAGATTTAGTTATCGAGCCTTCAAAACGTTGGTAATCCTCTCACGGATCCCATCTTGCTCACTTTGATCAAATTATCAAAATTCATATGCCCAAGCCTCTTGTGCCACAATCATGTTTCACTTGTTTTGCTTAAATAACAATTAACCATAGAATTGTCAACACATTTACATTATTGTGGGTTTTGATTTATTTTCCCACTAGTTTTCCATTCTTCATGTTGCGGATCTCACAATATTTAGATCGAAAGGTCACATCATAGCCATTATCACACATTTGAATAACACTAAGAAGATTATGCTTGAGACCTTCTAGATATAACACATTTTGTGCTTTTTTTTAATCAAGACTGACTACACCTTTACCCTTGATTCTTGCTAGAGAATTGTTTCCTCTATCCTTTTATTTTAGCAAAATAAATTTTCTTTTGTCCCCAATCATATGTTTGGAACAACCACTATCCACATACCATTTGTTTTCTTGATTATGAGCTGATAAGGCGAGTCCACACTGCATGCTCTTTTTAGTCTTTTGTTTCCAGCTCCCCTTATCCTTTTGGATAGATGTCTGTCTAATATTTTGGGACTTAGATAGGTATTCAAACCTGCATTTGCACTCACTGGCTTTGTGCCCAAAATTATTACATTTGAAGCATTCTACTTCACTTAGCAAGGGAGAGAAGACATTCTGATTTCTAAGAGAAGAGTTTTGAGATTTAGAAATCCAATGCGTATTATATCTGGGATTTTCATCTCTTTCAACTTTGATCCTTCTACAGTCAATAGATTTATGTCTAAATGTATGACACTTATATAAATGACCATAAATCAAATAGGCATTCCTATTTTTGGAAGCATTATGGGATTGTGCAGGAAAATACCTTGGTTGTCTGGCTGATTGGTTCATTCTCCATTGACGATCTCCCCTTTATCGTGCTACTCTTTTGTCTACATTAATTCTTTCATGATGCTTCTTCCCATGGCTCTGTGGTACTTCGAAACCTGTAGACCTAAATTTTATCTTCCCTGTAGAATATTCTTGTGTCTTAGAGTATCCCAAACTAGTTTTGATTCTTAAGGGCCTTTGACTATTGAGGATCTGATCTAGTTTCCTTGTCCCTTCGGAAAATTTTTCATTTAAACCCTTCTCGTTCTATGTTCTCTCAAGATTGGTTCTGAGAGATACAGCCTCTGCTTCAAGACTCTGACATTTCTCTTCCCATTATTGGATTAGATCTTGAAGAACCTCTTCCTTTTGCTTAGCCTCCTCTAGTTTAAATTTCAAAGACTGAATATCATCTTTGCATGTCTGTGAGATCATTTCCCTTTTTAACTTGAGAAGATCCTATTTCAAATGCTTTTTCTCCTCTTTTATTCTCTCATAGGTTCCTTGTTTTTTCTTCCAGTAGAAGGACTAGACTATATTTGATCTTGATAACTTCCTCAAGATTTTCTTTTTGATAGGAAAATAATTCATTGTCAGAGTTATATATACCTTCCTCTACACGTTGTAACTATTCCTTCAGTGACTTATTATTCTTCCTTGCCTTCTTTAACTCGTCAAGGGCATTGATGAGTTCCCCTTCAAGGTCCACTACTCCTTCTTCCTCCTCTTTAGAATCCATGATACCTTGTTTCTTGGAGTTTATTTCAAAGTCCATAAGAAGATACTTATCTGACTCATTCTCTGATGAGTTTTCACTGTCTAACTCTGGTGCTAATATATCCTCTTTAGAGTATAACCCCTTTTTCTTATAGGTATTTTTCCTCTAATGCGTCTGAGATTTGTTTCCAAATTTCAGATCCTCTTCCCTTTCGTCCTTTTCTTTATAAGGGAATTTGGATGAGAAATTCCCAACTCTTCCGCAGTCAAAACACTTAAAGGGGAAATTCCATTTATATTTTCTTGAGCCACACTTCATTTTTCTAGCTAGTTGAGCCAGCTCCTGATCATATTCATAGTTGGAGTAGTCTTGATAATATTTATGCTCCTTGTTTCTGGATACTTTGAATGTTGCTTCCTTCAGTTCAATCTTTTTTATTCCTACTCTCATCTCATAGGTTGTGAGAGTACCATGCAGCTGGTCCATCTTGAGATCCTTTAAATTAGCCATCTCTTCAATAACTGAGACTTTGGCATTAAATCTCATGGGTAGAGATCTTAATATTTTATGAACAATTATCTCTTCCTTAACCTCTTCACCAAGTCCTCTAATCATATTTTTCACTTCATCAACTCCGAGGAAGTATTTTGCTATGCTTTCATTTCCACTCATTCTCAAGCTCTCAAACCTCATTTTGAAGATCTGAAGTTTCGCCTGCTTGACTTTGTCATCTCCTTCATGACTTTGATTAAGCTTTACCCACACTTCCTTATCAGACTTACAATGCATAATTTTACAAGTTTTAATTGACTAAGGCCAAAGAGAATGACATTCTTGGATTTAGCATTGTTCCCATATAAATTTTTACCATTTGCATCTGTGGGAGGAATATCAGGGACATTGTAGTCTACTAATACTGAAGTCCAAACATCTACCCCCAGAGACATAAGATACGCTTCCATTCTTACTTTTGAAAAGGCATAGTTTGTCCCATCAAAGACTAGTATTCTACTTGAGTAAGAATATTGAATCTCTTGCCTAGAAATAATTCTTGTAGATCTACCTTCCAGTGATTAGACTGTTGCTGAAGGAACTTGGCTCTGATACCAATTATTGAGAGGCGGGGGGGATGAGTAAGTAATTATGAAACTATTTTATTTTTTCTATTATTATTATAGTACCTTCTTATATTCTTTTACTTATGTGGATAATCATTCACTAAACCAATGAATCAATAATTTAAAACACACATGTTCATACAACAATCATAAGAGAAGCACACACACATTTGACACAATTTTTTTCACGTGGAAACCTAGAGGGAAAAAACCACAAAATTTGTTGTTTGTTTATTATGTAAATTAAGCACCCACTTAATTACATTTGTTTGTTTGTGAGCACCCACTCACAAGAGGCACTGACCCCCTTCGGTTAGCAAACACCAACTTGCCAACAAGCACCAACCTCTTCAGTGTGCAGGAACCAACCTGCTCTGGCCATTGTTCTACTATTTCATACAATTTTCAAATTGAAAACATAGGCATACAATATTACAAGTAAAATACCAAAATGGTTGATTGCAGATTCAACTTTTGCACTCTTTCTTTTTTGATCTCATGTGACAGATCTTTTATTGTTGCTCACAGCAACACTTCCTCTACGTTTTGCCTCCTCTGTCAAGGGCTCTCTGCTGACTAATCTTCAGCACTACCCTTACAATTCTCTACACAACCTCTTGCTGCACTTGATGTTCTCCTTGGTGCTTCGACCATTCTATCTAAATACATACCTCTCACAACACAATACACTCACAATTAGCTCAACTCCCCCCTATTCTCCATTGCAAGCGATGGTTTTGTTCCACTGAGGCACTTTGTGCGAGGCAATATTTTATTTCTTCCATTTATCTACTCAACTGTACTTAGGAATGGCTTCCCTTTCCACTGTTGCGTCTCCTAGAAGTTTCTTGTCACAGTACCAAAACATACATGGACCTTACAATTAGTTATCATCTTATTGCATAAAGATCCATGTTAAGAAATTAATTCTCAGGTGACTTGCACACTCCTCTGAGAGTTCCATTATCATTTATCTCTCCATAGATCTTGAAAGTTCATCAAGGTGGCCGCTTTGTTCTCATTTATCACAACCATTTGTGCACGCAAAGAAACTGATTGCTTCCTTCATTATCTTGAATTCATCTCTTCCATAAATTTTGTCCTCGTTTTCTTGTTACAGAGTATTCTGTAGGTTTATCCTCTTTCAACGATCAACTCCTCTGAGCCTGCATTCAATTCCACATCTACCGACCCAAACATCCTTTAACTCGATGTACTGCTTCACCAAAGAAAGGCCACATCGTAGCTTCACAGAGGTGGAACTTTACGATATTTCTTAGCCCCGATATCGTCATTTCCTTTGACTCTTAGCTCCTTGAGTATTTATTCTCCATGGGATTGAGAACTCTAACTTGTGGTTTAAAATTTAGGTGCTAAGGCGTTTTGTTTCTACTGGGAGCTAATCTTCCTTTACTAATTGCTATGCGCCCTTGGTTCTTTGGATTTTCATGACCAAGAGTGAACCTAATATTGGAATCCCCTTCCATCGTAACTTTTCCAAAACCATTTTTACTGAAGTTACGGGGTCTTCATCCTCCAATATTCTGACCTTCGATATGATGTCATTACTCCACATGGCGACTTCAAAGTGATGACACGTGTCACTTGGAACTGAAAAATTAGGCCACCCAATAATGTTGCATTAAGGGAGTTTTGATGTCTAAAATGGGCCTCCTAAGGAAATTATAAAATAATAGTGGAAATAATAAAATAATATTAGGTTACATCATCAAATTTTAGAGGGAAAAAGGAAAAAATATTTTTTTCAACTCTTATTTTCAACTTATCTCCTTACGCATTTACTCAAATTTCGAGTGGAAACACTCGTTGGATGCAAAATTTGATTCGTCATCCAAGGAGTAACCATGTTGCATACTTTTGATGGACTCTCCTACATGAAAAATGAGAAATACATGAAAAACGTGATTAAAATCACATTTTTTCATGTATTTCTCATTTTCCATGTAGTAGGGTCCATTGAAAGTATGCAACATGGGTACTCCTTGGATGAGGAATTAAATTTTACATCCAATAAATACTCCTGCTTGAAATTTGATTAAAACCTTTGGGAGGTAAGTTGAAAATACGAGTTGAAAAATAGTTTTATTATTTTATTAATTTTTAATCTTTTTAATTTTTTACTCCAAAAATGGTGAATTGTCCCCCATGGTTGACATCATCATCTTGAATCCTATTGGTTCTTATAAAGTTTATTTTGGTTGTACATTTTTATTAGGAGGCCCATTTTAGAACTCAAAATTCCCCTAATGAATCAGCCTGCCACGTGTCATGTCGTACTGCCACGTCACGCTGACATCAAATGACACTGCAACTTCTCGGAGCCAATCTTCTACCACCATGTGTCATACCATTGGAGAGAGAAGATGATCTCTTTTTGAATGATAGTTTTGTTGTGCTAATTTCAACTTCAGAATTAAAAATAATTTCTCATCATTTGCTTTATGTGCATAGGTTTCCTTTATGGTGTTTGTGGATGTAATAGGTAAATTTGTCAAGTTTTTATGTTAAATTCATGAGAAAAATAACATGAAAGTAAAGTGATGAACAACAACAAACAAATGTGCAACAAACCATCAAAATGAACTCTTAACATAGTGTTTTGATGAAGTAATTCACCCCTCCTGGGCTACATCTCCTTGGTCCAGCTTCCCTGGCTTGGGCCTCTGTATTAGCTCAAAATTGAAAAAAGTGTTGTTTACAATACTCTACTGCTCTTGAATCCTACTTCAATGTGCACATAACATCAAAATTATATAAGAATGACTTTTTATGAGCCCAATTTGGTTGAAAATTGCAAATGTTATGGCAAAAACAGTTTCCCCTAGGAAAACTCCACTAAAATAGGAGAACTCCAGTTAATCCCACCAAAAATGGAGGAATTTCTGAATTTGTCGAACCGCCAAAAATCCGCCAACTTAACTGTGCAATTGGATAAACGTGGATTAATTATGGGTTAATCCCACTTAGCACTTAATCTGGTGTGGTTATGTTTAGTCATTGACTGACGGTTAAGTGGTAGTGGTCACATGGGAGGGGGCTAGCCCTCTCCTCCCCCAACCGTTCATTACTTACACAATAAATATAACATAAAATTGTTATATGTTAAGTCATATGTTTGTGGTGTAGCGGTAATGCTCCAGGCTTGTGCAGGGGAGGTCACGGGTTCAACTCCGCTGAATTGCTCATAAATTTTTTTTGTAGCATGTCGATGTTGCTGAGCCTTTGGGGAGGGACACGTGGCAGCCTTCGGGCTTGCCACATGTCTCCTCTTCATTGGTCCTTCCTCCAACCAATAAAATGAAGCCAACTCACCACATTGCAGACCAACCAGATTGCGCCAGTTGGAGAGACCCCATTAGCCGTTGATGAATCCTTTGACTTGCCCAGTCACCTGCCACATCAGCAGTATGGACTGTTGACTGTGCAGTGACTGTACTTTTTTTTGCAAAACTTATTTTGTTTGACAAAGAGGACAGAACACGATATCTTCCCCATACGAGCTTCGTTTTGAGTGAAACGAGTTACGTTGGGATCGTATCGCTGATATGGACGCGTTCGTTCAGTGTTTGAGTGATTATGAGAACTTTGATTTTTGAGCTAAATATTGATCAGCTGATCATTCCTCCCCACTGGAATCCTTTTGAACCCCAAAAGATACTATCAATTGTTTAGCAGATGAGGGTACATTCCCCTCACCCTCTGAATCTGCATCTATTTGGCCTTAGAAAGATTTTGTCCCTTGAGTCCCACTCAAAGGTATTTGACATTCCCTCTCTTTGAAGTTTTGGTTCTTCTATCAAGTATGAAATCTTGTTGTAGTTCATCAAGATATTCTGGTGAGAAATAATCTACTGATGGAAGTTGAACATGCTCTCCTTGATCATCAATCAAAGGAGGCTCAAACAATCTCAAATTCTTGACATTAACAACAGAGTATATTTGTATATAAGGAGGAAAATATAGCTTAAATGCATTGTTACCAATATTTTCCAAAATTTTAAAAGGACCATAACGGATTGGCTTTAGCTTTTTACCTTCCCCTTGAAGTATATCTTTGCTAATATATAACCAAACTTCGTCACCAACTTGAAATTTATGATCGACACGGTGTTTGTCATGCCTTGCCTTGTAGCTTCTTTGACCTTTTTCAAGTTGTTCTTGTACTGTTTGATGTATCAAATGAATTTTCTCAATGAAATTCCTTGCCTTATCGATGTCGCTATGACCATGTATGGTGACATATTTCTCAAAGATGAAGTCCAATGGCGATCTTGGAAAGTACCGAAAACAAGCCTCAAATGGCAATGTGTTTGTGGAAGAATGCTTTGCCCTGTTGTATGCATGTTGTATGTAATGCTACTGTTCATCCCACAACTTGGGATGTTTGTTGCAATATCCTCTGAGAAGATGAATGATTGTCTTATTGAACACCTTGGTTTGTCCATCTTTTTGAGGATGAAAGGATGTACTCTTCTTCAACTTAGTGTCCATCATGTCCCACAAATTTGACCAAAAATTCCCAACAAATCGAGAATCTCGATCACTTATAATGGAAGTAGGAAGACAAAGATGAACCCAAATATTTTGAAAGAAAAGATGAGTTGTTTGTTCAGCTATAATTTTCTTTTTACATGGCGTTAGAATACACATCTTGCTGAACCTGTCTACAACTACATACAAGCAATCATGACCTTTCCTTGACCATGGAAGACCTACAAAATCCATTGAGCTAATCTCCCATGGACGTAAAGGTACCAGAAGTGGAGTGTACAATCCTAGTTTCCTATTGCTAGGCTTACATGTTACACACAAAGAACATCCTCTAATGAAACGAGATACATTATCAAACATGCATGGCCAATAATAATACCTTTGGAGATTCGCTAATGTCTTGCCTACACTAAAATGTCCAGCAATCAATGAAGTGTGTGCCTCCCTTATGATATTGTTTCTTTCTCCCTGTGGAATACATAACTTGCCCAAGTGATACAACAAACTTTTATGTACATGGTAATCTAACTCTTCAATTTGGTTTCCTTGCCTCAAGCTTTCATACACATCTTTAAATTCATTATCATATGCATATTGCTCAATGTAACTTTAATGTAAAACAAAATTTCACTTGAGTATAATAGATGAATTTACAATAGGCCTAGAAAGCATATCAGCTACCTTATTGTAGATTCCCTTTTTGTACTTGATAACCAAATGAAATTGTTGTAGAAAACCCATCCATCTGAAGTGTCGTGATTGCTGCAACTTTGACTGTGACTGTAAGTACTGCAATGGTTGATGGTCGGTATGGATAATGGTCTCCTTCCCCATCAAGTAGTGTTTCCATTTTTTAACACTTTGTACCAATGTGTAAATTTCTTTGTCATAAGTGGGATAGTTATTCATAGCACCATTAAAAATTTCAGAATGAAATGAAATGGGCTTACCATGTTGCATGAGAAATGCTCCCATGGCGTAATCACTAGCATCCGTATGAATCTCAAATGGCTATCTAAGATCCAGAAGAGCCAATACTGGTGTTGAACTAATATTTTGTTTTAAAGCATCAAATGCTTTTTGTTGTACATATCCCCAATGGAAGACTTTCTTGACACTAGTCAATGCATGTAGTGGAGCTGCAATGGAAGAAAAAATAGCAATAAATTTCCTCTAATATTGTGTTTCCCTTAGAAAGCTTCTTACCTCAATAACTGTATTGGGCTTGGGCCAATTCACAATGACCTCAGCCTTAGAGGGGTCTATCTTCAACTCACCTCCTCCAATAATGTGTCCCAAATACACTAAAGAAGTCTTGCCAAATTCACACTTTGATATCTTTAAAAAAAACTGTTCTTTTCTCAAGACATCAAGTACTTTGTTCACATGCATGACATGTTCATATCTGGATTTGTTGAATATGAGAATATCATCTAAGTAAACAATGAAAAAATCATCTATAAATTGTCTCAATACATCATTCATAACTCTCATGAAAGTAGTTGGAGCATTTGTAAGACCGAAAGGCATAACAAACCACTCAAACAATCCTTGTTTAGTTTTAAATGCGGTTTTCCAAATGTCCTCTTCAACTATTCTAACTTGATGATAACCACTTCGTAAGTCTAACTTAGTGAAATACTTTGTATACCTAAATTGATCAAGCAAATAATCAATTCTTGGGAGTGGATAACGATTCTTTACCATTATTTTATTCAGTTCTCGGAAATCCACACACATGCGCCAAGTCTCGTCCTTCTTTGGCACCAAAACAATGGGTGAACCACATGGCGAATTAGATGGGCATATGATACCTTTGTTCAATAATTATTGAATTTTCTTCTTTATTTCCATGCTCTCCACGATCGACATGCGATACATGCCAATGTTTGGAAGTGGAACATCATGTTGTAGATGTATCTCATGCTGAATTCCCGTCTTGGGAGGTAACCCCTTTGGTTCTTGAAACATCTCGCCATGCTTTCTTACCACATCAAAAAAATAAGATTTTAACTTATCATCACAACCTTCAAAAGATTCATAATCTATATCATTCTTTTTCTTGATCATAAGAAGCACAAAATTTTTATTGCCATTTACTAGTCTCTTCATCTGCCCTGCATTAACCAAAGAAATGGTTAACTTTTTGCGATGGGATCTCACAATATACTCCACTCCATCCTTGAGAAATAGATATTTGTTCTCATTGCGATAAAATCGCTTTCCTATCATACAAATATGGGATCCCCAAAATGGTTCCTGAGATGTCAAGTGGAACTACATCTAACTCAACTTCATCAATGGATTTTTTAGTAATGGCAAACATGAATAAGAATTTCCTTGTAACTTGTAAATTTTAATTATTGACTATCCAACCCAAGGGATATGGCTTATGATGAGGTATAGTTTCAAGGTTAATATTTTTGACCAAGTCTTCTGAAATTAAGTTCGATTGTGACCCACTATCAAATAATGCATCAATATTTGTATGATTTGAAATTACCCTTACATGGAACAATTCTATCCTTGATTCTTCATTTGGAGCGTTGTTGTGACTATGTGAGGAACTATTTCTTGCTACAACTTCCTTTACTTTTGTGACCATGGCTGAAATCTTGGTCTCATCACCAGAATCGGATCCAAGATCATGTTGTGTGGTAGTGGTCGTCTTTTGTTTCCCCTTATTGTTTGGTTTCTTAGGCCTTAATTCGGGATGTAATTTCCAACAGTGGGTTTCATCATGCCCCGCTTTGGAACAATGTTGGCATATAGTTTTATCCCCTTATTTCTTTACACTTGCATTCTTCTTTCCTTTCCATTTTCCACCCTTCTCTTTCTCCTTACCCTTGAATGGATTCTTCTTACTACCCTCTTCCTGAATGTTCTTTCCTCTTGCTTCAAGGTGTGTGGCTTGCACACATACCTCATCTAAATTTATTGGATTGAACATAAGGATAGTGTGTTTTAAGTAGGAATGTAAACCCCCAATGTATTTCAAGTATCTTGGGAATTCAAGTTTACTCCTAACAACAAAGCTCTTTTCTTAAACTCTTGGGTATAGTCTTGAACTATTTGGCCCTTGAGTTGCCTAAAAATTTTCCAACTCATAATGGCTTTTTTCATATAGGTTAAAGGATAAAAATGTCTTTTAATTGAAGAAACAAATTCAACCCAAGAAATGGATATCTTACCATGAATTCACATTTCCTCTTGAGTCTTTGCTTCCCACCAAACTAGTGTTGCTCCTTCTAGCATCAATGAAGCCAACTGATTTTTTATGTCATCTTCTTAAAGGTTCTGAATTATGCAATAAACCTCCAATTTTCGAATCCAGTTGTCTAACTTTACTATATTGAACTCACCATTGTACATGGGAAGTTCAATCTTAATGTACAATTTGAGTAAGGGAGTTTTTTATTTTGGGGTTTTTGAATGAGTATGAACAATTTTTTATGGTGGAAGTGGAAGACGATGTTGTTTGAGATGATGAGGATGATGAAGATGATGAGGAATATGATGAGGAATATGATGAATATGGTGGAGATGGAGGAGGATTTCCTCCATTACCCTTTGAATCCTTCTTTTCATATTTTTTATCTCCTAAGCTTCCCTCTCCATGTGGGGACTTAGAACTCTCTCCAGCCATTCTAGTATTCCTCTCTTCAAAGAGGACTCTAACCATGTCAGTTAAATCATAGAAATCTTTCTTGAATACTTCCTCTTCTAAAAGACCTTCAGTCTCTCTTGTTCCAGACATGATGGCTTTGGATTCAAGATCAGCTTCTGGTACTTCTTGTACCTCCTCAATCTCAATTGAAGGTAAAAATTGAGGTGCTTCAAGTGCAACTAGGATTGACACTTTGGGTGGAGATTGTGGCCTTGTGGCTCTCCTTCTTTTAGGCATTACCTCAGGATTTGCAACCAATATTTTCCCTTCCCCTCTCTGCAACTTTAACCTTGTAAGCATCACAAATGTTCAACCATTAAAACCCTACTTGCACAAAACTCAAGTAATCAAGCAAATAACCTTTTCTCTGATACCAACTCAATCTGTTATTGAATGTTATTTTTACTGTGCTAATTTCAACTTTAGAATTAAAAAAAATTGCTCATCATTTTCTTTATGTGCATAGGTTTCCTTTATGGTGTTTGTGAATGTAATAGGCAAATTTGTCAAGTTTTTATGTCAAATTCATGAGAGAAATAACATTAAAGTAAAGTGTTGAACAAAAAAAAACCATCAAAATGAACTCTTAACAAACTGTTTTGATGAAGGATGTCACCCCTACTAGAATACATCTCGTTGGTCCAACTTCCATGACTTGGGCCTCTGTATTAGCTCAAAATGGGAAAAAAAATGTTGTTTACAATGCTTTACTGCTCCTAAAACTTTCTTCAATGTGGTCAAAACATCAAAATCATCTAAGAATGACTTTTTCTAAGCCCAATTTGGTCAAACATTATGGAAAAAATAGTTTCCCCTAGGAAAACTCCACTAAAACTGGAGAACTCCAGTTAATCCCACCAAAAATGGGGGAATTTCCAAATTTGTCAAACCGCCAAAAATCCGCCAACTTAATTGTGCAATTAATTATCGGATAAGCATGGATTAATGATGTGTTAATCCCACTTAGCGCTTAATCTGGCACGATTATGTTTAGTCGTTGGCCGACAGTTAAGTGGTAGTGGTCACATGGGATGGGGTTGGCCGTCTCCTCCCCCAACGGCGCTTACTAAGGGGGCTTCATTGGGGGAGCAATACCATATCATGTAGGTTCATATTGGGGGATATTTATTGAGAAAAAAATGACATAATATATTGGGGGATATATAGTGGGTAGAGGGTTTCTATATTGGCAGTTATAAAAAATGG
Source organism: Pinus tabuliformis (assembly GCA_031772625.1). NCBI lineage: Eukaryota > Viridiplantae > Streptophyta > Pinopsida > Pinales > Pinaceae > Pinus > Pinus tabuliformis. Next base: position 1,132,292,501 of record CM062809.1, on the reverse strand, counting down.
ATCCCAAAGTTAATGAAAAAATATAAAGGGGTATAAAAAATGTTAATGAAAAAATGGATGCCTACAATATGTAGTGAAAGTAGGGGTTTTAAAATTGGGAATGTGTATTGGGTTCATGTTGGTAGGGGATAAATAATGTGATTTTTAGAGATATTTTCCAATATTTAGTCAAATTAAGGGTATTTTTTAATATGCCTTGAATGCACGTGATATGTCAGAGGTTCATTGAGTGAAGCCCCCATGGTGCTTACACAATAATTATAACATAAAACCGTTATATGTTAAGTCATATGTGTGTGGTGTAGCAGTAATGATCCAGGATTGTGCGGGTGAGGTCGTGGGTTCGACTCCACCGACCTGCCATAAAATTTTGTTGTAGCGCACCGATGTTGCCAGGCCTTTGGGGAGGGACACATGGCAGCCTTCAGGCTTGCCACATGTCTCCTCTTCATTGGTCATTCCTCCAACCAATACAATGAACCCAACTCACCACACTACATACCAACTAGATTGCGCTACTTAGTGAGACCCCATTAGCTGTCAACCAACCCTTTGACCTTCCCAGTCACCTGCCATGTCAGCAGTACGGACTATTGACTCTACAGTGGTTGTACTTTCTTTTTTCAAAATTCATCAGTTTGGCAAAGCGGACAGAACACGATATCTTCCCCATACGAGCTCCATTTTGAGTGAAATGAGTTGCATTGGAATCGTATCACTGAGATGTACATGTTAGTTAATTGTTTGAGAAATTCTGAGCACTTTGATTTTTGAGCTAAATATTGAACACTTGATCAGAAGAGGGCCCATAAAACCTTGTTTTTGCAATGGGATCCTTTGTTAATTTTTTTTGGCATTCCTCAGTGCTTTAAGTACTATAAGAATTGCTGGACATCATAACTTCTTAGAATACCTCAGTTAAGAAGTTCTGATATTTTGATGTCCCAGAACTCCGATATTCCGATGCCTCAGTCCTTTCGATATCCCAAGGTTCTAAATTCTGATGTGCCACTTGCTCCAACTCTCCAAGGTTCCGATATTTGACTTGTTGATGGCCCGATGTGCTGATCTCCTGGGTTTTGACATCCGATATGCCAATGTGCTGATCTTTGATATCCTGATATCTAATATGCTATCTGCTTCGATATTACTTCCTTCATAAGGCTTCAAATCCCTGGACTTCGAAAGAGCCATTATTTTGATTTAGGAATCAATTTTTGAACTTTTGCATATCATTGGAAAAATATTCCAGATAACTTTGCATTGGATATGGTCCAATGTAGTCTTTAAGTCCATTTTCTACTTGTGAGATGGCTGGAAACTCTCTACCACACTTTTCTTCTTGACTATTCTTCTTGTGCTTCGAAGGCCAAACTCTCAGCCACCATAGTGATCATTTTATGGCTTCCTCAGTAAGCTTACTACTGTGATGATTCTCTACATCAAGCCTGCAGCTTCCATGGAATTCTATCATTGTAGTCATTATTTATGGCTTTTCCAGTAAGCCTGCTACTATGATGATTTTCTAAAGAACATTCCAACAACCTTGGGACTCCTCCTGGACACCCAATCATCATGCTGGACCCTGTTTGAAATCAATGGCAACACTTACACAGCCACCCATATACAAGAAATTTTCCAACAACTCTTTGATGCATGCAATATTTGTTTCTTCTCCAAGTAAATTAACCTAATAACTATTCTTTCTATGCACAAAATTTCATAAGCAATTTTTTCAAGAAAACAATATTTGGTTCTTATGTTCTCCTTACAAAAGATTATCATAGCTAGTAATCCTTAGTCTTTTACTATGTAGTCCTTCCCAAAATAGCGTGGCTAATATAATCTTTTATGCATACAACATTCATCTGCGTTCTTTCTCGAAAATATAATACAATAAATTTTAATTTTTTGTGTATACCTACGCATTATTTCTCAGAGAACAATTTCTACCCATATTTTGTGCACCAAAATTCATGAAGAGATTAACACATATAACACATAACTCAAAAATCTGACATGTACATCAACTTCCCTCCAACTTAGACCTCCTTGATAGCATATGGCTTGAATGCCTTGCAAATTTGTAGGCGAACGTGATTTCTTGGAATGAGAAAAGTACTCAGGTATTTAGGGTTGACCATATTAGAAAATCAGAAAGACAGCAAGATTTTATTATACTTGATAATTACTTTTTATTTTCTTGACTTCTTATTAAGTTTTATTTATATCTTCTTTCGTTATTTCATCAAGAAATTACCAAAGTGAAAGCACCTAAAACAATGGACACTAGATATGGGCACTATGCTAGGGAAAAACTCCCCTCGAGGGGAAAACCTAGTTAAAATTATCTTCCTTTCAATAGTATTCTTTGAGCCTCTTCACCCTAGACAAATACCAAACCTTCCCTCCACATCAAGTCAACCTCCCAGATCTTTGACTTGTCTTCCAACAACTTCAACTATGTAGTAGCTTTCAGCATCAGCCAAAATCCATTAGGAAACTTCCGGCATCAACCAAAACTTGGAAGACTTCAATCTCCCAAACTAGGACAAAGAGAGAGAGGTGCCAAAATTTCTTTTTTATTCTTCTCCTTAGACTCCACCCAACTCACACTTCCTTCCCCTTCTTCTTCTATTTCACACTTCTTCTGACTTCAAGAGATATCAAACTTTCTTGTGAGACAGTTTGCTCCAAATGAATTTGATTTGCTTCTATTTATAGGATTAAAGGGAGGTCGAATTGATTTCCTTCAAACGACTTGATATATTCTAGGCCGACTTTATGTGGAGGATACATAAATTACATTGAATCAATACTTAACCTTTTTACATGATTCAAAAACCCAATAAGGATCTCTTTAAAAGTACAATGACCCTATTGACTCAAAATAAATCCTAGAAGTCCTGAATGGGGAATTTTACCTAAAACATGGTGAGCCAAGCATGAAACCAATTCTTTAATAAGTCATGATAATAATAATAATAATAATTCTCTTTATTCTTTTTGACAAGTACATTACAAAATGACTCAAATACATTTAATGATGATCAAACCTAGTTACATTTTCCAAGACTCCCTCTTAACTAGGGAGGTATTCATCATATACAAGTACAAGGAAGATCTCAACTATATGAACCATGAAGAGCTTTAGCCATGGTAATTCCATGGACTAGATTCCTAACCAGGGAAATCTACCCATTGGTCAACAATTTAGGCATCGTAATGCCACATACTATATTCTTAACTACGACAATATATTTGGGTGGGACTAAGATGGTCTCAAGCTTTCAGCCTCTCTCGGTACCATCAGGCTACTTGCTAACCATCAACCCAAATATCCATGTGTGTATCCAAAAACAAAGCTTTATAATCAAAACCACCTTTTCCAACTTCGGAACCTAGACATCAACACAATGTGCTGGCTAGATGTTCGAGCAATGCTTCACTCACAAAGCCTCAACACTATTAGATCCAACAGATCAAGGATAACCAATTTCTCCCAATCAAACTGATTGGTAACCAACATTCTATCAACACCTTCGAGAGATTAACCTATACAAACACAACCCCAATCAATAACATACTTTTAAAAAATACAAACAATCGGGGTCTTGATGTTGCTTCTCAACTTTTCATAGTGGGACTATCAACTCAATCTCTGTCAGAAGATTCCTCAAGCATACAATTTCCTTTCCTACTTCTCATGCAACAACATATCCTTTGAAATTCATTCTTCAATCAAAACCAAGTTCCTCCCTCTCAACCAGGGAGCATCTGTTTATCTAGACTCCCTCTTAATCTTAGGGATATATCTTATATTCAGGCTTCCTCAGGGAGATCATCTTCTTCTTTTTTTCATTGGAGAATATTTCGTGGCTTCCAGCAATTTCATCACAGTTATCATCATCCTCATCATGATTATCACATCAATGAGCATATTCACTTTATTGAAGATTGTGTACCTACACAACTTAGAAAACAAGTAAAATCAAATATATAGAAGCATGAAGTTAGCCATATCATAATATGTTAGATACCAAAACAAGAGACACATACTCTTCAACATCTTTCTAGGGACTTCGTCATAAACCCTAGACTACTTCATAACAACTTTCATTCCATCTAGGGTTTCAAGGTTTCTTTCAAAGGTGTGACATATCCTACTACAACATATAGAAAACCCTAGAAATAGTTCAAATAAATATAGATCTACAAGGCATCTAACAACTTTCAGAATTCATATGTTATACTTTCAACTAGGGATTCATACAAATCCTAGATTTCATATAAAAGAATCAATCAAAACCAATCACAACTTAGTCATTAACATGACCAACTTGCACAAGGGTTAGTTGCAAACCCTAGATTTTCAATCAAATATCAATCCCAACTAAAACTCATATTTCAACAATCTTACACAAATCTCAAATCATCATATTGTCATCATACATCATAGATTTTTACTTCTACTAAGGTTCAACTCCAAAACCCTAGAATTTCATAAATATTATCATCCTAGAAAGACAAAATTTGACTAGGGCTTAGTTCCAAACCCTAGGATTCATGACCATTGACAAATAGGTCAACTCATAAATCTAGGGCTTCATCATCATGCATAGACAAGTTATATCATGTGTTAGTCAAACCCAACTTCATAAAGATCAATAAGAGTTAGAAACATAACAAACTTGATTAGACTAGGGTTTGATCAGAAAAACACACACATACCACATAAATCATTTCTAAGATATTATAAGGGTATTTATTACACATTCCACAAAACCCTAATGAGTTACGGTTTCAATGAAAAAACATAGAAAACCCAACATTACCAATATTTCAAAGGTTCTATTGATGGTGTTGGACCTGCCAACATGTCAGGGGATCCCCCTGGTAAGAAGTCTGAATCATACCTCAGACCATTTGGTGTAGGAGTCTCAGCAATGGGTCATATAGCAATGCCTTGACCGTGATTTCACACAGAGGTAAGTATGATAACTTTGTTGGTAGCAAGGGTGTGACAGCTGTAGTGAGTCAAGGAAGGTGCATGAGAGGTTCTAACACACAGGGTTTGAGATGAGTGCACCCCTTGGAAACTTGTAACAGTAGACAGCTTGAAATGGAACACACGAGTGAAGATGCATCACAACATGGAAGGCAAGTTAGCGAGCAATCCAAAGTGATGGTTAAACCAACAACACATTTCAGAAAGATTCATACATACTTATAATGATTAGTCTATACATGCACGCGTAAGAAAGAAAATACATATATGATTTAGAGTAAACCAGATAACATACAATACAATACAACATATGCATGAAATGTGTTGGCTCTTATTATATAAAGAAGTGTAAGTTCTAGTCATACAATACATCCATGTCCAACTACTAGTCCCGATAGGAGAATGTTACAACCACAACCACCTGCTCTTCCATATGTACTAGCTATGTGTAGTGGAGAAGCCAAGGCTCATTACAATACTGTAAAGCTCTCCTCAAGATAGTATTATCAGAATCTTGGCTAACCAAAAGCCTTTACAACAACTTATGAGGTACTATTTATCGCAAAGGGTGGGGTGACCTTTGACATTCCCCTTTGTGACAGTTCAACTACCCTCATGACTCTTCATCTATTCTATGACTGTTACATCCAACTATTGACACTTGACCTACACTTGACATGATGTTACATTACAATGAACATGTACCCATGTGAGACAAAATGGCTTGAGCAAACCATGCTAGACATCACTCTGACTTAGAAAACCATGGAATTCCAACTCCTCAACATCCTCATGCTGGTCAACAGTAACATATTGATGCCAAGATCGGTAGTCCTTGATGGTGTCCATGTGCTCCAAGGTGACATCTGTCTGAAACCTGATTCTTGCCTCCATAGCATCAGGGTACACTGCTTGGGCTCCTCTGTCCAACTCATCTGAAAGCATGCGCATCATTGTCTTCAAAGTGGAGGTACCAACAACATACTTGTGCATGATGTCTGCATTGATGGGAAAGTATGGGTTGGTGGCGATGTGCATCAACTCGTCGAAGTACGAGTCAAGCTCTAGTCGGATCTATGCCTTTGTCTTCTCCTGGGTGAGAGTCCCAATAGGCGGGATTTCATGTGTGCACACCACAAAATCCATACTCTTGAATACTCGTGCATGGGAACCTTGTATGCTGGTGATGAGCTACAGGAGCTCCTCATAGTTCTGGATCTGACTCCGGATACGTGCCTTCATCTCGACTGCATTGGCCCTCATCATCTTAGGTAAGTAAAGCGGGGCTTCCTTTTATTTCATCATCCATGTTTGCATATTATCAACAATAGCATGCAAGTTCATTAAGGTACGTGCTCTTCTAGCACATTGCTGTTGCCATCCGTTGATATGGACAACTTCCTTATGCACGGTACCAAACTTGGATTACAACGCTCGCATAACTATGTCAAGGGAAAATACTTCATCAAGTATTGTCTTCTTCAGTTTAGCTCGATTGGACGCTCTCACCAATTCTCCTACTTGCTTGGTCGTTTGCAACTCCTTAACCATTCACTCATTCTCAGCTACCAGAAAGCAAGCACTTGAGCTAGTGGCTTTGGCATACACTCTGGTTGCGTCGGCCAAGGCTGCTAGATGTTTGCACACATCAATCATGATCACTCATTCCTCAATCTGCTGAGGAGATGTATGATCCTCTGGAGTTGACACTTTGCGAGACTACACAACTCTATGTTGAGATTCGTCGAATGAGATGTTGTGCATCTCTCCTTCCGGCTGATCACCAAGGATCTCAGTGCCTCCTTGGTCGCTTGAGACTTGCTCATCATCTGGATGTGGTGAAGCGGGTGAGTCGACCTCTTGGTGATGAGGCATGAGGTCAGTGTCCTGTTCCAACTCCTACTTCTCCATGTTTGAATCCAACTGTTGAAGTGCTTGTTCTATCTCATGAGCGAAGTCTTGCTCCTGCGATGGTTCACCTTGTTTGCCTAATGCCAGCTGCTCTGATGAATCCACTACTTGTATGGGTGTTGTTTCATCTATTTTCACATGTTGTGCCCACTCTGTATCTGCTGCTGTTGCGCTTACCTCTCCTGTTTGCGTAACTCTTATTCCTTTCGGAGTTGCTCATTCAACTCATGCAACTCCTTCTCTGCCTCTTCCATTCTCTGCCTATCTCTCTACCTTTGCACGATTTTCTTGGTGCATTGTTGCCTCTTCACCTATATAGCCATAGGTGCTTTATCTACTAATGGATTTGCTCTAAACTTGCAGCTTTGCTCCTCCTCCATGCGATCAACAATCTTTCTCTTACCTTTGTTGCGCACTGGTATGCTTGCCTCTCCTGCTACTATTTCTACTGCTGCTGGTGCTCTCCAAGATGCTTCTTCATGTTGCTTTGCTAACCAATCCACAACGAAGCCGACCTATTCATTGGGTCTGGAGAAACTATAGCAATATCTCCATGGGTCCTCCTCCGCCCAATGACATGCCCCGTGGATCCAGTTGAATTGAACTCTCGTGCAGTGATCTTTGACAATGAAATGTGGGTCATACAGCTTGTAACTTTGGAGGTCGAATGGATACTTCTTCATTTTTTCTGCTTCGACATCTGCTTTCTTGATACTCTGGATCTCATATAACCCAATCCACAACGGAAGAGCGGGCTGAGGTGCCTTCTTCTTCCAGTGTAGTCTAGCTGTCAATTCTACCGAGATGTGATATGCTACTTCTTGCATGACAAGTATGTCCAATGCAAACCTAAGTAGAACATGTAGAGGCTTCTCCGCACTGAACATTCAAATGAAGGTGCCAGATGGTGAGGCATACTAATCAGCAATGTCTAACAATGCCTCCATTGCTTCCTTTGACATGCAGGGTGGATCATGTTTGAATATCATCTTGTAAACTGGGGTAACAAAATGATCGGACATCCATGTGTTTACTCCTCTGAAGATGCATTCAGAGAACAACTTACAATACATTCTCACAACAGTCTTCGTCGGTGACCATGCCCACTCCAAACTAGGGAACTCATCTCGGGCACAGATTGCATCTAAGATGTAGGTGGACATGTAAATGTCTGCATGCATACCTTCGGGTGATTGTTGAGCCTTCATTACTTGTTCCTTCAGCTGATGAGCCAACATGCCGGACCAGTTACATGGTTGTCCTTCTCTTGACATCTAGTCCAACGCGATCACCCAACTCTATGGGAAGGTTTCTCTGATTCCTTGAACATACAATCAACATGAAAATATTGATATGTCTTCCGCAATATCTTCGTCTTATAGATCTAGTTGGGTGTCAAATTGAATCGAGCCAATGCCCTTACCCAGTTCTTCAGAATATCTCTAGAGTTAGCACTATTGTTGGGTAAGCTGAAGGGAGTCTTCATGACAGTCATGGTCTTCAACATATGATGCATCTCATCATAATTCTGTGCCCAGGAGGTTGCAAGCTTCGCCCCACTGACACTTTTCAAGGTCATTGTCTCGGGATTAGTGTGAGAGACGATCCAGTGTATCATGTTCATGCATGGGAACGCGGGGTATCTGCATGCAATCTGGTATAAGCCAGACTTGTGAATGTTCATGTACATCTGATGGTCTTTGAGGTCTTCCTCGAAAGTGCCTGCAAATTCTTCATTTACCTCTTGCCACTTCAGTTTGATGTCCTTGTCTAGAAACAACTTTATATCTTCATAGATCGGTAGACATGAGGACACTCGCTCAACTGCTACTCCAGTTGCACTTCCGCTAATGTCCTTTGATCCCACTCTCTTGGATGCCATTGATCTTGTACCGCTAAGAGGCGGATGAACACTTGAAAGATCTGGAGACAAGGCAACATGCATGGCAAGAAATCTGTCAGCAAAAACCTAAGCAAATTCAGGGAATGACACAGAACATACCTGGGGAACTGATAAGCAAGATTGCGCAATTTCTTCTGGGAGGCTGGGTGACTGGCTACCAGAAATGCGAAAAAGGAAGTTTGGGTTGTCTTGGAGGAAAGACTGGCTGCTGGATCTGTGCGATGCACAATCCAGACTTGTTGTTGGTTGTTGGCATTGCGCAATGCGCAATTCCAGTTGGGAGTGACTGCAGGCTCAAGGACTGGATTGCATAATTTTTTGGGCCAACAATCATTGTCCCTCAGAAATGCACAAAATATTCCTTGAGGATAGTGCCTGGGAAGAAATGTGCATTTCTAGAGAGGAAGACAGAGCCTTCCTTCCCTAGATTGTGCAATGCTATCTCGGTGTGGGCAGAGTCCGGGCCAAGATTGGCCAGACTCGCCGACGGGCAACTGAAAGCAAATGTATAAGTGAATGCATGGTGAATCTAAGTGAAAGTAGAAGTGATTGACCATGCATGCAAACATGAATGAAAGATCCAGTATACAGATCAACATGCATGTGGGTGAGGCGTGTCTCCGAATCGGCGACCGTTTGTGAAAAACAGTTTCATGCATGTGACAGTAGTGAGATAGCAACGAAAACTGAAACAGTGCTAGGGAAAGCTAGTATGCATGTAAATGACAGCACGCATTCAAAGAAATCAAGAAAACAACACTAACACAAGCGAAACACCAAAAGTGACAGGAATGTTGGAAAAGACAAGTTGAGGCCACTTACCCGTGAATAGTTGAGCCGAATGTGTCGAAGAGTCATGGATGTGATGTGGGATGTCAGAGCTCCAAGATTGATGTGAAAGAATGAGCTATGATAAGTCAAATAAATAATTTTGGGCTCATGATGAACATGCCACAAATCTAGGAAAAGGCGACACGTGGAGGAAAGTTTCTGAAAGAACTTTGCATGTAACCTCTTGTTGCTAAAAATATCTCCCTGAATCATGGGATGCTTTTTGCATGTTGCCTTTTGCTATTCCAGGAAAAAGCAAGCCATGCATGCAAGTCAAGTTTCCTTGGTCCCGGGTGGAACTGGTCAACCCAACTACTCATGCATGAAGCTGCTCAACTGCTGGAAAAGAATGCACATTTCTGGCTGGGAGATGGGCTAGCTGCCCAAGAGATTTGCGCAATCTCTAGGCAAAGTAGCTGACTTGAAACTTTTAAAATTTGAAGGGGGGGAATGGTGGATAACACTACTTATAGACAGTTGATTGGCAGCTTGATTTATTTGAAAAACACTCACCCTGATCTATCTTATGCAGTCAGTATTCTTTCACGTTTTATGTAGGAACCATGAGACAGCCACTAGAATGCAGCCAAAAGAGTTCTTCGGTATATCCAAGGAACAAAAGATTTTGGTCTTCTTTACACAAAGACTAAAAACTTTGTACTTGGTGGAATTTCAAATGTTGACTTTGCTGGAAGTATTGATGATCGAGCATCAACATCAGGTTATTTAATGAGCATGGGGTTAGCAACAGTGTCTTGGAGTTGTAAGAAAAAAGCTACAGTGGCCACTTCTTTAGCAGAAGCAGAGTACATTTTAGCATGGGAAGCAGCATGTGAAATTGTGTGGTTGCGTAGAATTTTGCAGGCCTTGGGCATTTCTTAGTTAGAAGCTACGTCATTATTCATTGACAGCCAGTCAGCCATTAAGCTTGCCAAGAACCCAGTTTTTCATTTTAAAAACAAAGCATGTAGACACCAAGTATCATCATATCAGATCTCTCATTGCCAAGGATGTCCTCAAGACAATTTATTGTCCTTCAGAAGATCAGATCTCCGACATTTTCATGAAACTTCTTGGCAAGATAAAATTTACTAAGTTCAGGGATGAACTTGGTATCTGTTGTAATGTATCTTTGGATCATAGGGGGGAATGTTAGATGCCAAAATAAAATATTATCATAGGTTATAAAATTACAATAAAATAATTATTAATTTAAGATATTAAATTAATAATTATTAATCTAGAATATTTAATTATTAAATGGAGACATTTAAAATTAGAATATTGTTGTAAAAAGATATGACTCTACGAATGTGTCATATCTTAGGCTCTAATTTAGGAGAGTTGTTAGTAAGTTGTTTGAATAGCTTTTATTGTAAATGGACACTTGTTATTTTATAAGTGATCCATAATTAGAGGTAGTTAGGACATTGAGCATATAAATAGCTCATTGCAAGAGTGTTTTGTTGTTCGGTGTAAACTCTTGCAAAATTCTAGATGTAATTGCTTTTCTTATTAATAAAATTACGTGTTTAAGGACACTTCTACCATTAATAATATATCAAAAACTTCAAGAGGAGTAACATCACACAGTACCTCATCTATGAAGGGCTTGATGTTGTAGGGAAGGCGAAACTACTGGCTGACACAGAGATCTCATCCTTGTTGAAGCCACCTGATGGTGTATGACTGTGGATGTGTTTTTGTTGGTAGGCCTAGCGACTTCATGAACTCTGCTAAAATGAGGTTCTTTTGGCTCCCGTTCGCCCACATCTATGAGTGGAAGAGGCGTTCCCCCTCCTCTAGATCTACAAGCTCATTCTTCTGGATCTTGGTGGTGGCCATGGTGGCACTAGGCTCTGCGTCAATGATCTGCTTCCCTTATCATTCCCCTTGTCGGGTTTTGACTAAAAGTCAGAACATGCGTCTAAATTGGAAGCCTTCAGCTAGACCACAAGTGATGGCTTGGCCCAACACTCACTTGTGTTGTGAGTGGAGATCTTATGGAACTCACACCATTTTCCCATGTCCTTCTTTATCTTTGTGGTGTTTCTCTTTTCCTATGGCTTTGCTGGGTTGTCTTGGGTAACCCTGCCTTGGATTTGGCCTTTTCTCTTTGGTTTGGGGTGCCTTTTCCTTGCTTCAGATTCGCAGATCCAAAGTCTCGCTCCTTCTATTTAAAATTGTGCTCAATCTTGACAACATATTGGTATGTCATGCCGAGTGAGGATATGTCTAGGAACTCCATCTCTTCTTGGATGTACTTGTGTAGACAGTCGTAGTACTTGAGTACCAAATGCCGCTCATAGTCCTTGATACCCAACTTCGTGCAGAGGGTATGGAAAAATTTTGTGAACTCCGACACATCTTGGTCCCTTCCCTGCCATAGCATGGTCCACTTTATGTATTTATCTTCATAGCTCCTGATAGGGTAATCTTGTTCCTTGATGGCATCTTTGAAAGAATTCCAAGTGGGCACGACTGAAAACAGTGAGGATTCCCTCTTGTCCTTTTGCTCACAGTAGGTTTCCCACTATTCCATGTGGGGTGGATTTGAGAAGTGCAAAAGTAATATTTTCCCAATGGAAAATTCATGAACTGAAAAATATCCTTCCAACCGATTCAACCATTTATCTATGGTGGTTTCATCTATATGGCCCTCCAATATGGGAATATCAAAGTTAACTTGTACCTTAAAAGGAGTCGCGCCTCTAGAGTGGCTATTGGATGAAGATGGGTCACTTGTGGGTAGTCGTCGAAGGATCTGGGAAAAATTATCCATCGTTGTGTTCCTTTGTCTATCGAGAGCTTCCTCAAGCAATATTTTGAAAGGATCTCCTGCCCCATCGTCCTTCTTTTCTTCCACCATGGGAGGCTGACAGGGTTTGCGAGACTGGTCTTGCAAAGGTTCAACCAGTTTGAGCCCTAACTCCTTATACCCTGACCTCATTGGGGACATGCAAAGAAAAACAGAGACAGATCAGACCGCTCTGATACCATTGATCTAAACTAAAATAGGAACGCAAAAAATTACAGATATAACCATATATATATAAATGCAGTAGAAATAACACTTCATTTAATTAATATCAAAGCACTGCAATATGTTTACTAACAAAATGGAAATAAACTAGCCCGGGCGATGGTAGCTTATCTCTCAGAAGAGATGTGGCAGCTACATGCCTCTGAACTATGTTACAATGAGGCTCAAGTGCCTATATATTATTGAACAATAAGGGAAAACCCTAAAAAACCAAAACCCTAACCCCAGGAGATGTAACGCCAAGAGTTTGTGGGCCCCGTTGGGGTTAGTTGGGTATCCAACTTCCCAGGGTCATAACTTGGTCATATTATTTCTGTTTGGCGCGTATAATACCTTGTTGGAAAGGTCTCTCAGAGTACTACATGATTTGCAGCAGGCTTGTGGCATAGGCATAGGCCTGTTGTAGACCTCAAAAAAAAATTGTTTATGGGGTCAAAACTGCTCTGGAAGTTCAGGACCCAAAAAACTGCTAAAAATAGTAAGCATTGAAATAAATGAGGAAACAGATGAAACCGACTGGAGGACTAGGTGGAATAGGTGGGTGGCCACCAATATCCACCTGGATCAACCATTATGTAATATTCAGGGTTAACCATATTGAATATTGTATGTATTTTATTTTTGTAATTAATAAAAATGATTAAGGTCAGCAGAGAAATATGCTATGATATTCCAAGAAGGGAAATGTGAAGGGGTCTGTGAGGATTTTTCTATCATAAAAACACATATACCTCATGTTATCTTGAACTTTTGATTATTCAGAACCTAGTTTATAAATTTAAGAGGTTAAGAGGAGTGGATGAAACAAATCCCTCAATCTAAGTCATCACTCTCCAATAATTAGGGAAGAAAGAAGTTGGGTAGGAATTTTATAGCTATATTCATGCACAGGAAATTTAAATAAAGGGGAGAACTCTATTATTTACAAAAAAAGAATGAGGTTTAGAAACCTAGAACAATGGAAAAAGACAACTAATTTATTAGAGAGTGAAACCAGTCATAAGAATGAGCTTTCAAACCTTGTAAAAGAGCCTAGAAACCAAGTGATTTCGTCGAGTTGAATATTTCCCATTAGAACTTATTAATTATCTGTTGATAAATAGGACAAAAGGCACCTTTATAGACAAGACAAGTTGCATGGAAGCAAGTCCCCGCCATGATCAAGCATGAAGAAAAGAAACACAACCAGAAAAGTTCCCTTGTTGTTGAAATATTGGAATTACGACTACCTCACACAATCTTGAAAAAAGATCTCAAATGATGACAACTTTGTAGTTTGCTTGTATATCTACACATTTTCATAGTTTACAAAGAAACATTTCCATTGTGTACTGTCTAACCAACACAATCATCAACAACCATTCTACCAGCAAACAGCACGGGCATAGCCATAGGTTAGCAGACCCCGTAGTAGTTTTTGTCCCAGCAGATCCAAATCCATAGCCATAATAAGATGGATCCATCCCAGAATCTGTTCTATATAAAGAGTCATTTTCTTTGTAGACCTTCAGATCTCTTCCAAGGCCCGTGGAGGCATCAGTTCCGCATCAGTTTCACCCAGTTGAAAAGCTCTTAGTGGTTTAACCAGTTCCAGCCATGCTCCAAAAGAGGCACAAGTAAATCTAAAGGTAGTTGCTGAGAAGGAAGAGCCTCTAGTTCCATACCTAGTTGACCTAGTATTAGATCCAAATTTAGCACTAGAACCTATGGATGCAAAACCTATTGTGTTGTAGTGTTTTCTTCTCAAGGATGTACGAAAAGAACCCACTTAAGATTGTGGATGACAAACAATCTCAACAATATAAATGGTTGCTAAACATTGTAGATATGCAGCAAATGATAAAAACAAAACCTAACAAAATTCTGATCTATGCCACAATCATAGTTAAATAGCAAAAGGAAAGAGTAATAACTCCAATCATCCAATGGAAAACCAGATATACAAAGATTAGTTTTATTATAACACCTGTAGAGTCTCTCTCCTCTATAATGCGTAAACTCAGCAAAATATGGTGTGCGACAATGAAAATAATCAGAGTTACAACAGTGAGTGCAACAATGAAAATGATCAAAAGTGAATAATAAATGGAAAACCCTTCTATTTATAACAAAATATTAAGTTATCCTCAAATAATGAGCAATAATAAAATATTATTGATCCCATTCTTCGAATAACCACCTGAAATATTTTATTATATTTGTTTAGGAGGGAAAAAATATTTAAACTTTTATTTAGAAATAATAAATAAATAAATGATTTATTTATCATCTCAAGGAATTAGTTAAGGAAAAATAAATAAATAAGGATTTATTTAATTATTCCTAAGGGATTTAGTCAAATTTGACAAAGAATAATAATTAATTAGTAATTAATTAATTATTCTTAGATAAAAATAAGATAATTAGTGATCTATCTGTTTATTTTTCATGATTGGGTCAAATATGACAAGGAATAATAATTGAACAATGGTTTAATTAACTATTCCTAAAAGAAAATCAAAGAAATAGTGATTTATTTAATTTTTCTTCATGGGTTTAACTATAAATTACTTAACAAAGGTGGTTTATTAAGTAATTTCTCACATTGAGAGCAATTTTACTATGGTAAAATCGGCTTTAAATTAGGTTAAATGATCAATTTTTTGGTGATAAAATACATAGACAAAGTCCCTTGTAGTGGATCCATAAGTGCCAAAACTAGTTGACTTAGTTTACCTAGTTCTGGGAGCAAAGAAAATGGTAGGGGCATATCAAGATAAAGGTAAAGACCCACCACTCCGACTAGCATCCAAAGCATCCTTCAATGGATTCATACAAACAAGTAAATAAGTAGGTTCATTATGTTCATAATGAGTATTATATATTGGCATTATGCGCGGATAAATACAAAGGAAAGGTTCATGTTAAATGTGAAACCCAATAAATACGTCGGCACAAACTACCATTGACAACACCATCCGGTGTTGACTCTCCAACACTCCACCACCCCCAAACTACTACATTGTCAATTGACTTCATTGTGCATTTATGTATTCCACATGAGAGAATTGGAGAATTCTAGAGCCTCCCTCATCTATAAATTTGTATGCTCTTCTCTGCTTAAGCAATTCAAGGCAAGGCAAGGCCTTCCATGAATAATAGACATCTGTGGTTTTTTTGTTCTCCTTTCTAGTTTCTTGTTTCTCCATTTCTTCTATAATTTATCTCTGCACTCCATTACTCCCATCAACTCATATCAGAGCCTCCCAATAGCCGCTTTGTAGTCCAGGAGAGGATCAAAGAATGTTGCCTTCCATTTTCATTGCAACAATTTTCCATAGAGCTCTTCTCAAAACAATACACAACCCAAATGTAATGCAAATTCATGTTAAGATCTGAATCAGTGAAGATGTGTGTAAATTGGGAGTGTGTCATTGGTGTGGTTGAGACAACGCTGGACAATTGTGACAACACCACTGCATGCACTATGTTTTTTGTTTTCTTATAGGCGTGTCTAGGGATCTTGGCAGGAAGATCACCCTCCACTTGGCGGAGAAGGGAGCTAGAGTGGTATGCATAAGTCACTTCCATAATCAATAATAAAACCTCCTCTTATATGGATGGTGTGAGGGCCATTGCAAGCAGTAAGCCGTTTTTTTGGGTATTGGACATTGTCGTTGATTTTTAGTAAAATATATTTTATAATTATATATGTTGTATAATAATAATGAAACATATATAATTATATATATGTTTTATAATTACCATATGTTAAGTTTGGTTTCCTTATGTTTAATTAAATTAAAAAAGGAAAAAAAAAAGGAAGGTGCTATATGTGAGAAGAGTTTATAGTTTGTTATATAATTTGTATTAAAGGGGGTTTATTTTGGTCAAGTGGCATATTCTTTTGTAAGCAGGGCTTGATTTTTTGGGGTTTGAATTCTATTAAGAATGGACACAACAACATTAACTCACATGGAGAAGTTGAGCAGGGCTAATTTTTCTCTATGGAAATCATAGATGGAGGATATACCGATTTTAAAGGATTAGTATTTTCCGATTGATGGCACAACAAATAAACCCTCATCGATAATAGATGAAGAATGGAATAAGATAGATAGAAAAGCGATTGCAACAATCCACCAATATCTAGAAAATAATGTATATTTCATTGTGGAAGTAGCTCCATGATCTATGTGAGAAGAACATGATATCAAACAAAGTGTTCTTGATGAAGAAGATTTACAATGTTAGATCTGAGACTTTTGTGATCCATAATGAAGATAAATGTCTTTCAGATTAATCACATTTCTCAAGATGAAGGAGGGTGCTTCAGTTGTTGAGCACTTTAATTAAATCAATATTATTACTAGTTAGCTTGTCTCTATTAAAATCATTCTAGATAATGAAATTAGATCTATTTTGTTAATGTTTCTATGCCAGACAACTGAGAAAATTTAATTGTAGCCATGAGCACTTCAACAACTACAGGGACCCTGAAGTTTTATGATGTTAGCAGAAGTTTAATGAATGAGGAGTTGTGACGCAAGTCAATTACGGAAAACCAGGGAGGAGAAGCTCTAGCTCTAGCTGATCGTTGTAGGAGAATTGATCGAGGCCGACAAGAGTGTTCAAGATCGAGAGGTTGATTGAAATCAAGGAGGGGTAGGCTCATTTGATTTCATTGTGGCAAACCCACGGACATGAAGAAAGAATGTCGAGGCTAGAAGAAAGGACAAAAGGATCAGAAACTGACCAGTACAAATCACAAGTCATCCAACACAAATGAAGGTGAGACCATTGTTATAGTCACGTATGGTGATGTGTTGTTTACTGTTTCAGTAGAGGATGCATGTTTATATACTTCTAACAGTAACTTTGATTGGATCCTTGAATCTAGGGCATCTCACCATGTAAACCCATGCAAAGATATTTTTTTTGCATATAATCCTAGTGATTATTATAAAGTGCATTTGAGGAATAATCATTTTTGCAGTATTGTTGGAGTGGGAGATGTCTAGATCAAGATGAAGGATGAACAAGATATATTGTTGAAACAGGTCAAGCATGTACCAGAAATGTGCATGAGTTTGATCTCTATGGGATGGCTAGATGATGAAGGCTATTCCACAAGATTTGGAAAAGGAGGCTGGAAAATTAGCAAAGGAGCATTGGTCGTGGCCAGAGGACCCAATACCGGAACATTGTATACATTGAAAGAAATGATACGAAAATCAGATTTGGTTGTTGTCACAAAAGAAGGAAATTCAGTAGATCTATGACATAAGTGCTTGGGTCACATGAGTGAGAAGGGCTTCAAAATCCTTCTTGGTAAAAATTTATTGCCAGGTTTTAAATCCTACAATCTTGATCTTTATGAGCATTGTATATATGGTAGACAAAAAGGTTTTCATTCCTTAGAGGTGACCATAACAGAAAGAAAAATTTGTTAGAATTGATACACTCATATGTGTTGGGTCTTGTTAACATCAAGTCATTAGGAGGAGCATCCTATTTTTTAACATTTATAGATAATGCATCTAGGAAGGTCTAGGCCTACCCTACGAAAACTAAAAGTGAAGTGTTTGAAATATTTCAAAAATTCCATGTTGTTGTTGAGAGAGAAACTAACAAATTGATCAAGTGCTTGAGAACAAATAATGGTGGAGAATATTGCTCAAATGCATTCAAGGAATATTGTAACGGGTTTGGCATAAATCATGAGAAGACTGAGTCTAGTACTCCTCAACAAAATGGTGTCATAGAAAGGATGAATCAAACCATTAAGAAGAAAGTGAGAAGTATGTTGTCCAATTCTAGTTTGGAGGAGCATTTTTGGGCAGAAGTTGTAAGGACAACTTGTTATCTTATAAATCAATCGCCAAGTACAGCCTTGGATGGCAGCATCCCCGAAGAAGTGTGGACTAGTAAGAAGTTGAATTATTCTCATTTGAAAATATTTGGATGTGAAGCATTTGTATATACCAAAGAAATTAAAACTAAGCTAGATGATAAATCTATGAAATGCATTTTTCTGGGATATGCAGATGAATAATTTGGTTATTTTCTATGGGATCTAGTCAAACATAAAATTACTAGAAGCAGAGATGTTATATTTAATGAGTCAGAAATGTTTAAGAGGACTCTAGGTGAATTGGAGGACAAGAAAGTTAATGACAGGTTTTAAGAGCAGCAGGAAAACATCCCACCAATGCAAGAAAATGAACAACAAATTCAAGAGCAGGAAGGACAACAAGTGGAAAGAGATGAACTTCAAGAAGAAGGAACCTTACAGGAACCTTTATAGGAGATACAACTTGATAATGCACCACTACAATTGGTTCGTAGATCTTCTAGGCCTCATAAGCCTTCACAAAGGTATTCTCCTTCAAACTATATATTATTGACTGATGAAGGTGAGCCTAATTTTTTTCAAGAGGCTTGTAAAGTTGAGCATGGTAAAGAACGGAAGAAAGAAATGAAGGAAGCAATGAACTCTTTGCTAGAAAATAAAACTTGGGAGTTGGTAAAGCTCCCAAAAGGTAGAAAGGCTCTACAAAATAAATGGTTTTACAGGAATAAGCATGAAGGTGACGAAAAGAAAGAGAGGTATAAAGTAAGGATGGTGGTGAAGGGATTTACCCAAAAGGAAGGTATTGACTTCATTAAAAAAATTTCACTTTTTGTTAGAATGTCATCCATTAGAGTCATTCTTGGTCTTTTTTCTGCTTTAGAGTTGTTGGAATATCTAATTCCTACTTGTCTCAGTTGTGATTCTTACTAAGTAAAGGAGTTTGTTCCTAGTAGTTAGGATCTATTTCCTAGATTGGTGTGTGGTTGAGATAATCTCTCAACCAACAGATTGTGTTTCCAGCTTACCTATCTTGAGACAAAACTTCTTGTATATATGTAATTGCATTTGATTAATAAAGCAATCTGGATTCTCATATTTTATCATGGTATTAGAGCCCTGAGGGTTGGCCCATCTTGGGCTGAGGTAAATACAAGTTGTGTGAATGTTTGTTTGTCCATCTCCCTCTGTCCATTGGCCAGGGCAGCGGTAGTGTGGTGATTCATCAGTCTGGTGAATTATGGACCGACCTGCCAGATGTAGAAAGAGCTACGGTTTTCTTTGTTGTGCGCTATGAACCAGACATGAAGAGTGGAAGCCGACTGGATCAGGAAGCCTATCTACCGAGAATTGCAGAGAACCTGTACGGCTTCAGACCTGCGTGGCCAACACTTGCAACTCCGTTGAAGGGAAGGCGAGAGGCAGAGGAGAATGGGGTGGGCAATTGCCTTGCATGGAGGAGCAGGGGATATTGCTCGCACAGTAATGTCAGAGCGCAGTGAAAGAGCCGAGGTGCGGAGCACAAGTCAGAGTTTTATTGTGGACATATGTGTAGTAAAATGGCGTAAAGGATACTACAAGTATCAGTAGATCTGACATAGGTAGATCTTCTTGCTGAATATGGTGTGGTTGATCTGCATTAGAGTGTCTGCATAGGGAGCTGGTGATTGGGCGTAGTGGGTAAACTATGGAAGGGTGCATTGTTGATCCATTACTCTTTGTGAATTGGACTATGCATTTCATCAATGTTTTGAGAGCACTTCATTCCATCCTTGTCGTGAACGTTGTGACTCTACGTGGAGCGTATTGAAGACCCAATCCAGATTCACAGATCCGAGCCATGGTAACGGCGTGTATAGGAAAATTTGAAAGGACAACTTAACAGTGCGGTCCTCTATGCATTGGGCCGAATCTATCGACAAAAGCGGTGGTACAATGTTCGAATATGGAAGGCTTTCATAGAATGTTTCAACTGTTTGCCTATTGCTGCTCTTATAGATAAAAAAAAAGTTCTATGTATGCATGGAGGTCTATCCCCTGATTTGAAGGACTTGAGGCAGATCAGGGATGATATTTCGCGACCTTTAGATGTGCCAGATCAAGGTCTATTGTGTGATCTTCTTTGGGTAGATCTAGATAAGGATATTGAAGGTTGGGGTGAGAATGACATAGGTGTCTCATACACCTTCGGAGCTGATAAAGTTACTGAATTTCTACAAAAACATGATCTTGACCTAATATGGTGGAGGATGGCTATGAATTCTTTGCCAAAAGGCAGCTTGTAACTATCTTTTCAAGAACCCTGGAACATGCAGTTCCATCCCAAGGGGGATATTTTGGCTGTAGCTGGAGGGGGTAGCACCTCTGTGAAGCTGTGGGATACTACTTCATGGCAAACATTACATGTGGTGAGATCCCTCATTTTTTTCTCCCACTGATTCTCGGATCTTATTCTCTGCTTCAGATGACAAGCATATTCATATCTATGATGTTGACAACAAGAGCCTTATCTGTGCTATGTTTGGGCATACAAGTTGGGTTCTAAGTATCGACGTCAGCCCATATGGTTTAGTTGTTGCCACAGGATCCAGTGATAGAACTCTGGATAGTGTGCCTTCTTCTTTCTCTTCGGGTCAATTTGACAAAATTGGATTTTGGGAAGGTAAATGCATTGAGCCTGATCAACTCAATGTAAAAGTGAAATTTGTTAGAATTTCATATTTAAAAAAAAAAACTCCAATGAGAAACAAATTAATGTGGTATTTATAAATGTTTTGGAATTAGAAGCATTGAGCTTAGCTAACTCAATGGAGTGGTCTTGTTAGAATTAGCTACTCTAACAAATCATGCAGGTAAATCCAAGACAATTAAATCAGAAATAGAAAGAAAAGACAAAGATGCCTAGGATGTGATCAAAAGATGAAGTGCACGAGCAACATCAGAGATTGGAGGATGATGGACAACTAGGTGAAAGTTTGTGTGAGTTAGTGTGAGTTTGTGGAATAGACTCACTAGCATGTTATTTTATGAGTCACATTTTATTAGTAAGCAAGTCTAGGGTGTTTTATAGTGGTCTTTGTAAACTGTGTACTTGGTAACTCCAGAGTTGGAGTGTGAAATGTAAGCCTTGTAAGGCATGTGTATCCCCATACAGTTCGTGGTAATCTAAAAACCACTTTGTATTTGCAGTGTTGGTTTGTGGTAAGCCAGAAACCACATGTAAGAGTGAAGTGGGATAGAGATTCCTGTTGGCATGGTTTAGGGTTAGCCGAGAAAACCCTCGGCCTGGTTGAGTCGGGTCTTTGGAGTGCCCTAGTGGCAGGTTTGTAGCCCAGAGTGGCTGGAGTGCCCTAGTGGCAAGTTTGTGGCCCATAGTGGCTGGAGTGCCTTCGTGGCTGTGTTGAGCCTTCATGGCTAAGTTGAGCCTTGGTGGCTGTGTTTAGCCTTGGTGGCTGAGAGCCCTTGGTGGCATGGTTGAGGGTGATCCAATAAAACCCAGAGCATGGTTATGGGTAATCTGATAAAACCCATGATGATATTGGAGGGGGATTTACAGGTACAGGTACAGGTGTGTAGTTATAATGGTTGAAAGAACCATGTATGCAAAGGACATCCTACAAGACTAGCGATTGCAGCAGTTAGTACCCATGCATTCCAGTGGATGGTTGCTCCTTTATATGGACATCAACATATTCTTTTTGGTATATTTGACCACAACTAGATTTTACAGATTGATATGGAGACAAGTACTCATTAAGGGGAAGTGTTGGAATATCTAATTCCTACTTGTCTCAGTTGTGATTCTTACTAAGTAAAGGAGTCTGTTCCTAGTAGTTAGGATCTATTTCCTAGATTGGTGTGTGGTTGAGATAATCTCTCAACCAACAGATTATGTGTCCAGCTTACCTATCTTGAGACAACACTTCTTGTATATATGTAATTACATTTGATTAATAAAGCAATCTAGATTCTCATATTTTATCAAGAGTTAGAATGTGAACAATTAGATGTAAAATCTTCTTTCCTTCATGGTGAATTGGAAGAAGAAATTTATATGGAGCAGCAAGAAGGCTTCATAGAAAAAGGCAAAGAAGATCTTATTTGCAGATTGAAGAAGAGTCTTTATGGGTTGAAACAAGCAACTCGACAATAGTACAAGAAATTTGATTCATTCGTGTTAGAACATGGTTTTCACAGCTTGGAAGTTGGCCATTATGTATATATTAAGAGGTATGATCAATGAAAGTATCTCATATTATTGTTATATGTCGATGACATGTTAATTGTTGGGCATGATAAGAATATGATCAATAGGTTGAAGAAGGATTTGAACAACAAATTTGCAATGAAAGATTTGGGTCTAGCACAACAAATATTGGGTATGAGGATCATGCATGATATGAAAAACAAAAGGTTGTGGTTGTCACAAGAAAAATATATCAAGAAGGTGCTTGACAGGTTTAGTATAAAGGATGCCAAGCCATTTGGTACACCCCTTGCAATCCACTTCAAGCTGAGCGTTGAGTTATGTCCTAGTGATGACAAGGAGAAGGAAGAAATGAGTAAGATTCCTTATGCTTTAGCAGTTGGCAGTTTGATGTATGTCATGGTATGTACACAACCAAACATTGCATATTCAGTGGGATTAGTGAGCAGGTTTCTTGCCAATCGAGGCAAACAACATTGGTAAGCAGTAAAATGGATTTTGAGGTATCTCAAGGGTACTAGTCATTATTTCTTATGTTTTGGTCATAATGAGTCTATTATGTTTGAAGGATTTATAGACACAGATATGGCTAGAGATATGGACACCAAAAAGTCCACTACAGGGTATTTGTATACATTTGCAGTAGCAACAATATATTGGGTGTCAAGGCTACAAAGAATAGTAGCTCTCTCTAAAACAGAGGCATAATACATAGCTAGAACAGAGGCTTGTAAAGAGATGTTGTGGATGCAACGATTCCTAGGAGAGAGATGAATAAAGCAGGACAAGTATGTGCTATATTATGATAGTCAGAGTGTTATTCACTTGCCGCGAAAAACCCAACACTTCACTCAAAAAACAAGCACATTGACTTAAGGTACCATTGGATCCGACATGTATTGGAGGAAGGACAATTATCCTTGGAAAAGATCCATACAGATAAGAACCTTGCTGATATGTTCACTAACATTCTACCAAGAAATAAACGTGAGTTATGTAGAGGCATGGTAGGACTTGGCGTAACTTGATTCAAGACTCTTCATTTGGTTTCAAGTGAGAGAATGTTGAATGTGAAACCCAATAAAGACGTCAATGTCGACTGCCACTGACAACACCATCCCGCGTCGACTCTCCAACACTCCACTACCCCCAACCTACTAGACCATACATTGACTTCACTGTGTAGTCATGTATTCCACATGAGAGAATTGGAGAGTTTTAGAGCTTCCCTCATCTATAAATTTGTATTCTCTCCTCTGTTTGAGCAATCCAAGCCAAGGCAAGGCTTGTGTGTAATAGAAATGTGGTTTCTGTTCTCCATTGTATATTTTTCTCTCTATAATGTGTTCTTTCGTTTATGTTGTCTCCAGTCTTGTGTTCTGTGTTTTTCTAATGCATTTTATTGTATCTATCATAGCTTCTCTCATCTGATCCTATTAGTTCCACCGAGATTCATTAAATGAACCTCTGATATATCACATGCAATCGTGGCATACTAAAAAATACCCCTAATTTGACTACATATTGGAAAATATCTCTAAAAATCACATTATTTAACCCCCTCCCAATACGAACCCAATACACCTTCCCAATTTAAAAAGCCCCTACTTTCACTAGATATTGTAGGTATCCATTTTTTTATTAACATTTTTTATATCCCTTTATATTTTTTCATTAATTTTGAGCTCCATTTTTTATACATGCCAATATAAACACTCTTTACCCCCTAATATATGATCAATATATTATGTCAATTTCCTTTTAATATATATACCCCAATATGAACCCACGTAGTATAGTATTTCCCTCCCCACTGAAGCCCCTGTGATTAGTTCACGCGCTATTGGATATGAATCGTATCATTCATTTTCCAAAAAATTTAATACACATGACATAATGCTAACATTAGTTCATGGTTGCCAAATATGAACCACACATAAAAGCTATTATCCATGGTTATGGCTTCCCCACCTCTAAAAGATGCCAAATAAGACAACAATTAACCCTATTGGTCCTCATAAATTAATACAAAAAATTTATAACCTCCAATATGCTCAGCAAGTAAAAACTTTAGGTTAGTTGTAATAAGTACTAATGCTACGGAACCATTTCCGATCACTAAAGTCTGGTTGCCTGACGACAAGGACTAATAAGATCTCCATATAAAACTAATGGTGAAGTGCGCGGCAAGAAGATCGATAAGAAGTGTATAAAGAGAATTCCAATACGCTAACCCAGAGATATAACTAACAAGGCAGGCACCCTTTAAGATCCCATATTATTCTGGTACCCAGAAACCAAGGAAATTATGCAGAAGTTTTGAGATATCAGTCTGAACCTTTCATGTCCACACTAAAGAGCATTGGAGGGAGGAATTTCTAATGCATTGTGTAAAAAAGAAGCGAGTACTCCTTTGTATTGTGTGTGGAGTAGTAAATGTGGGTGCCTAAAAGTTGCTCTATCTTCAAGTAAACTTGGTAGTGAATTTGTTTTAGTTGAGACCGGTTTAGTCTGAATTTAGAATTGTCCACATCCAACTACCTATGGTTAGGTAGGAATTGCTCGGTCTTAGCCACTTTGCATGCTCTCCACTATTCGAACAGATGAGTTTATCTTCTTTCCTCTGAAATTCTGATATTCGAACAGATGAGTTTATCTTCTTTCCTCTGAAATTCTTATTTATGTATACAAATACATTTGTTACAGAGTTTAAGTTGAGGTTGATGATGAAGATAGCAATAAATGTTTTAGTTCTGAAAGCTTTTTGTATTTTCCTGAGTAAATTTTCCATGCTTCCTCGTCTTCAATTCAGCTGGCTATGGTCCCTAGATTATTTGAGCTGTGAAATGCATCGCATTATGTTGGGTATAATGCAGTTGCGTACCTCTGTATTTCCCTGGCAGTAATTTAATAATGATCCATAATGACGAGCAACCAGCCTTTCTTCAAAGTCCCTATTTAGTTTCTCGGCTAAACAGAGGACAAACAGTGATGTTTAAAAGAGTGTAGAGCACAAGACCATCCTTTATCCTGCACATTTTGCTTGCATTGTTTACCTTTGGTTTATATTATGATGGTCTTTCACCTTACTTAAGGGAAAGAAGGTGTGAACCATGTCGAGTTTCCCATGGCATTTGGGCTAAAGGTTTACAAACGATGCGTGTATAATGTACAGAGCCAAACCCATCTTGATTAAGCCAATTGGTACTATCATGTCCACAACCATGCTGCTCTCAGGCAGGAGATGCTAACCCGATACCCACAAATGCCATGGCAATGACGTTTCCACCACCAAAAATGATATATGAAATGTTGGTCAGAGACATTGACGACATGCAGATTATAAAAATTCACCTTTTTTCTTATCACTCTAGCTGGATTCTGGTGAAACAAAATTTCACGATTTTGTTGAAACTCACAAAATGAGCTTGAAGACTCTTAAAGAGACCTTGAAAACTTTCTTGCAAACTCTGTAATTTATACACTAGTATAGTTGTAGAAACTACAATGGCTATCATTATTGTTGGCCTAAATTCAACTACTCAGGCCACTCCCCGCCCATTGACATCTACCTCGTACCGTTCAATGGGGAATAGTGGTGCGGGATGTTCTAACAAACTTCTCTTTAATCATGACAACCTAAACTTTAAGGTGCTGGTTGGTCTCAGTCTTAGCTAAGGCTTACAACAATACATATAAAAAAATTTGATAAGGGGCTTTCATTTTTGCTGTTGGTTTCACACAGCGTAACTTTTTTCAACGGATATTCAGTCGCAGACACTCTTATCTGCCAACACTCAACTGGAAACTATTTGCGCCACAGAGGTATCACAGTCGGCACAACCCTCTTCAACGGACACTCGGTTGCACACACCCCTATTTGCCAACACTCCACTGGAAACTATCTACGCCACACAGGCATTGCGGTCGACACAACCTGGTTCAGCGGAAACTCAGTTGCAGACACTCCTATCTACCAACACTCCACTAGAAACTCTCTACATCACACATGTGTCACGGTCGGCACAACCCTCTTCAGTAGACACTCGATTGCAAACACGAACACTCCACTGGAAACTCACTACACCACACAAGGGTCACAGTTGGCACAACCTTCTTCAATGGACACTCACTTGCAGACACTCCTCTCTGCCAACACTCCACTGAAAACTCTTTGTGATCTACGCCACACAGGGATCACAGTCACCACGTGGGTAAATGCAACACTGCTCAAATGGCATCTACAGCCCTTGACGCTCTTCCTCGACACTCCTTAACCCTCTTCCTCGGCGTTCCTCTGCTTCCAGGCTCCTTCACGCTTGTACAGCAGTTTCCATGCAATGCTCACAATCTCTGGGCTCAGGCTCCTTCATGAGGATTCACGAATCACCGCTTCCAACTGTTGGAGGCTTCGATTTCGGCATTCTAGCAGCACTTACAAACTTTGTAGCGGCTTTCACGTGCTCTAGGCTTACACACAGCGACACCACCAAGTCTTCACGACTCTGGCCACGGAGCCCTCCTCTAGCTCTCATACCATATTGAAACTCACAAAGTGAGCTTGAAGACTCCAAGAGAGCTTGGAAACATTATTGCAAACTCTGTAATTTATATACCAATCTAGCCGTAGAAACTACAACGGCTATCATTATTGTTGGCCTAAATTTAACTACTCCTGCCTACCGGGAAACAATGGTAGGCGTGGTCGTGATTAGATGTTCTAACAGATTTATAATGATTTTGGCTAAGAATTTCCTGGTTTGAATCGATTGAGTTTGTTTCAAATGTTTATGAGGTGTTGGAGTCTTTTGAAGAACACATTGTTCATCCTTTGTATAGTTGAGTGTGCAAGAAAATAGGGCGTAGGTGCTGTCCGATTTTCTGGAATCCTAGTTTGCCATTGACATAAAGGAGTCGTCAGTGCCCTTCATATTCAAGAATTGGATATTGTAAAAAAATGCATCTAGATGAAACCTTTACCTTGTCATCATTACTCTGTTTAATTCATTTTTAATGGTGAGTGTCAACTCGCTTTTTAACCAACAGATCTAAAAATTTTGTGTATGTTTGTGTGTGAGAGCACATTTGTACTTGTATCTCTGTTTTTTTGTCTGTCGTGGGTATTCTCTTTAAGCATAACAGAACTGGTGTTTCTATTTCTTCGCACCCAACACTTTATCATCAGACCCTAATGTTCTTTGTGCTGAATGGATAGATTTCAAAATAAATTTTCTCATCAAGCATTTTAATTGTAGTGGCAGCATAATTTTGTCATTAAATTCTTGCAGTACGCAATGCCAGTGACAATTTGCAGTTCACAATCAGAGCATAAGATGGTCTGAACGTTGTGAAAGCTCAGTAACATTTTATTATATAAATACCTATGTTGCTAGGAAACGTGGGTGCGGGGACGGGGACGGGGACGGCATTTTTGGAAACGGGGTGCGTGGGTTCGTCGGATAATATAATAATATTAAATTTTAATAATTATATTTTATAAATTATAAATTTATAATTAATAATATATATTAAATTTGAATTTGTATATTTTTTCAACTTTAAACAAGAAAACTTTAATGATAATCATTTAAACATGTTTAGTCTCTCCCATATAAAAACACAATTTTTTCATAGGAGATTCTTCTCAACCTGATAGTGGTCTAGACTTTTCTTGATGTCTAATCATCCACCCGCCCCATGCATGGTGTGCTCTGTGGTAAAGCAATCCCAAAAAATTAAAACAGTGGCAGCCTTACCCTTCCACAAAACACGCTTATTCTTTTAGGCATATTTTCCTAGTTTTAATCTTAACATGATGTTATCAGAATGCTGTGAGAAATTGGCAGATTTTGATACTTAATTTAGCCATTTTCCAAAAGAGCCCTTCGCCATTTAACAGCAGCCGCTGATTACAGCTTATGGCTGGTCTCAATCCTACTTTCTATTTGACCGAAAATGTCTAAACCTGTATGTGTGAATTTACAGTTTATAATTTGATGGTTATTAACTTATTTGGCTCGGGAATGAATGTTTCATAAATTCATTCCAAATTGATTTACAAGAATCTGCAGGCTCAAATTACAGAGTAAGAGGTCTCTTTTCCAGTTCTGGTTTCAATGCCATATAATATTAAAGGCATTGAAGATCCACAAATACAAGAGATTCATAATTTACATTGAGACTCTAACAAACATTGGGCATAAGTTTTGAAATTGTTTTTATAAATTTATAGCATAAGACTAATGGAGAGACTGATCATAAGAGTCTCCTACGGTAGGAAGGGACTCATGAATGTGCAAACAGCTACCATTTTTTTTCCAACTATGATCATCACCTTATTAAATATTTCCACAAAGCTATAGCCAATATGATATAATATTCTGCTTGTGGGATTGTACACCCATAATGTTCCTTTTATAATATTGAGATATCATAATCATATATGATTTCAGAATACTGTGTCGCTCATAAGTTTTGAAAAACTTATCACTGTTGATAAATTTTTACAATGATTCATTACCCTTGAGCAGCACGTCATGCCCACAGAGCAATGCTAAGGCATGTGAACAAAGACAGTCTTTGGAAACTGTAATCTTTGGAAATGATGGCAGAAAATTTCCTTGAGAAACATTCAGAAGACCTTACAACCATCTCTGAAGAACAATCCAGACCAATGACCATCAATGACTCCAAAAATGATATCATTCGTTTATGGCATATATTCTATATTCTATGGCATATCATTTTTAAAATTTCAATAGAAAAAAAATTATTTGAAATTAAAATTTTAATATAGTTTTTTTATGAAGAACCCAAAGAACCCGAAGAACCCAAGAACCCAAGCACACGAAGAACCCGAAGAACCCGAAGAACCCAAGAACCCGTTAAAGGAAAAGAATCCAATTTTTTTTTTTGAAGAACCCGGTTCTTCATGGAAGAACCCGGTTCTTCATGGAAGAACCCGATTCACCCGGTTCTTCTGGGTTCATCTGGGAAGAACCCGTACCCGAATCCGGTACTTGGGTGCGGGAACCCGAGACGGGTTCGAGAACCCCACCCCTGAGTGCAGGTACCCGTGCAACAAGATAAATCCTGTATTGATGTGTCAGTCCAAATTTTGCACAAGTGGAGGCATTGGATGGATTTCCCAAAAGGTTGTATTCTGTTTCCATAATGCTTGAGGCATTTCTAGTAAAACACTAAAAGCTAGATGCCAAAGATGTTTGTGTATTTCATATATTCTCATTCCAATACTGAATGATCTTGGCATTGTTGAAACTGTCAATTTCACTCTTAAATGGTCCGTGGATTGAGTTTTAATTCGTTGAGATCTCTGTTTCTACGGGATTGAGTTCAGTAGCATCATAACAACCTTGAGTTCTATTGTTCATCAAGTTCTGTACCACCTCTGGCATTGGAATGGAGTTCAGTAGCTACATAACAACTTTGAGTTCTCTTCCACATCTGGGTACTTGCCTATGAAATCTGGCACATATGCAAGCGCCGAAAGGGTACTTGCCTATGAAATCTGGCACATATGCAAGCGTCGAAAGGGTGAGAATACGCAAGAATAAGCTCATGGGATAGATACAGATGGCACCAAAATCTACATTCCCTGCACCACTAACCCATGTGCAAAGATCTCCCAATTCATTCTTGCTTGACCCACTCCCAAACATGTTTCATAATAAGCAAACATCATTATCAAGCTCAATTAAATTTATATGTATATAAATATACTACGGTTCAAGGCCACCCATTATCTCTCATTACACTAAGCATAATAAACAATTATTCTTAATAAATAACACCACAAAACACTCCTACATTCAGCCCTAGTTTTCATGAGGGGTAAGTATTACCATTCCACTAAAAGGTCAACCTTCATATTAGGAAGTGTTCACCGCAATCTCCACCAAGTTTAAGCCTGTGTCCTAAAGGCCGCTACATGAACAGATCACCAAGTGCGTAGCTCGTATGTTATCACACTTTTTTTCAGAACAAGGCGTGGCGAATCTCCCATACGCCCTCAAATCCTGTGCGATTGAGTGGCTTTTTCCACACTTTCCTGAGCAATTAACAATCGGTTCTATCACAGTCAGAATTGAAGGAATAATCAGTACTGAAATTAAAGGAATAATCAGTACTGAAAACCACGACAACAACTATCGATTACTAGAAATCCCTATTCTAGTACTGGAATTACACATGAATTCACAGAAAACAATTGCATGCATAATCTATTCAAGCAGAGGCAAACATTTCAAAACAGAGTTGTTCACACAAACACAGGTATCACAAACCCCTGCAGACACATAAATATATCATTAATTATCTGAATTTGAACAAGCAATTCTACCAGAACGTCTAATATTCTGATCTTCACTCTATGGCCAGATTTCATAGTTACTTGGCCATACTCACCATCTATGTCTACATCTTATTCTACTTCTATATATCTCTGAACATGCACATACATCTCTATTTATTATTGAGAATAGAAAACGCTAGAGATCCAAGAGATACTCCTTATCCCTTCAAAATAGATCTTGCTCAACTACTTCCTAAATTTATGATTATAATGTTTTTTTAGAGCTTTTAAATAATTTAGAAATCCTAGAGATTTTCTCAATTTTTATAAATTCTAGAGACTTTTCTGCCAGAATTGAGAAATTTTCTTTTTGAAAATACCCCTAAATGCTCCTGCTTCAGATACCCATTTCACTCAGGTCTCCTTCATGTTTATATGCTGTTGTGTGTCAGCAACAATGGCGTTCATAAGAGGACGACTCTCCCATGACAACCCAAATCACTGGTGGAGAGAAAAACCCAAACGGACCGGATGAATTAGGCACTTCCAAGTTTGGTGTCAAGATTCAAACGACTCCATATCCCTGCTAGGGTAGGATCTATATCTTATATAATTTAAATGTCATAGTATTTCTAGGATATGGGTTGGGTTGAATATGTGACATATATCAAGGTATGGACAGGGATAAATATATTCACGAAATTCCACGGTGTTACCTCAGTTGGCTGATGTACCAACAATAGGCAAAACAGACTGTCCAGTCAAATACCAGAAAAGTAGCGATTTCAATGTAACTGATATGTGGAATAGGGATCTAAGTCTTCTTACTGATGTTTTTGCTGCTTTTGCCAAATGGAGGACATGGATTTGACCTTGGTAGGTGAATAGTTTTAAAATGCTTTCCTTAACCATTGTTAGCACGAGAAGTATTGTTAGAATCTATAAACCGAGGAAATTAATTGTATGAATTTCATGACCCTTGTTTTGGCTGAGAGAGTTCCTACAGGACACAGACTAATGAGACAGCAGCACTTAATGAGCGGATTACTTACAGGAACAGCAGCAAGATGCTAATCAGAGTCAGCATTGTGAGAGTTTGCCTGGATAGATTTGACATTAATATTAATGAATAGCAAATTGTCAAAGGAGGAGGTGAAGTGGAGATTGCATACAGGCCAAGTTTGCTGTAGGAAGAAGCCAATGAAACTCTTTGAAAAGGAAAAATCCTTCAGAGATTTGTCACAGTTCGAATCATTTGACATGAGAATTCCCACATTCTTCTACAGGATTCAGTATGATCTCAAGTGAAATGTGCAGGGTCTGTAGACGGGCTTGGTGGAAACATCTCATTGAAGACATGTTCCGAACAATATGAGACTTTGGAAGTGATTATGCTAACCAGCAAGTTAATTCATTAAAGTAGCGCCATGTATCCTATAATTGGAGAGGTTTCGTTACTCAAAGAAGTCGCCTTATTTGATTCATTTAGAGGGTTTGATAGGCTGTAGCTATAGGTTGCCTATTTGAAGCAGACATGCATGATTTATTCCCTTACAAGAGTATGGTATGAAAGATGCCGTTTGAGAAGGTTGACCTGGTTGAAAACAACTACAGCAGAGGCTTGCAGCAGTTTTCTTTGGTCACCAAAAGTTCATTGAAACCGCAATTTGAGACAGATAGCAGCGAACAAGAATTTGAGAAAAATTTAAATTACTTTTTAACATAAACGAATTATGAAACCAACCCATTAAACGGTTTTTATATTGCTCAAGTAATTAGCTGGTAACAAAAGTTGAACTATTCTACAGAGCTGCAAACTCTTCGGTTAAGTTCATCTTAATGTATTCACTCTCCTGAAGAGTGCTATGAACCTCTGATACCATGTCATCACCACGAACCTATCAAGAATATGAAAGCAAACGACAAATCGAGAGAAAATGTCCACAACAAATTTGGCAACATCTTAACTATCACTTTATTTACAAATAAACCATCACTTTATTTACAAATAAAACTGTACCTGTACTATTTTTACAACCATGAAACAATCTCAACGATCAGCATTACATAAGCACTAGACACTGCTGCTTTCGGTGTGTTGTTTATAACTCAATACTGCGCTGTACTATTTTGACAAGGATTCAACAAACTCAACAATCGGCATAACCTAAACAATAGTCACTGCTGTTGTTGCTGTGTTCTTTGTAACACAGCACTACCATCTTCTGCAGAGGTTTTTATTCAGTTGTTGGCGCAGCTGATCAATAATCCCCCACTCGTTTTGCAGTTTGGGACAATTACGAACACTACGCTCGTCTAAAGACAACGAATTTTTCACACCAGGCAGCTTCCGACACCAAGAAACATCAATCACCTCCAAAGATATCAACGTTTCAGGGCACCACAGCTTTGATATTTAACTCTCTGGGGTTTTGGTGTTTGGAATTGATTTGGAGTAGTCTCACCCATGTTCACATTTCTGGAGGCATCACCCACCAATACGCCCTTAGTGTACGAAGAAACCAGCAAAATAAATGCAAGTCCCATCCCCAACTCAGACTTCTAAAATTTTGGTATTTGGAATTACCGAATTTTACAGTAGCCCCACCCTTCTCCAACTGCAAAACTCCCCTAATTGTCTCAATTCTTTACAAGAATACAAGGTCAGATGTTGGCAAATAAGCTATCAAGGCGCTTTGTTTCCCTATGGTCTTTGGAATGTGTCAAAGGGAAGTCCATATATTTTATTCTGGCAGTTGTAGAGGCACCTGCAAATGCAAATATTTAGGTTTCAGGTACAAGTAGATGATAAATGAAATAGACTGAAATATGAATCAAGAGTCCGCGTTTGTCTACCTGAAATTCATGCTGCCACAATAGTTGTAATTTCCTCCCAATCACTTGTAACACTGAATTTCTCCACATGAATCCAGGAATACAAGAAAGCATAAGATGTGGCTACCCGTCTTCACAATCTTCTTCCTAAATAACCATCTTTGGCCGCAACAAGGTACTGGTTCTTCATAACCCAAAATTGGAAAACAGTGAATAGATGCCTCAGACAGACGCCGAGAACCTCATCCCTTATCTTTGCTATCACAATATTTTTGAACATCCGTGAACTTCCGTGATTAGCTGTTCATGGAAGAAAATTATACAGATTTATCATTCAGCGGGTAAACAAACTTGAAAAATGTACAGATCTATCACTCTTCATTATCTACTAATTCAATGAGGAAAAATATACACCAGGTAGATCTATCACGCTTGGAATAAACAAATTTGAAATATTCATTTTAAATAGAAGACACAGTTTGAAACGATTGAAGCACTTACACAAGACGATAAATCCAATAAAACTTCAATCTGTGTTGTTCGTCGTCTGCTTGAAACGACTACGAAATCCATTTTTCCTCAGCAATATTTCTCCCAAAATCTTTGTCGTGGTCAGGTGTGTTTATTGGCATTTGTTATTTAAATTTCGAAAGCCCATATTGCTGCACGATGTATTCATCTATGAAAAAAGATACAACATAGAGTGATTCACAGATTCACTCATAAGTAATTTCAACAAGCGCTCCAAACACTTTTAATGATAACGGCAATCTATCAAAATGTTTGATAAACCGATCTACCAAATCTATCGGCTGGATTTGGCTTGACTTATTACAAGATCGGAAGATGGATAGCCCCTTGAGTTCACAGCAAGGTCGAGTTCATCCAAGCACCAATTCGACTGCCCATAGTTTGCATAAAATATGGCAAAGTGAACGGAGACTGTTTGAACATCGGCTTCTGCTCTAAAAGAAATGTGTTTCCTCCTTCCATCATTTCCATAGCACTCTTAACCCATTTGCTGTCAGGTGACCCTAGAGATGAGAGTGTAAAATGTTCTTGACATCCAGACCACGGTGATTTAGAAATACGTCGTACTACGCGATGGTAGAGGTGAAAAGGTAAAATGTTCTTGGCATCTAGACCACGTGGTGTGTGAACACATCGTTACAGCGATGATAAGTCCAAACAGAGTTGGAGGCCAAGGAGAGAAGATGGAAAAAAAACTCATCGTGAAAGACAGCGGTTGCCATTGATGAACAGAAAGATGAAGCCGAGGCAGGTAAAATATAGGTAACAAGATAGCCATTCCCCCGAAACCCTGAGATGAAGCTCAGCCCAACACATGATCGCTGGAACTGCGCTCTGCAATGTTGACCTACGCTTTCAGTGGGCGACATCCCACCACATTAAGACTCTTTTGTTAGTTGCGAACAGACAGGCGTTTAGTGCTTGACAACTCGTTAGTCATGTGGAACTTTCTGATCTGATAATGTGGACCATGACTCCCGTTCACACCAACCACTACCTTTGCTTTGCAATTAATATTCGTACCACATTATTCCATCGAATGACTCAACTATCGACATGTTAATTGGGGGCACATGGCCATGACAGCGATTTACTTGGTTTTAAAACTTATAAAAGTAATCTTGGGTACCGATTGAACCAGAGAGGTTGGGTTCCATGTGGGGTTACCGGGCAACTTCCACTTAAAAAAGATTTACAGGGTGGAGAACAGCATCATCCATAACGCTAATTGGACGTTGATTTCAAATTTAAAAAACAATCTTCAAGATTTGAGCATACCCCGTGAAGCACGCCAAACGAGGTAACAATAGTGTGGAAACAAGGTTCCGAACCATGATCAAATTTGAAGGGTTATTCTTGATTTTGGAATGGTAAATATTTATTTAACCGTGAAAGATGACAGTTATAAAAGAAGTTGTATTTTTACTGAAGTTATTTATTAAATAAATTCGTGTTAAAAAAAATCTAAAATGAAATAGTGTTTTTTTAAATTTTTAAATTTTTTAAAATTCAAAGAGTAATTATATTAAAATACTATAAAATCTCAATATAATTTAGTAAATAAGGAAAAATTTAGTAAATACGTGTTTTTTCTATTCATTTAATCATATTTAAAAATATTTGGATTTACATTATTGAAAATATAAATCTATATGCTCAATGGAAATAGCTTATTAATTTTCATTTGTTTCCATACATCATAATAGCATTCAAATTTACCTCATTTACAACATGAGGTGCACTAAGAGATAGAAATATTAACATATCTAGTGTCTCCAATGAAAGCCTTGATCTATCATCATTTTTTACTCTGATTAATTTTCAGAAACCTCTTTATCACACTGATGTGGTTGTTGGGATAATGAGAATAGTGTGTCATCATTGCATCAAAAATGGAAAGTCTTCAAACCATTTAGGTTCATCTCCACATAGGTCCCTTCATACATATGCTTTTTACGGTATGACTTAGACATAGTACAAATAAATTCAGCTATTTCACCCAAACATCTAGTATTATCCATAATAGATGATTCCCCAACGCTGTAGGTTTTAACCCTGTACAGAAAGTATCTGCAAACGAATTCTTAAAAACAAAAAATATATAATGGCAAGAAACACAAAACAAATACATGGAGATTTCCCCTGGATCCTATTGTAGTGGCTACAACACCCTCCAAAATTTTGGCTTGCACTCAAATTTTAGAGCCTTCATTGGTTTTTCTTTTGATGGTTGCAAACACTCGAGCTCATGCATCGAGCTCCTTTAAAGTCTTTTTCACCTTTTTGCTTGCTTAGTCAACTGTCATCTATTGGCATGTTGACTACTTTGTCATACTTGTGATCTTGTTCCGGTGATGTCGAAGGTTTGTTTTTGTGTGTTTGGGTTTTCTTAGCTTTGTGAACATTTGTCTCACTCACACACAAAGTTGTAAACAATGTCGTGCAAGTGTCGTCACGGTCGTCCAAAGGTCTATTTCAAGTGTCACACTTGTCACTTTCAGCACTAGACAGTCCTGTAGAAGGTCATGATTTTCTATGTTGTCCTGATGGTCAATGTTGTTATGATGTCAAAGTATGTTAAGTGTGTGATCACAATGTCAAGTCCTCAGAGGCACACTTGCTCTTGCACTTAGCCATTTTCCTGAAAATCCTTCCCACCAGACACCCCCCTTTTGACTAGACCTCGACTGAGCTACACTGCGTAGTCTCAGCCCTCAGTGGTGTTTCTCTGCTTTCTGGAACTGCGCAATGCTGGAGGTTTTCCTCCGGGTCAGTTGCACTACGCAACCCCAAAGGTGAGCAATTTGCCTTCCTCCCATGACTGCATAGAGACTGCCTCAAAGCCTGATCTAAACTATGCACTCTGCAAGATCATTTATCAAGCCTCTTGCCTGCTTGATGGAACCCCACATCCCATAGAGACCTGAGGCTGCACTGCTCCCAAAAACTGCACAAATGTGTCCTCCTAGTGACCTCCCTCAATCGGGACTCACTGCTCTCAAAAACTGCGCAAAACTGTCCTCTGGTCCCTCTGTTGTTCGGCATTGTCTTCCCTCTCGAAATTATGCAAAGGTGTCCCTCGGGGTCCCACCTTACAAACTGCCACTATTGTCCTCAACTACGTAATCCTGCCTCCTAGTAGCCTCTACGAAGTTTTCCCCGACAGTGAACATTGTTCCCCGGAGTTCCCATCCAAGATAGCCAGTCCACCTCCTTGTCACCTGGAATTACACAATGCACAGTTGTTGGGCCCTCTTCTCAGGCTATCATTTGTCTCGGGCCCGGAAAACGGAAAAAATGCATGCATCTTAGATTACGAGGTTTTGTATTTGATGTTGTCCCGTCATGAGTGAATTGCAAGAACAAGTACACTAATGGATCATGGCAAGACAATAGACGATATGAAGAAGGAACGCACATGCTAGAAGAATTACTTGCAGTTGGACGGATGAGAGAAGCACATCCAAGAGTAAGCGAAGGGAACACATGCATACAACCATCTTGCAAGACCAAGACCATCGAAGACCCTGTAGCACGAAGCCATGCGAAGGAAAAGACAAAGCACACCGAGAGTACATCCATCACTTAGCAACACATTAGCTTGACATGGACACCACAACGAGCCAGTACACTTCAACAGTGTCATGTCAAGTTGTGTCATGAGTTGTTTAAGCCACATCCCTATTATGGGCCATATCTGTTGTAACCAAATGTAATGTGAAGTGTATGTCCAATGGACACACACATGAAGATGAAGAGTCATGTAAGTAGAAAAGTCATAGGAAGTTGAACTGTCATGAGGGTAGTCCCAGAGTCATAAGGGTCAAGCAACACCCTTGGCTATATATACCCATCCCATTAAGTCCTTTTCACCTTGGTTCCTCCCACATAGCCTTTAGAGTGTACAGTTAGTACTTTGGGGAGTGAGGAGTGGCTCCAACATCCCACTACTGGGACTAGTGATGTATGGTGTACAGATGTGTCTTAGGACTTTTTCTTAATTCAAAAGCCTATTAAGGTCATCACATTTTCATGCATGTTTTGTATATGTTTGTAAGACTATTCTTTTGGCATTTGTAATGCATGTTTATTTCACCTGTACTAAGATTGTTGAACTATGTCAGTTTTTTTAGTACTTACATTGTTGAGAATGTGTTGTATTCGTTATCATTTTTGTCTCATCCTCGTGGACTACTCCGCAAGATACTAGACAGACCATCCTTGTGTATTGGTTATCACCGCTGTCACATCCTTCTGGACTACACTATGGGATACTCAACATACCATCTTTGTTTTTGGGCTATAGTGACCATCACATCCATGTGGACTACTCTGTTGGGTGGTTTACATGTTGTCCCCCCTAATTCGGTTCTAATGACCATAACATCTGTGTAGACTACTCCAGTTGGGTGGTGTATGTGTTATCCCCTTCACCTCGGTTTTAATGACTGCTGCATCTATTGTAGACTATTCCACTGGATGTTGGACAAACCCTTCTGGTTCATGTGTGTCTCTTCCTGGGTGGTACTATTACCTATCACTTAGAGGCTCACTTACTCTCTCCCCCTTTACAGTATGATAGCCAAGACACGAGTTACATTATGCACTCACTAGGCATACTCACCTCAATTTTTGAAGACACTAGCATAACACTCTCATGTGCTGAACAACAAGAGCTAAGGAAAATCTCTAAGTAAATGACAATCGGGCCATCGTACCAGATGGGACTCCTACATCAAACAGTGTGAGGTCTAATTGGGATTTCATATCAGGGAGATCCCTTGAATGTTGGCAGGTCCAACACTATCAACATTTATGGCGCTAGAAGGAGGGCCACAAGCAATTTATGGTTGATTTTCCTACCAACCCAATTCATTCATCATCTGGTCAAGGAAGTAACACTCACTCCCTCTCCCCTACAAGAAACTCTGAACTTGGCAATTTCTTGCCTCCCAGACCCGGATGCAAAATCTCGTATCAACATATCCAAGTTGTCCATCCCATCGCTTGTCAGTTCGCAAAAGTTGTTGGATTGATCCCAAGTGTATACACTCTTCCATACTCTAAAAAGAAGCACACGACTACTCCCACAAGAGTGGTAGTCTCATCTGTGGAAGAAGAAATCTTCACCACCCTTGAAGAGCTAGAAAAAGTTGTGGAAAAATAAGAGGAACCTCCAATCTTTCGAAAGGAAGAAGATGTTGAAAATGCAACAAGATGATGGAGCTTAGTGGAAATGAGTCGCCTTCACTAAGTGGGCCCGCAGGCTATTTTTGGAGCAAAGTCTATTTTTAGACATATGGATCATTATCTATGAGTTGCAGGATGCTATTTGTGGATGATTGGTCATGTTGGTAAAAATAGATGGACTTCTATTTTTAGACATATGGGCAGTTTCTATTTTTAGACTGCCAGGCTAAAAATAGAACAGTCGAATATTATTAGCTCATAATAATATTTGGACTATAAACATTATCTTATCCTCTTGGAGCACTTCAGTTTGAGCTATGGATGTGGCACATGCAACTGTCAGAAGGAAATACGCTTTTCTTATGGGTCAGTTGAGCTATTGCATGATGGACTTCAGTTAGAACTCAAGAGATTGAGTTTGGTGGAGTTGATGGAGTTGTGTTCAGTTTGACTTGGTTAAACTAGTTGTATTTAGTCTAACTGCAAAATACACTAGTGATGAGTGAAGTGAATTAATTGTTAATTAATTCACTAATTATTAACTCATAAAGCAACTAAAGAATACATCAGTTAACTCAGTGCATGGACAGTTCAGTGGAGATAGGTGTTAGAGGTTGAGATTGCTATCAGTTGTGACTATAGTTGTGCATGAGATTTTGCACATGCATGGATTGAGTAATGCCAATGAGGATTGCGTGGTTCAGCCAAGGAAATATGAGTTTGTTTCAGCCATTCATCGTTATTCTCATGCAGGATTGCGTTGTAGAGGCAGGTAAGCAGCGGAGGAGATTTGAACCTGTGATTGATTCAGATCTGAGCTAGTTTGTGTGTAACAGGTGGAGATAGTATTGAGTACTTGTGAGGAGTATTGTACTATGTATTGTTACATGTTCTAAATCATTATAATATACAGATAGTGTGGGGTTTTCAGTTGTATGCTTTCCCTGGGTTACATACTGTGTTAATGTGCGCATGCGATTGATGTTTCATTGTTTTTAATTCCGCAAAATTGATGATCAACATAGAGGAGGTTATGTATTATGCATGCATTCCACAAATAGTGTATAATCAGGATAATCTCTATGAATAAGTGTCATATTATTCAAAATTTCTACAAAAGAAGACGACCTCTTACTCCTGAGCTCGATTTTCGGCACAGGAGGCGGAGGAGAAGGCAATGAAGGAGGTGGAGGCAGAGATGAACCAAAAGATTCAGAGAGTGAACCTTTAAACTAGAAGAAGAGGAGGAGGAAGATGAAGAGGACAACGTGGGTGACCATAATTTGGAATGGATGACTCAGGGCCCATTGGCACTTCCTGGAATCCTGTACAAGATGCCAAAACATGCAGAGAAGGTTTTAACGAAGTATGACCCTAACAAAACAGTGAAGGTAGAAGATCATTTACACACATTCTACCTACATCTGCAGACACTCAAGGTACACTATGACAATGTCGCATGCATATTGTTCCCATCCACCAAATTCCATCCAAAACTGGGGGGCGTTCAAAAGAATCTTTCTTGAGAAGTTTTTTGAAGACAAGACCCCCACCATGTTGCTAAAGGAGCTGGGTAGTCTCAAGATGGAGTAGAAAGAGAAGGTTAAATATTTCAATCAAAGGTTTAACCGAATCCTAAACAAGTTCTTAGCAGACACCAAAACTCATGACTCCATCACCATTGACTACTACACGTCTGCCCTATCGACTAGTATTGCGCAATTCGTCAAGCGAGTTGCGAGACCAACTTTAACAAAAAATTGTGAAGAGGCTATTGCCGTGGAGAAAGACCTGCGCGCTATTGGAGTCATTACAAATGACAAATCCACTAAGAACTCTAAGGACATGGGAAAGAGGTATCAGGCCTCTATGAGTAAGGCTAAGGAAAAGGAAGCAAGTCACATTGAGAGCCTTACTCGTCTACTCAAGTCCCTGATTACCGAAGTTGCTGAACTCAAACAAAGAACGAGCAAGACAATTGTGAGCAGCGGGCCTTCCAGGTACCAGCCAAAGAACAATGTGGCTTTAGGTAGCAACAGCAGCCAGCCATCCAAATCTACGCAGAGCTCCAGCGTGGTGTTGAACCTTGAAAAGCTCGCCATAGA
The DNA here is from genome assembly GCA_031772625.1 of Pinus tabuliformis. Taxonomy (NCBI): domain Eukaryota; kingdom Viridiplantae; phylum Streptophyta; class Pinopsida; order Pinales; family Pinaceae; genus Pinus; species Pinus tabuliformis. The sequence continues at coordinate 1,132,250,796 of CM062809.1, read as the reverse complement.
CTTGTACTGCTCATTCCACAACGAACACCATTCCGAAAGAACACACTCTGATTAGAACTGTATGATGAGAAAAATGGACACACATTTCTCCAAAGGCAATGTGGTCAATGAACAGGTTGAGCCCAACATTGAAGATAAAGAAGATGTTGCATCTGATGAAGCCCCAAGTACTAGGCACATAGTAAATGTGTATTAGTGTTCCTGCACAACCTAGAAGATCGCCACGAAGAAGGAGTCTCTGAGTGACAGGCTGACCTCGAAGAAGAAAAATTGGTACAGTTTGAGAAGTCAAGGGGCCCCCAATGTGATTGAGATACCGAGAGACAAAATAAGACAAGACATACTAGGGATAGTAGATCTGCCGGTCAAGTAAACACAGAAAACTCAAAGCAAATCCAGGAAGACAGCTACAACAAAGAGTGTTTCCATGGGCAACAAAGATAAAATCAGTCTATCGGAAACCACGAACACAAGTCTACCCCTGGACGTCTCGATGAGTCTCCCCGCTCTGGATTACAACATTGTAGAGGACATGAAGAAGACTTGTGCAAACATATCTCTGTATGAGCTAACCAAAATCACAAAACAATGCAATATTCTTCTATGCGCACTTGGGTAAACCTCTACAGGTGATGCTACCTCTTCCAACAAGGGAACAAGTAAGTCTCCTGACACACTCACATCCGTGCTCAACCCGTTCTACATAGAGGAGGTGAACTTGCTCTACCCGCTTTTCTTGTTATCATTCGAAATATTAAATTTCAACATCCACAATTGTTTGGTTGATTCTGGCGCATCAGTCAATGTCATGCCACTCTCCATCACTAAAAAGATCAATGCCCAATGTAGCAAGATGACTACACAAATTATCTAACTTGACAGACCATGTGTACCAACAATTGGTGAACTTTGGGATGTGATCATCTGATTATTGTCTGATGGATGAGTTCATCAATGCATCAATATTGTGATTGTGGACATCCCTGAAGCATATGGCATGTTGCTCAACAGAGATAGGTCAAGCAAGCTGCAAGGATACTTTTCCATAGATAGTCACACTTATGGCTTCCGTACAAGGGCAGAAACAAACAGATCCAAGTGTTGTCAGAGATGTACATGAGACACAATGTGACTCCCTTGAATGCAGAAAATGAATTGTTGTCTTTCACAGAACTAGTGTTTGACAATTTCTTTCTCGAAACACAGTTGGGACACTATCTTGCACAACCATTCCCGACCCCACCAGAAATGCAGTTGGGCCTCCTTCCATGCCCAACTGGCGGAAATGAAACTTGTAAAGTAAATTGTAACAGTAGTAGTAGTAGTGTTAGTTGTACTAGTGCGACAAGCAGTCCTTGTACAAATTATATGTGGACCTTGTACTTTGACGGTTCCAAAATGCATAAGGGCTCTGGAGTCGGTTGTGTCTTAACAGACCCGCTACAGAGGAAACACTTAATCTCTAGCTGCTTGGAGTTCGAGTGCACGAACAACACCGCTGAGTATGAAGCACTCATCTTGGGCTTACAGAAAGCCATCAGCCTCAACGTTGTTGTGCTCAAAGTGGTAGGTGACTCAGAGATCGTGGTGCGTCAGGTACTTAACACCATACATTGTGTGTCACCCCGTCTTAAAAGTTATCAACAAGAGGTATGACGACTCATCTCTCAATTCTAAGATTTTAATATTACTTTTGTACCAAGAATGCGTAGCGCATCTACAGATGCCTTGGCAAACACAACTGTTAGGATGACACTGTTAAGGGATAGATTTTCTGTTGAAATTTTATATAAGCCATCTGTCCCAGAAAACATCACTAATTTATGTGTTTTTGATGATGATCAACAAATATTGCATTTTATGGCCAATGCTGACGTCTTCAAAGATGCAATAATAGACGAGCACGAGCACGAGCAGTCTCTGCAAGATGCAAGAAAAGGCAACCTCATCCCCAAGGGTGTGGTATCAATCAAGAATCTGTATGAATTTTAGAACCACTTTCAGGGACCTATTAATGCAAAAACCCACAGCTATGCATTCTTGCACGAACAAATTAATCTGGGAACAGATGATGATCTGAAGTTTGTGAATCTCAGTACGTGTTGCACACCTCAAGGGCGGAAAAATTTCATCTACCTCTTCAAGCAGTACTAAGATGTATTCGCGTGGACATACAATGACCTCGAGACGTATGACACGTGAATAATCCAACACGTTATACCAATCAAAGAAGGGGCCAATCCTTTTCAGTAGAAGCTAAGGAAATTTCATCCTTCACTTGAGCCTCTCATATAAAAAGAATTGACCAAGTTGTTGGTTTCTCGAATCATCTACAAATTTTGTCATTCCACATGGGTTTCTAACTTAGTCCCTGTTAGAAGGAAGTCTGGGGAGATCCGCATGTGCGTATATTTCCGTAACCTCAACCACACATACAATAAATACAACTACCTAGTGTCGTCGATGGAGTATATACTACACAATATCTGGAGAAAATATGTTTTCTTTGCTAGACGAATTTTCAGGATACAACCAGGTTCTGGTAGCAAAGCCTGATAGACTTAAAACAACCTTCCGTACCAAGTGGGGTACATTTTCTTTTTTAAGGATGTCATTTGCGCTGATAAATGCAGGAGCAACCTTTCAATGTATAATGGATATCGTCTTTCGTGGTCTTATCAGACAGAGCACAATGGTCTACCTCGATGATGTGACAGTCTTCTCAAGGCAGCAGTTAGACCACTTGTGCCATCTCAAGGAAATCTTTGAGCAATGTCGAAAATATGGAATATCCTTGAATCCCAAGAAGTTCATCTTTACATTGTAAGAGGGAAACCTGCTTGTACACATCATTGCCAATACTAGGATCAAAGTAGATCCGGATAGAGTTTGAACCATCACATAGATTCCTCACCCCGTGAACAAGAAAGCCATGCAGTGTTTCCTGCGTAAGATTAACTTCCTCATAAAGTTCATCTTTGATTATGCACAGATTGTCAAACCCATCCAAGAGATGATCAAGAAGGATGCAATCTATAGTTGGGGAAAGAGAGAAAAGGATGTGTTTTCCCATATCAAGCAAGCTATAGAATAAATGCCTGTGTTGTATAGCCCAAACTTCAGCAAAGATTTCTTGCTCTATACTTTTCGCTTCCAACACCTCACTCGCCACTATTCTCACTCATAAGGATGAGATGAACAATTAGCGACCCATCTCCTTCATGAGCATGAGCCTATAAGGATCTGAGATCAACTATCTCGCCGCGGAAAAGAAAGCATATGCAATATACAAGGCGGTAAATCATTTCAGACCCTGCCTTCTAAAGAACCACTGGATTATCTTTGTGTCACACCCAACAGTTCGATCACTACTTATTCAGCAAGAGCTAGGTGAAAGAAGGGCAAACTGGATGACAAGACTAAAATACTATGATCTTGACATCAAGCCAGTTCACACCATCAAGGTTCATGGTTCGTGTAGACTAGCAATAGAATCAGAACATGCATAGGAGGAAGAAGAAGAACTCGTAGGTTGGGAGCAAGAAATTGAAATGTACAATGTTGAGCAAGCCTCACCCACTTCGCACAGAGACTCTTGGTACGCAGAAGTGCACCAATACCTTAAGCATGGCACTGTGCCCTCTCACTTTTCCATGCGGCAAAAGAGGGCACTCTAACTCAAAGCTCTATCTTACCAGCTGGTGCATAAGGTGCTTTACAGAAAGCACCACAATGGTGTCTTGCTCAGGTGCCTGGAGGCACATGATTCAGAAAAGGTGTTACTTGACCTCCATGATGGATCATCCAGGGGACACTTCACGGGTAACACAATAGTGCACAAGGTCATGCAGGTCGGTTTCTACTAGCCTACATTATTTAAGGACGCACATGCTTACGCTTGCAAGTGTTCAGTTTGTCAAAGATGCGTCGACCGAAACCAAAGGTCAGCAACCCCATTGTAGCCTGTTGCAGTGGAAGAACCATTCAAATAGTGGGGCTTGGGCATCATTGGGGAGATTTTCCCACATTCATCAAAGCAACACTACTACATTCTGACCACTATAGATTACTTCACGTGGTGGATAGAAGCAGTTCTGTTGAAACAAGTGAACAACTAGGGAGTCATCAACTTCCTACAACAGAACATCATTTCCAGGTTTGGCGTTCATGTATCACACGTTTTTTACAATGTAGTGTACTTTTCTTTATTAAAGCTTTATGAATTTGAATTTGAAAATGGTATTATGTTGAAACATTCTGCTAATTACTACCCGCAGGGAAATGGTCTTGCTGAGTATACAAACAAGAACATCATCCCCATTATCAAAAAGACCATTTAATTTGAACAACAAAATTGGCATTCCACTCTGGTTAATGCTCTTTGGGATAACCGAGTCACACCTAAACCTTCTCTGAATACCTCCCCCTACTTCCTGGTATATGGAAAGGAAGCCATCCACCCATCGAACATCTACTTTCCTGCTCTCCAGTTGTCCTAAGGCAAGCCATGTCTTATAGTTCAACATAGGATGGACGCATTGCACAAGCTACAGGAAGAAAGGATGAAAGCGAAATAAAAATTTACACTCCACCAGAACCATATCAAGAGATGGTTCGATAAGAAGTCTGCAAGGAGTTCCATCTTCACTCTGGGCGACTTAGTCTTGAAGTGGGACAAATCCCATGAGGACAAAGGCAAACACATGAAGTTTCAATGCTTGTGGATTAGTCTATTCACTGTTTACGAGAATCTTGGCCAACACACGTTCCATCTTCAATCACTAGATGGGAGGATTGACACCCTCCCTGTCAATAGCCAAGACTTAAAATGTTATTTTCAATGATCTAAGGCCGTGCCCCGCGCTATGTACATAGTCTTTTCATTGCTTGTTGTCTTGTTTACTACTTGTCTTTTTTATTTGTTGTTTTGTTTTCCTTACTATTTTGCTTCTTTTCTTTTGTAAATAAAGTGTTGTGTCGCACTACGTTTTGGCTTCTAAATCTGTGTGTGGCTAAAGTTCAAAGAGTCTTGTGACACTGTAGCACTTGGCCAGTCCTGTGTCCATATTATTTGTGTTTGGTTGTCACTTTTGGTCGATGAAGTCTTGATGAAAAACACAATCCGTCTGTAAGGAGAGTTTTGGTCAAACCATGAACCTGTGCCCAGCATGGGAAACCTCATGCATGTACTTAGTGTTCTGCTCTGGTGTGATCAAGCTTATCCAACTAGTAGAAGTGGAGAAGGGGAAAATATAAACATGCAAACCTGAATCAGAGGTCTTTACATGCTTCTCTGAAGGAACAACCTCTTCTTCTCTCAATAAGTTGGGATCCCTCTTCTACCCCAAAAATAAATAAGTGCTTATGCATAGTGCTCTTAAAAAGAATAACAAAGGTGAAAGAAGATAAAGGCTTCTTAGGCAGAGAGGTGAAGCAGGAAACTCCATCGGGGTATTGTCCAGGATCGTTGGTAGTGGAGCAATGCCTATGTTCCTACGTGACTCCATCAGGGTACTGTCTAGGCCTGCTGACAACAGAGCAACACCAAAGATGAAAACTTATACTTTGAAAATATTAAGCTCGCGAGCCAAACTACCCTTCTCGATTCGAAACACTATGATCTGGCTAAATCTTATGTTGTGTTCAATTGAGTTGGTACAAGGTGAACCATGTTTTTCCATGGGGTAAGTGGGGAAGTCGAAGTAATCTGCACGATGAATCAATACTCCCCGAAGGATCAAGGCCCTGCACTAAAAAATGAACCAAAATAAGGAAGTTGGTATTCAACGAGTGTGTCGCCAAGTGTTTTAGTGGCTGGAACACCCTCCAATATTTTTTCTTGCACTCAAATTTCATACCCTTCCTTGGTTTTTCATGCCTCGAGCTCATGCCTTGAGCTCCTTTAGAGTCCTTTCCACCTTTTTTCTTACTTAGCCAACTGTCATCTATTGGCATGTTGACTGATCTTTCATGCTTGCGATCTTGCTCTGCTGATGTCGAAGGTTTTTCTTTGTGTGTTTGGGTTGTCTTAGCTTTGTGAACAACCGTCACACTTACTCACAAAGTTGTAAGCATTGTCATGCAAGTGTCATCATGGTCATCCAAAGGTGTCACACTTATCGCTTTCAGTACTAGACAGTCCTATAAAGGGTCATGCTTTGCTATGTTGTCCCAGTGGTCAGAGTTGTCATGATGCCGAAGTATGCTAAGTGTGTGATCACAATGTCGAGTCCTCATGGGCACGCTTTCTCCCGCACTTAGCCATTTTCCTGAAAATACATCTGACCAGACACCACCCCCTTTCACCAAACCTCGACAGAGCTGCATTGCATAGTCTCTTCCCTTAGTGGTGTTGCTCCACTTTATGGCACTGCGTAGTGCTGGAAGCTATCCTCCGGTCAGTTGCACTGCATAATCCCAGAGATGAGAAGCCTTTCTTCCTCCCAGAATTACGCAGAGACTGTCTCAAAGCTTAATCTGAACTATGCACTCCACAAGATCAGTTATCAAGCCTCCTACCCACTTATTGGAACCTCGCATCCTACAGAGACCTAAGCCTGCACTACTCCTAGAAACTGCACAAAGGTGTCCTCCCAATGACCTCCCTCATCTAGGACTCACTGCTCTCAAAAAATTTTCAGAACTATCCTCTATTCCCTCTGTTGTCTGACCTTATCTTTCCTTTGGAAACTGAACAAAGGTGTCCTTGAGGGTCCCACCTTGCAAGTTGCCACTGCTATCCTCAACTGCGCAATCCTGCATCCCAGTGGCCTCTACGTAGTTTTCCCTAACAGTGAAGACTGTGCCACAAAGTTCCTAACCAACCTTGAGCTGTGCCCTGCGTAGTCATTGCAGATATTCCACCTCCCTGTCACTTGGAACTATGCATTGCATAGTTTTTGGGCCCTCCTCCTAGTTTTTCATATGTCCTGGGCCTCGAACACAGAGAAAAATGCACGCATCTAGACTAGGAGATTTTGGATTTGATGTCAAGCTATCATGAGTGAATTTTAGGAACAAGTACATTGATGAATCATGGTGAGATGACAGACGAGATGAAGAAGGAGTGAACGTGCTAGAAGACTTACTTACAGTTAGACGGATGAGAGAAACACATCCAAGAGCAAGCGAAGGGAACACATGCATACAACCATCTTGCGAGACCAAGGTCATCGAATACCCCATAGAACCAAGCCATGTGGAGGAAAAGACAAAGCACACCAATAATACATCCATCACTTAACAGCACAATAACTTGACATGGACACCATAGCCAGCCAGTACATGTCAGTAGTGTCATGTCAATTTGTGTCATGAGTTGTCTAGGCCACATCACTACTATGGGCCATATCTGTTGTAACCGAATGTATGTAAAGTGAATGTCCAATGGACACACACATGAAGATCAAGAGTCATTTCAATTTAACATTCATAGGAAGTTGAACTATCATGAGGGTAGTCCAAGAGTCACAAGGGTCAAGCAACACCCTTGGTTATATATACCACTCCCATTGTATGAGCAAGGACTTTTCACCTTGGCTTCTCCCACATAGCCTTTAGAGTGTACATTTAGTACTTTGGGGAGTGAGGAGTGGCTCCAACATCCCACTACTGGGACTAGTGATGTATGGTGTACAAATGTGCCTTGGGACTTTTTCTTAATTCAGAAGCCTATTAAGGCCAACACATTTTCATGCATGTTTTGTATATGTTTGTAAGACTATTCTTTCAACATTTGTAATGCATGTTTGTTTCACTTGTACTATGATAGTTGAATTATGTCAGTTATTTTAGTACTTACATTGTTGATAATGTGTTGTATTGGTTGTCTCATCCCCTTAGACTACTCCACAGGATACTAGATAGACCATCCTTGTGTATTGGTTATCAACGTTGTCACATCCTTCTGGACTACACTGTGGGATACTCGACAAACCATCTTTGTTTTCTGGCTATAGCGACCATCACATCCATGTGAACTACTCTGCTGGGTGGTGTACATGTTGCCCCCCTACTTCGGTTCTAATGACCATCACATTTGTGTGGACTACTCCACTGGGTGGTGTATGTGTTATCCCCTTCACCTCGGTTTTAACAACTACCGCATCTGGTGTGGACTATTCCGCTAGATATTGGACATACCCTTCTGGTTTGCGTGTGTTGCTTCCTAGGTGGTACTATTACCTCTCACTTAGAGGCACACTATCTCTCTCCCCCTTTACAGTAAAATAACCAAGACATGAGTTACATTATGCACTCACTAGGCATACTCACCTCACTTTTTGAAGACACTAGCATAACACTCTCATGTGTTGAACAACGAGCTAAGGAAAATCTCTAAGTAAATGAAAATCAGGCCATCATATCGGATGAGACTCCTACATCGAATGGTGTGAGGTCTAATTGGGACTTCATACCAGGGAGATCCTCTAAATGTTGGCGGGTCCAACACCGTCAACATATCCCAAAACTGAGACTATCAGATTGATTTTTCAATATATTCCTTTCAATGTTACAATATACATATGTCGAAGCATCCATAAACGTCAATCCATTAACCCTGGATTAGAACATAACTATAGTTATCTTGACCGGATCTACAAAATACCATGGGAAAAAAACCATCGTGCATAAACCCATGTGTGAAATTCATGCACAAAACCATAGGTAGGTCCGGCCACCTAATATAGGGTCCAAAAAAAATAATCTCCCACTTGTTGTTTTCTTTCCACAATGGGCCACATGAGAGCTTAGTCATTGGTCCAGCCCTGCAATGCCCATTGTTTCTCTACACCAAGAGAACTTCTCAGTGCTCACAAAATTTTTCAATGCATTTGCAGTATTTTTCAAAATGTCCACATTTACAAGCAACACCCTTTTGTCCTCAACCATATCTCTCACAAAGTGATACTTAACATCAATGTGCTTTGTCTTTAAATGATAAGCAGGGTTCTTTGCTAAGAAAATTGCACTTTAGCTATCACATTCTATCCTTATAGCTCATTGTACCAACCCCATACTTGAACGCTATCTATGCAACCAAACTGCTTCCTTGCTTGCATTAGTGGCTACCATGTATTATGTCTCTGTAGTTGAAAGTGCCACTACAAACTATCTCTTGCTCATCCAACTGACTACACCTCCAAATAGGTTAAACACATACCTGTTTGGTCAATTTAGTGATGTCTAAATTGCAACTTTTAAATGTCAACCCGGGGCTCGTAAGCTGATGAAGTGAGGTGTACTATATGTACTTAGATAATCGTTTTCTTAGTCTTTTGTCGTTTTTAGCTTTTTAAGTTTGTTTTCAATTGTATCTTTCCTACTGTGATGTGGTGGAAGTAATAAAGCAAGTGAAATGTGGGTGATTGTGGTGATCTATAAATGATTTCTCAAAACTTGAAAAGTATTCTACAAGAAAGCTTAAAAAACAACTACAATGAAATCAACTCTTGAAGAAAAATAAAGACATCAAGTAAAGGACTAATGACATCGGCCCAGTATCTCTGTTGCTGATTGAAAATGAAAATGAAATCTATATTAAATCCTACTAAAAGAAAAGACAACTATCTCACACTATTTCAACTCTTCAATCTTAATCTTCTCTATGAAAAGACATCATGAAATGTGAAGCAATGTGAAATCTAAGTGAAACTATATAAAAGAGACTAGTCACAACACTTTAACTTCCTCTTAACCTTTCGCCTTTCAGCTGAATTTATCATGTGAGAAACAGTTATGAATAAGTCAAGTAATGTGAGTTCTAAAGCAAACTAAATCAAGTTATACTAAGTGATATTTTGGCTCCCAATAAAGTTATTTGATTATGAAAAAGGAACCATAAATAGATGAACAACTTGATATCTAAGAGCAGAAAGTAAATGTGCAAGTTAAAGAGATGACAGTAAGGAAAATCAAAACTGCAAAACGATGAATGTCAGCAACATAGACAAGACGATCACGCATGCCACTAGTTATGAAAAGAAAAGAAAGAAAATTGTCCCGGGCTTGCCTAAGAAACCTGCATAACACACTGATCAGTCATGAACATAAAAGTGTAGAAATGTAAATCAACAGAATTCAAAGTTTATGTACAGCTAATATACATGTTGAAAAGAAATAAAAAATGCAACAATTTGAAAAAACATTTGTACAGCTATTATACATGAAACAAGAAAAAGAAATGCTGGAAATTAAAAGTTACTGTACAGGGCTTCAGCAAATAGGGGCCCTCTGCCTACTTCAGCCGGTTCAAAGAGCAGTTATACGCTTAAATGCTAAACAGTCTTCTCATGTATTAACAACAAATGTAAAGTACAGTGGGGAGCTCAAAATTACATACAAAATGGTTATCCAACGACTAACTCTACAGCGTTCAAGGACGCTTTATTTATAAGGAGAAAAAACAAACTACTTGAACGAAATCTACGCTATTCAACCAGCTGTTTAAAACACGTGAATCCTCTGCGTCCTCGGATCTAGGTAACTGTCATCGTGCTCATTCAATCCAGGGAATATGTCTGTTGGATTCGTGCTTCTAGATTGTCTCTGTGGCTGAGGACGATGCCACCTAGCTTCACGTGCCCAAAAATAGAGCAACACAGAGCCGTGCCACCGTTGGACACTTCAGTTGACCGGTATTTGCCTCCTCGTTGACCGCGGGTTTTTATGACTGTTCTGGGTGATCTGGAGGGACACGTACCATGTCCTCGACCCCTGGAACTTGCCCATGTGGCTCATCTTCTCAGAGGACACCTGCAACATATCGTTTAATAAAACAGCTGCGGAATCCTGTGCGAGCTGCGGAAACCTGGATCAGTTGCGGAAACCTGTGTGGGCTGCGGAAACGCAGCACTCTGAACCAAAATTATAAACCAAACAACAGTCACTTAACATAGTTAGAAAATCATGTAAAAGACCCTAAAATACAATGATTTAAACAGTTTGATGGATGAAATGAGTGGGAAAAGGAGGCTGAGAGGTGTATGGGAAGATACAGGTTCAAGGCTCTACAATACCCACTTGTAGATCTTCTTTGATCCATATCTCTAGCCCAGTGTGCATCAACAAAGCCACAAATGTCAAAAATTATGTCCAATCCTGGTCTTCCTTGTAGCACAAACCATAATCACTAGTGCTATGTAAATACCTGAAAACCCACTTCACTACTCTCCAATTCTCCTTCCCCGATTTTGACATAAACCTGCTCAATACTCACACTGCATGTGCAATGTCTAGTCTAGTACAAATCATTGCATACATCAGGATACCGACTTCACTTGCGCTCGAACATGGGACATGTCCTCTTCCTCTTCTTGTGTCTTGGTACACTGTTCAACAGATAACTTTACACCTACATGAATAGGAACCTTCACTGGTTAACTATCTTGCATATTAAACCTCTACAGTATTGTCTCGACATACTTCCTTTCGTTTAACCAGAGCTTCCTCTTTGCCCGATCTTATTTAATTTCCATGCCCAAAATATAGTTTGCAGCACCAAGATACTTCATGTCGAATTTGGAGGAAAATTGGGTCTTCAAATCCTAGATAATTTCTTTGTTATTTCCAGTCAACAACATATCATCGACATACAAAACCAAATAAATAACACGGTAACCAATTAATTTAAAATACACACAGTGATTTGCTTTGCTTTTGGTGAATCCAAGTCCCTGTATAAATGTATCAACTTTCTGATACCACATCCTTGGTGATTGTTTTAACCCATACAAAGACTTTTTTAACCTGCATACCAGTTCTTTCTTACCCTTCACCACAAAGCCTTCAGGTTGCTTCATGTAGATTTATTCATCTAGATCCCCATGAAGAAATTTTGTCTTCACTTCCATCTATTCTTCCTCAAATCAAAAGCAGCAGCAACAGATAAAAGTAATCTAATAGAATATACCTTGGCAACAGGAGAAAAAATATCACCAAAATCAATTCCTAGCGCCTGGGAATAACCTTTTACTACCAAATGAGCTTTGTATTTCTCCACCTTGCATTATGCATTCATCTTCTTCTTAAACACCCATTTTCTTCTAATGGGTTTTCTTCTAGTCGACAAATCCACCATATCCCAAGCCTCATTTTTGTCCAAAGATGCCATTTCATCAACCATGGCCTCTTTCCAGAGTTTTCCATCCTCTGAATCTACTGCCTCCCTGACAGTTCTGGGATCATCATCAATAATGGATAAAACAAAATTTGAATAGAAAGCATATGGACTATACTTTTCTGGTTGCCTTCTTTCTCGAATTGATCTTCTCACGGCTAGAGTTTGTGGCTCTTCATCTTTTGATTCCTCTTTTGTAGTAGAGTCTGATTCTTCTTCCTTTAGCACAAACTCTATCTTCTCAAGTTACTTTGATAGGAATTCATATTTAATAACATATTTCACCTCTCTAAACACCATATCTCGGCTGTACACAACCTTCCTTGTTTCTGGGTTCCAAAGATTATAACCTTTAAACCATACCTAATAAAGATGCACTTTTCAAATTTAGTATCCAACTTGGTTATTTTCTCCTTTGGAACATGTACATATGCATCACATCCAAAAACCCTTATATGTGAGAGACATCCTCCAACGCTGATGAAGGTGATTTGTTGCCCAGGGAAAATGCAATCCCCACTGCCTTTGCCTAGAATTCCTATCCTAACCCGACACCACTGAGCATGCTTCTTGCCTTTTCCATTGACGTCTTATTCATTCTTTCTACAACTCCATTTGATGAGGTGTGTATGGAGTAGTCTTCTATCGTGCTATACCACACTTCTTACAAAACTCTTCAAATTCATTTTTGTAGAACACTCGACCATTATCTATCCTCAACACCTTTATCTTATTCTCTATCTGGTGAAATACTTCATATTTCTTCCTAATGAGATATATCCATGTATTCCTTGAGAAGTTATCTATAAATGATACATAGTACATAGACTTACCCAGTGATGGAACTGACATAGGTCCAAACACATCACTGTGCACAAGCTCTAATATCCTTTTCGCCCTCTTAGCAACAGAGGGGAAACTCACCTGATTTTGCTTCCCATATACAAAATGTTCACAAAAATTGAAATCCAGAGAGAATTTAGACATACCTTCTACCATACCATTATCATGAAGTATTTGAAGGCCCTTCTCTCCAATATGTCCAAGCCTTTGATGCCATAGCATGGTATTTTCTCCAGAGACCACTAGATTTTCTGCTCCACTTTCAGGAACCATAGAACTGTTGCACCCATCAATAATAGTGCTACCCAAAATCTTGTACAAAGTTCCAATCTGAACTACCCACATCAATATTAGTGCTCCTCGAACCATATTGCCGGTATCTTTCTCAAACATTGTTTTTACACCTACAACATTCATCTCGCTTACAAAAATTAGATTTTGGGCCAATGCAAGAATATGCCGAACACCCGAAAATGTTCTAATACTTCCTCCTTGCAACTTCAGCTTGACTATTTTGCGCTTGATAATTCTAGCCTTCCCTTCATCCCCTAAGAAGACATCACCACCGTCATATTTCTCATACTCACAGAACCACTCGCTATGGGGAGTAAAGTGAAAGGACGCACTTGAGTCAATCAACCATGCCTCATGATCTACATGTGTACTTGAAGAAGAAGCCAAGTACATATCCCCACCTTCATCTAAGGTGGTTTTTGCCTCTATAGAAGGAGCATCATCAGATCCATTTCCTTTCTTAGGAGCTTTAAATCTACAACCCCTTTTGAAGTGCCCTTCCTTTCTGCATTTCCAGCACACCTTTACAAGTTTTCTTGGAGATTTAGATCTCCCACTCTAGGACTTATTTTTGTTTCTATTCTGGACCATCCTCATGTAGACAAGAAATATCCATTATGGCCCTTGATATTTTTTTGTCTCATATCCTTCAACAACAAGGATGTGACTATTTCATCAAACTGCAAGGTAGTTGTGTTGCTACCTATTGTGACAATTAGACTATCCCACGAATTTGGTAGAGGACACAACAAATTGATGCACTTATCTTCATCTGAAATTTTTATATCAGAATATAACAACTTGCTTACCACTGTATTAAAGGAGTTTAGATGCTCTGTCATCGAGTCTCCATCCTTCATCCTCAAGCTATACAACTTTTTCCGTAGGAACAATTTATTCACTAGAGACTTAGATTGGTACAAAGTCCCTAAATTTTGCCACAAATCCTTTACCAAAGCTTCCACTGATACATTTAATAATATTGAATATGATATACACAAATGTATTGTGCTCTTTGCCTTCCGATCCAAATTTTCTAAGTCTTCAACTGACATTATTGTTTGTTTAGTACCCGGACCTACCACGATCAATTGATCTTTATCCACTAGCAGATCCTCCAACTTGAGTTTCCACAGCTTAATACTCTGACCATTAAATTTATCAATCTCTATCTTTCCACTTCTCGCCATCTTCTTTCACCACAAGAATTGATCCTGTAGATCTCCCACTGAACATGGTCTACCACAGGCCTGAGAAAAACCCCTCAATAGCAAAGGCGTCCCCTTGAATTCGAAACAACTCTGATAACCAATGTAGGTTTTAACCCTGTACAGAAATTACATGCAAATGAATTCTTAAAACCAGAAAATAAACATTGGTGAGAGCATAAAACATAAAATATATATACAATGATTTTCCCTGGATCCCAAAACTAGGACTACCATATTGATTTTTCATTATATTCCTTTCAATGTTACAATACATGTATACACATGACGAAGCATCCATAAACCCCAATCCATTAACCCTGGATTAGAACATAACTGTAGTTCCCTTGACCAGATCTAAAAAATACCATGGGCAGAAAACCATCATGTCCAAAACCATGTGTGAAATCTATGCACAAAACCATAGGTAGGTCCACCCACCTAATATAGGGTCCAAAAAAAAAAAATCTCGGGGTGCTACCCCAAACCCCGTGTAGGGGGGCTCTTGCTCCCCTACAAAACCCCAGATAGGGGGGGATTCTACCCCCCAACTACACCTGACACAACGAAGGGGGGGCTAGCTGCCCCCCCTCTAACCCTCCCTTGCCCCCCCTCTAACCCTCCCGGAAAGAATATAACACACACCCAAAAAATGCTACATTTTTCATATAAACAACCGATGATTCCCCAATGCTACATTTTTCACATAAACATTTTGACCATATTTTTGTTTGACAGTCTATATCATTCACTTCTTCATAATAATGTTGAGGAGTGAAAATATTAGTAGCATCAAATACATGTAAATCTATGAATCTCCTACCTAAATATTCAATCACCTTTCAACAAAATATTTTCCCAAAAGAATACAATCATCTAGTGTCCCCAATCTTTCATATTTGGAAAAATTTTAAACCTCAATGGATGTAAATGTACAATAACTATGATATCTACAAATTCAAGGGTTCCTCCTTGTGCGTTAACTAAAAAATAAGATGTTTGCACTGCACCTACACCAAAAATGCTTCCAAAAAATCGTTTACGAAGCATGCTAATAGAAACATCTAAAGTAGTGTCAATAGATGTAATATCAACATGATCCTATTGGAACCTTTGATTCAACTTATTTAATTCAACAAGCACATTTGTAAGTAGATGGGTGCAAAAGTGCACTTGAAATATTGTTTCCAACTCATACATTTTTTTCTCCCCTAACTCCCAATCCTTTAACAAAGAATGCATGAGTCTAACAAGTCTTTCCATGACCTTTCCTCTAGAGAGACACCTTATTTGATGAATTTTTAAGACCTCTAACTTAGTGATTTGAAATTATTATATTATCTCTTTCAATACTCCATGTCTTTTAGTTGATTTCCCAAGCCATGAATAAACTTTGTTTCCAAATTTGTCAATATATTGCAACTCTGGAAAATGAGACGAAGCCTCATTGTTCACTAATGCTTCCCTATGATCTATGCAATGGATATCTAATAAATGAGGAGCATCTCGACGAAGTTGAGAAAATAAATATTCATGAATACCCCTCATGGATGATGCACCATCCAAACCAAAATCAATAAACTTCATCAAATATAGATCCATTTATACTAAAAGAGTTCTCACTACATCATACATACATTGAGTCATTCCATCCTTTATTTGAAGAAAACATATATCCAATTGGTGTTATATAATTCAATCAATGCTTTCATCAACTAAAATTGAGTAAAACAGGCTATGTAAAATCTCTTCTTTTAGTTTGTTCGAATACACCTCTTTAGCAACTTGAAGAAACATTTTTCTTGATGTTGTATTTGTGTATGCAAAATATTAATTTGTTAGAAGCACAAGTGGGGTGCAATTATACCTATTCAAGTCACATATTGACTTATACATTTCTAAAGATAAATCATGTATAGCAACAAAATACATGTTTTCAATCACTGATATAATTCTCTCCTTCTCAGCATCTACCATTAGTTCGACATGTTTAGTGATTGGAATATTACTTTGTTTGCTTTCTCCCTCCAAATGTTGTAAACAAAATTTAGAGCTTCTGATTTTGCATGGCCACTTAGACCACTAACTTGAAGAGTGGTACTTCCCTCTTTTGAAAATGGAGTATCTCTTTTAAATTTAACACATCAAGAACATTTTATCCTTTCATTACCATTACAATGTTTTGCAACATAAGCCCACAAAAATCTTGTATTCCATTTAGATTTGAATATTATTTTGCATTTTTTTTATGGGTTTTCTCTTTCAACAAGCTCTACACTATTTGATTCATCATATTAATGTAGATGAACATCAACTTCATTTTGAATATTACATGGTTGATTAGAATGTTGTGGAAGGCCAAATGCATCAATAATTGACAATTTCTTTTTATCCTTCTTTGGGAGACCAATAGGAAACATTTTTCAAGATTTACACCTATTAAATCAATAAAAAAAATAGAATAAGTAAATAAATAAATTAAAAATCCCTTAGCAAGATCGTGGCAGATAAAATTCAACCTTAGCAAGATGCCATAGGATTTGACTACATATTTCTTGATAGGTTATCCATTGCTTTGTTGAATTATGCTTTGTAACATTCAAGGAAACTTGTAGCTTTATGAGAGAGAACAAACGCTTCATGAAAAATGGTACTTGGAAAAGAAATTCGTATGGATTTAAGGAGTAAAGGAAAACAAGAAAGAGTTTGAATGAGAGTGTTATAGTTGTTGTGGTCCAATATCCTTAGTATAAGATATATTGTTATGAAACCAGCTCACAAAAATATAGAAAATATAGATCAATGCCTTAAAACTCAGCCTCTTCAAGGGGGCAACCTCCTTTGCATTACACAAATGAACAATTCTTGGATGATACAAATGACAAGACCTCCTTTCTATATATAGGATTCTAAGGGGTCATAATATAATCAGAGCTGACATAACAATAATAATATAAGGGCACAATAATAACAATAGTGGGCTTCTATGGGGCACAATAATAACAATATGGGGACTACATGGGCACAAAAATATAATAAGGGGGTTGTACTAATAATAATAAGGGGTTACACTAGTAGTATAGGGACCTAACATGCCCCTCTCCTTCGAAAAGTGTTGTCCTCAACGCTTGAGTAGTTCTTAATGCTTTTGTATAAAGTTCTTGTCCTCTCATGTGGAATATTCAACAAGTAAGTTCTTCCACTTGATGATATACTCTAAAATTGATCGATTCGATTGTTTTTGGGTTCTTGTTTCTGTGACTGCTCCAGTTTCCCATATGATTTTTCATTCCTCATCAAGTTCTGGCAATATTAATTGAGCTAGGATCTTCTGCAACTTTTGAATGAGTGGCCACACTTCTTCATCCTTCTTCCATTCATCCCTTGCTTCGTTTATCCAATATGATTGGATAATAGAAATAGCAAAACAATGCTTCCACATCCTCATCCTTTCTTGAGAGTGCATCTGCAACAACATTTTGCTTCCCTTTTTGTAGATGATTTCAAAGTCATAACCCAACATATTTGTGACCCATTTTTTATGTTCTTCTAAAGATAATATTTGTATTAAAAAGTATTTAAGACTATAATGATCCATTTTTACCTTGAATTGTCTTCCCCTTAGGTAAGGTCACCATTTCTTAAGTGCATGTAGTATTGCCAACATTTCCTTCTCATAAATAGCTATCTTGAGATGTAGCCGTAAAATTACCCAATCGCCTACAACAAAACTTCTTTCACTACGATCTTGATCTACCTGTTGTTTCATTTGATTCTGCACCAAAGTGGCGTCATCCTTTAAATGTTGGAGAACTTGTTATTGATGCTCGATGTGATCTTTCAATGCTTGAATCTTTTTCTTCTTGATATGTACTTCTATCTTGAGAGTTTGAGGAGTGGTAATTTCTTCCAATGCATTACAAGATATGGTCGGATTCATTTCTTGATGCTCGATGTGATCTTTCACTTATTGAACATTTTTCTTCTTGATATGTCCTTCTATATTCATAGTTTGAGGAGTGGTACTTCCAACCAATGCATTACAAGATATGGTCGGATTCATTTCTATTTTCTCAAAGTGATCTTTCACTTCTTGAACCTTTTTCTTCTTGATATGTCCTTCTATATTGAGAGTTTAAGGAGTGGTAATTATTGCCAATGCTTTACAAGATATTGTCGGATTCATTTCTTGATGCTCGATGTGATCTTTCACTTCTTGAACATTTTTTTTCTTGATATGTCCTTCTATCTTGAGAGTTTGAAGAGTGGTAATTCTTGTCAATGATTCACAATATATGGTCGGATTCATTTCTTCTTTCTCTGGGGTTGGTTCCTGGTGTATATCCTATTCTTTTGACATTTCTTGATCCTTTTCTTCCTCCTCTTCACAATCAATGTAAAATAATTTCTTCTCAGCACACTTGTGACCTTTAATGTATTTATTATCACAATTGTGACATTTGCTCTTTTTTCTTCCAATTTTTGTGGTGTCAACCTTGTAGGTTGTGGAAGGGTAGGAGAAACAACACTTCCATCTTTATAGTTGTGAGGGGTAGACTTCCTTGTTGCCATAATTTTGCTTTCCACTTTTCTTGCCAACCTGAATGCATTCTCCAATGAATTAGGTTCCCAAAGACGAACTTCATGTTGAATGTTATCCTTTAAAGTCCCTATGGAGACATCAATCCTCTGCTTCTCTAGAATATCATTTTCCCTTATATTCAATTTTTGAAAGTCCTCAATGTGCTCTGCCATTGAATACTTTTGTTTGAGATTTATCAATTGGCTAAAGAAGGTGTTTCTCTTTGTATCCTCATGACGTGCTATCATTTCCTACGTGAAAATTGACCACATAACAAGTGGTTTACGAGAGCAAAGCCATTTTTACCATAAAAATTGATCCGATCCTAAATATGAAGATGCAATACGTACCTTTTGTAACAGTTTCACCTCATGTAGATCAAAATATTTCTCCATCTGTAGTATCCAATTTACAGGATCCTTTCCATCAAACTTCCTCATATCACCTTTTCTTGATTTTAGGAGCTCGATCTTGAAATGACTGTAACTCTATAATTTCAAATCTCCAAGTTCTGAAATTGCGTTTTGCAGTAGCCCTCTGAGTCCTCTTTCTAACCCCGCAATTCTGATCAAGATTGGTGATCCGAATTGGATCCTTGAAAATTATCCAAGTTTCTATGACTGTTTCAAATTATGTCAAACTTCAAAATATTGTAAACAATGAGCTATTAAGAAGGACCTCTAGACAGTGGCAGTTTGTAGCCAGCATGGAACAACGAGGACCCTCGGTCAAAGCACACTGACCGTTGGCCCATGGAGACCGCGCAGTGGCACAAACTAGCAAATAAGGAGTCCAGATCAGAAAACAGAGGTCGTCTCTGATACGCAATTAGCGCAAAGCGCTAATCACGTATCGCAGGATCGAGACTTGGTAAGGGAGAGTCTGTGTACTCTAGTGGCTTGGGGAATCCAAATACCACCCTACTAAGCATCATCTGTTACAGGAGACTTAAATTAAGCTCCTCATTATAAAAAATCTGCTTAAAGATGCAATAGAAAAGGCCACCACTGAAAGATGGACCAGGAGACGTAGCCCAGGAGGATTGGGTGAACTCCTTATTAAATTGTTGTGTTTTTGCATTTTCTTGTTGCGTTTCTCTTACTGTTTTCCAATGCCTGTGTAATTCATAATCTTATTGATCTGTTGCTTAAAATAACATAGGCACATCCCAGTGCATGAGTCTTTAATACCTTCATTATTTTCCTGAGGTCACCTAGAGGTGATTTCAGATCAAGTGGTATCAGAGCTATAGGTTGTTAAGGTTAGACAAGCTTGTGCTGGATTTAGCTATTGAATGCTAACTAGATCAAAGCTCAAATTACAAGAAGGAGAGTTGGTCGAAACTAATCCTGAAATTGGAAGAGTCTATCCTTAGAGGACAATGTCAGAGGAAGGTTCTGTGGGGCCAGACCATCAATTTATAGATAGTTTCCTGGACATAAGGTCCATGGTAGAGGAAATGTATAAGTACTTTAGAAAACATAAAGATGAAGATTCATCAGGCTCCAAACAAGATAAAGGAGAAGAAGAGTCTCTCCTCCATGACGACTCAAAAGGCAAAGGGAAAGAAGAAAGCTTTCTCACACCTCCTAATAGCCCTGAACATAAAAATAAGACATCTTTGATTAAACTAGATGTTAAATTTGATTTACCAATATATGATGGAGATTTGAATGCAGAGAAGCTGGACAATTGGATTAGACAAATTGATGTTTATTGGAGAGTGCAGAGTATTGATTCAGACAAGAGCAAGATTCAGTTGGCTAGCCTACGTCTTGGAGGCACTGCCTTGGTTTGGTGGGAAAGCAGGACCGAAGATGACATGAAGAGACATGGTAAGACTCTTTTTGTCTGGAGTGAATTTGTTTCTGCAATCAAAAAATAGTTCTATCCACTGGCCTACATGCAGCAAGCCATGATGAGCTGGCAAACTCTTCGACAATTGAAAGGGCAAAGTGTACAAGGTTACACCCAAGAATTTAGGAAGAGAGCTTTGATTCTAGGAATCTCATTAGACTCACCTGAGACTTTGTTGAAGTACATCAGTGGTCTACACAGCTACATGAGGCACACTATCCTCATGTTTAATCCCACTAGTATAGATGAGGTATCTGTTCAAGCTACGCATCTAGAAGCTAGAGGAAAGAATGGAAACCCAGAAGTTGGGGGATCATCCCAACCCACTGCAAGCAAGAATAAGGAGAAAAGAAAACAGAAATGGAAAACAAGGAACACCAACATTGCACAGAAAAGCAAGTCTTCATGCACTCACTGTAAGAAGGATGGGCATGATGATGAGCACTGTTGGATTCTGCATTCGGAGCTGAGACCTAAGAATTTCGAGGGCAAGAAGAAGAAGACTGCTGTAGCTATTTAGAAAGATTTGGGGTCAGACACAGGAGATGAAACAACCATTGTAGCCACATGTATAAAAAGTAAGAATTCTGAAGCATCTACTAGTAATTCTACACAATCTATTATTGATGAAGAAAATGAGAGAAAAAGACATGAGATTTTCCATATTCGAGTTATTTCCAAATATCAGAAGATTGATACTTTGCTTGATAGTGGCTCACAAGTAAATTTAATTTCTGAAGCAATTGTAAAGAAGTTTGGATTACTGACTACACCTCACAAGAAACCATACCCATTAGGATGGTTAAGTGATAAAGCACAACTACAAGTGACTAGACAATGCAAACTCAAGTTTTCTTTTGGGTCAACATTTGTAGATGAGGTTGAGTTAGACATAATTCCTTTGGATATATGTGGAATTGTTTTAGGAAGTCCTTACTTGTATGATAGAAAACTTATTTTTCTATGGAACTGAAAACAAGTATCTACTCGTTAAATATGGAATCAAATACTTTGTAAGAGCTCATAAGCTCAAGAATAATTATACTCTCATAAACTCAGGGCAGATGAAACGAATGATAAATTCATGAAAACAATTTTTACTGATGGTTGTAAAGGAAAAGAAACCTGATAAAACCAATGTATTTGAGGGTTGTGATGCTAAACATCAAGCTGATTTAGAAAAAGTTGTTTCAGAGTATGATATATGTTTCAAGAACCTAAAGGTCTGCCACCTAAAAAGGAAATAGTGCATGAAATTAATTTGCAGCAAGATGCTCCATTGCCTAACATTCGAATGTACAGGTTGTCCACTTTAGAGAATGAAAAAATCAAGAAGCAAGTGCAGGAGTTGCTCGAGAAGGGGTTCATTAGACCTAGCACATCACCATGTGGGTCACCAATCACTTTGGTGAGAAAGAAAGATGGCTCATGGAGAATGTGCATTGATTATCGAGCATTGAATAAGATAACAATCAAAAATCATTATCCCCTTTCTCGCATAGATGATCTATTAGATCAATTGAAAGAAGCTGTTTATTTTTCCAAGTTAGACTTGCATAGTGGATATCATCAGGTCAGAGTTACAGAACAAGATGCATGGAAGATTGCTTTCAAGACAAAGCAGGGATTGTATGAGTGGCTGGTTATGCCTTTTGGCATAACTAATGCTCCTGCTACTTTCATGAGAATAATGAATGATGTACTCGGACCTTTTCTTCATTATTTTGTTATTGTGTATCTGGATGACATTATGATATTTAACAAAACATGGGAAGAACATTTAAAGCATGTTAAGCAGACACTAGATGTTTTGAAAAGAGAAAAACTTTATGTTAAACTCTCAAAATGTGAATTTGGCAAAACATCTTTGAATTATTTGGGACATATAGTAGGGGGTGGTGAATTGAAGATAGATCCCTCTAAGGTGGCAGTCATTGTAAACTGGCCTAAACCCAAATCTGCTACAAAAGTTAGGAGCTTCTTAGGAGCAGCACAATATTGGAGAAAGTTCATTTCTAACTTTTCCTTAATTGCAGCTCCCTTACATGCTTTAACAGGATTGAACAAGGTGTTTCAGTGGGGAGGCAAACAGCAGAAAGCCTTCGACACCTTGAAAGAAAAGATTAGTATAGCACCAGTACTAGCACTGCCAGATCTTCAAAGACCGTTTGAGATCCAAATGGATGCCAGTGACTATGCCATGGGAGCAATGTTGATACAACACAGTAAACCCATATGTTATCATTATGAGACATTTAATTTTGCAGTAGTTAACTATCCCACATATGATAAAGAATTGTATGCATTAGTACAGAGTGTGAAAAAGTGGAAACATTACTTAATGGGAAAAGAGACAGTTGTACATACCGATCATCAACCACTTCAATATCTACACGCCCAAACTAAGTTGCAGCAATCAAGACACTATAGATGGATGGGTTTTCTACAATAGTTTCATTTAGTCATCAGATATAAAAAGGGCATACACAATAAAGTTGTAGATATGTTATCTAGACCCATTATAAATGCATCTACTATACGTAAGCATAATTCTGTGTTACATGAGAGCTACATTGAACAATATGCTCAAGATATAGAATTCAAAGATGTATATGAAACTTTAAGTCAAGGAAAATGAGTAGAAGAATTGGATTATCATATTAAGGACCGACTCCTATATCATTGTGGGAAGCTATGCATTCCACAAACTGAAAGAGTAAAGATAATTCGAGAAGCACACATTTCTCTAATATCAGGTCACTTCGGGGTATGTAAAAAAGTTGCATAGCCGCAAAGATTTTGTTATTAGCCAAAAATGAATGAGACAATTTCTAGATATGTAAGAGGGTGTACTATGTGTGCTAAAAGCAAGCCCAACAATAGAAAACTAGGCTTGTACACTCCATTACCAGTTTCTTCTCATCCTTGGGAAAGTGTTTCCATGGATTTTGTTGGAGGACTGCCTAAATCTAGGAAAGGTCATGATTATCTATATCTTGTTGTGGATAGGTTCAACAAAATGTGTATTTTAATACCTTGTAATAAACAAATTACAGTTGAAAAAACTGCAAAACTATTCTTTCAACATGTATGGGTTCATTTGGGATTACCCATTTTCATTATATCTGATCGAGACACCCGATTTGTGGGAAAGTTTTGGTCAAGTCTATGGGAACTGATGGACACCAAACTGAAGAAAATCATAGCTTTCCATCCACAAATCGATGGCTAGACAGAAGTAGTCAACAAGACAGTGATCTAGTTACTCAGGGGATATTGCAGTAAGCATCCTAAGCTTTGGGATGAACATTTGTGTTATGTGCAACATGCTTACAACTGAGCCAAACATTCTTCTACACAGAGATCTCCTTTTGGGACCTGTTTCGGTTTCATACCAAGGTCTCCCTTGGCTTTTGTCTTTGGTAAGGACACAATAGTTGAGGGACACAACGATGTGGACAAGGAAACGAGGTTCATCGAACAAATCCAAGAGATCCACTAGGCAGTACAGGAACAGCTGGAAAAGAGCCGGGCCAAATACAAGGCAAGGCATGACAAGCATTGAATGGAGCATAGTTTCCAAGTTGGTGATCAAGTCTGGCTGTATATCAACAAGGACAGGATGCAAGGTGAAGGTAAAAAGTTGAAACCAATAAGGTATGGGCCTTTCAAGATACTTGAGAAAATTGGTGAGAATGCTTTTCACCTTGATCTACCAGCATACATTACAAATCTACTCAGTCGTCAATGCAGATAGCTTGAGACTATTTGAACCTTTGCTAATTGAAGATCCTGAAGAAGAGAGTCATTTTCCTTCTATTAATGACCTGCTACGTGAATATCTTAATGAATTGAAGGAAGACACAGTTCTGGACAAGAAGGTGAGAACGACACGCAGGGGAGATGTTGAGTACCTCAGAATTGGGCTCAGGGGTTCAAAGCCGAGCAGTGAAAAATAGATAGAGATTATATAGGTGAGAAAGTTGTATCCTCACTTAGTCAATGCTTGAAAACCAAATTTTGGTGGTCCAAAATATTTTTCAGTGGGAAGGCCATGATCCGAATTGGATCCTTGAAAATTATCCAAGTTTCTATGACTATTTCAAATTATGTCAAACTTCAAAATCTTGTAAACAATGAGCTATCAGGAAGGACCTCTGGATAGTGGCAATTTGTAGCCAGCATGAAACAATGAGGCCCCTCGGTCAAAGCGCACTAATTGTTGGCCCATGGAGACCACACAGTGGTGCAAACTAGCAAATAGGGAGTCCAGATCAGAAAACAGAGGTCGTTTCTGATATGCTATTAGCTAATCGCGTATCGCAGGATAAAAACCTCAGAGAAAGAAAAGCCTCGACACCTAGTCATGTGAAAAACAGGGAAAACCATGGGAAAAGTGCTATAATCGACGGGCGGGTCCCGTGCTCAAAACTGGCGGAATATCGGGGGCACTTTAAGTGGTAAACGGGTTTGGCAGAGGACCAAGCGATGCCATACATTGAATGATGCGTGTCCAGTGGATGAGAGAGAAAACCACTCTCATCACAAGGTAACAATCGAGTAGCTCACCCATGCGATAAAAGCGATGACCGTAGGATTTGGAGGCCCCAGATCAGCAACGAAGATTGCACCCAATGGGGGACTGGATTTGACGGCAGAATAGGCTGAGGCATATGACATTTGGGGTCTGACATGACTGATGAGTTGGCTAATGAATCATTTCATGAAATAATCGAAATAACAACCATACGAGGAAAAGCTGGCGCTTAGTTCGTAAGGAGACAAGTGGCCACCTTTTTGTGAAATGTTACACAGTGGCAATGACACAGAAGCAGGGAATTCTAGCGGACAGAGGCAGGTAATCTGAAGAGCCGGAAGAGGAAGCGAACAGTCAAGGGACGGATTGGCTTTAAGCCATGAATAGACAGAGAACACAGATGAGACAGAATAGAGAGTGAAGCAAGAAGCAGAGAACAGAGAAGTCGAGCTGACCTGCAGAGCTAAGGCAGCATCGAGCAGACAGAACTGAGAAGGTTTGAGAGGTTCAAGCAATCCCTGTGAGGATATCTGTTAGGAACTGAGTACCAAATTGGACTCATCCCATTAAGACTAGTTGAGGTCGATACTTGGTAAGGGAGAGTCTATGTACTCTAGTGGCTTGGGGAATCCAAGTACCACCCTATTAAGAATCATCTATTACAGGACACTCAAATTGAGCTCCTCGTTGTAAAAACTCTGCTTAAAGACACTATAGAAAAGGCCACCACTGAAAGCTGGACCAGGAGATGTAGCCCAGGAGGATTGGGTGAACTCCTTATTAAATTGTTGTGTTTTTGCATTTTCTTGTTGTGTTTCTCTCACTGTTTTCCAGCGTCTGTGTATTTTGTAATCTTATCGATCCGTTGCCTAAGATAACATAGACACACACACTAGCACATGAGTCTGTAATACCTTCATTAATTTCCCGAGGTCACCTAGGGGTGATTTCAGATCAATTGGATTTTGCAAGGAAGAGTTATGTCAAATCTCCCACAATGACCTGATTATAGACTAGTTCATTAGAGAGAACTTGTATGAAGTTCCACGTGTCACTATTTCAACCTTAGTACCTGAAACTGATATACAGAAAATTACAGGGTGTCCTCTTTCTGAAACTTCTTACGAAATTTCAATCTGATGCTCAGAACAAAAGTTATGATGATTTTCCCCAGGTCACTTGTTTGGATTGTAATTCCGGAGTCTGCAAAAACCATAACTTCCTCAGATCATATCTCCGCAAATATAGCGAGCCAAGTTCTAAAATTTAGACCCACAGTTCAGAACGAATTTGTCTTAAATGGGTTTTGTTTTTCACTTCTAAAACGTTGTAGAAAAAAATTTATAGTGAAAATTCCACGATGACCTGTTTGGAGCAGTGAAACCCAAGAATCCAAAGCTCTGATACCAAATGTTATGAAACTAGCTCACGAAAAGATAGAAAAGATAGATCAACACCTTAAAACTCAGCCTCTTCGAGGGGGCAACCTCCTTTACATTACACAATTGAACAATTCTTGGATGATATAAATGAAAAGGTAACCTTTCTATATATAGGAGTCTAAGGGGTCATAATATAATTAGAGCCAACATAACAATAATAATCTAATGGCACAATAGTAACAATAGTGGGCTTCTATGGGGCACAATAATAACAATATGAGGACTACATGGGAACAACAATATAATAAGGGGGTTTGTACTAATAAAAATAAGGGGTTACACTAGTAGTATAGGGACCTAACATATATATTCTTTTCATAGTTAGTATATTCACGTATTATGATGATAAAAAATTCCACCATTAACAATGTTAATGCAAAACACAACTTCAACACCCATGCCTGGGATGGAAGGATGCAAGCAATTGCATTTAGGGTATTTTCCCACAATGTTGATTTCCTGGGGTGTGGATTCTATAGTAGCATGATACTTGTGTGACCATGAAGGTTTTCATTACTTTAAGGAGTGTTGTATTAAATAATCCATAGAATGAAAAAACAAATGAAAATGAATATATAAGGAGGATAATGAAGAATACCTTACATTCTAGCGTCGAATGATAACCTTCATTCTGTGGATGATGGGTTGCAATTCAAATGAAAATGGAAAAAATGGATGCAGGGAAAGAGTGCTCAAGGATTTGAATGGGTATTCGATGCGCTCCCTCGCCCGTGCTAGGTGTAATAACGCCATGATTGTTGCATGTCTCTTTGTTGTAGGTTATATCATGTCAGTGTAAGTTGGGGATCACAGGGAAATGTCCCCAAATCATGACATAACTAGTAACTCATATGAGGTTGTCCGAACTCAGACTGGTCTCTTCTAGGAAACTTTCATTGGTTAAAGTGATTTATGTGTTGTTCCAGACTCCAGACTCTCATAAACTTTAAAAAATATTGACAGGTTAATAAAAATATTTCCCTTCTTTTCAAATAAAAATTTAAAAAAACTTCAAATAATATTGACAGGTTAATAAAAATATTTCTCTTCCTTTCAAATACATTTTTAAAAGATATTGACATGTTAATAAAAATATTTCCCTTCTTTTCAAATACAAAAATTTAATCTAAATTTCGTGATTGACGAGTGATTTTGATAGTTTAAATTTTTTTAGAAGGGTAAATTTTTTTAGCCCTTCTAGGAAGGGCCTAGAGCCCAAAGAAGGGTTAGGAAGGGTTCAATTTTGAACGTTAGTTTGGAAGTCCCGAACTTTACTTTATGGTACTCTATAGAAGGTTTGGACAGAGATTAAAACATAGAGCCATGGATAAAAAAAGGTAGATGAAAATTATTAAATCCTTCCATAATTATGCAAACCATAGAAGGAACATAAATTCCATTTGGGAGCTTGAGTTGGAATAGGGAAAGTTGATCCCCTCCTCTACAGAATTAAAAGACACTACTTCTACTCCTCCCTAGAATTAAAAGATGATGCTTATTTCCTTTTCTATTCCCTCTTCTCAGATCTAGGGGGTTCAAATATCAACACTCAACTTCAGCTTGTTAAATTATATCCAAGCTTTTTCATCCAAGAGGAGAGGACACAAATTGGAAGTCATGTCTCTGTAGAGGAAATAAAAGGTGTTCTATTTTTTTTTCAAAAGATAGAAGGCTGGGTCCCAATTGTTGGAAAATGGAACTATTCCTCTCCTTCTTCAATCTTATGGTGGAAGAATCAAGAAGGACTGGAAAAGTTTCAACAACCATCAATGGAACCTTCATAACTTTAATCCCTAAATGTTCCAAGCCTAAGACCTTTTTGGACTTCAAACCTATTTCATTGTGTAACCTGGTCTACAAGCTTATCACCAAGATTATCTCCAATGAAATCAAAAGTTTCCTTGCTAAGAAGATGCGTCCCAACCAATTTGGCTTCCTTTCCAATAGGAAAATTCATGATGCCATAGGCATTGCTCATGAAGCCATACACTCTATCAAAACAAAGAATCAGAAGGTGATGGTGCTCAAAATGGATCTGAACAAAGCTTTTGATAAAGTCAACTAGACTTTTCTTAGACTTGTCCTTCTTCAAATTGGGTTAGGACTGGAAGTGACAAACTGGATTATGGGTTGTGTTACTTTAGCAAATTATTCAATCTTAATCAATTTTTTGCCCTAAAAAAAAAATTCCATCTCCCGGGGACTACGACAGGGATGCCCGTTATCTCCTCTCATGTTTTTACTCATGATGGAAGGTATGAGCCACCTCTTGTTGAAGGAAAAGCAGGCTCATAACATAAGAGGCAAAAATATTTCCAAAAATAACCACATGACCCACTTATTGTTTGTGGATGATGTCTTGCTACTGGGGCTAGGATCTGTAGTTGAATGGTAGGCTTTCCACATATGCATATTTCTCTTTTGCAATGCCATTGGAATGGAGATTAATCTCCCTAGATCCTATTTCCATCAACACGTTGTCAGGTTTGACATTCTTGCAGAAATTTAATCCTTTCTCCCGTTACAGACCTCAGTATTAGAGACGGGATTTAAATATCTTGGCTTCTATCTTAAACCCAATAACTACCACAAAGAGGACTCGATGTGGATGATTAGAAAGGTGGAACAAATAATAAATCTTTGGTGCTACAACTATCTATCGCTAGGTGGTAGAATGATTTTGGCGAAATTTGTACTGAAGAATATTCATGTATTCTGGTTGTCCTTAGCAAAAATCCCTGTTTCTATCCTTGCAATGATCAAACAACTGATTTTCAATTTTTTGTGGGTTGGAAATGAAAGAAAGGAAATATTCATCTTTCTAATTAGTCCATCCTTTATACTCCAAAAAATATAGGAGGCTAGGGTTTTAAAAATCTATCCTGATTTGCCAAAGCTTTAGCTCTAAAAAATCTGTGGAGAAGTCTGTTTGGGGGAGGTCTGTGGAGCCATGTCATAAGAGAAAAATATATAATCAGCCAAAAGGTTGTGGACTGGATCATAAGATAATCACATTCTTCCCCCCAAAGAGGCTCTATGATTTGGAAAGCTCTTATGACTTCCTACCCCCATCTCTCCAATTAATTAGCTTGGAAAGTGGGAGATGGAATGCAAGTCATCCTTGGAAAGGTTCCCTGGCATGGATCCCTTCATTGGTGGTGCCAAAATATACGAATTGAATTTAGAATTAAGCCAAGCTCTAGGATCTAATGGATTCACCTATCTTCAAAATATAAAAAATCCAAATTCCTCTCAGTCCGATCAAAATTATTGGATGTCAGTAGTAGACTTGGGATTAGGGGATGCTTTAGCAGAGGAATGAAACACCTTCATAAAAGAGATAAACCTTAACAAAGTAATATTAAATAACTTCAAGGAATCTTTGGTTTGTTGTTGGGATTTATCACCTTGGAAGATGAGAGCCAACTCAACATACAAAGAGATTATGCACTTAGAGATTAAAATAGTTTATAGATGGTGTTATACATATATATGGAAATGCCATATTCCAAGCAAGATAAGATGTTTTATTTGGTTGGTGCTCCATAACAAAATTTTGACCTAGGAAAACCTTCAAAAAAGAGGTTTTTAGGGACCTAGTGGATGTGTTTTATGCAATCAACAAGAAGAAACCATTGATCATCTTCTGATATATTGTAATTTCACTCAGGAAATATGGTCCTTTGTTCTGCAGTTTTTGGGCATTAAAGAAGATATGAAGAAGTCCTCCTTTGAAGAAACTCTTTTTACTTGGGCGAAGAAGTACAAGCATCTTAGTACCCTGCATATATTTTCTGCTTAGAGTATTTTGTTGTTGAGAACTAAGATCATTTTCAAAGATGCTAAGATATATATCCCAGTCCTAGTCTCCAAAATTATCTCCCATTGCAGGGAATTTCTTCCTCTTTAGAAATCAAAATCTTAGAGAAGAGTTCAATTTCCACTCATACCACAGAATCTATCGATGGGTTTTTTTGATGGGGCAACACAAGGGAAAGTGTGTGGAGGAGGATGAATGATTAAGTTACCATAGAATAGATCCATCCATTTTAGAATTGGAATTGGCTTTGGATTAAATACCAAGGCTAAATTGATCACTTCATGGACTCTTATGATGCTTGCAAAGCTCAAAAACATTAATCATATGCACATTCTCGGTGACTCAAAATGTGTTAATGATTGGATAAAAGGAGCTACTCGCTTGGAGGTGCTACATTTAGAAGCATGGAAACTCAAAATTAAAGAAATAAAATCAAAGTTTCAAGGTATTACTTTTCAACACATTTATAGAGAGTTCAACTCCATAGATGGCTTTCTCTCAAAGAGAGATTTGAAATTGGATCCAGGAATAATTATTTTTGAAGACCTCATTGACAAAAAGATCCAAAGCACCCACACCATTTATATTGAAATCCTAACATAAAACACAACACCTAGTTGATTGAAATTTTCAGTAATTTTGCTCCAAAGTCTGTAGGTCAGATTGGCCAACTCTAGTTTTAAATGCTCTCTTAAGCATTCATGTTAAATGGTTGTATTTTCTAGTTGTGCTTTTTTTTTTCTCCAATTGTTTAGGATCATTATATTAAGGTATTATTGTCTTTTTAGTTCAATTTTTTCAGCTTCATATGGGACCTAGATCTATTCTTCTCTACCTGGTATGAGTCTTTTTCGTTGATCTGCTCCTACAGAGCCATGTCCAGTCTTTGCTTGGAAAGCCTGTATTATTGAAAATTTGTACTTTGTTTATTCATATTTAATGAATAACAAAAAAGTATCACATTACAGTGAAAAAAAAATGCCCCAAATACATTTATAAAGTGTAGATAAGTTGGTTTCTTAAATTTTTTTGTTAATTTTTTGTTAAATTTTAGGGTGAGGGGTTGATGGTGGAAGGTATTCAATATTTGGATAGATCATTCTTCTATCTGATATTAATCTGGTCTCTATTTTTAAACTTAATTTAGTTAATTAAAAATATATATAAAAAGTGTATGATGGTGAATCTAAGCATTTACGAATATAAAAGTCCATTTTCTTGATGAATGATTACTCTTATCTTCAATTCAAACTTATGAGGTTCTTTAGGGCTATTGCATTTACTTTATCAACAACTTGACATATAATATCATTGAAGAACCTCAAGTTCCATCCATTTCACAACATTTAAATAGATGTTGGAAATGAAATCAAGGCTAAGCTAAGTGTGTCATAGTATTAGAAAAAGTAGTTTGTGGCATTGTTTCTAAGTTCAATCTATTATTATTATTGGGCTTAACCTAGTTTGAAGGAGTGGGGTTATTGGTAAGGAAAACAGAATAATTATTGTTGCTCCACTTCTAAACATGTGTTATCTTATGGTATAGAATTATTATGCCATATCTCTGTAGTGACATATATGATCCATTTTTATATATATTTAGTTTTTCTATCCATTTTTGGTAGACGTCAGCTTCGCCTCGGGGTCAGGGCTCCAAAACCCGAGGACCCATAGCTTAAGATAATACATGGTATGTGTGGATAGGGCTCATAGGTTTTGTAATTGTGATGACATTTTTGTTCGCTAATGCAACATGACCTCATACGACAGATAAATAGACAATATATGCCAACGCTCTTTGCAATACTAGGTTGGTGGTACAATAAATAGTTTGTCATTTTAGCATCATGAAAGAAAAACATTGCCTTGTGTGTATGGTTTTCCACATTTCTATGACTATCAATATTTGTGGAGCTATAGCACCATTAATGCATGGGGGAAGTGTAGGGTATGTGTTATATTCTTTCTACGACTAGCTCCAAATGTGAAGCAGGGGGTTAGAGAGGGGGAGGAAGTCACCCCTTCATTGTGTCAGGCGCAACACCCCAAGAAAATTTATTTTGGATCCTATATTAGGTGGAAAAACCTACCTATGGTTTTGTGCATGGCTTTTGCACATGGTTTTTGGCATGATGGTTTTCTTCCCATGGTATTTTGTAGATTCAGTCAAGGAAACTATGGTTATGTTCTAATCCAGGGTTAATGGATTAGGGTTTATGAATGCTTTGGCATATATATATATATATATATATCTATATATATATATATATATATATATATATATATATATATATATATATATATATATATAGATATATATATATATATATATATATATATATATATGTTGTAACATTGAAAGGAATATAATGAAAAATCAATATGGTAGTCTCAGTTTTGGGATCCAGGGGAAAATCTCTATGTATTTGTTTGTGTTTCTCGCCATTGTATATTTTCTATTTTTTAAGAATTCCTTTGTAGGTAATTTATGTACAGGGGTTAAATTAACCTACGAGCAGTATATTCCCCCCCTTTTATTTAGCCAAGTAAAAAATCCAATGGGTGGCATATATTGCTGCCATGCATTAATGGAGCTATAGCTCCACAAATATTGGTTTCCCATTGCTACGACCCAATTTTTTTTTATATCTAATTTCCCCAAATTTATGTTAGGGATTCAAATTTATTTGTGTAAAGGTAGATCGAGAATAACCATTAGTTTAAAAATAGTGGTTCATCCTTCAAACCAAAATTTTATCATTTTAACTCCACTTGAGCCCCCCTCCTAAAAGACACATTTTGTTCCATTTTTTAATGAACTCATAGTCAGTTGTAATACATACCACTTAGGTACAATCCTATGATGACCAAAATTCTTTATTTTAAAATTGAAAATAGGGGCAGCAGATTGAAGCTTCGTAGTTTTGATCGATGTTGTGGCCTTTAAATTTTATTTGACGCTCTGAAATGATACAGAGATGGCCAAAGGCCAAAATTTGAGGAACGCTAAACATAATGACAAACATCATCAAATGCCCAAGTGAAGAAGAATAAATTGGAAAATAATCTAAACAACAACTGACTCAATAATTTCCTTTGGAGGTGATCTAGTCAACCCATCTTTGTAAAGCACCACAACATATGCTTTGAATGAGGACACTAAAAATTCATCTGAGCAGTAGCATCTTTGCCATGTCTTCCAAATATCCTAATTTCAAAAAAATATCAGGTACCCATTCTATTTCCTTTACAAAAATTAGGTTATTATGCGACCAGGTGTATTCGAAGTTGTGAAGGCTGCAAATTTTGTGGAAATTTTGATGAACTACGTCATGTAGAGATGATCATCAAATATGAAAGCCAGTAAACATGGAATTTGGAGGAACATTGTTATTGTGTTGTCTAGTGTGCCATTGATTGTTGTGAGGAAACTTTGATAGTTATCCATTTTAGGTACAAATACAGGCTGCTACCAATTCATATGCATTTTCATCATAAAATTTAGGTTATTGTGAAAGATGCTGAATTCTAGTGGAAATTTTAAGGAATTCCTTCATGTGAAAATGAGTTGAATCGGAAAGTCACTAGATACGGAAATTGGAGTGAAATTCCTTCTTCTTTTTTTTCAGAGGAAAAAAATAGAACAATTTTTCATTAAAAATGAGGAAGAGTTTTACATTTCCATGGATCATATTCAATTCATCAGTACTTCCCAGGATCGAACCTATAAGACCAAAATCAAATCCAAAATCCAAAACAAAGAATCCATTAGGGAATAGGGAAGTGAGCATACTAAGATGACTTCAATACCAAAATAACATATAGAGAAAGACACTGAAACATAGAACAGGCCAGAGAGAGATCTCAAGAGGAAACCAAAAAATTGCAAAAAACCAACTATGAATTTTTTTAAAAAGCCCTACCCACATAACGAACCAACATCAATGTGCTCAAAATGGATAAAACCAGGAGAAAGAGACAGGCCATACTTGGATTGGGAATCAACAACAATGTTTTGTTCATAGTAAATATGCTCGAAGGACATGTCGGAAAAACTCACATTTAAATTCCTGATACAGTTCATCCAATTGCAGAGGGACGAGACCCCAAGGTTGGAGTGGCCCAAAATCCATTGAATCAGAGTAAGGGAATCCCCAAAAATTGAAATCAACTCTATGCCCAACCATGAGGAACATTGTAAAGCACCCCATAAATCAATCATCTCAGCCATGATGTTTTCTCCCCTACCACCAGACCAACGCAACATATAATGAGAGGAGGGATCAATTCTCAGGAAAGCTCCACAACGACATATGCCACCTGAGGTAGCCTCATCAAAGAAACATATGGGGAAGATGCTAGACAGGCCAAGCATGGAAATAGAACGGGAGGAGACCTTAGGTAGCTAAGGAGTAATTTCCATGAGGAAGGCAACAATTTTTAAGGCAACCCGATTTGAATCAGAGAATTTGCCTTCAAAATAAGATCATTCTGAGCCCTCCATATCCCCCACAGAACATATAATGGAACCGACTTGTAAGAAAATTCACTTTGAGCCCAAGACGTTAGGTAGGTCACAATGGAAGAGTCATATCAAGTGACAGAAACACCCAACAAAAGAGAAACCTCCAGCCAGACAACAGAAGCAAAGGGAAAGTGTAAAAATAAGTGAGAGAAATCCTCATAATCTGATTTGCATTTAATAAACCTTCCAAGGCCAATGAATCCCTTCTTCATTAATATATCCCAAGTGAGAATGCAGTTATGGACTATAAGCCAAGCAAAACATTTGATCTTCAATGGAGCGTGCCAACCCCACATTCTAGCATATAAATCCGAATAAGGTAAAGGGTGAGTGGAGGAGGAAATGTAAGAGTATACATCCTTGACTAAGATCCAACCATTGAGTATCTAAGTGCCCCATACCAAGAGGTATTTATTCTATGATAAAGTGATCCCAACTTGACATAGAATATTGCGATAAGATTCCCAATCCCCTTCCAAATGTCGAGGGAGGCCCAAATTCCAAGCGTGAGGCTAGGAGGAGGAGGCAAGAGGGAAGTGTATATTTTTACTATAGATTCAACAACTTATGTGATATGATAAAATATAAGACAAGAATCTACTCTACTCTTCTCAGCGAAAACCAAAAATTATCAATGAAAACAATAAGCAGAAAAAGGAAGAATATCAATCACACATAACACAATATTTCTCTAGGGAAAGAAACTTCTAAAAACCTTGACTATCTATATTTCATTAACCAAAAGATCTGAGAAGAAAATACAATGCTTGTTCATCCTGAACATTTCCTGCACTAGTACAATCTAACTCTCTGCTTCATAGGTTGACTTTGGACAACACTTAGCAAATTTATTAGCCTTCCAAGACCCTATTTTCTTGTGTAATCCCTAAGGGAATTAGCCTCTATTTAACGTGGAAATTCCCTCTCCATCATTGCGCAATCCAAACATAGGCTCTCAACTGATTGCATGCACCATCTGTAAAATTCAAAAAATTATACATTTGATAGTACACTGTACCTAAACTCTAATCTCAACTGGATCTTCCTTTGAATTGACATGCATGAGTTATTTATGAGTGAATATTTAGTTAACTGGTGTGGTACTGGTGATGCACTACTCCACTACTAAACCTTTACTAGTTCCTGCAATAGCTAGAACTATTTTAACTGACTATAAGTCAGTTAAACTGAGTTATCTAATTACAACTCAAAATAACTCAACCTGGGTGCCTAAAATTTAGGTAGCACTCTACATGAATCTAGATAGACTTTCAACTCGAATTTACTAAGCCAACTAAGTTAAATTAACCTATTTAATTGTTACAAATTGCTATGAGAATAGAATTACAATTTAATTCTCAACTTAATTCAAGGCAAAATCAAATTAGAATTTCTAGATGCTATATTTAACATTTCTTGTTGCAAATTTCAACACTCCCTCTCAACAAGAAAAGAATTGAACTCTATCCTGATCTGATACCTTTGGAATATTCTACATGCAAAATTTCTCTCTAGTGTTGTTTCTACTGCAACTTTTGAAACTAAAAAAGCATCCAAATTGAATCAGTGTGATACATTTGTCACCAGAGTCTTTGACTGCTACTAGCTTTGCCTCTGTTGACTGAAAACTCTGCGCTTTTGTTGACTCTGCCTCTATGCCATCTGCACTATTGTCAACTCTATTTTGCACTCTCCAATATCTAATTGTTGTTATCCTTTGCCTTTGACACTCTGAGATCTGACTACATCAACTGCCACTGATCCATCCTACTACTGTGTACTGTGGGCTCCCGTAGCAAGGTATGATCCAAGAGACAAAACCTCTCAATGGACCCTACCTAATTTTTGGCCTCTAGGGATTGTCACTTCACATTTCCCTACCTCTCACTGGAGGTATGGTTGTATGTGCTCCCTCTGCCCACTTGGCTCGCAATTCCCCCCTACTGGAGGTCTCTGCTTGAGTGGATGTCTCCACTCACTCTCCTATTTTCTTCTCTAATTGTGGTTACTCCGTAAATTTCTAAGGCTGATTTTGAGGCTGCTTCTTCTCTTTTTGAGTGGATCTCTCCACTCAGTCTCTTCCCTGATTCTCTAATTGTGGCTGCTCCACAACTTTCTGAGACCACTTTTGATGCTCCTTCTGGGGTTGCATGTGAGAGGTAATTTATTCTCCCTCTAAACCACCAAGTCTTTAACCTTTTCCTTGCTCCTCAAGGATTTTGCATGCATCTTGTACCTCAAGAGCATATAGGTTCTTGACTTGTACACTCATCTATTTCACCTGTCTCGTGGAGATGTGTCTAAGGAAAACCTTTCCCTTACTAAAAATCACATATTAGGCATGGTCTTCCAATACCACAATGGAAACAAGATTCTTATTTAGTCCTGGAACATCCATCACATATGTGATTCTCAAATACTGCTCTTGGCAGCGTTATATCTCCCGTCATATCCAAACTCTATCTTCTGTTGTCAAGATACCACACACTTCCCATTACAGTGTTGGCCATGCATGAAGTGAGAGTGAAATCAAGTTCGAATTGTGAATCTATAGCTTCAACTAATGTCGCTATTGTTGGTTCCTTCTTGCTTTCTTTCTTCTATGGGAAATTCATGGCATAGTGCCCATGTTCATGACAGTGAAAACACTTGACTTTTGACAATTCCATATTCTTCCCACCTGCCTCACCTTGGGAATTCTTTCCCTTAGATTTCTTTCCTTTGATGACTAACGCAAATTCCCCTTCCACTTCTTTGGAAGATGTCCCATCTTTGGTGTTTCGTCGAAACTCTTCTTGTACTAAATCTAACCACAGTAATTCCCAATCTGGTAGCTTCTTTCTCCTATTAATAGAGTCCTGATAACTATTCCAACTCTTGGGAAGTCCTAGAAGAGCTAGGCTCACAATATCATCCTTGGCAATAGTAATCCCAACACTTCCAACCTCATCACAACAATGAGTGAACTTGGTCAAGTAATTCAAAATTAAGTTTCCCTTCTCCATCTTGGTCTTTCTGAGTTTTTCCTTCATTGCCAACTTCCTATGGTCACTGCTATTCTAAAACAGGTCCATTAATGCCTTCCACATTGAGTATGGAGTATCCTTTCCATGGAGATTTGAGACAATGTGGTCTCGAACTCCCTCAAGGATAATCCGCCTCACCTTTGCCACACACTTTCTCCATTCAACCATATATTTAGCATCTGATGCTAGATGCTTAGGAATGTCTTGATCAATGAATTCCTTGAGGCCATTTTCTTCCAGCATTGCTTCCATCCCGTCCTTCCATACTATGTAATTCGAGTTTCCTTCCAAGGCATACTCAATTCACAACCCGTAGAAAGACATATCGCTGATCTGGAGTATGAACTTGCAAATTCGATTTTCACTTGCACAACAAACTCGAAATCTCCTCTTCTATACTATCTTCAGCTCCGATACCATGTAGATTTTTATTATAGATTCAACCACATTTCTGATATGCTAAAATGTAAGACAAGAATCTACTCTACTCTTCGCAGCAGAAACCAAAAATGATAAATAAAAACAATAATCAGAAAGAGGAAGAATATCAATCGCACATAACACAATATTTATATGGGGAAAGCAACTGATAAAAAATTCGACTATCTATATTGCATTAACCAAAATATTTGAGAAGGAAATATAATGCTTGTTCGTCTTGAATAATTATTACACTAGTACAATCTAACTCTCTATTTCCTAGGCTGACTCTGGCCAACATTTAACTAGTTTACTAGCCGTCCAAGCCCCTACTTCCTTGCGCAATCCATAAGGGAATTAGCCTCTATCTAATGTGGAAATTCCCTCTCCATAACTGCGCAATCCAAACATAGGCCCTTAACTGATTGCATGCACCATTTGTAATATCCATAAAATTATACAACTGATAGTACACTGTCCCTAAATTCTAATCTCAAATGGGTCTTCCTTTGAACTGACATGCATGAGTTATTTATGAGAGAATCTTTAGTTAACTAGTGTGGTACTAGTGACACATTGGTGCACTACTCCACTGCTAGACCTCTACTAGTTCCTCCAATGGTTAGAACTAGTTTAACTGACTAAAACTCAGTTAGATTCATTTATCTAATTACAACTCAAAAGAACTCAACCTGGGCCCATAAAATTTAGTGATCACTCTACATGACTCTAGATAGAATTTTAACTCGAATTTACTAAGCCAACTAAGTCAACTTAACTTAGTTAACGTTACAAGTTTCTATGAGAATAGAATTACAATTTAATTCAAGGACAAATTAAATTAGAATTTCTAGATGTTATTTTTAACAGTTCTTGTTGCAAATTTCAATAGGAAGGAATGCACCCTAGCAAGATTGTCAAGTGTGAAGATCCATTTCTGATTTAAAAGGTGAATAGAGTGGACATAGAGAATATAGGATCCAAAAAGGCCATGATAGCGTCTATCCCAACATAGATACTCTGGCCATTATCCACCAGCTCGTTGGGTGTGTGTTATATTCTTTCCATGAATAGCCCCACGTGTCAATCCGGGACTTAGAGGGAATTAGGGGATTTTTGAGGTTTAAAATG
Source organism: Pinus tabuliformis (assembly GCA_031772625.1). Classification (NCBI taxonomy): domain Eukaryota; kingdom Viridiplantae; phylum Streptophyta; class Pinopsida; order Pinales; family Pinaceae; genus Pinus; species Pinus tabuliformis. The sequence goes on along the minus strand of CM062809.1, from coordinate 1,132,210,993 downwards.
GGCCTCTTAAGGAAATTATAGAATAACAGTGGAAATAATAAAATAAGATTAGATTACATCATCAAATTTTAGAGGGAAAAAAGGAAAAACTATTTTTTCAACCCGTATTTCAAGTTATCTCCCTATGGGTTTACTCAAATTTTGATCAGAAACACTTGTTGGATGAAAATTTTGGTTCCTCATCCAAGGATTACCCATGTTGCATACTTTCGATAGACCCTGTTACATGAAAAATGAGAAATACATGAAAAATGTGATTGCAATCACATTTTTTAATGTATTTCGCATTTTTCATGTAACAAGGTTTATCAAAAGTATGCAACATGGGTAGTCCTTGGATGGGGAATCAAATTTTGTATCCAAGGGGTGCTCTCGCTCGAAATTTGAGTAAAACCTTAGGGAGTTAGGTTGAAAAAGTAGTTTTATTATTTTATTGTTTTTCAATATTTTTACTTTTATACTCCAAAAATGGTGAATCATCCCCCATGGTTGACATCATCATCTTGAATCCTATTGGTTCTTATAAATATTATTTTAGTTATACATTTTTCTTAGGAGACCCATTTTAGACTTCAAAATTCCCCTAAGGGTGGGCAGCGAGCCCCCCTTTGTTGCATTAGGCATAGTGGGGGAATCAAAAAGGGGGCGACAACCCCCCTTATTGGGGATTTTATAGGGGGTCAATAGCCCCGCTGCACCGGGTCTGGGGCAACACCCTAGGAATTTTTTTTTTGGACCCTATATTACGTGGGCAGACCTACCTATGGTTTTGTGCATGGATTTTACACATGGTTTTGGGCATGATGGTTTTTTACCCATTTTACTTTGTAGATCCAGTAAAGGGAACTATGATTATGTTCTAATCCAGGGTTAATGGATGTTTTGGCATGTATATATATGTTTGTAACAATGAACGAAATATAATGAAAAATCAATCTAGTAGTCACGGTTTTAGGATCCAAGGGAAAATCTCTATTCATTTGTTATGTGTTTCTCACCATTGTATATTTTCTGTTTGTAAAGAATTCGTTTGCAAGTAATTTATATACAGGGTTAAGACCTACACAACCAACAAATATTACTAAAAATGATTTGAAAATGGAATGTACTTGTTTAAGGGTGCAAGGTATCCATTTCCCATAATTGCAAATGTGAGCTATACACTCCAAGTGACCTCTGAAAATGTGAAAACTTCTTATTTCTTATACAGAGATAGACTGTAGGGGCATTCAACGGACATGTCACCTCTAAAGAGAGGATGTCTTCTAGAGGCTACCTAGCCCTCTATAGGCTCTGCCTAAAGAAATAACGAAGTAAACACTTAGAAGTCTTTGACATACACATACTTGAAGTTTTATGTCTTGCGGAATAAGACAAATAACTTTCTGCAGCTGAATAGGTGATTATGTGCGTATGCAAGTTATGTATATTTGTTGTTTAACTCTTTATATCAGTTTTGTTTAGCATATCATCTTTAGCAAATAAAAACATAAAAATGATAAAGCAGTTCACCCCCTCTGGGCTACATCTGCTGGACCAAACCTCTCAAACTAGGCTTGTCCTCTTGTATTAAAAATGCTAGAAAGGCTAATAACTTTCTCATATGGCGACCGTTTTCCAAACCGTTCATGGGGCCAGAATCAGGAAGACGAGCTCTATTCGGTCGTTTAGGTTCAAACCAGTTCTGAGCACTTTCATTTTGGAGCATTTTACGACACTTGGTCTTGAGCTCCTGATCACACCTCCCAAATGAGAAGGCTTTTGGTCCCTAAAAGCTTACTGAATCTTTGAACTGAACCGTACATTGCTTGAGGAATAGAAATATCCTCTTTCGGTTAGCCAAAAGAGCATACTGATGCCCAAAATTTACTGCCTTGCCAACTGTCGTCATGGCGACTTTTTGCTGCATAAGCCAAGTACTTGTCGAATTCCGACCAAGATTATTCGCCGGACAAACTGAAAATTTGCAGAAACCAGTAATGATACTTGCTGATATATGAGTTGAAATCTTCCTCTGAACATGTGGGCTTGCCAACTGTCACGATGCCCATCCATGGCACCTCCGCTCCAGAAGAAGAGCTGCCTCCCAAATGAGAAGGCTTTTACAAAGATGAAACACTTCATCATTTCTCCTCTTTACAATCTTGGAGATCAAATTAACTTTTTCCAAGTCAATATTACATTACATGCATGGTTAAAAACAAAGTAATCAACCCTTCAAGTTAATCACACATACATGTTTAAAATACAAGGAAATCATCATGATCCCTGTGCTCATGCATATCATTCTCATGCATGAAGTTTATCCTTCAACTTTCTCTTAAGTACAATCATAAGTACAATATCCTTGATCACATGTACATGTACTTTCAAAGCTGAAATGAATATAACTTTTGTTGTGATAAAGTGAGTCTCATACTCAGCTTTTCCATCCTGCAACTTGCATTCCCTTAACAAAGAAATGCATTCAATCAAAAGACATGCAACTTTAATTGGATAAGAATTCTGACCATTTCTTACCAATCCATTTCAAAGGTGCTTCCTTTAACTGCACATCAATATCAACATGTGTATCATCCTGACACATATCAATGATGGAAACTTCCTTCCCATTCTTGCCATACTCTTTCTCCAATTTCTTCAATTTTCGTGGAAGCATTGTTGGATTTAGAGTCCAACACCTTTCAATAGTATTTCCTTGCTTATGGCAATAAGTGCAACACATGTTCATCTTCTTGACAGCATGATTTGCATTGTTCAATGGAACTTTGGCTTCTTTCCTCCTTTCCTTCAAAAGTTTCATGTATGTTGCCATTATTTTCCAACATCTAGAGACATTATGGTTAACCAAACCACAAAAAGAACATGCAATTCTTTTCCAATGCTTGTGTGGAAATTTTCCATGCTTTACATGATCAAAGGAAGGGTGATGGAAATCAGATTTATACCTTTCTCTTTCACCTTCATTACCTTCATAAGGAGGTGAATCAAATGAAGAAGAAGCTCCTTTTGGAACACCATCAATCCTTTCAATGGTTTTAGAGCTTTCACAATTCTCTTGTTCAAGTATATTCTTATGCACACCTTCTTCTTGCAAGGTATGTTTCAAACTATTTCATTCCTCAAGGATACAACCTTTACAACCTTGAGATAGAGAACTTGAAATGAAACTCCTTCTAGGAACTGTTTCAATTTCCTTCATCGCTGCTTTGGAACTTTCTTCATAAGATTGTCCATAGCCAAGACCCAAATTCTTAGGCCTTACCTCAACCATTATTGGCTCAACTATACCCTGTGCATGTTTGCCCAATCCTTTTCCTTCATATCCCATTTTGGACATCAACTTGGACCCTATGCCTCTGGTATGTTTCTCAAAAGAACCAACATAAACATTCTTATAAGAATTTGAAGACAAACTAGAATTGTTTACCTCTTCTTCAAGATGATACTTGGCTAAGGCTTCTTTGGCAACAAGGAGTTGTGTCTCCAACTCATGCATCCTTTCCAGATTCATGTTTGCAATATGAAGTTGGCCTTCCATTTCCTACAATTTGTCAGAAAGCAACTGCTTCTCTTCCCTCATGGAATTTAACTGCTCGTGAAGTCTAGAGCTCTTTCTTTCATCCTCATACATTTATCTCACCATATTCATCATGATGAAAAATTCTTGCTTGAAGCCTTCATCAAAAAATCTTGTGAAGGAGGATGATTTTGAGAACTCACTTATGGAAGTTGTCATTATAAAAATGAACAAAAGAGCTTCAACAAACTCAAACAACAAGTATTTTGCAGAATAATAAAGCAGTCAATCTTCAACACTGCTTAAGACACCTTTCAAGCTACACAATCAAGCTAGCGATGTCAGTCGAGCAAACCTAGTGCTCTGATACCATCTTGATCTGAAAATGGAATGTACTTGTTTAAGGGTGCAAGGTATCCATTTCCCATAATTGAAAATGTGAGCTATACACTCCAAGTGACCTCTGAAAATGTGAAAAATTCTTATTTCTTATATAGAGATAGACTGTAGGGGCATTCACCGTACATGTCACCTCTAAAGAGAGGATGAGTTCCAGAGGCTACCTGGCCCTCTACAAGCTTTGTCTAAAGAAATAACGAAGTAAACACTTAGAAGTCTTTGACATACACATACTTAAAGTTTGATGTCTTGTGGAATAAGACAAATAACTTTCTGTAGCTAAATAGGTGATTATGTGTGTATGCAAGTTATGTATATTTTCTGTTTAACTCTTTATATCAGTTTTGTTTAGCATATCATCTTCAGCAAATAAAGACATCAAAATGATAAAGCAGTTCATCCCCTCTAGGCTACATATGCTGGACCAAACCTCTCAAACTAAGCTTGTCCTCTTGTATTAAAAATGCTAGAAAGGCTAATACAAGAATATGAGTGTCTCGAAAGACAGATCTGACTGTAAATACAGAATCCGAAGATAGAAATTGGCTAAACAGGCTCTTTCCCAAACACTAAACAATGAAATTGTACCTTATACAATACTTTCCCCAATTGGCCCTGGTGGCCCTTTAAACTTGCATGGAAAATTTCGAGGTGAAGATGATCTCAATTGGTTCTGAAACCTCTGCCATTAGACTCAAAAGGTCGAAAATAGTAGACATAGGCTTTTGAATCACCAAAAATGGATGAACATAGCCCCCAAACAGCTCAAGCACTGAAATGGCCCTAGTGGCCCTGAAAGCTTCCCTGAAGCTAAACAATGAGAAGAATGCCTCAACAGGAAAAACGAGCTGTAGAAATGGATTTAGAATACTGAAAAAATTTAGGATTGACCTTCGTTCCACATTCACTGGCTGCACAATTCCCAATGCAGCTCCCAAACTGATTTGGCCCTAGTGGCTCCTGGAACTTCCACGAAGAAAAATCACCTGCAAATGACCTCAGATGGCTGTGAAACCTATGCCAATGGCTTCAGAAGGTCGAAGACACCCAAAATCAAAAAAAACATTTGTCCAAAAAGGACTTTCCTAGCCAAATTTATAGCTCATTGAAGGTTTCCTCGAATTTGGCCTAAAATCACTCCAGCTAACTGTAGTGGAAGTTCAGTTAAATCTGCCAATTATGGCGGGACCGCCTAAATTTGGCGCTCCGCCAATTCCGCCGCTATAATGACCGTGATTGCCAGCTAACTGTTAGTGGCTTTCAATGCTCATGTGAACGTTCTTGGCGGTTTTGGGTTTACCTCGGAGTTTGAGCCGAACTTTTGGTTGAACTGTTTGTTTACCATTGATTTCCACATATATGTGACCAAGCACTAACTTTAACATTAAAGTTTTTGGTTATGTATTAACCGCCAACGAAGGTGTTAAGCCCTTGGTTCGAAGGCTATGGTCTCATGAGCGGGGGCTGACCCTTAAAAGCTTGCCCCCTTTTGGCCCGCCTTAAACATTTTTAAACTTCATAAATGCTTTGTCCCACCATCCTTTCACATCCTTGCGCGCTGGTGCATTGGTAAGGCTGACCGCTGATATATCATAGGTCGTGTATTCAAACCACATCCGACCAAAATTTTAAATATATGCACCGTTAATGCTGATGTCACCTTGGGCCATGTGGCGGCCTCCGGGCCTGCCACGTGGCAGCATGCCATTCGTTGCCTAAAACAGAATATTCCAAAGAATATTCTATTTTATTTTATTTTTTTGAAAAAATTCAAAATTTCAATGTTATTGGGCAATTTTTTTTTGGCATAACTTTCTCATACGGCGACCGTTTTCCGAACCGTTCGTGGCGCCGGAATCAGGAAGACGAGCTCTATTTGGTCATTCAGGTTCGAATTAGTTCTGAGTACTTTCATTTTGGAGCATTTTACTACACTTGGTCCTGAGCTCCTGATCAACAAAACCACAAAATCACATCTTTGAAGCTTCTCTAGATGATAGATGAGTGGGGATTGATTGGCACTCCTACAACCACCCACTCCTTCAACCTATGATGGGGAAGATATTTACTGAAAATTATGCTCTGTGAAAGACCCTTTTCTTTGAAGGCCCTCCACAAATTGGACGCTAGAAGAGCAAGGTTAAACATATGAGAATCCTGAATACCCATCCACCCAACTTTATGGGCCTAGAAATCATATTTAGGTGAGTAAGGTGGATGCTATAGTTGGGTCTGATTCTAGACCAAAGGAATATGGAGATAAGAGCATTAATCTTGTTAATGATTGCTCGAAGGATGTAGAATAGCTGCATCCAATAGACCGAGATACTTTGCATGACGATGCTAATCATGGTGACTTGTTCACAGTGTTGGACCCGCTAACATTCAGGAGATCTCCCCAATATGAAGTCCCAACTAGACCTCACATCGTTTGGTGCAAGAGTCCCAACAATGGGTGGCAATGTTATGCCTTCACTATGGAAATGCACAAAGGGAAATATGATAACTTTAGGTGAGAGAAAGTGTGTGTCCCTATGGAGAGTCAAGTGCAATGCATGAAGGTTAAAACACATCAAGGGAAGAGGGAGAGTGTTCCTTGGAAGCATGTAATAGTATGCAACTTGAAAGGAACATACAAGCGAAATGACATCACAAGCTAAGATGCAGAATAATCCACAAGTTAAAGTGATGAGTTAATACAACAACACACATTCAACAATATTGATACAAATGCAAACAAAATATTTCATAAGCACGTGCATATGTTAAACAACATACATTGCAAATACAACAAGAATATTCCTACTACATTCACAACATATGCATGAAAGAATTTTTTTTTTCTTTTGGACCCTATATTAGGTGGGTGGACCTACCTATGGTTTTGTGCATGTATTTTACACATGGTTTGGGCATGATGGATTTTTCCCATGGTATTTTGTAGACCCAGTCAAGGGAACTATGGTTAAGTTCTACTCTACGGTTAATGGATTACGATTTATGGATGCTTCGACATGTATATATATATAACAATGTAAACTTAGAAACGAGAACTATAAACTCAAAACAAGAACTTTAGCCAAAAAACCACACAAAAACATGAAAAATCAATTTGAAAATGAAAAGTGTTGATGTTGGAATAACACTTTTTTTTCAAGGGTAAATTTTCAACATGTTTAAAAAATGGTTGTGAAAACCAACTTTTTGTGCAAAAATTGTGCAAAAAACACCTTGAAAAAGAAAAGTGTTGATGCTGGAATAATTTTTCTTTTCAATGGTAAATTTTCAACATGTTTTAAAAATGGCAGTGAAAACCAATTTTTTGTGCAAAAATTGTGCAAAAAACACACCGAAAATGAAAGGTGTTGATTTTGAAATAATGGTGTAAGATTTTATCAGGACTCCGAAAAACATTAAAATTTCAAAAGAATAATGAAATCATAAATTTAAAAGTAAAAACTAATACTAAAACTATGACAAAAAAAAAGTAAACAAAAATATATATTAAAAAAACATAAAAAAATGACAAAAATGACGAAAAAAATCAAATATATAAAAAAGACAAAAAAATCATACAATAAAATAAAAATAAAAACAAAAACAAAATTAAATGAAAAAAAAAATTAATCATTAAAATGTTAAAAAAAAAAAATTAACCAAGATAATTATTAAAAATTAAAAAATATATATAAAGAAATAAATAATAACAACATATATAAAAAAAAGCATAAAAATGTTTTTTTTTAAAGCAATAAAAAGCAACAAAAAAAATACACAAATTTAAAAAAATATTAAAAAAACCTAAAAAAAAAATATTAAAAACAAAGGTGATTAAAAAAAAACCTAAAAAAAACCGAAAAAAACTTAATTTTTTTTAAAATAATTTAAAAATAAAATCACAAAGCAACAAAAAAATCGTGAGGATGAACCACATTAGTTGGTTCAAAACGTTGACCAAATCTTGAAAATGTGATTAATGTGAAAGAAATTATCTACATTATGGATCAAAAAGGTCTAGATCTAACAACAAGAAAAAACTTTAGAAAATTGTAAAAATAAATTAAGAACATATATTTTTTTTAAATAGTAAATATAAAAAAAAAACAACAAAAAATATTTAAAAACAAAACATAATTAATAAAAAAAATTAAAATCTTAAGAAAAAGAAAAATTATTAAAGAAACATTATAAAAAGACTTAAATTTTTTTTGGCCCGCTGCCCAGGGGCCCAGGGGTGCGGCTGTAGGTGGGCAGAGCTGCACAGCTTTGCCCACCCATGGTCATGCTTCTCAGGCCCTTGGACAGCGGGCGAAGGTCCGATTCTTGGAATCGGACCTCCGCTCGTCGCCTGGGGGCTTGGGGGGCGCGATCATGGGCGTGCAGCGCTGTGCGAATCGGACCTTCGCCCATTTTCGAGGGGACCGGCAGGCACGACCATTGGCAGGCGGAGCTATGCACAGCTCCTCCCGCCCATAACCGTGCCCCATGGGCCCCTGGGCGACGAGCCAAATTTTTAAATTTTTTTTTATAATGTTTATTTAATATTTTTTTTTTTTGAGATTTTAATTTTTTTTCCTTAATTATATTTTTGTTTTTAAATATGGTTTTTTTTTTGTTTTTTGATGTTATATATATATATATATATATAATGTTTTAAATTTATTTTTACAGTGTTGCTTTGTGATTTTATTTTAAAATTATTTAAATTTTTTTTAAGTTTTTTTGGTTTTTTTTTTTTTTTAATTACCTTTGTTTTTAATATTTTTAGGTTTTTTTTAGTAGTTTTTTAAAATTTGTGTATTTTGATAGATTTATTTTTATAGTTTTTAAAATTTTTTGTTTATTTGTTTGTTTACAAGATATATATATATATATTTTTTACGTTTTTTGTCCTTTTTTTTTTTAAATTTTATTATATATATATATATATATATATATATATATATATATATTTGTTTTTTTTAAAGTAATCAACATTTAAAAAAAGAGAAATCAACCAACTAGAAAATTTGTTAAGTAATCAACATTTAAAAAACAATTGGACATAAAAACTTTTAAAGTGTAAAAAAATGTAGCATTTAAAAAAAAAAAATATCCACGCCTAATACATTAGAAAATTTAAAGTGTCAAAAATAAGCCCTCTAAAAAATGGGTTGATGCTACATCAACATATTTCAAAATCAACATGAAAATCACTAACATTTAAAAATAAATATTTATATTTTATACATAAGAAAGTTTAAAGTGTCAAAAATATGCTAAAAAAAAGAGTGTATTCTGCATCACCACTTTTCAAAATCGGTTTACTTTTTTGCTACCTCAATGAAACGGGTAATCGTATTAGTTCCCGTTTCAAAGTTTACATTGTTATATGTATTGTAACATTGAAAGGAATATAATGAAAAATCAATTTGGTAGCCCCAACTTTGGGATCTAGGGGTTAATCTCTGTGTACTTGTTCTCTATTTCTTGACATTGTATATTTTATGTTTTTAAAGAATTCATTTGCAGGTAATTTATATACAAGGTTAAAACCTACATAACCAAAAAACATTACTAAAAAACTACGAAATCACATTTTTGAAGCTTCTCCAGATGATAAATGAGTAAGGATTGATTGGCACTCCTACAACCACCCACTCCTCCAGCGTGTAATGGGGAAGATATTTGCTGAAAATTATGCTCTGTCAGAGACCTCTTTCTTTGAAGGCCCTCCACAAATTGGATGCCAGAAGAGAAAAGTTAAACCTACGAGAATCCAGAATATCCCATCCACCCAACTATATGGGCCTAGAAATCATATTTAGGCGAGTGAGGTGGATCTTGCAGTTAGGTTTGGTTCTGGACCAAAGGAATTTGGAGATAAGAGCATCAAACTTGATAATGATTGCTTGAGGGATGTAGAATAGATGCATCCAATAGACCGAGATACTTTGCATGAAAATGTTAATCATGGTGATATGTTGACAGTGTTGGACCCATTAACATTTAGGGGATCTCCCTAATATGAAGTTCCAACTAGACGTCAGACTATTTTGGAGTAGGAGTCCCAACAGTGGGTGGTAATGTTATTCCTTGACTGCGTAAACGCGCAAAGGGTAATATGATAACTTTGGGTGAGAGAAAGTGTGTGACCCTACAGAGAGTCAAGTGTGATTCATGAAGGTTCCAACACATGAAGGGAAGAGGAAGTGCGTTCCTTGGAAGCCTGTAATAGTAAGCAACTTGAAAGGAACACACGAGTGAAATGACATCACAAGCTAAGATGCGAAATAGTCCATGATTAGGCTCATCATTGGGTAACTATATGGACCTTAATACACCTCCAAGCTTACTAAAATCAACTCTTCTGATAATTACTTACATGTTTTAATTATATTTTGCTTAATGAGATGAGTAAAAGTAAGATGATATGTCTAGTGGTCTAATGTGCATTGATTACAGGTTTTTGGGAGAAAATCATGGCAATTTTGGCTAATCAAGGTGCAGGAACTTGAATGAGACAAGAATGAGAGATTATAGGAGATGGATCTTCCTTATCAAATCCTTACTCATTCAAATATCCTTCAATCAAATCACATTAGCTAGGAGTTGCAAGTAGCCGAGTCATGAAGATCATTGGCAGCCAAGCCAGTGATAGTTAAGGACTAGTTCATCTTGATTTTGGGAGCCAAGCTTCCCTAGATTTAAGGGAGTTGTTGGAGACTTCAGTTGTATAAATAAGGAGGCCTAGAGCCTCATTAGTATTCAGATTTTTTAGGGAAGATAACTAAGCATTTTAAAGTTGAAGGATTGTGGAAAAACATTGTTACGTAATTTTTGATATGTTAGTGAAAATGAGAATTTCCTTCATCCAACACTGAGTTGACTTGGAGGGTTGAAGCTCTTGGGTTAGGGCCCAACCCTAGCTACAGAGGTTATTCTTATTGTACTTATATGCTTAGGTTATTTCATAGATTACTTGTTGGATTGATTTTGACATTATTTCATTGCAAGTATTGGTGAATTTGATTAGTTTGCTTTCATTTGTGCATATCTTTAGCAATAGCTTTAGAGAGATAAAGGAATACCAAATAGGCTAATAACAGCTGGATCTTGCCTCACTCCTCCCTTCAGGGACCATGGTTTGAGGAAAAACTCCTATTTAGCCCCAAAAAGGCAGAATTTTCATTTCTTATGGAATTTAGGGTTTTCTGCTAATTAGGCCATCATCTTTTCAGTTTTCAAGGATAGGTTGCAGTTGTTATTTCTGATATCTCTAGCTTTGTATTAGATTTCATGGTGTTTCACAATATGCTGCAAGTATTTCCATGCATGAAATAGGAAAATTAATGATGGAATTATGTTTTCTTATGTTGATTAGAAATCTTTCTCGTTTTGACATAATTCATGCATAAATGCCAATGATGTGTATTGCAGGAATTTGAATAGTGTAGGAAGACCTCATGTCAGCAGCCCCAGCCTAACCTCATCCATCCACGATCACCAAAATCCACTAAGTCCATAAACTGATTTATCATTTCATAAGAATAACTTTCCATGTTTGTTGAGCAAATCCAACCATCCTACAAGCTTTGGTTTGAGTTCTGAGGCAGTCCTAGCCACCCCCTTGCCCTATTCCTTCCATCATTCACCTTCCCTAAGCCCTATACTACCTTCCAAATCATTCCTTATGCTTTTGGCCGGATCCTGTAGGAATATAGGGGATCCTGTAGGTGCATTAGGAAATCCTATAGGACGACTTGTAGTGGCCTGTTTTGAGGCCGATTTGTGGAAAATGCATCCAGGAAGATAGGAGAAGACACCTGTTTGCCTCTTAAGCCATATGACCCTTCACAACCATATCTCTCCACACCTAACCCACCTGCCATACAATCAAGAAGAATTAGCATTCATGTTTTTGCAAAAAGTAAAAAAGAATAAGGTTATTGTGTTCATGTAAAGTGTTCGATCAGATCATATTACATGCTTAAGATAGCTAGGGTTCCACCTGTGATAGCTTAGAATTCTTCTGAAGCAAGGTATCTTAACAAGTAGTTAGATGGATGGTTTGTTTAAAGCATTTATTTCAGTCTTTCATTACTGCAGTAGATAATATTTCAATTCCCCCAATTAGGGTAAAATTTCCCTTTCTCCATTGGTAATCAAACTTCTTCTAAGCCAATAGAACGTTGGTTTGAGAAACCCTAGTGGTCTAATGCCAACTCAATAGTGAACAAGAGTGGACCCATTGCATCTTCTTGTGTTTACAACACTGTCACCTCCAAGTTTGTATGAACCCCGGGTTGATAAAGTAAAGTTGGTAGCCCCAGAAGTTGCAGCATTCTTGCTGCAATACTGGTGCTCATCACTTTTTGGCGCTGTTGCCACGAAGGTGTCTGAGTAGATGTGATTTCTGCTTTCTTTCTTCCATTCCTTATCTCTTTCATTCTACTATTAGTTTCATTTTTGCAAGATAGTTGTAAGTTGGTTTGCTTTCCTTTCCATTATGCAAGAGATTTCATTCAACAGTTAGTTTCCATTCAGTTTGTCTTTTTAATTTTGCAATTAGTCTTAAAACTTGAAAAAAAACAAAAACACTTCTTTCATGCCTCGTAGGAATAGGGATAGCATAGGAAAATTTCTACCAAATACCCCCACCACTTCAAACAACCAACCTTCCCGTTTCTTTGGTGGCTGCGAATTGGAGGATCCCTTAGGCAAACAACCAGATATTTTTAGATAGAGGAGGAATGACCTGTTATAAGAGTTTTTTGAACCCAATGTTTCAGACTACCAAGTGAGTCCATCATCGGGGGATGCGTCAATAGATATTCTCTAGATCTTAATGATGTATCCAAGAGCTCTATTTAGGGTATAGGGCATATATATATATATATATATATATATTGGTTATTAAAGAAAAGATATAAGAAAATAGGTCAGCTCTTATCCTACTAGTTTTTCATTTAATTAATTAATTAATTAGCTAATTAATAAGTTTAATGGATAAATTAAATAATTAATTTATTAATAAGTTAATGAGATAACTTGATTAATTAATTTTATTATTTATAGAATTAATTATTATGTTTATTAATTTTATTTTTATATAAAATTAATTATTTTAAATAATTGGTTTAATTGATTCATTAATCTGTTTAATTAATTAATTAATTTGTTTGATTAATAAAATTAACTAATTTCATTATTTATTATTTATTAATATGTTTATTAATTTATTAAATTATTAATTAATTAATAAGTTTAAAGGAATAAATAAATTAATTAATTTTGCTATTTGTTGATTTAATTATTAGTGAGTGTTAAAGAAAAAGACTTTTGATTTGGTAAGGTTAACTTCCATACCTGTAGCCTTAACGAAGTCCTTCAAAATTTGTTTGTAAGCCTGTGCTTCTTTAACTGTGGGAATGCCCTGTAACATGGTATCATCTACAAACTGTTGATGCGTCAGAACCTGCCATTCTCCGAAAGTTGGAGTCCTTGAATTCTTCCTATTGATCTTGCATGTTTGATAGATTGCCCCAGCCCTTCCATCATGAGGATGAAGAGAAAAGGAGATAGCGGATCTCCCTATCTAAGACCCCTGGAAGGGAGAAAAAGTTTAGAAGGAGAGCCATTCACCAAAATTGAAAAGCTGGAAGAAGTCACCAGAGCCATAACCTATCTGACCCAATTATGATCAAAACCAAACGATGTGAGCACTTTTTTGATGTATATCCAATTTACTTTGTCATATTCTTTTGCTATGTCCAGTTGCATGATCATGTCCGCTCTCTTGTTGCATGTTAACAAGTGAACCACCTCGTGAGCTTGAATTATGTCGTCCATAATTTGTCTTCCTTCTACATACCCTGTTTGTTCCCCGGGGATGAGCCTGGGCAGCAAGGGTTTAAGTCTGTTAGCCACAACTTTGGAGATTATCTTGTAAACAAAATTGCATAAGGCGATGGGCCTATATCTCTCTGGAGTTTGAGCATTATACTGTTTTGGAATAAGGGCAATAAAAGAGGTATTGAGAGCTTTTAAAATGGTCTTGTTCCACCTAGAGTCTTCCACAATCTCCACTATATCCCTTTTGACTATATTCCAGCAGGCTTTAAAGAAATCCACATTAAATCCATACGGCCCTGGTGCCTTGCCATTTTTCATTTCCTTGAGGACCTCACTGATCTCCTTTTCAGTAACATGTCTGTTGAGATTACAATTGTCCTCTCTGGAGACTAGTTTAGGTATGTGTTTAATTAAGTTCTTAATGAAAGGTTCTCTTTCTGAAAAGTTTTCCTTGGAAATGTCCCGAAAAAGCTTTACTATTGCATCTATCTCCTCACGGGATTGATGAATTTTGCCATTTTCATCCTTGATCGAAGAGATTCTGTTATGAGTTCTGTTCACAATGGTAGATCTGTGAAAAAAATTGGTATTACGTTCTCCTTCTTTCAGCCATAGTACCCTGGATTTTTGTTTCCAAAAAATTTCTTCTTGTTTGCACACCATTTCCCATTCTTGTTGATATGTCTCTCCTTGATCATTTTTGTCTTTATCAAAGCCATTCCTGATCAAAGTTTGATTGAGCTCTTGTATTTTGTTTTCTACAATTTTTTTACTTGTGAAAATATTTCCAAATTCCTTTTGGTTCCATTCCTTTAGCTTCTGCTTGATGTGTTTTAGTCTTTTATGTAGCAGGAACATAGAAGATCCTTGAATTTGCAGGTCTTCAGCCCACCATTTTTCAATATTGTTGTTGAAATCCAGGTGTGACAACCATATATTTTCAAACCTGAACGGTTTGTTCCTTGGGGTGCCAATGCCCTTGATCTCCATTTGAATCGGCCAGTGATCTGAGCCTCCAAAAGGAAGAATGTCTGCTATTATTTCCTTGTCTAGAAGCATGAGCTCTTCAGAGATCATGAATCTGTCTAGATTGGAAGCTACCTAGGAATCCCCTCCTCTTTTGTTGTTCCATGTGCAAAGGCCATTGTTTGTCTCAATGTCCACCAACTTCATGTTTTCTGAAAAACATTGGAAAGCTGAGGAATCTTTGTTTAGTGCTCTTGTACCACCTTTTTTCTCCGAGAGAGATCTAATCATGTTGAAATCTCCTCCTATAACCCATGGTAGTCATGAAAATATGTTTCGAAGGTCCACTAAGGAATCAATAAACCTGATTTTGTCATCTAACCTTTGAGGGCCATAGACATTCGTAACAAGAAAGGTGTCCCTGTTGCCTATAGGCTGAATGACAACTGATAAATAGTTTCTTGATGCCTCCGCATCTATAATGCCTATTTTTTGGGGATTCCAGAGGATAAGGATACCCCTTGTTGTATTTTCTGCTTTGACTTCTATGAACTCATATTTGCTAAGCCATTTACTATGGATTTGTCTTATCTTTTGAACAAAACATTTCGTTTCTTGGACAAAAATTATATCCGGAGTTACCTGCTTCATTCTATTATTCAGCATTCTCTACTTTCTTTTACTACCTAGACCTATGATGTTCCAAGTTGTAAACTTCATAATTACATATTGGTAAAGGAGTAACTAGTTAGATATTTCATCTTGCCTGAGTCTATCATGCACTTTCCACATTCCATTAATAGCTCGTTCTACTTTTTTATACCCCTTTTTTTCCCCAAGTTTCTTGGACCTAATTATGGTCTTGATTTTACTGTTTTTATTCCATGAGTGCCCTGTCTTTCCATGCTGTTATCTGTGCTCAAGCCCTTTGCCTGAGTTTTCCATAAGAATAACTGCTTTACTCGAATGCATTCTTCTTGTGGTAGAGATTCTACTCCGCCTGTTGTTCCCTTACTCAAGAAACCTTCTAGATCTAGGTTTTCTCTACCAAGAATCTCTTGCAACTCATTATCTTCCATTTCCATCTCGCTCTGAGTCATTTCCTGATCCATATCCATCTCTGATTCGCTCATCATGATCCCTTTATGTTTTTCCTTTACCTTTTCTTGATCCTGTTCTTCTTCCTCGTCCTGCTTATTAGCTCCATCTTTCATTACTTGATTTTTGACTGCTGTATCTTCCTCTTCTTCAAGTACTTGGAACAGATTCGGCTTCCCTATTTGTTCTCCGCTTTGGTGTTGTTTTGGCCCTTTTTTGCCATTTCTACCTTTATGAGCTAATTTGTGAAAGCCCTATGTTTCTTTCATTATGTTCGGATTGCTTTTGATCTCCGCCTTACTGAGAGGGTAGTGCTGAGATTGCAACAAGATGATGAAGCTTAGCGAAAAGAGTCGCCTTCACTAAGTGGGCCCGCAGAAAAATTATGGCGCAAGTTCTATTTTTGGATCCCAACAGGGATGATCACAGCAGGAGTGACCATAGCAGGGATGATCACATCAGGAGTGACCATAGCAGGGATGATCACAGCAGGAGTGACCATAGCAGGAGTGATCACAGTAGGAGTGACCACAACAGGAGTGATCATAGCAGGAGTGATCATAGCAGGAGTGATCAAAGTCTATTTTTAGACTGGCTGTCCAAAATAGAAAAGTCAAATATTATTGTCTCATAATAATATTTGGACTATAAACTTGATCTTATTCTCTTGGAGCACTTCAGTTTGAGCTACAGATGTGGCCCATGCAGTTGTCAAAAGGAAGTACACTTTTCTTAGGATTCATTTGAGTTGTTGCATGCATGACTTCAGTTAGAACTCAATCAGTTGAGTTTGGTGGAGTTGATTGTGGAGTTGATGGAGTTGTGTTCAGTTTGACTTCCGTTAAACTAGTTGTAGTTAGTCTAACTACAAATAGACTAATGATGAGTTGTTAAACTAATTATTAACTCATAATGCAACTAATGAATACATCAGTTAACTCAGTTTCATGTCAGTGCATGTTCAGTTCAACAGGGACAGGTGTTAGAGAATCAGATTGCTATCAGTTGTGACTATAGTTGTGCATCAGATCTTGCACAATCAAGGGATTGAGTATGCCAATGAGTTTGCTCATGTATTTTCCCAGTATTATAGCCTCTGCTCACGTCTAACACAGTGTGAGTGATTCTTTGGAGGTGAAGTATGAGTTTGGTAAACCATTCTCATTCATTCTTGAGCAGGTATTGAGCAGTGGAGGCAGGCAAGCAGTGGAATAGATTTGGAGATCAGATCTTAGCTATATTGTGTGTAACAGGTGGAGCTGGTATTGGATTGCTTGTGATAAGCATTGTACTTTGTAATGTTACATGGTATCAATCATTAATATACAGATAGTTGGGGTTTTTAGCGAGATGCTTTCCCCAGGTTACATACTATGTTAACGTGTGAATGCTCTTAATGTTTTATTGTTATTGATGCTGCTATATTTATGATCAACGTAGAGGAGCTTATGTATTGTGTATGCATTCTGCAATAGTACATGATCAGGATAATCTCTGTTGAATATGTGTTAAATTATTTAAAATTTCTACAGGCAGTCTCTAAGAAGGTGCCCATGTTCATGACATTTTCAACATCTAAAGGGAATATGCTCGTAGTCAACCTTCTGCACCCATTCCTCATTGTAAACCTCCAATATAAATTCGTTCGGAAGTGCTCCAGATAGGTCCATCTCTACACAAATCCTAGCAAAAGAGGTATATTCTCCCCTTCTGGTGGCTTCAGAAGTTTTGACATACCTCCCTAATTTATTTCCTATAGCTGTTAGTGATTCTATTTTCCAATAATCCAAAGGTAGCGAATAGAGTCTTACCCAAACTGGGATTGAGGTAAAGGTTTCCTGCTCCAGCACGAAGTTCATTGTCCATGGCCACATATAGAGCCCTACTGTTGCAAAGAAGTAGGGCCTCCCTTCAAACACTCTGTCTTTGTCCTCAATGTTTGCAAACACCACAGTGAAAAAACCCTTGGATCCTAGATGAAGATCAATGCTTCCTTTAGGCTTCTAGTGGTATCTGATCCATGTTTGTAAAGCCTTTTCGGTGGGCCATAGTCCCATGAATTTGCATATGATTGCATAAGTCTGCATGTGCTCCTTGTGGGCCTGCAGCTCTGGGTTATTTAAGATTACTCTGGGAGTAATTTCAACTTTGGGCTTGCACAGTCCCTTTTGTTTCTTGTCTGTTGTTCCCTGTTTTTTGTCATTTTCCTCCTTGTCTTTTGTGCCATCATTTTTCTTCTCCTTGTTACTTACTGTTTCCTTGTCCTTGTTTTCTCCTTCTTCCTTCGAGTTACCTCTGCCTGATTCCAGGGGTGTCTTGCCCTTGTTAACCACTACCTCTCTGAAGGAGGGAGTGGAGCTCCCTCCTTTGCAACCTTCCATGGTGAAATTCCCACTCAGAAACCTTCCGCCTTGATCTTCCGCAAACACTCGCGCTTCTTGTCCAGAGAAATATCTCGAGAATTTTAGGCTTTCAAAGAGAATCCCTTCCTTCTAAGTATTTGGGAGTACCGCTTACAGCTAAACCCCGACATAAGAGCATTTGGGATCCACTAACAACTAAAATGCAAGACAAGGTCAGGAAATGGAAAAACAGATCTCTAAATTTAGTTGGTAGACTAGTGCTTACTAAACCAGTTCTCCAAGCTATCCCAATCTATATGCTATCAGTCCTCCGAGCTCTAATAGGAGTCTTACAACATTTTCAAAATATTCAACGAGATTTTCTGTGGGGCAAAGAGGAAACAAGGAGAAAATGGGCTTTGGTCTCATGGAAAAATATCTGCAAACCCAAAAACCAAGGAGGCCTGGGTTTGGACAATCTAGAGATTCTCAACAAGGCTCTAGGAGAAAAAATTTGGTGGAGGTGGGTTAAGGATCCTAAAGCTCAATGGGCCAGTATCTGGAAGGAAAAATATACCAATGCCTGGCCGGCTTCTGATATAATACGTATGACAGGAACAGTGAAAGGCTCCCCCATATGGAACAAGGCTTGGGAGAACAGAGAAGTGGTTCAAAAGAATAGTTTCTGGGAAATCAAAGAGGGAGATATGGCACTTTTCTGGGAGGACAAATGGCAACAAGAACCTAATCTTCTAAGGGAATAATTTTTAGGCCTCAAGCAAGAGACTGACAATCAAGGATTAGTTAAGGTAAAAGACTTTTGGGAGAATCCAGACAATGCAGGAAAGTGGAGAATTTGGAAAAAAATAGAGAGTAGAGAGGATAGGACTCTCAACAGTAAAGCTAAGTCCCTTAAGAGAATGCTGGCTCAGAGAATAATTCTAGTAACGAAAGGGTAGGATCAACTGAGATGGGGCAACAACAAAGAGGCCAACTTCAATATCAAGGAAGCTAAAGGTCTTCTCCTTGATCTGGAACCACAAGCTCCAAATAAAACTTGGCAGAAGCTTTGGAAGCACAAAGGCTGGATCAAAATCAAACTCTTCATGTGATTAGTGAACCACCCAAAAATTTTAACATGGGACAACCTCAAAAGAAGGGGCATGCTGGGACCCTCCAGATGCCATCTCTATGAGACCCAAGAGGAGACCATCGAGCATCTTCTCAACAGCTGCATTTTCACAGACAGGATTTGGGATTTCTTTACCAACATCTTCAAACAGTCTGATAGAGACAAAGAATGTATTGGTAACACCCTAAACAATTGGAGGAATAAGTTTTCTGATAATGAAGTTCTCAATTCTGCCTGGGATCTCTTGCCGGGTTTCATTATATGGAATGTGTGGAAAGAAAGGAACAAAATAATATTCAAAGAGGTAAAGACTGACTCTCTTAGCCTGGTGAAGCTGATTGTAAAACAACTTAAGGAGACAGTTGGTACCATCGTTAGGAATCTCCCCAAAAATCCTCCCTCAGTTGAAGAGTTAAGAATCCTACAACTGTTAGACATGCAGGGGCTTATTCCTCAAGGCCTAGGTAGGAAAGCAAGCATGAGAGAGGCGATAGAGGAATTCTGGCATCCTCCCCCTAAAGTTTTTTAATGTACAACATAGATGGAGGTTCCAAAGGCAACCCATGGGAGGCTGGCTTTGGGGGAGTTCTAAGGGATGAAACAGGTAGAATAATTACCCTCTTCCATGGATACCTAGGAAAAGCCACCAACAACATGGCATAACTAATGGCTTTGGAACAATGCTTAGAATTTTTGATACAAAACAATTGCCAAAACATCATAATAGAGGCAGATTCAGAGTTAGTCATCAATGCAGCCAGGAGAATTAGTAATGGAATAGGGTCGGAAAAGGTCACAAAACACTGGAGGTTAACTCGGGTTCTTCAGGGAATTCAAGTTCATCTATAGGAGCCTTGTACCCTCAGATTTATACATGTGAAATGAAGGGCCAACAAGTTGGCAGACATCCTTGCCAACCAAGGTGTCAGATGCAAGAACAGCAAAATCTTATGGAGGTGGAACACAATGGCGCAGAGCAACCTGAAAAAACTCTGTCACAACCAGGCGGAGGAAGATATAGAAGAGTATAGAAGCAAAATTACAGAAACCAACTAGTAATGAATAGAGGTCAGAGGGTTGCTCAAGGTTGGACAAAAAGGTTCAGGAGGGAAGATATGCCTAGGTTAGCAATTAAGTTAACAACGATCAGGATTATTCTCCATGTTGGGCGTCAGAGTTGCCCTGATCGAAGAAAGTAGCATCTCATACTTCATCATCACCTCAAGTGTTTGCCTGTCGACTGGTTCAGAGTCATCCTTGGCTGGCTCTTTGGCGAGTGTTTCCTTTTTCTTTCGGTTCCGGAAGATTGGGAAAATCGTCTAGCGCTCTCAGTGGTTGCCCCACCTAAAGTTTTCTGTCCGGAAGCTGCTTTCCCGTGTGGAAGTGGTATGCTAGCGATCGCAAGTCCCAAAGGTGGATTCCGGTTTTCCCATTTTTGTAGCGAACACATTCAAAGGCTTACACGTGGCGGTGGGGTCGGATGGAATACCACCCTCATCACACACTATTGTTCGAGGTTGTTGGAGGGTGCAAAATGTTCCAAGACCGTCCGATCATATGAAGTGAAGCGACGACTGGGATGGATCATGCAGTTTAGTGGACGAGCTAGTTAAGTGTCGAGCTTCTTTCCATTGCGAAGTTGATCGCAACCATCAGATAGGGTTAGTTGATTCATCGGTGAAGATTAATGAGACAGGCTGTCCGTAGGCTGTGTTTCATCATACATTTTGGGCGCGTACTCTTCCTCTTGTATGGGGTGTCATTTTCTTGTGGCGGTTGTGATTAAAGCAGCAAGTTAGGTTTTTGGTGGGAGTAGTCAGCCTTTATTACTCTTGGCGGGCAGCAAAAAGTTCTTTGTGGATAGCGCCATTCCTGTACCATCCACAGTTACTCGGGTGGTGTGTTAAGTGGTGTTGATTTCTTTTCTGATTGGTACTTTGGTTCTGCTTCGAGTCTGAGTCTGGTTGCCGCTTTGTTTCTCTTTTGAGAGTTTTGAGGTTTTGTCATTGGGATCAGGGCTAGTTCCTCTCGCCCATTAACAATGATTGTAGGTTTTCTCCTTGGTCCACAACTCACCGAGGATTGTTGTATTCTATGTATTTTAAATTGCTGATTAATGAAATAGAAGGTCCGACTCTTGCTTTAGCAAAAAAATATTTAATTATTATGTTTATTACTTTTATGTAAAACTAATTTTTTAATAATTTGATTAATTAATTCATTAATATGTTTAACTAATTAACTAATTTGTTTGATTAATTAATTAAAAGAATATATTAATTAATTAATTTTATTATTTATTATTTGTTAATACGTCTAATAATTTAATTTTATGTATTTATTTCTTTGTTTAATTATTTATTTATTTGATTAATTTGTTTTATTTGATTAATTAATTAATTTAATTAATTAGTTTTTTATTTTTAATCCTTATAGATTTGGATTCATTATTTAACAACCAGATATTTTTGAAGAGCCTATAGGGGAAGAAGAAGAAGAACCCATTTCAACTGACCTAATGGCTGAAAATAGAAATGACAGAGGAGATAGAGAAAGAATTGAGGGTGCTTTTCCCATCAGAGAAACTAATGGGGATGCCAAGATGAAAAACATAAGCCCCTCTGCTCTTCCTCACTTCCATGGATTTACCTCAGAAGATCCAGATTCTTTTCGAGTTTACTGTTATATGCCGAACTTATGATTATACCACTAATGATCATAAGTTGAAATTATTCCCATCCACTCTCAAGGATGCAACTCTGCGCTAGCTCATGGGTTAACTGGGGATAGCATCACCACCTGGGATTAGATGCACCAAGATTTCAACAACAGGTAGCAGGACTACTGCAGGTCCAAAGACACTAAAGAGGAAATTTTTACAATGACCTTGAGGCATGATGAGTCCTTAGAGGATTATGAGGAAAGGTTCCAACTTAGCTACAAAAGGGCCAAGTGCACACTTGATCCTGAGTCACTGAAGCTAGTCTTACCCAGGGGGGTCAGGGAAGATATTTTGGATACCATAAACCTACTATCAGGAGGGGACATCTACCAACTACCCTATGAAGATATGAAGACCATATTTAAGAACCATTCTAGGGTAGCTAGGAAAACGGGTAGGAGTAGTCAAACAATGGCCATCTCATCCTCTTCCAACACATCTATAAAAGGTGAAATTGGAAATATGTTGGAATATTTTAAGAGTGAAATGTTGTAAACCCTTGCCTTGCAGATGGACACTATTTACATCAAAAGGAAGCAGGAGGAGGCAGAGAGAGCATTAGCCATCTTCTACCCCAGAAGCACAAGGAGGAACCCTAAGAATGAATGTCCATTAAACCTTATCGAAATCTACTTGGTATGTGAAGAAGACCACTCCACAGACAAGGGCCCTTCTCTACCTGGACTAAAAGTTGTGTATCAGGGAACTGAAGGGGTGACTGAACAAATTTCTACATAAATCAAAAGAAGGCCTCATTGGCCTCGACCATACTAGCAGGGCATGCAAGGGTCATCCTATGCATATTACAACCCTAACCAAAAAAAATCCATTCCCTCTTGGGCCCCCTGCTCATCCCTCTTGGTATACACCTTATCCTTGGTCTTCTGCACCTCCATACCATTCTCAGTTGAGAAACCAGCCATTTTAGCCATATACTCCTCCACAGCCTTAGTGGAATGCACCACCCCAGCGGTGGAGACTCCCATACAACAATGCTCCAGCTTTATTGCCTTCACCTCATACTCAACCACAATTTTACACCCTGCTCCACATAAACAACCTAAGATGCCTTCCCAACCAAATCCGAACCTGAACAATAGACAGGCACAACAGGTCTATAGTGGAGAGACATCCTACCCTACTTATGCTATGGAAATTCAGGAAATCAATGTTAGGTTTGGGAGAGTACCCCTGGACAATCAAACTCCATCTCCACCTAGGGAGAGTGAGGAGGAAAGAGAGGAAAGTATGCCTAGAGTGCATCCACCACCCTTTCCTGAAATATTAACTCATCCAGTCCAACCTACCCCAGAAGAGAATGAACTTCTGAGTGAATTGAAAAATCTATTTGTCAAGATTTCACTTCTCTAAGATATTAAGGATGTACCTATTTACAACAAGCTAATTAAAGAGAAGTGTTTCAAACATCCAGGGAGGTGAAAAGGAGACACCCGTACCATTAATGTCATTGGACAGCTGTCCGACTTAACGTTGGGGTAGGTAATTTGCCCAAAGTATTTAGACCCTTGAATCCCTATGGTAGATGTGCACATCAATGGCACCATTGTCCCACATAATTTGATAGATCTTGGGGCTACCATTAATGTGATGACTAAGGACACCATGCTCAAGCTGAGACGCTAGGGTTCATTAAGAAAGACCACGACATTTTTTCAGCTTGCAGACCGATCCACAGTAGCCCCTGAGGGGATTATTAAGGATGTGATGGTCTCCATTGATTCCTGGGAATTCCCTACCGATTTACTAGTTCTCCAGCCTAAGGCCAAGTTTAATGGTTATCCTCTCATACTTGGGAGGCCTTGGTTAGCCACTATTGATGCCTACATCAACTGTAGGGATGGAAACATGACTATAAAAAATGGGCATCTATTCAAGAAGTTGGTATTGTACCCTCTTGCTCAGCCATCTTTAGAACATGATTTACCTTTATGGCTAGAAGAGGAGGAAGAAGATGAAGTCTACTCCACCCAACTCTATACCCTAGAAACTGCCATGGGAGGAGGACAACTTGATGAAGATGATTTGATTGAACACATCCTCCAAAATCCAACTCCCAACACCTTGTCTCTAGAGGAAGTAGTGAAGGAAACCAAGAGAAACCATTGGATTGATCTATGCTTAGCTGATTCAAACCCTACTCGTGTCAAGACAATAGAATTCAACCCTGAAAGAACTCTGAAAATCAACCCCTCTCTTTCTGTACACCAAGAAGAAGAGTTATGTAACATGCTAAGGGAGAATTTGGATGCCTTTGCTTGGAATTACAAAGAGATGAAGGGAGTGCACCCCTCGATGTGTACTCACCACATTTATATCAAATAAGGTTGCAAACCAATCCAACAACCCCAATGATAATGAATCCAGCTCTCAAGGATATAGTCAAATAAGAATTGTAAAATATGGTGGATGCATGATTCATTTACACTATCTTGGACAGTGAGTGGGTCTCTCCTTTGGTGTTGGTCCGAAAGAAAAATGGGAAGTGGAGGATCTGTGTTGATTACAGAGAGTTAAACAAAGCGACAAAGAAGGACCATTTCCCTCTGCTTGTCATTGACCAAGTGTTAGATGGCCTGGAAAGAAAATATTTTTTTTCTTTCATAGATGGGTTCAACGGGTACAATCAAATCTATATTAGCCTAGAGGACCAGGATAAAACCACCTTCACCTGTTCTTAGGGTACTTTCGCTTATAGGGTCCTTCCTTTTGGTCTATGCAATGCCCTGCCACTTTCCAAAGGGCAGTCCTGAGCATCTTTTCCGAGCTAGTCCATGATGTAGTAGAAATTTATATGGATGACATTACACCCTATGGCTGTGATTTCCAGGAGGCTCTTTCCAACTCGGGTAAGGTGTTGAACAAATGCATCGAAATGAACCTATCCCTTAGTCCTGAAAAATGTGAGTTCTTGATGAATGCAAGCGATGTTCTAGGTCGCTCAATATCCCAAAAAGGACCACATGTAGACCCAAATAAAATAGCCATCATCCAAAGGGTCCCAGCTCTGCAAAAATAGAGGGATGTCAGAAGCTTCTTAGGTTTAGCCAAGTACTATAGGAGATTCATAAAATATTTCGGCAAGTTAGCTTCTCCTTTATTTGGGTTATTGGCCAAGGACTTCGAACTTTTGTGGTTAGAAAGCTGTCAAGGAGCCTTGGACATCGTAAAGGACAAGTTGACTACTGCACCTATTCTCCGAGGCCCAAATTGGGCTCTTCCTTTCCATATACATGTTGATGCCTCTCACAAAGCCATAGGAGCAGCTCTAGGCTAGATAGATGACAAGTTACCTTATTCCATTTACTTCATCAGTAAGAATATGTCAAAGGCCGAGCTGAACTACACAGTGACTGAAAAAGAGCTCCTAGCTGTTGTGCATTCATTGAATAAATTTAGGCATTAAATTACTAGTTACCAAACATTTGTACATATTGACCATGCTACAATTAAATACTTGATGAATAAACCTGATGTAAATGCCCAAATTATTAGATGGTTACTTTTATTGCAACAATTTGATTTAACTATTATTAATAAGCCTAGAAAGGAGAATGTTACTTCAGATTTTTTTATCCAAATTGACTTTGCCTATAGAGGAGGAAGCGATCAGTTACCGGATGAACACTTATTCACCATTTCAGTTCTCTCTCCATGGTTTGCTGTCATAGAAAATTACTTGGTGTCTGCACAATTTCCACCAAATTTTTTCTCCAAGGAAAAGAGCAAGATCATAAGGAAGAGCGCCCAATTCACTTGGATTTGGGGCAATCTCTTCAAACTAGGCCCAGATCAAATTCGGAGAAGATATGTCAGGGAGGAAGAAGTCTTTGACAACCTTATGACCTATCATGATGGGCCTTGTGGAGGTCACTTTGTAGCCAAAAGAACAACATTCAAGGTACTACAAGTTGGTTATTACTGGCCCACTCTTCACCAAGATGTGAGGAGGTATACCAGTCAGTGTGATCGGTGCCAAAGGATGGGGAAACCTACCCAAAGGGATGAAATTCCTCTGCAACCTCAAGTGACTTTCGAGCCATTTGATAAGTGGGGCATGGATTTTATTGTGCCCATTAACCCTCCATCCAGACAGAAGCAGTACACCATTGTGTGCACTGACTATTTAGCCAAGTGGGCTGAAGCCAAGGCCATCAAAGCAGCAACAAAAGAAAAAGTGACTGAATTCTTAAGGGAAAATGTGTTTTATAAGTTTGGGTACCCTGGAGAATTGGTCATTGATCAAGGCAGTCAATTTACATCTCACATGATTGATAATTGTTAAGCCATCACAAGATCAAGCACAAAGCATCCACTCCTTACCACCCTTTTGTACTATGTAACAACCCCACCCCATTTATGAACAAAAATAGGTAGGTTAGAGATATAAATGGGGACCCTTTTTAAATTTTTACTCTTAGGATAATAAAACCTAACTCTACGAAATTTCCTTGAAAAATGTTGCAAAAAAACCTAAGGATGAGATCCTTATCGTAAATCGCAAATCACACTTTTCCATGTGACTATCATAAAACACCTTTAAAAATTAGCGATGCGTGATCAAACCTCCTGCTGCAATATCCCAATTATAAGAACCTTGTAATTTTGCAAATTGCACTTCGCAAACTTCACAAGTAATTAAGCTATGCCATTACAACACCCATTAACAATTTGTGAGATGCGATATTGCGACAATTGTAATCGCATTTCGCCTAATAGTAAGCACAACACTATATTGTATCCGTTTGGAGATTGTGATATGCGAGTAAGAGTGGTAAGCATGTGAAATAATTGCGTTTTAAATACAAAAACGAACGAATTGATAAGATAATAAATATTTAGTGGCCTGAGGAGAGCTAATCATTGTGCAAGTTATGGGTAGTTAACGTTGAGTATCTCATTAAACCTTTCTCACGATCCAATGTCATTTCAGAAATTTTTTCATTCTTAATTGCCCGATATTGTCTGCGCTGATATATCTTGTCCATCTCAGGTTAGCTACAAAAGACATGTCATGAGGAAGGTGATGTAGAAACAAAAGAAGAAGAGCATTGCAGAATCCAAGTTTTTAGAGATGGCTCCCATATTCTATGATACAGTCTGCAGCTCTGATGGAGGAGCAACAACTTGGGAGATCATTTACAATAGGCTTGAGGATAAGCATCCCAAGATTACTGTTACAAGAGAAACAACTAACTCAACAATATCTTCGGGGCTTCAATTCAAGGATGCTACCTGTTCTTTCCTGCGTAGGACAGGAGCGAGGGCTAAAATCATCCCATACATGGATATGATCAGGTGGGTGGTCGAAAACCTCACCATTGAAGATATGAAATTCAGGAATTCAAGAAGTGAAGTCATGGGATCGTTTAGAGCAGAGGACATGAAGAAAATGTATCATATAACTGATCCTCAGGATATATATAATAAGACATACATGTCCAGTTTTGCAATGAAGAACCTAGACCCCTTCAAGCTGATTCAGGGTTGGAGAGTATTAGGCAACAAATTCAAATTTGACAAATTGGGTATGTATGCTATAGCCTCTTTGGCAAACGCTTATAACTATGCAGCTGCTATGTTATGTAGACTATATGGGTTTCCCAATAATTATAAGTTTTCCATAGAACGGATTCCTTTGATTGATGCAAGCGTTAACTCCCACATCATGAATTGGGCCACCATCCTATCTGATAACCTAGCCACCATCATTAACGAGTATTGATAGAAGAGAGCCTCCTCTCCAGAGAACCTTCCCCCCTTCTATTTTTGTGCCTACATTATGGATGCCATTTGCTTCTGTACTACATTTCCAAGCATGGTTTGGAAATGGACCTTATAGGACCCCTACCCTATCCAACTCAGTCATAAGAAAATATGGGAATCCCATTATATGCCTCATTTCTATAAGATATGTCATTTTGTTATTTTTCCCTACATCAAATGATTTTCAATAAGAAAGTCCCCAGGTTTTCCCAAGAAGCTGCAATAGACCTTCTAGCTATCGGAAAATATTTTATTGAAGAATGGTTCACCTACATTAGGGTTTTTGGTAGCACAATTGACCGACATGTCCTCCCTTTATATGTTTCTGATAAATTGTTAGCAAGGGAAATCACCCACTAGACTGTAGGAAAAGGCTTAACTAAAGTCCTTAAAGAAAACAAGAAGTTATTATGGCCCTCTTTTCCTGTCAAGTGTGGTTCTTTTGCTTTAGTAAATTTTAATCATGCCATTAGGGAGTCAACAAACATGGAAGCCCTCCGGCTTCATATATTGCCAGAAGGAAATTTGATCCAGACAAGGTAGCACATAACATCACTGCTGCAGTAAAGCTCAAGCCATACAACCATGAGGATAATGATTTTGAAGACCTGTTATAGTTATCCAAGTCCTTCAAACAAGCATTCGAATGGGCTAAAGCGAACCCGAGTCCTGAAAATTTTGAGGGATTTTAGGAATTCGTAAATGAAAGGTTCATAGTCATCCCACTGCACTTGTTAAATATCGAAGATAAGCCTACACCAAGTGTGACTGCTGACAGTGAAGGACCTAGTTCTCACACTGTGTCTAAAGTGAATACTAAGAAAACACCATATACAGGGAAGGCCCAAGAGACAAATAATAAAACAAAGTCCAACAGGAAGTCAGCCGAGAAACAGGTTCTGAGCACCCCACCTAAAGAAATCAGTTCAGAGGTCAAAGGAAGTAGTTTGGAGAAGGAGTGGGATTAGTTTAATCAGAAACTACAAGACACTCCCAAAATGACAGATACCCAAGAGGTAATGGAGTGTCAAACTCCTCTACATATTCAGGAGAATATAGAGTCCAAGTCTATGGATGAGCAGTCCAAACCCATGGATGAGTAGTCCAAGCCTATGGATGACTAGTCGAAAACATCCCAATAGACTGAGATTATCCCTACTCTACCCACATCAGAGATCGTCTTGAAAGTGACTGAAATCCCTCCACTTGATGTGTTCTACAGCCCGCTCCACAAGGCAGTAGTAAGAAGACAGAGAAAAAGGAAAAGGGTAGAAACACCCGAGCTCCCACCTAGAAACGAGCCCA
Source organism: Pinus tabuliformis (assembly GCA_031772625.1). Taxonomy (NCBI): domain Eukaryota; kingdom Viridiplantae; phylum Streptophyta; class Pinopsida; order Pinales; family Pinaceae; genus Pinus; species Pinus tabuliformis. The sequence continues at coordinate 1,132,181,891 of CM062809.1, read as the reverse complement.
TGGACATAGTTTGGAGGGACATTCCTTTCAACCCAGCTAGGAACTTAACTAGATTGTCACAGTTCATGGGAGCATATGTAACAGCCACTACAAACAAAGCCACTGAATTTTCTACTTTGTTGAGAGAAAAGGAGGAGAGGATTGCACAACTCGAGCAGCAAATTGAAATATAGAAAGAAAATGTGAACAAGCAAGCAGCCAAGAAGCTCACCTAATTGAAATAGAGCATGAAGGTCCTAGAAATAAGCCATGAAGCCGATATATCGGCTAAAACCATGCAACTCCAAGAATTTCAGCAAGCCATGGAAAGATATAAAGACGTTCCCACTACTGAGGAGTTTGTTAAAGAGGCTCTAGAACTGAATTCCCTCCTAATGAAACAACATGAGCATTTATGCCAAAAGATGTCACACATTACTCCTTATTTGATCACTAGTGATCAGCTAACAAATAAGGCGATCGACCAGAGAACCGAGTTTAATGATCTCAACACCAGAATCTCAGAGCATCGAATGGCAGGAAACAAAAGATAGAAGGAAGGCCAATCTGCCTGAAATAAAGGAGACACACAAAGGCATTCTTTTCAAAGATTGGGATGTGAGAATCAAGCAAGATGAGCTAGCAGTGGCAAGAGCAACTGGGGTATCAAAGAATATAATCTAGGCGGTGAACCACACTCTGTTTGTCACCAACCTGCTAAAGTAAGGCAGCCTAAAAGAAATGCTTGATTTGGGTGCTTTGCATAAAAGCTGGCAGGAAAAGGCAAAGACTCAAAGGGAGGCAATCACAAAATTGACCAACACCAACTGGGAGTCGTACTGGAAAGACCTCATAAAGCCACACAACTAGATCATGACCCTTAATTGTTCACTTCATTCGGATCAGCGGATATTGCCACCTCTCACTGATGCGATTTTTGTAGGATAGCTCATGACACATTTTGGGGAACCTCCTCAACTCAAACTAATGACCGAAATTTGCAATTTGAAGGACAAGTTGGCAAAAAGAAAGTCATCATCTTAGTTCTGCTCATCAGGCCACTATTTATTTTTAGAGTTAGTTAACTAGTTAGGAGGAAGGTTGTTTGAAACCTCCTCAATTTTTGTATAATCTATTTTTTCATGTTAGTTAGAATAATATTTATACCATTCTCATGCATTTAGAGAAGGGTCCAGAACTTTACCAAAAACATTTGCAAAGAATGCACTTTTGTAAGTTTGTGAATGCTTTGGTGGAATTATGGAACATGATCATTTCTTTTAGATATCAGACTACTTTCCTTTTTTGATGCACTATTGTGTTCTTGGGAGATAATTTGATTTGAAGAAAGGAGTTGATCCATGTCATTCGTTAAATGAGCAGAGCTTCGCACATATGGTACTATTATCTTGTATAATTGTTTCTGTTTTCTTTTAATCAATGAAAACACTTTCATGAATTATGTGTGAGATTTATTCTTTCTGTTAAGTGTTAATTGCACTATTGTATGATGCTTAGCTGAAATTGTTAATTTTCATATATATAATTCATCATATATGTGATATAGTTTATAAATTTCTTTGACTAACTATTTAGTCAAAGAAATTATCTTATTTTTTATCATCTCTATTTATGTGTGATTAATCTTTATTATCACATGTGAAACAGATATCTATGTAGATCGCATACCACACAGAAATACCCGGGTTTATATTAGAATAAGCTAGTTAGAATATTTGCATGATAGAATAGGTCATTTAGATTATCATTATCTATTTGAAAATGCTCATGAACCACCCACTCTAATATTAAAACCCACATTGGGAAACGGGTCCCATTATCCCCAGTCAGAACCACCATTCCAAACGGAAAAGGAGCTGCTTTAAGGTCTGGACCGGGTGGTCATCCCCCATGTTGTTGCAGTGAATTTAGAGGCTTCAACATTTTGGTGCTAAAAGGAGGGCCATTCGACTATGAATGGCATATAAACCTAAAGATCAATCGAAAAACATTCATAAGAGTAAAAAACCCTCCGCAACTTCTACACCTTCTAGATCTCGTTCAGAATCCCCCGATCAGGAATATGAAGTTATAGAAACTTCTCCCTCATCTCCTGAAGTAGTAAGACAATAACCTTCCCCAGATTACACTCCTGAGTATCGCAAAGTTCATTATTTGATACAGAAATTGGAATAGATATCCATTTCTACCTAGAAGCCACATAGGCCCAAAGTTTCTGATGAAAGTGTTACCTCCTTATTACAACAAACTGGTGTATTAACTAGATTGCAAAGTGAAAGGGTTGGAGTAACCCCTTTTGAGTTCCCCATCCCTCCACGACATAGGAAATTTACCTCACCAAGATCTGAATCAGATACCATCGATATCACATCACCTTTCCATCCATTCACTTACCCATTCCTTTTTACTCAATCCACAACTTCTCAACTATCCACTTCTTTAATTAGTACTGCAACTAGTAGTACTAACCCAGTAGTAAGTTTTTCGCCATCTATATCTACTTCATGCACTTCCAGCAAACCCAGAAAAATGGCTACCCAAGTACAATCTCGACGATGGTCTTCCAATCGAGGAACATCTAAATAACTTCATGTTGGCCATGAATCTTAATGGAGTTTCACATGAAGATGTTGTAATGAGGTTGTTCCCATATACCTTCCAAGGATCTGCTGGATCTTGGTATTTTTCGCTTCCAAGAGGATCAATTAGGATCGGGGATACTTTTCAAGAAGTATTTCTTGCAAAATTTGGTGATGATAGGACCATATCATCTTTAATAAATGATGTTTGTAATTTAAAAGCTAACTCAGATGAAAGGATCAAAGACTTCAACTCCAGATTTAACAAATTTCTTGATAAAATCCTAACTGCCTCAAAACCTGCTGTAGATGTACAAATAGAATGGTACATATCATCTGTTCCCTCTAATATTGCAATTTTCGTAGATAGAGCCAATAAGGCTACCCTTCTATAAAACATGAAAGAAGCCCTATATGTAGAAAGAAGGATTATAGCTTTAGAAAAGAGATCACAAACAGATGAGAGGAAGTCAAAGAAAGTAACGTTTAAGGATGATTATAAAAAGAAAGTTTCAAAGGACCCTTTCGATCTTGAAGGCTTGTAAAAATTATTAAATACAATGTCTAATGAAATTATTGAAATCAAGAAACAGGTCGCAGAATACATTGCTCCCAAGAAACATTTTCACTCGTTTAAAAGGAATCCTTCTTCTGCATCACAACCCCCAAACACCATTTCAAATGCTGAGTCTGATCAAGAAACAGAAGAAGACTCACCAGCCGAAGAGGAAGCCGAAATAGAAGAAGAAGTTGAATTAAATGGAATGTGGGATTTCATCCTCCCAAATGAAGAAGAGGCACAAGCTATGCCAGTAACTACGAGGAGAAAAAACTCTCTTGACACGTCTATCACAAATCAGAAACAAAAAACTGCTACTCCTGTAAAGGAGAAAATAGTAACAAAAAAGTATAAGACTAGTCAGATGGACCCTATTCCACTAGATTCTCCAAATGCTTCCAAAACATTGGTAGTTTTAGATACAATGGAATACAACATAGTCGAAGATATGAAAAAGACTAGAGCAAACATTTCTTTGCATGAACTCACTAAACTCAAGTAACAATAGAAAATTTTGTTAAGAGAATTGAAATCCATTTCTGTATCCCCTTTGCATCTGTTGTAATTACTCAAGCTCCCTACGATATGGGAAAACCTCAATCATATTCCAATAAAGTAGATCCTTTAGATTTAGTCCTAATCAGTGATAGAGCTATTTCTTATACTCCTCCATTTTTGCTCATTTACGAAATTTTCAACGGGAATGTTCACAAGTGTCTTTTTGATTCATGAGCCCCTTTAAATATTATGCTAAGAGCCGCGATCTGAAATTGATCTAAGAGAAACAATAAGGTATTACAGACTCATGTGCATGGATGTGCCTATGTTATTTTGTGCAACGGATCGATAAGCTTGCAAAATACATAGGAAATGAAGAAGTTAAAGTAAACATAACAATCAACACATATAAACACAACAATTTTAATAAGGAGTTCACCCAATACTCCTGGGCTACATCTCCCGGTCCAACCTTCAGTGGTGGCCTCTCTATTATGTTTTCAAGTAGAGTTTTTACAACAGTGATCTCAATTTGAGTCTCACTTAATAGATACAAATCAGCAAGACTGTACTTGGATCTGCCAAGTCTCTGGAGTACACAAACTCTCCTTACTGAATCTTGACCTCTATTGGTCACAATGGCATGAGTCCAATTTGAGACTCAATACATGATAGGCATATACAGAGGAGTTTTCTTGAACCTCTCAAGCATTCTCTGGAGTGCACAGACTCTCTGACTCTCTCTGTCTCTGTCTTAATCCTGGCTTGATGCTGCCTTTGCTTCTGTAGGTTAGCTCAGCTTCTTCTCTCTCCTCTCTTTTACTGCTTTCTTTCTCTTTGTCAAATTGTGGCTTTAAAGTCAGTCTGCTTCTTGACTGTTCGTTTCCACTTCTCAGCTTTCCGATTTCCCTGCCTCTGTCTATTTGAATCCCTCCATCCTGCATCATCAGTCACTGTATAACGCCTCACAGGGAGGTGGCCACCTATTTCATAACGAACTGAGTGTCAGTTCTCTTGGATGTTTTCGAAATGACCATTTATTCCGTTAATCTCCAAGAATACCCGCGAAATACGACCTTCTGCCAATGCATTATCCCTGTCAAACTTCAAATCCTATACAACTCTGCCTGTTAACCTCGTCAAATTTAGTCACCCATCGGAATGCGTCTCTGCCATTGATATGGGGGTCGCAGATCCTATGGTCATCGTTAGTATCGGGCGGCTAAGTAGCATGATGTTTACCCATCTGATATGAACAATTTTCTCTCTCTTCTACCGGACACATTGCACTCGCTGTATGGCATCAGGCGGAACTCGGTTGAAACCTCTTATCGCTTGTAGCCCCTCCGATATTCTGCTGGTTTTATGGAATCCCACTTTCATGGAATCAGAACGATTTTTGTTGCATTTTATAAAATTTCAGGTCCGGGTGCTTGCGGCCTTTCCTTCTCTGAGGGTTTTTCCCTGCAATATGGAAACTACCCTTGTTTCTCGAAATGGCTTCTACCTTTTCTAATTTGCGATAGTGCGAGTTACCATGGGTCGACAGTCTGCACGCTTGACCGATGGTCCTCGTTGCTCCATGCTGATCACAAATTGCAACTGTTATGAGGATATCTCCGATAAGCTTGATCTTTGTAAGACTTTTAATCCTTGACATGATTTTTTTTTAAGAGTTCATGAAAACTTAGAGTGTTCTAGGATCCAATTTGGATCACAACCTTCCCACTAAAAAAGCTTTTGGACCACCAAAAGTTGGGTTTTAAGCATCAATCAAGTGAGGATATAGATTCCTTGCTTTCCCAATTTCTATCCATCTTGCACCACTTGGTTTTGAACCCTTCAGTCCAATTCTGAGGTACTCAACATTCCCTCTACGTGTAGTTCTCACCTTCTTGTCCATAACTGTATCTTCTTGCAACGCACTGAGATATTCAGGCAACAGGTCATCAATAGAAGGCAATTGACTCTGCTCTTTGGGATCTTCAATCAATGAAGGTTCAAACAATCTCAAGCTTTCTACATTAGCTACTGAATAGATGTGCATGTAAGCTGGCAAATTAGGGCAAAAAGCATTCTCACCAATTTTCTCAAGTATCCTGAAAGGTCCATACCTTATTGGCTTTAGCTTCTTACCTTCACCTTGCATTCTGTCTTTGCTGATATATAGCCAGACTTCATCACCAACTTGGAAACTATGCTCAGTCCAATGCTTATCATGCCTTGCCTTGTACTTGGCTTGGCTCTTTTCCAGATGTTCTTGCACTGCCTGGTGAATCTCTTGGATTTGTTCAATGAACTTGGTTGCTTTGTCCACATCACTGTGTCCATCAACCGCTATGTCTTTACCAAAGACAAAATCTAAGGGAGACCTTGGTGTGAAACCAAAACAGGTCTCAAAAGGAGATCTCTGTGTAGAAGAATGTTTAGGCCAGCTGTAAGCATGTTGCACATAACACAAATGTTCATCCCAAAGCTTGGGATGCTTGCTGCAATATCCTCTGAGCAATTGGATTACTGTCTGGTTGACCACCTTTATTTGGCCATCTGTTTGTGGATGAAAGGCTGTGCTCTTTTTTAGTCTGGTGTCCATCAATTCACACAGACTCGACCAAAATTTCCCAAAAAATCAGGAATCTGTTGGGTCCCTATAATACTAGTGATTACCCCATTACTATTGTAGTTATACCCCTTATTTATATTGTTGTGCCCATGTAGTGCCCATATTGTTATTATTGTGCCACATAGAATCCCTCTATTGTTATTTTTGTGCCCTACAATATTATTGTTATGTAGGCTTTGATTGTATTGGGACCACTTAGACTCCTATATATAGAAAGGAGGTATTTTCATTTGTATCATCCAAGAATTGTTCATTTATGTAATGTAAAGGAGGTTGCCCCCTCGAAGAGGCTGAATTCTAAGGCGTGGATCTCTCTTTTCTATCTTTTTGTGAGCTGGTTTCATAACATTTGGTATCAGAGCTTTGGATTCTAGGGTTTCGCTGCTCCAAACAGGTCATCGTGGAATTTTCGCTATAACTTTTTTTCTGTGACGTTTCAGAAGTCGCAACAAAAACCCATTTGAGAAGAAATCGCGCTGAACCTTGGGTCCGAATTTCAGAGCTTTTGCGCGATATTTGCGGAGATATGATCTGAGGAAGTTGGTCTTTTTGCAGACTCCTGAATTACATTCAAAACAGGTGACCTGGGGAAAATCGTCATAACTTTCTCTCTGGGGATCGGATTGAAATTTCGTAAGAAGGTACAGAAAAAGGACAGACTGTAGTTTTTTTTTATGTGTGTTTCAGATTCAAAGGTTGAAACAGGGACTCGTGGCAAGTCGTACAAGTTCGCTGTACTGAACCAGTCTAAAAGCTAGTCACTGTGGGAGATTTCACATAACTCTTCCTTGGAGAATCCAATTTGGCTCAGACTTGTGGCATTGGAAAGAGGACACAGAAGGCTACTACAGGTAGCAATTTCAGAATTGAAGGATCCGAAATTACAGAGATACATCAGATTCAATATCAGGCTTCTATAAAGTGAAAAAAGGTGTGTAGTTTTTTTTTAAATTTGTGTAAGCTTGGTTTAAACGAAATTCAAAGGGCATAGTAAAACATTATTATCGGTAACTATGCCCCGAGGAAAGAAAATGCAAACACCTAGTAAGGAACCTGAAAGCTCTAGCATGACTCATGAAGAAGAGGAAGAAATGCTACATGATATATCAAAATTACAAGAACAAGTGCAACAAATGTCACGCTCACAAAAAGCTAACAGAAGCTAAGATAAGTGGCGTGGAATCTAAGATAAATGGCGTGGAATCTAAGGTAAATGGCGTGGAATCTAAGATAAAGGGCTTGGAAGCTAAGATGGCATGGAAGCTAAGATGGATGGCATGGAAGCTAAGGTGAATGGCATGGACGCTAAAATTGATGGCATGGATGATAAGATGGATGAATTGAAGAAGTTGCTACAAGAAAGGGTCACTAATGGTGAAAAGGTAGTAAAGGAAACTCATGATGAGAACAAAAGAAATGTTAATCATGATTCCATAGACTCTAATGTTGGATCGAAGACTCACCATGTTCCAAAAATCGATATGAGGAAGTTTGATGGCAAGGATCCCGCCACATGGATATTACAGATGGAGCAATTCTTCGATCTCAATAATGTGCAAAACACACAAAAGGTACGTATGGCAACTTTATATTTGGAACCAAATCAGTTTGTATGGTATCAATGGCTTTGTTCTCGTAAACAATTTATCACTTGGGCAATTTTTACGGAAGAATTGATAGCACATTATGAGGATACAAAAAGCAACACTTTTTTTAGCCAATTGATAAGTCTCAAACAAAAGGGTTCAATAATGGAGCACATTGAGGAGTTCCAAAAATTGAACATAAGGGTAAAAGATATTCCAGAGGAGCATAGGATTGATGTGTTCATAGGGTCTTTAAAGGATAATATCCAACATGATGTGCGCCTTTGGGAACCTGATTCATTAGAGAAGGCATTCAGGTTAGCAAGAAAAATGGAAAGCAAAATTATGGCAACTAGGAAGCATACCGTTCACAACTATAAAGACGGAAGTGTTGTTGCCCATAGTCTTCCACAACCTACAAGGTTGACACCACAACAATTGGAAGAAAAAAGAGCAAAAGGGCTTTGTTACAATTGTGATAGCAAATACACAAAAGGTCATAAGTGTGCTGAGAAGAAATTATTCTACATAGATTGTGAAGAGGAAGAAGAAAAGGAGCAAGAAAGGTCAAAAGAAGAGGATATATTCCAGGAACAAAGCCTAGATGAAGAACAAATAAATCCGACCATATCTTGTAATGCATTGGCGGGAATTACCACTCCTCAAACCATCAAGATAGAAGGACAAATCAAGAAGAAAAAGGTAATAGTGTTGATTGATTCAGGAAGCACCCACAATTTTATTCATTGTAGGGTAGCAAAAGAATTGAATTGCTTCCTATATCCAGCACCAGAGTGTCAAGTGATGATTGCAAATGGAGGAACAATAAATTGTTCTGGAAAGTGCCATAATATCAAGCTATCCATGGGAGAATATGTATTGACTAGCCCAATGCTTTCCATTCCAATGGGAGGTGCTGATGTTGTACTAGGAGTCCAATGGCTACAATCCTTGGGTACAATAGCTTTTAATTTTCAAGAACTTTTCATGAAATTTTCTGTGGAAGGAAAGGAAGTTGAATTAAGGGGTATTGCAGGGAAACCAGGAAAGATAATCAGCTCTAATGGCATGACAAAGCTTCTAAAAAAGGAGAAAAGAGGTGTAATTGCACAATTATGTTCGCTAGATGTTTCCACATTGGAATCATCTATTTCTCCAGATCTCCAAAAAGTCCTGGACAATCATTCCAAGGTATTTGAGACTCCCAAAGGTCTCCCACCTATACGTAATCATGATCATGCTATTCATCTGATTCCAGGAAGTGTTCCTCCAAACATCAGGCCGTACAGATATCCATATGTCCAAAAAAGTGAAATTGAACGTATGGTTGCAGAAATGCTAGAGGCTGGTATAATTCAACCGAGTCAAAGTTCTTTCTCAGCTCCAGTAGTATTGGTGCACAAGAAGGATGGATCATGGCGCATGTGTCCAGATTATAGGGAGCTCAACAAGCTCACTATTAAAGATAAGTTCCCCATTCCTGTTATTGATGAATTACTGGATGAATTGCATGGATCAATTTACTTCACCAAGTTGGATCTTCGTTCGGGATATCATCAAATCAGAATGAAGATTGAAGACATTCCGAAAACAGCATTTAGAACTCATGAGGGTCATTATGAATTTTTGGTCATGCCTTTTGCCTTACCAATGCACCTTCAACATTTCAAGGTTTGATGAATTCAATTTTCAAACCATTCCTTAGAAAATTTGTGTTAGTATTTTTTGATGATATACTAATCTACAGCAAGTCTTGGAAGGATCATGTTGAACATGTTGACAGGGTGCTACAACTATTGGAGGAGAAACAATTATATGCAAAAAGATCCAAATGTTTCTTTGGAGTCCAGGAGGTGGAATATTTGGGTCATATTGTATCTCATGAAGGAGTTAAGGTAGACCCTAGCAAAATTAAAGCCATTAAGGAATGGAAAATCCCCACATCCATAAAGCATCTGCGAGGATTTCTTGGGTTGACAGGGTATTATCGCAAGTTTGTTAAGAATTATGGGAGAATAGCAGCACCTCTAACAACATTATTGAAGAAAGATTCATTTTCATGGACTTCGGAAGCAACAAAGGCCTTTGAACATCTTAAAGAGGCAATGTGCCAAGCACCGGTCTTAGCTACGCCGGACTTCACAAAAAACTTTATTGTGGAATGTGATGCTTCAGGAAATGGAATTGGTGCTGTTCTAATGCAAGATGAAAGACCCATTGCTTTTGAAAGTCGTCCAATCAAGGGAAAGTTTTTAAACAAAGCTATTTATGAGAAGGAAATGTTGGCAATACTCCATGCACTTAAGAAATGGCGACCCTACCTAATGGGAAGACACTTCAAGGTAAAAACGGATCATGATAGCCTTAAATACTTTTTAGAACAAAGATTATCCTCTGAAGAGCAACAAAAGTGGGTCACAAAGATGTTGGGTTATGACTTTGAAATCATCTACAAAAAAGGGAAGCAAAATGTGGTGGCAGATGCACTCTCAAGAAAGGATGAGGATGTGGAAGCATTGTTGTGTGCCATTTCTATTATCCAACCAGATTGGATAAACGAAGCAAGGGAGGAATGGAAGAACGACGAAGAAGTGTGGGCACTTATTCAAAAGCTACAACAAGATTCCAGTACTTCTGATACATTTAGCTGGAAAAATGATTCGTTATGGTACAAAGATCGCTTATACCTCTGTAAGAATTCCCAGCTAAAACAAAAGATTCTTATGGAATTGCACACTTCTCCCTTAGGAGGGCACTCAGGATTTTAAAAACTTACCACAGGGTTAAGAAGGAATTTTTTTGGGATGGCCTTAAATCAGATATTCAAAAGTTTGTGGCGGAATGTTTGGTTTGCCAGCAAAATAAAGTTGAAACAATTAAGACACCAGGTCTATTACAACCTTTATCCATTCCAAGCCAACGTTGGGAGGAGGTTTCAATGGATTTTATCACAGGTTTACCCAAGTCTGAGGGAAAGAGTGTCATCATGGTGGTAGTTGACAGACTTACCAAGTATGCACACTTTTGTGCATTATCACATCCATTTAAAGCCAGTACAGTTTCTACTACATTTATGGAAACAGTTCAAAAGCTACATGGAAACCCAAAGATTATTGTAAGTGACAAAGATCCCATTTTCACTGGAAATTTTTGGACAGAATTATTTTCTTGTCTTGGTACTCAGTTAGCTCATAGCTCATCTTATCATCCTCAATCTGATGGGCAAACTGAGATAGTAAACAAATGTTTGGAAGGATATCTTCGTTGCTTTGTATCTGATAAACAGACACAATGGGTCAAATGGTTGCCTCTAGCTGAATGGTGGTATAACACTTCCTTCCATACATCAACAAAAATGACCCCATTTATGGCACTTTATGGGTATCAACCACCATCCATCACATCATGTTTAAGAGAAAATTCTAAGGTTCAGGCAGTGGAACATCACATCGAACATCAACAACAAGTCCTCCAACTCTTAAAGGATAACCTTGTGTTGGCACAGAATAGAATGAAACAACAGGCAGATCAGCATCGCAGTGAAAGAAGTTTTGATGTAGGTGATTGGGTATTCCTACGGCTACAACCATATAAGCAAATGTCCCTCAAGCAAGCTAAGAAGGATAATAAATTATCACCAAAGTATTATGGTCCGTACAAGGTGTTGCAAAAGATTGGTACTATGGCATACAAATTGGAGCTTCCTGCAGCTTCTCGATTGCACCCAGTTTTCCATGTTTCATTCTTAAAGAAGGTTATAGGCGACAAGCTCCCAGTTCAAACAATATTGCCAGAACTTGACGAAGAAGGAAAAATTATATTGGAACCGGAAGCAGTTATAGAAACAAGAACTCGACAGCTACGAAATCGATCAATTTCAGAGTACCTTATCAAGTGGAAGAACTTATCCGCTGAAGATTCCACATGGGAGGATGAGAATTTTATGCAGAAGTATCCTGAACTACTCAAGCGTTGAGGACAACACTTTTTTTGAAGGAGAGGGGCATGTTGGGTCCCTATAATACTAGTGATTACCCCATTACTATTATAGTTATACCCCTTATTTATATTGATGTACCCATGTAGTGCCCATATTGTTACTATTGTGCCACATAGAAGCCCACTATTGTTATTGTTGTGCCCTACAATATTATTGTTATGTAGGCTTTGATTGTATTGGGACCACTTAGACTCCTATATATAGAAAGGAGGTATTTTCATTTGTATCATCCAAGAATTGTTCATTTATGTAATGTAAAGGAGGTTGCCCCCTCGAAGAGGCTGAATTCTAAGGCGTGGATCTCTCTTTTCTATCTTTTTGTGAGCTGGTTTCATAACAGAATCTTGATCAGATACACTGGAAGTGGGTAATCCAAAATGAACCCATACATGCTGAAAGAACAACTTTGTTGTTTGTTTAGCTGTAATCTATTTGTTACAAGGTATTAAAATGCGCATTTTGCTGAACCTATCCACATTAACATATAAATAGTCATGACCTTTTCTAGATTTAGGCAGTCCCCCAACAAAGTCCATGGAAACACTTTCCCAAGGATGAGAAGGAACTGGTAGTGGAGTGTACAACCCTAGTTTTCTATTGCTGGGCTTGCTTTTAGCACACATGGTACACCCTTTTACATATCTAGAAACTGTTTCATGCATTTTTGGCCAATAACAAAATATTTGCAGCTGTGCAGCTCTTTTACTTACACCAAAGTGACCTGATATTAGAGAAGTGTGTGCTTCTCGAATTATATTTACTCTTTTGGTTTGAGGAATGCATAACTTTCCAAAATGATACAAGAGTTGGTCCTTAACATGATAATCCAATTCTTCTACTTGTTTGCCATGACTCAAAATTGCATATACATCTTTAAAGTCTATATCTTGAGCATATTGTTCAATGTAGCTTTCATGCAATACTGAATTATGCTTAAGTATAGTAGATGCATTTATGATTGGTCTAGACAACATATCTGCAACTTTATTGTGTATGCCCTTTTTATATCTGATGACAAGATGAAATTGTTGTAGAAAACCCATCCACCTATAGTGTCTTGATTGCTGCAACTTAGTTTGTGAGTGTAAATATTGAAGTGGTTGATGATCATTATGTATAACTATCTCTTTGCCCATTAGATAATGTTTGCACTTTTTCACACTCTATACTAATGCATACAATTCTTTATCATATGTGGGATAATCAACTACTGTAGAATTAAATGTCTCAGAATGATAACATATTGGTTTACTGTGCTGCATCAACACTGCTCCCATGGCATAGTCAATGGCATCAGTTTCAATCTCAAATGGTCTTTGAAGATCGAGAAATGCTAGTACTGGTGCTGTACTATTTTGTTCTTTTAAGGTGTCAAAGGCTTTCTGCTGTTTGCCTCCCCACTGAAACACCCTATTCAATCCTGTTAAAGCATGTAAGGGAGCTGCAATCAAGGAAAAGTTAGCAATAAACTTTCTCTAATATTGTGTTGCTCCTAGGAAGCTTCTAACTTCTGTAGTAGATTTGGGTTTAGGCCAATTTACAATGACTACAACCTTAGAGGGATCTATCTTCAATTCACCACCCCCTATAATATGACCCAAATAATTCAAAGATGTTTTGCCAAATTCACATTTTGATAGCTTAACCTAAAGATTTTCTTTTTTCAAAACATCTAGAATCTGCTTTACATGCTTCAAATGTTCTTCCCATGTTTTACTAAATACAATAATGTCATTTAGATATACAATGACAAAATCATCAATAAAAGGCCTGAGTACATCATTCATTACTCTCATGAAAGTAGCAGGAGCATTAGTTAAGCCAAAAGGCATAACTAACCACTCATACAATCCCTGCTTTGTTTTGAAAGCAGTCTTCCATGCATCTTGCTCTGCGACTCTAACCTGATGGTAACCACTATGCAAGTCCAACTTGGAAAAGTAAACAACTTCTTTCAACTGATCTAATAGATCATCTATGTGAGGAAGGGGATAACAGTATTTTATGGTTATCTTATTCAATGCTCGATAATCAAATTCTCCATGAGCCATCTTTCTTTCTCACCAAGATTAGAGACCCACATGGTGATGTGCTAGGTCTTATGAACCCTTTCTCGAGCATCTCCTGTACCTTCTTCTTGATTTCTGCATTCTCTAAAGCAGATAACCTGTACATTCCAATGTTAGGCAATGGAGCATCTTACTGCAAACTAATATCATGTACTATTTCCTTTTTGGGTGGTAGACTTTTACGTTCTTGAAATAGTATATCATATTCTGAAACAACTTTTTCTATATCAGCTTGCTGTTTAGCATCACAACCTTCAAATACATTGGTTTTATCAAGTTTCTTTTCCTTTACAATGATCAGTAAAAATTGTTTGCATGAATTTACACCTATTTTCATCTGCCTTGAGTTTATGAGAGTATAATTATTCTTGGGTTTATGAGCTCTTACAGTATATTCAATTCCATCTATAATGAGTTGATACTTATTTTCAGCTCTATAGAAAATGGCTTTTCTATCATACAAGTAAGGACTTCCCAAAATGATTCCACATATATCCAAGGGAATTACATCTAACTCAACCTCATCTACAAATGATGAACCAATAGCAAACCTAATTTTACATCGTCTAGTCACTTGTAGCTTTGTTTTATCACATAACCAACCCAATGGATATGGCTTCTAATGAGGTGTGGTTAGTAATCCCAGTTTCTTTACAATTGCTTCAGAAATTAAGTTTACTTGTGAACCACTATCAAATAAAGTATCAATCTTTTGATGCTTGGAAATAACTCTAATATGAAAAATCTCATGTCTTCTTCCGTCATTTTCTTCACTATCAATAGTTTGAGCAGAATTACTAGTAGATTCTTTAGAATTTTTACCTTTTATACCTACGGTTGTGATTGTTGTTTCAACCCCTGAGTCTGACCCCAAATCCTTCTGAATAGCTGCAATAGTATTCTTCTTTTTTCCATCGTACTTCTTGGGTTTCAGCTCTGGATGCAGAATCCAACAGTTTTCATCATCATGCCCATCCTTCTTGCATTGAGTGCATGAAGGTTTTGTCTTTTGTACAACATTTGCCTTCCTCTCTTTCCATTTTTGCTTTCTCTTTTCCTTGTTCTCGCTTGTAGTGGGTTTTGATGATCCCCCAACTTCTGGGTTCACATTCTTGCCTCTAGCCTCTAGATGTGTTTCCTGAACAGATACCTCATCTATGCTAGTAGGATTAAACATGAGAATGGTATGTATCAAATAACTATGTAGACCACCTATATACTTCAGCAGAGTTTCAGGTGAGTCTAAAGAAATGCCTAGAATCAAAGCTCTTTTTCTAAATTCTTTGGTGTAACTTTGTACACTTTTCCCTTTCAATTGGCGAAAAGTTTGCCAACTCATCATAGCTTGCTACATATAAGCTAGTGGATAGAATAGTTTTTTAATTGCAGAAAAAAATTCAATCCAAACAGAAAGGATTTTACCATGCTTCTTCATGTCAGCTTGTGTCCTGCCGTCCCACCATACCAAGGCAGTTCCTCCAAGGTGTAGGCTGGCCAGCTAAATCTTACTTCTGTCTGAATCAATGCTCTGCACCATGCAATACACATCAATCTATCTAATCCAATTATCTAGCTTCTCTGCATTCAACTCTCCATCATATATTGACAAATCAAATTTAACACCTAATTTAATCAAAGATGTCTTATTTTTATTTTCAGGGCTATTAGGAGGTGCGGGAAGCTTTTCTTCTTTCCCTTTGCCTTTAGAATGGTCATGGAGGAGAGATTATTTTGCTCCTTTATCTTGTTTGGAGTTTGATAAATCTTCATCTCTACCTTTCTTAAATTCTCTATACATTTCCTCTACCATGGCTTTCATAGTCAAGAAACTATCCATGAAATGAGGGTCTGATTCCAAGGGAATTTCTTCTGATATTTTCCCCCTAGTGTTGTTGGGAAAAGTATCCAATACGGAATGACCCTATCCCACTCTAAGGGTGATAGTACCTTAGCAACAATCAAAGCAAAGCCATCTAAGATTTCTTCTTTATGAAAGTAAAATAGGGGAGAAAGAGGTCCACTAATTGATGTCTTTCGCTAATGGTTGATCCAATCTTCTCTCCTTGCTGCTTGCTCCCAGCTCCTTGCTCTTTCACTGGCCCAGCTACACCAAGATCCTGCAAAATGGCAAGAGAGGGAAACTACAAGAAGCATACATTCATAATTGATTCAAGGATTAGAATAAATCAAATACACAAGTATAACAATACACCATTGAGACACATGCATATAAAAGAACCTCAAATGCTTTATTAATGGAAGAAGTAAAGTTCAGGAAGTGATACAACCATAAGAGGCCCAATCCAGCATCACCTCCCAGCAGAAAGAAATCTCCTCTTCACCTCCTTCAAAGCAAATCACCCAATAGTCCTATACTCAAACCAACAACAATTCTTTACATTCACAAGATTCCAGCCTCCTTAGACCTCATGAGAGAGATATATATATAGGAGTTTTGGAGAAAGGATGAGTCAGCTTGAGCTGGCATGAAGCTGACTAGTGTCCTCTCTCACTTCAGTTATTCTTCAGTTCTTGAGTCCACTTGGAGGTTTTTGCTTCCACTTGGAGATCTAGACCCTCTTACTCATCACCAGTTGAATTCTCTGATCCAAGTGTCATTTTGGAAGCTTCCTGGGCATTGACACCTTGAGGAATGACTGTGCCACATGTCCCAATTCGCTCAGTGCAGGTAGCCTTCTTTGCAGTTGACATTCAGCGCAGGTAGACAGTGGAGCAGTTGACATTCAGCGCAGATGCTCAGTGGAGCAGTTGACATGATCCAGAATTTCCTTGTTTTTGAGTGTTTTCAGGTGGAGAACTGTTATTTAGTGCTGTGGTTTGTTGACCTTGTTCCTCTAGGGGTAGGAACAACATGTTTAGGGACTTTGGATCCCTTAGATTATGGACATTTCATGCTTCATGCTGTAAGGCACAAAAATGTCTATAACAGTTGCCCCCTAAAGTATGAGGTCGTTTATCGGGTGAAATGCTTTATCAGGAGGATCCGAAGTTCATTCAATCGCTGAGAGGTGACCTGTAATAAAATAAATTATAATACATTATTTTTCATTCTGCTTTCATGATCTAGCTGAGGCGGGCATTCCCATGCTCAGCTTTATAAATTCATTTTAGTACATAGAACAGACGATCGTCTGATGGTAGACTGATAATTCTCTGCTGAAATTATCATCCTTTGAGTAGGATGATCATCTGCTGCAATGATGTACATGTCAAATGTTTTTATATTTCCTGAATATATATCGCAGCCCGGATGGATGAAACTAGATCCGGGGTCTCCAAACTCGTTCGATCTTCACTCTAAGTACAAGTCGATCCATGTGAGAATTGCGCTGAAGTCGAACATGGAAAGACATCGCTTGATTACCGTCAATGATGTAAACTGTTAACAAGCGCGAGAGGAATCACCGATAATGATAATGACCCTCAAGGTACTGCAGTACAATTCACGTGGTGTGAATACAGGACTTGGCGTCGAACACCACGCAAAATCTTCTGGTCGAAGGTCATTGATGTATACCTGTCGCCGGAAGTGAGAAACTTGCCATTGAGGCATGCAAGCTTCAAAGTACTGAGGGGGTGTTCCTAGATCAACTTCTTGGATAATGAGCTGAAGTCGACAAGAAGCGATCCGTCAAAGGAGGGCCTTAATGAATCCCACATCAGTGACATGGAACGGAGCTAATGATTTTAATGGAGGTGAAAATAATCTGTGACATACGATTCAGGGTGGCGATCATGGATGGATGAAGGATAATGTATGGCAGTGGATGGGACACAGTTGACTCTTTCTGAACAACATCTCTTGAACATATAATAACACTGATGCGATGGATCGGTAGCATTACCCCAAATGTGGATGGTTTGGCGAGACCATGGTGATGAGACCGGTGAATGAAACAACCCAACCCGATGTGATACGGAAGAAAAGTGTCATGTTCAAGAGCGACTTGCTACCATTAAAGCTTTGAGGTTCTCCCAATTTTTCCCCAGTCATTTTTGACCAGTACCTCTTTATTTTTGTCAAGCTTGAGGAGGATAACATATGCTTGTTCTATAACCTGCCCTTCGGGCAAGCCCATCGCTATGTTTTAACGAGCTTAGCGATAGGGAAACTCGTTCTCGTCTAAAGACAAATTTGTCGCTATTTAATCATTTTAACGAGTCTAACGACAAGGAAAACTCGGTCCTTTTCATTTTTAGAGAGTCTGAAAAGGTACAGAAAGTTAACTCCAAAATTCCTTTTTCGTCATCTAATCCCTTAAGTCCGAAAAAATATAAAACAATACAGAAGGGATGAGTTTTCGATAAATTTAACGAGCCGAATAAAACAAGCGCTCGACCTTTTTGTGCAATAATCCCTCAGGTCCAAAAAGATTAAAATCTAGAGGAGGGATAGCTCTTCCGGTCCTTTTAACGAGTTGGAAGGCCAAAACTAGGCAAACTTTTCATATTTTACGAGTCAGTTGAAAAGAGCTTAAAGAAGACTCGTCTTTTGAGGAACGAGTGATAAACAGGGATAGCAACTGATTCCAGGTACAGGATGGAATTTTCCAATCACGGCAGTGTCACAAGGATGGCTAGGTGAAATCACTCTTCGCAGCTGTTCCTCAAAATAGGTAAACAATCATATGGAGGTGAACGATCGGCCAAATGAAAGTGGAGGTGGTAGGTGCAAAACACGACCAAGGCTTTTATGGCTGATAAATTTACGATCACAGTGGTTATTTACCGGGATAGGTTCATTTTTTAACGAGCTTGAATGCACCAAAACACTACTCAATCTTATGTTTATTTTTTAACGAGCATGAACTATGTGCTAAAACTGCTCGGATCTCGCTTTTCTATTTTTTAACGAGCATAAATTCCGCGGTAAAATTGCTCGATATACCAGTCATAAGATAAGAAATGTCCCCTGTGAGATCTCTATTTTTTAAGGAGTTTCATCTCCACTAAGCTTTACTCCATATCCTTTCTTTATGCAAGTTCGGAAACGGCTAACCCAAAAAATAGATAAATAACCGTTCTTTCCTTGCACTCCAAAAGGTTTGCATGCCCCCAGGTATAAAATACAATTTCAAGGCTGCCCCTCCTCTCCCCCACCTCTGCTTTTCTTTGGGTGTTCACAGCTACTTGTCGTCTTGCTAGTCTAATGTTAACGATACTTGTCTTCTCGTTATTTTTAACGGGTCTTATGCGATACTTGTCTTCTCTTCAGCCCAACTTTTAACAGATATTTTGCAAGATCGCAAGAGAACAGCTACTTGCGACAAGAGAGCAGCTACTTGCGACAAGAGAAGAACACTACTCAAAGACAAAACATTTGTGTTATTGAGGGAGGCTTGCCTCTTTCTGGTTACCCAAAGATTGTTTCGTTAACTTCTTCAAACAAAAACATTTCCTCGGCACTGTCTACCGAAATAGACAAGGGTGAATGACCTTTGTCAAACACGTAACTTTGACAAAAGAATCTTATTCCAGAACAACCCCTCTTCCATCCACGGACGGGGTACGGACTAGTCATATTCTCTTGCGGAAATTCTACCTTATACCCAGGGTTTTTTCTGCTCGAAGCAGACCAGGATGCATGCCCCCTGGGTTCCAGTCCCATCTTTCCGAATCACTCGCACTCATCGGGAAGGAGGACTGGGGGTGGAGACATTTCTTGATTGAATAGACCATTCAGGGTTGGTATGTGACTATTTGCGATGTGTGATCCCGGAAATGAAAGTTGGTCTACGAGCTTGACCATCCTTCCTTCGTGTGGAAAACACATTACTCTAAAGAGTGAGGAGACTATTGCTCCCATGCAATATATATATAGTCTCGTCCAAGGAGTAGGTTATAATCCAAGGGTCCTTGAACGACCATCACGTTCATTTGAACGGTCTTCCCTTTCAATGTAACAGGTACATTGGGGAGGATCCCTAATGGTCGACTGGTTCCTTTATCAAAACCCGAGAGATTTCTTATCTCAAGAAAAAGCGCCGAGGAACCCAGTGCTTTCCAAGCAACAGAGGAAAGGATACTCATAGATGCCCCTTCATCAATGATAGTGCCAGCCATTACCATTCTATAAATTTGGACTATGATTCTGAATGGTACACTGGCTGGCAACCGGGGTCTGCCTAGTTGGTTACAATCTGTTATCTCAAAATCAAGCCCTGGAAGGCTGTAGACTAGGAAGACTTCAAGTAACTGTTTCAAACCAATCTTTTGACTAAGGCTTAGCCTCCTTAGCCTGAGAGGGCTCTCTCAAAGGGTTATTGATTTTGACTATTAATTAGATGGCTAACTCTTGTGGAATAACATTAACAAATATGAAGGCTGGAAAAACATTAAACTAATTTCCATTGGGCCTATGGAGTCAATCATACTTCAGTAAATAATGAGACTGCCTTTACATAGAAGTCAGGGCATTTAGCATTTAGATGTTCAGAACACAACTCATATAAAACCACAGTTCATACATGCATACAGGAAGTCAGAGCATGATCAATGAATTCTGAGTGATTACACATATATGCAACTGTAAAAGACTTTAAGGAAAGAATAAAATCACACATTCTAAACATGGAAATACCTCATGAATCCTGAGAAGAAAAACAACCAACTTATATTACTGAATTCTGTCTTTACATAAGCCAAAGCAGTACTCTGTTTTATAAAATATCCAACCCTTTGTACATCAGATGTTCTTCTATATATAGAGCTCTTTACATGCTTGGATTCCTTCCTCCATCATGAGGGGAATTCGAATTTACCATCAGTGACACCTATTCTAACCATAAAACAAGACTTTAAATGCATTTGACACCTAACTAGCAGTCCTAGAGACCTAATACAACTAGGAGTGTAACTCCTTATTATGATTACAACAAACTTATCTAAACATTTAAAAAATTCTTTGACACCTGAAACTCCATGAAGTCAAATTTGATGAAGCCTCCCACGTGGTCACCCAACTGCTGATGACAAACCCTAGACAAACCCTAGAAATTAGGGAACATGTTTCCCTGTTTTTAGGATTAGATACTTGAAAACTGGCACGTGGGACAGAGCCTTTATATCTTCATCCATGACACATTTTACGAAACTGAAGGAGGTTTTTGTAGCCCATGTTGTCCAGAACAAAAACCTCTCCTGGTTTTTTAAAACATTTCTCCAGCTGTCCAGAAATTGTCCTTGAAAAACACGTGTCAAACAGGGAACTGTCCCTTGCTCTGTTCTGGCTGAAAAATTGGTCTTGGGACAGAGGTCATAACTTCTCGTAAAAAATGTATTTGGAAAAACTGAAGGAGGTTTTTGTGAACCAATCCATGCTTAACAAAAACCTCTCTTGGTTGTTTGAAACATCTTTTCAACCGCCCAGAATGAGTCTTTGAAAAACAGGTGTAAAACAGGAGATGAAAAACTGCACCTACAACAGTTTCGTAGAGCAACTTTGGTCCTTCATTTCTCCCAGATCATAATGGATTTGAAGAAAGTGGAAGAGGATTTTGTATTTTAGTATCTTAGGAACAAAAACCACTTTCAATTTTCAGAGATGAGTTTTCAACTGCTCAGAAAAGCTTCTGGAAGTTAACTAGTAAAACAGTTTTTTCTGCTGAAACAGGCTGCTACAGGGGTTTCGTAGCGCTATGAAAACACTGATTTCGTAGCGCAAAACAGGATTTTTACACTGTCTGCGCTACGAAAACGTGGATTCGTAGCTAGTTTCAAAATTTCTCCGAAATTATGTGAGATATGTCTTCTAAACACATGGTGAGGCTTCTAGGACATGGAATGAGGCTATCAAACTTTATTTGAAGATGGACATGAGACTCTAACCCTATGACTTAGACTCTAAAACATAAAAATGACTTCACCATGACTTGACCATGACTGATACAAGAATTGAGAAACCATGTAAGTTGTCCAAATTTTTTAAGGAAGTTTTACAGTGATAACAATGGCTCCACTAGGGATAGTGTGCCCTTGTGGTACATTAAGAACCTGTAGCTCCAGTGCCGCTATCCATCCTCTAGAAGAAAACTTTGAACTTCTGCCCAATTTGCTCCTCAAGCCTTGAATGATTTTTTGTAAGAAGAATTCAAACTGTACCTACTGAAATAGATGCTCAGTCAACCTACCCTGAGCTTATTTGCACATTCCTACCTACCCTATCAGCTACAAGCTCCACTTGTAGCTCAAGCAACATGATATTTCCAATAAAGCCAATCAATTCTCCTTTCTGATATGGGAGGCTCTTGACTGCATTCAACCTCAAAATAACCATGATAGTGAGATGACCAAATCAACTTATAATGTACCTGATCTTCATAATGCAAATGAAAATGAAATACTGGTGTGCAAAGCTTTGCCATGTATTCACTTATAGGGTCAAAGAAGACATGGTTATTTTGATGATCATAAGAACACTCTACATCTTTAGACAACTGATTCTCAACCACACAAAATTCCTTTGATGTGCTATCCAACTGCCTTTCTGCATGATTCTCATAAACAACGTAATTTTCCTCACTATTGTTATCATTCTTTGAAGTAAGCTGCTGCAAGGAATTACAAAAATGAACAAGCTTTTCTTCTGCCTGAGGATTATAAAAAATTTCTTCCAGTATTTCTTCTTGGTGTTTGCAATCATTTTTATCTTCATTATGATTCGAAGACTGAGAATTCTGCTGCATCTCTACATCAATCTCAGAGGATGTAATATGATTTTCATAAGTAAACCCCTGCTGATCTTCATGCTGCATTTCATGAGATGTTATACTTTCTTCTTGGTGCTGAAATGCATTGTTATGAAGAGCCTCTAAAATTTCTTCATCCATAAATTCATCATCATCATAACAATCCTCCAAGTACTGAATAAGACTTAAAGAATGTCTACAACAATCTTTGAGAAACAATAAGGAAGGATGAAATTCTTTATACATGTCATAGAACACATCATGGAAATCAGCAAGAGAATATAATGAACCATTTTCCAAACTTTTATACCAAGACCATGCTTTTCCTTCTAAAGTGGTCATAAACATCTTCATGAGACAATCCTCAGGAAAGTGAACCTTAAGACTGTGTACATGCATATGAAACCTAACCAAATGAAGAGCAGCATTGTCTTTCTTTTCATATTTGAATATCGGAAGATCCTCTAACCAATCAACCTTTGGCATAGGATTTGGAAAACCAGGGATATGAGACCGATTCATAGGAGCATACCTGGCATTCATTCTTGCAGTGGAACTCATCTTGAAACTTCATCAAGCTACTGATCTTCTAGCAGTGGAGTCACCTTCCAATTTATTATTCGATGTGTGGAGTCGCCAAGGTAGTTTTGCAGCCTCAAAAAGATGTCTGAGCTCCTGCTACCTTCAGAAGTTCAATCATTGATTTCGGGAATGAATAATCTTCAGACTCCCGGCAGACGCACCAAAATGTTATCTCAAAATCAAGCCCTAGAAGGCTGCAGACCAGGAAGAATTCAAGTAACTTTTTCAAACCAATCTTTTGACTAAGGCTTAGCCTCCTTAGCCTGAGAGGGCTCTCTCAAAGGGTTATTGATTTTGACTATTAATGAGATGGCTAACTCTTGTGGAATAACATTAACAAATATGAAGGCTGGAAAAACATTAAACTAATTTCCATTGGGCCTACGGAGTCAATCATACTTCAGTAAATAATGAGACTGCCTTTACATAGAAGTCAGGGCATTTAGCATTTAGATGTTCAGAACACAACTCATATAAAACCATAGTTCATACATGCATACAGGAAGTCAGAGCATGATCAATGAATTCTGAGTGATTACACATATATGCAACTGTAAAAGACTTTAAGTAAAGAATAAAATCACACATTCTAAACATGGAAATCCCTCATGAATCCTGAGAAGAAAAACAACCAACTTATATTACTGAATTCTGTCTTTACATAAGCCAAAGCAGTACTCTGTTTTATAAAATATCCAACCCTTTGTACATCAGATGTTCTTCTATATATAGATCTCTTTACATGCTTGGATTCCTTCCTCCATCATGAGGGGAATTCGAATTTACCATCAGTGACACCTATTCTAACCATAAAACAAGACTTTAAATGCATTTGACACCTAACTAGCAGTCCTAGAGACCTAATACAACTAGGAGTGTAACTCCTTATTATGATTACAACAAACTTATCTAAAAATTTAAAACATTCTTTGAAACCTAACACTCCATGAAGTCGAATTTGATGAAGCCTTCCACGTGGTCACCCAACTGCTGATGACAAACCCTAGACAAACCCTAGAAATTAGGGAACATGTTTCCCTGTTTTTAGGATTAGATACTTGAAAACTGGCACGTGGGACAGAGCCTTTATATCTTCATCCATGACACATTTTACGAAACTGAAGGAGGTTTTTGTATCCCATGTTGTCCAGAACAAAAACCTCCCCTGGTTTTTTAAAACATTTCTCCAGCTGTCCAAAAATTGTCCTTGAAAAACACGTGTCAAACAGGAAACTGTCCCTTGCTCTGTTCTGGCTGAAAAATTGGTCTTGGGACAGAGGTCATAACTTCTCGTACAAAATGTATTTGGAAAAACTGAAGGAGGTTTTTGTGAAAAAATCCGTGCTTAACAAAAAAATCTCTTGGTTTTTTGAAACATCTTTTCTACAGCCCAGAATGAGTCTTTGAAAAACAGGTGTAAAACAGGAGATGAAAAACTGCACCTACAGCAGTTTCGTAGCGCAACTTTGGTCCTTCATTTCTCCCAGATCATAATGGATTTGAAGAAAGTGGAAGAGGTTTTTGTATTTTAGTATCTTAGGAACAAAAACCACTTTCAATTTTCAGAGATGAGTTTTCAACTGCTCAGAAAATCTTCTGGAAGTTAACTAGTAAAAAAGTTTTTTCTGCTGAAACAGGCTGCTACAGGGGTTTCGTAGCGCTATGAAAACACTGATTTCGTAGCGCTATGAAAACACTGATTTCGTAGTGCAAAACAGGATTTTTACACTGTCTGTGCTACGAAAACGTGGATTCATAGCTAGTTTCAAAATTTCTCCGAAATTATGTGAGATACGTCTTCTAAACACATGGTGAGGCTTCTAGGACATGGAATGAGGCTATCAAACTTTATTTGAAGATTGACATGAGACTCTCACCCTATGACTTAGAATCTAAAACAAAAAAATGACTTCACCATGACTTGACCATGACTGATACAAGAATTGAGAAACCATGTAAGTTGTCTAAATTTTTTAAGGAAGTTTTACAGTGATAACACAATCAAAGGACACAACCAGGTTGCTTGGTGGTGGGACCGAATACACGGCCGGATATGACCCTGACGATGTTCCTTCCTGCGATAAAGGAATGGGTGCATTGCCCTGATGCTCATCAGAGTCGGTGTTGATGAAAAGAATCTGGATGGTGTCATCCTTATTCTCTTCAGTGAGGGTGTCATTTGAAGATGAATCTTCATTGACGGTGTCATTTGAAGATGAAACCTCTGAAGGCAGAACCGGGTCAACTGGCGTTTCGACCTTTGGAATTTCGTCCAGTCAGGATTCAGTAGGTTCATTTCCAATGACTGACGCTTCAGCCAACCACTTGAGTGGGCCAGCTGTATTTTCAACCAACGAAGGACTTGGCACAAGTTTTTTGTATCCAGGAGGAAGTCTCAACGGTGAAACTGGGCGATCTTCCAAAACTCTCTTCGCTTCGTCTAAGAAGGGACAACGGTGGATGGCGTGATCGCCTTCACACAGTCTGCAGGGGGATCTTGCTCCCCCTCTTTGTCTTGAACCTTCACTTTCGCTGGTTGACGGTAAGCATTCAACATGGCTATCAGAGGTTGATGCTCCCGAACTGTGCAACCGAGGGGACCAGTCCCTTAGTATCCGGGGAATACAGGGACAATCTCTATGGAAGTGGTCTCCTCTACATATGACACATGGCGTTTTAGGCCCGGTCTATGCTGTGTGTGGATTTTTGTCAGATGTCTTTTGTTTGCCCCCAGTCGCCTTAGGCTCCTTCTTCTTCTTCTCTCTCTTCTTCTTCTCCTTCTTCTCCATGGGAGCTTGGCTTTTGCCGGCTCTACCTTGCGAAGATGAAGGATCGGAGGAAGAGTTATAGGAAGTAGAAGGCTGGTGGGCAGCTCTAGACTGATCTAACTGTTGACTCGACTGTTCAGGAACCATGGTGTTCTGAACTACATTGGTTGAGAATAGCCAAATTGGCAGGCCAATTGTCAGTCCTGGAAGTGACAATGTGGCCATGTGGGGCGCACCAACTTCTCCCCAAGAGGAGAAAGGACTAGGATTTCCATCATGTGGAATTCCTTAGTTGGTGCGTTCCATGTTCTCAACCTACAGATCAACGCAGGAATAGGAGGTGATTACGTTCCGCTTAAAATAAATTTTATAACGACGCTTTAGACACAACTTGCTTTTTCACTTTTTAAGAGTCGAGAAAAAGCTAAATATGACTCTAGTCTCCTTCGATGTTTTAACGAGCCCGAAGTGACAAATGCTCGGGTGGACTTTTTCAGTTATAGAGTTTGAAAAAGGCCAAAAGAAACTACTCTGGAGATCTAGGCAGAGGGTGTGCCAAACTTTTCGCAAAACCACAGAATACGTTTTATGGTACGAGTGGTCGATCTTCGTGAATGCTGTGTTCACTTCATTGCGATCAGTAGGGCGGCCGACATGGCTTCCTATGGATAAAGGCTTTGTTCCTATAGGGATCTCCCAATATATACGCGACGGTACGTGGGAGCACAAGTCCGTATTGATACTTCTCGCTTCACCGTGGAGGAATCACCCAACCACTCAACGCTAAGATATCACGTTTAACGACACCGGAACATGTCTCTAGCTTAGACCTCTATGTGTTTGCGTTATGTTTCAAAGCGTTGTTATGTAAATTCAATTTATTTTAAGGTTGATCTTGTTTAGCAGTTTGCCTTTATGGATCACCACGAGATGTATGGTACAACTCCTAAATGCAGTCTAAGATGATAAGCAAGATTTTCAATCTTTCAACTTTGAAAATCTTAACTACTGAGGGAAAAGAAAGACATCATCTTTTCACACAGATCATAGAGCACACACTAATGCACTTTTTCCTAAATCAACATGCAAGTTGTCAAAATGCACATGCACAATGCAGGTATTTCTTTTCTCTTTCTTAATGTTGATGTACTACAAAAAGAAAGCTGTTGTATAATTTTGAATTCAATTTCAAGTGAAAGCAAACAAGCTTGTCCAAAATCAAAAGACACCTTAAGATTTACTTGTTTCGACACTAGAAATATATAAATTCAAACCATATGATGAAAGCAAAAGCTCAATCAGCTATGAACAACAAACAAACTAACTCTTAAGATCAAAACGACACTTATCACAGGTCTAGATCTAAGAGGCCACAGCAAGACTAGTTCAATTTCGTTATGGGAAACTGCAAATGATGTAAGAAATACACAAAGAACAAATACAGTTTATTTATACAACCGAGGCGGAATAGTGGCAAAGAAAGGTGGTTTCAGATAGGTACATTGACTGATAACAGGCTGCAAAAACAGGGATGAAAACAGGGCAACAGAAAGCAGGGAACCCCAGTTGCTCAAGGCAAAACTGGTTCAGCGCAGGTAGTACACTGTCAGTTTGACATTCAGCGCAGGTAGCCCCTTCGGGACCTGCGATGAAATGCAGACTGCCTTCACAGTGCCTGCAATGAAGAGACAAACTTTCGTTTTTCTCAGTTTTCGGGTTACAGATTGTTCAAAAATCAACAGTTTTTGGCCAAATCAAAAGCTATCAATCAAGTACACACTAATGGATGAAAAGGAGGATTAAAAGCTATCACTAAGAGCTTATTCAGAGTCCTTGTGGATCAGATCTTCAAATCATAAAAATGCCCAGAAACTGAGCTAGAGTAGCTGCCCTCTACTTTGCATTTGAAAGATCCAAATGCAGTTCGATTCGGTACTCCCTGTGTTTAGGAAATGAATAGCAAAAACACAAACAACCAACAAGATATGATCCCCAGTGGAGTCCCCAATTTGTTGTTGGGAAAAGTATCCAATACGGAATGACCCTATCCCACTCTAAGGGTGATAGTACCTCAGCAACAATCAAAGCAAAGCCATCTAAGATTTCTTCTTTATGAAAGTAAAATAGGGGAGAAAGAGGTCCACTAACCGATGTCTTTCGCTAATGGTTGATCCAATCTTCTCTCCTTACTGCTTGCTCCCAGCTCCTTGCTCTTTCGCTGGCCCAGCTACACCAAGATCCTGCAAAATGGCAAGAGAGGGAAACTACAAGAAGCATACATTCATAATTGATTCAAGGATTAGAATAAATCAAATACACAAGTATAACAATACACCATTGAGACACATGCATATAGAAGAACCTCAAATGCTTTATTAATGGAAGAAGTAAAGTTTAGGAAGTGATACAACCATAAGAGGCCCAATCCAGCATCACCTCCCAGCAGAAAGAAATCTCCTCTTCACCTCCTTCAAAGCAAATCACCCAATAGTCCTATACTCAAACCAACAGCAATTCTTTACATTCACAAGATTCCAGCCTCCTTAGACCTCATGAGAGAGATCTATATATAGGAGTTTTGGAGAAAGGATGAGTCAGCTTGAGGCTGGCATGAAGCTGACTAGTGTCCTCTCTCACTTCAGTTATTCTTCAGTTCTTGAGTCCACTTGGAGGTTTTTGCTTCCACTTGGAGATCTAGACCCTCTTACTCATCACTAGTCGAATTCTCTGATCCAAGTGTCATTTTGGAAGCTTCCTGGGCATTGACACCTTGAGGAATGACTGTGCCACATGTACCAATTCACTCAGCGCAGGTAGCCTTCTTTGTAGTTGACATTCAGCGCAGGTAGACAATGGAGTAGTTGACATTCAGCTCAGATGCTCAGTGGAGCACTTGACATGATCCAGAATTGCCTTGTTTTTGAGTGTTTTCAGGTGGAGAACTGTTATTCAGTGCTGTGGTTTGCTGACCTTGTTCCTCTAGGGGTAGGAACAACATGTTTAGGGACTTTGGATCCCTTAGATTATGGAAATTTCATGCTTCATGCTGTAAGGCACAAAAATGTCTATAACACCTAGTATAGACTCTACAAATTTCTGGGTTAAATTTGGCCAATTCTCCTCCTCCTAGTTTAAGCTTTGATCTAGTTAGCATTCAACAACAAAATCCAACACAAGCTTGTCTAACCTTAGCAACCTAGAGCTCTGATACCACTTGATCTAAAATTGATCTAGGACAAACAATAAGGTATTACAAACTCATGTGCATGGATGTGCCTATGTTATTTTGTGCAACGGATCGATAAGATTGAAAAATACACAGGTAATGAAGCAGTTAAAGAAAACATAACAGGCAACACATATAAACACAACAAGTTTAATAAGGAGTTCACCCAATACTCCTGGGCTACGTCTCCTGGTCCAACCTTCAGTAGTGGCCTCTCTATTATGTTTTCAAGCATATTTTTGACAACAATGAGCTCAATTGGAGTCTCACTTAATAGATACAAATCAAAAAGACTATACTTGGATCCCCCAAGTCTCTGGAGTACACAGACTCTCCTTACTGAATCTCGACCTCTATTAGTCATGATGGCATGAGTCCAATCTGAGACTCAATACATGACAGGCATATACAGAGGAGTTTGTTTGAACCTCTTAAGCCTTCTCTGGAGTGCACAAAATCTCTGAATCTCTCTATCTCTGTCTTAATCCTGGCTCGATACTGCCTTTGCTTCTGTAGGTCAGCTCGGTTTCTTCTCTCTGCTCTCTTTTAATCCTTGCTTTCTCTCTGTCAGTGTGTGGCTTTAAAGTTAGTCTGCTTCTTGACTATTCATTTCCACTTCCCGACTTTCTGGTTTCCTTGCCTCTGTCCATTTGAATCCCTCTACCCTACGTCATCAGTCACTGTATAACGCCTCACAGGGAGGTGGCCACCTATTTCATAACGAACTGAGTGTCAATTCTCTTGGACTTCTTCGAAACAACCATTTATTCCATTAATCTCCAAGAATACCCATGAAACATGACCTTCTGCCAATGCATCATCCCCATCTAACTTCAAATCCTATACAACTCTGCCTATTAACCTCGTCAAATTTGGTCCCATCGGAATGCGTCTCCACCGTTGATCTAGGGGTCCTAGATCCTATGGTCATTGTTCGTATCGGGTGGCTAAGTAGCATGATGTTTACCCATTCGATATGAACGGTTTTCTCTCTCTTCCGCCAGATGCATGGCACTTGTTGTATGGCATTGGGCGGAAATCGGTTGAAACTGCTTACCGCTCGTAGCCTTTTGTTATGGACATATTTGGGCACTGCAACCCCAATCATATATGTCGATAAACCAAGGGATCTTTTACCCCTAAAAGTGTTGTTTCATACCCTAAAGGATCATGGTTAACTGATTACATCATTTCCCAGAAGTTCCCCCTGAAAAACTACTCAGAACTGGCCAAAACTGGACCATAATGACTGCTCCATGGTCAAGGTGCGATGCATATTGGCTACTACACTAGCCAGGTGTGATGCACTGAAAGAGCCTTCTGTGGGGTGTGATGAGTGAGAAGAGACAAATGGCAGAGACAGTTTGCTAAGTGGATGCTTATGGAATCTTCTAGAAACTTCTGCTATGACACTTGCCTCTCTGAATTCGCCCAGGGATGAGTAAGAGATCAAAGAAATCTCCAAGTGGAACCAAGAACTATTAGTGGAATGACACTAATAAAAAACCCAAAGCTAACTCACCCCCTTGCAAGACATTTATATATGGATCCCTCATCTGAGAGATCTAGAGGCTAGAATTTTGTAATTTGTAAGGAAGTGCTATTGGTTTCTCTTTGAGACATTGTATTGTTGCGTGATCTTGCTTTTCATGAGGTGAAGAGGGCTTTGACGTTGGGAGGATGATGCTGGATGAGATAACTGGGTTGTAATCCTCTCTTCTACTATTAATAAAGTTATTTGAGTTTTCTTCCATATAATCGTGTATTTGTGAATCTCGTTTATTTATGAATGCAATTGTATGGTCAATGTAAATCTGATTCTGTATTGTTTATGGTATTATAGATCTCAATTCCTTGATGGTGTTTTGCTGTTTTTCCTCTACATGTATTCTCTAGAGCGGGACAAGTAGGAGAGGAGTGGCAGATTCTATCAA
The DNA here is from genome assembly GCA_031772625.1 of Pinus tabuliformis. Classification (NCBI taxonomy): domain Eukaryota; kingdom Viridiplantae; phylum Streptophyta; class Pinopsida; order Pinales; family Pinaceae; genus Pinus; species Pinus tabuliformis. Next base: position 1,132,150,759 of record CM062809.1, on the reverse strand, counting down.
AGGAGAGAGGAAACAGGTAAGAAGCCAAGCAAAAGATTCAGGTTGGTGCTCTCTGCTTCTCTCTTATCTATCATACATAAAGGAAATCACAAGTTACTTTGATTGTTTGTTTCTAAGATAGCTACCCGTCTTAGTAGGACTAGCAGATTGAAAAGACACTAGTTTTCCTAGAAACAAAATGGCGACTCCACTGGGGAGCTATTAGTTAGTTAGTTTGTTATTGTTGTTTGCTTTATAAACTACAGACGGAGCCTGAAGTTAAGCTAGCTAGCCTTCGAATTTCTATTGCTATGCAAGTGCAAAGTAGACCAAAGCTACTTCAGTCAATCTACGGGTTGGTTTATGAACTGAACATCTGACTTGAAAACATCTTAAGTGTCCTGGTGCTAGCTCAATAACCTCCTAATATCATACCCCTATACTTTGTTTTTAATGTCTATCATAGCTTAGCTGAAATAACTGAACTTAGCTGCAAATTTTGAGCAAAAACCAAACTCAGTTTCGTTCCCTGGCCCATCATACTATCTGTAACTAGCAGCCTGTATGCATCGCACCTCCCATGTGTTGCAGGTGAGATGCATCCCTGTTTCCCTTAAGGACAGGTGCGATGATTGAATGATACTGTTTTCCTCTTTGGAATTTGGTTTTTTCTCCTTGTTTTCAGCTCTATTCAGTAGTTTTGCTGCTTATGATCAGTATCTCATTGCTGAAGCCTTCTTCCTTTACATTATTCAGCCTCCATTGATCAGGATTTGTGAATGTTTTTTTATGTATTTTTCATCATTTACAGTCCTCCTTTGTCAAGAGTAGCTTAATCGAACTGTTTTTTTTTTAATTCAAAAGTGTCGTAACTGTCATTTTGAGTCAAAAAGAAGAGTGTCGTAAAGTATTCCTCTTTTAGATAGTTGATTTTACTTTTGTCATTGTATTTGATTTGAATTGTCAATATTTGAAGTGTTGAAAGCAGTTTTCCATTCGAAATCGAAAGTGTCGTTTTAGTCTTCCTTTCATTTTGAAAAGAAATTGTTGAAGTGTCGCTTTGAAGAAAATAGTTTAGATCTGTACTTAGTTTTCCTTTTTGGCATTCTCACATTAAGGAAACGGAAAAAAAAATACATGCATGTGCATTTGCATTTATACTGCATGCAGAAAGTGATTTAGGAAAAGTGCATTTAGTGTGTGCTCTCTTCTCTCTGTTGAAAGAATAGTACTTTTCTTTCCTTAGTAGCTAGGGTTTTCATTGCTAAAATAAAAACAAATGACTGTTTATCATTTTAGATTGCATACTTAAGAATTTTACATCTACATCACGCGATGAACCTTAAAAGACAAACTTCTAAAAAGATCAAATCTAAAATAAACCTCAATGAACATAAAAACGCTTTGGAACCTAACGCAACACATATAGAAGTCTAGGCTAGAGACGTGTTCCGGCGTCGTAAAACCTGGTAAATATCGTTTTCATTGAAGGCTGGGTGATTCCTCCTCTTTGATACGACAAGTGCCTATACGGACTTGTGCTCCCCGTACCATCGAGTATATATTGGGAGACCACAATAGGTTGATATCCTTTATCATTAGGAAGCCGTGTCTACCACCCTATCGATCACAATGCACTGAACACAACATTCGGGAAGATTAACTGCCGTACGTAAAGTTCTTGGTAATTTCTCTTTAATTTACCACCAAGGTGTATATTGCAGTTTTACGATTGCTTTGGTAATCCCTCTATCTAGATTTCCAGAGGAGTCACTTTCGTTCATTTTCGACTCCCTAAAAGAAAAGGTCCATCTAAGCACTTGTCACTTCAGGCTCATTAAACATTGAAGGCGACTAGAGTCACCTTTAGCTTTTTCTCGACTCTTAAAAATTGAAAAAGCGAAGTTGTGTCAAAGCGTCATAAAATTTATTTAATACGAAATAACATCCCTGTTACTTCATTGATCTTAGGTTGAGGTAATGGAGTCCACCAATCAAGGAATTCCCCTTGGGGGGAATCCTAGTCCTTTCTCTTCTTGTGGAGATATTGGTGCTCCATATATGGCTACATTGTCCCTTCCAGGAATCACAATTGGCCTGCCAGTATGGCTATTCTCAACCTCTATCATTCAAAACACCATAATTCCTCAACAATCGAATCAGCAACCAGATGATACTGAAGTTGTCCCTTCACCTTCTACTTCATTTTTTTCTCCCTCTCCTTCTTCCTCTTTGCTTGGTGAAACTAGTGATATTAAAAACCGAGTAACTGAGAAGAAGAAGAAAGGGAAGGAGAAGAAGAAGAAGAAGTCAATCAAGCAAGGGGGCAACCATGTATCATCCAATGAAAATCCGCACACCGAAGCTTCCAAACCCAAATATCGATGCATAATTTGCAAAGGAAACCACTTTCATCGAGATTGTCCTTGCATTTCACGGATCTTGAGAGAATGGTCTCCCTGTTTGCACCATTCGGTGTCATCAACCTCTATCGATCATGTTGACAACACACCATCAAATAGTGAAAATGAGGTCAATGGACAAAAAGGAAAGTTTAGATTTCCTTGTAGATTGTGTGAAGGCGATCATGCCCTTCACCGTTGTCCTTTTCTGGACGAAGCCAAAAGTGTCTTGGATAACCGTCCTGCTTCACCACAGCGACTTCCCCCTGGATACAAGAAAATCTTGCCAAATCCATTGCAAGTTGAAAATCTGACTGAAATAACTCAATTGTTGGTTGAAACGCATATCGTTGAAAGTAAACCTTCCGAGTCGATACCAGATCAAAGTCAACAGGTCGAGATGGTAGTCGACCCAGTCTTGCCTTTAGAAGGTCTACCTTCAGATGATACAATTTCCAAAGAAAATGAGAATGATGTCATTCAAATTATTTTTGTTAATATAGAGTCTGATGAACATGGGGGAAATCCACCCGTTCCTTTACAACAGGAGGAAAATTCCCTAGTTTAGGTGGTTCATCCAGTCGTTTATCCGGTACCTCCTCCAAACAGTCTAGTCATTTCCTTCGATTGGAATCAAGTAGCGAGACCCCTCCTTCCATCTAGTGTACCATTCCAGATCATAGTACAAGTGTACAAAATGATCATGTCTGGCACTATCATAGATGAAGGGGCTTCAGTGAGTATCCTTTCCTCAACTGCTTGGAAAGCACTTGTTTCGCCATCGCTTCCACCTGAGAATCAAAATTTGTTAGGCTTTAACAAAGGAACCAGTCGACCATTAGGGATCCTTCCAAAGTTATCCATAAGTTTGAAAGGGAAAATCGTTCATTTGAACGTGATGGTAGTCCAAGGGCCGCTAGATTACAATCTACTCCTTGGGCGTGACTATGTCTATAGCATGGAAGCTATTGTTTCCACACTCTTTTGAGTAATGTTTTTCCCACATGAAGGCAGAATGGTAAAACTCATCGACTAGCTTTCATTTCCCAGTTCAAACACAGCTACAAGTCAAACATCATCCCTAAATGGTCTCTTCACATTAAGAATGTCTCTTAAACCTTCATTTAATCCACCTAATTACTGCGGGTAGTTCGGTAAATGTAATGAAGTCTAGGGGGCATGCACCCTGGTCTGTTTCGGCAGGTGAACCTAAATGAAAAGATAGATTTTATCATAGGTTATATGATTGATCTGAAACACCATTTCCTTGTAGGATTTGAGTATTAGTCTGAAACTTTAAGGTTATGTGATTGGAAGCTCACACCATTCACCTTTGTCTATTTCGATGGACAAAGCCAAGGAAGTGTTTTGTTTGCTCCACGGACGAAACAATCTTGCTTAAATGTAAGGACTTCCATACGGTGACCTAGAAACTCTACTTTTCTTTATACCTGGGGGCATGCAACCCTTTTTATGCAAGCAAAATATGACCAATTAGGTTAGCTTTGTAGCATTTTTAGCTTAGTTGTTTAGTTCAACTTCTTAGGTTAGGTGAATGGTCTGATCCACCATTCACCTTTGTCGGCGGCGCGCAGACAAAGCAAAGGAAGGATTTTGCCTCGGCCGAGGACAAAACCATCCTACCTAACCTCAGTAGTTCCTTAGCTTTAGTGTAGTTAGCTCTGTAGTTTGGTCATTTCTAGCCTGCATGAAAAGGCAATGAGCAAAGTTTCGCATGGTGCAAGCTCATTAAAAAATGAACCTACTAACAAGAGACATCTTTAAATGACTGGCACGAGCAATGTTTCCGCAAAGTTCAAGCTCGTTAAAAAATAAACCTAGCACTGAGCACATGTTGGCACAAGGTTCAAGCTCATTAAAAAATAAACCCACCTTCAGTAAATGACCTTCGTGATTGCCTTGCTATCAGCCTTTTGAGCCTTGGTTGTGTTCTTCCATCACCTCCATTCTTTTGGCCGATCATATGCTTCCACTTGATTGTTTACCCTTTTGAGGAACAACTGTGACAAGTGATTCTGTTAGCCACCCTCTTCATTGCCATGTTTTGAGAAGTTCCAAACTTACCTAGAACTAGCTGCTACCCAAAAACATCACTTGTTCCTAAAAAATGAGTTTCTTTTAAGCTCTTTTTAGACTCGTTAAATATGAAAATATCACCTAGCTATTGGCCTTTCCAGCTCGTTAAACTAAAGATAAGTGCCATCCCTCCTCTACATTTTAATCTTTTAGAACTTGAGGGATTATCAAACAAAAAGATCGAGTGTTTGTCTTTTCGGCTCGTTAAAGCGATCGAAAAGTCATCCCTTTCGTATTATTTTATACTTTTTCGGACTTAAGGGATTATGCCACGAAAAAGGACTGCTGGAGTTTCCTTTTCATCCCTTTTCAAACTCTCTAAACATGAAAAGGACTGAGTTATCTTTGTCGTTAAACTATTTAAAACAATAGCGACAAACTTGTCCACCTGGATAAGAACGAGTTTCACTATCGCTAGGCTCACTAAAACATAGTGATAGGTTTGCCCGAAGGGAAAATTATAGAACAAGAATATGTTATCTTCCTCAAGCTTGACAAAAATAAAGAGGTACTGGCCAGCAATGACTCGGGAAAAAGGGGAAGAAAACTTGAAGAACTTTATTGGTAGCAGGTCGCTCTTGAACATGACACTTTCACTCCATCACCATGATTGAGTTGGGTTGGGTTATTCCATTCACTGGTCATATCACCATTGGTCCTGCACACCATCCATCTTTTGGGATTAAAGCTACCAATCCATCTCAGTGTCGACAATATGTTCAAGGGAGGTCATTCAGAGAATTTACCACTCAGCTAATGCCTCATCCACTACAATACCTTCACCTTCCATTTTACATGACCGCCATTCCTGAACCTTGTATCATTAGATCATTTTCACCTCCACAAAATCACTTGCTTTGTTTCATGTCGTAGATGTGGGATACATCAAGGCCCTCCTACGACGAGTCACTTCTTGTTGACATCAGCACATTATCCAAGAAGTTGACTTATAAACAACCCTTCCAATACTTTGAAGCTTGCATGCCTCAATGGCAAGTTTTTCACTTTCGGCGATAGGTTTACATCAATGGGCTTCGACCGAAAGATTTTGGGTGGTGTTTGCAATCGACTCATATATTCACACCACGTGAATTGTACTGTAGTACCTTGAGGGTCATTATCATTATCGGTGATTCCTCTCGTGCCTGTTAATAGCTTACATCATTGGCTGGTAATCAGGCGATGTCTTTACATGTTTGACTTCAGAACATCTTTTCACATGGATCGAATTGTACAATGGGTGAAGATTGAACGAGTTTGAAGACCCTGGATCTAGTTTCATCCATCCGGGTTGCGATATATTTAAGAAAATAAAGACATAAAACGTACATAGAAGCTACATAGATGATCATCCAAGCTAAGGGATGATGACTCTACATATAAAGAATTACCAGTCTGCAACCATAGATGGTTATCTGTTCCATGTACATGAAAATGAATTTATAAAAGCTGAGCATGGGAATGCTCGCCTCAGCTAGATCTTGAAAAGAATATGATGATGATGTATTATATTGTATCTTATTATAGGTCACCTTCCAGTTCGAATACCTCGGATCCTCATGATAAAGCATTTCAACCGACATCACAAGATTTACAACCTCATGCTTTAGGGGGAAACTATTATAGACATATTTGGGCACTGCAACCCCAATCATATATGTCGATAAACCAAGGGACCTTTAACCCCTAAAAGTGTTTTTTCATACCCTAAAGGATCATGGTCAACTGATTACATCATTTCCTAGAAGTTCCCCCTGAAAAACTACTTAGAACTGGCCAAAACTCGACCATACTGACTACTCCATGGTCAAGGTGCGATGCATACTGGCTGCTACACTAGCCAGATGCGATGCATATTGAAAGAGCCTTTTGTGGGGTGCAATGAGCGAGAAGAGACAAATGGCATAGACAGTTTGCTAAGTGGATGCTCATGGAATCTTCTAGAAACTTGTCCTATGACACTTGCCTCTCTGAATTCGCCCAGGGATGAGTAAGATATCAAATAAATCTCCAAGTGGAACCAAGAACTATCAGTGGAATGACACTAATCAAAAACCCAGTGCTGACTCACCCGCTTGTAAGACATCTATATATGGATCCCTCATCTGAGAGATCTGGAGGCTGGAATTTTGTAATTTGTAAGGAAGTGCCGTTGGTTTCTCTTTGAGACATTGTATTGTTGGGTGATCTTTCTTTTCATGAGGTGGAGAGGGCTTTGATGTTGGGAGGATGATGCTGGATAGACAGTTGGGTTGTAATCCTCTCTTCTACTATTAATAAAGTTATTTGAGTTTTCTTCCATATAATCGTGTATTTGTGAATCTTATTTATTTATGAATGCAATTGTATGGTCAATGTATTTTTGATTCTGCATTGTTTATGGTATTATAGATCTCGATGCTTTGATGGTGTTTTTTTGCTTTACCTCTACAGGTATTCTCTAGAGTGGGACAATTAGGAGAGGAGTGGCAAACTCTATCAAAGGAGAAAGGAAATAGGCAAGGAGCCAAGCGAAAGTTTCAGGTTGGTGCTCTATGCTTCTCTCTTATCTATCATACATAAAGGAAATCAAAATTTACTTTGATTGTTTGTTTCTAAGATAGCTACCCGTATTACTGGGACTAGTAGATCGAAAAGAAACTAGTTTTCCCGGAAACACCCCTTTGATATTCTGCTGGTTTTGTGGAATCCCGTTTTCAAGAAATCAGAACGATATCCATTGCATTTTATAACATTTCAGGTCCGGGTGCTTGCGACCTTTCCTTCTTTGAGGGGTTTTCCCTGCGATATGTAATCAGAAACTACCCCTATTTCTCGAAATGGCCTCTACCTTTACTAATTTGTGATAGCGCGTGTTACCATGGGTCGACGGTTTGCGCACTTGACCAATGGTCCTCGTTGCTCCGTGCTGATCACAAATTGCAACTGCTACGAGGATATCTCCGATAAGCTTGATCTTTGTAAGACTTTTAATCCTTGACATGATTTTTTTTTAAGAGTTCATGAAAACTTAGAGAGTGTTGTAGGATCCAATTTGGATCAAGCCATGTGCACCAAATTGAATATTACACCTCAAAAATTTGCAGTACACATATTTCAATTAGATAGGACAAAAGTAGAGGTACTTGAAGAAATAGAATCAGTATCAATCAAGATTTCCTCTAATCCAAAAGTTTCACAAATAATTGATATTTTAGTGGCTGATATCCTTGAATTTTATGGTTTAATCCTAAGTAGGGATTGGTATGAAAAGTTGCATGGTTACTTCGCCACTGATTCATCTCACATGTGGTTGCCATATAATGGTAAGCCAAACCAAATCAAGGTAGACTGAGAAAAGTTCATGAAATATATAGTCACTGAACTTGAGGGAAGAAATGAACCTATTGCCTTCACCAATAACATCATTGGAAATTACTCGCCTGAGTCAGTTTTGGGATCCTTTAATGCTTAGAGGTCTCCCTCCCTAGATAATGCCGTAGTGTCTCAAATAGAAATTTTTTCACAAACATATGCTTCCAAGTGTGTTAATTTAGTAGATTAAATTTCAAATAATTCTTTGTTCTGGACTCTCTATTTTGGTGGTTTCAAATCTGAAGATGATGCAGGCGCAAGATACATTTTGTTCAATATGCAAGGAGAGAAAACCATGTTAGCTTGCAGACTTGAATTTCTATGCACCAATAATGTCGCCGAATATGAAGCATTGATCCAAGGTATGTACAAAGCGGTTGGCCTTAATGTCAAATATTTGCAAGTCTATGGTGATTCTAAAATAGTTGTGAAGTAGGTAAGAAATACAACTCATTGTGTCTTCAAGCACCTTAAACATTATTAATCATTAGCCCAGAATCTGACTTCTCACTTCTCTGCTTTTAACATTTCTTCAATTCCTAGACTGCAAAATGCAAGTGCTGACTTACTTGCTAATGTGGCATCCAAGCTTATACCCGCAGAAGAGTTCAGTCCAGACATATTTTCAATAAAGTTAATCTTTAGGCCATCTATTCCCGATAATGTAACAAATTGGAGAGTATTCAATAACGATGCAGATATAGTTAATTTCCTTACATCAGAAGGGTCCTATGAGGAATATATCATAGATGAACAAGAGCATGATCTCCAAATTAAAAATAATCAGAATCAAAACCCAATCCCAAAGTCTATAGTTAATATGGAAGATCTCTATGATCTAAAGGATAGATTCAAGAAAGTTACTAACTCCAAAACTCAAAGTTCTACTTTGAGATTTGAAGTAGTAAACTTAGGGTCAACTAAAAAACCTCAAAATGTCAACCTAGGTCTTGGCCTATCATCAAAAGAAAGGATATCATTCATTAGGTTGTTGAAAACATACAAAGGTGTCTTTGCCTGGGATTACTCAGATCTCAAAACCTATGATACCTCTGTAATTCAGCATACCATACCTATGACTTCAAACGAAAAGGCAGTTCAATAGAAGCTTTGCAAAATTCACCCAAACCTTGAAAGCCAAATCAAATCTGAATTAAGCAAGCTTTTGAAAGGCAAAATAATCTTCCCTATTAGACACTCTAAATGGGTATCGAATATGGTGCCCATAAGGAAAAATAACGGTGATATTATCATTTGTATTGATTTTAGGAACCTGAATAAAGCTTGTCAAAAATATAACTTTCCTTTACCTAGCATGGAACAGATATTTCAATGAGTTGTAGGTTACAAATTAATGTCTTTTCTAGATGGATTCTCAAGATATAATCAAATTCTTGTGCATCCAGATGACAGATTAAAGACAACATTTAGAACTAAGTGGGGAACATATGCTTATCAGAATATATCTTTTGGACTCATTAACGCGGGTGCTACATTTCAACGTGCTATGGATATTTCTTTTAAAGGTTTGATTAATAAATCAGTTGTTATTTACTTAGATGACATCACAGTCTTTTCTAAGGATAGGCACAATGGTTTAAGTGACCTGACGCATATTTTTGAAAGATGGAGGAAATATGGCATTTCCTTAAATCCCAAAAAATCTTATTTTGCTTTACTGGAAGGCAAACTCCTTGGGTTTATAGTATCCAAGAAAGGGATTTACATTGATCCCGATAGAGTCCAAGAGATCGAAAAGATTCCCCTCCCACATAACAAAAGGACCATGCAATCATTCCTAGGCTAAATTAATTTTGTAAAAATATTTGTCCCAGACTTTTTACAGATTGTCCTACCCCTTCAAACAATGATACGAAAAAAAGAAGTTTTCAAATGGGGCAAACATGAAAGGGAGTCATTCGAGTTGATTAAAAAAGCCATTATTAATGCTCCTTCATTGACAACTCCTAACTTTCTCAAAAATTTTGCACTATATACGTTTTTATCCAATACATCTTATGTAGCAGTTCTAACACAACTAAATGATGAAAATATCAAAGCACCTATCTCCTTTTTCAGTTCTAACTTGCAAGGCGACGAGTTAAATTATCCAGCTGCCGAGAAACAAGAATTTTCTATTTTTAAAACCTTGAAAGATTTCAGACCTTTTCTTCTTAAATCCCATGCAAAGATAAGAGTACCCTACCCTGTAGTAAGGCAATTATTAATCCAAAGAGAAGTAGGGAAGAAAATATCCAATTGGGTTACTGCACTTCAAGAATATGGTGTGGAAATCCGGCCAGCTAAAATTTTTAGGGGTCAAGGTTTTTGCAGGATGTTAATAGGAGCTTCCCAGTTATCACCAGAGGAAGATCAAGGTAATGAAATACAAATATTAGAGGTAATCCTCAATGATACACAATCACAATATGTTGATTTGAAATTTTACTTAAAGAACAAATATGCTCCTATGCACCTTAATTACAGAACAAAGCGTGCTTTAAGATTGAAATAAAATCAATATCAATTAGTTGATGATGTATTGTTTAGGAAAAATTATGATTCGATATTACTAAGATGCTTGGAGAAACCTGACGCTGAAAAGGTCATGCAGGAATTACATGATGGACTAGCTAGAGGACATTTCAGAGGAAATACCACAACTCACAAAATCCTGCATGCAGGATATTATTGGCCAATGATATTTAAGGATGCACATGAATATGCAAGAAAGTGTAAAACTTTTCGAACTATAGCAGGAAGAGAAAGGAAGCCAACATTCCCTTTGCAACTAGTAAACATCCAACAACCATTTGAACAATGCGGATTAGACATAACTGGTGGGATTGTTCCTAACTCTTCCAAACTGCATAGGTTCATCCTTACAACTACTGATTATTTTACAAAATGGGTAGAAGCTATCCCCTTAAAGATAGCCAATACAGAAAAAATTACAGGTTTCATTGATCAATAAATTATTACCAGGTTTGGCTTACGCTCAGCTTTAATTTTTGACAATGCATCTTATTTTTCTAGAAATGCAATGGTAGAATTTTCTCTAAAGCGAGGTTTTAAACTAAAATATTCAACCAACTATTATCCACAAGGTAATGGATTAGCAGAATCAACAAACAAAAACCTCATTAGAATTATCAAAAGGACTATTGACCAAAATCATAAGAATTGGCACAAAGCATTGACACGTGCTCTATGGAAAATAGAATTACATAGAAGGCATCTAGCTCTTCTTCCCCTTTTTCTTTGGTTTATGGAAAAGAAGCTATTCTTCCCACAAACATAGAAATCCCATCTCTTTCCCTAGTACAATTCATCAATGAAAACCCTTCTTATTCTCTCCAAGCTTTACAGTTTCAGATTCTTAAGCTTGAAGAAGAACGAGAAAATGCCAAAGCAAACCACTTCCATCATTAACAGTTATTCAAAGCCTCTTTTGATACAACCTCTGCTAGTCAAAAAAATTTTGAAGTAGGGGATTTGGTTTTGAAATGGGACAAAGCACATGAGGAAAAAGGTAAACATACCAAATTTCAAAGACTATGGCTTGGCCCTTTTCAAATTATTGAGAAAATTGGACAATCAACGTTTCTTTTACAAGACTTATCAGGTAAGAAGGATTCTTTGCCCGTTAATGGGAAAATATTGAAAAAATACTTTTCTTAGAAGAAAACCTCTTCAAATTTTGTATCATATTGCCTTTCAAATTGTTAGGAAAATAAAGTTTAAGTAGTATTTACTTTTGGCTTTTCAAAATAAAATCTTTGATAATATTTCTGATTTTTCGCTTCTATAAGTAAGTAAAAGTTAAAAGAAATAATTAGAACATTTGAGTACCAAAGAAAACCTCATTTCTTTGAAAAACTTGATCTTGCTAAAAACATTTATTCTATGAACAAACTCTTATCTTTTAGAGTATGAATGTTTTGTTATCAGTCAAGAAAAGAATCTTTAACCTAGTAAGGACTTTCTGCAGATAAATATCTTAAAACTCTATCATTATCATCCAAAACTCTCAAAAAGCCAATGACTCACCCCAACTGATAAAATTTCCTTTTTTAGAGTGCGATTCTAAAATATAAAAAACTTAGAAGATAAAAGGTCTCATTGCAAGCTTGTTTACCATGGTCATAGGGAAATAATTAAACTGGTATTACCAATACTGCATATCAAAACAGGGTAATAGCCAATGATCTCATCGATCAGAAGACAAGAGGTCTCATCAAGAGCCATCTTGCTCAGTTTAGTTACAACTAGTGTATGGCATTGTCATTTTTAGGTTACCAAGCCTAGACGATGTCTTTTAAGAAAAATCAAAGAAAATATTATATTAAAAAGGAAAAAGGGATAGGATCCAAATGAGATTCAAAGAAAGTAAATATCATTTCGAAATTTGAAAATTTCTTTAGATGGGATAATGAATCATTGTTGGCTAAAAGATAACCATGTCGAGGCTATGAACGCCTGCTAGCAATAGAGGCTCTATTTGTGATAAATGAGTAAACATCAAAAACTAATCTGTAGAAAACACATGCTATATCACTTTAACTCTTATTATTGACTGATGCAAACATTTGTATTTATGTCATTACAAGATTAAAGTAGTTGAATAAATAGATTATGTAAGTGATAACGAATCTAGAGAAATGTTGTTTAATTTTATAACTCATGTTATTATTATTCCTATAACTCTAATTACTTTGAAAGTTTTAGAAATTTTAGAAAACTACTCAGAGATAGCTGGTTCTCCCAAGTGAATCACCAATTGTTATGCTATGTAAGAACACCCCCCATTTATGAATAACAATAGGTAGGTTAGAGATATAAATGGGGACCCTTTTTAAAATTATAGTCTTAGGATAATAAAACCTAACTCTAAGAAATTTCCTTGAAAAATCTTGCAAAACAACCTAAGGATTAGATCCTTATCACAAATCAGAAATCACAATTTTCCATGTGACTATCATAAAACACCTTTAAAAATATGCGATGTGCGATCAAACCTCCCACTGCGATATCCCGATTATAAACATCTTGTCATTTCACAAATCACACTTCGCAAACTTTGCAAGTAATTAAGCTATGCCATTACAACGCCCATTAACGATTTGCGAAATGTGATATTGCGACAATTGCAATTGTATTTCACCTTATAGTTAGAACAACACTATATTGTATCCGTTTGGAGATTGCGATATGCGAGTAAGAGTGGTAAGCGTGTGAAATAATTGCGTTTTAAATACAAAAACGAATGAATCTACAAGATAATAAATATTTAGCGGCTCGAGGAGAGCTAATCATTTTCTAAGTTATTGGTAGTTAACGTTGAGTATCTCATTAAACCTTTCTCATGATCCAAGGTCATTTCGGAAATGCTTTCAATCTTAATTGCCTGATATTTTCTGCGCTAATATATCTTGTCCATTTCAGGAAAGCTACAAAAGACATGTCATTGAGGAAGGTGATGCAGAAACAAAAGAAGAAGAGCATTGCTGAATCCGAGTTTATAGAGATTTCTCCCATATTCTCTGATACAGTCTACAACTTGAATGGAGGAGCAACAACTTGGGAGGTCATTTACAATAGGCTTGAGGACGAGCGTCCCAAGATTACTGTTACAAGAGCAACAACTGACTCAACAAGACCTTCAGGGCTTCAATTCAAGGATGCTGCCTGTTCTTTCCTGCATAGGATAGGAGCGAGGGCTAAAATCCTCCCATACATGGATATGATCAGGTGGGTGGTTGAAAACCTCACCATTGAAGATAGGAAATTCAGGAATTCAAGAAACGAACTCATGGGATCGTTCAGAGTAGAGGACATGAAGAAAATGTATCATATACCTGATCCTCAGGATATATATGATAAGACATACATGGCCAGCTTTGCAAAGAAGAACCCAGACCCCTTCAAGCTGATTCAGGGCTGGAGAGTATTAGACAAAAAATTCAAATTTGACAAATTAGGTATGTATGCTATAGCCTCTTTGGCAAACCCTTATAACTATGTAGCTACTATGTTATGTAGACTATATGGGTTGCCCAATAATTTTAAGTTTTCCATAGAATGGATTCGTTTGATTGATGCCTACGTTAATTCACACATCGTGAATTGGGCCACCATCCTATCTGATAACCTAGCCACCATCATTACCGAGTATCGATAAAAGAGAGCTTCCTCTCCAGAGAACCTTCCCCCCCTTCTATTTTTGTGCCTACATTATGGACACCATTTTTTTCTGCATTGCATTTTCGATAATGGGTTGGAAATGGACCTTATAGGACCCCTACCCTATCCACCTTAGTCATAAGAAAATATGGGAATCCCATTATATACCTCATTTCTATAAGATATGTCATTTTTTATTTTTTCCCCTGCATCAAATAATTTTCAATAATAAAGCCCCCAGGTTTTCCCAAGAAGCCACAACAAACCTTCTAGCTGTCGAAAAATATTTTATTGAAGAAAGGTTCAACTACATTAGGGTTTTTGGTAATAAAACCTACCCACATGTCCTTCCTTTATATGTTTATGATAAAATTTTAGTAAGGGAAATCGCCCACCAGATCGTAGGAAAAGGCCTAAATAAAGTCCTTAAAGGAAACAAGAATTTATTATGGCCCTCTTTTCCTGTCAAGTGCGGCTCTTTTGCTTTAGAAAATTTTAATCATGCCATTAAGGAGTCAGCAAACATGTAAGCCCTCAGGCTTCATACATTGCCAAAAAGGCAATTCGGTCCAGATAAGGTAGCACATAACATCACTACTGTGGTAAAGCTCAAGCCACACAACCATGAGGATAATGATTTTGAAGATATGTTACACTTAGTCAAGTCCTTTGAACAAGCATTCGAAAGGGCTAAAGTGAACTTGGGTCCTAAAAATTTTAAAAGATTTTGGGAATTCATAAATGAAAGGCTCGCAATAATCCCACTACACTTGTTAAAGATCGAAGATAAGCCTACACCAAGTGTGGCTATTAACAGTGAAGGACCTAGTCCCCACACAACATCTTAGGTGAATATTGAGAAAACACCATATATGAGGAAGGCCCAAGAGATAGATACTATAGCAGGGTCTAGCAGGAAGTAGGTTGAGAAATAGGTTCTGAGCACCCCACCTAAAGAAATCAGTTCAGAGGTCAAAGGCAGTAGTTTAGAGCAGGAGTGGGATCAGTTTAATCAGAAACTACAAGACACTGACAAAACGACAGATACCTAAGAGGCAATGGAGTGTCAAACTCCTCTACATATATAGGAGAATATAGAGTCCAAGTCTATGGACGAGTAGTCCAAACCCATGGATGAGCAGTCCAAGCTTATGGATGAGCAGGTGACAACATCCCAGTAGACTGAGATTATCCATTCTTTGCCCACATCAAAGATTGTCTTGAAAGTGATCGAAATCCCTCCACTTGATGTGTTCTACAACCTGCTCCACAAGGCAGTAGTAAGAAGACAAAGACAAAGGAAAATGGTAGAAACACTTGAGCTCCCACTTGGAAATGAGCCCATGGAAATAGTTTGGAGGGACATTCCTTTCAACCCAGTTGAGAACTTGACTAGATTGTCATAGTTCATGGGAGCATATGCAATGAACACTATGCAAAAAGCCATTGAAGTCTCTACTTTTTTGAGAGAAAAGAAGGAGAGGATTACACAGATCGAGCAGTATCTTGAAACAAAGAAAGAAAATGTGAACAAGCAAGTAGCTGAGCAACTCGCCTAATTGCAACAGAGCATGGAGGTCCTAAAAATTACCCACGAAGCCGATATATCAGCTAAAAACATGCAACTCCAATAATTGTAGCGAGCCATGGAAGGATATAAAGATGTTCCCACTATTGAGGAGTTCGTTAAAGAGTCTCTGGAACTGAATTCCCTCCTAGTGAAATAACAAGAGAATTTATGCCAAAATATGTCACACATTACTCCTTATCTGATCACTAGCGATCAACTAATAGATAAGGCGATCAAATAGAGAACTATGTTTACTGATCTCAACACCAAAATCTCAGAGTTCATCAAATGGCAGGAAACAGAAGATGGAAGGAAGGCCAATCTGCTTGAAATCAAGGAGACACACAAAGACATTACTTTCACAGATTGGGACGTGAGAATCAAGCAAGATGAGATAGCAGTGGCAAGGGCAACTTGGGTATCAAATAATATAATAAATGCGGTGAACCACACTATGTTTGTCACCAACCTGCTAAAGGAAGGAAACCTAAAAGAAATGCTCGATTTGGGCGCTTTGCATAAAAGTTGATAGGAAAAGGCAGAGACTCAAAGGGAGGCAATTGAAAAATTGACCAACACCAACTGGGAGTCATATTGGAAATACCTCATAAAACTACATAGCCAGATCATGACCCTTGACTGTTCACTTCATTCGACTCAGCGAATGTTGCCACCTATCACCGATGCGATTTTCACAGGACAACTCTGGACACATTTTGGGGCACCTCCTCAACTCAAAACAATGACCGATATTTGTGATTTGAAGGACAAGATGGAAGATAACAAGTCATCATCTTAGTTCTTCTCATCAGGCTATTGTTTATTTTTAGAGTTAGTTAACTAGTTAGGAGCGAGGTTGTTTGAAACCTCCTCAATTTTTGTATAATCTATTTTTTCACATTAGTTAGAATAGTATTTATACCCTTCTCATGCATTTGTAGAAGGGTCCAGAATTATACCAAAACAATTTGCAAAGAATGCACTTTTGTAAGTTTATGAATGCTTTGGTGGAATTATGGAACATGATCATTTCTTTTCGATATCAGACTACTTTCCTTTGTTGATGCACTATTGTGTGGTTGGGAGATAATTTGATTTGAAGAAAGGAGTTGATCCATGTCATTCGTTAAATGAGCAGAACTTCACACATATGGTACTATTATCTTGTATGATTGTTTATGTTTTCTTTTAATCATTGACAACACTTTACTTTCATGAATTATGTGCGAGATTTATTCTTTCTGTTAAGCGTTAATTGCACTATTGTATGATACCTAACTGAAATTGTTATTTTTCATATATATAATTCATCATATATGCGATATATTTTATAAATTTCTTTGACTAACGATTTAGTTAAAGAAATGATCTTATGCGTTATCATATCTGTTTATGCATGATTAATCTTTATTATCACATGTTAAGCAGATATCTTTGTAGATCACATACCACACAGAAATACTTGGGTTTATATTAGAATAAGTGAGTTAGGAGATTTTCATGATAGAATAAGTCATTTAGATTATCATTATTCTATTTTCAAATGCTTATGAACCACCCACTCTCATATTAAAACCCACACTGGGAAACGGGTCCCATTATCCCCAGTCGAAACCACCATTCCAAACTGAAAAGGAGCTAATTTAAGGTTCGGACCGGGTGGTCATCCCCCATATTGTTGCAACAAATTTTGAGTCTTCAACATATGCATAGGATAATGGGAAAGTGGAGGTAACCAACAGAGCACTGGAAGGCATTCTGACCAAAGTAATTAACAGCAACAGAAAATATTGGATAGATAGATTAGTTGAGGCCACTTGGGCCTACAATACCACCTAGAAGAGCACCACTGGGTTCACTCCTTATTAGTTGTTCTATGGGAAGAAATCCCTACTTTCCATTTAATTTGAATACAATACCTTGAAAATGGCAGTGCAACTGGATCTAGATCTCACCAGGGCACAACAAGAAAGATTGCTCTAGCTGAATGTGTTAGATGAATTTAGGATGTAGGCCCTCCTGCATATAGAGGTGACTTAAGTTCAAAGGAAAATTTTGCATGACAAGAATATAAAGGACAAATAGATTCAAGAAGGTGATTGGTCTTTGTTGTATGATTCCTGGTACAAGGATTTCAAAGGTAAGTTAAGGACTAGATGGCTATGGCCTTATGTCATAGAAAAATGTCATGATAATGGTGTTGTACAGATAAGAACCATTGATGCAGAGGCTATCCCTTTACTTGTCAATGGGTATAGATTAAAGATCTACAAGAAGCCCTTGTAAAAGAAAGAATTCATCAATAGCATCAACAAGACAATGATTGTGGTGGAGCAAGTCTCAGCTTCCACCCCACAAAGTCCCTGAAAACAAAAGAGAGAAAAAAAGAAAAAAAAATAAAGAGACTCAGATGAAAATATCCATGAGGCACTTGAGTCCCATTGTTGGGTTGAAAACCTCTTGAGGCAGCCCAATGGTGTTTTAAAAAAAATATAGAAGAAAATAAAAAGATCTCTCGATGAAAGCCTCTTTTGAGGCACCCAGGGTAGGTAACTAGGATGAAAACCTCCTTGGAAGTAGACTAGTTGTTTTAGAAAAAGAAAAAATAAAAAAAATAAGAAGAGAGAAAATGATACAAAAAATTGAAAATTTTGTTTTGCTGGTCAGAAAGAGGAGGATAAGCACAACATGAGAGGGACAGAAGGACCTACAAGAACCATGTTTCAATCCACCCATCTCCAGGGAAAATTTTAAGGACACAAATTTATTTTAAAGTTTCGAAACCTAGGTGAATCGTATTAGTCGCTAACTTGAAAGGTATAAAATGCTTGAAGATACTTTTGTAAAAATATTCAAATTTATAATGATTTTATATTGTTTGTTGAATTGAGGCATTTGTGATCCATATGAAGTTTTATGAGAAAAAAATTTCAGCGTACATCACATGATAATACATTTGTCGACGTGTTTTGAACCAACAAGTGTGGTTCATCGTCAGGACAAGTTGAAGAATCAGATCATGATTGCATGTTAAATAGGGAGATAAGATCTTCCAATGGCTAGGTTTGACTGGAAAACAAATATATCAGACTAGACTGGACCAACGACTATATTTGACCAACTAATTATCTATTTCGTTTCTCTTCCCCTAATTATTGTGCAGTGAAGCTTCTAACTAACCTGTTTTCTTTCTCCTTAATTTCTATTTGAGCTTTTGTTCCTCTTTGGAAATCTCCCACATTTTCTTTTCCTTATATTTATTAGATAGCCCTTTTCATAACTAACTTAATGGGTTAAAATTATCTATTATAAGATAACTATTGTTCTAAAATTTAGATTTAAGTAGAAAGTTCAAGTTTACATTAGATAGCTTAACTAATAAATTTATATTAATAAGTTACCCAAACCATCAATAATGATAATAATAAGAATAATACTATTATTAAAAATATAATTTATGAAATAATAATTAATTTTATAGTATTATTATTTTAGTTATATTAAGGATAATATTAAATCCATACTATTACTAATCCCTAGATTTATTAATATATTAAACATAAATATGTGAACATTTTACTCATTATTATTATTAATATTCCCTAGATTTATTATTTTTAACTCAAATATGGTTAACGTATTACTTAAATAACAAACAAAACCAACCAAAAAGTATTAAAATGATATTGGTATGTAGCATTTCATAAATTTTATCATTCTAGACTTTAATGACATTCAAAACATTATATATATATATATGTATATATCTATATATATATATATATATATATATATATATATATATATATATATATATATATATATATATATATATATATATATATATATATATATATATATATATATATATATATATAACACTAATAATACATTGAATAACTATTATTAGAATTAAATAATTTGATTAAATATAATATTAGTCTTGGTCCCCATCCCTTGGACTAGCCCAATAGACTAGTCAAATCTAGCTGTTTCATGGCCAAATATAGCCGTTGGTCCAGTCTAGTCCGATATAGCCGTTGGAAGATCTGCACTCCCTATTTAACATGTAGCCATGATCTCATTCTTTAACGTGTCCTAATGATGAACCACACTCATTGGTTCAAAACGCGTTGACAAAATATTTTATATTGTGTTTGTAAAATTTTGGCATTTTTTAAGATAAAATAATTTTATAGTATAAAATTTGGGCGAATCATTTTTAGAAAAAAACGGAGCATTGGCGAATCTTTTTTTTGGAAAAAACATGGAAGATTAGCCCACTTGCGAATATTAGCCCCCAAAATTTTCCTTGCCCATCTCGTATCTTTCATTATCCATCTATGCTTCCATTTATGAACCCCTCCAACTCATATTACACAAACTCTATGTTTTCTACACGATTCCCTGTAAACCTACAGGAGTTTCCCTTAGGAATTACAGTGGCCTTGGAAATCCTGAGAAAGCTAGTCTGAGAGAAAGGTGATGACAAGCATATGTATATATAAAAAAAAACATTCACTCCACCACATCATAGTCATTCCCTCCATCACCATGTCACTCCTGCATCCATCAAAGAAATCAACAAAAAAAATGCAGTCTACAATAGAAAAAAAAAACAAATAGAAGAGAGAGAAGAAGGAAGAGGGACAATACCTAGAGACCACAACTCTCACCTACCATTCCCTACCACCCTTTTCCACTCATTTCAACATCCCTCATACTTCAGATTTGAAAAAAATCTGAAAGTTTAGGGGAGAGGCAGCTGTAGGACATCCTGTAGGTATCATGTAGGAAATACTGTAGCAGCCTATCCCACACAAGAAACCTCACAGTTTGCAGCAATCTTCATCACAAGGATTCTAAGGATGAAGAAACTCCTCCAGAGCTCATCAACAACAACAAGATCACCAACATCACTCTCTAGCACTTGCACAACAAAAGAAATAACCATCAAAGGAGGCAAATACACAGAAGAATATGCAGTAAAAACACATCAAAGAGGCATTACTCTCCGACATGCATCAACATAAAAGCATCTTACCCACAGGTACGCAATCTTAATCGTGCTCTCTCGTTAGTACGATGTGATGAAAAATGTAGGATTATGTGAGAATTTGATTTTATAAGTAAAGGTGGCAAGTTAACTTGGCCACCTTTGGCTGGTCGACAAGAAGAAAATAGTTAGACCACTCCACACGTGGAAAAAGTTAAGTCAAGAGAAAAAAGGGGAATAAAGCAAAATATGGTTGAGTTATGGAGGAAAGGAGTGGGAGATGATTACGAGGTAAGGTGGAATGATGGACTGATAGTGGGACCAACGGTCCAAAAGGAGGTGCTCGTGCTTAGACTACCAACACACCACCCCACACAATCAATCATATATGGAAATAAAACACTCATTCCCATATAGATAGAGCATTAGAAATTCCGAGAATTCATCAAACGAGGAGGTTGCCCTCGGCCTTCCTGAAGCAACACCTACAGGAGACAATCAACATTCATAGCATAAGAGACCTACAGGAACCTACAAGAAAACCTACAAGAAGCCTACAAGATACAGAGGAATCAACCTACAGGATTATTAGTGGGCACTAGAGGAGGAGAAATCAAAGGATTTCCTCACCAAAATGTGGCAAAGTGAGGTAGGAGTTATACCTTCCATGTTTTCCATTTGAAAGAAGAAAAAACCTCATTTTAATTAAGGGTATTGTAGTATAGGAGAGTTATATTGCATGTCCCTAGAAGTTAACATTCATACCTCCCTCACCTACCAGAATTCTTGAATTGTATCCACACAAGCCTCTACAATTACCAGGGAAAGATGACAAGAGGTTTCAACAAGAGAGAACCCACAAACATAGTAAGGATCCACCACCATCCTCCTGTAGTAGAAATCTTTAGAAGGAACCATTGGATGGGGTTCTTTGAGAGGATACGATGATGATGTGGACAGGGAATTTTCTCTCTCACTCATACCCCTCACTAGGACTAATGCCACTGCTGTGGTGAAAGGCTTATCAATAGTAATTACCCCTGAAGTTATAAGAAGAATCACTACACTCCCTTTAGGGTTACCATGGAGAAAAGAAGACAAGGGTAACAACACCCTTGCAAAGAAAAGATTCTTTTTGGAAGGAGAGGAGCCAATGGAGGACAAAAATGGGGTTATAAGGCAATTCATTCCATACCCTTGGAATGAATTTAGTTACAACCTCATTAAATACATATCATGTGAAGGGAGATAGAGTGTGGTGTATGGATACAACTTCAGACTCCTCCAAGAACTGATATTTGGAGATAACACACCTCCTCAAAACAAATTGAGCATACCCTATTTCCTTCTACAATCAATGATAGACATGAGCATCAAAGTGCAAGAGGGAAAACATCAACAACTAGCCCATCATGGGTTGATCAAACTCATCGTAGAAGATTCTCTACAAAACCTAAGACTCCCTATTACATGGACAACCTTCAGAGACATGCAGGTGGAGAAGAAATTCAAGATCTTGAATATGAAAAAATCCCCACTGCTAGTGAGAAGGGAGAGGAAACAAAGGAGGAAAATGAAGAAGAAACATACTAGGAAAAAGAAGAAGAAACAAAGGAGGAAAAAAAGGAATAAAAAGAGGATGAGAATGAAGAAGAGACAAAAGAAGGAACAAAATGAGAGACAGATGGGTAGAGTGAGGAAATAGAGGAAGAAGAAGAAGAGGAAGACAAGAATGAGAAGGAAAATGGAAAAGAGGAAACATGACAGAAGGACGAACAGAGGTCTACAACTCAAGGCAAATAAGGGAAAGAATCACAAAGGGTATCTATAGAACCCACTAAGAAGGAGGCATCAACTACTCTTACTAGCTTAAGTACACCTTTCAAGTCAAAAGGGAATAGGCAAAGACAAACCCCATTGTACTTCAGGACAAGAAAGAGCACTAGGATTAGACAAGGGAGACCTCAAACACCCATAAAAACTCCAATTGTCATTGAAGATTCACCAAAGTAGCAAGAAAAGGCAACCCCTCTAGAGAAGGATCAAGGAGAAGGATCATCAGAACAAGCCTCTCCCAAATCTCCCATCACTTATGTTAGGAGGCCTGTCACAAGGTCAACCTCATCAAAGGGAAAAGGTCTCCTGCAGGAGACACAGACAGACCTATAGGAAGCAGAGGCCATCCTATAGGAAACTCTGTCAAACCTACAGGAAACACAGAAAAGGGACCAAGAAGGTATCACTCAACAAGAAACAAAGAAAGAGGACCAAAAACTGAGAGAACCTAGTCCACAACACAACCTCATCTCCTACTACAGGTTCATTGAAGGAGGTAGGGTAATCCCACATAAGTTTTCCATTCTCCTATTCTTTAAACTTGAAAAATAAAGGGCAAGGACACACAGGTGGATGAAAATTTCCAAATCAAAATGGGTGGAGGATCTAGGCCACATGGAGGAGAAATTGAAGGAAATGGGAAAAGAACTAGGAAGCATAAGGGACGGAGAAGCAATGATGAAATCTCATTTAGAAGCAGATAATGCATGGCTAAGGGGGCAGCTACAAGAAAAGGAAAGCTAGTTGGCAACTATGGCCAGTTTATCCTTGGAGGAAATCTAGTGCAGGATGACAATAAAGTCTTATGCCTTGTATCTCAAGGACAATGGCTACAATTACAAACCAAGACTCTAGCACAAAGAGGAACTATGCCCTTCCAAGACTACAAACAATTCATTGATCTTTGTGATCAAATCACCTTATAAGATAGAACAAAAATGTTTGAGTTTTACCTACACAACTTGGCCCTAACAGATCTAAATGTGCAGGACCCAAATTCAAAACTAGGAGATTTTCAATTGATGGATTTATCATCATGGATGAATCATGAGGAGGCAAGAGCTAAAGAGATGAAGAAGGTAATAGCAGGAGAAGAGATAAAACCCTCTATGATCAGAGCTAAACAATCTAACCTAATGGCTATCATCAGCACCCACAACCTCATTGCAAATGATCCTAAGCTTGCACCTAGGTACCTTGCTACACAAGAACAAGCAATCACACACTTTGAAGACATGTTCAGATTGCTAGGAGATGACAGCGTGCAAGCTTGCCAAAGGAGATGGGGCACCTTACCCTACAGCCTAAAAATCTTAGAATAACATTCTCCTGACTGAATGAGAGAGGCACTAAACAGAACCATAAGCAGGCTCTGCAAAGGCACAAAGTTAATTGGATTGGATTGAGGCTCAATCCACCATTACTTTTAGGAATGTTGGAAGACAGGAAAGAAGAAGAAGAAAAAAATAAGTAGGAATAGATAGAGAGGAAGGCATGATTTTATTCACAGGGAGAGGAAACTATAGCAGAAGCATGGGATGTCAGGGAAGCCACTAGAGTAATGAAGGACATGGACATAGATTAAGTTACTAATAGGATGAGCAACCCTTTCAGTAGGGGGTGATGATGGGGCTCATCATTAGGTAACTATATGGACCTTAATACACCTCCAAGCTTACTAAAATCAACTCTTCTCATAATTCCTTACATGTTTTAATTATATTTTTCTTAATGAGTAAAAGTAAGATGTTATGTCTAGTGGTCTAGTGTGGATTGATTGCAGGTTTTTGGGAGAAAATCATGGCAATTTTGGCTAATCAAGGTGCAGGAAATCAAATGAAACAAGAAGGGGAGATTATAGGAGATGGATCTTCCTCATTAAATCCTCACTCATTCGAATATCCTTCAATCAAATCACACTAGCTCAAAGTTACAGGCAGCCGAGTCATGAAGATCATTGACAGCCGAGCCAGTGATAGTTAAGAACCAATTCATCTTGAGTTTGGGAGCCAAGCCTCCATAGTTTTAAGGAAGTTGTTGGAGACTTCAGTTGTATAAATAAGGAGGCCTAGAGCCTCATTAGTATTCAGATTTTTTAGGAAAGATAACTAAGAATTTTTGAGTTGAAGGATTGAGGAAAAACATTGTTATGTAATTTTCAATATGTTAATGAAAATGAGCATTTCCTTGATCCAACACTGAATTGACTCAGAGGGCTGAAGATATTGGGTTAGGGCCCAACCCTAGTATGCTTAGGTTATTTGATAGATTACTTGTTGGATTGATTTTGGCATTATTTCATTGCAAGTATTGGTTAATTTGATTAGTTTGCTTCGATTTGTGCATAGCTTTAGCAGTAGATTTAGAGAGATAAAGGAATACCAGAAAGGCTGATAACAGGTGGATCTTGCCTCACTCCTTCCTTAAGGGACCATGGTTTTAGGAAAAAATCCTATTCAGCCCCAAAAAGACAGAATTATGATTTCTTATGGAATTTAGGGTTTTCTACTAATTAGGCCAACACCTTTTTAGTTTTCAAGGATAGGTTGCAGTTGTTATTTCTAATATCTCTAACTTTGTATTAGATTTCATGGTGTTTCACAATATGCTGCAATTATTTCCATGCATGAACTAGGCAAATGAATGATGGAATTATGTTTTCTTATGTTGATTGGAAATATTTCTTGTTTTGACATTATTCATGGATAAATGCCAATGATGTGTATTGCAGGAATTTCAATAATGCAGGAAGACCTCATGTCAACAATCCCAACCTAACCTCATCCATCCATGATCACCAAAAGCCACTAAGTCCATAAACTGATTTATCATTTCATAAGAACAACCTTCCATGTTTGTTGAGCAAATCCAACCATCCTACAAACTTTTGTTTGATTTCTGAGAAATTCCTAGCCACCCCCTTACCTTATTCCTTCCATCATTCACCTTCCCTAAGCCCTATAGCACTTTCCAAATCACTCCTTATGATTTCGCTCGAATCCTATAGGAATACAAGGGATCATGTAGGTGCATTAGGACATCCTGTAGGTGCATTAGGACATCCTATAGGATGACCTGTAGTGGCCTATTTTGAGGTTGATTTGTGGAAAATGCATCCAGAAAGATAGGAGAAGACCCCTAATTGCCTCTTAAGCCATCTAACCCTTCACAACTATATCTCTCCACTCCTAACCCACCTGCCATACAATCAAGAAGAATTAGCATTAATGTTTTCACGAAAAGGACAAAAAGAATAAGGTTATTGTGTTCATGTAAAGTGTTTGATCAGATCAGATTACATGCTTAAGATAGCTAGGGTTCCAACTGTGTTAGCTTAGAATGCTTCTGAAGCAAGGTCTCTTAACAAGTAGCTAGATGAATGGTGTGTTTAAGGCATTTACTTTAGTCTTTCATTACTGCAGTAGATAATATTTCAATTCTCTCAATTAGGGTAAAATTCCCCTTTCTTCATTGGTAATCAAACTTCTTCTAAGCCAATAGAAGGCTGGTTTGATAAACCTTAGTGGTCTATTGCTAGATCATCAGTGACCAAGAGTGGACCCATTCATCTGCTTGTGTATAGAACACTGTCGCCTCCAAGTTTGTACGAACCCGGGTTGATAAAGTAAAGTTGGTAGCCCCAGGAGTTCCAAAATTCTTGTTGTAATACTGGTGCTAATTAGTTCACAAGTTAAAGTGATGAGTTAATACAACAATTTTAGCACTCCATAGTTTTCTCTAGGCTAAAAGGAGAAATCTTAGACGTAACCACAAACCTCATTAGCTTGAAAGACTGGTCTTCTTAAACCATAGGGGGATCCCTCAACTTATGAAAACTAAAGGTTTCGAATATATGGCATACATAGACTAGATATGAAAAGGAATTTGAAAATCTTGGTTGAAGTGTGAATGGTCGAAGAGAATGGAAAGATGTGATCAATTCAACTTGCTACCCATTTTACTTCTTCAAGTAAAATCAATATCACCCACAAATGTTTGTCAAGCATATACTTTGGAGAAATATATGTTGTAGTTTAGAGGAGAGAACTAAAACACAAATCCTTTCCTTGTATGCAAAAATGTTTCTTATAAATCAGAAAGAAATTGAGAAGAAATAACAACATACAAATGTATGTATCATTTCATTTGCAACTGAAATATGGACAACAACTGTTTATTCCAACAGAATTGAGATCACTATACCTATACACAAGAAACTGTAAAGAAGAAACTGATTGAATAACTGAGAAATACATAAAAATAAATCCAAAGTCTCATACCATAAGTATCCTTACAAGCAATTAATTGGTAGCCTACAAGTCATAACCATCCAAAACATGAAATTGATCACAATCACATAAAATCAAATACTAGTTCACGATAATGATGAACCGACAACAACCATTTCATATTGTATTCACTGGTTTAAATAGGCATATACATAATACGAATAAAGTCTAGATTGACTACATGGTTGATCCAAAACTGGATCGATACCAAATGTATGTTTTAACCCCGTATAGAAATTACCTGCATACGAATTCTAAAACACATAAAATAAACAATGCGAGAGCATAACACATAAAACACATATACACAAATATTTTCCCCTGGATCTCAAAACCGGGACTACTAGCTTGATTTTTCATTATGTTCCTTTCAATGTTAAAATACATATTTATACATGCCAAAGCATCTAATACCACGGACTGAAAACCATCGTGTCCAAAACCATGGACCAAAAACCATTGCATCCAAAACCATGTGCGAAAAACATGCACAAAACCATAGGTAGGTTCGCCCAACCTAATATAGGGTCCAAGAAACAAAATTTTCCAAGGTGCTACCCTAGAACCCATAGAGGGGGTTTACCTGCACCCCTCAATCCCCCTGTGAACCTCCTGTTACGCAATCGGCGCAACAAAGGGGGCACTCCACCCCCCCTCTAACCCTTCGGTTAACTACGTGGGCTAGTCGTGGAAAGAATATAACACAACCCAACATTCTCCCACTTGTTGTTTTCTTTCCATAGGGGCCACAAGAGAGCTTAGTCATTTATCCATCCCTACAATGCCCATTGTTTCTCTACACCAAGAGAACTTCTCAGAGCTCACATATTTTTTCAATGCATCTGTAGTATTCTTCAAAATGTCCACCTTTACCAGCAACACCTTTTTGTCTTCTATCATATCCCTCACAAAGTGATAGAGAACATCAATGTGCTTTGTCTTTGAATGATATGCAAGGTTCTTTGCCAAGAAAATTGCACTTTGGCTTTCACAGTCTATCCTTATAGCTCCCTATACTAACCCCATACTTGAACACAATCTCTGCAACCAAACTACTTCCTTGCTTGCATGAGTTGCCGCCATGTATTCTGCCTCTGTAGTTGATAGTGACACCATAGATTGATTCTTACCATCCAACTAACTGCACTTCCAAATAGGTTAAACACATATCCACTTGTAGTTCTTCTCTGATCTAGATCTCCAGCCCAGTCTTCATCAACAAAGCCACGAATATCCAACACTCTGTCCAATCTTGGTCTTCCTTGGTAGCACAAACCATAATCACTAGTGCCACACAAATAGCTGAAAACGCACTTCATTGTTGTCCAGTGCTCCTTCCCTGGTTTTGACATAAAACTACTCAATAATCCCACTACATGTGCAATGTCTAGTCTAGTACATACCATTGCATACATCAGGCTATCGACTGCACTTGCATATGGAACAAGGGACATGTCCTCTTCCTCTTCTTGTGTCTTGGGAAACTGTTCAACAGATAACCTCACACCTATAGGAATAGGAACCTTCACCAGTTTACTATCCTACATATTAAACCTCTGCAGTATTGTCTCGACATACTTCCTTTGGTTTAACCATAGCTTCCTCTTTTCCTGGTCTTTTTGAATTTCCATGCCCAAAATATAGTTTGCAGCACCAAGATTTTTCATGTCAAATTTGGAGGATAATTGGGTCTTCAAATCCTGGATAATTTCTTTTTCATTTCCAACCAGCAACATATCGTCCACATACAAGACCAGATAAATAACATGGTCAGCAATTAATTTAAAATACACACAGTGATCTTCTTTGCTTCTGGTGAAGCCAAGTCCTCATATAAATGTATCAAATTTCTGATACCACATCCTTGGTGACTATTTTAACCCATACAGAGACTTCTTTAACTTGCATACCATTTCTTTCTTACCCTTCATTGCAAAACCTTCAAGTTGCTTCATGTAGATCTTCTCTTCTACATCCCCATGAAGAATGTCTTCACATCCATCTGTTCTACCTCAAAATCAAAAGCAGTAGCAATAGATAAAAGTAATCTAATAGAAGCTACCTTGGCAACAGGATAAAAGATATCACCAAAATCAATTCTTGGCACCTGGGAATAACCTTTTGCTACCAACCAAGCTTTGTATTTCTCCACCTTTCCTTCTGCATTTGTTGTCTTCTTGAACACCCATTTGCTACTAATGGTTTCCTTCCAGCCGACAACTCCACCAGATCCGAAGCCTCATTTTTGTGCAAAGATGCCATTTCATCAACCATGGCCTTTTTCTAGAGTTTTCCATCCTTTGAATCCACTGCTTCTTTCACAGTTTTGGGATCATCATCAGTAACAATTAAAGAAAAATTTGAACAGAAAGCAAATGGACTATACTTTTCTAGCTGCCTTCTTTCTTGAACTGATCTTCTCACACCCGGAGTTTGTGGCTCTTCATCTTCTGATTCCTCCTCTACTGTAGAGTTTGATTCTTCCTCCTTAAGCTCAAACTCTATCTTCTCAGGTTCCTTGGTTGGAATTCATGTTTAATAACATATTTCACCTCTCTGAACACCACATCTCGACTGTACACAACCCTCCTTGTTACTGGGTTGCAAAGCTTATAACCCCTTAAACCATCCTTATACCCAATAAAGATGCACTTTTCAGATTTACTATCCAACTTGGTTCTTTTCTCCTTTGGAACATGTATATATGCATCACTTCCAAATACCTTCAGATGTGAAAGAGAGGGTTTCTTACCAGTCCATACCTCTTGTGGAGTCTTATCCTCCAATGTTGATGAAGGTGATCTATTGACTAGGTAACATGTTGTCTCCACTGCCTCTGCCCAGAATTCCTGTCCTAACTCGACATCACTCAACATTCTTCTTGCCCTTTCCATCAACGTCTCGTTCATTCTTTCTGCAACTCCATTTTGCTGAGGTGTATATGGAGTAGTATTCTGCCATGCTATACTACACTTCTTATAGAATTCTTCAAATTCCTTACTGCAAAACTCTCCACCGTTATCTGTCCTTAGCACCTTTATTTTCTTCTTTGTTTGGTTTTCCACCAGAGCCTTAAATTCTTTAAAACTGTCAAAGACTTCAGATTTATTCTTAAGGAAATATATCCATGTATGTTGGAAATAGCATTGAGAGGGGGGGGGGGGGGGTGAATCAATATTATCAAATCAAAAACCTTTTCATTTCCATAATCAGATTCATATACACTACTTCAGTTAAGGGAACTCACATGTACACGCAACTGTGTTTAACACAACTAGCATATATCCAACAAACTTATGATTCAGTTAATTCATCATATGTTGATCTTTAATTTGTGCATCAAAACTTCATTAACCATATAAACAGTAACGAGGTGCAGTAAAAATAGAACAGATCATCACACACATGAACACCAAGATATAAGGCGGAAACCCAATGCGGACAAAAACCACCTGCTGTTGTCTTCCTTTAATATAAGAAAAACCTGTTTATAATCTTATACTGGCGCAAAATCATACAAGTACGCAGGTACCCACCTACAAGAGGCTACAACCTTCTCTCATTCTCTAGCTGCTACTGGAAGGGAGCTACAACCCCCTGGCTTGTGTACTGGCTGATATGTTTACCAGTACGTAGGTGCCGACCTACAGAAGGCTACAACCCTGTCTCTTCCTCCAGGGACCACATTTCATAAATTTTCATACTAGATACTTTTGGAACACAACACCATAATATGAAGGCCACGTTTCATCCAACTTTCATACTAGACCCATCAACAACATTGAAGCACAAAATCAATCACCACTGCAATACAACCGTTAACCACATCTGCGTCATTAATTTCTGAATCACCCACAACTGAATCAGCCAATCAGAATACTGTCATCATAACACAGTCACCAGAACACAGAGCAGAACCGAGAACTCTGCAACAACAACCATATCCAATTTCAACTTCAAATATAATATATGCGACTTTGATGAACCGAACTAGCATGTATACGTGGTTTTACCAAAGAAAACCCGCATACAGATTTGCAAATATTTACTCATAACTTTGCAGCTATGCCAGACATCAGTCATACCCAGATCATAAAATTTATACAATAAAATATGTGTTAGTAATTCAAATCTAGTCTATCCATGATTAAACCACATAATGATAATACATTCCAAGCCTTAATATCCCGATCCATCGTCCATCATCATCCACATAGGTGCATCCTTAGTTCAGATAAAGCAAAGCATCACAAACCCATAACCTACATACTGGATCTCACACTTCATCAAATATTCAATTCTTGCACACTTGGCCTAATGATCTCTCCTCCTTTTATAGTTTTGGGCCTTTCTCAATACCATGGACCAAAACCACTTAGAACCAATAACTTGGACCAAATACCTAGGGTCAATACCTCAGACTAGATACCTTGGACCAATACATGGATCAAAATACCATGGACCAAATACCTTGGACCAAAACTTAGAATTCCAAGATATACGTGCTTTTCCTTTTGTGAAAGTGCGTGTGTATGTTATACACTCCTTTTGGTCTGTTAACTTGTGTGTATACGCTCCTTTGTCAAGGTGAACCTGCATATACATATTTTTCTTCATTCTTTTTAGTCTGATCATGCTGCACTGTGATCTTCCATTTGAGCGAGTTGCCATCAAGAACAACACTTGTATCATAATGCCAACAATCTCCCCCTTTGGACTTGATGGCAACAAGCACACCAAGTCACTCTCCCCCTTTGACATCAAGGGCAAAGGGCGGACCAATATATTCTCTTCCTCTGATATACATTATGTTGTCCATACTCCCCCTCAGTACATGCTGAAATCTCTAATTGAGCTCCCCCTTTTTACATGCTAAGATGTACCAATCCTTCCATGCTCCCCCTAAGCACACGCAGAGTCTACAAAAATTAATTTTTAAAAGAATAACATGACTCTACAACTCAAATAAGTGAGTATTACCTTCCTATCACCAATGAGTCATACATACATCAATCTCCCAACCAAGTGGGGATACACCATTTTTGACTCATCCACCAAACCAAGTGGGGATATACCAAATGTTTATACATGACTGAAATAGAAATTATTACATCATTCTTCCCATGAAAAGTGGGGTTACAAATTAGGTCTTTTCATGACCTTTACATCAAATGATATACATGACTTTTATAACAAAGACCAGAAATCTAAACAAGACCATGATAGTCATCAACAACTATCATACACAGTATATGATCTAGCCATAAGCTTCTGTCAACAACATCCAGACCTGCAATACCATTCTCCTGGCCAACCAACAATAATATGCCACTTAAGTGATTATCCATGAATCTGATCTAAATACCAACAATGTGACCCCAAGTGTCATAGAAAGATGTATCATTTAGCCACATAAGAATCATCACCAAATAATTTTAACCATAATGCCAACAATGCATCATTCGAAGCATATGCTCCCCCTGAACCTGTTCCATTTGTTCATTGTCAGATCTGATCATGCATATATCAGCAAGAAGTATGAAGGAATCATCATCAATCAGATATACATCAAGTTAAAAGCACTTCTAAATAACATCTTATGAGTACCCACACATTTCCACACATCATCAGCAGATTGTAACCATCATAAAACAAAGCAAATAATTGACTGAACCATATCAGACCCCTTTTCCTGAGTCTGTTCCACTGCTTTTTCTCAAACCAACATATACACGACTGTGCAGCTTTGAACTCGTGTATATACACGACCTGTCTTCATGAAACTTGCGTATGAGATTTAGAACACTGAAGTTTCACACTTTCAGCTCCTGCTGAGTCTGTTATGTATTTATACTCTACTATGCCACATCTTTCTGACTGTGCTTCCTTTATCTTCCATATTTTTGATTTTTTCTCCCTTTGGTATGGTGGCCGAAATTTGCTCATGCATTCCTTTGCTATATGTCCAAACTTGTTACAAACATAACATCTTACATGTTTCATATTCCTTCTATAGCAGTCAATGGCTTTGTGACCAAACATATTGCAAGCAAAACAATATCCCTTAAAGTACCTGGATCGTGATGGTCTTTCTGTGTGACAGTCTTGAACCATTCTACTTCTGCATCTGGCTGCAACATGCCCAAAATTATGACATATAAAATATTCAACATTATTCATCGGAGGAAATAACTTTCTATCACTTTCCTTGGTTGTTGATGGGGTTGACCTCTCATCTCCTTGTTGAGTATTTTAGATTTTGCATTAGAGTTCCTTGCCTCACCTTGTGAGCTAGATTCAACTTCAACATATTCATAAAAACCAAGACCAGTTTTTATAGTAGGAGATCTTTGACTACTAAGAATATCATCCAAAATCTTAGTACTTCCTTGAAATAGTAACAATTTATCCTTTTCTTCTAATTTACCTTTCAAGATATTTACCTCAACCTGATGTTGTTCTTCCTTTTCCAGATATTTCTTCTTCAAGATTTCTTCATACTTTCTTCCTTCTTCCACTTATTGCCTTAGTTTGAGAATCACATTTGATGTACTTTGAAGGCACACTCCAGCTGATTTTTTAATCTGATAACTTCTTCTTTGAGGGCACTCTCCCTTTTGTTAAATAGATCTTGTTGGTCTTTGATTTTATCTGTGTTAGGTCCCTACAATATTATTGATTACCCCATTACTATTGTAGTTGTATCCCTTATTAATATTGTTGTGCCCTATTGTCCCCATATCGTTATTACTGTGCCCCATAGAATCCCTCTATTGTTATTTCTGTGCCTTTATATTATTATTGTTAGGTCGAATGGGTTATATTGTGACTCCTTAGACTCCTATATATAGAAAGGAGGTTTTTTCATTTGAATCATGACGGAATCATTCATTTGTGAAATGTAAAGGAGGTTGCCCCCTCGAAGAGGCTGAATTATAAGGCATTGATCTATCTTTTCTATCTTTTTGTGAGATGGTTTCATAACATTTGGTATTAGAGCTTTGGATTCTAGGGTTTCACTGCTCCAAATAGGTCGTCGTGGCATTTTCGCTATAAAATTTTTTCTGTGACGTTTTAGAAGCGAAAAAAAAATCCATTTGAGACCAAATCGTACTGAACCTTGGGTCCGAATTTCAGAGATTTTTGCGCTATATTTGCGGAGATATGATTTGAGGAAGTGGTCTTTTTGTAGACTCCTGAATTACATTCCAAATAGGTGACTTGGGGAAAATCGTCATAACTCTCTCTGAGCATCGGATTGAAATTTCGTAAGAAGGTACAGAAAGAGGATGGACTGTAGTTTCTTGTATATATTTTTCAGAGCCAAAGATCGAAACAAGGACAAGTGGCATGTCGTACAAGTTCGCTCTACTGAACTAGTCTATAATCAGGTCACTATTTGGTATAACTCTTCCTTGGAGAATCCAATTTGGATCAGATTGGTGGCATTGGAAAGAGGACACAGAGGGCTACTATAGGTCACAATTTCAGAACTGGAGGATCCAAAATTACAGGGATATGTCAGAGGCAATATCGAGATCCTACAAAGTGAAAAAAAGTGTAGATTTTTTAAAATTTTTTGCTTAAGCTTGGTTTGAAAAATTATTTTGAAGGAATTCAAAGGGCATAGTAGAGCATTATTATCGGTAAATGATGCCCCGAGGAATGAAAATGTAAACACCTAGTAAGCAACCTGAAAGCTCTAGCATGACTCATGAAGAAGAGGAAGAAATACTACATGATATATCAAAATTACAAGACCAAGTGCAACAAATGTCACTCTCACAAAAGCTAACAAAAGCTAAGATAAATGGTGTGGAATCTAAGATAAAGGGCATGGAAGCTAAGATGAATGGCATGGAAGATAAGGTGGATGATTTGAAGATAGATTTGAAGAAATATTTGAAGAAAGATTTGAAGATAGACATGGAATATTTGAAGACAGACATTGCAGATTTGAAGACATATTTGACAAATTTTCTACAAGAAATACTTACTAATTGTGAAAGGGTAGTAAAGGAAACTCATTATGAGAACAAAATAAATGTTAATCATTATTTCATAGACTCTAATGTTGGATCGAAGACCCACCATATTCCAAAAATAAATATCAGGAAGTTTGATGGCAAGGATCCTGCAACATGGATATTACAGATGGAGCAATTTTTCAATCTTAATAATGTGCAAAACACACAAAAGGTACATATTGCAGCTTTATATTTGGAACCAAATCAGTTTGTATGGTATCAATTGCTTTGCTCTTGTAAACAAATTATCACTTGGGCAATTTTTACAGAAGAATTGACAACACATTATGAGGATACAAAAAGCAACACTTTTTTTAGCCAATTGATAAGTCTCAAACAAAAGGGTTCAATAATGAAGCACATTGAGGAGTTCCAAAAATTGAACATAAGGGTAAAAAATATTCCAGAGGAGCATAGGATTGATGTGTTCATAGGAACTTTAAAGGATAATATCCAACATGACGTTCACCTTTGGGAACCTGATTCATTAGAGAAGGCATTCAGGTTAGCAAGAAAAATGGCAAGCAAAATTATCGAAACCAGGAAGCATACCACTAACAACTATAAAGATGGAAGTGTTGTTGCCCCTAGTCTTCCAAAACCTATAAGGTTGACACCACAACAATGGAAGAAAAAATATCGAAAGGGCTTTGTTACAATTGTGATAGAAAATACACTAAAGGTCATAAGTGTGCTGAGAAGAAATTATTCTACATAGGTTGTGAAGAGGAAGAAGAAAAGGAGCAAGAAAGGTCAAAATAAGAGGATATACTCCAGGAACAAAGCCTAGATAAAGAAGAAATGAATCCGACCATATCTCGTAATACATTGGCGGGAATTACCACTCCTCAAACCATCAAGATAGAAGGACAAATCAATAAGAAAAAGGTAATAGTGTTGATTGATTCAGGAAGTACCCACAATTTTATTCATTGTAAGGTAGCAAAAGAATTGAATTGCCTCCTATATCCAACACCAGAGTGTCAAGTGATGGTTGTAAATGGAGGAACAATAAATTTCTCTGGAAAGTGTCATAATATCAAGCTATCCTTGGGAGAATATGTATTGACTAGTCCAATGCTTTCCATTCCAATGGCTACAATCCTTGGGTACAATAGCTTTTAATTTTCAAGAAATTTTCATGAAATTTTCTGCGGAAGGAAAGGAAGTTGAATTAAGTGGTATTACAGGGAAACCAGGAAAGATAATCAGCTCTAATGGTATAACAAAGCTTCTAAAAAAGGAACAAAGAGGTGTAATTGCACAATTATGTTCACTAGATGTTTCCACATCGAAATCATCTATTTCTCCAGATCTCCAAAAAGTCTTGGACAATCATTCCAAGGTATTTGAGACTCCCAAAGGTCTCCCACCTATTCATGATCATGATCACGCTATTCATCTAATTTTAGGAAGTGTTCCTCCAAATATTAGGCCATACAGATATCGTTATGCCCAAAAGAGTGAAATTGAACGTATGGTTGCAAAAATGCTAGAGGTTGGTATAATTCAACCTAGTCAAAGTTCTTTCTTTGCTCCAGTAGTATTGGTCCACAAGAACGATGGATCATGGTGCATCTATCCAGATTATAGGGAGCTCAACAAGCTCACTATTAAAGATAAGTTTCCCATTCCTGTCATTGATGAATTATTGGGTGAATTGCATGGATCAATTTACTTCACCAAGTTGGATCTTCGTTCAATATATCATCAAATCAGAATGAAGACTGAAGACATTCCAAAAACAACATTTAGAACTCATGAGGGTCATTATGAATTTTTGGTCATGCCTTTTGGCCTTACCAATACACCTTCTACATTTCAAGATATGATGAATTCCATTTTCAAACCCTTAGAAAATTTGTGTTGGTATTTTTTGATGATATACTAATCTACTGCAAGTCTTGGAAGGATCATGTTGAACATGTTGACAGGGTGCTACAACTATTGGGGGAGAAACAATTATATGAAAAAAGATCCAAATGTTTCTTTGGAGTACAAGAGGTGGAATATCTAGGTCATATTGTATCTCTTGAAGGAGTTAAGGTAGACCTTAGCAAAAATAAAGCCATTAAGGAATGGAAAATCCCCACATCCATAAAGCATCTGTGAGGATTTCTCGGGTTGACAGAGTATTATCACAAGTTTGTTAAGAATTATGGGAGAATAGTAGCACCTCTAACAACATTATTGAAGAAAGATTCATTTTCATGGACTCCAGAAGCAACAAAGGCCTTTGAACATCTTAAAGAGGCAATGTGCCAAGCACTACACCAGACTTCACAAAAACCTTTATTGTGGAGTGTGATGCTTTAGGAAATGGAATTGGTGCTGTTTTAATGCAAGATGAAAGACCCATTGCTTTTGAAAGTCGTCCAATCAAGGGAAAGTTTTTACACAAAGCTATTTATGAGAAGGAAATGTTGTCAATACTACATGCACTTAAGAAATGGAGACCCTACTTAATGGGAAGACACTTCAAGGTAAAAATGGATCATGATAGCCTTAAATACTTTTTAGAACAAAGATTATCCTCTGAAGAGCAACAAAAGTGGGTCACAAAGATGTTGGGTTATGACTTTGAAATCATCTAGGAAGCAAAATGTGGTGGCAGATGCACTCTCAAGAAAGGATGAGGATGTGGAAGCATTGTTGTGTGCCATTTCTATTATCCAACCAGATTGGATAAACGAAGCAAGGGAGGAATGGAAGAATGATGAAGAAGTGTGGGCACTTATTCGAAAGTTACAACAAGATTCTAGTACACTTTATAAATTTAGCTGGAAAAATGATTCGTTATGGTACAAAGATTTCTTATACCTATGTAAGAATTCCCAACTCAAACAAAAGATTCTTATGAAATTTCACACTTCTCCCTTAGGAGGGCACTCAGGATTTTTAAAAAATTACCACAGGGTTAAGAAGGATATTTTTTGGGATGGCCTTAAATCTGATATTCAAAATTTTGTGGCTGAATGTATGGTTTGCCAACAAAATAAAGTTGAAACAATTAAGACCCTAGGTCTATTACAACCTTATCCATTCTAAGCCAATGTTGGGAGGAGGTTTCAATGGAATTTATCACAGTTTTACCCAAGTCTGAGGGAAAGAGTGTCATCATGGTGGTAGTTAACAGACTTACCAAGTATGCACAGTTTTGTGCATTATCACATCCATTTAAAGCCAGTACAGTTTCTACTGCATTTATGGAAATAATTCAAAAGCTACATGGAAATCCAAAGATTATTGTAAGTGATAGAGACCCCATTTTCACTGGAAATTTTTGGACAAAATTATTTTCTTATCTCAATACTCAGTTAGCTCATAACTCATCTTATCATCCTCAATCTGATGGGCAAACTGAGATAGTAAACAAATGTTTGGAAGGATATCTTTGTTGCTTTGTATCTAATAAACAGACACAATGGGTCAAATGGTTGCCTCTGGCTGAATGGTGGTATAACACTTCCTTCCATACAGCAACAAAAATGACCCCATTTATGGCACTTTATGGATATCAGCCACCATCCATCACATCATATTTAAGAGAAAATTCTAAGGTTCAAGTAGTGGAACATCACATCGAGCATCAACAACAAGTCCTGCAACTCTTAAAGGATAACCTCATGTTGGCACAGAATAGAATGAAACAACAGGCATATCAACATCGCAACGAAAGAAGTTTTGATGTAGGTGATTGGGTATTCCTATGGCTACAACCATATAAACAAATGTCCCTCAAGCAAGCTAAGGATAATAAATTATCCCCAAAGTATTATGGTCCGTCCAAGGTGTTGCAAAATATTGGTACTATGACATACAAATTGGAGCTTCCTGCAGCTTCTTGAGTGCACCCAGTTTTCCATGTTTCATGTTTAAAGAAGGTTATAGGTGGCAAGATCCCAGTTCAAACAATATTGCCGGAACTTTATGAGGAAGAAAGAATTATATTGGAATCGAAAGCAGTCACAAAAACAAGAACTCGACAACTACAAAATCGATCAATTTTGGAGTATCTCATCAAGTGGAAGAACTTATCTGCTAAATATTCCACATGGGAGGATGAGAATTTTATACAGAAGCATCCAGAATTACTCAAGAGTTGAGGACAACACTTTTTTGAAGGAGAGGGGCATGTTAGGTCCCTATAATACTAGTGATTACCCCATTACTATTGTAGTTATATCCCTTATTAATATTGTTGTGCCCCTATTGTCCCCATATTGTTATTACTGTGCCCCATATAATCCCTCTATTGTTATTTTTGTGCCTTTATATTATTATTGTTAGGTTGACTGGGTTATATTGTGACTCCTTAGACTCCTATATATAGAAAGGAGGTTTTGTCATTTGAATCATGAAGGAATCATTCACTTGTGAAATGTAAAGGAGGTTGCCCCTGTTACACAAAATATCGTCACCATGATTATTTGCAGTCAGTATGGGTCTATCATTAGTCTATCATCACTTGTACTGTCCTCCTAAGCAAGTCTCAGACCTCAGATCTTCAAGTGAAGCTTTGAAAATGAGAGAAAGACATTGAAAATCAACAAAGCTCTAGTTCCGCACTTTCTCTCACTGTTTCCTGTGGTCCCGCACCTCCTGTTTACAAAAACTGCGGACCTGCCTGCTCTGTCCCTAAAGGAGTGGGTGAGGACCCCTGTGAAAGTAAAAAAGGCACAAGTTTATTCTAAAAAACTCACTTTGGGTTAATTCTAGATGATTCTAGAAGAATTTTGACGTGGATTGATCGCTCTTAGGTGGTTCATGCATCCCAAAAGAGAAGGAGCTAATCCCTTGATGAGAGGAGATATCCCTTTGAAGGAGGACCTAGTAACTTCCCTCCATTGCACTATAAATTAAGGCATTGGGCTGGTTGCTAGGGAGGTTAGAAGCTGAACATTTTTAAGGGTAAATGCTGGTGGATTTGAGACTTCCTAGTTAAGCTTGAGAGGAAAGATCACATACCTTTTTGGCTTCATTGGGAAGAGAGTGAAACTTGTTAAAGTAGAGGAGATTTCTTGTTGGACCTTGGGAGGAGCTTGTACGGCGTCAAGGCACATGTTGTAAAGTTCTTCTTTGATTTGAATTAATACAATCAGATTCATTTTTCTCAACAAATTGTCTTATGTCATTTGTTTCGTGAATTCCTTGATCTTCATGTTAAATATGTTTTATGATATTGGCTTTTTAGGTGCTATTTAATTTCTTTCCTTGTTTGTGTTTGCAGATTCGCAACAAGGGAGCTCACTTGGATCAAAGGAGCGAGGCTTCCACAAACTTGCATTGGACCCAAGGAAGGCCTAAAACACTTGTTTGCCTTTGTTTATAAATGCATATTTAGAGAAAGATAGTTTTTGATTGGCTTGCTTGTCACTAGGTCTCTTTAGATTCTAGGAAGGTCTATCTTGTTCGCAAGATTGACTCATTCTGTGTGACAAAATGGCGACTCCGCTGGGGAATTGATTTTTTCCTTATTTTTACTTTGACCTGAGAAACTATGTTTTTGTTTTTGTTTTTGGCTTGCTGTGTGTGGAATTGGGTAGAATTAGTAGATCCAAGGTTATTTTTTGTTTATCATAACTTTTGGAGAGGACCGCACCCTAGGCCTTTGACACAGTGCGTACCTATCCACGCTTTTGCTTTTAGCACAGAGCGGTACCGCACCTGTGTTAACTGTGGGCCTACGGACCCTGTCAAAATTTTGGAAAACCTAAGATTTTCTCTCTTAGTCAGCGTAGTTTTGTTTAGAAGTTATTATCCCTTGCCTAGACCTGCATATAACCTGTCAGAAGCTTTCCTTAGGTTGATTTCATTGGTGTTAGGGTTTTACGTGAATTTCCTAGAAGTTTTGCTTGTTGGGCTTGGTTTTCATCTTAGTCTTATAGTAGCTCTGAGCTTAGAAGCTGTAGGAACCTCAAATCACCTTGGTTTTTACCAGCCTTCTTATGAGTCTGATCATTTGAGAAATCTACCTTCGTTGAGGAATCCGCCTTGTGTTTTCTCTTTACAAAACTTCGAAAATCTTGTGTTTAAAAGTTTGGATTTCATTTTTAAAAAAGAAAACAAAAATTGGTTGTTTTTTGACTGATTTGTGATTCTGCATAAATTGGTCCTTAGTTTACATCTAGCTAAGTAAAACATCCTTAAAAAAGACATCTTGTAAGGTTTGACTTCAAATAGGTTTTTATAGTTTATAGATCTCAAAGTTAGTCGCTTCCATAGTTTTGAGTGTTTTATAAAAAATAAAAAAAAATCTCTTT
Source organism: Pinus tabuliformis (assembly GCA_031772625.1). Taxonomy (NCBI): domain Eukaryota; kingdom Viridiplantae; phylum Streptophyta; class Pinopsida; order Pinales; family Pinaceae; genus Pinus; species Pinus tabuliformis. Next base: position 1,132,109,763 of record CM062809.1, on the reverse strand, counting down.
TGGAAAAAGTTTGTTTTGTAGTGGTTGAATGTTTTGAAAGAAAAGGGAAAATTTTGTGAAAATAACTAGTTGTTTCGTTTTGAGTGCATTAGAAAGGACAAAATCTCTTCTTTTAATTTGTTTGTTAAGAAAGATTTGTGTTTACAAGTATTTGCATTCTCAAACTCTTTCCTAGCTAGAAGTTCATTGAAGGGAAAAGATTGTTTAATCATCTTAAGTGCATTTTTTAGTGATTTCAAGTCGAGTCTTCATACCACGAGTTTCATATCCACACCTCTTGACTTAAACAAAAACCAATAAAAATAACGCTTAAAGTAAAATTCATCTAGTAATATTTTTATTTCTAGGGCTCTGATACACCAACATAGCTTAGGCTAGTGTCTTGGAATAGGAGAGTAATTAACTCTCCAAGAAAGTAAAACAAATAAGTAGCTGTATCTTGCGGTAGAAGATAAATTCCAATTGTTACATCTATGCTCTGGGAAAGCTCCTCTTAAAGGAGAAGCACAAGATCATATCTGAATCAATGTGGGAATCAATCCTTCCTCATTGGGAACGATAGCAGATATACACATATTAAAAATGGTAAACCTCGGATTAACCATTATTGAGGAGCCCGGGGTCACTTGTTGGTAAACCTTGGATTATGTCAAGGAGCCTTCAAGGGGATTGAGCTTGTTACTCTGCCCTTGCGTGCATATCGAATCGTGGACTGTTCCCCTAGGTATATTTGTTTCCGTTGGTAACCATAGTGACCATATTATATAGGATTCTTTCCTAAGGTGACGGTGGAGGGAAGATCCCACTGTACCTGGAGCAGACGTCGGCTAGACTCACTTGGATTTTCTGGGGGGTTCTCTTCACTCGAGACGGTTTAGTGGAGAAAATTGTGCCAGTCTATTCATTAAGCAGGTTGTCGGAGTAACTATTCCAACTGCCATTTCTGTATTGAATTCTGCGACGTTGGATGTCATCACCAACTAGTGTCTTCGGTATGGAAAGTTACTGTTTGTGAGTGGTTTGACTCCTAGATTTGATAGTGCATGTTAATTTGTTTGTTTTTACTTTTAGAGACCATAGGTGTGAATTGTGAATTGTTAATTTTAGTTTTAAATTGTTAATAAAATTCACTGAAGTTGAATATAATGGCAAATGTTCCGGAATTTACCAACCAAGGAACCCCTCTTAACGAGAATCCTAGTACTTTTCCTTACTTTGGAAATGTTGGTCCTCCTTACATGGCTACTTTGTCATTACCTGGATTTACAATAGGTTTACCGATATGGTTATTTTCAACTTCGTTGGCTCCAAATACTCCAATTGTTCCACCTCAATCGAATGCTTCACCTCAACGGAGTCCACCATCTCAACATCGCCAACCTTCTGTTGACCCTTTACCTTCTTCACCTAATTTTTCTTCCTCCATTTCTTCCTCTTCGCTTGGTAAAAGCCTTGACGCTAGTAACCAGGTGTCTAATAAGAAGAAGAAAGGGAAGAAGAAGAAGAAGAAGAAGAAGAACAAGCAAGATAAGAAAGAAGTCAACCAACCAACCATGGCTGTAAGTGTTAATTGTGTTGAGGAAAACTCCGACATGCATCGTAAACCCAAATACCCTTGCAGGCTTTGTAAGGGTGACCACTTCCTTATCAATTGTCCTGGTATTCCAAAGGTCTTGGAAGTATGGTCAGAAAAATCTCATCAACTTTCCATTGATCCATCAATCAGTGATTGTTAGGTTCCTGGGAAAACGGATAAAGTTAGGTTTCCTTGTAAATTATGCAAAGGGAGTCATCAAACTCACATTTTCCCTCACATGGATGAAGCCTCAAAATTGTTGGAAAACCTTACTGTTCCACAGCAAGAATTTCCAACTGGTTACCGTAAACTTTCTCCCAACCTACCATCAACTGATGGAGTGATTGATCTAATTTCAAGTACAGTCGATCATACTCTTCCATTGGAGAGTGAAACTCATGTCACTCAGTTTGATGATCCATTAGTTGATCAAGTGGTCGATTCAATTTCATGTTCGGTCGATCCCACTTTCCCTTTAGAGAGTGAACTTCATACCGCTCAGGTTCTTTTTGTTACATCAGATTCTTCTATGCCGGGGGGCATTTCACCTGTTTCTACAGAACCCCATCCAAGTACTGAGGTCTTTTCCTTTGATTGGAATAGATTGACAGAACCTCGTCTTCCTTCCTCCATCCCTTTCCAAATCATTGTCAAGGCTGGTGGTAGGGACATGCATCGCACACAGGTAGATGAAGGTGCTTCTGTTAGTATTTTATCCTCAACTGCTTGGAAAGCTTTGGGTTCCCCTCAGCTTGCGCCTATTACGCAGAATCTGAAAGCTTTTAACAAAACCATTAGTGAACCTTTAGGGATCCTTCCTAAGTTTTCTATTACCTTGGAAGGTAAAACTGTCTGTATTGATCTTATAGTAGTTTTAGGTCCCTTGGATTTCAATTTACTCCTTGGGCGAGACTATGTTTATGTAATGAAAGCTGTCGTATCGACACTCTTTCGCGTGATGTCTTTCCCTCACAATGGAAATATTGTGACTGTAGACCAGCTTTCGTTCCCTAGTCTTGTTTCAAATACCAATAATATGACACCCCTAAATGTTCTTGATTCTAAAGTGGTATCTACCCCGCCGTGGGTTAATTATGTGGCAACCGGTCCCATGTTTTCAGTTACCGATGTAAGTGAGTCTCTCACTGTTTCCTCATCTTCTTTTGATTTAGATCCGGTAATTGACATGGAAAACTCTATGGGATTATTTGAACATGATGTTCTTATCCCTTTGGAGTCCCTTGACATGTGTTCCTTCCAGAGAACTATTCTTCCTTCTGATGAAGACCTCTTGGAAGCCATGATCAAGGTGTGTCCATTGACATGTCTTTCTTCCAGTTGGAATCCATGATAAGTGAGTCGCGAGGATAGTTCCTTTTCCTGTGTCAACCTCGTTAAAAAATGAAACAAGTGTCCGTGAGGATAGTATTTTCCTATATCAACCTCACTAAAAAACGAAACAGGGTGTTACGAGGATAGTTTTTCCTTGTATCAACCTCGTTAAAAAATGAAACAGGCTATTGTGGGGATAGCTTTTTCCTATATCAACCTCATTAAAAAATGAAACAAGCTATCACGAGGATAGTTTTTCCCTGTATCAACCTCGTTAAAAAATGAAACAGGCTATTGTGGGGATAGTTTTTTCCTGTATCAACCTTATTAAAGAATGCAACAGGCTGTCATGAGGATAGTTCTTTTCCTGTATCAACCTCGTTAAAAAATGAATCAATTGGTTCGAGGAAAGTTCCTTTTACTGTGTCGACCTCGTTAAAAAAAGAATCAATTGGTTCGAGGAAAGTTCCTTTTACTGTGTCGACCTCGTTAAAAAATGAATCAGTGAGTATGAGGACAGTTCTTTTCCTGTGTCAACCTCGTTAAAAAATGAATCAGTTGGTTCGAGGATAGTTCCTGTTACTGAGTCAACCTCGTTAAAAAATGAACCAGGTGTGAGGACAGTTCTTTTCCTGTGTCAACCTCGTTAAAAAATGAATCAATTGGTCAGAGGATAGTTCCTGTTACTGAGTCAACCTCATTAAAAAATGAATCAGGTAGGTTATAGGTTATGTTATCACTCAGAACTAAAGAATTTTTTTTTTATGCATATAGTTGTTTGTCCTAGTCCAAGTACAAAGGTCTGTATCAAGTTGATTTCGTTTTATATGTCTTACTTAGGATTTGAGGTGTTAAAGTTCTTAACTTAAACCATACTCGACTCCCATTGGTTCTAATTCATCCATCATTGTCCCATAAGTCATGTCTTATCCATGTCCGAGTCATTGTGTCTTTTAGTGATTTCGCAGCATAAATCCCATTGGCCAATTTCGCAGCGCAATTATGGTTTAGCAATTTCGCAGCGTGCCATGATTAGGCCGTTTCGCAGCGCATTATTAGAATTTCAAACTAACAGCACTGCGAAATCATGGATTCGTGCTTTTTGCAGCGAATCTTTCCTGAAAGGTCAAGTCTGTTATCCGAGTCATCAGTTGTGTACACTCATGTCAGTTTTTGTACCTCTCGTATCACGATTAAACACTCATTTGCCACTATCCCACTACCAGCTCTATCAACATGCATAGAAATATCATTCTTAAGGGATTTTACCATGCATGTACTTAATGATAGTCGTAAATGCTGCATGAGTGACAAAGAATTTGGATTTCAAGCGAGGCTGTTTTCAAGCGAGCCTGATTTCAAGCGAGGCTGTTTTCAAAGGAACTGAACGACCATTGCAACTGAAGCTGTTAGACTGTGTGTGTGTGAAGATTTTGAAAGGAGAATGGAGAGGAAAGAACACAGATCCAGTAAATGCCAGAGGACTGAACCTGAAGGTTTGGATATAACGTTGAGGGATGAAGGTGTGAAGAAAGCGTTCAAGGATGCCGGCTGCTGGAACTTCTGCAAGAAGCTACAAGGAGGACATGCGCAGGTAACCAAAGAATTTGCACTTAATTTCACTGGGTTAAACTCAAAGATTGCTATGTTAGAAGTTCAAGTCTCTCCAGAAGCCATAGCTGCTGTGACAGAGATCCCAAGAGGACGAGAAGAGTGGTTTAAAAATTTTAAGTTTGATATGAACCCCTGTAAAGAATTTTTAAAAGAGGCATATGTAAATGAAGACTTAACAAAAGCAGTGCCCAGAAACTATGTCAAGGAACATTATGCTCTTCTTCTCACCTGCATTCAGAAATACTTGACATATGAAGGAAGGTACAATAAGGTCTATTCTTACCATTTCAAACTGCTCTTGCATTTCATGGGAAAAATCTCCATAGACATTCCTTTCTATTTATTTCGCAGTCTGAGTAAAATGTGTGATAAAGTGCAGCTAAGGAAAGAGGACTGTGAAACTTCTTTATTTCATCATGGGTTGATTAAGTTGCGAGTTTTATATGGTCTCCAGAAGATAGGTAGAGACTGGAATTCGTTTATTTTCATGGCTGGTTTCCAAAGCAAGACTGGCCTTACTCCACAACCAGTCAAAGAATTCACAATAGCTGAGCTCCAGAAAGAAGCAAGAGCTAAAAAGCAAACCAAAACACAGCTAAGCAAACCAGTGAAGCCACTAATCATTCAGGATCAACCTCAGCAATCAACAAAGGGAAAAACTCATGATAAGAAGATTGTCCCTGAAACAAGTGGAGTTGAAGCAGTTTCAAGAGTAAGGACAAGAAGCCAGATAAACAAAGAAAAGGGAAAAGCCATAGCTGTTGAAGAGAGCCCAACATCCAAGGCAAGCTTGAATGATTTATTACAGGCCATTGAATTCGAGCAGTCTGAACCGGTCCATATTGATTTGACACAGTCATCACCAGAAACTACCAAGAAGTCTAAAGCCTAAAAAAAGCTCAAGTTCGATGAGCCAGGTGAGGAATTCATTGTAAAACCCAGAAGACCTATCACAAGGAAGCAAGTAAAAGAAGCACTGTAAAAGATAGAGGCAATCGAGAGAGTTAGGCAAAATAATGCAAGCAGAACAATCATCACACCTCAAGAGGATAATATAGCAGTTATAAAGAACCAATTAGAAGCAGCCAAATATGAGATTGCCAAATTGAAGCAAGCAGTTAGAAAACATGCAGATGTGTATACAAAATATCGTAAAGCTCTGTGGGGTGAGACTAAAATTTTTCAAGAACAGATGAATTCAGTAGTTGATAGTCATGCACAATTTCACACATGGACGGTGCCAGCCATCAAAGAGGCCCAGTATGTTAGAAAAGTAAATATGCAATTAAGGGCTGAGAATAAAGTTCTGAAGAAGAAGATTGAAGACCTGAAGGTACAACTGTACCAATTATCTGCTAATTGAATTTTCTCTTCAAGAGAGGTTCTGTTCCAAATTTTTGTCAAATCTGCTTAGTCTTATTATTTTAAAGACATATAAGTCCCTTCTATACATATGTAAACCTAGAGGAAGTTTTGGAAATCAAATATTTCAGTGATAAAGGTATCGGGTAAAAGCATGCTGTTTAGATAATTCAGCAGTTTCGTAGCACGCTACGAAACTGCTGAAGGTGATGGTTTTAGCACAGAACAGGCAGTTTTGTATTTTGAGCGAAATTTTTGAAAAGGAAACGCCAAAGGGGTATAAAAGATATCGGCGGGAACGATAATAGCCAATCAAAACAATACAGGTGGAGGATTTAAAAAGGTGAAATATTTCAACCCATTTTCAAAGTTCTGTGATATCCCCGTTGTCACCGTTCAAGAGGTAGCAAATATTTTGCATACAAAGACCTTTTGCTTGCACACATATCAATCGATGTAGCTCACAACACATCCAGAACGTGGCAGTGTTCCATATTATGGGTTATTAAAGGCTAGAAACATGCTTAGTACATTCGAGCATTTTGAGGAAAACTGGAGCCGAGAAGTAAGGGAAATCTCCTAATACTTCTGAGCAGTTGAAAGGTTCAGCGTTCGAGATCACTATGAAGTATTAAACATCCAGCTCAGCCAAGTCGAAAGAGAACCAGGTGTCAGAGAATAAGAAGAAGTAATTATGCATGCAAAGTGGAGTCAGAGTCATAGTTAATATAGAACTCTTAAACACTATAGTCAGTTCCTTATTGTATTTATTAGTTAGTTCAATAGCTAATAGGTGTCATTAGAGGCAGTTATCGAGTTCCCCTCATGCTGGAGGAGGAAGCTCGAAGTAGTTAGAATAAGGATTCTATATATAGCTGGAACATCTATGTAATGGGGGTTGGAGATTTTATAAAACAGAGGACTGTTTTGGCTTATGTAGAAAGACAGAGTTCAGTAATATAATAGAACTGCTTTTCTTCTCAGGATTCATAAAGTGTTTCTATGTTCAAGATATGTGGTTTTACTTTATCCTTGATTTATTTTACAGTTGCATAGATGTGTAATCACTCAGAATTCACTTATGCTTCTCTGATTTCCTGTACACATTCATGAACTGTGGTTTTATAAGAATTGTGTTTTGAACATTTAAATGCCACATGCCCTGACTTCTATGTAAAAGCTGTATCATTATTTGCTGAGGTTTTATTGACTCCATAGGCCCAATGGAAACTTATGTAATGCTTGTCCAACCTTCATATTTATCACTGTTATTTCACAAGAGTTAGCCCTCTTAATTTTTAATCAAAATCAATAACCTTTTGAGAGAGCCCTCTCAGGCTAAGGAGGCTAAACCTTAGTCAAAAGATTGGTTTGAAACAGTTACTTAGAGTCAACCTGACCAGCAGCCTATTATGATCTGATTTTGAGATAACATTTTGGTGCGTCTGCCGGGAGTCTGAAGATTATTCATTCCCGAAATCATGAAGCTGAACTTCTGAAGGTAGCAGGAGCTCAGAAGGATTTTCGAGGCTGCATTCTACCTTGGTGACTCCATTCAATATTAAAGTTTAAAAGGTGGATTCGAGAGGAAGATATACAAGGAGTAATCCTGACCCAGCTCCACCTACTCCTGTGGATAACCCAAACATCATCTCAAGGAGCAGGCAAAATTTTTCTGATATACTAGGTACCTCATCTATATCAAAATCTTTGTTTCCTGAATTTTCTAGGAGTCCTGAAGATAAGATTGTAGATGATAAAATTCATGAGGTATTGTTGAGGTCTGAGAACGAAGAAGAGCTTATTGGAATCATCTTGGATTTACAAAAAAGAGGCATTGATACTTCATCTTTAGTGTCACAAAAGGATAAAGAAGAGTTTTGGGAGGTTGTTACTTCAGAATTGCTATTAGAGGAAGAGGACTTGAATCAGCTCAAAGAGCTTGACCCTTTTGAAGTTTTGCTCAAATCTAAAACTGGTTTACCTCTCCCAAATTGGAGTTCTTTTGTCAGTGGTTTACAAAGTCCAAATAGCCCTTTCCGTACCCATACTTTATCTTCTGCCTCTGCTAGTCCAAATAGTCCTCAGACAACATCTCATACTAGTTCTGGCTCCACTGGTCATACAATACCTGTTATCACTGCTCCTCCATTCACTATGGCTATACCTGCTAGGTATGCCCCTCTAGCTCTCCCTGCTATTTTGCATGATCTTCCTAGTAAATATGCTGCCAGAATTCCAACATGGGGAGGAGATGAAGATATTACAGCCGAGGAACATGTGGATAGGTTCAATGATTTTGTTGACAGGGAAGAAGTGGATGATGAAGATGTAAAATTAAGACTGTTTGCTCAAACTTTCATTGGGGAAGTCAGAAAATGGTTTAAAGCCCTTGGAGCTGGTAGCATTCGTAGTTGGGCTGAATTTGAAGATAGTTTTCTGAGGAAATGGGGAAACAGAACCAACCCTGTTCAAGCTCTCACGGAATACAATAATCTAAGAAGAGCTCCAGATGAAACTGTCCAAAACTTTTCTAAGAGGTTTAATAAAACATATAATTCTATTCCAGCACATTTGAAACCTCCTGGAGCTTTGGCACGGTTGAGATATGTTGAGTCATTTGATTCAGATTTCTCTCTTTTACTCAGAGAAAGAGAGCCTGCCACTCTTGCTGACATGCAAAATGATGCAATTAAGGTAGAAGTGAATATGCTTGCTGGTAAGAAATCAAAGATGGCAAAGACAAAGATAAAGGAAGAAGAGAAGCCTTCTACCTCTACTCAAGAAGACAAGTTTGAAACAATGATGAAAACCATGGAGAAATTGATGGACCGATTAGCTCTTGGGAATACTTCTGCTCCCCAAGCACAGCAAGAACCTCAATTTAGGAACCCTCAATTTAGAAGGCCTCAGAATCAGCAAAGGCCAAGAGACAACAGAAATCAACAGGCAGATCCTCCAGTGAGACCTCCTTTCCAACAAAACTTGGTGGATGAAGAAGAAGAACCTGAAGTCCCTGAGGAATCTATCCATTGCTTTGATGAAGAAGATTCAGGAATTTTCTTAACTAAGGAGGAACATGATGAGTCCAGCATGACAAAAGCAGAAGAAGAGCCTTCAGATTTCTTAAAGGGTTATCAGCATGCTATATTTGAGATACAGAAGCAGTACAATCTTAGGAATAGAGATGTTCCTATTACACCAAACAAAGCACATCCCAAGAAGAATATCTCAAAGGTAGTTGAGGATAAAAAGGAAAAAGCAAAGGTGGTTGAAGGTAAAGGTGATTCCCCTCTTGATAAAAAGGATATTCAAACTCCTTCTCCTTCTAAAGAAATTGAAAAGTCTGCTTCTGTTTTTAACATTGAGAATGAGATTGCAAAAATTAAAATATCAGTTCCTTTCAATGAAATTCTCAAGGTAGACAAATACAGAAGCAAGATTGTTGAAATGCTTAATTCTCCACCCGGAGTGGCTGATCTTTTAAATGTACAAGAGGATAATCCTATTATCTGTTTAGGTCCAAGACTTGAGGATGAACAAAATGATGAGTTTCCCCCCTTTTACATAAGCATTAATATTCATGATTTGACTCTACATAATGCTATGATGGATTCAGGGGAATCACATAATCTCATGCCTAAGGTAATCATGGAAAGACTGGGGTTAGAAGTAACTAGACCATACAAGGACTTATTTTCCTTTGATTCAAAGAGAGTTCATTGCATTGGTTTAATAAAGGATGTTGTTGTGGCACTCACACAAATCCCAGCAAAAACAACTGTCATGGACATTGTTGTTGCAGATATTCCACCTAAGTTTGGGATGCTCCTTTCAAGGTCATGGGCAGCAAAAATTAAGGGTACCATGCAAATGGATCTAACATATGCTACCATCCCAGTGTTTGGTGAACAAAGGAGGTTGTATCGTGAAACAAGGATGGCCTACATGGTAAGCAGCAAAGACAAGCCTCAGAATTTTCCTATTTACTCATGTGATACTGGTCTTGGATCAGCTATCCTTTTCAATGAATCAGTTGGAAAAGAATCACAAGATGAACATGCAGAAAATCAGTGTCAAGAAGGACAGCAAAGAGATGAAAGAGACATCACGGGTTGCTGGTCATTATACTTTGATGGATCAGCAGGAAAAGAAGGGGCAGGAGCTGGGATTTGGATCACTAGTCCAACTGAAGAAAGTAAGTTTCTTTCATACAAACTAAACTTTGATTGTACCAATAACATGGCTGAGTATGAATCTCTGGTTTTAGGTTTGGAAACCTTGATAAAATTGAAAGCAAAAAACATTGCTGTTTGTGGAGATTCCGAATTGATCATTAAACAAGTACAAGGTACATATCAAACAAAGGATGCAAGGATGAGAGCATACAGAAATTTAGTGTTGGAACTGTTGGAAAAATTTCAATCCTATTCCTTCAGCATCAAAACTAGAGATCAAAATTCTATTGCAGATTCTCTTGCTGTTTCAGCTTGTCTTTTTATTATTCCCAAGCATTCTTCTGAAAGCTATGAAGTAGAGGTTCGCCATAGACCGGTCATACCAGATAATATCATAAATTGGCAAGTCTTTGAGGATGATCAGCAGGTAAGGAATTTCATTGAATTAAAAGAATAATTTGAGCACAATCAAATAGATCAGCAGAATATGTTAACAAAGTCAAGGGGAAGTTCTGAAGTTTTACAGCTACAAAATAACTTAATCCCTAAAGGCCTCATTCCCCTTGAAAAATTATTTGATCAAAACGATGTTTTCAAAGCACCAAGGCTGCAAGCTAATGAAGAGGAAATAGAAAACTGTAATTTAGGTGACTCAGTTGCGCCTAAAATAGTCAAGATTTCAAAGTTCCTTTCAGCTGATATGAAGACCAAATATGTTGAAATGATGAAAAAATTCATTGATGTTTTTGCATGGAGCTATGCTGATTTGAAACAATATGATTCTTCAATCATACAGCACACCATCCCTATTAAGCAGAATGAGAAACCTTTTAAGCAGAAGCTAAGAAGGATTAATCCTCTTCTAATTCCATTGATTGAAAAAGAAGTGAAAAAGCTTTTTGATGCCAAAATTATTGTTCCAATCAGATTTTCAAATTGGCTTGCTAACTTGGTACCAGTCAGGAAAAAGAATGGGGAGATCAGAATTTGTATAAACTTCAGGAACTTAAACAAAGCTTCATTGAAAGATAACTACCCTCTCCCCAAAATGGATTTCATTCTGCAAAACATTGTTGGTTCACAAAGGATGTCTATGCTTGATGGCTTCTCAGGGTATAATCAGATCCTTGTTCACCCAGATGATCAGGAGAAAACAACTTTCACCACACCATGGGGAACATTCATGTATGCAAAAATGCCCTTTGGTCTCATGAATGCAGGAGCAACCTTCCAGAGAGCAATGGATATTACTTTTGCTGAAGAAAAGGATAAATCAGTGGTGGTTTATCTTGATGATATCACAGTCTTTTCAAAGAAGGAAGAAGACCACTTAAAGCACCTTGAAAGGGTCCTACTGAAGTGTAGGAGGTTTGGTATTTCTTTAAACCCAACCAAAAGTATTTTTGCTTTAACTTCTGGCAAACTGTTTGGACATATTATTTCTGAAGAAGGAATTAGGATTGATCCTAATAGAGTTAGTGCAATTCAAAAGTTAGATTTGCCAAGGAGTAAGAAGGAGATTCAATCCTTTCTTGGAAAAGTTAACTTTGTTAGAAGATTCATTCCTAACTTTGCTGAAGTGGTCAAGAACATAACAAAGATGTTAAGGAAAGGAGCATATTTTAAATGGACAGCTGAAGCAAAAAAATCATTTGAAGAGATCAAGAAAGCACTCACTCAAGCACCAGTCCTCATTAGCCCGGATTTTACTAAGGAATTTCTGATCTTCACATTTGCTTCTGAAGACACAATTGCAGGAGTCTTACTGCAAAAAGGAGGTCAAGGTACTGAACAACCCATTTCTTTCTTTAGCAAGACATTGGCTAATGCTGAGTTGAAATATAATATCTTAGAAAAACAAGCATATGCATTGGTGAAAGCAATTAAGGATTTCAGGATTTATGTTTTGCACTCTCACATTGTTGCATACGTGCCAAATGCTGTTATAAAAGACATCCTTACACAAGCTGATCCAGATGGAAAAAGAGGAAAGTGGATTGCAAAACTGTTAGAGTATGACATCGAAATCAAACCCACCAAGCTGGTAAAAGGTCAAGGCCTAGCCAAGTTGTTGACTCAGTCAAATATGGACTGTATTGACTTTAATTTAAGCACAGAAATCTCATAAATTTCTGAAAATGAAGAAGAGTTGGTCCAAATCAATGAGAAATTTTTGATCTCAGAATGGTATAAAGATGTAGCATTTGTCTTGCAGCATAATAGAGCTCCTGATAACCTTTCAAAATCCAAAGCTCGGTTCACCAAGTTGAAATCTCTCAGATATTTTGTATATGACCAAAATCTGTTTTGGAAGGATGCATGAGGAATATTATTAAATTGTCTCATTGAAGAAGAAGCTGATAAAGTGATTGATGAGTTTCATAAAGGGGATTGTGGAGGCCATCACTATTGGAAAGCCACTGCAAACAAGGTCTTGAGAGCTGGCTATTTTTGGCCAACTATGTTTAGAGATATCTATAGAAAGATAGCCACATGTCATGAATGTCAGCTGTTTGAGGGAAAGAGAAAGATCATGCCAATGCCTTTGGTTCCCATTTATGTTGAAGCACCATTCCAGCAGTGGGGATTAGATTTTATATGGGAATTCCATCCTCCATCAGGACAACATCGTTGGATTCTCACAGCCACCTATTACTTTACAAAATGGATAGAGGCAATACCCACAAGGCAAGCAAATGATTCTGTGATTATTTCTTTTTTAGAAAATAACATATTATCAAGGTTTGGTTGTCCAATCAAGATCATTACAGATAATGCTCAGGCTTTCAAGTCCAAAAGAATGATTAATTTTTGTCATCAATATCACATTTCCCTGGGACATTCTACTGCTTATTATCCACAGGGAAATGGTTTAGCTGAAAGCTCAAACAAGAGTCTTGTGAGAATCATTAAGAAGCTGTTGCAAGAAAATAAAAAGGCTTGGCATTTGAAACTGAAATATGCCTTGTGGGCTGACCGGATTTGCACAAAAAGGTCCATTGGAACATCACCATATGAACTTGTGTATGGGGCAGAGGCTATATTTCCAACATCTCTCGGAGTACCAGTAATGAAGCTGATTCAAGGATTAGAAGAAGAACCAAATGCTATACAGCGAAGGATCAATCAGCTAATAGCTTTGCAGGAGAAAATAAATGAGGTGTTTGACAGTCATCAACAGAACCAGAACCGGATCAAGAGAGCATTTGACAAAAAGATCAAAGAGGTAACATTCCAGATTCATGATAAAGTCCTGAAATGGGAAGCTAGAATTGAAGAGAAAGGTAAACATGGTAAATTTGAAAATTTATGGAAAGGGCCATATCAAATTTCTGCTTTTCATGGGAATAACACCTACATTCTGTAGGAGGTTGATGGAACACCATATGCTGGGGGACCTGTTAATGGCAGGTTCCTAAAGCATTACAATTGATTGAATTTCTGCCAAGTGTATCATAAACATTGTATATAACCGTTTTATTAGCCTTTCTTGTTAAAAATAAATGACAAGCTGAACAGGGAGCTTAAGCCCGAGGTGAAGGCCCACAAAGCTAGAAGGGAATGCTTGTCAAATCCGTTTATGTTTTCAGAAATTGAACAAAGCACTGGACCTACGAGTTCTTAGGGTACTACAGGAGCACACTATCCCAAGTGGAGCCACTATTATCACTTAGAACTAAAGTTTTTTTTTTTTATGCATATAGTTGTTTGTCCTAGTCCAAGTACAAAGGTCTGTATCAAGTTGATTTCGTTTTATATGTCTTACTTAGGATTTGAGGTGTTAAAGTTCTTAACTTAAACCATACTCGACTCCCATTGGTTCTAATTCATCCATCATTGTCCCATAAGTCATGTCTTATCCATGTCCGAGTCATTGTGTCTTTTAGTGATTTCGCAGCATAAATCCCATTGGCCAGTTTCGCAGCGCAATTATGGTTTAGCAATTTCGCAGCGTGCCATGATTAGGCCGTTTCGCAGCGCATTATTAGAATTTCAAACTAACAGCGCTGCAAAATCATGGATTCGTGCTTTTTGCAGCGAATCTTTCTTGAAAGGTCAAGTCTGTTATCCGAGTCATCAGTTGTGTACACTCACGTCAGTTTTTGTACCTCTCGTATCACGATTAAACACTCATTTTCCACTATCCCACTACCAGCTCTGTCAACATGCACAGAAATATCATTCTTAAGGGATTTTTCCATGCATGTACTTAATGATAGTCGTAAATGCTGCATGAGTGACAAAGAATTTGGATTTCAAGCGAGGCTGTTTTCAAGCGAGCCTGATTTCAAGCGAGGCTGTTTTCAAAGGAACTGAACGACCATTGCAACTGAAGCTGTTAGACTCTGTGTGTGTGAAGATTTTGAAAGGAGAATGGAGAGGAAAGAACACAGATCCGGTAAATGCCAGAGGACTGAACCTGAAGGTTTGGATGTAACGTTGAGGGATGAAGGTGTGAAGAAAGCGTTTAAGGATGCCGGCTGCTGGATCTTCTGCAAGAAGCTACAAGGAGGACATGCGCAGGTAACCAAAGAATTTGCGCTTAATATCACTGGGTTAAACTCAAAGATTGCTATGTTAGAAGTTCAAGTCTCTCCAGAAGCCATAGCTGCTGTGACAGAGATCCCAAGAGGACGAGAAGAGTGGTTTAAAAATTTTAAGTTTGATATGAACCCTTGTAAAGAATTTTTAAAAGAGGCATATGTAAATGAAGACTTAACAAAAGCAGTGCCCAGAAACTATGTCAAGGAACATTATGCTCTTCTTCTCACCTGCATTCAGAAATACTTGACCTGTGAAGGAAGGTACAATAAGGTCTATTCTTACCATTTCAAACTGCTCTTGCATTTCATGGGAAAAATCTCCATAGACATTCCTTTCTATTTGTTTCGCAGTCTGAGTAAAATGTGTGATAAAGTGCAGCTAAGGAAAGAGGACTGTGAAACTTCTTTATTTCATCATGGGTTGATTAAGTTGCTAGTTTTAGATGGTCTCCAGAAGATAGGCAGAGACTGGAATTCATTTATTTTCATGGCTGGTTTCCAAAGCAAGACTGGCCTTACTCCACAACCAGTCAAAGAATTCACAATAGCTGAGCTCCAGAAAGAAGCAAGAGCTAAAAAGCAAACCAAAACACAGCTAAGCAAACAGTGAAGCCACTAATCATTCAGGATCAACCTCAACAATCAACAAAGGGAAAAACTCATGATAAGAAGACTGTCCCTGAAACAAGTGGAGCTGAAGCAGTTTCAAGAGTAAGGACAAGAAGCCAAATAAACAAAGAAAAGGGCAAAGCCATAGCTGTTGAGGAGAGCCCAACATCCAAGGCAAGCTTGAATGATTTATTACAGGCCATTGAATTCGAGCAGTCTGAACCCGTCCATATTGATTTGACACAGTCATCACCAGAAACTGCCAAGAAGTCTAAAGCCTCAAAAAAGCTCAAGTTCGATGAGCCAGGTGAGGAATTCATTGTAAAACCCAGAAGACCTATCACAAGGAAGCAAGTAGAAGAAGCACTGTCAAAGATAGAGGCAATCGAGAGAGTTAGGCAAAATAATGCAAGCAGAACAATCATCACACCTCAAGAGGATAATATAGCAGTTATAAAGAACCAATTAGAAGCAGCCAAATATGAGATTTCCAAATTGAAGCAAGCAGTTAGAAAGCATGCAGATGTGTATACAAAATATCGTAAAGATCTGTGGGGTGAGACTAAAATTTTTCAAGAACAGATGAATTCAGTAGTTGATAGTCATGCACAATTTCACACATGGATGGTGCCAGCCATCAAAGAGGCCCAGTATGTTAGAAAAGTAAATATGCAATTAAGGGCTGAGAATAAAGTTCTGAAGAAGAAGATTGAAGACCTGAAGGTACAACTGTACCAATTATCTGCTAATTGAATTTTCTCTTCAAGAGAGGTTCTGTTCCAAATTTTTGTCAAATCTTCTTAGTCTTATTGTTTTAAAGACATATAAGTCCCTGCTATACATATGTAAACCCAGAGGAAGTTTTGGCAATCAAATATTTCAGTGATAAAGGTATCGGGTAAAAGCATGCTGTTTAGATAATTCAGCAGTTTCGTAGCACGCTACGAAATTGCTGAAGGTGATGGTTTTAGCACAGAATAGACAGTTTTTTATTTTGAGGGAAATTTTTGAAAAGGAAACGCCAAAGGGGTATACAAGATATCGGCGGGAACGACAATAGCCAATCAAAACAATACAGGTGGAGGATTTAAAAAGGTGAAATATTTCAACCCATTTTCAAAGTTCTGTGATATCCCCGTTGTCACCGTTCAAGAGGTAGCAAATCTTTTGCATACAAAGACCTTTTGCTTGCACACATGTCAATCGATGCAGCTCACAACACATCCAGAACGTGGCAGTGTTCCATATTATGGGTTATTAAAGGCTAGAAACATGCTTAGTACATTCGAGCATTTTGAGGAAAACTGGAGCCGAGAAGTAAGGGAAATCTCCTAATACTTCTGAGCAGTTGAAAGGTTCAGCGTTCGAGATCACTATGAAGTATTAAACATCCAGCTCAGGCAAGTCAAAAGAGAACCAGGTGTCAGAGAATAAGAAGAAGTCATTATGCATGCAAAGTGGAGTCAGAGTCATAGTTAATTTAGAACTCTTAAACACTATAGTCAGTTCCTTATTGTATTTATTAGTTAGTTCAATAGCTAATAGGTGTCATTAGATGCAGTTATCGAGTTCCCCTCATGCTGGAGGAGGAAGCTCGAAGTAGTTAGAATAAGGATTCTATATATAGCTGGAACATCTATGTAATGGGGGTTGGAGTTTTTATAAAACAGAGGACTGTTTTGGCTTATGTAGAAAGACAGAGTTCAGTAATATAATAGAACTGCTTTTCTTCTCAGGATTCATAAAGTGTTTCTATGTTCAAGATATGTGGTTTTACTTTATCCTTGATTTATTTTACAGTTGCATAGATGTGTAATCACTCAGAATTCACTTATGCTGCTCTGATTTCCTGTACACATTCATGAACTGTGGTTTTATAAGAATTGTGTTTTGAACATTTAAATGCCACATGCCCTGACTTCTATGTAAAATCTGTATCATTATTTGCTGAGGTTTTATTGACTCCATAGGCCCAATGGAAAATTATGTAATGCTTGTCCAACCTTCATATTTATCACTGTTATTTCACAAGAGTTAGCCCTCTTAATTTTTAATCAAAATCAATAACCTTTTGAGAGAGCCCTCTCAGGCTAAGGAGGCTAAACCTTAGTCAAAAGATTGGTTTGAAACAGTTACTTAGAGTCAACTTGACCAACAGCCTATCAGGATCTGATTTTGAGATAACAGGTTATATAGGTAGATTGTAGAGAGTATTCATGAGCATAGTTCCTTGTCTTGTGTCAAGCTCGTTAAAAAATGAATCAAGGATTTTAGAGCATAGCTCCTTGTCTTGTGTCAAGCTCGTTAAAAAATGAATCAAGGTTTTTAGAGTATAGTTCCTTTTTAGGTAGATTGTAGAGAGTAGTTATGAGCATAGTTCCTTATCTTGTGTCAAGCTCGTTTAAAAAATGAAACAAGGGTTTTGAGGATAGTTCTTTTCTTGTGTCAACCTCACTAAAAAATGAAACAACTCCCACAAGTCTTTCCAAAATTTCGAAAGTAAACCTTCATTTCATCCACCTAGTTGAATGCAATGAAGCTTGGGGGGAATGTACCTTGATTTGTGTCATTATGCTGGGGCATGCGAACTTATAAAAAGCATAGTTTTTCGTTTCAAGCTTGCGTAAACATGAAACCGGATCTGAGCATAGTTCTTTTCCTGTGTCAAGCTCGTTAGAAAAGAAACAAATCCTCCTCTAATTGAGTCGAGAGTTTGACTAGATCTCATAAATGTTAAGTTGTATATTTAGGTTAGTTATTTCAGTTTTTTTCATAATTTTCTTACAGTTTTAGGTCGAGTTTTTCAAATGATCTCATAAATGAACCTTCATTCCATCCAGGTTTTAATTACCAGCAGTGTACTTAGTTGAATGAAATGAAGCTGGGGGGCATGCGCTCTAGCAGTTACGCTTAGGGGGCATTGAGCATAGTTTTCTCTCTGTTTCAAGCTTGTGTAAAAATGAAACTATTTTGAAGCATAGTTTTTCTCTATTTCAAGCTTTTGTAAAAATGAAACCTATCTCGAGTCAATTTCAATTATTTTCAAGACTTGTTAAACTCATGAAAATCCCGATATTATTTTTCTATCTTTCATTCTCGTAAAACAAATGAAAACGCTGAGTTATTTCCGTCTTTTCTTGCTCGTAAATTATATTGAAAGTTGGCCATATGAGTACATTTTTATCATTTTTTAGAACTCATTAAAACTTACGAAAAAATGAAAACCATGAGTACATTTTTATCATTTTTTCAAACTCGTTAAAACTTATGAAAAAGTGAAACCTTAGAGTCACCTTAAGCTCTTTTCTGACTCCTAAAAGATGAAAAGATCGCTGAGTTTTTCTTTTTAAACTTGTTAAAACGGAACTAAAAAGACAGTCCACTTACAACTCTTTTTCTGACCGTAAAAACATGAAAAGATTTCCAGATTTTGTCGTTTCAAATTCGATATTGGTTATAAAACGACGTGTCATTGATCGCTTTTTTACCTTTTCGGATCAAAGGTACTAATTATGAAAAGTACTCCTTGGTTGTAATGATCAAGCGGTTTTCTCAAGTATTATTTTATACTTTTTCGGGCTTGGGAGACACAAATTTATGAAAAAGGACAACCATGGAGTCTTCTTAAGTTTTTTTCAGAC
The DNA here is from genome assembly GCA_031772625.1 of Pinus tabuliformis. Classification (NCBI taxonomy): domain Eukaryota; kingdom Viridiplantae; phylum Streptophyta; class Pinopsida; order Pinales; family Pinaceae; genus Pinus; species Pinus tabuliformis. The sequence goes on along the minus strand of CM062809.1, from coordinate 1,132,090,907 downwards.
TCTCTAAAATTGAAAAATGCCGAGTTTCTCCTATACTGGACTCGTTAAAATTTAACAGTAAAGGACCTGTTCAATTACAAGCAGGAACGGACCACTCCTTCTTAGGGTTCAAATTTAAACTAAGTTGGACTCATCCGAAGGATGAGCTTATAATCAAGCAAATGTTATCCTCCTCAATCTTGTCAATAATAAAGAGGTACTTGCCAGAAATGGTGGGGGAAAAGAGAGAAAAATGAGCCTGTTTGTCATACTTTGTAACCACTCTTGAACATGACACTTTTATTCACCTGGGTTGGCAAATCCTTTACCTAAAAGTTGATCAAACCACATTGAAAGTCTTCAGCTGGTTTCTGGGTATTAACTTTGGGTCGATTGTTACCAAACCATCTATTGTGTCATTATGTGTTCAAGATGTCACTGCCAATAAGCCATTCATCTGCAACATATCTGTCATCCATCTTGACCATCCCTGAGTCAGTCCTTGCAACTAAATTTCTTCAACTTGATCTATGATTTCGTGTTGTGGGCTTGCCTGCGACGGATCGCTTTCTATCGACTTCAGCTCATTATCTAGGAAGATGATCTAAAAATCGTCAGTACCTTGGGATCTGCATGCCTCAATGGCAGGTTTCTCGCCTTTGACGACAGGTTGCATCATTGACCTTTGATCAAAGGATTCTGTGACATGTTCGACATCAACACATCTATTCACATCTCATGGATTGTACTGGGTACTTTGAGAGCCATTGTCATCATTGGTGGTTTCTCTCACACTTGTTAACAATTTACATCATTGACTGGTAATCAAGTGGTTTCTACCATGTTCGACTTCAACACATTCATTCGCATGGATAGAATCGTACTGTTTCGGGAAGTAGAAATGAAGACCCTAGATCTAGTTTCCACAATTCAGGCTGCGAGGAATTTTGTATTCATTATATGATGGACTATTCATAAACCGATGGCTGCGTCCATACTGTGTGCACATGAGTATATACTTGTGATGTATTACAAAATCATTCCTGTATCAGAGCAGTAGATAGTTTTCTAAGTCAGTTTTGATCTAAGTATGGGAATGCCTACCTCAGCGATGATATGATCTCATATATATATCTTGCATTGAATGCTTTTACAGGTTCCAACCGAGCTCTCCACAAGATGATCCTCGAAATGATAAAGTACTTCACTCATCCTAAATGATAAATGAAATCCTCATCTACTATTAGGGTCCCACCCTAACCCCCTTATTTATGTAATGGGATCACGTCATAGTCAAGAGTCAATAAAGCCCATATTAATAATTGTAAGTGGTTAATCCACAATTAATGACGGGACCACAGTTAGTTGTAAATGGGCCGTAGTATTAGATAGATGGTATTAATAAAACCCACGGTATTGGTCCGTGGTATTGCATGTATGAGTCATATATAAAGGATAGAGACTGCCTGTGAGGAGCATCGTGTCTTATTTTGTAATCGAGCTCTACTCTATCGGAGGTTTCCCCCTCGAAGAGGCAAGTGAACATTACTCTCTGAATAATAAAATCATTGCTGTTATGTGTTCTGGGTATCTTCTCTTCGCATATTCTGTATTTTGGGCATCGTTTTGCAGGTTAAGAGCATAACAAGTGGTATCAAAGCACTTTCCCGGGCCGGTGGGATCTCCATTTCTTAGAAATTTTTTTTTTTTTGGCAAGAGACGTGTTCCGGTGTCTTTAAACCACGAGATCTGTCGTTGAGCGCATAAACCTGCGGATTTGGGGAGGCATGCACGCAGGAAATACAAGAGGTGGTCATGTCTGTTGGACTCCCTTGTAACCCTTGTGGGTACCCCTTCGAGTAGTAGTGCATTAGACAGAACCGCACATGGACTGTCTTCCACGTACCCTCTGGGTATATCGGAAGCCTCCTAGGCTCCCTTGAAACCTCGCCATAGATAAACCGTCGGCCGTCTTGCGGATATAGTACACCGAGAACAGCACTCGGAGAGATTACTCGCCCATACAATAGGGTAGTTGGGTTGTACGACTAAGGGTACAGTCGATCCTCCTTAGTTAGAGCCCTGAAACATTGGGCCGAGTACTACTGCCAGACCCTTATGTATATTGTGATCTGTAGCACCTGACACTCCTCAAGACCATATTTCCCTTTTCTATCAGGGGATCACACATCATCTCTTCCCGATCCGCTTGTGCAAAAGGCAGCAGCAGCAGACATCAGTCCCGCAGTCTCGAGTTCACAGATCAGCCATTCCGATCTATTAGATCCATCAGATCAGCAACAACAGTCTGTTCCGCCGCCCAGAGCTATCCGATCCGTAATTCAGATATCTCAGATCCACCAGATCGGAATTGTTGTGAAGGGTTCCTATACCGGGGTATAATTTTCGCAGGATTTTTGGCCGCATTGAAATTTTGAGGAATTGGCAACTGCAGTATTGATAAGGAAGGAGTAAAACTCCGTTAGGAGTTTAAAAAAAAAAAAAAAAGTTTGAGATCTTCCGGGGCGCTTATTGGTGATCTAGCCCATCAGAATCAGGACGACGAGCTGAGCACAGTGGTACCATTCAATTCTTAGTGAAAATTTTTTAGGCAGTCCCAACTTTCAAAAAAATTAGGTTGGTGTATGGTAGAAACTAGAGCTCAAGCGATGGCCAATGAAAGGATGGACAAACTTGAAGAATCCATGAAAACCGTCCACGTTCAGCTTAACTGACTAAGTAACCTGGTCGAGGGCATGCTCTAAAAGGGCAAGGAGCAAGCCGACAAGGAGGTGTATAATGGTAATGGACACAATGAGGGTGAGTCTAGCCACTCTCCTCACGTCTGGCACACCCACCAACAACCCCGTTAGCGACCTCCCAAGTTGGATATGCATAAATTTGACGGTTCTCACCCGTCGGCATGGATAGCCCAAATGGAGCAGTATTTCACTCTAAATCACATCTTAGATGATGAGACTCAGCTTATGGTGGGGAGCATGTACTTGGACAATGAAAGGTGGCAATGGTGGGAATGGCATCAACGTTGCAATGGACCATTTAGGACTTGGCCCAAATTCACAAAAGCTCTTCAAGACCGCTTTGACCACGAATCTTCTTTTTTGGGTCGTCTTACTAAGCTCCGACAGACTGGTACAGTGGATGAATATATTACAGATTTTGAAGCCTTAGCCTTCCGCACTTGGGGTCTCTCAGATGTGTTCTACACAGAATGTTTTATCAGCGGTCTTAAAGAAGCTATCAAAGCCCAAGTCCTACTGCACCACCCTCCCACATGGACGGAGGCTTGCAAGGTAGCTCGTAACGTGGAACGTGCATTAGCAACCCAATCCAGTCGCCCAAATTTCTCCGCTAAAGGTCGCCCCCCACAGGCTCACAACATGACTCAAACACTTAAGGTCCAAAAGGTGTCACCTGTGGAAATGGCCGAAAGAAGAAAGCAAGGCCTATGTTACTACTGTGATGAAAAATACTCCCCAGGTCATAAATGCAAGGAGCCCAAATTTTTTCAAATTGATGCCACTGACTACAGCTCAACAGAGGAAGATCCACCACTTGAGGAACATGAGCCGCTAGAAGAAGACAACCAAAAGGAAAATGTCTCTAACGAACCAGTTATTTCGTTGCATGCTTTGGCAGGGATTTCTTCCCCTCAAACTCTCAAAATCAGAGGTTTTATTAAACATTGCCCAGTAGTATTCTTGATTGATAGTGGAAGTACACATAATTTCATCCATCAAAAAGTCACAGAAGTAGTGCATTGTTTTGTACGAGCAGTTTCTAACTTCCAAGTTCAAATTGTGGATGGAGGCACAAAGAAATGTGAAGGCCGCTGTGAAAATGTCAAACTTCAAATGGGGGATTATCAGTTGAAAACCCACATGTTTTCCATACACATGGGGGGTTGTGACATTGTCCTCGGCGCTGAATGGTTTCACACTCTTGGGCCAATCACAATGGATTTCCAGGAGTTATATATGAGTTTTAAGCAGAAAAACTACACACATACCCTCCGTGGACTCCAGGCGGGAGCCCCCTCTATCATTAGCTCGCATAGGATGGAAAAGTTGTTAAAAAAGGGCAATCATGGAGTTGTAGCTCAATTTAATGCCATCCAGGCCGTCGAAACCAAGCCTCTGCCAATTCATCCTGAGATGCAACAGATTTTAAATAACCATCTGCGGTCTTTGACAAGCCTCATGAGCTTCCACCCTCGCGAGGGGAACATGATCATAGCATCACCTTGGTTCCAGGGGCCCAACCCCCAAATGTGCGCCCATACAGATATCCGTTCACCCAAAAGAATGAAATAGAAAAAATAATCAAGGAACTTTTGGAAGCAGGTGTCATTCGTCCCAACATTAGTCCTTATTCATCCCAAGTGGTCATGGTGCTCAAGAAATATGGGGAGTGGCGGATGTGTCCCGACTTCAGGGCCCTCAATAAGTTGACATTCAAAGATAAATTTCCCATCCCGGTGGTTGACGATTTGCTGGATGAACTCATTGGGGCTCAATTCTTCACTAAGCTGGATCTTCGCTCAGGCTACCACCAAATTCGCATGAAGGAAGTCGACATTCCCAAGACTGCTTTCAGAACTCATGAAGGCCATTATGAATTCCTGGTCATGCCATTTGGTCTTTGTAATGCCCCCTCTACTTTTCAAAGCCTTATGAACCACATTCTCAAACCATATCTTAGGAAATTTGTCCTTGTCTTCTTCGATGACATCCTCATCTATAGTTGCACTTGGGCCGCACATCTTCAGCATGTAGATCTACCTCTTGCAACTGCTCCGCAAGCATAAATTATTTGTCAAGATGTCCAAGTGTTCGTTTGGCATGGTAGAAGTAGAGTATTTGGGCCACATTGTGGGGCGTGAAGGTGTCAAGGTGGACCCCAAAAAGATCTAGGCAATGCAGGAATGGCCTCAACCTAAGACCTTGAAGAGCTTGAGAGGATTTTGGGGTCTCACAGGCTATTATCGTAAATTTGTCTGCAACTATGGTCGCATAGCGAAGCCCCTCACCCAACTCCTAAATAAAAATTCATTCTTCTGGAATGAGGAAGCACAACAGGCCTTTACAGCTCTAAAAAATGTCATGTGTTCCACTCCAGTCTTAGCACTACCTGACTTCACAAAATCTTTTGTCATTGAATGTGATGCTTCAGGTACAGGTATTGGGGCAGTCTTAATGCAGGAAGGGCGACCTTTGGCCTTCACAAGCCAACAACTAAGTGGGAAGAATCTGGGCCAATCTACCTACGAGAAGGAAATGATGGCCATCTTACATGTAGTCGAGACCTGGCGACCTTACTTATTGGGGCGACGTTTCCAAATCCGCACAGATCATCACAGTCTTAAATATTTTTTGGAGCAATGCCTATCCTCCCCACAACAAAATAAATGGCTCGCTAAAATGCTGGGATATGATTATGAGATCATTTACACGAAAGGGAAAGACAATAGTGTAGCAGATGCATTATCTCGCCAATTTGAGGAGGAAAGTACTCTGCTAGCAATTTCCATCCCCATTCCAGAATGGATTGAAGAGGCTCGTAGGGAATGGTTTTCCCACCTTGGGCTCTTCCAACTCATTTCTCAATTGCAGGTAGATCCAAATTCCACCAAGGGCTACTCGTGGTAGGATGATATTCTTCGCTACAAGGAAAAAGTCGTAATATCACCAACATCCACCCTCAAAAGTCGCATTTTGGCAGAATTGCACTCATCTCCCATTGTAGGACATTCAGGCTTTCAGAAGACATATGCTCGCACCAGAAGATCATTTTTTCGGACAGGAATGAAAAAGGACATCCTTACTTTCATAGCAGAATGCGATGTCTGTCAACGCCACAAAGGGGAAACCGTCAACACACCAGGCACATTACAACCATTGCCCATTCCGACATCAATTTGGACGAAGGTTTCTATGGATTTCATTACAGGTCTTCCAAAGTCAGGGAACAAGTCGGTCATCATGGTGGTTGTGGACCGACTGTCGAAGTATGCTCATTTCTGCGCCCTACCCCACCCGTTTACACCAACTTTGGTCGCTCAATCTTTCATGGATCAGATCTTCAAATTGCATGGCATGCCCACTTCTATTGTGTTCGACCGTGACCCGATATTCACTAGTAATTTTTGGCAGGAACTCTTCAGGATACAAGGCACTCAACTAAAACTCAGTACTTCCTATCATCTGCAAACAGATGGTCAAACTGAAGACGTCAACAAATGTCTAGAAACCTACCTTAGGTGATTCACTTCAGAAAAGCAACACCTTTGGGTACAATGGTTACCTCTGGCTGAATGGTGGTATAACACCAACTATCATGCCACCACCAAAATGACTCCCTATGAAGCAGTCTATGGTCAACTCCCACCTTCACCTACTTCATATCTCAAGGGGTGCTCAAAAGTACAAGCAGTGGATCAACTCCTACAACACCGCGCAACCATGCTCGCCCATCTTCGAGAGAATCTTCATCAAGCTCAGAACCGCATGAAGCAACAGGTAGATGAGCATCGCTCAGAGCGCCAATTTCAAGAAGGGGATCAGGTCTTTTTACGGCTACAACCATATAAGCAAACATCACTCAAAGACAAGGGGTGTCAGAAACTATCTCCCAAATTCTACGGACCATATCAAGTACTTCAGTGCATTGGAGAAGTGGCTTACAAGTTGGCCTTGCCACCTACTGCAAAAATCCATCCAGTTTTCCATGTATCATGCCTCAAGAAAGTGATTGGGAACAATTGCAGAATTCAGACCAGTCTACCTGAATTGGACGAAGAAGGGTCCATCTGGCTTCAACCCGAATAGGTCCTAGACAAACAATACAAGCAACTGCGCGGCCGTATGATTAAGGAAGTCCTCGTCAAATGGAAAGACACCTCTCCGGAAGATGCAACTTGGGAACCAGCCACTATTCTTTAGCAGTTTCCGCAACTTCAGCCTTGAGGACAAGGCTAGTCCTAAGGGGGAGGGCATGTTAGGGTCCCACCCTAACCCCCTTATTTTTGTAATGTGATCATGTCATAGTCAAGAGTCAATAAAGCCCATATTAATAATTGTAAGTGGTTAATCCGCAATTAATGACGGGACCACAGTTAGTTGTAAAAGGGCCGTAGTATTAGATAGATGGTATTAATAAAACCCATGGTATTGGTCCGTGGTATTGCATATATGAGTCATATATAAAGGATAGAGACTCCCTGCGAGGAGCATCGTGTCTTATTTTGTAATCGAGCTCTGCTCTATCGGAGGTTGCCCCCTAGAAGAGGCAAGTGAACATTACTCTCTGAATAATACAATCATTGCTGTTCTGTGTTCTGGGTATCTTCTCTTCGCATATTCTGTATTTTTGGTATCGTTTTGTAGGTTAAGAGCATAACATCTACTACAGACTTCGCACTTTAGGGGGAAATCTGTTACACAAAAATATCGTCACCATGATTATTTGCAGTCAGTATGGGTCTATCATCACTTGTACTGTCCTCCTAAGCAAGTCTTAGACCTCAGCTCTTCAAGTCAAGCTTTGAAAATGAGAGAAAGACATTGAAAATCAACAAAGCTCTGGTTTCGCACTTTCTCTCACTGTTTCCTGCGGTCCCGCACCTCCTGTTTACAAAAACTGCGGACCTGCTCACTCTGTCCCTAAAGGAGTGGGTGCGGACCCCTATGAAAGTAAAAAAGGCGCAATTTTATTCTAAAAAACTCACTTTGGGTTAATTCTAGATGATTTTAGAAGGAATTTTGACGTGGATTGGTCGCTCTTAGGTGGTTCATGCATCCCAAAAGAGAAGGAGCTAATCCCTTGATGAGAGGAGCTATCCCTTTGAAGGAGGGCTTTATCCCTTTGAAGGAGGACCTAGTAACTTCCCTCCATTGCACTATAAATTAAGGGATTGGGCTGGTTGCTAGGGATGTTAGAAGTTGAACATTTTTAAAGGTAAATGCTGGTGGAATTGAGACTTCCTAGTTAAGCTTGAGAGGAAAGATCACATACCTTTTTGGCTTCATTGGGAAGAGAGTGAAACTTGTCAAAGTATAAGAGATTTCTTGTTGGACCCTGGGAGGAGCTTGTACAGTGTCAAGGGACAGGTTGTAAAGTTCTTCTTTGATTTGAATTAATACAATCAGATTCATTTTTCTCAACAAATTGTCTTATGCCATTTGTTTCGTGAATTCCTTGATCTTCATGTTAAATATGTTTTATGATATTGGCTTTTCAGGTGCTATTTAATTTGTTTGCTTGTTTGTGTTTGCATATTCGCAACAAGGGAGCTCACTTGGATCAAAGGAGCGAGGCTTCCAAAAACTTGCATTGGACCCAAGGTAGGCCTAAAACACTTGTTTGCCTTTGTTTATAAATGCATATTTAGAGAAAGATAGTTTTTGATTGGCTTGCTTGTCACTAGGTCTCTTTATATTCTAGGAAGGTTTATCTTGTTCGCAAGATCGACTCATTCTGTGTGATACCCCCTCGAAGAGGCTGAATTCCAAGGCATTGATCTATCTTTTCTCTCTTTTTGTGAGCTGGTTTCATAACAATCTGATGCTTCATTTGCTTGTTCATGTTGATGTAATTTGGAATCTGAATCCTTGCTTTCATCTAATGGCCAATTGTCTCTCCTGCTATCCCCATTCCTTTGAGCCGTGTTCTTCTTCTTTAGCTTCCTTCCCATTGTGTCTACGGATCTCCTTCAAGAAATCAAGCTTCTTCCAAAGAACCTACTCTGATACCAATTGTTGGAAATAATACTTGGGGGGGGGGGGGGGGGGGGGGGTGAATCAGTATTAGCAAATCAATAATCTTTTCATTTCCATAATCAGATTCATATATGCTACTTTAGTTAAGGGAACTCGCGTGTACACGCAACTGTGTTTAATGCAACTAGCGTATATCCAAAAAACTTATGATTCAGTTAATTCATCATATGTTGATCTTTGATTAGTGCATCAAAACTTCATTAACCATATAAACAGTAACCAGGTGCAGTAAAAATAGAACATATCATCACACACATGAACAACAAGATATAAGGTGGAAACCCAACACGGGACAAAAACCACTTGCTGTTGTCTTCTTTTAATATAAGAAAAACCTGTTTATAATCTTGTACTGGTGCAGACTCATACCAGTACGCAGGCACCCACCTACAAAAGGCTACAACCTTCTCTCGTTCTCTAGCTTCTACTAGAAGGGAGCTACAACCCCCTGGCTCTTGTACTAGCCGACATATTTACTAGTATGTAGGCGCCGGCCTACTGAAGGCTACAACCTTCACTCATTTTCTAGCTACTACTAGAAGGGAGCTACAAACCCCTGGCTCGTGTACTGGCCGATATGTTTACCAGTACGTAGTCACCGGCCTACAAAAGGCTACGACCTTCTCTCTTCCTCCAGGGACCACGTTTCATAAATTTTCATACTGGATACTCCTGGAAGACAACACCATAATATGAAGGCCACGTTTCATCCAATTTTCATATTGGACTCATCAACAACATTGAAGCACAAAATCAATCACCATTGTAATACAACCATCAACCACATTTGCATCATTAATCTCTGAATCACCCACAACTGAATCAACCAATCAGAATACTGTCATCATAACACAGTCACCAGAAGACAGAGCAGAACCTAGAACTCTGTAACAACAACCAGATCCAACTGCAACTTCAAGTATAATACATGCAACTCTAATGAGTCGAATCAGCGTGTATACACGGTTTTACCAAAGCGAACCCACGTACAGATCTATAAATATTTACTCATAACTTTGCAGCTATGCCAGACATCAGTATGGTGGGCTCCAGTATTGTAGCAATAATGCTACAACTCCTGGGGCTTCCTATCTCTAATTTTATCAACCCGGTAGTTCGTACAAACTTGGAAGCGACGGTGCTGTATGCACAAGTACTAGCTCTTGTCGCAGCTGTCACTTGGTCAGCTGGCACAAGTCCGCTAGGGCTCAAGCCAACTTCTATATGCTCTCAGAAGAAGCTTGCTAAATGATGGACGAAGGCTATCTCAAAGGAAATTAATCTACTTTGCAAAAATGAACTGAAAGCCAACCAAAACATGGAAACCCTAGTAAACCCTAATCTGACTAGCTTAATCTCTATGATGCAATGGTGGGAGTGGAAATGTCTAAGAATGATGCCATTACCTCTAGTGATATGAAATGCATGAACTTAAACTACTTCCATTGAAAAGAACATTGTTTTTGTATTTTTGCTTAAATGGTTGGAGTGATTATGATTTTGTTTCTTATTAGGGTTTGGCTGTGCAGAGGTAGTTTGAAGGGAAGGAAAGCTTGGGAAAGGTCAGGGGGGCTAGAAGAGGTCCCAGGGGATCCCTAGCATCAGTCCACAGAAGTCCACAACGTTCAGGTGCTCGGCAACCGAGTTTGCAGGCTTCTACAGGATGTCTGTAGGGGATCCTACAGGAAACTCAGGAATTCTATAGGAAGTCTGCTAACTTCTACAGGATGTTCTACCGTGGGAGTTTTGGGTGATGGTGAAGTGATGGAGCGGTATGGGTGGATAGGTAAGATGGATATGGAGCTTGTGATGGCTCAGGGGCAGAGAAATAAGATGGAGAAAGAGTGCATGAAGTTGGTTGGTGGATAGAAGGATGGAAGCAACGAAAGGTCAAGAAAATGGAGCTACGTGGACAATGGAAGAGTTGGAAGGTAAACGAGATGAACAGAGGTCGAGTAGGTGGCTTTAGGCGTGGTTAAGAAGAAGAAGAAGGAAATGGAATGATGTTGAGCAGTGTAAATAAAACAAATTGCTTATGTCTTGCACCAAAAACGAGAATTCATTAACCTGTGCTACCTGTGCTATTAAACAAGTGAACAGCAATGTAAATCGTGAAGAGAAGTCATGCATGGAGTTGGAATGAAGAAGTATGGTTCAAGATCAAAGTGCATGGATGGATCTACAATTAAAATGACTGTGTTGCAGCTTGCATGAAAGTAAAAAGACTGCGTTTTTTTTAGTGGTTGGTACAGGTTGCACCCCAATCTCTAAACAGAGATGGTAGTGAAGGCACTATCAACCTTTCCTTGGAGCTCCAATGAATTACAATCCTCCTATTCTAATCTAAGCAACTAAAAGCGATTTAACCATAAGCTAATCCTATTCAATCTCATTAAAGAAATCAAATCAGCAGACTGTAAATTCTAAATGCATGTCAAAACAGAGGAAATAAAGTGCTGCAAAGAAACAAATAACAATACAAGGAAGAGGAGGTCTATTGCTCTCAGGTTGGGCCCTAACCTGAGAGCTATAGCTCCCTTAAAAACTCAGAATTAGATCCAAATCTGCTTGCCTTTATTCATAATCAAGAGTCTAATGTCATGCCAAAACTGGCTTACAAAAACAAACACCGAGCTGTAACTCGTGCTCAGAAATTACAATAGTAATTCAAAAGTTCAAAAAGCTCCTATCAAAGGCTACGGCCTTCATATTTATACACAATGAAGATCAAGCTGGCTTCCTCCATTCGTGGAGCTTGGCTGTCCAACTGAAACTTAAACTGCTGATCCTGTAGAATCCGTTGGCTGCCTTTAAGCTCGGTGGGGAGAGCTGTTGGAGCTCGGAGTTAAGGTGAAAATCACGAGGAAGGTCATCAAGACTGTGGACAACCTCCCTAAAAACCAGCAATGTCACCTTTGCTGTCTCCTTGTCTCCATTTGCGTGGTCTTTTGCTCTCTTTAATGCCAAAAACCTGAAATCATCATGTATTAGCCACATAGATATAATGCCTGCCCTTCTTCCTACAAATAACACGAATATACTAAGAAATGAATGCATAAGTGATAAAAGATGAATGGTTGAGCAAGGTAAGTAGGCCAAATGAGCCCAAATTGTACCAAAAATTGGGGCTCATCATCACCTCCCAGCTAAAATATTTGCTCATCCTTGAGCAACTTAGTCCAAATCTTCATCCTTCATTTCTTTTACTGCTTCCCTTACATCCCAAGCCTCTGTGGTAGTGTCCTCCTTGCTGATATGAAACCCAGCTTTCCTGTTCACCTCTTCCCATTGTTCACTGTCATCCTTCTCTGTGCTACCTTCAGCCAATCCTAGCAGCAGTGGTGGGCTGAGTTTAAGGCCAATCCAGCTGGCCTGGAGGCTTTGCATGGATTTCTTGTAAAGGTCTACCCTTACTAAAGCTTCCCTCATCCGAGTTGGGGTATGGTACTCTCGGATCTTCAAACTGTGTGCCAAGGTATTCCATCTGCGTGTGCATGCTTGGGCAACAGTTTCTCCTAACAGTCTTTCCATGTCTTCAAAATGAGCTATGGCTTGGGCCTGTTGGTCCATAAATCTCAAGGAAGCTGTGGGATCAGTAGACAAGTGTTGGTGTCTTTGGAGGATGTACCTGCCCCTACCCTTAGCTCCTGTAGCTGCAATCTCAGCTTCTGGTTTTCTTCCTGTAGAAGCACACGTTGGCAATTAGCCACATGTTTAGCCATGGCGAATTCACTCTTGACCTCCTTGAGTTGCTCTTGTAAGGGACCTATGTCCGCCACACCCTTTGACTTGGCGATCTGCATCCATGTGTGGGTACGGACTCTTTCTTCCTCTAATGCAAAAAATAGGGGTATAATAAATTTCTGCGGTATGATTTTGCCCGCCTCTAAAAAGGTGTAGTATGAACTCAGACTAGGCTGAGGGCTGGGCTCTGGTATATGTACTTCTTCTGCCGCTTTAGGTGGCTCTACCTCACCCTCCCTTGGTGGTGATGAGGGTCCTTCTCCTTCCCTCTTCTCCGTTTCCTGTAGCCGGGCCAGAGTGTCCTGTAGAACATTTTCAGCCTCCTGTAGCCGAGCTTTTTCAGTCAACAGGTCTAACCTTTCTTGCCACGTAGTTTTCTTTGGGCTCCCCTTCTCATAGGTGACTGTTATCCTTGAGGGGGACTTTTCCTTGGGAGAAGTAGGGGTATCTTCAATGACAATTGGGCTGCTGGACGAAGGCTGTGGTTTGCCTATCTTTATTCGGACACTTCTTCGAGCTTTAAAGTATAGAGGGGTCTCCCTCTTCCTTTTGTCTTTTGGCTTAGGTGGCGTGCTGAGGGTAGCAAGCACAACTGCTGCCTCTCTCTCACGAATATCAGCCTTCTTATCCTTGGGTTTCATTTTGTCAGGGCTTCCTGTAGAAGACCCTGTTTTAGCAATTTTCGGGCTTCCTGTAGAAGACCCTTTCTCTGTTTTCGGGCTTCCTGTAGAAGCCTGTTTCTGCTTTCCTGTAGACACAGGTGTCGCCACCTTGGCTTGCTTTGCTGCATGGGTTTTGCTTTTCGGTTTGGTTGCGGGTGCTGATGAGGTACTTGGGCTGATGTGGACCATCTCAGCTTTGTCCGTTCTGCTCTGCAACCTCTTCTCTCTTGCTGACAAGATGGGTGTGTCACCTTTTTCTTTGTCATCCTTTTTCTCATGCTTCTTCTTTTGTTCTTCCTTCTGCACTGTGGTCGGGGTCTTCTGGCCTGTTTCCTTCTTTCCCTCGGCCACTGATTCTTTTTCCTCACTGCTGGAGGAACCACTTTCTTCAGTCAGCATCCTTATGTCTCCGTCTCTTGTCAAATTCCTGAATGATTCCCACGAGAGGGGAACCTTATATGAATGAAGTGCATCCTCCACAAGAATTTTGATCAACCCATGGTGGGCTACCTAATCTGGTATGCCTTCTTTTAACTTTGTGGCACACTAAATTAGAGACTGTAGCAGGAAATAAGGGATGCTCAGTTTCTTTTCTATAGGAAGATCAATCCGGTGCCTTAATTCAGTGAGCAACCGAAAGTGATACCCGTACACGATGCTATAACGGCCTTCACAGGTTATATACTTCATGATCTATAGGCTAACTTCTTTCCATGGTGGCAACAAACTTGTTCTACGCACCCCATTTTTGTCCTCCAAGAATTCCTCCTCAGGTGGAAAGAATTCTTTCTTGGCCTACTGGCTCAACTTCCTTTCTTCCTTATCCCACGGCAGACCCATTGGAAATTCAGTAATTCAACTGATATATTGCGGGGTGAGCTTGAGGCTTAGGCCCCTGAAGTTCACTGTGGCCAGTGTCTTGGATTTCGGCCTCAGAGCCTGCAAAAATTCTTCTGCCACTTCATCGTCGTAACCCTGCAATTTGTCACAAAAAGATATCCATTGAGCCCGTGTGAAGAGCTCCACCACCTCATGGTTTTCCCTTAACTTGGTTGAATCAGTGGGTTCTCATCTAAGAAACCCACCCGGCATGATAAAACCGTTTCCTTAACCAAAGGTGGTGATTGTGAAAGAAATTTGGTCTACTGAGACAGAGCGTAGAATTACGCTTCTGTCATGCACATAATCCACAAAACTTATCCCTGAGGAACTTAACACAGTTTAATTACCCTGAAATCCTGTAGAATGACAGTATAGGCACAACAGACAACAATTTCACCAATTTTCTATGACCAGACTGTGGACGATGATTCTGCCACCTTTAAAAACCAATTGCATGAAGAGTTCAGGGTTACCTTTTTAATCTGCCACCTTTTTACGTGAGGCACCCGCCTTCCTGTAGAAACTGCGTTCCTGTAGAAACAACGTTCCTGTAGGAGCAGTGCGCCATTTTCGGGAAAGACTGCAGTTGGTCTATGCTTTGGGTGTGCTTCACAAGCGTTCTGATAGCCAAAGGCTCGGCGTATCGAACTGTAGAAAGATCAGGATAGCCACTCGAGTTCAAAACGGTGGTTGATAAATGCATGAGGGCAATCTAGCCGTTTAGATTTTGAATCGGCGGAATCCGTGGCGTGGGGGTGAGATGTCCCCGCCGGACCGTTGGGCGACGTCATCCCATCATTTGCCTGCGAGTTCCCTTGCTGCCGCATCAATTCCCGCAGATCTGCCGCCGCCTCTTCTGTTAAACTCGTTTTTTCCCTGACGGGATTGCTCTCACGTGCGTGCTGCCCATTCTTTTTGTCATGGCCGCCACCCAAACATCCAACTAGACCATTAACTGGCCGACGTGGCTGGCTAAATGGCCATACGGCTGCTCAACCCATTCACCTTTACACTTTGCAATCAATTCAAAGTAAAATTCATGCAATCTGATGGAAGGAAGGGTCGAGACACTTACCTGCGCGGCTGCACACGATGTTTCGGTTTTTGGACGCTGATGAGTGGATTTACCTGCCGTTGGTGAACTTACACAGGCCCGGAGGTTCATGTTTACAGGCTGCCGCCGATGGATTGGACGCTTTGGTTGCATGTGCCCGCGTTTCATTGCATATGGCCGGCGCTGTGAATGGTATCCACTCTAGCGGGCTTAACTGTTACAGGACTCTCGCGGGATGTCTTCTAACAGTTCTTCCTCCTTTGGTGCATGCTGCATGACGAAGGATCTGGCCTCCCCATCACGCTCCCAGGGCTTTTGGATGACTGAGATGTATGAGATCTCCAGTGTTTTTTCATTTAAAATTTGCTTTTTCTTGAGAACTCATCGATCTACTTTGCTGGTGCAGGTAACTTCGTTGCATGTCGACAAGGATGGTAGGACGAGGTGACAACAATGTGCAAGGGAGATAACAATAGATTGCATGCATCCAAACCGATCCTTAGTCGTTAGATCTCCTCATAAAATGGATTCTGGGCCATTCTGAGCTTCTACAGGAAGTTTCCTGTAGAAATATAGAGCTTCCTGTAGAAAGGTTGCGTTTCCTGTAGAGAGTCTGCACCTTCCTGTAGAAAATCTGCATCTTCCTGTAGAAAATCTGCGTCTTCCTGTAGAAGACTCAAGCTGTAATAAAATTGCACATACCTTGGAGAAAATGAGTATTCCTGGAGGAGGTGCTGGTGAGGTGTCTTGACAGCATGATGAGGACCCTTGGCTTTGAGTTGAGAGGCTTCCTCTCCCCCATAGACACCTGCAACCTGCATGCAATTTTACAATATGAACTTGCTGTCCTTGTCTTTCTTGCTTATTGTTTTTTTCTTTTTTCTTTTTTCTTCTTGAAAGATAACAGGGGAGCCTCAAAGAGGTTTTCACCCTTGCCATCTGCCCTGAGCGCCTCAGAGAGGTTTTCACTCAAGGATCTTTTCAAATCTTTCTCTTTTTTTTTGAAAGACAATAGGGGCGCCTCAATGAGGTTTTCACCCCTACCACCTGCCTTGGGCGCCTCAGAAAGGTTTTCACCCAAGGATCTTTATTATTTATTTATTTATTTATTTTTTTATTTTTTTTTAGATTCTTCAGGGTATGCCCAAAACAGAGGCAGAACCCTTCTCTATGACCAACACTGCCTTCTCCATAGTTTTGATGAACTCTTGTCTTGAGAGAGGATTCCTGTAGATCTTCAATCGATGCCCATTGACAAGCATGGGGATGGCTTCCTCATCAATGGTCTGAATAAGAACAGATCCATTGTCATGACATTTTTCCACTGCATATGGCCCTAGCCATCTGGTTCTCAGCTTCCCCTTGAAATCTTTGTATCTGGAGTCATACAACAAGGCCCAATCTCCCGGCTGAAATTGCTTGTCATGGAGATGTTGGTCATGCCACACCTTTCTCTAAAGTTGAACCACTTCTGAGTGAAGGAGGGCCTGCATTCGGTGCTCATCCAGTCCATTCAGCTACACTAACCTTTCTTGTTGTGCATGGTTGAGATCTAGGTCCAGCTGAGCTGCCATCCTCAAAGTGTTGTATTCAAATTCAATGGACAGCAAAGTTTTCTTCCCATAGACCAGCTCATAAGGTGTAAAGCCGGTTGTGGTCTTCCAAGTGGTGTTGTAAGCCCATGTGGCTTCAACTAGGCAATCTGCCCTGTCCTTTCTGCTGCTGCTCACCACCTTAGTCAAGATCCCTTCTAATGCTCGATTGGTGACTTCCACCTGCCCATTTGCTTGAGGGTGATAGGGGGTGGAAGTCCTATGCTTGATCTTGTGATGAGCTAGTATATCTTCAACCAGGTTGGATGTGAACTGGCTCCCTTGATCGGTGACCAGCTCTCTTGGATAGCCAAACTTATAGAAGATGTTTTCTCTTAGGAACTCGGCCACCTTTTCTTCTGTTGCTGCTTTGATTGCTTTAGTCTCTGCCCACTTTGTCAAGTAGTCAGTACACACAATGATGTAAGACCTTTGCCTCGAAGGAGGGTTGATTGGGCCCACAAAGTCCATACCCCACTTCTCAAATGGCTCAAGAGTCAGCTGAGGTTGGAGAGGCATCTCATCCCTTTGGGTCGGTTTCCCCATTCTTTGGCATTGGTCACACTGGCTGACATATCTTCTGACATCTTGATGAAGTGTGGGCCAATAGTAGCCTGCCTGCAGGATTTTGAAGGCAGTTCTCTTTGCTGCAAAATTTCCTCCACAAGGCCCATCATGACAGGTGAGGAGGATATCAAAGACTTCCTCCTCCCTTACACAATGCCTTAAGATCTGATCGGGGCCAAGCTTGAACAGATTGCCCCCGATCCAAGTAAATGAGGCACTTTTTCTGATGATTCTGCTCTTCTCTCTTGAAGATAGGTGCGGAGGGAACTGTGCTGAAACAAGGTAGTATTCTATATCAGCAAACCATGGAGAGAGTACTGAAATAGAAAACAGATGTTCATCGGGCATCTGGTCATCCACTGTTCCATCCTCATCTGCAGACAAATCCAATCTAGATAAAAAGTCAGCAACAACATTTTCTCTACCTGGTTTGTCAACAATGGTCAAATCAAACTGCTGCAATAAAAGTCACCATCTAATAATACGAGCATTCACATTTGGTTTATTCATTAAATATCTAATTGCAGCATGGTCAGTATGTACAAATGTTTGATAGCCAGTGATATAATGTCGGAACTTGTTCAGTGCATGGACCACAGCCAAGAATTCTTTCTCGGTTACAGTGTAATTCAGCTCAGCTTTGGACAAGTTTTTGCTAACAAAGTAAATGGCATATGGAAGTTTTTGCTCAACTTGTCCTAAAGCTGCACCTATGGCTTTGTTCGAGGCATCAGTGTGGATGTGGAAAGGTAGGGCCCAGTTTGGACCTGTCAGGATTGGGGCTGACACCAACTTGTCCTTCAATTCATTCAAAGCCCTCTAACAATCGTCAGTCCATTTAAAATCCACATCTTTTGCCAACAGGCCAAACAATGGCGAGGCTAGCTTGCTGAAGTCTTTAATGAATCTCCGCTAATATCCTGCTAATCCCAAGAAACTCCGAACATCCCTTACCTTTTGAGGAGGTGGAACCTTCTTGATGAGAGCAATTTTGTTAGGATCCACCTGTAACCCTTGGCAAGAAATGGTATGGCCTAGCACGGTCCCTTCAGTCATTAGGAATTCACATTTTTTAGGACTAAGGGACAAGTTCATCTCAATGCATTTGGTTAGGACTTTTCCCAGATTGGACAATGCTTCCTGGAAGTTGGCCCCATAAGGAGTAAAGTCATCCATATAGATTTCCACTGCATCATGGACTAGCTCCGAGAAGATGCTCAAGACAGCTCTCTGGAAGGTAGCAGGAGCATTGCATAGCCCAAAGGGAAGAACTCGGTAGGCAAAGGTACCCCAAGGAAAAGTGAAGGTGGTCTTATCTTGGTCTTCCGGGCTGATTTGGATCTGGTTGTACCCGCTAAACCCATCCAGGAAAGAGAAGAACTTCTTTCCTGCCAGTCCATCCAACACTTGATCTATGAAAGGTAGAGGGAAATGGTCTTTCTTGGTAGCTTTGTTCAGTTCTCGGTAGTCCACATAGATTCTCCATTTCCCATTTTTCTTGGGAACCAACACCAGAGGGGACACCCATTCTCTATCTGAGATGGGGTAGATGAATCCGGCATCCAACAGTTTTTGCAATTCTTCCTTGACAATGTCCTTAAGGGCTGGATTCATTCTCCTTTGGGGTTGCCTAACCGGTTTACAATCCTCTTTGATGTATATGTGATGGGTACAGATCGAAGGATGGACTCCTTTCATTTCCTTATAGCTCCAAGCAAAAGCATCTAGGTGGCTAGCCAACAGGCTACACAACTCCTTTTCCTGGGAAGGAGATAGGGAGGAGCTGATCTTTAATGCTCTCTCAGGGCCGAACTCCACATTCTTGACTCTGGGAGTGACAGGGTTGGTTGTACAAAGATCCACTAAGGTGCTAGCTTGGGCATCCTCCACCAATTTCTCTAAGGATAGTGCACCGGAAGGTGGATTCTGGATCAAGGTCTCGATCAAGTCATCCTCGGTTGGGGGGTCTCTTCTAGTGGTATCTAGGGTGCACAGAGGTGCTGAGTATACCTCGTCTTCCTCTCCTTCCTCCAACTAGAGTGGTAAGTCATGCTATAAGGAGGGTTGGGTAGGAGGGTATAGGACTAGCTGCTTGGACATAGGACCATTTTTGATGGTCATATTTCCTACACGACAACTTATGTAAGCATCTGCAGTGGCTAACCAAGGCCTTCCCAAAATGAGAGGATATCCAGTAAGCTTTGCCTTTGGTTGCAGAACCAGGAAGTCTGCAGGGTATTCCCAAGAGTCAATAGAGACCAAGACATCCTCCACAATCCCTTCGGGAGTCACGGTGGAGCGATCTGCTAGTTGCAGTACTGTCGAGGTCTTCCTCAAGGAACCCTGAAGATTGAGTTTGAGCATGGTATCCCTGGTCATCACATTAATGGCAGCCCCCAGATCAATCAAGGTGTGAGGTATGATGGTGCCATTGATGTGGACATCTACTACAGGACTTCCAGGATCTAGGTACTTTGGGCATATGACTTGTCCTAACATAAGGTCAGACAGTTGTCCTATGAAATTGATGGTTGAAGCATCTTTCTTCCGCTTGCCTGGGTGTTTGAAACACTTTTCCTTAACCAGTTTGTTGTATATTGGCACATCCTTGATGGCTTGGAGAAGCGGTATTTTCACACACAACTGCTTGAGCTCACCCAGAAGCTCATCCTCCTATGGGTTGGGTTGTGTGGTGGCTGTTAGTCTCTCAGGAAAGGGTGGAATAGCCTTTGGTTCACTTTCTTGTTTATCTTCCTCATCCTCTGGGGGAGGAGGTTGGCGATCTGTAAGAGTCTTTCCAGATCGAAGATTGATCTCCTGGATCTCCACAGCATAGATAGGGCATGAGGTTTCCCCAGTATATACCTACTGCGCCTGTCTATTGTTGGGGTTCGGGTTCGGTTGAGCAGGCATTTGAGGTTGCCTTGGAGGAGCAGGAGGTAAGGGTTGAGGTTGAACAGGTGGTGGAGGCAAAATGGCAGGAGGAGTGTTGTATTGGGGCCTCCACCCCGACTGAGGTGCAT
This sequence comes from Pinus tabuliformis, assembly GCA_031772625.1. Lineage (NCBI taxonomy): Eukaryota > Viridiplantae > Streptophyta > Pinopsida > Pinales > Pinaceae > Pinus > Pinus tabuliformis. The sequence continues at coordinate 1,132,070,606 of CM062809.1, read as the reverse complement.
TCCACTGAGGTTGTGGCTGGGCATGTGAATGATATGAATGAGAAGTAGGCTGAGTAGGGTATTGAGGTGGATAAGACCATGGAGGAGGCATGGACCAGGAAGGATGAGCAGGGGGACCCCAGGAAGGCATAGGAGTCGATTGGTTGGGGCTGTAATAAGCTTGAGGTGCCCCTTGCATTCCCTTCTGATAAGGTCTAGATCCTTGTGGCCTCCTTTGGTTGATGAAATAGAGAGGTTCAGTGGGGGCTTCTGTCCCTTGGTACATGGCTTTAAACCCAGGTAAGGTTGGACACTGATTTGTGGGATGGTCCTCCTCACAAACGAAACACACTTCAACCGAATGCAATGGGCATTCGTTCTTAGGGTGTCTCCTTGTGCACCTAGGGCAGAAGACAACCAAGGCTCTCTCAGCTTCTTCTTTCTTCTGCTGGATCCTGAATGTGTCCAGTTGCATAGCAATGGTCTGTCTCACCTCACTCTTAATATCTTCTAATTGATTTGCAAGCTCATGTTTGGAGAAAGGGACACCAGTTGAGAGGAGGTTTCCTCTACCTCGTTTCCGTGCTACCCTGGAGTGGTTTCTAAACACAGTCTTGATGTCCTCATAAGGCAGTTGGTAAATGTCCCCCCCAGCTAACATGTGAAGGGTATCTAAGAGGTCTTCAGGGACTCCTCGGAGCAGAACCAACTTGAGGGATTCAGGGTCAAGTGTGCACCTGGCCCGCTTATAGCTAAGTTGGAACCTTTCCTCATAATCCTCTAAGGACTCATCATTTCCCATGGTCATCCGAAAGATTTCTCCCTTGGTTTCCTTGGACCTACAGTAATCCCGGTACTTGGTATTGAAAGCTTGCTGCATCTGAGCCCAAGTGGTGATACTATTCCCAGGTAAGCCCATGAACCAGCGTAATGCTGCATCCTTAAGAGTTGAAGGGAAGAGTTTCAGCTTTTGCTCATCTTCAGTATAGTCATAGGTTCTACAAAGGATAGAAAACTCAAACACGAAGGTATCAGGATCTTCAGTGGTCAGTCCATGGAAGTGAGGTAAAGCAGAGGGGCTAATGTTATTCATTTTCATCTCTCCATTGGTCTCTCGGATGGGGAAGGCACCTTCTATTCTCTCATCTTCTCCTCTATTGTCAGCCATAGCTTCAGATGGAGTGGTCTCTAACTCTTCTTCTTCTATAGGATCTTTGTATATCTCAGGATGTTCACCTATAGGTTCTTCTGGGTCACTGTCACCAAAGAAGAGAGAAGGGTGACTCAGTGATGTGGTGGGGGTGTTGGGTAGGAATTTTCCTGATTTATCTCGGTTCCTACGAGGCATGAAATGAAAAAAACTTCTTTTTGATTGCTTTTTATTTTTTTTTCTTGGTACCTGCAAAACTGAAACAGATTGATCTACAACTAACTATCTTACTGAAATAAAGATGCAGAATTGAATTGAAAGCAGGAAAGAACTAATCTACTTACTCAAATGAAATTGCAGGAATGGAAATGCTAGTCTACGCTTGCGGAATTGAAACACTAATCTACGCTTGCAGAATTGAAATGCGGAATTGAAAGGCTATTCTAGGAAAGCAGGAAATGCCAATCTATGAAAGCAGGAAATGCTAATCTATGAAAGCAGGAAATGTTAATCTATGAAAGACGGAAATGTCTATGCTACTTTTGCAGAATGGAAATGAAATAAACTACTCACAGAAGGCAAGAGTAAGAAAATAGAAGAAAAGCAACAATTACTAATACTCTGACGCTTCCCCGGCAACGACGCCAAAAAGGATGGTGGGCTCCAGTATTGTAGCAATAATGCTACAACTCCTGGGGCTTCCTATCTCTAATTTTATCCACCCGGTAGTTCGTACAAACTTGGAAGCGACGGTGCTGTATGCACAAGTAATAGCTCTTGTGACAGCTATCACTTGGTCAGCTGGCACAAGTCCGCTAGGGCTCAAGCCAACTTCTATATGCTCTCAGAAGAAGCTTGCTAAATGATGGACGAAGGCTATCTCAAAGGAAATTAATCTACTTTGCAAAAATGAACTGAAAGCCAACCAAAACATGGAAACCCTAGTAAACCCTAATCTGACTAGCTTAATCTCTATGATGCAATGGTGGGAGTGCAAATGTCTAAGAATGATTCCATTACCTCTAGTGATATGAAATGCATGAACTTAAACTACTTTAATTGAAAAGAACATTGTTTTTGTATTTTTGCTTAAATGGTTGGAGTGATTATGATTTTGTTTCTTATTAGGGTTTGGCTGTGCAGAGGTGGTTTGAAGGGAAGGAAAGCTTGGGAAAGGTCAGGGGGGCTAGGAGAGGTCCCAGGGGATCCCTAGCATTAGTCCACAGAAGTCCACAACGTTCAGGTGCTCGGCAACCGAGTTTGCAGGCTTCTACAGGATGTCTGCAGGGGATCCTACAGGAAACTCAGGAATTCTACAGGAAGTCTACTAACTTCTACAGGATGTTCTACCATGGGAGTTTTGGGTGATGGTGAAGTGATGGAGCGGTATGGGTGGATAGGTAAGATAGAGATGGAGCTTGTGATGGCTCAGGGGAAGAGAAATAAGATGGAGAAAGAGTGCATGAAGTTGGTTGGTGGATAGAAGGATGAAAGCAACGAAAGGTCAAGAAAATGGAGCTACGTGGACAATATAAGAGTTGGAAGGTAAACGAGCTGAACAGAGGTCAAGTAGGTGGCTTTAGGCGTGGTTAAGAAGAAGAAGAAGGAAATGGAATGATGCTGAGCAGTGTAAATAAAACAAATTGCTTGTCTTGCACCAAAAACGAGAATTCATTAACCTGTGCTACCTGTGCTATTAAACAAATGAACAACAATGTAAATCATGAAGAGAAGTCGTGCATGGAGTTGGAATGAAGAAGTATGGTTCAATATCAAAGTGCATGGATGGATCTACAATTAAAATGACTATGTTGCAGCTTGCATGAAAGTAAAAAGACTGCGTTTTTTTTAGTGGTTGGTACAGGCTGCACCCCAATCTCTAAACAGAGATGGCAGTGAAGGCACTATCAACCTTTCCTTGGAGCTCCAATGAATTACAATCCTCCTATTCTAATCTAAGCAACTGAAAGCGATTTAACCATAAGCTAATCCTACTCAATCTCATTAAAGAAATCAAATCAGCAGACTGTAAATTCTAAATGCATGTCAAAACAGAGGAAATAAAGTGCTGCAAAGAAACAAATAACAATACAAGGAAGAGGAGGTCTATTGCTCTCAGGTTGGGCCCTGTTAACACCCAGGTTGTTCCCTATGACTCCCAAGGGAATACGGCCGGGGTAACCACTAACCAATCTTTGGATCACAGTTTCTAGCCAAACTGTAATCAGAGAGGGCTCTCTGTTTATGATTTGTCTTTGTTATGATGGTGTTTTAGGCTAGCTATTATGCTCGGGTTTTGGTTTATGTTTGGTTGAAGGATTTCTTTCAGGTCTTATGATGTAGTGTTTAGATAGTGAAATACCATTGGGCAATGGAGTCTGGAGCTGTGAAATGACTTGATATACAGGATTGGTGTTGTTCAAACTGCAGGGCCTATTGTGTATCTTAGACAAACAAAATTAGCTTAAATGGTGATGTATGTCAACCAATAGAAAGCAATTAAGAATTTTCTATTAAGTTTGTGAAGTGAAGGTGAACACACTGCACAGGAGCATAACTTGAATTCCTGTGACAAAGGCCACTGTGAAAGGTGTATTCTGAAAGTGCAGCAATTAAGAATTACACTTATCTAGATTACAACTGAAGAAAACATTCATAAACAACACAGATTGAACTCAGGGTACTCAGTGAATAAATCCTGGAAGTTATTCTTTTTCCTTGTTGCTTAGTATTGAAAATTAGATAACATATATGGATTTTTAACAAAACAAATAATTAACAAAGAGAGTTACAGAGACTTATTGTATGGTGAAATACACAGGAATCCAGCAGTCATCAACATACACCAGAACGCATTCAACACTTCAGAAATCCGAGAAATTCCATCACTTTCTTTATTAGACTTCAGAAAGGATTACAGTATAAGAATTTCTTTAGGAGAAATCAACAACAACCCTTGCAAGCTCATGCGAAGGGTGCTTTATAGCAATGCTTATACAAAATATCTCAGGTATTGAGTCATCTGAGAGAGAAAATATCTTCATAAATGCGTACAGAAAGTAGGAAAAGAAGTTATTGCACTTTGAATGCAGCATAAATGCTCTTTATGTCTGTCAGAGGGTAATTTGACCTTTGGAGGTCATTGAGTCGGTTGAGCCGTTTTGCTTTAACGCTGAATGACGCGTCTTTATTTCTTGCTGCGCTGTATTTTCTCGGCCCTGCCACCTATAGTCTTCTATTTCTGCTTTGTTGGCCGATGCATCTGCTGAGTTGGCTCAGCTTTAATTCAAAATGCACGCTGATTTTGTTGAACTGTGTTCTGCATGACAACTGATACTCTTTAAGAAACAAAATTGTTAAGTGGCTCCCTGTTTACAAAATCTTCTGTATTGCATGTGTCCACCATTCCTGCGTAGGGAGTTGATGCCTGAGAATAGCATCCATTGTCTCCTCTGCCTCTGTGTATTTGAAGAAATTGGGAGCCACCCCAAACAGGTGATTGATCTCATTCATTATAAAAAACAGATTCTCGACTCTGTTGTAAAGAGACTGTCCTGTGGCTGGCCCTGTTTCTTCTACAGTGCTGGGCTTATCATTGATCTAGCTAGTGGCAAATGTATTGACCCTTTTAGCATATTGGTCATGTGTGAATAATCTCCCTGCGCTGTTCAGTAAGCCAGGGAGTCCTCTGCTTTCTAACACTTGAAACTTTTCTAAAAACTTGTTCACCTCAGTCTGCATATCCTGGGTTCTTCTCTCCAAGGTCTGCACAAAGTTTCTCAGTGTGAGAACCATTTTGACCATTTGGATAGTGTCAGTTCTGTTTGTAATTCCCATGGTAGCTAACTGGGAACTTGTTCTATGGTTTAGTACATTGATCATTCTAGTGGCCACTTCAGGCATATTGCTCAATTGAGTTCTTGATCTGTGAATCTCCCTTTGTGCCTTTGGGATGAGCTCTAGTTGCTCATGGATAGTTTCAATGTATGGCCATTGCTCATTGATAGATTGACCAATGTTAGCCCATAGCACTATTTTCAATTCAGCCACCACTTTATCCAACTTGAGCTCATTCTCTAGCTCTTTTATTTTGTTTTTTAGGGCTTTCACCTCCCTTTCTTTCTCTGCCACAGTTTGTTTGGATTTATCATATCTATCATTGATTTTAGCCAAAGATTCTTTGGCTGAATTGAGCTCCAGCATTTGGGCTTCCAGGACTTGAATTTCATTTTGGAGTTTCTGCATATCCAGACTATGAGTCTGTTCTGTTGCTGGTGCAGTTGTTGATGTAGTTGGTGCTGTAGTTGGTGCTGTAGGCCCCGTTTGCTGAGGAGGAGGGGCAGTTGTTGGAGCAGCTTCTTCAAGATTGATTATTTCAGGAGGAGGCTGGGAGGTTTGACCCTCTTCTTTTTGTTTCAATGCTGCCTGTAGTGCTGCCTTTGCAGCCTCTGATTCTCCTAGTTTGTCTTGAGTCCGGATTAGCTCCTTGTATAGAGATATCAACAAGGTTGTGGCCTCTTGATCATGCCTTTGCTGGGCCACATCGTCTGTTTGAGGGTGGATTGTGGCAGGGAGTGTTATAGCTCCAAATATCACTCTTATGATTTGTGATGCTGCACTTATGGCCTAGGGCAACCCCTCCTTCCAGACCTGGTCCAAAAATTTAAAAAACAGTGTTTTATTCCCTATACGCGACTTTGCCCTGTGTTAAACGCGTGTACACGCGGGTCTGTCATACCCAACCCGCGTGTATCTATTAAAACACTTAAAAAAAATATAATTTCCTCTTTTTCGGGCGGTGATCGCGGGTTTACCTGCTGGATCACCTGTTAGTGCCCGTGGCCCAACTGTTCCCAACCAACTCCTAACTAAAAAACTACTTTGGAGAGGGTATAAAAAGACATCAAAGGGAAGGCCAAGGGGAGAGAGAAAGGAGAGCAAGATTATTATGCTGAGATTTTTCCCTTAGACCAGGTCTGAAGTCCTTGGTGCATTCTGCACTTCCCCCATTTTGCATAGGAAACCCTTGTTTCCATGTGTATTGGTGATCATTCATCCTTGACATCATCATTGAGTAAGACTTGGAAGGAGCTCTTGTTGAGAGGCTTGAGGCTGGAACGAATCCGGGAGGAAGCTTGCTTGGAGCCTGCTGAAGGTGTTCAGGTGATATCTTTCCGATATATGTACTTTATCTGCCTTTATATATAAAGAAACACGTCTTTGTTCCCGAATAATCTTTCTTTATGCTTATGAGATTCTTGTGTTGAATTCTTATGAAAGTGGTTACTTAAAGATTTTTTATAACTAACTTTATAGCATAAAGATGATTTATACATAAACTTCTATACATGTACTATTGTGTTCTTTGATTTGTTTGTCTTGCAGGTCAAAGAAAGAAGAAGGGAACTCCAAGAAGGGTTTGCACCCTAACGGTCTTCTCGAACGTAGGACCTTAGGTATGTACCCTAAACATTAGGATTTGCTTAAAAGTAAAAAAGATGGCTGTGTGTGTGTGTTTCTTTGAATAAGCAATTTTCAGTCTGGTAGAGTCTTAGCCCAAAGGACCCTAGGGGTACTTTCCCTTCAACCAGAATTGGCGACTCCACTAGGGACAACACTCTTGTTGTTCCTAGTTTGGGTAGTCCTCAAGCCAATCAAGGCTCAGTCCCTCTGTTTGTTGGTTCTGACTGTCTGATATTTTCTTGAACTCCAAGCTTTTCCAGTTTTTCAGTTTGTGTTTTTATTTTTCTTGAAAGACTTCATATACGCACTTTTTCTGGATTACAGAAGCGTATATACGCAAGTTGCACTAAGTAAACCCGCGTATACGCAGGTTTCCTTAGTTACAGTCGCGTATACACGCATTCTACAAATAATTGCAGGCGCGTATATCACATAATTTTCAAGATTTATAATTTTTCTTTTGCTGAATGTCTGTCTGGTGGTTTGGGTCAGTTTAAAACAGTCAATTCCCAGTGACAGTTCTCTGTTTAGCAGGGGGCATCTTGTTTTCGAACTCTCTCTAGTTATAAGGAGTGCTAGTCTTGTTTTTCGTTGATTGCAAGCGTCATTGATTTTTGACACACAAGATTTCTGTTTAAGAATCTTGATTGCTCTGTTTCGGCAGAGTGGAAAGATTGTCTTCAAATCTTTGTGTCCATTTTGTTTTCATGACATTTGTGTTTTCTTAACGAAATCATTTTTATGACCATTTACTCCTTTGTTTCGGGAAATTTGTTTGTTACCAGTTTCTTGAAACTTGTCTTTTGATATTTTGGACTCTCATTGCTGCTTTTGATTGTCAAAAGCGTTTTCGAACACATTTTATTTTTGTTGAGTTTTCATCATTTGAAAGGTGTCAATTCACAAAAGTGTTTGGTGGCTTGTTTATCAATCATTAGTGTCAGTATTTTTGAGAGTTTTGCTTTGAAAAAGACTTTTTGGTTTGATTGAAAGAAAATCTTTTGAAAGTTTTTGAGTTTCGCTTTCTTAAACTTGCTTCTCATTTGATTTCCTTTTTTGCGAAGTGAAAGTGCTTTGTTTTTATCTTAAAACTTGTTTTTATTGTTTGGACGAAATGATTAGTAACAAATCATCTTCTATCTAAGCATTTCAGTGGCAAGACAAAATTTGGTAAAGCAGCAACTTTCCTTCTTTGTTTTTAGAGTAGTCTTTGAATCGTGCATCCACATTTAGTTCTTGCATTAGGGAAAGATTTGCATCTCTTTTTAGGCATATTTAGTTTTGTTAGTTTTTGTGAGTGTGGAGTCTGAAAAGAAAAAGGAAAATTTTTTGTTTATATTACAAGTGCCTTCTGAACCTCATAGAAATTGCTATTCATCGAAAACAAAAGTGCATATGCATGTAGCTAAGTTTTATTAATTTCTTTTGCGTCCATAAAACACCACAAGTTTCACCTCCATTACCTTTGACTTAAAGAACAGCCTAATAAAATCAAGCGCTTAATTAAAATCCACTAGAACTTTTTGTTTTAGTTATTACACCAACAAGTTTAGGATTTTAGGGCCTTGGATTAGGCGAGTGGAGAGTTAACTCTCCAAGGCCACACAAAACGTCAAACATAAGAGTCTGATTAAAGAGAGTAAATCCAATAGCGTTAGGAAGACCAGGAAAGCTCCGGATCTGGGAGTTAAGCACGAGGGTCTGTGAAGACAGGGAAGAGAGATACCCCCTCTCCTACTTGTCCGAACTTACCTCACGACTGTTCCGCCTGGCTTCTGTGACGAGTTGGTACCCATAGTTGCCTCTCCTAGGGATCTGCATAGGTGGCTGCGGAGGGGAATCCCGTGGCACCTGAGGTCGACGTTGTATCACTCTCAACAGTACTTCCGGAGGGCACCCTTGCGAAGCTTGGGGGCTTGCACCGGCGCAGACTGTTGTTAGGAGGTCAGCGTAACTTCCTCTGATACCTTCGCTGATAGGACTGGGCCCTCATCATCCCAGACTATCCTCGGAAGGCCCTTTGATTCACTTTCTCGTATTTTGGTGTCCGGTCTCAATCACCCGGAGCGGAAATACTTGAAAGTTGTTTGACTGGCTGTATCTTTAGGAACTTTATACTGTGTGCTCTGTGCTCCTAGTCGGCTTAGCTTTTAATTTTTTGAGTCTTTAGTTAGATCTTAACAAAAAATTCAAAGTGGCTGACCGGTCTCCAAGACGGTCTCGAAGACTTCGTGGTCTCTCGCCACCTAGTTTAGAGCCTTCTCCTAGAAGGCGCAGAGGGAATACTACCGGTGGGGTCCGTCCCACGCCGGTTGACGCATCGGGGATTGATCCTCCTCTCGGGGATATTAGCGGCCAAGCAAGGCCTGGTACTTTTGAACAAGAGAGGGACACTCCAGTCTTTTCTCAAGTTCGCTTTCAAGCGGAGAATAACGTAGAGGTAGAAGAACTTTCAGAATCATTAGTGATTCCAAATTCTCCACTACCATCTAGTTATCCAGACGTATTGCAATACGTTGGGCCTCCATTATATAGATCAGCGAGTCCAGGTTACGCTACGCGCTTACCATTTATAATCACTACTGGAAGCATGGCTTCCACGAGTGCTGCAACTATGCAAACCCCAACATCGGTGCAAGGGGGAGGAACCATTTCCATCCCCTCCGCTTCCTTGTTCGGATCATTTGCTAGCACATCTTTGGTTGGGTCTACCTCCATTCCGTCCACGAGTGGAAATGCCCAAACCAATGCTTTTGGTACTGGTTCCTTCCTTTTTGGCACCCAATCACAGGGTATTCCGTCAGTTCCGTTCAGTGCCGCTACGTCCATGATGGGCGGATCGGCTTCATTTCAGGGTTTTCCTTTTGGAAGTGGTCATATCCCACATTCCAACCCAACGGTAGGATCCATGCCTTTTTCTTTAATAGGACAAAGCAGCAATCCTTTCCAAGGTTGGAATAACCCTGGGGTTAGTAACGCAGGAACTGCGAATCCAGTCATTGGCCAACAAGGAAGTAGGCCGTATTCCACGGTTAGCATGTTTCAAAGTATTCCTCCCCTCGCTTCGGCTTGGAACCCATATCAGGGGTTATCAACTCCTTACAATTCTTTAGGAGGAAACTTCGCAAGCTATGGAGCTTATACGGCAGGAGTTGGTCAAACTCCGAATTTTGCTGGACCACAAGGCTTGCCTTTTGGTTCAGCTGGTTCTATTGGTCACTTGGGGCAGCCTGGTGCCTCTCAAATCCCAGGACAATCTTTTCAGAACTTTGGGAGTTCTGCCCAGTCTGGGTGGAATCCCCTAGGTCCTCCTAGGCTTCCATTTCTGGCAACGTTAAACTTGCCAGATCTCACTAAGCTAACGAACGACCCTATCAGATACAATCCGGCCTGGCCTCCGGTCCCAACCAAACTCCCTTCGGACATACCAAAATTCGAAGGGAAGAGTGGTGAAGATCCGGGCGATCATGTAACCACATTCCATTTGTGGTGCTCATCTAACTCCCTCATCGAAGATTCGGTTAGGTTGAGACTCTTTCAGCGCACCTTGACTGGTAATGCGGCTAAATGGTACATAGAGTTGCCAGGGGGCAGCTTTACATCGTTCGCTGACTTAGCCAATATCTTCTTGAATCACTTCCAGTTGCCTGTCCGCTATGATGCCGGAACTGAACTTCTGGCTACCTTTCGGCAGGATAAGGCAACCCACATTTCTGATCACATACAGGAATGGAGACGGAGAAAAAGGCTCATTAAAGCCGAAATCCCTCCGGAGTACCGTCTAGAGTGGTTTTTGAAGTCTTTGCAACCTGAGATCTCCAAGGATGTCTCCATGTCTGGGGTCTATTATGAGGAGCAAGCCATTTTCAGGGCCCAGCAATTAGAACTGATCTACTCTCAGTCTGGGATCCTCCAAAAGTACTTGCCAGATGCTCCTGGATCTAAGGTTGATTTAGCTAAGCCAAAGCCAGGTCCTCACGCAGATGGTATCGTGGGGTCAGTAGACTCGACTACAGTGAACTTGTTGAATCAATTGCAGCAGTTGTCATTACAAACTGCTCCTAACAACCAAGTCACAATGTCTAATCCTCAAGCTTCCCAAAATTCTTCCATTAATGCCGTCCAATCCGATAACCCCAAAGGAAATCAAAATTCCGATGGAAAAAAGAAAGGACGTGGTAAGAAGAAGAATCAGGATGGGAAGCCCGATGCAAATAAATCCGGCAACAACGCTGGTGGTGGTGGAAATGAGTCGAGAAAGAAAGTTAAGTTTCCTTGCAAGTTATGCAAAGGAGACCATCTAACTCATCTCTGCCCTAGAATTGAAGACACTCAGCGCTTGTTAGGACAGCAAGGGACTTCTAGTTCGCAAGCTGTGTTAACTAACCCGTTTCCCCAAGGGCAGCAACTTCTTGCTGGCGCAAGTTCGAACCTTGGTACCTCCGCAGGGGGCAACCAGGAAGGGGACAAGTCATCGAATGTATTCATGATGGGTGCTCACGCTAATGTGGCCACGCGGTCACGCGATTATGGTGAAGGTGAAAATTCTAAGGGTAAATCAGTTCCCGAAACTAACAACCCACTTCATATTGAGCGACCTTCTGTTGAGACTATACCTCGAGTGCCGAAAGGTTCAGCTAAACGCGCGACTATCAACCCTAATATTAGGGCAGCCCAGAATTACTCCATTGTCGAGGATCTGGCTCAGAGTCCATGTGCTATGTCCGCGTTAGAGGTTCTCCAGACATGTCCTACTCAACGAAGTACCTTGCTATCGGCAATGGGGGCAGTAGATCCAAGTAATTCCTTAGCTCTCTCTTTTGATATGAGTAATGTCAAAAAGAGACTTCCTCATCACATGGCTTTCCAGATAAAGTCTACCTACCAGAAAACCAATATTTTCCGGACGGTTGTAGATGAGGGAGCTTCCACGTGTGTCATGTCTATGTCATGCTGGAAGGCCATTGGATCACCGACGGTTGTTCCTTCGCCCACCCTATTGACAACATTTGATGGTCACTCTCATAGGCCATACGGGATTATCCCGGCCTTTCCTATATGTGTTGGAGGAAAGGTCGTTAATATTGAAGTAGAGGTCATAGACGCTAACCTGGATTATAATCTCCTATTAGGAAGGAACTGGGTATACGAGATGGATGCCGTTGTTTCGACTCTGTTTCGTGTCATTTGCTTTCCTTATGAGGGGAAAATCGTTAAGGTTGACCAATTGGACTATTGTCCAGCTGATCCTCAAGCAAACTCTGACTCTACCATTCCTTTAGTGGGTAACCCCCGTCTGCCTATTGAGAGTCTAGGAGTCGGGATGTACTCTTCATTGATGGGTACGTTTAACCTTCCCCCTCCTACAGCTGGTATAGATACAATTTCATCCTCCAGAGATCCTTTACGGAGAGAGTTTGTTCAAACTCCTTATTCATCGAATCCTGGAACCTTAGCTTCATCTGTGACCACATCAGGTGACGACAAGGTGGGTGAAATAGAATCTCTTATGTCTGCAGCAGAACCTAGATGTGAATCTATCGATAACTCTGTAGATAACCATTCTACTATTTCCTCTGGGAAAGAAATAGATGGTGATGTGGCTCATTTTCGGACCCTTGATTCCACCTCTGCATCGGATTGCTAGGATATTGTTTTTCCATCGGATGAAGCGATATTCGAAGCAATGACGGCCGTAGATCGACCTTTGGAAGATTTACATCGTCGGTTATACTTTCATTCCCCTGTGCATGAAGTAGAATCTCGGTCCTCCAGTTCGACTAGTGATGTTTGTACGGTCCCTTTGGCTCCGACACATTTATTTGCCGAAGAGAGTATATTGATTGGTTCGATCGTCGTACCTATAAACATCCCTAGGAGTCAGTTGGCGGAGCCCCCTGACGGGCTCTACCTCAAGAAGTGCTTTGCTTAGCTTTGCCAGGCAATGGCTTCTTTGTATTTTATGTATATTTGTACATATCTTATCGAGCGTTTTCTGATATCAGCACTTTTGGTCTGCTTTGGCAGGTGTTGATGGATGATTTGGTTTATTTTGGATTCGCCGATGGTGCTAGTCGGCACACTCGGAATCTTGCTTCCGCAGCTTGGGTACTTTATTACCCAACTGGTCAGTTGATGACATCGAGAGGCGTGTGTATCGGTCCTGCTTCAAACAATATGGCCGAGTATACAGCTGTTATCAATTTATTATCCGAGGCAATCTCTTATGGGATCAACTCGTTGGTAGTATATCTTGATTCTCAATTGATAGTGTCTCAGTTAAATAACATTTATCGGGTTAGAGATCCATCATTATATCGCCAATATTTAAGGGTGAGGTTGTTGCAAAGATCATTTATTTACATTAATTATTTGCACATTCCAAGATCTCAAAATTGGTTAGCTGATTCTATCGCTAATCAAGCATTAGACTGGCATATCAATCATTCATCATCATAAAATCATGCATCAAAAAGTCAAACTGTATATATATATATCGCAAAGCGTCTCGAGTGTACATATGTGTGTCCAAAATATACAAAATTGGGACTCAAATGCCCATAATCATGTCAGGCATATCTAATGCCTCGGCTCTGGATGAGCAGCTAAATAACTAACTATAGCAGTGGCCACGCGCCGAAAGACGCGAACCCAGTCACGTGGCATCCCAACCACATGACGCTGCATATCTGGAGGAAGGTCCTCTATCTCGGCCATCGGTACTTGGTAGCTCAATCTCGCCAAGTGTCGCTGGACGTTGTTGAGCGTCCTTTCCGCATTCGCAGCCTCCTCTTCGGCTCCTCGGCCACGCCGTCCATGCCGTGGGAATCCATCTGGTCGCACAGGCCCAATGTCTGGAACATGATCATCATATCAGTCATTTGAATCTCATAAAAAAAAATATATTTTTCAAAGTTCATCATTATACTTGAAAAATCCTAAAAATCATAAAATCATAAAAATCAAAAAAATCTTACCGATCTCGCCCCATGCTGCATCTGGTGGCAACACTAGGTCAGGATCTCCTCGGAAATCCAGTCCAGCATAGGGGTAGTCATCTATGGCGATGATCTGTTGCTCCCACCAAGCAAAAAAGTCGTCGTCGAATGCATTCCTGGGCACTTCCCCACCCCCAGACGTTTCATCAAGTTAGCCCACCGGCCCATACGTGGATCACGTGGACTACTGATGGGAACTGCTACCCTGGGGCGGAGTGCGGGAACCTTCTCGAAGAAAAACGTGCATAAAATGGTTCCGTACCCAAAGTTCTTGGTCTGTCCCTTCCTGATAGAAGCAAGCTGCTCCTTCATGTTGGCAAGTAGAGGAGTACACCAGTCAAACACCGTGGTGAGATAGTCCACTGCTACGCTCATGTTTACCCGTGATGCCTGATGTAGCGAAGATGATCCGTTCACTCGAGCTATGGTGAACAAGATTATCCGCAGTGACAAACTCGCCACGTGTGGGATCGAGATCTGACTCCCGACCTTCCGATGACCTGGGCAGTAAAGTTGTACATAGTCGTCTACACTGAGACTATTCCGGGTCCTGCCCCGGGAGTGTACTACCTCTCCCCTTCGGGAAAGGCCCGTGATGAAATATATATCTTCCACTTCTATCCTGAGTGGCATCTGATCAATCATAAAGGCTTCTTCCTCGACATCCCAATAATCAATAAGTCTCTCGAGCAGACGTACATTTGCTTTCATATTCGGCAACTTAAAGAATTTTAACAATCCACATCCCCGTAAGGCATCTAATGCCTCATCATTGTCCATAACTTCATTATCTACAGCTGAGTGCTCTCTTTCACGCCATGTGAGAGTCATCCTGGAAGAAAAAATCATTTTCATCCATTAGTTTTATGTATAAAAATTTTTCGCTGCGCACACGCGGTTTACCCTATACACAGTTGCGTGTAGGGCCGTCGTATACGCGATTTATATACATCCAACCCGCGTGTACGCCGCAGAGCGATTTTTTGCAAAAATCTAACGGTGAAACATTAATTAAACTTCCTAAAAACTATCACAATTGATTGCAAGACAAGTTTAGTGCTTACCTGGAAGTTTTCGGCAAGTTTGAACGGTGGAATAAGTCACGGGGAAAGTTTGCTTCTTTTGCTCCACAATTTGCTCTCCAAGTCAAACGGTGAAAATGGTAAGTCCAAAATTTCTTTTTATAAGTTTTGAAAATGCAAAATTTTTTCAAAATTTTATTTTGTTTGGTTTCATGTCACTTTTAACTTGGGAGCTTGGAATGTCGAGATTGAGTTGTTTTTCAGGACATTTTTGGACATTTTTCGACGGTTCGAGACGGTTCCATGACTGCTGACCCGTCATGGCAGGTATCGTGTTCTCACTGGCATATAGGTTAGGGACACCATTTTTCCGTTGCATTATGCATACTAGCCTCCATTTGACCGATACATCTGCCGTAGGGTCGACCCCATCATGTTATGGTTCGCAAGCCATTTTCACTCGCCGATTCTTTAAATCATGACATGATGGTAGAGCCATCCTTTTACATGGGCATCTTAGTTAGCACCTCACTGACATTTGTTGCCCATGCTGCTTCGTTTTGAGTAGGCTCGGGAGTCCTCTGTAGTCCCACCATGACTTATGCGTTGAAGACTCATTCTTCTTTGCTTCTTCGCTTCGTTCTGGCCTTATACCCTAGAGGCTCCTATGTGTGTTGAGTTGTACTTCTGCATTGCATGTTGACCATTTGCACCTTTTGGCCTATAGCCGGCTTCACTTGGACTCGTGTTTAAGCCCACTCTTGACCATGACGTCTGCAAAATCAACCTTGCATACCCTTGACCTCTGCAGCTTGACATACCCAGACCCGTGGAAGGGACATACCTTTGAGTGTCACTGACCAGTTTTTCACCTCCCTGCATTGAGCATAGGAACGTTCCTTTCCCAGGAACTAGATCATCTGTTTCACCAACACTCGTTCTTTCCACTATACCATAGCATTCTTTTATTCTTTTTCCGGCTTATCAGAAAAAGACAAAAAAATTAAATATTCCAAAAAGAGCGGGAACAGGGACATTATTTCCATTTATTGTTGGCAGCTAGAGTCAGTCGTGTCGCCCTTGAACAAAGCACTCAAAACAAAGTCTCCTCCGCATGGGTGGGATCTAGTTTGACTTAGGTGAGCCATAACCTTGTTATCGAGTCAGTTCTCCCCCGATTGGTTATCTCTTCCAATCATATGGAGGGTTCGTTTGTGCCTCCTGCATGACGAACTTATACAGATTCATTATATGTTGCCACATAGTCACATTGAGTCGTGCTTTTGTTCAAGGGAAGTTAGCCTGAGTCGGCCTTTCTGCGGTGTCTCTTGACTCATTTTTCAGTCGGCCATCCCTGGTTGTCAGTGTCATGTCTATCATCACATCAGTTATATTGGTCCTTCACTCGTGCCGGTTTGAGAAGGTCCCCATTGACTTCTTGCTGGCGGGTTTTGTCCTTATCGACGACGACACATTGCTCTGAGGGCAGACCTAGAGACCGCACCCTGGCCCTATTTTCATTATTGATAGGTCACCTTGTGCTCAGCATTGATCAGTATCATGGGTCTTTGACTGAGTGGTTTCCCTTGTGTTCGACATCAGCATACATTATCACACATTGGGATTCGTGCAGTACCTTGGTTTCCATTTGACCCTATTGGTGGATACCTCGCCTCTGTGTCAGCTTTCATTATTGGTTGGTTCAGAGGGTTTCTGCCGTGCGCTAGCCACATCTTGTGTACGCCGGAAACGTACTTCGGTTGGGTTACTACATCTTTTTCGTCCGATTCCTTCCACATTATTGGCCTACGGGTTACACTCGCGCTAGATTGATGGAGGATGCCTTAATGCCTTCCTTCTAGCGGATCTTTCCCTATCGACTCCGACTCATTGCTCTGGGGCAAAGATCTAGAGTCCATTTGGCAGTACCTTGGGGTTTGCAGTCATTAGTGGCAGATTCCTCGCTATCGACAGTGGGAAACCATCATTGTCTCCTGATTGATAGATTCTTACAGGTGTTCGACTTCAGCTCATCTATTCACACTTGTTAGATTGTACTGGGTACCTTGACGCTCATTATCATTATCGGTGAGAAGTCTCGCGTTTGTTAACGGTATACATCAATGACCGGTAATCAAACGATTTCTCACATGGTCGACTTCAGATCATTTATTCCCATGGTGTAGAAATGTACCACGGCGGTCGGTGAAGACCTCAGGTTGTATCAGCATTCATTGGTTCACTTGACAGTTGCTCCTGTTGCTGCTAGTTGATACCACTCCACCTTATATGTTGCAGTCAGTCATGGCGACATTCTATATGCTGGCACCTGAGTTTGCAGTGTAGTACCATCCTATTCCATCATGTTCAGTTGGTACCTTATGGGATCAGTCTTTGATTTCAGTGATCCGTTGCATCTTTCAGCATCATTGACAGTTTTATATGTGATATTCAGACATGTACTTACTCATTATGATCAGATGATCCATTATGTATTTTACAATCATTTATACTTAGTGGATCCGCTTGTACTTGATATGCGGACATGCTTTACTTTTCCTGAGCATGGGTATGCCCGCCTCAGACAGTGTTTCTTTCTGATCTCCTTTCGGTGGCTTGGCAGGCTGAATTCTGGTGAAGTCCTCCTCGGTTTTTCGGCAGAGTTCCTTTCCTTGTACTTACTTAATATATTTCGGCCATCATGTTCCCCTTCTGACCTCATACATTAGGGGGCATCTGTTATAGCTCCAAATCTCACTCTTATGATTTGTGATGCTGCACTTATGGCCTAGGGCAACCCCTCCTTCCAGACCTGGTCCAAAAATTTAAAAAACAGTGTTTTATTCCCTATACGCGACTTTGCCCTGTGTTAAACGCGTGTACACGCGGGTCTGTCATACCCAACCCGCGTGTATCTATTAAAACACTTAAAAAAAATATAATTTCCTCTTTTTCGGGCGGTGATCGCGGGTTTACCTGCTGGATCACCTGTTAGTGCCCGTGGCCCAACTGTTCCCAACCAACTCCTAACTAAAAAACTACTTTGGAGAGGGTATAAAAAGACATCAAAGGGAAGGCCAAGGGAGAGAGAAAGGAGAGCAAGATTATTATGCTGAGATTTTTCCCTTAGACCAGGTCTGAAGTCCTTGGTGCATTCTGCACTTCCCCCATTTTGCATAGGAAACCCTTGTTTCCATGTGTATTGGTGATCATTCATCCTTGACATCATCATTGAGTAAGACTTGGAAGGAGCTCTTGTTGAGAGGCTTGAGGCTGGAACGAATCCGGGAGGAAGCTTGCTTGGAGCCTGCTGAAGGTGTTCAGGTGATATCTTTCCGATATATGTACTTTATCTGCCTTTATATATAAAGAAACACGTCTTTGTTCCCGAATAATCTTTCTTTATGCTTATGAGATTCTTGTGTTGAATTCTTATGAAAGTGGTTACTTAAAGATTTTTTATAACTAACTTTATAGCATAAAGATGATTTATACATAAACTTCTATACATGTACTGTTGTGTTCTTTGATTTGTTTGTCTTGCAGGTCAAAGAAAGAAGAAGGGAACTCCAAGAAGGGTTTGCACCCTAACGGTCTTCTCGAACGTAGGACCTTAGGTATGTACCCTAAACATTAGGATTTTCTTAAAAGTAAAAAAGATGGCTGTGTGTGTGTGTTTCTTTGAATAAGCAATTTTCAGTCTGGTAGAGTCTTAGCCCAAAGGACCCTAGGGGTACTTTCCCTTCAACCAGGGAGTTTTATCTTTCTCCTCAATGCTGCCATGTCAGCATCCCTTAACTTCAATATCTCTTGGATCCCTTTGATATCTTTGGGATCATGTCCAATCTCAATGATTATTTCTTCTAAGGACCTTATTCTGTTGTCCTTTGCCTGGGATGATGCCCTCTCTAATTCCAGTTGAGAGGCTGTATTATTGAGGCTATTTTGCAGCCTATAGTTATCCAAGGTCTGGTCTGCCAGAGAAGCATAGACCGTCTCACCCGTTTGCTTGTGCAGTTCTATTTTTTCCATTGGGTGGATATCCTTGGCAAGGACTTCCAAGTTAGTCCTTAAATAATCAGAGGCAGTTTGGGGCTGTACTCTTGTTGGCATGAAATGAATCATGATCATTTTGCCTCCCTGCACATCATATGCAGACATGAGTCTTTGCTGATTGGTGGGAGCCATGTTTAGCAGATGGTTGTACAACTGTCTTTTGATGGGCTCATTTCTCATCTTAATATCGATGAACTGTTGTTTAATACTAGGCCCACCTTCCCTTTGCTGCCTAGAGGAACTTACTTCTCCTCCCATTGCCCTATCCTGTTCCTGTTGAAAGGAACTTGCTGATGTTTCCCTGCTGGGTGGGGCCATACCCAGCGGCTGCCCTATTGGCATCTCTTCCTCTGAAAGAGGATTGATTCTCTGCCTCTTCTCCCCATGAGTTGCTGACGTTGTAAGGGGAGTTTCTCTGTCCCTTTTCCTGCTTGTGTCCTCCTTTTGTGGAGTCTGAAGTGTAGATGCCTCAGCTGAAGTCTCTTGCCTTGGAGGCTCATTTTGTTCAGTGGATTTAGGGACTTCCACTGTTTGCTTTTGTTGGGCAGGCTGTTCCTGCCTTTGTTCTTTTTGTTGTTGTTGCTCCTCTTGCTGCTGCCCTTCACCCTGCTGCTCCATCTCTTCTTGTTGCTGCACTAGGGTTTCCATTTCCTCTTCGGTCATAGGAGGTGGCTGTTCCACCTGCTTTTCTTTGCCCTTGTTGATTGTCTGTGGAGGATTCATGTCAGCTTGAGGATGCTTTGTTGAGGACGAGGCAGCTGCTCCAAGTTGTTTTTTGTATGAGAGGGGAACCTGTCCACAAGATTCTAAGTCAGCTTCCTTTTGAATATTTCTAGCCTCTCTCTCTAGCAGCTCTTCGCTAGTAATTTCTTCTTCTAGGGTACCTTCTTCCCAACTTAATGTATTAGCAACCGCTCAATCTCAAGTTGCCTCATGTGTGAATAGCTGCCCAATTTGTATTTTATCCTCCTGAGGGAGACAAAGTGATTGGGGTCATAGGGTATCCATTCAAAGCTAGTTTGCAGTCTGAGGGCCTCTAGGATACTGTTTGCCTCTTTCCACCCCTCCTCTTTTCTGTTGTATAGGAAAGGGCCCAGCTGGCTCCTTACCTTTAACTGTGACTTCTTGTTCTTGCTTTGAAAGTGGAGGTAGTCTGCATTCCCAAACTGCCTGAAATATTCTAAGGCAAAAATCCTCATGGGGACATACCTTGGCAACCTAAAAGGCTTCAACTCACAGCCATATATTCTGATGACTGTGTGGTCTTGGTAGAGGTACCAATTACCAATGTTGTAGGTTTTGTTCAGGTGGAGAATTCTCCTCATCTCATCAGTTAACCTTGGAGGAGGAACACCATACAATACTGTCATGGCTGGATGAATGAATAAGTCAATGAACTCAGAGTATGTGTATGGTGATATAGAGGCACAATGGAAGACAGAGGTCCAAAACACAACTGACCTTGGATTTCCCTGGGCATTGACTTGCTTCAAGGGAATAGGGAAGCTGGCTGGCTGATAAAACAAGAATAGGTGGTATATGTATGAAGTATACCTGAACAGTCTTTCCCTCTTCAAATTCATAAACTGGTCATGGATCTTATCTGCAATGTATGTAGCATAATCATAATGTACAGCTGGGGGCTTACCAGGAGAGAATATAGACAGCATTGCCATTATGATTTCATCCACATCCTCCAGTCCCTTGAACCCTAGGACATAGCTGATCAAATCTACTAGCATTCTCCCCAATTCATTCAAGTACTGATATCCAATAGGAGGAGTTCTGATGGCTTCAGAGCCTGGTTGTACAAACAGCTGATTGATTTTGATGAGTTGGTCATTTGACAACTTGTTCCCCTTCTTTATCAAGTTCTGCATGTGGAGGGGGGTCAATGGCTTTGCAGTATGGAAGTGCAGCATCTCATTTACACTCTCTGGGGTGATATGGAACAGGACTGAGCCTGTAGGGCTGATGACAGCTCTCTGGCCTGGATCATAGCACTCCTGGCATTTGTAGATCAACTTTGGCATAGGATTTACCTGGGGGAGGTTGTAGATGGGCAAGTTTGAGTCCAAAATCCCTAAGATGTCTGCTCCACTAAGGTGCTGGGCTTTCAACTCATTCAGCATTTGAATATTATATTTGGAGCCCATTGGAAACCAGTCTAGCATTTGATAATCTATATCTCCCAGGGCTTTCCATTCTAATTCCTGGTGAGGGGCATTGAGAGGCTTGATGTTCAGTGCAATTGGAGTCTCCATGGTCTTCTTTAAGCTTGTAAACTGTAAGTGAACTGTTTGAAGGGGGCAGCACAGCACATAAGTGATTTTTATAATGACAGTTTGAGTTTCAGGTACCAGAGGGAGAATTGAAGCAACAGAAATTGAAATACTGTTTTAAATTAGGAATAGGACTACTGTCTGGTCTCACTTTGTCTTCCTCAGCAGGTAAATTCAGTGTAAAAGAGTCTTTCGCGAATGCACGAACAAAATATTGTTTATTTGTGACAATGCGGGCAAACAAGGCTCAGCTAGTGTTTTTGGAGTTCACAATTGTAAATGGGGTGTTTGCCGAGGGAAATTGCCGATGAAATTGTGAGTTTCGTCGTTCCTTAAGCCTTCTGAGTAATTTTATAGACAACTGCAGGCGTACGGAGGATATAAGATGAAAAATACCTGGTAAACAGCGAGCAGAGGTCGCGTATGCGGGCAGGATTGGTACTCTGGAGGTCTCCTTGGTCGATTTAGCAGGTTGGCGGTAATTTGGACGTAAAAATAGCATGCAAAGGAAACAGTAGCGAATGAACGAAAAGTACAAAAAAACGCGTTTTTTGGCTAAATATGGACTTTTTGCACTTTGGCGCTTTTTTGTGATGACGTCAGCATGACGTCATTGGTGGGGTCAAGGTCGGATGACGTCAGCTGACGTCATCGGGTGACGTGGCGAGATGCTATTGGTCCATGGGGGACGGTGCGGTGGCAGCCACGTCGGCGGAGGGGCGGACAAAGGACTGATGCGATGGCAGGGTGGAGGTGACGTGGGCATGACGTGGGATAGCAACTTGGCGGTTAGGGCCGTAGCGGTTACGGTTAAGGATAGCCGCCACGGTTTCTCGGGGCGGTTAGGGTACGGAGCAGATCTTGTCAGAAGGTGCTCTGAGAGTCCTGAACGGACGACGCGTGGCCGCGCCCTGACGTAACGCAACATCATTTTCTCGGGCGCTAAACGTCCGCCGCGGGGGCTGCTCCGATATTGATGAGGACCGTCGGATCCCTTGGATCTGATCCGACGGTGGGTTGGGGAATGACATGTTCGGGGGATATGCATGCGGGCGGGGAATTAAACAATTATTTATTTTGGAAAGTGCACCAGGCGGAAGACCATCGGGGCATGGGTTTTTCATAAGTTTTTCAATGTATTTTAACAAATCAAAAATGCGCGCTGAAACTTTGGATAAATGCCAAAGGTGGGTTTTTTTTTTGGATTTTGATAATTGCAAAGGGGTTTATGGGTAAAGGGGATTTATAAAGGTTTTCAATGCGCAATAATGTAGGCCTGATACTTTGGATAAGAACAAAGTGGGTATTTAGGGGTTATCTTTGCAAATGAAAGGGGTATAGGTAAAACAAGGTTTTTTATGAGGCTTCTTTTGGCAAATGAAGTTTTCCAAGGGGCCAAATGACTTCAGAAGAGGGGAGGGGTTTAGGGTTAGGTTCATCAAAGTGACCAGATGCCATTTGATCCCTGACACAGAACTTATTGGCTATAATACCAAGGGGAGGGATATTTATACAAAATTTGGGGTTTATACACCATGGTGTTAATATTAATAAGGGAAAAGGTAATGTAGGGGATTTACATAGTAGTGTTAGAGTAAATATGGATGAAGGGGTAAATGGGGGGAAATCACTAAGCTTATTTGAAACTTACTTAGTTTAGAGAGTAGATCAAAATGAAAAGATTTTTAGACAAGAAATGTGGCTTTTGAATGAACAAGAACCATCATGAAACCATGATCTTCTTCCATGGATCTTAGCTGAAGAGGGGATGTTAGTAATGAAATGGAAGGGAGAAAGAGGGAGGTTAGTCATGCTCCTTGCTGTAACTTGATGAAGGTGAACACCTTGTCAATTGATAAACTTTTCCTTGGTAAGCATAGTTAACACATCTGCAATGGTAAAGATAACCTTTCTGCAACCCCAACTACTTACCCAACTACTTGCCTAGCATTTTTTATTTCTTCTTGGAGGGTGCACTTGGACTTGTAGACCCTTTACTTGCCTTTTCTTTTCTTTGGCTTTTTTCTTTGTTATTTCTATCTACTTCTACCCTTATCTCTTCCAAGGTCCCAGATTAAGCTGTTGGGAGCCTTTTCTTCTCTACCTGAACTATTTGTCTGCCAAGATTAAACAGTTTGGACAGACTTTCTTCTCTATTCTACAACTGCAAATTTAAACCATGGAATGATCCAGATTAGACTGTTGGACCATCCATCAAAATCTTAAGTCCATACCTAGCTATATACAAAGATTAGATTATTTTGGAAATATGTGATCTTTGAGTTATCAAAGCAGAACATATTTGGACCTTCCATAGCCAATCATGAAATATGAAACCTATTGGTATAGGTATCTAACAGTGGCTCCACATGGGGATGGTTTTTCATTTGAAATACCAAGAACAGCAGGTCAGAATGCCTTGGCCTTTTACTGCTTTTATGAACTTGAAGTTTTGCTGCTCTGAATTGCCCAAATTGTGTGCTTTTCTTCTTTGTAAACCTCTGATTCTTTTCACCTTTTGCTGACAACTAATAGCACTTGAGAAACTGCATTTTACAAATTTTTAAACAGAAAGTAATATATACATTTGGGTATGTACAATGGAAGCTCATGCTGCACTTAGGGTTGGTATTCAGAATAGTGCTTCAGCATCCTGCCATTCACAGGACCTTCATCCAAGTCAGTTTCACTAAGACTTTTTAGGAAGTAAGTGTTGTTACCTTGTACTGCTTGGACAACAAATGGTCCTCTCCATAAAGAATCAAATTTTCCATGTTTTCCTTTCTCTTCTCTTCTTGCATCCCACTTGAGGACTTTATCACCAACATTAAAATCTTCTGCTTTGGTTCTTGTGTCAAAGGATTTCTTTAGTTTTTCTTGTAATACCTGAACTCTGCTGAAAACTTGATCTCTGGTTTGATGCAGACATATGATCTGATTTATCCTTCTTTGCATATCATTTGGTTCAGCTTGGCTTTCTTGAAGAAGCTTCATAACAGGCACTCCTAGTGAAGAGGGGAATTTGGCCTCTAATCCATAAACCAACTCATATGGGCTGGTCCCAATTGATCTCTTGGTTGTTAGTCTATCTGCCCATAAGGCATTAACTAGTTTCTTGTGCCAGTTCTTTTTGTTCTCTTCAAGTACCTTCTTTATAATGTTTACAAGGCTTTTGTTTGATGACTCAGCAAGGCCATTTCCTTGGGGATAGTATGCAGTAGAATGGCCCAAAGTAATATGGAATTTGTGACAGAAATTCACCATTTTCTTGGATCTGAAAGCAGCAGCATTGTCTGTAATGATTTTATCAGGGCAGCCAAATCTAGCCAGTATGTTGTTCTCCAAGAACTGAATGATTACTGAATCATTTGCTTGTCTGCATGGGGCAGCTTCAATCCACTTAGTAAAGTAGTCTGTGGCTGTTAAGATCCATCTATGTTGGCCTGAAGATGAGGGATGAATTTCCCCAATGAAGTCCAATCCCCATTGTTGAAAAGGTCTCTTTGTTGCAATAGGCCTTAAAGGAAGTGGCAGCAGTTGTCTCTTTCCTTCAAACACTTGGCATTTATGACATGATGTGATAAATTTCTTGACATCAGAGAACATGGTGGGCCAGTAGTATCCAGCCCTTAGTATTTTATCCACAGTGGACTTCCAGTACAAGTGTCCACCACAGTCTCCTGCATGAAACTCTTGCATGATGTTGTTAGTTTCATTTTCAATTAAACAGTGCAGCAATATCCCTTCATGGTTTTTCCAAAGTAAATTGCCATCCATTACACAAAATCTTGATGTTTTCATTTTTAGGAACCTACACTTAGTTTTGGACAGTCCTGGGGGAGCACACAGGTTTTGTAACACATAACAGATATCAGAGTACCAGGGGGATTGTTCAAAGGCTACATTGATCTTTGGAGTCGCCAGCTCTGTTTCACTGTCCAGCTGATTGATGTCTAAGGCTTGAAAATTTGTTTCTGTCATTAATTTGGCCAAGCCTTGCCCTTTTATTAGTTTTGTAGGTTTTATCTCAATGTCAAATTCCAAGATGCTGGCAATCCATTTTCCTCTTATGCCTTCTAAATTTTCTTGGGTGAGAATGTCTTTGACAATAGGACTCAGCACATATGCTTTGACATGGGAAAAAAGGATATAAATCCTAAAGTCTTTGATTGCTTTGACTAAAGCATAAGCTTGTTTTTCCATGATTTGATACTTCAAAGGTGCATCTCTGAGAGCTTTGCTAAAGAAAGCATTTGGCTTCTCATTTCCTTGGTCATCCTTTTGTAATAAAACAGTTGCAATAGTATGTTGGGAAGCAAAAGAGAAAATGATAAATTCTCTGTCAAACTGCGGATTGGTCAAGACTGGGGTCTGGGTAAGGGCCAATTTTATACCTTCAAATGCTTGATTGGCTTCAACAGTCCACTTCACTTTTGAATCCTTTTTCAGCATGTTATTTAATAATCTGGTTAGCTCTGCTAGGTTTGGGATAAACCTTCTCAAGAAATTGATTTTTCCTAAGAATCCTTGTAATTCTTTGACATTCCTTGGGTGAGGCATTTGCAGGATAGCTTGAATCCTATCTGGGTCAATTCTAATGCCATCTTTTGAGATGATGTGTCCTAAGAGCTTGCCTTCTTCTAAACCAAAGAGGGATTTCTTAGGGTTCAAGGAGATTCCATATTTTCTGCATTTTAGGAAGATCTGTCTTAGATGTTTTATATGTTCTTGGTCTGGTTTTGAGAAAGGTGTTAGGTCATCTAGATAAATGACTAAAAAGTCATGAATTTCCTTGGAAAAAGCAATATCCATTGCTCTTTGAAATGTTGCCCCTGCATTTTTCAAGCCAAAAGGCATCTTTACATATTTGAAAGTTCCCCAAGGGGTTGTAAATGCTGTTTTGTCCTGATCATCAGGGTGAACTAAGATCTGGTTAAAACCGGAAAATCCATCCAGTAATGAGATCCTTGAGGCCCCCACCACCCTTTGAAGAATGTGATCCATCTTGGGTAAGGGGTAGTTGTCTTTTAAGGATACTTGGTTTAGATTCCTTAAGTCCACACACAACCTGATCTCACCAGTCTTCTTTCTTGTAGGGACTAAGTTTGAGATCCATTCAGAGAATCTGATTGGTGCTATGATGCCTGCTTTGAACATTTTATGTACCTCTTGTTCCATTGCTGGGAGAAGCATATGATTGATTCTCCTCAGTTTTTGTTTAAAGGGCTTTTGATCAGGTTTGAGAGGGATGGTGTGTTGGATTACAGAGGTGTCATAGGACTTTAGGTCCTCATAGCTCCATGCAAAAACATCCTCGAACTCTTTGAAAAGGTCAATGTATTTTGGCTTTTGGTCAGGAGGTAGGGAAGCAGATAATTTAATTATCTTGGGTTTATCAATTGTACCTATGTTGCATTCTTCAATGGCTGCATTTAGGGGCTGCATTTTTGGTTTTCTGGGAATATCATTTGAATAAAAAATGTCTTCTAGTGGGGTTAGGCCTGTTGGTAGAAAATTGTCCTTTAGCTCAATGATCTCGGTTTCAGCATTGGACACTCCCTCTTCCCAGCCAACTTGTTGAATTTGCTGGATGTTTTCTATATTGAAAATAGTTGGATTCAGCATTTGCTTTGCAGTCCTAGGTGATATTGGCTGAGCAGTCTGTTGAAACTGTATTTGTGATGGACTTGCTCCATTAAATATTTGTGATTGACATGCTGTCTCAAGCATTTGTGATTGACATGCTGTCTTATTGTCAATATTTAATCCTGCAAATTCTTGCTGTAGAGTTAAAAAATGGTTTATTTGCTTGTCATCCTCAAATACTTGCCAATCATTGATGTTGTTTGGTATGGAGGGTCTGTGTTTTACCTCAGCTGTGAAACAATGGTGGGGCTCAAAGGGCAACTTGCGGGTACTTGCAAAGGTGGCTAAACTATGAGCATGTAGATTTTGGGTTCTGGGAATTTTAGTAATTTGGAATTCAGAGAAAAAGTTTAGTACCTCAGCAACAACAGACCTATAAGTCCTTAGTCTTTTGTCATTGGTGACAAAGTTTCCTTTCACTTGTTGGATAACTAAATCTGAATCTCCCATGATTGAAACCCTGGCAGCTTGTAAGAATTTTTCCAACTTGAGTCCTAGTAAAAGAGCTTCATATTCTGCCATGTTATTAGTACATCTGAAATTCAATCTATAGGCTCTGCCTTCTGCATGACTACTTTCTTTATTGTGTATCCAAACTCCAGCTCCTGCCCCTAATTTGTTGACCGAGCCATCAAATTCAAGGAACCATAGAATATCTTGTTGGGGAGGAGGTTTTATGATCTGTTCATGGGCTGGTAATGTAAGTAACAATTGTGGTTTTTTCTCTAGCTTGTCTTCTAGGACAACCTCATCATTTAATTGGATGTTCTTGACAATTAAGGCAGCAGCACTATCAAATGTTTGATTGACTGTTGTTTCATGAGTGATACTACTCCTATTTGCATCTTCCTCCTGTATGAATATCTTGGTTTCAACTTCACCTTTTGAGGGAGTGGTTGTATCATTGAAGAGAATGTATGAGTCTATGTCTGAATGGACAGCATATATAGGAAAATTTTGAGGTTTTTCTTCGCTGCTGACCATGTACTTCATTAGTGTTTCTCTATACAGTCTTTTTGGTTGCCCAAACACAGAGATGGTAGCATATGACATGTCTAATTGTAGGGAACCTTGGAGTTTGGCTCCCCATGATCTTGATAACATCATTCCATACTTAGGTGGGATATCAGCAACTACCACATCCATTAGGATTCTCTTGTTTGGGTATTGAACTAGAGAGACACATAAGTCCTTTATGAGACCTAGACACTTGACTTGGCTGGAGTCAAAGGAAAACAGATCCTTGTATGGTCTTGTTATGTCTAAATTCAATCTCTCCATGACTGCTTTTGGCATAAGATTGTGAGAGGCACCTGAGTCAAACATTGCATTATGTAGTATTTTGTCATGAATATGTAAACTGACATAAAAAGGCAGTACCCCTATGACTACTGTTTTTCCATCCACTTCTGGGCCAAACAGGAGTTCTGGGGTGTCATCCAGTACATTGAAATCATCTTTGTTGCAAGTGAGTTGTAGGGACCTTTTGATTTGCAATTTATAGCTGTCATGCTTGGCTAATTCCAAGAGAGGAATAGCTATTTTTATTTTGCTAATTTCTGTTTCAAGATCAAAAGGTTTTTCAGATTGGGTTTTGGGGTTATAGGTGACAGTTCTTTCCTTGTTCATTACATTTTCTTGTTGATTTTTGTTTTGACTTTGAGATTTATCCTTTTTACTCATCTCTTGAGGAGTAACATTTAAATTAGGACGAGAAGATGAAGTGTCCAGAGACTGCTGTCTTAAGGACAGTGGCTCAGTGATTTCTTCAACAATCACTTCTTCTGTAGGTGAATTTAGTTTGTCACTAGGTTGTGTGACTATAACTCTTTCAGGCTACTGATTATCCTTTTTCTTTTCAGGCTGGTTGACATTCACAGTTCTGCTCCTTAGCTTGTACTGTTTGTGGACTTCATAAACAACAGTGTCATAGCCTTGTTTAAAGTCAAAGGATTCACCTGATTTAGTTTGGAACAGTTTGATTTCCTCATCCTCATGATCTTCTTGTGTTAGGAAAACTTGACTTTCACCATCTAGCCCTATTAAATTAATCTCAGGATCTTCATTGGGCTCTGCTGATGTGGAAGTTTCTGCATAATTTTCCTGAAAAGGGGGTCTGATTTCTGGATCAGGGTTTGCCCTGCCAACGTTCGGGTTTGGATTTCTCCTAAAATTTGGATTCCTAGGAGGATTGTTTTGTGGTGCTTCCCATGATGCTTTTCTTTCAACTGATTCCACCCTGTCACCCAATCTTTTCATGCTGTTGAGTATGGCATCAAGCTTTTGATCAAAGGCTGTGGGTTCTTCTTTGTATATGCTTCTCTTTTCTAACCTTGCCCTGTTTCTTTTGGCAATCAGGTTTGCTTCTACTGTGACAGCAGCTTTCTGGGCGTCTTCAAGGGTCTCAGGTTCCCTTTCCTTCAACTGATATGCCATGTCAGAATCAAATCCATCAGGGAATTTGTACAAGGCCAAGTCAGGAGGAGGTCTTAGGTTTTGTGGTATTGCATTGTACACATTGTTGAATCTAGCACAGTACTCCAGAACGGTCTCTTGAGGACCTCTCTTGATTGTTTCATATTCACCAAGTATGTGCAGGGGATCTTTCTTCTTCTCCCATCTGGTAGTAAAGGCCTGATAAAGCTCATCAGGGGTCGTGATAGTATTTGCAGCAATCGACCTGAACCAGGTTCTAACATCACCTGTCAGGCTTTGGACAAAAATTCTCATCCTCACACTGTCATCATCTATCTCATAGTTTTCAAAGTGATCTTGCATCCTCTTAGCATGTTGAATAGCAGAGTAAGGGCCAGTGGAGTCAAAATATGTGATTTTGGTTTGGTAATCCTGGGGTAGAGCTGCAGGATTAGTAGGTAGCTGCAAGGGTGCATACCTATTTGCCATATTTGGAGGGTTGGGTGTATTAATAGGTGCTGCTGGGATAATAGGAACAGTGGGTACCACAGGGGTAGCAGGGAAGCTGAACCTAAAGTGTGGTTCAAGGGGATATGTGCAGTGGATGAAGATGGGGGAGGAGAACCTTGCGATGTAGATGGTGAACTAGGGGAACTTGGAACAGAACGAAAGAGGACTTTAAGGGGAGTAGAAAGGTTAGGAAAGTCTGTAACTGAGGTCAAAATAGCAGGCTGATCCTACCTTTGTTGTTTCCTGATGTTTCTAGGGATGGTATTTGGATTATCAACAATGATGGGTGGATTTGGGTCAGGATTAGCCCTAGTATGCCGTGGATTTTTCTTAGGAGCCAGTTTCTAACTGTTTTTGGGATTTTGTGGGAAATTTTTATATCTGAAGGGACTGGATGAAGATTTTGGAATGGTAATATATTCTCAGAGCTAAGATGAAGATTCCCAAAACAAGCTCCTCCTTGAAACTGTTAATGTAATACAGAAACAGATTAAAGGCCTCTTGACTTAGTTCAGGCTTGATAGCAGCTTAAGGAAGATATATAGTAAAAAAAAACCTCAAGCACTCCCCAGTGGAGTCGCCAATTATGTTAACACCCAGGTTGTTCCCTATGACTCCCAAGGGAATACGGCCGGGGTAACCACTAACCAATCTTTGGATCAAAGTTTCTAGCCAAACTGTAATCAGAGAGGGCTCTCTGTTTATGATTTGTCTTTGTTATGATGGTGTTTTAGGCTAGCTATTATGCTCGGGTTTTGGTTTATGTTTGGTTGAAGGATTTCTTTCAGGTCTTATGATGTAGTGTTTAGATAGTGAAATACCATTGGGCAATGGAGTCTGGAGCTGTGAAATGACTTGATATACAGGATTGGTGTTGTTCAAACTGCAGGGCCTATTGTGTATCTTAGACAAACAAAATTAGCTTAAATGGTGATGTATGTCAACCAATAGAAAGCAATTAAGAATTTTCTATTAAGTTGGTGAAGTGAAGGTGAACACACTGCACAGGAGCATAACTTGAATTCTTGTGACAAAGGCCACTGTGAAAGGTGTATTCTGAAAGTGCAGCAATTAAGAATTACACTTATCTAGATTACAACTGAAGAAAACATTCATAAACAACACAGATTGAACTCAGGGTACTCAGTGAATAAATCCTGGAAGTTATTCTTTTTCCTTGTTGCTTAGTATTGAAAATTAGATAACATATATGGATTTTTAACAAAACAAATAATTAACAAAGAGAGTTACAGAGACTTATTGTATGGTGAAATACACAGGAATCCAGCAGTCATCAACATACACCAGAACGCATTCAACACTTCAGAAATCCGAGAAATTCCATCACTTTCTTTATTAGACTTCAGAAAGGATTACAGCATAAGAATTTCTTTAGGAGAAATCAACAACAACCCTTGCAAGCTCATGCGAAGGGGGCTTTATAGCAATGCTTATACAAAATATCTCAGGTATTGAGTCATCTGAGAGAGAAAATATCTTCATAAATGTGTACAGAAAGTAGGAAAATAAGTTATTGCACTTTGAATGCAGCATAAATGCTCTATATGTCTGTCAGAGGGTAATTTGACCTTTGGAGGTCATTGAGTCGGTTGAGCCGTTTTTCTTTAACGCTGAATGATGCGTCTTTATTTCTTGCTGCGCTGTATTTTCTCGGCCCTACCACCTGTAGTCTTCTATTTCTGCTTTGTTGGCCGATGCATCTGCTGAGTTGGCTCATCTTTAATTCAAAATGCACGTTGATTTTTTTGAACTGTGTTCTGCATGACAACTGATACTCTTTAAGAAACAAAATTGTTAAGTGGCTCCCTGTTTACAAAATCTTTTGTATTGCATGTGTCCACCATTCCTGCGTAGGGAGTTGATGCCTGAGAATAGCACCCATTGTCTCCTCTGCCTCTGTGTATTTGAAGAAATTGGGAGCCACCCCAAACAGGTGATTGATCTCATTCATTATAAAAAACAGATTCTCGACTCTGTTGTAAAGAGACTGTCCTGTGGCTGGCCCTGTTTCTTCTACGGTGCTGGGCTTATCATTGATCTGGCTAGTGGCAAATGTATTGACCCTTTTAGCATATTGGTCATGTGTGAATAATCTCCCTGCGCTGTTCAGTAAGCCAGGGAGTCCTTTGCTTTCTAACACTTGAAACTTTTCTAAAAACTTGTTCACCTCAGTCTGCATATCCTGGGTTCTTCTCTCCAAGGTCTGCACAAAGTTTCTCAGTGTGAGAACCCTTTTGACCATTTGGATAGTGTCAGTTCTGTTTGTAATTCCCATGGCAGCTAACTGGGAACTTGTTCTATGGTTTAGTACATTGATCATTCTAGTGGCCACTTCAGGCATATTGCTCAATTGAGTTCTTGATCTGTGAATCTCCCTTTGTGCCTTTGGGATGAGCTCTAGTTGCTCATGGATAGTTTCAATGTATGGCCATTGCTCATTGATAGATTGACCAATGTTAACCCATAGCACTATTTTCAATTCAGCCACCACTTTATCCAACTTGAGCTCATTCTCTAGCTCTTTTATTTTGTTTTTTAGGGCTTTCACCTCCCTTTCTTTCTCTGCCACAGTTTGTTTGGATTTATCATATCTATCATTGATTTTAGCCAAAGATTCTTTGGCTGAATTGAGCTCCAGCATTTGAGCTTCCAGGACTTGAATTTCATTTTGGAGTTTCTGCATATCCAGACTATGAGTCTGTTCTGTTGCTGGTGCAGTTGTTGATGTAGTTGGTGCTGTAGGCCCCGTTTGCTGAGGAGGAGGGGCAGTTGTTGGAGCAGCTTCTTCAAGATTGATTATTTCAGGAGGAGACTGGGAGGTTTGACCCTCTTCTTTTTGTTTCAATGCTGCTTGTAGTGCTGCCTTTGCAGCCTCTGATTCTCCTAGTTTGTCTTGAGTCCGGATTAGCTCCTTGTATAGAGATATCAACAGGGTTGTGGCCTCTTGATCATGCCTTTGCTGGGCCACATCGTCTGTTTGAGGGTGGATTGTGGCAGGGAGTTTTATCTTTCTCCTCAATGCTGCCATGTCAGCATCCCTTAACTTCAATATCTCTTGGATCCCTTTGATATCTTTGGGATCATGTCCAATCTCAATGATTATTTCTTCCAAGGACCTTATTCTGTTGTCCTTTGCCTGGGATGATTCCCTCTCTAACTCCAGTTGAGAGGCTGTATTGTTGAGGCTATTTTGCAGCCTATAGTTATCCAAGGTCTGGTCTGCCAGAGAAGCATAGACCATCTCACCCGTTTGCTTGTGCAGTTCTATTTTTTCCATTGGGTGGATATCCTTGGCAAGGACTTCCAAGTTAGTCCTTAAATAATCAGAGGCACTTTGGGGCTGTACTGTTGTTGGCATGAAATGACTCATGATCATTTTGCCTCCCTGCACATCATACGCAGACATGAGTCTTTGCTGATTGGTGGGAGCCATGTTTAGCAGATGGTTGTACAACTGTCTTTTGATGGGCTCATTTCTCATCTTAATATCGATGAATTGTTGTTTAATACTAGGCCCACCTTCCCTTTGCTGCCTGGAGGAACTTACTTCTCCTCCCATTGCCCTATCCTGTTCCTGTTGAAAGGAACTTGCTGATGTTTCCCTGCTGGGTGGGGCCATACCCAGCAGCTGCCCTATTGGCATCTCTTCCTCTGAAAGAGGATTGATTCTCTGCCTCTTCTCCCCATGAGTTGCTAACGTTGTAAGGGGAGTTTCTCTGTCCCTTTTCCTGCTTGTGTCCTCCTTTTGTGGAGTCTGAAGTGTAGATGCCTCAGCTGAAGTCTCTTGCCTTGGAGGCTCATTTTGTTCAGTGGATTTAGGGACTTCCACTGTTTGCTTTTGTTGGGCAGGCTGTTCCTGCCTTTGTTCTTTTTGTTGTTGCTGCTCCTCTTGCTGCTGCCCTTCACCCTGCTGCTCCATCTCTTCTTGTTGCTGCACTAGGGTTTCCATTTCCTCTTCGGTCATAGGAGGTGGCTGTTCCACCTGCTTTTCTTTGCCCTTGTTGACTGTCTGTGGAGGATTCATGTCAGCTTGAGGATGCTTTGTTGAGGACGAGGCAGCTGCTCCAAGTTGTTTTTTGTATGAGAGGGGAACCTGTCCACAAGATTCTAAGTCAGCTTCCTTTTGAATATTTCTAGCCTCTCTCTCTAGCAGCTCTTCGCTAGTAATTTCTTCTTCTAGGGTACCTTCTTCCCAGCTTAATGTATTAGCATACCGCTCAATCTCAGGTTGCCTCATGTGTGAATAGCTGCCCAATTTGTATTTTATCCTCCTGAGGGAGACAAAGTGATTGGGGTCATAGGGTATCCATTCAAAGCTAGTTTGCAGTCTGAGGGCCTCTAGGATACTGTTTGCCTCTTTCCACCCCTCCTCTTTTCTGTTGTATAGGAAAGGGCCCAGCTGGATCCTTACCTTTAACTATGACTTCTTGTTCTTGCTTTGAAAGTGGAGGTAGTCTGCATTCCCAAACTGCCTGAAATATTCTAAGGCAAAAATCCTCATGGGGACATACCTTGGAAACCTAAAAGGCTTCAACTCACAGCCATATATTCTGATGACTGTGTGGTCTTGGTAGAGGTACCAATTACCAATGCTGTAGGTTTTGTTCAGGTGGAGAATTCTCCTCATCTCATCAGTTAACCTTGGAGGAGGAACACCATACAATACTGTCATGGCTGGATGAATGAATAAGTCAATGAACTCAGAGTATGTGTATGGTGATACAGAGGCACAATGGAAGAAAGAGGTCCAAAACACAACTGACCTTGGATTTCCCTGGGCATTGACTTCAAGGGAATAGGGAAGCTGGCTGGCTGATAAAACAAGAATAGGTGGTATATGTATGAAGTATACCTGAACAGTCTTTCCCTCTTCAAATTCATAAACTGGTCATGGATCTTATCTGCAATGTATGTAGCATAATCATAATGTACAGCTGGGGGCTTACCAGGAGAGAATATAGACAGCATTGCCATTATGATTTCATCCACATCCTCCAGTCCCTTGAACCCTAGGACATAGCTGATCAAATCTACTAGCATTCTCCCTAATTCATTCAAGTACTGATATCCAATAGGAGGAGTTCTGATGGCTTCAGAGCCTGGTTGTACAAACAGTTGATTGATTTTGATGAGTTGGTCATTTGACAACTTGTTCCCCTTCTTTATCAAGTTCTGCATGTGGAGGGGGGTCAATGGCTTTGCAGTATGGAAGTGCAGCATCTCATTTACACTCTCTGGGGTGATATGGAACAGGACTGAGCCTGTAGGGCTGATGACAGCTCTCTGGCCTGGATCATAGCACTCCTGGCATCTGTAGATCAACTTTGGCATAGGATTTACCTGGGGGAGGTTGTAGATGGGCAAGTTTGAGTCCCAAATCCCTAAGATGTCTGCTCCACTAAGTTGCTAAGCTTTCAACTCATTCAGCATTTGAATATTATATTTGGAGCCCATTGGAAACCAGTCTAGCATTTGATA
The DNA here is from genome assembly GCA_031772625.1 of Pinus tabuliformis. NCBI lineage: Eukaryota > Viridiplantae > Streptophyta > Pinopsida > Pinales > Pinaceae > Pinus > Pinus tabuliformis. The sequence goes on along the minus strand of CM062809.1, from coordinate 1,132,035,586 downwards.
ATCCATATCTCCCAGAGCTTTCCATTCTAATTCCTGGTGAGGGGCATTGAGAGGCTTGATGTTCAGTGCAATTGGAGTCTCCATGGTCTTCTTTAAGCTTGTAAACTGTAAGTGAACTGTTTGAAGGGGGCAGCACAGCACAGAAGTGATTTTTATAATGACAGTTTGAGTTTCAGGTACCAGAGGGAGAATTGAAGCAACATCAATTGAAATACTGTTTTAAATTAGGAATAGGACTACTGTCTGGTCTCACTTTGTCTTCCTCAGCAGGTAAATTCAGTGTAAAAGAGTCTTTCGCGAATGCGCGAACAGAATATTGTTTATTTGTGACAATGCGGGCAAACAAGGCTCAGCTAGTGTTTTTGGAGTTCACAATTGTAAATGGGGTGTTTGCAGAGGGAAATTGCCGGTGAAATTGTGAGTTTCGTCGTTCCTTAAGCCTTCTGAGTAATTTTATAGACAACTGCAGGCGTACGGAGGATAGAAGATGAAAAATACCTGGTAAACAGCGAGCAGAGGTCGCGTATGCGGGCAGGATTGGTACTCTGGAGGTCTCCTTGGTCGATTTAGCAGGTTGGCGGTAATTTGGACGTAAAAATAGCATGCACAGGAAACAGTAGCGAATGAACGAAAAGTACAAAAAAACGCGTTTTTTGGCTAAATATGGACTTTTTTCACTTTGGCGCTTTTTGTGATGACGTCATTGGTGGGGTCAAGGTCGGATGACGTCAGCTGACGTCATCGGGTGACGTGGCGAGATGCTATTGGTCCATGGGGGATGGTGCGGTGGCAGCCACGTCGGCGGAGGGGCGGACAAAGGACTGATGCGATGGCAGGGTGGAGGTGACGTGGGCATGACGTGGGATAGCAACTTGGCGGTTAGGGCCGTAGCGGTTACGGTTAAGGATAGCCGCCACGGTTTCTCGGGGCGGTTAGGGTACGGAGCAGATCTTGTCAGAAGGCGCTCCGAGAGTCCTGAATGGACGACGCGTGGCCGCGCCCTGACGTAACGCAACGTCATTTTCTCGGGCGCTAAACGTCCGCCGCGGGGGCTGCTCCGATATTGATGAGGACCGTCGGATCCCTTGGATCTGATCCAACGGTGGGCGGGGGAATGACATGTTCAGGGGATATGCATGCGGGCGGGGAATTAAACAATTATTTATTTTGGAAAGTGCGCCAGGCGGAAGACCATCGGGGCATGGGTTTTTCATAAGTTTTTCAATGTATTTTAACAAATCAAAAATGCGCGCTGAAACTTTGGATAAATGCCAAAGGTGGGTTTTTTGGATTTTGATAATTGCAAAGGGGTTTATGGGTAAAGGTGATTTATAAAGGTTTTCAATGCGCAATAATGCAGGCCCGATACTTTGGATAAGAACAAAGTGGGTATTTAGGGGTTATCTTTGCAAATGAAAGGGGTATAGGTAAAACAAGGTTTTTTATGAGGCTTCTTTTGGCAAATGAAGTTTTCCAAGGGGCCAAATGACTTCAGAAGAGGGGAGGGGTTTAGGGTTAGGTTCATCAAAGTGACCAGATGCCATTTGATCCCTGACACAGAACTTATTGGCTATAATATCAAGGAGAGGGATATTTATACAAAATTTGGGGTTTATACACCATGGTGTTAATATTAATAAGGGAAAAGGTAATGTAGGGGATTTACATAGTAGTGTTAGAGTAAATATGGATGAAGGGGTAAATGGGGGGAAATCACTAAGCTTATTTGAAACTTACTTAGTTTAGAGAGTAGATCAAAATGAAAAGATTTTTAGACAAGAAATGTGGCTTTTGAATGAACAAGAACCATCATGAAACCATGATCTTCTTCCATGGATCTTAGCTGAAGAGGGGATGTTAGTAATGAAATGGAAGGGAGAAAGAGGGAGGTTAGTCATGCTCCTTGCTGTAACTTGATGAAGGTGAACACCTTGTCAATTGATAAACTTTGCCTTGGTAAGCACAGTTAACACATCTGCAATGGTAAAGATAACCTTTCTGCAACCCCAACTACTTACCCAACTACTTGCCTAGCATTTTTTATTTCTTCTTGGAGGGTGCACTTGGACTTGCAGACCCTTTACTTGCCTTTTCTTTTCTTTGGCTTTTTCTTTGTTATTTCTATCTACTTCTACCCTTATCTCTTCCAAGGTCCCAGATTAAGCTGTTGGGAGCCTTTTCTTCTCTACCTGAACTATTTGTCTGCCAAGATTAAACAGTTTGGACAGACTTTCTTCTCTATTCTACAACTGCAAATTTAAACCATGGAATGATCCAGATTAGACTGTTGGACCATCCATCAAAATCTTAAGTCCATACCTAGCTATATACAAAGATTAGATTCTTTTGGAAATATGTGATCTTTGAGTTATCAAAGCAGAACATATTTGGACCTTCCATAGCCAATCATGAAATATGAAACCTATTGGTGTAGGTATCTAACAGGCCCTAACCTGAGAGCTATAGCTCCCTTAAAAACTCAGAATTAGATCCAAATCTGCTTGTCTTTATTCATAATCAAGAGTCTAATGTCATGCCAAAACTGGCTTACAAAAACAAACACCGAGCTGTAACTCGTGCTCAGAAATTACAATAGTAATTCAAAAGTTCAAAAAGCTCCTATCAAAGGCTACGACCTTCATATTTATACACAATGAAGATCAAGCTGGCTTCCTCCATTCATGGAGCTTGGCTGTCCAACTGAAAGTTAAACTGCTGATCCTGTAGAATCCGTTGGCTGCCTTTAAGCTCGGTGGGGAGAGCTGTTGGAGCTCGGAGTTAAGGTGAAAATCACGAGGAAGGTCATCAAGACTGTGGAAAACCTCCCTAAAAACCAGCAATGTCACCTTTGCTGTCTCCTTGTCTCCATTTGCGTGGTCTTTTGCTCTCTTTAATGCCAAAAACCTGAAATCATCATGTATTAGCCACATAGATACAATGCCTGCCATTCTTCCTACAAATAACACGAATATACTAAGAAATGAATGCATAAGTGATAAAAGATGAATGGTTGAGCAAGGTAAGTAGGCCAAATGAGCCCAAATTGTACCAAAACTTGGGGCTCATCACAGTCATACCCAGATCATAACATTTATACAATAAAATATGTGTAAGTAATTTAGATCTAGTATATCCATGATCAAACCACATAATGATAATACATTCCAAGCCTTAAGATCCTGATCCATCATCCATCATCATCCACATAGGTGCATCCTTAGTTCAGATCAAGAAAAGCATCACAAACCCATAACCTGCATACTGGATCTCACACTTCATCAGATATTCAATTCTTGCACACTTGGCCTAATGATCTTCTCCTCCTTTTATAGTTTTAGGCTTTTCTCAATACCATGGACCAAAACCACTTAGGACCAATACCTTGGACCAAATACCTAGGGTCAATACCTCGGACCAGATACCTTGGACCAATACCATCAATCAAAATACAATGGACCAAATACCTTAGAACAAAACTTAGTTTTCTAAGATATACACACTTTTCCTTATTTGAAAGTGCGTGTGTACGTTATACGCTCCTTTTGTTCTGTTAACCCGCATGTATAAATTCCTTTGTCAAGGTGAACCCGTGTATACATATTTTTCTTCATTCTTTGTAGACTGATCATGCTGTACCATGATCTTCGATCTGAGTGAGTTGCCATCAAGGACAACACCTGTATCATAATGCCAACAATGTATTCCTTGAGAAGTAATTTATAAATGATACATAGTACACAAACTTACCCAGTGATGGAACCTTCACAGGTCCAAACACATCATTGTGCAAAAGCTCTAATATCTGTTTCACCCTCTTACCACCAGAGGGGAAGCTCACACGATTCTGCTTCCCATATACACAATTTTCACATAAATCAAAATCTAGAGAGCTATTACTCATACCTTCTACCATACCTTTACCATGAAGTATTCAAAGGCCCTTCTCTCCAATATGTCCAAGAATTTGATGCTGCAACTTGGTCTTCTCTCCAAATACCACTAGATTTTCTGCTCCACTTTCAGGAACCACAACACTGTTGCACCCATAAACAATAGTGCTACTTTGCAGCTTGTATAGAGTTCCAATCCGAACTCCCTGCATCAATACCAGTGATCCCCAAACCATCTTGCAGGTATCCTTCTTGAACTCTATTTTTACACTTGCATCAACCAACTTGCTTACAGAAATCATATTTCTAGTCAATGCAAGAATATGTCAAACACTCAGAAGTGTTCTAACCCTTCCACCTTGCAACTTCAACTTTACTTTTCCGCGACTAATGATTCTAGCCTTCCTATCATCTACCAAGAAGACATCACCACCATCATATTTCTCATACTCGCAGAACCACTCTCTATGGGGAGTGAAGTGAAAGGATACACCTGAGTCAAACAACCATGCCTCGGGATCTACATGTGTACTTGAAGAAGCCAAGTACACATCCCCACCTTCATCTGAGGTGGTTTTTGCCTCTGTAGAAGGAGCATCATCAGATCCCTTTCCTTTTTTAGGAGCTTTAGATTTACAGTCCCTTATTTTGTGGCCTTCCTCTTTGCATTTCCAACACACCACCTTTATAGGTTTTCCTAGAGATTTAAATCTCCCTCTAGATTTAGATCTCCCACTCGATGAATTATTTTTGTTTCTATTTTGGGACCGTCCTCGTAGAGACAAGGCATTACCATTCTGGCTCTCCATATTTTTCCATCTCATCTCCTCCATCAGCAAGGATGAGACTATTTCATCAAACTGCAAGGCAGTTGCATTGCTACCTATTGAAATAACTAGAATATCCCATGAATCTAGTAGAGAACACAACAAACTAATGCACTTCATCTGAAATTTTTATATCAATAGACAATAACTGACTTACCACAATATTAAATGCATTCAGATGCTCTGTCACCGAGTCTCCATCTTTCATCCTCAGGTTAGACAACTTTTTCTGTAGGAACAGTTTATTGATCAGAGACTTAGATTGGTACAAAGTCCCTATCTTGTTCCATAAAGCCTTCGTCGTAGCTTCCCCTGATACATTCAACAATACTGAGTTTGAGACACACAATCGTATTGTGCTCTTTGCCTTCCGATCCAACTTCTTCCATTCTTCATCAGACACTACTGTTGGTTTAGTACCCGAATCTACCATGATCCACTGATATTTATCCACCAATAGATCCTCCATCTTGAGTTTCCACAACTCAAAACTTTGACCATTAAATTTCTCGATCGCTATCTTTCCACTGCTCGCCATCTTCTTTCACGACCAGAATTGATCTCGCAGATCTCCCACTGAACGAGGTCTACCATAGGCCCGAGTGAAACCCCTCAACAACAAAGGCATCCCCTTGAAGCCAAAACAACTTTGATACCAAATGTAGGTTTTAATCCCGTACAGAAATTACTTGCATACGAATTCTAAAAACATAGAAAATAAACAATGCGAGAGCATAACACATAAAACACATATACATAGAGATTTTCCCCTGGATCCCAAAACCGAGACTACTAGTTTGATTTTTCATTATGTTTCTTTCAATGTTACAATACATATTTATACATGTCGAAGCATCCAATACCATGGACCGAAAACCATCGCATCCAAAACCATGGACCGATAACCATTGTGTCCAAAACCATGTGCGAAAAACATGCACAAAACCATAGGTAGGTCCGTATAACCTAATATAGGATCTAAAAAACAAAATTTTCAAAGGCGCTACCCTAGACCCCATAGAGGGGGGTCACCTGCACCCCTCAAACCCCTTGTGACCCCCCTGCTATGCAATCAGCGCAATGAAGGGGGTGCTCTGCCTCCCCTCTAACCCCCCAGTTAACTACATGGGCTAGTCGTGGAAAGAATATAACACAACCCAACAACAACAACCATTTCATATTGTATTCACTGGTTTAAATAGGCATATACATAATATGAATAAAGTCTAGATTCACTGCATGGTTGATCCAACAGTGGATCGAAACAAAACTTGAAAAGAGGAAAGCTTTTTGTTGTTCCAAGTCTTTTTCCTCCTTTGATGAAAAACAAAAAACATAAATCCTGATGACTTCAACTAAATAAAAAATTGAATGTCTAAATAAAACAAGTTTATCCTCCAAAGATCATATCTTCATGAAACAAATGAAAATAGCAAAAGCTCAAAAGCAATGCTGACTGTGCAAATGATGCGTAGCAACTGGTGATTTTTTCTTTGAAAACTGGTATGTGGCTGATAGATGAAGGCTTGAGATGGCTACCACATCTGCTTCATGTCGACCCCTTTAAACCCTGACAAGTGGCTTCCTTTCACTATGCATGCAAGAGTGTAGGCATGGTCTGCGTAGCGACTCCGTAACACCTTTACATCGGGCCATATGTACCAAAATATAATACTTGTGTAAAACCTGAAGGAGGTTATTGTATATTATTTTGTAAAGAAAAACCTCTCTCTGTTTCTCTAAATTCTTCCTTAGATTCCCATAAAATGCTCTGCAAAAAAATGACTTAAAAGAGGAAATTTACGAATTGTGAAAAATGAGTTTTCAAGATGCATCCCAAACTCTCTATATGTTACACATGTGCATAAAATGGAAGAGGTTATTGTGCCTTTTTCTATTCTAGATAAACATCTCTATCAGTTTCCCAAAATTATCCTTTGTGTAGTTAGAAACTGTTCTGGAAAATGGTGACTAAAACAGAGCTTGCGTAGCAGATTCCCACAGTGAGCGTGACCTCAATTTCTCATCAACTTCCAACTGAGAATCGATCTATGGTATATTGTAGCGATGCTATTTTCTTAGATTTGGTAGAGTTTACATGACTGTACAGTGGCATGACAATAAGGTGACATAAATATTTGAATCACCCCTTGTCTTTTGTCTTGTAGTGCAATGATGATTTGAACTGATGAGTTAGAGTGCTCCACTTGAAAAGCACCTAAAAAGAAATCATTTTGGAGTTTGTGGGAATAAAAGGATATAGGGAAATAATGTGGTATGACAAATTATTGATATATAATGGATATGGGAAGGGATTAATCATCATTCAAAATGATGTTTAGGCAAGGGAAATTTAGGCCTAGGAACTTATACTTAGGATAAAATGGGGGTATAGGCCTAAATCAGAAAATAGGGATGATGTGAATGTTTAGGAATAGGGGAATTTAAGATAACAATGGAATAAGGGGATGAGAAGGAGGGAATAAGGGGATGAGAATAGAGGGAAAATATTGGGATATTAATGACTATATTTCTTTAACATCATTCCTTTGACTGTAGACACATGACCAAGTAGACATCCTAACCAACTCTCAGTACCCTAACTCAACAGTCATCATAACAACTCTCAATACTTAGACACCCCTTCCCATGGTTGGACTTTAATGATCAAGGTGATGACCAGGATTGAAATGAATTTCTAGACAACAAAGGTCAAACTTATAACAATGATAATGTTTATGAATTTGACCCCCTCCAAGATAGCAGACTAATATTTCGAAGACATTCGGCTAATAAATTAACCTACTCTAACAAACAATACACATTCAACAGGATTCATTAAAATGAAAACGAAATAGTTCAGAAGCATATGCGCAAGTTAAACAACATGCATTGCAAATACAACAAGAATAGTCCTACTATATTCACAACATATGCATGAAAATGGATTTTTTTTGGACCCTATATTAGGTGGGCAGACCTACCTATTGTTTTGTGCTTGGATTTTTCACATCGTTTTGGGCATGATGGTTTTCTACCCATGGTATTTTGTAGATCCGGTCAAGGGAATGACGGTTATGTTGAACTCCAGGGTTAATGGATTGGGGCTTATGGATGCTTCAGCATTTATATATATGTATTATAACATTGAAAGGAATATAATGAAAAATAAATCTAGTAGTTTTGGTTTTGGGATCCAGGAGAAAATCTCTATGTATTTGTTATGTGTTTCTTGACATTGTATATTTTCTGTTTATAAATAATTCGTTTGCAGGTAATTTCTGTATAGGGTTAAAACCTACAAATCCAACAAAGATTACTACAAAACCATGAAATCACATGTTTGAAGTTTCTTCAGATGACAAATGAGTAGTGATTTATTGGCTCTCCTACAACCACCCACTCCTACAACGTATGTTGGGGAAGATATTTGCTGAAAAAATTATGCTTTACTAGAGACCTCTTTCATTAAACACCCTCCACAAATTGGATGCCAAAAGAGCAAGGTTAAACCTCTAAGAATCCACCCAACTATATGGGCCTAGAAATCATATTTAGGTGAGTGAGATGGATCTTGCAGCTAGGTCTGATTTTGGACCAAAGGAATTTGGAGATAAGAACATCAATCTTGTTAATGAATTCTTGAGGGATGTAGAATAGATGCATCCAATAGACCGGGATATTTTGCATGACAACGTTAATCATGGTGCCCTGTTGACAGTGTTGGACCTGCCAAAATTCAAGGGATCTCCTCGATAAGAAGTCCCAAATAGACCTCATACTATTTGGAGTAGGAGTCCCAACAATGTTTGGTAATGTTATGCCTTGAGTGCAGAAACATGCAAAGGGAAATATGATAACTTTTGGTGAGAGAAAGTGTGTGACCCTACAGAGAGTTAAGTGTGATTCATGAAGGTTCCAACACATGAAGGGAGGAGGAAGTGAATTCCTTGGAAGCCTGTAATAGTACGCAACTTGAAAGGAACACATGAGTGAAATGAAATCACAAGCTAAGATGCAGAATAATCCACAAGTTAAAGTGATGAGTTAATACAACAACACACATTCAACAAGACTCATACAAATGCAAACGAAATAGTTGGTAATCATATGTGTAATTTAAACAACATACATTGTAAATAAAACAAGAATAGTCATACTATATTCACAACATACGCATGAAAGTGGTTTTTTTTTTACCCTATATTAGGAGGGAGAAACTACCTATGGTTTTGTGCATGGATTTCACACATGGTTTTGGGCATGATGGTTTTCTGCCCATGGTATTTTGAAGATTTGGTCAAGGGAACTACAGTTATGTTCTAATCCAGGGTTAATGGATTGGAGTTCATGAATGCTTCAACATGTATATATATGTATTGTAACATTGAAAGGAATATAATGAAAAATCAATCTGGTAGTCCCAGTTTCAGGATCCAGGGGAAAATATCTATGTATTTATTATGTGTTTCTCGCCATTGTATATTTTCTCTTTCTAAAGAATTCATTTGCAAGTAATATCTATACAGGGTTAAGACTTATACATCCAACAAAGATTACTACAAAACCATGAAATCACATGTTTGAAGCTTCTTAAGATGATAGATGAGCAGGGATTGATTGGAGCTCCTACAACCACCAACTCCTCCAGCTTGTGATGGGGAAGGTATGTGCTAAAAATTATGCTCTACCAAAGACCTCTTTCTTTGAAGGTCCTCCACAAATTGGACGCTAGAAGAGCAAGGTTAAACCTTTGAGAATCTAGAATAACCCATCCACCCAACTATATGGGCCTAGAAATCATACTTAGGTGAGATATGGATCTTGGAGTCGAGTCAGGTTCTGGACCAAAGAAATTTGGAGATAAGAGCATCAATCTTGTTAATGATTTCTTGAGGGATGTAGAATAGATGCAACAAATAGATCAGGATACTTTCCATGAAAACGTTAATCATGGTGACATATTGTTGGTGTTGGACTTGCCAACATTCAGGGGATCTTCTCGATATGAAGTCCCAACTAGACCTCATACCGTTTGGAGTAGGAGTCCCAGTAGTGGTTGGTAATGCTATGCCTTGACTACGGAAATGTGTAGAGGGAAATATGATAACTTTGGGTGAGAGAAAGTTTGTGACCCTACGGAGAATCAAGTGCGATGCATGAAGGTTCCAACACACGAAGGGAAGAGGAAGTACATTCCTTGGAAGCATGTAATAGTACATAGCTTGAAAGGAACAAATGAGCAAAATGGCATCACAAGCTAAGATGTGGAATAGTACACATGTTAAAGTGATGAGTTAATACAACAAAACACATTCAATAAGATTCATACAAATACAAATGAAATAGTTCATAAGCATATGTGTACGTTAAAAAACATACATTGCAAATACAACAATAATAGTCCTACTATATTCACAACATGCGCATGAAAGAGGTTTTTTTTTTTGAATCCTATATTAGGTGGGCAGACCTACCTATGGTTTTGTGCATGGATTTTGCACATGGTTTTGCACACGATGGTTTTCTTCTCATGGTATTTTGTAGATCTAGTCAAGGGAACTACAATTATGTTCTAATCCAGGGTTAATGGAATGGGGTTTATGGATACTTCGACATGTATAAATATGTATTCTAACATTGAAAGGAATATAATGAAAAATCAATCTGGTAGTCCCGGTTTTGGGATCTAGGGGAAAATATTTGTGTATTTGTTCTGTGTTTCTTGCCATTATATATTTTCTGTTTTTAAAGAATTCGTTTATGTGTAACTTTTGTACAGGGCTAAAACCTACACAACCAACAATGATTACTACAAAACCACGAAATCACATGTTTGAAGCTTCTTGAGATTTATTGGCACTCATACAATCATCCACTCCTCCATCTTGTGGTGGGGAAGATATTTGCTAAAAATTATGCTCTGCTAGAGACCTCTTTCTTTGAACGCCCTCCCCAAATTGCACACCAGATGACAAAGGTTAAGCCTTCGAGAATATTGAATACCCCATCCACCAAATTATATGGGCCTAGAAATCATATTTAGGTGAGTGAGGTGGATCTTGCAGTCGGGTATAGTTCTGGACCAAAGGAATATGGAGATAAGAGCATCAATATTGTTAATGAATGCTTGAGGGATGTAGCATAGATGCATGTAATATACTGGGATACTTTTCATGATAAAGTTAATCATGTTGACTTGTTAACTGAGTTGGATCTGCTAACATTCAAGGGATATCCCCGATATGAAGTCATGACTAGACCTCACATCGTTTGAAGTAGGAGTCCCAACGGTGGGTGGTAATGTTATGCCTTGACTGCGGAAACACAGAGAAATATGATAACTTTGGGCGAAAGCAAGTCTATGACCCCGCGGAGAGTCAAGTGTGATGCATGAAGGTTCCAACTCAAGAAGGGAAGAGGAAGTGCATTCTTATGAAACCTGTAATAGTACGTAGCTTGAAAGGGACATAGGAGAGAAATGACGTCACAAGCTAAGATGCAGAATAGTCCACAAGTTAAAGTGATGTGTTAATACAACACACACTAAACAAGATTCATACAAATGAAAATGAAATAGTTCATAAGCATACGCATAAGTTAAACAACATACATTGCAAATATAACAAGAATAGTCCTACTATATTCACAACATATCCATGAAAGTGTTTTTTCTTGGATCCTATATTAGATGGGCAGACCTACCTATTGTATTTTGCATGGATTTCGCACATGGTTTTGGGCATGATGGCTTTCTACCCATGGTATTTTATAGATCCAGTCAAGCGAACAACAATTATGTTCTACTCTAGAGTTAATTGATTGGAGTTTATGGATGCTTCAGTATGAATATATATGTATTGTAACATTTAAAGGAATATAATGAAAAATCAATATGTTAGCCTCGGTTTTGGGATCCGGGGGAAAATCTCTATGTATTTGTTCTATGTTTCTTGAAATTTTATATTTTCTGTTTCTAAAGAATTTGTTTGCAGGTAATTTCCGTACATGGTTAAAACCTATAGTGCCATCAAATATTACTACAAAACCACAAAATCACATGTTTGAAGCTTCTTCAGATGATAAATGAGAAGGGATTGATTGGCACTCATACAACCACCCACTCCTCCAGCTTGTGTTGGAGAAGATATTGATGAAAATTATGCTCTACCAAAGACCTTTTTCTTTCAAGTCTCTCCACAAATTGGATGCTAGAAGAGCAAGATAAAACCTTCGAGAATATACCCAACTTTATGGGCCTAGAAATCATATTTATGTAAGTGAGATGGTCTTGCATTTGGGTCCGGTTCTATACCAAAGGAATGTAGAGATAAGAGCATCAATCTTGTTAATGAATTCTTGAGGGATGTAGAATAGAAGCATCCAATAGACCGGTATACTTTACATGACAACATTAATCATGGTGACCTATTCACGGTGTTGGACCTATGAACATTCAAGGGATCTCCCTGATATGAAGTCCCAACTAAACCTCATACCATTTTGGAGCAGGATTTCAAGCAATGGTTGGTAATGTTATGCCTTGACTGCGGAAACAGACAGAGGGAAATATGATAACTTTAAGTGACACCAAGTGTGTGACCCTGTGGAGAGTCAAGCGTGATGCATGAAGGTTCCAACATGCGAAGGGAAGAGGAAGTGCATTCCTTGGAAACCTAGCTTGAAAGGAACACACGAGCGAAATGACATCACAAGCTAAGATGGTAAATAGTCCACAAGTTAAAGTGATGAGTTAATACAAAAACACACATTCAAAAAGATTCATAAAAATACAAATGAAATAGTTCATAAGCATATGTGTAAGTTGAACAAAATACATTGCAAATACATCAAGAAAAATCCTAATATATTCACAACATATGCATGAAAGCGCCTTTTTTTGGATCATATATTAGGTGGGCAGACCTACATTAGGGGAATTTTGAGGTCTAAAATGGGCCTCCTAAGAAAAATCAGCCAAAATAATTTTTATAAGAACCAGTAGGATTCAAGATGATGATGTCAACCATGGGGGATGATTCACCATTTTTGGAGTAAAAAAGTAAAAATATTAAAAAATAATAAAATGATAAAAACTTTTTCAACTCGTATGTTCAAATTATCTCCCTAAGGTTTTACTCAAATTTCGAGCAGGAGTACTCATTGGATGCATAACTTAATTCCACATCAAAGGAATACCCATTTTGCATACTTTCAATGGACGTTGCTACATGAAAAAATTGAAATACATGAAAAAACGTGATTGCAATCCCGTTTTTCATGTATTTGTCATTTTTCATGTAATATGATCCACCAAAAGTATTCAACATAGGTAATCCTTGGATGAGGAATCAAATTTTGCATCCAACAAATTTTTCCGCTCAAAATTTGAGTAAACCCATAGGGATATAAGTTGAAAATACGAGTTGAAGAAATAATTTTTCTGATTTCCATCTAAAATTTGATGATGTGATCTAATCTTTATTATTTCCACTTATTTTATGATTTCCTTAGGAGGCCCATTTTAGACCTAAAAATTCCCCAATGCCATTTTTTTTTGTGCATGGATTTCACACATGGTTTCGTGCATGATGGTTTTTTCCCATGGTATTTTGTAGTTCTAGTCAAGGGAACTACAATTATGTTCTAATCCAGGGTTAATGGATTCAGGTTTATGGATGATTCGACATGTATAAATATGTATTGTAACATTGAAAGGAATATAATGAAAAATCAATCTAGTAGTCTCGGTTTTGGGATCCAGGGGAAAATATTTTTGTATTTTTTCTGCGTTTCTCGCCATTGTATATTTTCTGTTTTTAAAGAATTCATTTGCAGGTAATTTCTGTATAGGGTTAAAACCTACAAAACTGACAAGGATTACTACAAAACCATGAAATCACATGTTTGAAGTTTCTCCAGATGATAGATGTGCAGGGATTGATTGACGCTCGTACAATCACCCACTCCTCCAGCCTGTGATGGGGAAGATATTTGCCAAAAAATATGCTCTATCAGAGACCTCTTTCTTTGAAGGCCCTCCATAAATTTTACACTAGAAGAGCAAGTTTAAACATGTCAGAATCCCGAATACCCCTTCCAATTAACTATATGGGCCTAGAAATCATATTTAGGCAAGTGAGGTGGATCTTGTAGATGGGTCTGGTGCTAGACCAAAGGAATTTGGAGATAAGAGTATCAAAATTGTTAACGATTGCTTTAGGGATGTAGAATAGATGCATCCAATAGACCACGATACTTTGCATGAAAATGTTAATCATGGTGACCTGTTGATAGTGTTGGACCCGCCAACATTTAGGGGATCTCCCCGATATGATGTACCAACTATACCTCACATCGTTTGGAGTAGGATTCCCAAAAGTGGGTGGTAATGTTATTCCTTGACTGTGGAAACAGAGAGAGGGAAATATGATAACATTGGGTGAGAGCAAGTGTGTGACCCTACAGAGAGTCAAGTGTGATGCATGAAGGTTCCAACACATGAAGGGAAGAGGAAGTGTGTTCCTTGGAAGCATGTATTAGTACACAATGTGAAATGAACATACGAGCGAAATGACATCACAAGCTAAGATGCATAATAATGCACAAGTTAAAGTGACGAGTTAATACAACAAGACGCATTGAACAAGATTCATACAAATGAAAAAGAAATAGTTCATAAGCATGTGCATAAGTTAAACAACATACATTGCAAATACAACAAGAATACTCCTACTATATTCACAACATATCCATGAAAGCAGATTTTTTTTTGGACCCTATATTAGGTGGGTGGACCTACCTATGGTTTTGGGCATGATGGTTTTCTGCCCATGGTATTTTGTAGACCTGGTCAAGGGAACCATGGTTATGTTCTACTCCATGGTTAATGGATTAGGGTTTATGGATTCTTCGACATGTATATATATGTATTGTAACATTGAAAGGAATATAATGAGAAATCAATTTGGTAGTCCTGATTTTGGGATCCAGGGGAAAATATCTATGTATTTATTATGTGTTTCTTGGCATTGTATATTTTCTGTTTTTAAAGAATTCATTTTCAAGTAATCTCTGTACATGGTCAAAACCTACACAACCAAAAAATATTTCTAAAAAACCACGCAATCACATGTTTGAAGCTTCTTGAGATGATATATGAGTAGATATTGATTGACGCTCGTACAATCATCTGCTCTAGCCTTTGATTGGGAAGATATTTGCTGAAAATTATGTTCTTCCAGAGACCTCTTTCTTTGAAGGCCCTCCCCAAATTGGATGCGAGAAGACCAAGGTTAAACCTCCAAGAATCTTGAATACCCCTGTTTTCACTGACTGCTAAATGTGTTTTCAGCTGTGAAAATAGGGCAAGTAAGGTAGAAAAGTTTGAAGCCATTTTCTAAGCTTAATCAGACCCTCCTCATTGGATGGTGCTTGGAACAAGCTTTCCAACAGTAGGTTGAAGTCCAAAAATGGACTCTTGGATCAGGAATTAGAGTAGATTGAAGTTGCCCTTTGAAATTCAGAAAAACAAGGAGAAAAGACCAAGGGTTAGGCTTCTCACCATCTCATCCCGCAGTCCCACACATCAGGCATCTTGTAATCTCGCATCATCATAGTCCTGCATCCCACATCCTGCAATCTTGTAATCCCGCGATCCTGCATCCCACTTCATCGTAGTACTGCATATCACAATCTTGTAGTTCCACATCATCACAGTCCTGTAGTCTTGTGATATCGGAAAATCGGTGATCGACAGGCCCAATGGAACATTCTTAAGGAATTTCGGGGGGAAATATGCCGATAGCGCAAAATCGTCGAAAGTTGGGTTTTAGTGTTAAAGCACCGAGAAAGGCTGAAAATGTTTAGCAAAGGAAATCGCCGCAAAATAGGGACGGGAGGCCTTTTTCTCTCTTCTCCAAGGGACCACATGGCAGAATACCATTGTGTTGGAAATAATACTGAGAGGGGGGGTGAATCAGTATTATCAAATTCTTTTCAATATTCCCTTTAGATTTATAATTTAATTTATTCTTTAGATGTTGACCATTAATTTGAATGTCGGTACCATATAATAATGAACATGAACAAAAACAGACAGTCACACCAAAGAACACCAGATATAAGGTGGAAACCCAATGTGGGTGAAAACCACCTACTGCAATGTGTCTCTATCTTATTTCAATTAGAAACTTCTTTTACAATGATTCTGTACTAGTGCAGTCCTTTACCAGTACGCATGCTGCAACCTACAGAGAACTACAACCCTCTCTCGTTTTCCAGACTCTCCTGGAAGGGAGCTACAACCCCCTTAGCTCTTGTACTAGCTGAGCTACTAGTACGTAGGTGCTGACCTACTTCTTTTCTTCCAGGGACCACGTTTCATCAATTTTCAGACTGGATCCATGAACATAAAATAATCATCAAGTACATGTGAATCAACCAATCTTCTTTTACAATCAACTAATGAATCAACCAATAGCTTCTCAGAATGCAGTAACCAGAAAAGCAATACCAGTAATCTAAACCTAGAACTCTGCAGCAATAGACAAAAGGCAGCTGATGAGCCCCAATTTTTGGTAACAATTTGGGCTCATTTGGCCTACTTACCTTGCTCAAACCTTCCTTTTTTATCACTTATGCATCTTTTCTTAGTATATTCGTGTTATTTCTAGGAAGAAGGGCAGGCATTATGTCTATGTGGCTAATACATGATGATTTCATGTTTTTTGGCATTAAAGGGAGCAAAGACCACGCAGATGGAGACAAGGAGACAACAAAGTTTGCATTGCGGGTTCATAGGGAGGTTGTCCACAGTCTTGAATGACCTCCCTCGTGATCTCCACCCTAACTCCGAGCTCCAACAGCTATCCCCACCGAGCTAGAAGGCAGCCAACGGATTCTACAGGAACATCAGTTTACTTGTAGTTGGACAGCCAAGCTCCACTAATTGAGGAAGCCAGCTTGGCCCTCATCATGTATAAATATTAAGGCTGTAGCCTTCGATGAGACTCTTGAACTTTTGTTATAGATTTTGGATTACGAGCTGTAGCTCTGTTTTTGCTCTTTGTAAGCCAATTTTGGCATGTTGTTAGACTCATGATCATGATATTTTAATAAAGGCAGTCAGATTTGGATTCGATTCTAAGTTCTTAAGGGAGCTATAGCTGTTAGGTTAAGGGCCCAACCTGAGAGCAATAGACCTCCTTTTCTTTGTATTGTTACTTGTTTTTCCTTCCAGCACTTCATTTCTTTGTTTTGACATGCATTTGAAAAACACAGTCTGCTGATTTAATTTCTTTAATGTGATTGAGTAGGATTAGTTTATGGTTAAAGTGCTTTCAAAAGCTTAGATTAGAGTAGGAGGATTGTAATTCATCAGAGCTTCAAGAAAAGGTTGATAGTGCACTCGCTGCCATCTCTGTTTAGAGATTGGGGGTGTGGACCGTACCAACCACAAAAAACGCAATCTTATACATTCATGCAAGCTGCAACACAATCATTTCAGTCATAAAACCGTCCATGCACTCTGATCTTGAGAAATACTTCTTCGTTCCAACACCATGCACGATTTCTCTCCACAATTTACATTGCTGTTCATTGGTTAAATAACACAGTTATAATAGGTGGATGAATTCTTGGTTTTGTGCAAGACATAGAGGATTTGTTTCTTTTACACTGCGTAGCATCACTTTATTGTGTTCTTCTTCTTCTCAACCATGCCTAAGCCACCTACTCAACCTTTGTTCAGCTCGTTTGCCTTCCAACCCTTCTACAGCCCACGTAGCTCCATCTTCTTGACTTTCCATTGCTTCCACCCTTCTATCCACCAACCAACTTTACCCACTCTTTCTCCACCTCACCTCTCTGTCCATAGGCCATCTCAAGCTCCTCTTTCATATTACCTATCCACCCATACAACTCCTTCGCTCCTCCATCACCCAAAACTCCCACTGCAGCACATCCTGTAGAAGTTAGCAGACTTCCTGTAGAAATCCCGAGCTTCCTGTAGGATCCCCTGCAGACATCCTGTAGAAGCCTACAAACTCGTTTTCCAAGCACCTGAACGTTGTGGAATTCTGTGGAATGATGTTAGGGATCCCCTGGAACCTCTCCTAGCCCTCCTGACCTTTTCCAAGCCTTCCTTCCCTTCGAACTACCCCTGCACCGTCAAGACCTAGTAAGAAGCACAATCACAATAACTCCACCCACTTGAGCAAAAATACAAAAAATGAGTTCTTTTCAATGAAAGTAGTTTAACTTCATGCATCTCATCTCACTAGAAGTAATGACATCATTTCTAGACGTTTGCACTCCCACCATTGCATCATAGAGATTAAACTAGTCAGATTAGGGTTTACTAGGGTTTCCATGTTTTGGTTGACTTTCAGTTCATTCTTGCAAAGTAGGTTAATTTCCTTTGAGATAGCCTTCTTCCATCATTTAGAAAGCTTCTTCTGAGAACATATAGAAGTTGGCTTGAGCCCTAGCAGACTTGTGCCAGCTGACCAAGTGACAGTTGCGACAAGAGCTAGTACTTGTGCATACAGCACCGTCGCTTCCAAGTTTGTTACGAACTACCAGGTTGATAAAATTAGAGATAGGAAGCTCCAGGAGTTGTAGCATTATTGCTACAATACTGGAGCCCACCATCTTTTTGGTGCCATTGCCGGGGAAGCGTCAGAGTATTAGTAATTGTTGCTTTTCTTCTACTTTCTTACTCTTTCCTTCTACCAAGTAGTTTATTTCATTTCCATTCTGCAAAAGTAGCATAGAAATTTCCTGCTTTCATAGATTAGCATTTCAATTCCGCAATTTCAATTTTGCAAGTGTAGATTAGCATTTCAATTCTGCAAGCGTAGACTAGTATTTTCATTCCTGCAATTTCATTTGAGCAAAGTAGACTAGTTCTTTCCTGCTTTCAATTCCTTTCTGCATTCTATTTCAGCAAAATAGCTAGTTGTAGATCAATCTGTTTCAATTTTGCAGGTACCAAAGAAAAACACAAAAGCAATCAAAAAGTATTTCCATTTCATGCCTAGTAGGAACCGAGATAAAACAGGCAAATTCCTACCCAACACCCCCACCACATCACTGAGTCACCCTTCTCTCTTCTTCGGTGACAGTGATCCAGAAGAACCTATAGGTGAACCTCCTGAGATATACGAAGATCCTATAGCAGAAGAAGAATTAGAGACCATCCCATCTGAAGCTATGGCTGACAATAGAAGAGAGGATGAGAGAATAGAAGGTGCCTTCCCCATCTGAGAGACCAATGGAGACATGAAAATGAAAAACATTAGTCCCTCCACTCTACCTCACTTCCATGGACTGACTACTGAAGATCCTGATACCTTCCTGTTTGAGTTTGCTGTCCTTTGTAGAACCTATGACTATACTGAAGATGAGCAGAAGCTTAAACTCTTCCCTTCCACTCTTAAGGATGTAGCATTACGCTGGTTCATGGGCTTACCTGGGAATAGTATCACCACTTGGGCTCAGATGCAACAAGCTTTCAATACCAAGTACCGGGATTAATGTAGGTCCAAGGAAACCAAGGGAGAAATCTTTCGGATGACCCTGGGAAATGATGAGTCCTTAGAGGATTATGAGGAGAGGTTCCAACTTAGCTATAAGCGGGCCAGGTGCACACTTGACCCTGAATCCCTCAAGTTGGTTCTGCTCCGAGGAGTCCCTGAAGACCTCTTAGATACCCTTCACATGTTAGCTGGGGGGGATATTTACCAACTGCCTTATGAGGACATCAAGACTGTGTTTAGAAACCACTCCAGGGCAGCTCGGAAATGAGGTAGAGGAAACCTCCTCTCAGCTGGTGTTCCTTTCTCCAAGCATGAGTTTGCAAATCAATTAGAAGATCTTAAGAGTGAGGTGAGACAAACCATTGCCATGCTACTAGACACATTCAGGATCCAGCAGAAGAAGGAAGAAGCTAAGAGGGCCTTGGCTATCTTCTACCCTAGATGTACAAGGAGACACCCTAAGAACGAATGTCCATTGCATTCGGTTGAAGTGTGTTTCGTTTTTGAGGAGGACCATCCCACAAACCAATGTCCAACCTTACCTGGATTCATAGCCATGTACCAAGGGACAGAAGCTCCCACTGAACCTCTCTATTTCATCAACCAAAGGAGGTCACAAGGACCTAGACCTTACCAGCAGGGGATGCAAGGGGCACCTCAAGCTTATTATAGCCCCAACCAATCGACTCCTATGCCTTCCTGGGGTCCCCCTGCTCATCCTTCCTGGTCCATGCCTCCTCCATGGTCTTATCCACCTCAGTACCCTACTCAACCCACTACTCATTCATATCATTCACATGCCCAGCCACAGCCTCAGTGGAATGCACCTCAGTCGGGGTGGAGGCCCCAGTACAACACTCCTCCCGCCATTTTGCCTCCACCTCCAGTTCAACCTCAGCCATTACCTCCTGCTCCTCCAAGGCAACCTCAAATGCCTGCTCAACCGAACCTGAACCCCAACAATAGACAGGCCCAGCAGGTATACACTGGGGAAACATCATGTCCTACCTATGCTGTGGAGATCCAGGAGATCAATCTTCGATCTGGAAAGACTCTTCCGGATCGCCAACCTCCTCCCCCAGAGGACGAGGAGGATAAACATGAAAGTGAACCAAAGGCTATTCCACCCTTTCCTGAGAGACTAACAGCCACCACACAACCCAACCCAGAGGAGGATGAGCTTCTGGGAGAGCTCAAGCAGTTGTGTGTGAAAATACCACTTCTCCAAGCCATCAAGGATGTGCCAATATACAACAAACTGGTTAAGGAAAAGTGTTTTAAACACCCAGGCAGGCGAAAGAGAGATGCTTCAACCATCAATGTCTTAGGACAACTGTATGATCTTATGTTAGGAGAAGTCATCTTCCCAAAGTACCTAGATCCTGGGAGTCCTGTAGTAGATGTCCACATCAATGGCACCATCATACCTCACACCTTGATTGATCTGGGGGCTGCCATTAACGTGATGACCAGGGATACAATGCTCAAACTCAATCTCCAGGGTTCCTTGAGGAAGACCTCGACAGTATTGCAACTAGCAGATCGCTCCACTGTGACTCCCGAAGGGATTGTGGAGGATGTATTGGTCTCTATCGACTCTTGGGAATACCATGCAGATTTCTTGGTTCTGTAACCCAAGGCAAAGCTTACTGGATATCCTCTCATTTTGGGAAGGCCTTGGTTAACCACTGCAGATGCTTACATCAGTTGCCGTGCAAGAAACATGACCATCAAAAACGGTCCTATGTCCAAGCAGCTAGTCCTATACCCTCCTGCCCAACCCTCCTTAGAGCATGAATTACCACTTTGGTTGGAGGAAGGAGAAGAGGATGAGGTGTACTCAGCACCTCTGTGCACCCTAGATACCACTAGAAGAGACCCCCCAACCGAGGATGACTTGATTGAGACCTTGATCCAAAATCCACCTTCCAGTGCACTATCCTTAGAGAAATTGGTGGAGGATGCCCAAGCCAGCACCTTAGTGGATCTTTGTACAACCAACCCTGTCATTCCCAGAGTCAAGAATGTGGAGTTCGGCCCTGAGAGAATGTTAAAGATCAGCTCCTCCCTATCTCCTTCCCAGGAAAAGGAGCTGTGTAGCCTGTTGGCCAGTCACCTAGATGCTTTTGCTTGGAGCTATAAGGAGATGAAAGGAGTCCATCCCTCGGTCTGTACGCATCATATATACATCAAGGAGGGTTGTAAACCGGTTAGGCAACCTCAGAGGAGAATGAATCCAGCCCTTAAGGACATTGTCAAGGAAGAATTGCAAAAACTGTTGGATGCTGGATTCATTTATCCCATCTCAGATAGTGAATGGGTGTCCCCTTTGGTATTGGTTCCCAAGAAAAATGGGAAGTGGATAATCTGTGTGGACTACCAAGAACTGAACAAAGCTACCAAGAAAGACCATTTCCCTCTACCTTTCATAGATCAAGTGCTGGATGGACTGGCAGGAAAGAAGTTTTTCTCTTTCCTGGATGGGTTTAGCGGGTACAACCAAATCCAAATCAGCCCGGAAGACCAAGATAAGACCACCTTCACTTGTCCTTGGGGTACCTTTTCCTACCGAGTTCTTCCCTTTGGGCTATGCAATGCTCCTGCTACCTTCCAGAGAGCTGTCTTGAGCATCTTCTTGGAACTGGTCCATGATGCGGTGGAAATCTATATGGATGACTTCACTCCTTATGGGTCCAACTTCCAGGAAGCATTGTCCAATCTAGGGAAGGTCCTAACCAAATGCATTGAGATGAACTTGTCCCTTAGTCCTGAAAAATGTGAATTCCTGATGACTGAAGGGACTGTGCTAGGCCATACCATTTCTTGCCAAGGGTTACAGGTGGATCCTAACAAAATTTCTCTCATCAAGAAGGTTCCACCTCCTCAAAAGGTAAGGGATGTTCGGAGTTTCTTAGGATTAGCGGGGTATTATAGGAGATTCATTAAAGACTTCAGCAAGCTAGCCTTGCCATTGTTTGGCCTGTTGGCAAAAGTTGTGGAGTTTAAATGGACTGACGATTGTCAGAGGGCTTTGAATGAATTAAAGGACAAGTTGGTGTCAGCCCCAATCCTGAGAGGCCCAAACTGGGCCCTACCTTTCCACATCCACATTGATGCCTCGAACAAAGCCATAGGGGCAGATTTAGGACAAGTTGAACAGAAACTTCCATATGCCATTTACTTTGTTAGCAAAAACTTGTCCAAAGCCGAGCTGAATTACACTGTAACCGAGAAAGAATTCTTGGCTGTGGCCCATGCATTGAACAAGTTCTGACATTATATTACTGGCTATCAAACCTTTGTACATACGGATCATGCTGCAATTAGATATTTAATGAATAAACCAGATGGGAATGCTCGTATTATTAGATGGTTACTTTTGTTGCAGCAATTTGATTTGACCATTGTTGACAAACCAGGTAAAGAAAATGTTGTTGCTGACTTTTTATCTAGATTGGATTTGTCTGCAAATGAGGATGGAACAGTGGATGACCAGATGCCCGATGAACATCTGTTTGCTATCTCACTGCTCTCTCCATGGTTTGCTGATATAGAAAACTACCTTGTTTCCGCACAGTTCCGTCCACACCTATCTTCAAGAGAGAAGAGCAGAATCATCAGAAAAAGCGCCTCGTTTACTTGGATCGGGGGCAATCTGTTCAAGCTTGGCCCTGATCAGATCTTAAGGCGTTGTGTAACGGAGGAGGAAGTCTTTGATATCCTCCTCACCTGTCATGATGGGCCTTGTGGAGGACACTTTGCAGCAAAGAGGACTGCCTTCAAAATCCTGTAGGCAGGCTACTATTGGCCCACACTTCATCAAGATGTCAGAAGATATATCAGCCAATGTGACCAATGCCAAAGAATGGGGAAACCAACTCAAAGGGATGAGATGCCTCTCCAACCTCAAGTGACTCTTGAGCCATTTGAGAAGTGGGGTATGGACTTTGTGGGTCCAATCAACCCTCCTTCGAGGCAAAGGTCTTACATCATTGTGTGTATTGACTACCTGACAAAGTGGGCAGAGACCAAAGAAATCAAAGCAGCAACAGAAGAAAAGGTGGCCGAGTTCTTAAGAGAAAACATCTTCTACAAGTTTGGCTACCCAAGAGAGCTGGTCACTGATCAAGGGAGCCAGTTCACATCCAACCTGGTTGAAGACTTACTAGCTCATCACAAGATCAAGCATAGGACTTCCACCTACTATCACCCTCAAGCAAATGTGTAGGTGGAAGTCGCCAATAGAGCCTTGGAAGGGATCTTGACTAAGGTGATGAGCAGCAGCAGAAAGGACTGGGCAGATCGCTTGGTTGAGGCCACATGGGCTTACAACACCACCTAGAAGACCACCACCGGCTTCACACCTTATGAGCTGGTCTATGGGAAGAAAGATTTGCTGTCCATTGAGTTCGAGTACAACACTTTGAGGATGGCAGCTCAGCTAGATCTAGATCTCAGCCATGCACAACAAGAAAGGTTATTGCAGTTGAATGGACTGGACGAGCACCGAATGCAGGCCCTCCTTCACTCGGAAGTGGTTCAACTTCAGAGAAAGGTGTGGCATGACCAACACCTCCATGACAAGCAATTCCAGCCGGGAGATTGGGCCTTGTTGTATGACTCCAGATACAAAGATTTCAAGGGGAAGCTGAGAACCAGATGGCTAGGACCATATGCAGTGGAAAAATTTCATGACAATGGATCTGTTCTTATTCGAACCATTGATGAGGAAGCCATCCCCATGCTTGTCAATGGGCATCGATTGAAGATCTACAGGAAACCTCTCTCAAGACAAGAGTTCATCAAAACTATGGAGAAATCTGTATTGGTCATAGAGAAGGGTTCTGCCTTTGCTTTGGGCATACCCTGAAAGATTTAAATAAATAAATAAATAAATAAATAAAATAATAAAGATCCTTGGGTGAAAACCTTTCTGAGGCGCCCAAGGCAGGTGGTAGGGGTGAAAACCTCATTGAGGCGCCCCTATTGTCTTTCAAAAAAAAAAGAAGAAAAAAGATTTGAAAAAGATCCTTGAGTGAAAACCTCTCTGAGGCGCTCAGGGCAGATGGCAAGGGTGAAAACCTCATTGAGGCGCCCATGTTATCTTTCAAAAAAAAGAGAAAAAAAAGAAAAAAAAGGAAAAAAACAATAAGAAAAAAAGACAAGGACAACAAGTTTATAATGTGAAATTGCATGCAGATTGCAGGTGTTCTATGGAGGAGAGGAAGCCTCTCAACTCAGAGCCAAGGATCCTTATCATGCTGCTAGGAGACCTCACCAGCACCTCCTCCAAGAATACCCATTTTCTCCAAGGTATGTGCACAATTTCATCATGGCTTGAGTTTTCTACAGGAAGATGCAGATTTTCTACAGGAAGATGCAGACTTTCTACAGGAAACGCAAACTTTCTACAGGAAGCTCTGTATTTCTACAGGAAACTTCCTGTAGAAGTTCAGAACGGCCCAGAATTCATTTTATGAGGAGATCTAACGACCAAGGATCAGTTTGGACGCATGCAAGCTACTGTTGTCACCCTTGCACACTGTTGTCACCTCGTTCTACCATCCTTGTCGACATGCAATGAAGTTACCTGCACCAGCAAAGCAGATCATTGAGTTGTCAAGAGAAAAGCAATTTTTAAAGATGAAAAACGCTGAGATGTCATACCATATCCATCCCAGCCGTCCATGAGCTCTGTGAGCGTGATCGTGGGGCCATTGCCTTCGTCGTGTAGCATGCACCCGAGGAGGAAGAAACTGTTACAGGACATCCTGTAGGAGTCACGTAACAGTTAAGCCCGCTAGAGTGCACGCCATATACAAGGAAAACGAGGGCGCATGCAGTTGAAGCATCCCATCCATCGTCAGCGGCCTATGAATGTGAACCTCTGGGCCTGTGCAAATCAAGCAGCAGCAACCAAATCCACTCATCGTCGTCCAAGAGCCTGAACAATCGTGTTGCGGCCACACAGGTAAGTGTCTCGACCCTTCCTTCCAACGAATTGCATGAATTTTACTTTGAAAATGTTTGCAAAGTGTGAAATGGATGGGTTGAGCAGTGGTATGGTCAATCGATTGGCTACGTCGACCAGTCAGCTGGTCGAGCTGGATGTGTGAATGGTGGCCGTGAAAAAACGGGCAGTGGACACGTGAGAACCGTCCACTCGGGGAGGAACGAGTTCTAACGAGAATGGCGGCAGCGGATTCGTGGGGAATGATGCGGCAGTAAGTAAATGTGTAGAAGAATGATGGTGTGACGTCGACCAACGGTCCGGCGGTGTTATAGACATTTTTGTGCCTCGCATCATGGAGCATGAAATGTCAATAATTACAGGGATCCTCAGTCCCTAAACATGTTGTTCTTACCCCTAAAAGAACAAGGTCATCAAACAACAGCACTTCCAATCAGTTCTCCACCTGAAAACACTTCAAAACAGGCTTATTTTGGATCATGTCAGTTGCTCCACTGAGCTTCTGCGCTGGAATGCAACTGTCCCTCCTTGTACCTGCGCTGGAAGTCAAGATTAATGAAGGCTACCTGCGCTGGGCGAGATTGGCCAAGTGGCACAGTCATCCTGCAAGGTGTCAACTGCCCAGGAAGCTTCCAAACTGACACTTGGTTCATGAGATTCGCCCTGTGATGAGTAAGAGGTACTTGATCACCATGTGTAAGCAAGGATCTCCAAGTGGACTCAAGAACTGAAGATTAACTGAAGAGGGAGAGGACACTAGTCAGCTCTATGCCAGCCTCAAGCTGACTCATCCTCTCTTCTTTTCTCCTATATATAGAGCTCTTCTATGAGGTCTAAGGAGGCTGGAATTTTGTGTTAAGCAAGGAGGTGCTGTTGGATTACAGTTAGAGCTATTGGGTGATTGTTTTACTAGAGGTGAAGAGGAGAGTTCTTGTTGCTGGGGAGGTGCTGCTGGATTGGAGCCATCATTGGTTGTAACCTTCTCAGAACCCTGTTACTTCTATCAATAAAGTTTTTCATGTTCTCCTATATACTTGTATTGCATTGATGTTTTGTATTTACATGTATATTTGATTCACTCTAATCCATGCATCAGTTATGAGTACTTGTATCTTGTAGTTTCCTCTCTTGTTTTGTGCAGGATCTGTGTGTAGCTGGACCGGCAAAGAGAGCAAGGAGCTGGGAACAAGAGACAAAGAGAGAGGACAAGGATCGACTAAGCGAAAGACACCAGGTTGGTTGACCTTCTTTTCCTTCTCTCTGTACTTTCATAAAGGAAATCATCAAAGCTTTACTTTCAGTTGTTGCTAAAGACTGTCACCTTTAGAGTAGGGATAGGGTCATCCGCATCGGATACTTTTCCCACAACAAACTGGCGACTCCGCTGGGGAGCCTAGTATCTTGTTGGTGTTTGTAGTATTTTTCTATTCATTTCTTGAAGAAAAGAGTACCAAATCGAAAAGCTTTTGACTATATCAAAAGCGAAGTAGAGGGACTGCTACTCTTGCTCATTTGCTGAGCAAATTCAAGATTTGAAGAGCTTATCTACAAAAGACTCTTTACTCTTTGTGATAGATCTTCATCCTCTTGATCATCCCTTAGCCTGTACTTGACCTATAGCTTTTTATTTCAGCAAAAACAGTGCATTTTTGAGCTTTTTATGACCCAGAATTCTTTGTAGACGAAACTCTCGTGAGTCAGTGCAGGCTGTCCACAGGCAGTCTGCATTACAGCGCAGGTGCTCCCTTCGGGAACTGCACTGAGAGTCAAACTGGCAGACTAGAACCTGCGCTGGTCCAGTTAGCCATTGTCTTGCTCAGCTTTCCCTTTGTGTCTTAGCCCTGTTTGCACTTGTTTTTTGCTGATTGCTTGCTGGTCATTGTACTTGCTGTAAACCATTCTCCTTGACATTATTCCGCCTCAGTTGTGTGATGAAACTGTGAATGTTCTTTCAGTATTTCTTGTTTCAGTTACAGTTTCCCATTGTGAAAAGCGAACCAGTATAGCTGTGGCCTCTTAGATCCTGAACTGTAAAAGTGTCTTTGTGATCTTAGGAGCTAGTTTTATTACTGTTCATGGCTGTTTGAGTTTGTTGGTTTTTCATTTCATGGTTTGAATCTATACATTTCCTGTGTTTAAACAAGTCTATCATAAGGTGTCTTTTTGATTTTGGACAAGCTTGTTTATTTCTACTTGAAATTAGATTCAAAATTATACAACAGTTTCCTTTCTGTCTTACATCAACATTAAGGATAACGAAAAGAAATACATGCATTGTGCATTTTGCATTTGACTGTGTGCTTGACGATTTAGGAAAATGTGCATTTTAGTGTGTGTTCTATGATTTGTGAGAAAAGTTGTGTCTTTCTTTTCCCTCAGTAGATTAAGGTTTTCAAAGTTGAAAGATTGAAAAGATTTGCTTCTCATTCTTAGATTGCATATAGGAAGTTGTATATATACATCTCGTGGCGAACCTGAAAGGCAAACTGTTAAAAAAGATCAACATTAAAATAAACTCAATTTACATAACAACGCTTTGGAATTTAACGCAAACATCTAGAGGTCTAGGTAGAGACGTGTTCCGGCGTCGTTAAACATAGTGACTGTCGATCTCTACGAAGGTGGGTGATTCCTCCTGAGGGACGATATCACTAATACGGATTTGAGCTCCCGCGTACCGTCGCGTATATTGGGAGACCCCTATAGGCATTTATCCTTTATCCTTAGGAAGCCGTGTCGACCGCCCTACTGATCGCGATGCAGTGAACACAGCATTCACGAAGATCGACCACCCGTACCGTAAAACGTATTCTGTGGTTTCGCGAAAGGTTTGGCACACCCTCTGCCTAGATCTCCAGAGCAGTTTCTTTTGGCCTTTTTCAAACTCTATAACTGAAAAAGTCCAACCGAGCATTTGTCACTTCGGGCTCGTTAATACATCGAAGGTGACTAGAGTCATCTTTAGCTTTTTCTCGACTCTTAAAACATGAAAAAGCAAGTTTGTGTCTAAAAGCGTCGTTAATAAAATTTATTTTAAGCGGAACATAATCACCTGTTATTCCCACGTTGATCTTTCAGTTGAAAAGTATGGAGCCCACCAACCAAGGAAGTAACCTTGGCGGAAGTCCAAATCCCTTCTCCTCTTGGGGAGATGTTGGTGCGCCTCATATGGCTACATTGTCACTTCCAGGATTGACAATCGGCCTCCCTGTATGGCTCTTTTCAACTAATGTAGTCCAGATCGCCACTAATCCTGAGCAGTCGAATCAACAGTCAGAACAATCTAGAACTACCCACCAGCCTTCCACTTCTTATGATACTTCCTCTGATCCTTCATCTTCGCAAGGTAGAGCTGGCAAAAGTCAGCCTCCCAAAGAGAAGAAGGAAAAGAAGAAGAGAGAAAAGAAGCAGAAGGAGCCTCTGGCGAAGGCGACTGGGGGCAAGCAGAAGAAAGCTGATAAAAACCCACACACTGCACCGACCGGGCCTAAATCGCCATGTGTCATTTGCAAAGGGATCCACTTCCATCGTGATTGTCCTTGTATTCCCCGGATACTAAGGGACTGGTCCCCAAGGTTGCACAATCCGGTAGCATCAACCTTTGGTTGTCATGTTGATTGCATTCCGTCAACTAGCGAGAGTGAAGGACGAAGAAGGGGACCAAGATCACCCTGTCTATTGTGTGAAGGCAATCATGCTATCCACAAATGTCCATTCTTAGATGAGGCAAAGAGAGTTTTGGAAGATCGCCCGGTTTCACCGTTGCGACTTCCTCCTGGATACCGAAAACTCGCGCCTAATCCCTCGATAGTTGAAAATCCAGTTGACCCGCTCAAGTGGTCAGCTGAAGTGTCGGTCATTGAGAATGAACCTACTGAATCCAGACCAGATGAAAGTCTAAAGGTCGAAACGGCAGTTGACCCGGTTCTTCCTTCAGAGGTTCTATCGTCCAATGACTCCGTCATTGAAGACCCGTCTTCAAATGACACCGTCGCCGAAGAGGCATCTTCATGCGACACCCTCACTGAAGAGAATAAGGATGACACCATCCAGGTTCTTTTCATCAGCACCGACTCTGATGAGCGTCAGGGCAATGCGCCCATTCCTTTTTCGCAGGAAGGAACATCATCAAAGTCATATCCGGCCGTATATTCGGTCCCACCACCAAGCAACCTGGTTGTATCCTTTGATTGGAATCAACTAGGCAGACCCCGGTTACCAGCCAGTATACCATTCAGAATCATTGTCCAGATCTATAGAATGATTATGGCTGGTACTATCATTGATGAAGGGGCGTCTGTGAGTATCCTTTCCTCTGTTGCTTGGAAAGCACTGGGTTCCCTAGCGCTTTTACCTGAGTTGAGAAATCTCTCAGGTTTTGATAAAGGAACCAGTCGACCATTAGGGATCCTCCCCAATGTACCTGTTACATTGAAAGGGAAGACCGTTGAGATGAACGTGATGGTCGTCCAAGGACCCTTGGATTATAACCTACTCCTTGGACGTGACTATATTTATTGCATGGGAGCGATAGTCTCCTCACTCTTTAGAGTAATGTGTTTTCCACACGAAGGAAGGGTGGTCAAGCTCGTAGACCAACTTTCATTTCCAGGATCTCGCATCGCAAATAGTCAAATACCATTCCTAAATGGTCTGTTCACTCAAGATTCGCCTCCACCCCCGGTCCTCCTTCCCGATGAGCGCGAGTGATTCAGAAAGAAAGACTAGGACCCAGGGGGCATGCACCCTGGTCTGCTTCGGGCAGAAGAAACTCCGGGTATAAGGAAGAATTTCCGCAGAAGAATATGACTAGTCTGTACCCCGTCCGTAGGGAGTGGGGTTGTTCTGGAATAATAATCTTTTGTTAAAGTTATGTGTTTGACCAAAGAGTCATTCACCTTTGTCTAAAAAAGTGGGCAATGCCCAAGTAGGAATTCCCTTATTGCGACAAGTAGTAACCATCTTTGAATTCAAGCCTCGCCCATTAAAACATATGTTTTGAAGGATAAGCAGGGGCAGCCTACAAAATAGGAGACTATATTGTTGTGACAGAGGGTAACCATCTTTGGACAACCCAATGATAGACACCGCCGAAGAAAGAGATTGATTTGCGGCAGCAAATCGAACCGTCTTTGGAATAATAAGAAAGAGGCAATCCTCCCTCAATAATACCAATGTTTTGTCTTTGAGTAGTGTTCTTCCTTTGTCACAAATAGCTGTTTGTTAAAAGTGGGCCGATGGGAAGCCTGAGTACTGCGTAAGACCCCTTAGAATAACGAGAAGACAAGTATCGTTAACATTAGATTGGCAAGATGACAAGTAACTGTGAACACCCAAAGAAAAGCAGAGGTAGGGGAGAGGAGGGGCAGCCTCGAAATTCTATCCTATACCTGGGGGCATGCAAACCTTCTGGAGAGCAAGCTAGGGGCGGTTATTTATCTGGTTTTAAGATTAGCCGTTTCCAAACTTGCATGAAAGAAGCCTGTGGGGCAAAAGTAAAATTTGCCAAAAGTGAGCATAGCTGTGGTAAGGCATAAGCTCTATAAAAATTGGTCCTTATGGGAGGCTTTCTTTTACGACTGGTATATCGAGCAGTTTTAGCATATAGTTCATGCTCGTTAAAAAATAAACGCAAAATTCGAGCAGTTTTATGACTGAATCTATGCTCGTTAAAAAATAGAAAAGTGTGAGCAAAAGTTTCCCCCAGAGTTCAAGCTCATGAAAAAATGAACCGGTAAATAACCTTTTGAGATCGTAAATTCATCAGCTATAAGAACCTTGATCGTGTTTTCATCCATCACCTCCACTGTTCATTTGGCCGATCATTCACTTCCATTTGTGTGTTTACCTCTTTTGAGAAACAGCTGCGAAGAGTGATTTCACCTAGCCATCCTTGTGACACTGCCGTGATTGGAAAATTCCAACCTGTACCTGGAATCTGCTGCTATCCCTGTTAATCACTCGTTCCTCAAAAGACGAGTCTTCTTTGAGCTCTTTTCACTGACTCGTAAAATATGAAAAGTTTGCCGAGTTTTGGCCTTCCAGCTCGTTAAATGACCGGAACGCTATCCCTCCTCTAAATTTTAATCTTTTTTGGACCTGAGGGATTATTGCACAAAAGGATCGAGCGCTTGTCTTGTTCGGCTCGTTAAAAGTACCGAACAGCCATCCCTTCTGTATTGTTTTATACTTTTTCGGACTTAAGGGATTAGCTGACGAAAAAGGAATCATGGAGTTGACTTTCTGTACCTTTTCAGACTCTCTAAAAATGAAAAGGACCGAGTTTTCCTTGTCGTTAGACTCGTTAAAATAATTAAGTAGCGACAAACTTGTCTTTAGACGAGAACGAGTTTCCCTATCGCTAGGCTCGTTAAATCTTAGCGATAGGCTTGCCCGAAGGGCAGGTTATAGAACAAGCATATGTTATCCTCCTCAAGCTTGACAAAAATAAAGAGGTACTGGTCAGAAATGACTGGGGAAAAATTGGGAGAACATCAAAATTTAATGGTAGCGAGTCACTCTTGAACATGACACTTTTCCTCCGTACCACATCGGGTTGGGTTGTTTCATTCACCGGTCTCATCGCCATGGTCCTCGCCAAACCATCCACTTTTGGGGTAATGCTACCGATCCATCGCATCAGTGTCGTTATATGTTCAAGAGGGGTCATTCTGAAAGCGTCAATCGTGTCCCATCCACTGCCATACATTATCCTTCATCCATTCATGATCGCCACCCTGAATCATATGTCACAGTTTGTTTTCACCTCCACTAAAATCATTAGCTCCGTTCCGTGTCATTGATGTAGGATTCATTAAGGCCCTCCTTTGACGGATCGCTTCTTGTCGACTTCAGCTCATTATCCAAGAAGTTGATCTAGGAACACCCCCATCAGTACTTTGAAGCTTGCATGCCTCAATGGCAAGTTTCTCACTTCCGGCGACAGGTATACATCAATGACCTTCAACCAGAAGATTTTGCGTGGCGTTCGACGCCAAGTCCTTTATTCACGCCACGTGAATTGTACTGCAGTACCTTGAGGGTCATCGTCATTATTGGTGATTCCTCTCGCGCTTGTTAACGGTTTTCATTATTGACCGGTAATCAAGCGATGTCTTTCCATGTTCGACTTCAGCGAAATTCTCACATGGATCGACTTGTACTTAGAGTGAAGATCGAACGAGTTTGAAGACCCCGGATCTAGTTTCATCCATCCGGGCTGCGATATATATTCAGGAAATATAAAAGCATTTGCCATGTACATCTTTGCAGCAGATGATCATCCTATTCAAAGGATGATAATTTCAGCAGAAAATTATCAGTCTATCTTCAGACGATCGTCTGTCATATGTACTAAAATGTATTTATAAAAGCTGAGCATGGGAATGCCCGCCTCAGCTAGATCATGAAAATAGAATGAAAAATAATGTATTGTATTGTATTGTATTACAGGGCTCCTCCTCAGCACTGGAACGAACTTCGGACCCTCTAGATAAAGCATTTCACCCGATAAACGGCCTCATACTTTAGGGGGCAACTGTTATAGACATTTTTGTGCCTCGCATCATGGAGCATGAAATGTCAATAATTACAGGGATCCTCAGTCCCTAAACATGTTGTTCTTACCCCTAAAAGAACAAGGTCATCAAACAACAGCACTTCCAATCAGTTCTCCACCTGAAAACACTTCAAAACAGGCTTATTTTGGCTCATGTCAGCTGCTCCACTGAGCTTCTGCGCTGGAATGCAACTGTCCCTCCTTGTACCTGCGCTGGAAGTCAAGATTAATGAAGGCTACCTGCACTGGGCGAGATTGGCCAAGTGGCACAATCATCCTGCAAGGTGTCAACTTCCCAGGAAGCTTCCAAACTGACACTTGGTTCATGAGATTCGCCCTGTGATGAGTAAGAGGTACTTGATCACCATGTGTAAGCAAGGATCTCCAAGTGGACTCAAGAACTGAAGATTAACTGAAGAGGGAGAGGACACTAGTCAGCTCTATGCCAGCCTCAAGCTGACTCATCCTCTCTTCTTCTCTCCTATATATAGAGCTCTTCTATGAGGTCTAAGGAGGCTGGAATTTTGTGTTAAGCAAGGAGGTGCTGTTGGATTACAGTTAGAGCTATTGGGTGATTGTTTTACTAGAGGTGAAGAGGAGAGTTCTTGCTGCTGGGGAGGTGCTGCTGGATTGGAGCCATCATTGGTTGTAACCTTCTCAGAACCCTGTTACTTCTATCAATAAAGTTTTGCATGTTCTCCTATATACTTGTATTGCATTGATGTTTTGTATTTACATGTATATTTGATTCACTCTAATCCATGCATCAGTTATGAGTACTTGTATCTTGTAGTTTCCTCTCTTGTTTTGTGCAGGATCTGTGTGTAGCTGGACCGGCAAAGAGAGCAAGGAGCTGGGAACAAGAGACAAAGAGAGAGGACAAGGATCGACTAAGCGAAAGACACCAGGTTGGTTGACCTTCTTTTCCTTCTCTCTGTACTTTCATAAAGGAAATCATCAAAGCTTTACTTTCAGTTGTTACTAAAGACTGTCACCTTTAGAGTAGGGATAGGGTCATCCGCATCGGATACTTTTCCCCACAACAGGCGGGGACAACTCACCCCCGCGCCACGGATTCCGCCGATTCAAATCTAATCGGCTAGATTATCAACCTCATGCATTTATCATTCACCGTTTGTGACTCGAGTGATCATCTGGATCCCTCTGCAGTTCGATACTCCGAGTCTTTGGCCATCAGAACGCCTGTGAAGCTACAACAAGAGCGCAGACCCACTGCAGTATTCCCCGGAAATCGCGCGCTGCTCCTACAGGAAAGCTGCTCCTACAGGAACGCTGTTTCTACAGGAAGGCGGGTTCCTCACGTCAAAAGGTGGCAGATAAAAAGGTAAACCTGAACTCTCCATGCAATTGGCTTTTGAAGGTGGCAGAATCATCGTCTACAGTCTGGTCGTAGAAAATTGTTGCAAATGTTGTCTGCTGTGCATAAACTGTCATTCTACAGGATGTCAGTGTAATTAAACTGTGTTAAGGTCCTCAGAGATAAGTTTCGTGGATTATCTGCACGACAGGAGTGTAATTCTACGCTCTGTCCCAATAAGCCAAATTTCCTTCGTATTTGCCACCTCTGGCTAAAGCAACAATTTTTACCATGCCGGGTGGGTTCATCAGAAGAGAACCCACTGATTCAACAAAGTTAAGAGAAAATCCGGAGGTGGTGGAGCTCTTCACATGAGCACAATGGATAGCCTTCTGTGACAAATTGCAGGGTTATGATGACGAAGTGGCAGAAGAGTTTTTGCAAGCTCTGAGGCCGAAATCTAAAACGTTGGCCACCGTTACCTTCAGGGGCCTAAGCCTCAAGCTCACCCCGCAATATATCAGTCAAATTACTGAACTTCCAATGGGTTTGCCATGGGATAAGGAAGAAAGGAAGTTGAGCCAACAGGCCAAGAAAGAATTATTTCCCCCAGAGGAGGAATTCTCGGAGGACAAAAATGGGGTGCGTAGAACCAGTTTGCTGCCACCATGGAATGAAGTTAGCCTACAGATCATGAAGTATATAACCTGCGAAGGTCGTTTTAGCATCGTGTACGGGTATCACTTTCGGTTTCTCACTGAATTGAGGCACCAGATTGATCTTCCTGTAGAAAATAAACTGAGCATCCCTTATTTCCTGCTACAGTCTCTAATTGAATGTGCCACAAAGTTAAAAGAAGGCATACCAGACCAGGTAGCCCACCATGGATTGATCAAACTTCTCGTGGAGGATGCGCTTCATTCATACAAGGTTCCTCTCTCATGGGAAGCATTCAGAAATTTGACAAGAGATGGAGACATAAGGATGTTGACCGAAGAAAGTGGTTCCTCCAGCAGTGAGGAGAAGGAATCAGTGGCCATGGGAAAGAAAGAAACAGGCCAGAAGACCCCGACCATAGTGCAGAAGAAAGAGCAAAAGAAGAAGCATGAGAAAAAGGATGACAAAGAAAAAGATGACACACCCATCTTGACAGCAAGAGAACAAAGGTTGCAAGGCAGAGTGGACAAGGTTGAGAAGGTCCACATCAGCTTGAGTGCCTCGACAGCGACCGTAACCAAGTCAAAAAGCAAGACTCATGGAGCAAAGCAAACCAAGGCGGCGACACCTGTTTCTACAGGAAAGCCGAAACCGGCTTCTACAGGAAGCCCGAAAATTGTTGAAAAAGGGTCTTCTACAGGAAGCCCGAAAATTGCTAAAACGGGGTCTTCTACAGGAAGCCCTAAAAAAGTAAAACCCAAGGAGAAGAAAGTTGATATTCATGAAAGGGAGGCAGTAGTAGTGCTGGCCGGTCTCATCACACCTCCTAAGCCAAAGGAGAAGAGAAAGAGGGAGACCCCTCTATACTTTAAAGCTCGAAGAAGCATCAGAATAAAGACGGGCAAGCCACAGCCTCCGTCCAGCAGCCCGATTGCTATTGAAGATACCCCTATTTCACCTAAGGAAAAGTCCCCCTCGAGGATATCAGTCACCTATGAGAGGGGGAGCCCAAAGAAAACTACGTGGCAAGAAAAGTTAGACCTAGTGACTGAAAAAGCTCGGCTACAGGATGCCGAAAATGTTCTACAGGAAACTCTGGCCCGTCTACAGGAAACAGAAAAGATGGAAGGAGAAGGACCCTCATCACCACCAAGGGAGGGCGAGGTAGAGCCACCTAAAGAGGTAGAAAAAGAACATATACCAGAGCCCAACCCTCAGCCTAGTCTGAGTTCATACTACACCTTTTTAGAGGCTGGCAAAATCATACCTCAGAAATTTACAGTGCCACTATTTTTTGCATTGGAGGAAGAAAGAGTCCGTACACACACGTGGATGAAGATAGCAAAGTCAAAGGGTGTGGCGGACATAGGTCCCTTACAGGAGCAGCTCAAGGAGGTCAGAAGTGAATTGTCCATGGCCAAACACGTGGCAAATTGCCAACGCGTGTTTCTACAGGAAGAAAACCAGAAGCTGAGATTGCAGCTACAGGAGCTCAGGGCAGGGGCAGGTACATCCTCCAAGGACACCACAGAAGATCAGCAAGGCAAAAAGGAACTGAACACCGGTCTTAGGGAGCCAACCACACTTCTACAGGAAGCAGAACAACAAGCACAAATTGAAGTGCAAGCTCTCAGGGAACAGCTGCAACAAAAAGAAGCACAATTGGCCTGCATGGCCAGTTGGGCCATGGAGGCAATACAGTGAAGACAACATGCCAAATCCTATGGTTTGTACTTGAAAGACCAATGGCTGCAGTTCCAAATAAATACCTTGGCACAAAGAGGTATTTCTCAGATCCAAGACCCACAGCAATTTTCTAAATTGTGCAGTACTAGTTCGTCAGAGGATAAGGCCAAGTTAGCAGAGTTCTACCTCCATAATTTGGCCTTGCCTAATGTAGTTTCATGGGATCCCAATACTGCCTTGGGTGATATGCAATTAATGGCGTTTTCTTCATGGTTGAACCATGAGGATCAAAGAGAAACAAAAGCAAAATCGGTCATGAACCGAGAATTAAACGAGCCATTGCTCATTCGAGTAGAACCAGAGGATCCAGTTGCACTCATCTCAGCACACCAACATTTGTCCACTAATCCTACAGCTTCATTAAGATATGTGGATCAACAGACCCAAGACATAGCTCATTTTGAAGACATGGAAAGACTATTAGGAGAAAATGCTGTCCAAGCATGCACATGCAGATGGAATACATTGGTACACAGTTTGAAAATCCGAGAGTACCATACCCCAACTCAGATGAGGGAAGCTCTGGTAAGAGTAGCCCTTTACAAAAAATCCATGCAAAACCTCCAGGCCAGCTGGATTGGCCTTAAACTCAGCCCACCACTGTTGCTAGGATTGACTGAAGGCAGCACAGAAGAGGATGACAGTGAACAATGGGAAGAGGTGAACAGGAAAGGTGGGTTTCATGTCAGCAAGGAGGACACTACTACAGAGTCTTGGGATGTAAGGGTAGTAGTAAAGGCCATGAAGGATGAAGAGTTGGACTAGTTGCTCAAGGATGAGCAAATATTTTAGCTGGGGGGTGATGATGAGCCCCAATTTTTGGTAACAATTTGGGCTCATTTGGCCTACTTACCTTGCTCAACCCTTCCTTTTTTATCACTTATGCATCTTTTCTTAGTGTTAGCACCCAAGTTGTTCCCTATGACTCCCAAGGGAATACGGCCGGGGTAACCACTAACCAATCTTTGGATCACAGTTCCTAGCCAAACTGTAATCAGAGAGGGCTCTCTCTTTATAATTTGTCTCTGTTTTGAGGGTGTTTTAGGCTAGTTATTATGCTCAGTTTTTTGGTTTATATTTTGGTTGAAGGATATTTTTCTGTACTTGAAGTGTGCAATCTTCAGATAAGTTTATTTCATTGGGCAATGGAGTCTGTGGCTACAAGTGTTTAGAAACCTTGAGATGATTTACTGAAATTACAGGGCCATTTAAATACTTCATATAACAAAATTAGATCATGATGGTGATATGTGAACAACCAGTGAAAAGCATTTAAGAATTTTCCACTAAAGCTGGGGTGTGGGGAAGAGATAGATGCCTCAGGAGCAAACTTGAATTCCTGAAATATTTATCACAGTGAGAGATATAGCTTGAAAGTGTAGCAATTAAGAATTACACCTTATTTACTCTATCTGGAAGAAAACATTTATAACAGCTTAGATTGAGTTCCGGGTAATCTGTGATTAAATCCTGGAACTATTCTTTTACTTTGCCATTAAGAGTAAAACACAGAAACATGAAAGAACATGAAAGACTAGAAAACATATAACACAGAGGTTAAAAGAAGACTTACTGTGCTATGAAACATGCAGGAATCCTGTAACAATCAGCCAGCCACCACAGTGCATCAAGGAACACAGAGCTTTGGAAATTCCATCCACCTTTTGTATTATTTCTCTGAGAGTTATACAACAACCGAAGTATAGAAATGAAATCAACAACAACCCTTGCAAACTCATGCGAAGGGGATCTTATAGAAATGTTTATGCAAAATATCTCAGGCATTGAGTCATCTGAGAAAGAAATATCTTCATTTACTTCGTACAGAAAAGTAGAAAAGAAGTTATTACAGCTTTGAATGCAGCATAACTGCTCTTTAAGTCTGTCAGAGGATATTTTGACCTTTGGAGGTCAGTGAGTCGGTTGAATCGCTTTGCTTTAATGCTAGAAAATGTGTCTTTACGTTTGCTGCGCTGTATTTTATCGGCCCTGCCACCTGTGACTGTGCTTGCTGCTGTGGTAACCGAATAGCCCTGCTAAGTTGGCTCAGCCTTTCATCTTTCCTCTGTATGCTTATCTACCAAAATTTTCCCTGTGTATGATTACTTATAAATTGGACAAAACATAACATTACAGGTTCTGGCTTGATAATATTAGTTGTGTCAATTTATTCCAGACTTGCTGTGTGGGAAATTGGTGCTTCACAAATTCCTCTACGGTTTCATCTGCTTCTGTATATTTATAGAAGTTTGGAGGCACATCAAACAGATGATTGATCTCGTTCATGATAAAAAACAGGTTTTCCACCCTATTATATAGAGTCTGCCCTGATGCTGGCCCTGATTCTGCTGAAGTGCTGGGCTGTCCTGTAATTTTACTTGCAGCAAAGGCATTGACCCTTTTAGCATAGTTTTCATGGGTAAGCAGTCTTCCCACACTGCTTAGTAGGCTGGGGAGGCCTCTGTTTTGCAATACCTGAAACCTGTCCATGAACTTGTTGATTTCGGTCTGCATGTCTTGGGTTCTCCTTTCTAATGTTCCAACCAGGTTTCTTAATGTTAGGACCCTTTTAACCATTGAGATTGTCTCAGTCCTGTGAGCAATTCCCATGGTGGTCAGTTGAGAGCTTGTCCTGTTATTCAATATGTTGATCATTCTGTTGGCAGCATCAGGCATGTTGCCAAGGCTTGCTCTTGCTCTATGTATTTCCCTATTTGCCTTTGTAATGAGTACTGACTGTTCATCTATGGTCTCAATGAACTACCACTGATCGGTAATGGACTGGCCAATATTGGCCCAAAGGACTGTTTTGAGCTCTGCTGTCACCTTATCTAGTGTGAGCTCTTTCTCAAGCTCAGTTATTCTCTTTTTGAGAGCTTTTATATCTCTTTCCTTCTCAGCCACATTCTGTTTGCTCTTATCATATCTTTCATTTACTTTAGCCAAAGATTCCTTGGCTTGATTAAGCTCTAACATTTGAGCTTCCAGGACTTGAATTTCATTTTGAAGCTTCTGCATATCCAGACTATGAGTCTGCTCTGTTGTTGGTGCAGCTGTTGATGTAGTTGGTGCTGTAGGTTCTGTTTGCTGAGGAGGAGGGGCAATAGTTGGAGCAACTTCCTCAAGGTTGATCACTTCAGGAGGAGGCTTGGAGGTTTTCCCTTCTTCTCTTTGTTTCAAGGCTGCCTGTAGTGCTGTTTTTGCAGACTCCGATTCTCCCAGCTTTTCCTGAGTTTGGATTAGCTGCTTATACAGAGATATCAATAAGGTTGTGGCCTCTTGATCATGTCTTTGCTGGGCAACATCATCTGTTTGAGGGTGAATTGTGGCTGGGAGTTTGATCTTTCTCCTCAAGGCTACCATGTCTACATCCCTCAATTTTAATATCTCTTGTATGCCCTTGATATCTTTGGGATCATGCCCAATCTCTATGATGATGTCCTCTAAGGACCTTATTATGTTGTCCTTTGCCTGGGATGATGCTTTCTCCAACTCTAGCTGAGAGGCTGTATTGTTAAGGCTATTTTGTAGCCTGTAGTTATCCAATGTTTGGTCTGCCAAGGAAGCATAGACCATCTCACCCGTTTGCTTATGCAGTTCTATCTTGTCCATTGGGTGGATATCCTTAGCAAGGACTTCCAGGTTAGTCCTCAAGTAGTCAGAGGCAGATTGGGGCTGCACTGCTGTTGGCATAAAATGACTCATGATCATTTTGCCTTCCTGCACATCATATGCAGACATGAGTCTTTGTTGATTGGTGGGAGCCATGTTCAACAGATGGTTATACAGCTGTATCTTGATGGGCTCATTTCTACTCTTAATGTCGATGAACTGCTGTTTAATGCTGGGTTCACCTTCTCTTTGCTGATTTGAGGAACTCACTTCTCCTCCCATTGCTCTATCCTGTTCCTGTTGAAAGGAACTTGCTGATGCTTCCCTACTGGGTGGGACCATACCAAAAGACTGTCCTATTGGAATTTCTTCCTCTGAGAAGGGATTGATTCTCTGTCTTTTCTCCCCATGAGTTGCTGATGTTGTAAGGGGAGTCTCCCTGTCCCTTTTCCTGCTTGTATCCTCCTTTTGTGGAGTTTGGAGGATTGATGCCTCAGCTGAAATTTCTTGCCTTGGAGGCACGGTTTGTTCAGTGGATTTAGGGGCTTCCACTGTTTGCTCTTGCTGGACAGGTTGTTCCTGCCTTTGTTCTTCCTGTTGTTGCTTTTCTTCTTGCTGCTGCACTTCTCCCTGCTGCTCCATATCTTCTTGTTGCTGCACTAGGGTTTCCATTTTCTTTTCTGTCATAGGAGGTGGTTGTTCCACCTGTTTTTCTTTGCTTTTGTTAGCTGTCTGTGGAGTATTCCTGGCAGCTTGCTGATGTGTTGTTGAGGATGAGGCAGTTGCTCCAAGTTGTCTTTTGTATGAGAGGGGGACATGTCCACAAGTTTCTAAGTCAGCTTCTTTTTGAATATTTCTAGCCTCTCTTTCTAGCAGCTCTTCACTAGTAATTTTCTCTTCTAGGGTGCCCTCTTCCCAGCTCAATGCATTGGCATACTGCTCAATCTCAGGCTGCCTCACATGTGAATAGGTACCCAATTTGTATCTTATCCTCCTAAGGGAAACAAAATGATTGGGGTCATAGGGTATCCACTCAAAACTAGTTTGCAGTTTGAGAGCCTCTAGGATACTATTTGCCTCTTTCCATCCCTCCTCTTTTTTGTTATACAGGAAAGGGCCCAGCTAGCTCCTTACCTTCAACTGTGCCTTCTTGTTCTTACTTTGGAAGTGGAGGTAGTCGGCATTCCCAAATTGCCTGAAGTATTCTAGGGCAAAAAGCCTCATGGGGACATACCTTGGCAGCCTATAAGGCTTCAACTCACAGCCATATACTCTAATGATTGTGTGGTCTTGGTAAAGGTACCAATTACCAATGCTGTAGGTTTTGTTTAGATGGAGAATTCTCCTCATGTCATCAGTTAACCTTGGAGGAGGAACACCATACAATAATTTCATAGCTGGATGAATGAATAAGTCTATGAACTCACAGTATGTGTATGGTGACACAGAGGTGCAATGAAAAACAGAGGTCCAAAACACAACTGACCTTGGATTCCCCTGGGTATTAACTTGCTTCAGGGGAATGAGGAAGCTGCCTGGTTGATAAAACAAGAATAGATGGTAAATGTAGGAAGTGTATCTGAACAGTCTTTCGCTTTGCAGATTCATCAGCTGGTCATGGATCCTATCTGCAATATATGTGGCATAGTCATAATGTACAGCTGGGGGCTTTCCAGGAGAGAACATAGACAACATTGCCATTATAATATCATCCACATCCTCCATTCCCCTGAACCCTAGGACATAGCTGATCAAATCCACTAGCATTCTGCCCAATTCATTTAAGTATGCATATCCAATAGGAGGAGTTCTGATGGCTTCAGACCCTGGTTGTACAAACAGCTGGTTGATTTTGATGATCTGGTCATTTGACAACTTAGTCCCCTTCTTTATCAAGTTCTGCATGTAGAGGGGGGTCAATGGTTTTGCAGTGTGGAAATGCAGCATCTCATTTATGCTCTCTGGGGTGATATGGAACAGAATTGAGCCTATGGGGCTGAGGACAGCTCTTTGGCATGGATCATAGCACTCCTGGCATCTGTGGATCAATTCTGGCATAGGATTTACCTGGGGGAGGTTGTAGATGGGCAAGTTTGAGTCCCAAATTCCTAGGATATCAGCTCCACTAAGGTGCTGGGCTTTCAACTCATTTAGCATCTGAATATTATATTTAGAGCCTAATGGAAACCAATCCAACATTTGATAATCCATATCTCCCAGAGCTTTCCATTCTAACTCCCTATTAGGGGTATTGAGAGGCTTGATGTTCAATGCAATTGGAGTTTCCATGGTCTATTAAGCTTCTGACTTGTAGGTGAACTGGTTGAAGTAGGCAGAACAACACAGCGGTGATTACTTGCAATGAAAGTGTGAATTTCAGGGACCAGAGGGTGAAGTGGGCACACAACACTTGAAATACTGTTTGAATTACGAATAAGACCAATGTCTGGTCTCACTCTGTCTTTTGTGGCAGGTTTTTAATGGATTGACCAACTGTCTCACGATTGCGCGAGCAGTTTACAGTTTTTTATAAGAACTCGGGAAATCAAGGCTCAGCTGGTGGTTTTCGAGCTTGTAGTTGGAAATAGAGGCTTTGCAGAGGGAATTTGCCGGTAAAATGATGAGTTTTAGTGTCCTTTGAGCCTTCTGAGTAATTTACAGACAATTTAGGCGTATGGAGGATAAATGATGAGAAATACCTGGTAAACAGCGAGCAGTGGTCGTAAATGTGGGCAGAATTGGTGCTCTGGAGGTCTCCAGGTCGATTCCAGCGGGGTGGCGCAGTTTTGGACGTAAAAGACCATGCAGCGGAAACAATAGCGAATGAGCGAAAAAGTATGCAAAACGTGATTTTTGGCCAAAATATGGACCTTTTGGCAATTTGGCGCCTTTTCTCGGATGACGTCAGCATGACGTCATAGGGTGGGGTCAAGCTCGGATGACGTCAGCATGACGTCATCGGGTGAGGTGGCGAGCTGCTATTGGTCCACGGGGATGATGCGGTGGCAGACACGTTGGCACAGAGGCGGACAAAAGTACTGATGCGATGGCGGCGTGGTTCTGACGTGGGCATGACGTGGGACCAGCAAACCGGGCGGTAAGTGCCATAGCGGTTACGGTTTTCTCGGAGCGCTTATGATACGGCCCTGGTTTTGTCAGAGGCCGCTCCGAGAGCCTTGAGAGGGTGACGCGTGGCCGAGGACTGACGTAACCCTTCGTCATTTTCTCGGGCGCTAACTGTCGGGCGTGGGGGCCGCTCCGATATCAATGAGGACCGTCGGATCACTTTGGTCCGATCCGACGGTTGACGGAAGGGCGATGTGATCGGTGGATAAGGACATGGGCGGAGGAATAAACAAATATTTCTTTTGGGACACGTGCTCAGCGGGAAAGATTCAGATATGGTATTTTTCAATGTTTTTCAATATATTTCGAAAAATCAAATATATGCGCCAACTTTGGTTAAGCGGAAAAAGTGGGTTTTTTGGGTTTTTTCATAATTTCAAAGGGGTTATGGGTAGGAAGGGGTTTTTATAGGGTTTTTCTTTGCAAATGACGGTTTAATGAGTGGAATGACTTGAAATATGGGAGAGAGATGAGGTATAGGTTCATCAAAGTGACCAGATGTCATTTTGATTCCTTTTTAGAGAACATATGGCTATAATGCCAAGGGGAGGGATATTTATACAAAATTTGGGGTTTATACACCATGGTGTTAATACTAGTAGGGGAAAGGTAATATAGGGGATTTACATAGTAAAGTTAGAGTTAATATAGGGGAAATGTGAATGAGGGGGAAATCACTAAGTTTATTTGAAACTTACTTAGTTTAGGGAGTAGATCAAAATGAAAAGAATTTTTAGACAAGAAATGTGGCTTCTAAAAGATTAAGAACCACCATGAAACCATAATCTCTTCCATGAATCTCAGCTGATGAGGGA
Source organism: Pinus tabuliformis (assembly GCA_031772625.1). NCBI lineage: Eukaryota > Viridiplantae > Streptophyta > Pinopsida > Pinales > Pinaceae > Pinus > Pinus tabuliformis. The sequence goes on along the minus strand of CM062809.1, from coordinate 1,131,991,526 downwards.
GTGTTAGTAATGAAATGGAAAGGGGAAGAAGGGAGGTTAGACATGCTTCTTGCTTGCTGCAACTTGATGAAGAATGACACCTTCTCAATTTATTGATTTTGCTTTGGTAAACAAAGTTAGCACACATGCAACTTATAAGAAATGACCCTTCTGCAACCCCAACTGCCTACCCATCTATTTGCCTAGAATTTTTTATTTCTTTTTGGAGGGTGCACTTGGACTTGCAGACCCTTACTTGCCTTTTCTTTTCTTTGGCTTTTCTTTTGTTTTTCTATCTACTTCTACCCTTATTTCTTCCAAGGTCCCAGATTAAGCTGTTGGGAGCCTTTTTTCTCTACCTAAACTACTTGTCTGCCAAGATTAAACAGTTTGGACAGACTCCTTTCTCTATTCTACAACTGAAAATTTAAAACATGACATGGTCCAGATTAGACTGTTGGACCATCCATCAAAATTTGAGTCCCTATCAAGCTATAAGCGCAGATTGTATTCTTATGGAAATATGTGATCTTTGCATCATCAAAGCAGAGCATATTTGGACCTTTTCATAGCCAATCATGAAATATGAAACCTATTGGTATAGGTAGCTAACAGTGGCTCCACATGGGGATGGTGTTTCATTTGAAAGACCAAGAACAGCAGGTCAGATTGCCTTGCTCCTTGACTGCTCTTGCCAATCTTGAAGTTTGCTGCTTTGAAATGCCAAAATTGTGTGCTTCTCTTCTTGGTAGACCTCTGATTGTATTCACCTTTCGCTGGCAGTTTGGGAAAAATTTGAGAAATTGCATTTCTACATGTTGACATAAAATAATATATACATATGGATATGTACAAGGAAAAACTCAGGGTGCACTTATGGGTGATATTCAAAATAGTGCTTGAGCATCCTGCCATGCAGAGGACCTTCATCCAAATCAGTTTCATTGAGACTCTTAAGGAAATAAGTGTTGTTTCCTTGTACTGCTTGGACAGCAAATGGTCCTCTCCAAAGGGAGTCAAATTTTCCATGTTTTCCCTTATCCTCTCTTCTTGAATCCCACTTGAGGACTTTGTCACCAATGTTGAAATCTTCTGCCTTAGTTCTTCTATCAAAGGCCTTCTTTAATTTTTCTTGTAGAACTTGAACTCTGCTGAAAACTTGGTCTCTAGTTTGTTGTAAACATATGATTTGATTGATTCTTCTTTGCATATCATTTGGTTCAGCTTGGCTTTCTTGAAGAAGTTTCATAACAGGCACTCCTAGTGATGAAGGAAATTTGGCCTCTACTCCATAAACCAACTCATATGGGCTGGTCCCAATTGATCTTTTGGTTGTTAGTCTATCTGCCCATAGGGCATTCACAAGCTTCTTATGCCAATTCTTTTTGTTCTCTTCTAGTACTTTCTTTATGATGTTTACCAGACTTTTATTTGATGACTCAGCAAGGCCATTACCTTGGGGATAGTATGCAGTAGAATGGCCCAAGGTGATGTGAAATTTATGGCAGAAGTTCACCATTTTCTTGGATCTGAAAGCAATAGCATTGTCTGTTATTATTTTGTCAGGACAGCCAAATCTAGCCAATATGTTGTTCTCCAAGAACTGAATGATAGTGGAATCATTTGCTCGTCTGCATGGAACAGCTTCAATCCACTTGGTAAAGTAGTCCGTGGCTGTCAAGATCCATCTATGTTGGCCTGAGGATGAGGGGTGAATTTCCCCAATGAAATCCAATCCCCATTGTTGAAAAGGTCTCTCCGTTGCAATAGGCCTTAAGGGAAGTGGCAGCAACTGTCTCTTTCCCTCAAACACTTGACATTTATGACATGAGGTGGTGAATTTCTTGACATCAGAGAACATGGTGGGCCAGTAGTACCCAGCCCTTAGTATTTTATCCACAATGGACTTCCAGTACAAGTGTCCACCACAGTCACCTGCATGAAATTCCTTTATGATATTGTCAGTTTCATTCTCAATTAGGCAGTTTAGCAATATTCCTTCATGGTTTTTCCACAATAAATTTCCATCCATAACACAAAATTTAGAAGCTTTCATTTTTAAAAACCTACATTTAGTTCTGGACAATCCTGGGGGAGCACACAGGTTTTGCAATACATAACATGTATCAGAGTACCAAGGGGATTGTTCAAAGGCTACATTGATCTTTGGAGTCGCCAGCTCCGGTTCACTGTCCAGCTGGTTAATGTCTAAGGCTTGGAAATTTGCTTCTGTCATTAATTTGGCCAAGCCTTGCCCTTTTATTAGTTTTGTAGGTTTTATCTCAATATCAAATTCCAAGATGTTGGCAATCCACTTTCCTCTTCTGCCCTCTAAATTTTCTTGGGTGAGAATGTCTTTGACAATAGGACTTGGCACATATTCTATAACATGGGAATAAAGGATATAAATCCTAAAGTCTTTAATGGCTTTGACCAAAGCGTAAGCTTGCTTTTCCATGATTTGATACTTTAAAGGTGCATCTCTAAGAGCTTTGGTAAAGAAAGCAATTGCCTTCTCATTTCCTTGGTCATCTTTTTGCAATAAAACAACAACAATAATATGCTGGGAGGCAAAAGAGAAAATGATAAAGTCCCTGTCAAATTGAGGATTGGTCAGGACTGGGCTTCGGGTAAGGGCTAGTTTTATACCTTCAAAGGCTTGATTGGCTTCAACAGTCCATTTGACCTTTGAATCTTTCTTTAGCATGTTATTTAATAATCTGATTAGTTCTGCTAAGTTTGGGATAAACCTTCTTAAGAAATTGATTTTTCCCAGGAATCCTTGCAACTCTTTGACATTTCTTGGGTGGGGCCTTTGTAGGATAGCCTGTATCCTATCTGGGTCAATTCTAATGCCATCTTTAGAAATGATGTGGCCTAATAACTTACCTTCCTCCAAACCAAACAGGGATTTCTTGGGATTCAAGGAAATTCCATATTTTCTGCATTTTAGGAAGATCTGTCTCAAATGTTTTATATGTTCTTGGTCTGATTCTGAGAAAGGTGTAAGGTCATCTAGGTAAATGACTAAAAAGTCATGAATCTCCTTGGCAAAAGTAATATCCATTGCTCTTTGAAAAGTTGCCCCTTCATTTTTCAATCCAAAAGGCATCTTTACATATTTGAAAGTTCCCCATGGGGTAGTGAATGTTGTTTTATCTTGATCATCAGGGTGCACCAAGATTTGATTGAAGCCTGAAAATCCATCCAGTAATGAGATCCTTGAGGCCCCTACCACTCTTTGGAGAATGTGATCCATCTTGGGTAAGGGATAGTTGTCTTTGAGGGATACTTGGTTCAGATTCCTTAGGTCCACACACAGCCTAATTTCACCAGTCTTCTTTCTTGTAGGGACTAAGTTGGAGATCCATTCAGAGAATCTGATTGGTGCTATGATGCCAGCCTTGAACATTTTCTGTACCTCTTGTTCCATTGCTGGGAGAAGCATAGGATTGATTCTCCTCAATTTTTGTTTAAAGGGCTTTTGATCAGGTTTGAGAGGGATTGTATGCTGGATAACAGAGGTGTCATAGGACTTTAGGTCCTCATAACTCCATGCAAATACATCCTGGAACTCTTTAAAGAGGTCAATGTACTTAGGCTTTTGGTCAGGAGGTAAAGAAGCAGACAATTTAATTATTTTGGGTTTGTCAATTGTACCTATGTTGCATTCTTCAATGGCTGCATTTAAGGGCTGCATTTTTGGTTTTCTGGGGATATCATTTGAATCAAAGAGGTCCTCTAGTGGGGTTAGGCCTGTTGGTAGAAAATTGTCTTTCAGCTCTATGATTTCAGTTTCAGCATTGGCCACTTCCTCACAATTGATTGATTGAATTTGCTGAATGTTTTCCTTATTGAAAATAGTTGGATTTAGCATTTGTTTCGCTGTTCTAGGTGATATTGGGTGAGTAATCTGTTGAAACTGTATTTGTGATGGACTTGCTCCATCAAGTATTTGTGATTGACTTGCTGTATCAAGTATTTGTGATTGACTTGCTGTATCAGTGTCAATATTTAATCCTGCAAATTCTTGCTGTAGGGTTAAAAAATGGTTTATTTGCTTGTCATCCTCAAATACTTGCCAATCATTAACATTGTTTGGAATGGAGGGTCTGTGTTTTACCTCAGCTGTAAAACAATGATGGGGCTCAAAAGGTAGTTTGCAGGTACTTGCAAAGGTGGCTAAACTATGAGCATGCAGATTGTGGGTTCTAGGAATTTTAGTGATTTGGAATTCAGAGAAAAAGTTTAGTTCCTCAGCAACAGCAGACCTATAAGTCCTTAGTCTTTTGTCATTGGTGACAAAATTTCCCTTCACTTGTTGGATAACTAAATCTAAATCACCCATGATTGAAACCCTGGCAGCTTGTAAGAACTTTACTAACTTGAGGCCTAGTAAAAGAGCTTCATATTCTGCCATGTTGTTAGTACATCTGAAATTCAATCTATAGGCTCTGCCTTCTGCATGACTATTTTATTTATTGTGTACCCAAACTCCAGCTCCTGCCCCTAATTTGTTGACTGAGCCATCAAATTCAAGGAACCATAGAATATCCTATTGGGAAGGAGATTTAATGATCTGTTCATGGGCTGGCAATGTGAGTAGTAGTTGTGGTTTTTCCTCTAGCTTGTCTTATAGGACAATTTTATCATTTGATTGGGCATGTTTGATATTTTGAACATCAGCAGTATCTAGTGTTTGATTGACTGTTGTCTTATGGGTGATAATTCTTTCATTTGAGTCTTCCTCCTGTATGAGTATCTTGGTTTCAACCTCACCTTTTAAGGGAGTTGTGGTGTCATTGAAGAGAATGTATGAGTCTATGTCTGAATGGACAGCATATATGGGAAAGTTTTGAGGCTTTTCTTCACTGCTGACCATGTATTTCATGAGTGTTTCTCTGTACAGTCTTTTTGGTTGCCCAAAAACAAAGATGGTGGCATATGACATGTCTAATTGCAGGGAACCTTGGAGTTTAGCTCCCCAAGATCTTGATAACAACATCCCATACTTAGGTGGAATATCAGCAACTACCACATCCATTAGGATTGTCTTGTTTGGGTATTGAACCAGAGACACACATAAATCTTTTATGAGACCTAGACACTTGACTTGGCTGGAGTCAAAGGAAAACAGGTCCTTGTATGGTCTTGTTATGTCTAAATTCAATCTTTCCATGACTGCTTTTGGCATGAGATTGTGAGAGGCACCTGAGTCAAACATTGCATTATGTAATATTTTATCATGAATATGTAAACTGACATAGAAAGGTAACACCCCTGTGACTACCGTTTTTCCATCCACTTCTGGGCCGAACAGTAATTCTGGGGTGTCATCCAGCACATTGACATCATCTTTGTTGTTAGTGAGTTGAAGGGACTTCTTGATCTGTAGTTTATATATGTCATGCTTGGCTAGTTCTGAAAGCGGGATTGCTACTTTTAGTTTGCCAATTTCAGTTTCTAGGTCAAAAGGTTTTTCAGATTGGGCCTTGGGGTTATAGGTGACAGTCCTTTCCTTGTTCATTAAATCTTCTTCTTGATTTTTATCTTGACTGTGGGACCTGCCTCTTTTACTCATCTCTTGGGGAGTAACATTTAAATTAGGATGAGAAGGTGAAGTGGCCATGGGCTGCTGTTTTGAGGACAGTGGTTCGGTGATCTCTTCAATAATCACTTCTTCTGCAGGTAAATTTGTTTTGTCATTAGGGTCTGTGACTATGACTCTTTACGGCTGCTGATTATCCTTTATCTTTTCAGGCTGGTTTACATTCACAGTTCTGCTCCTCAGCTTGTATTGTTTATGGACTTCATAAACAGCAGTGTCATAGCCTTGTTTAAAGTCAAAGGATTCACCTGATTTAGTTTGGAACAGTTTGATTTCATCATCCTCATGATCTTCTTGTGTTAAGAAAACTTGACTTTCACCATCTAGACCCATTAAATTAATCTCAGGATCTTCATTGGGCTCTATTGATGTGGAAGTTTCTACATGATTTTCTTGGAAAGGGGGTCTTATGTCTTGGTCAGCACTGGTCTTGCCAACATTTGGGTTTTGAGTTCTCCTGAAATTTGGATTCCTAGGAGGGTTGTTTTGTGGTGGCTCCCATGATGATTTTCTTTCAACCGATTCCACTCTATCACCCAATCTTTTCATTCCATTGAGTATTGCATCTAGCTTTTGATCAAAGGCAGAGGGCTCCTCTTTGAAAACAGTCCTCTTTTCCAACCTTGCCCTGTTTCTTTTGGCAATTAGGTTGGCCTCCACCGTAACAGCAACCCTTTGGGCCTCTACAAGGGATTGAGGATCTCTTTCCTTCAACTGATAGGCCATGTCAGGATCAAAACCATCAGGGAATTTGTACAAGGCTAAATCAAGAGGAGGTCTTAAGATTTGTGGAATCGCATTATATACATTGTTAAATCTTGCACAATACTCCAAAACAGTCTCTTGGGGACCTCTTTTGATAGTGTCATATTCCCCAAGTATGTGCACAGGATCTTTCTTCTTCTCCCATCTACTGGTAAAGGCTTGATACAGTTCATCAGGAGTTGTGATGGAATTTGCATTCAGGGATCTAAACCACGTTCTTACATCCCCAGTTAGGCTTTGAACAAACATCCTCATTCTGACACTGTCATCATCTATTTCATAGGTCTCAAAATGGTCTTGCATCCTTTTAGCATGCTAGACAGCTGTCAGAGGACCATTGGAGTCAAAATATGAGATTTTGGTTTGGTAATCTTGGGGTAGAGCTGCAGCATTAGCTGGTATCTGCAAAGGTGCATATCTGTTAGCCATATTTACAGGGTTTAGAGGATTAACAGGGGCAACTGGGATAATAGGAACAGTGGGTACCACAGGGGTGACAAGTAGGGGTGAACCTAGAGTGTTGGTCAAGGGGATATGTGCAGTGGATGAAGATGTGAGAGGAGGACTTTGAGATGTGGATGGTGAACTAGGGGAACTAGGGGTAGACCGGAAAAGGACCTTGCATGGGGTAGAAATAAGGCTAGGATGATCTGAATCTGAGGTTAAATCAGCAGGCTTCTCCTGCCTTTGCTGCCTCCTGATGTTTCTAGGGATGGTATTCAGATTATCAACAATGATGGGTGGATTAGGGTCAGGATTTGCCCTAGTATGCCGTGGATTTTTCTTAGGAGCCAGCTTCTAACTGTTTTTTAGGATTTTATAGGAAGTTTTTATATCTGCAAGGACTGGATAAAGATTTTGGAATGGCTATATATATTCCAAAGCTGAGATGAAGACTTACTGAAAAAGCTCTTCCCTAAAGCTGTCAATGTAACACAGAAACAGCTTTAAAGGCTTCCTGACTGATATACAGGCTTGGTCTATAGCTTTGGGAGATAGATAGAAATTGGAAAATCCTAAGAAATCCCCAGCGGAGTCGCCAATTATGTTAACACCCAGGTTGTTCCCTATGACTCCCAAGGGAATACGGCCGGGGTAACCACTAACCAATCTTTGGATCACAGTTCCTAGCCAAACTGTAATCAGAGAGGGCTCTCTCTTTATAATTTGTCTCTGTTTTGAGGGTGTTTTAGGCTAGTTATTATGCTCAGGTTTTTGGTTTATATTTTGGTTGAAGGATATCTTTCTGTACTTGAAGTGTGCAATCTGCAGATAAGTTTATTTCATTGGGCAATGGAGTCTGTGGCTACAAGTGTTTAGAAACCTTGAGATGATTTACTGAAATTACAGGGCCATTTAAATACTTCATATAACCAAATTAGATCATGATGGTGATATGTGAACTACCAGTGAAAAGCATTTAAGAATTTTCCACTAAAGCTGGGGTGTGGGGAAGAGATAGATGCCTCAGGAGCAAACTTGAATTCCTGAAATATTTATCACAGTGAGAGATATAGCTTGAAAGTGTAGCAATTAAGAATTACACCTTATTTACTCTATCTGGAAGAAAACATTTATAACAGCTTAGATTGAGTTCCGGGTAATCTGTGATTAAATCCTGGAACTATTCTTTTACTTTTCCATTAAGAGTAAAACACCGAAACATGAAAGACTAGAAAACATATAACACAGAGGTTAAAAGAAGACTTATTGTGCTATGAAACATGCAGGAATCCTGTAACAATCAGCCAGCCACCACAGTGCATCAAGGAACACAGAGCTTTGGAAATTCCATCCACCTTTTGTATTATTTCTCTTAGAGTTATACAACAACCGAAGTATAGAAATGAAATCAACAACAACCCTTGCAAACTCATGCGAAGGGGATCTTATAGAAATGTTTATACAAAATATCTCAGGCATTGAGTCATCTGAGAAAGAAATATCTTCATTTACTTCGTACAGAAAAGTAGAAAAGAAGTTATTACAGCTTTGAATGCAGCATAACTGCTCTTTAAGTCTGTCAGAGGATATTTTGACCTTTGGAGGTCAGTGAGTCGGTTGAACCGCTTTGCTTTAATGCTGGAAAATGTGTCTTTACGTTTGCTGCGCTGTATTTTCTCGGCCCTGCCACCTATGACTGTGCTTGCTGCTGTGGTAACCGAATAGCCCTGCTGAGTTGGCTTAGCCTTTCATCTTTCCTCTATATGCTTATCTACCAAAATTTTCCCTGTGTATGATTACTTATAAATTGGACAAAACATAACATTACAGGTTCTGGCTTGATAATATTAGCTGTGTCAATTTATTCCAGACTTCCTGTGTGGGCAATTGGTGCTTCACAATTGCCTCTATGGTTTCATCTGCTTCTGTATATTTATAGAAGTTTGGAGGCACATCGAACAGATGATTGATCTCGTTCATGATAAAAAACAGGTTTTCCACCCTATTATATAGAGTCTGCCCTGATGTTGGCCCTGATTCTGCTGAAGTGCTGGGCTGTCCTGCAATTTGACTTGCAGCAAAGGCATTGACCCTTTTAGCATAGTTTTCATGGGTAAGCAGTCTTCCCACACTGCTTAGTAGGCTGGGGAGGCCTTTGTTTTGAAATACCTGAAACCTGTCCATGAACTTGTTGATTTCGGTCTGCATGTCTTGGGTTCTCCTTTCTAATGTTCCAACCAGGTTTCTTAATGTCAGGACCCTTTTAACCATTGAGATTGTCTCAGTCCTGTGAGCAATTCCCATGGTGGTCAGTTGAGAGCTTGTCCTATTATTCAATATGTTGATCATTCTGTTGGCAGCATCAAGCATGTTGCCAAGGCTTGTTCTTGCTCTGTGTATTTCCCTATTTTCCTTTGTAATGAGTACTGACTGTTCATCTATGGTCTCAATGAACTGCCACTGATCGGTAATGGACTGGCCAATATTGGCCAAAAGGACTGTTTTGAGCTCTGCTGTCACCTTATCTAGTGTGAGCTCTTTCTCAAGCTCAGTTATTCTCTTTTTGAGAGATTTTATATATCTTTCCTTCTCAGCCACATTCTGTTTGCTCTTATCATATCTTTCATTTACTTTAGCCAAAGATTCTTTGGCTTGATTAAGCTCTAACATTTGAGCTTCCAGGACTTGAATTTCATTTTGAAGCTTCTGCATATCCAGACTATGAGTCTGCTCTGTTGTTGGTGCAGCTGTTGATGTAGTTGGTGCTGTAGGTTCTGTTTGCTGAGGAGGAGGGGCAGTAGTTGGAGCAGCTTCCTCAAGGTTGATCACTTCAGGAGAAGGCTTGGAGGTTTGCCCTTCTTCTCTTTGTTTCAAGGCTGCCTGTAGTGCTGTTTTTGCAGCCTCCGATTCTCCCAGCTTTTCCTGAGTTTGGATTAGCTGCTTATACAGAGATATCAAAAAGTTTGTGGCCTCTTGATCATGTCTTTGCTGGGCAACATCATCTGTTTGAGGGTGAATTGTGGCTGGGAGTTTGATCTTTCTCCTCAAGGCTACCATGTCTGCATCCCTCAATTTTAATATCTCTTGTATGCCCTTGATATCTTTGGGATCATGCCCAATCTCTATGATGATGTCCTCTAAGGACCTTATTCTGTTGTCCTTTGCCTGGGATGATGCTTTCTCCAACTCTAGCTGAGAGGCTGTATTGTTAAGGCTATTTTGTAGCATGTAGTTATCCAATGTTTGGTCTGCCAAGGAAGCATAGACCATCTCACCCTTTTGCTTATGCAGTTCTATCTTGTCCATTGGGTGGATATCCTTGGCAAGGACTTCCAGGTTAGTCCTCAAGTAGTCAGAGGTAGATTGGGGCTGCACTGCTATTGGCATAAAATGACTCATGATCATTTTGCCTTCCTGCACATCATATGCAGACATGAGTCTTTGTTGATTGGTGGGAGCCATGTTCAACAGACGGTTATACAGCTGTATCTTGATGGGCTCATTTCTCCTCTTAATGTCGATGAACTGCTGTTTAATGCTGGGTCCACCTTCTCTTTGCTGATTTGAGGAACTCACTTCTCCTCCCATTGCTCTATCCTGTTCCTGTTGAAAGGAACTTGCTGATGCTTCCCTGCTGGGTGGGACCATACCAAAAGACTGTCATATTGGCATTTCTTCCTCTGAGAAGGGATTGATTCTCTGTCTTTTCTCCCCATGAGTTGCTGATGTTGTAAGGGGAGTCTCCCTGTCCCTTTTCCTGCTTATATCCTCCTTTTGTGGAGTTTGGAGGATTGATGCCTCAGCTGAAATTTCTTGCCTTGGAGGCACAGTTTGTTCAGTGGATTTAGGGGCTTCCACTGTTTTCTCTTGCTGGACAGGCTGTTCCTGCCTTTGTTCTTCCTGTTGTTGCTGTTCTTCTTGCTGTTGCACTTCTCCCTGCTACTCCATCTCTTCTTGTTGCTGCACTAGGGTTTCCATTTGCTCTTCTGTCATAGGAGGTGGCTGTTCCACTTCTTTTTTTTTGCTTTTGTTAGCTGTCTGTGGAGTATTCCTGGCAGCTTGCTGATGTGTTGTTGAGGATGAGGCAGCTGCTCCAAGTTGTCTTTTGTATGAGAGGGGGACCTGTCCACAAGTTTCTAAGTCAGGTTCTTTTTGAATATTTCTAGCCTCTCTTTCTAGCAGCTCTTCACTAGTAATTTTCTCTTCTAGGGTGCCCTCTTCCCAGCTCAATGCATTGGCATACTGCTCAATCTCAAGCTGCCTCACATGTGAATAGGTACCCAATTTGTATCTTATCCTCTTGAGGGAAACAAAATGATTGGGGTCATAGGGTATCCACTCAAAACTAGTTTGCAGTTTGAGAGCCTCTAGGATACTATTTGCCTCTTTCCATCCCTCCTCTTTTTTGTTATACAGGAAAGGGCCCAGCTGGCTCCTTACCTTCAACTGTGCCTTCTTGTTCTTACTTTGGAAGTGGAGGTAGTCAGCATTCCCAAATTGCCTGAAGTATTCTAGGGCAAAAAGCCTCATGGGGACATACCTTGGCAGCCTATAAGGCTTCAACTCACAGCCATATACTCTAATGACTGTGTGGTCTTGGTAAAGGTACCAATTACCAATGCTGTAGGTTTTGTTTAGATGGAGAATTCTCCTCATGTCATCAGTTAAACTTGGAGGAGGAACACCATACAATAATGTCATAGCTGGATGAATGAATAAGTCTATGAACTCACAGTATGTGTATGGTGACACAGAGGTGCAATGAAAAACAGAGGTCCAAAACACAACTGACCTTGGATTCCCCTGGGTATTAACTTGCTTCAGGGGAATGAGGAAGCTGCCTCGTTGATAAAACAAGAATAGATGGTAAATGTAGGAAGTGTATCTGAACAGTCTTTCGCTTTGCAGATTCATCAGCTGGTCATGGATCCTATCTGCAATATATGTGGCATAGTCATAATGTACAGCTGGGGGCTTTCCAGGAGAGAACATAGACAACATTGCCATTATAATATCATCCACATCCTCCATTCCCCTGAACCCTAGGACATAGCTGATCAAATCCACTAGCATTCTGCCCAATTCATTTAAGTATGCATATCCAATAGGAGGAGTTCTGATGGCTTCAGAGCCTGGTTGTACAAACAGCTGGTTGATTTTGATGATCTGGTCATTTGACAACTTAGTCCCCTTCTTTATCAAGTTCTGCATGTAGAGGGGGGTCAATGGTTTTGCAGTGTGGAAATGCAGCATCTCATTTATGCTCTCTGGGGTGATATGGAACAGAATTGAGCCTGTGGGGCTGAGGACAGCTCTTTGGCATGGATCATAGCACTCCTGGCATCTGTGGATCAATTCTGGCATAGGATTTACCTGGGGGAGGTTGTAGATGGGCAAGTTTGAGTCCCAAATCCCTAGGATATCAGCTCCACTAAGGTGCTGGGCTTTCAACTCATTTAGCATCTGAATATTATATTTAGAGCCTAATGGAAACCAATCCAACATTTGATAATCCATATCTCCCAGAGCTTTCCATTCTAACTCCCTATGAGGGGTATTGAGAGGCTTGATGTTCAGTGCAATTGGAGTTTCCATGGTCTATTAAGCTTCTGACTTGTAGGTGAACTGGTTGAAGTAGGCAGAACAACACAGCGGTGATTACTTGCAATGAAAGTGTGAATTTCAGGGACCAGAGGGTGAAGTGGGCACACAGCACTTGAAATACTGTTTGAATTACGAATAAGACCAATGTCTGGTCTCACTCTGTCTTTTGTGGCAGGTTTTTAATGGATTGACCAACTGTCTCACGATTGCGCGAGCAGTTTACAGTTTTTTATAAGAACTCGGGAAATCAAGGCTCAGCTGGTGGTTTTCGAGCTTGCAGTTGGAAATAGAGGATTTACAGAGGGAATTTGCCGGTAAAATGATGAGTTTTAGTGTCCTTTGAGCCTTCTGAGTAATTTACAGACAATTTAGGCGTATGGAGGATAAATGATGAGAAATACCTGGTAAACAGCGAGCAGTGGTCGTAACTGTGGGCAGAATTGGTGCTATGGAGGTCTCCTGGTCGATTCCAGCGGGGTGGCGCAGTTTTGGACGTAAAAGACCATGCAGCGGAAACAATAGCGAATCAGCGAAAAAGTATGCAAAACGTGATTTTTGGCCAAAATATGGACCTTTTAGCAATTTGGCGCCTTTTCTCGGATGACATCAGCATGACGTCATAGGGTGGGGTCAAGCTCGGATGACGTCAGCATGACGTCATCGGGTGAGGTGGCGAGCTGCTATTGGTCCACGGGGATGATGCAGTGGCAGACACGTTGGCACAGAGGCGGACAAAAGTACTGATGCGATGGCGGCGTGGTTCAGATGTGGGCATGACGTGGGACCAGCAAACCGGGCGGTTAGTGCCATAGCGGTCATGGTTTTCTCAGAGCGCTTACGATACGGCCCTGGTTTTGTCAGAGGCCGCTCCGAGAGCCTTGAGAGGGTGACGCGTGGCCGAGGACTGACGTAACCCTTCGTCATTTTCTCAGGTGCTAACTGTCGGGCGTGGGGGCCGCTCCGATATCAATGAGGACCGTCAGATCACTTTGGTCCGATCCGACGGTTGACGGAAGGGCGATGTGATCGGTGGATATGGACGCGGGCGGAGGAATAAACAAATATTTCTTTTGGGACACGTGCTCAGCGGGAAAGATTCAGATATGGTATTTTTCAATGTTTTTCAATATATTTCGAAAAATCAAATATATGCGCCAACTTTGGTTAAGCGGAAAAAGTGGGTTTTTTGGGTTTTTTCATAATTTCAAAGGGGTTATGGGTAGGAAGGGGTTTTTATAGGGTTTTTCTCTGCAAATGACGGTTTAATGAGTGGAATGACTTGAAATAAGGGAGAGAGATGAGGTATAGGTTCATCAAAGTGACCAGATGTCATTTTGATTCCTTTTTAGAGAACATATGGCTATAATGCCAAGGGGAGGGATATTTATACAAAATTTGGGGTTTATACACCATGGTGTTAATACTAGTAGGGGAAAGGTAATATAGGGGATTTACATAGTAAAGTTAGAGTTAATATAGGGGAAATGTGAATGAGGGGGAAATCACTAAGTTTATTTGAAACTTACTTAGTTTAGGGAGTAGATCAAAATGAAAAGAATTTTTAGACAAGAAATGTGGCTTCTAAAATATTAAGAACCACCATGAAACCATAATCTCTTCCATGAATCTCAGCTGATGAGGGAGTGTTAGTAATGAAATGGAAAGGGGAAGAAGGGAGGTTAGACATGCTTCTTGCTTGCTGCAACTTGATGAAGAATGACACCTTCTCAATTTATTGATTTTGCTTTGGTAAACAAAGTTAGCACACATGCAACTTATAAGAAATGACCCTTCTGCAACCCCAACTGCCTACCCATCTATTTGCCTAGCATTTTTTATTTCTTCTTGGAGGGTGCACTTGGACTTGCAGACCCTTACTTGCCTTTTCTTTTCTTTGGCTTTTCTTTTGTTTTTCTATCTACTTCTACCCTTATTTCTTCCAAGGTCCCAGATTAAGCTGTTGGGAGCCTTTTTTCTCTACCTAAACTACTTGTCTCCTAAGATTAAACAGTTTGGACAGACTCCTTTCTCTATTCTACAACTGGAAATTTAAAACATGACATGGTCCATATTAGACTGTTGGACCATCCATCAAAATTTGAGTCCCTATCAAGCTATAAGCAGAGATTGTATTCTTATGGAAATATGTGATCTTTGCATCATCAAAGCAGAGCATATTTGTACCTTTTCATAGCCAATCATGAAATATGAAACCTATTGGTATAGGTAGCTAACACTTAGTATATTCGTGTTATTTCTAGGAAGAAGGGTAGGCATTATGTCTATGTGGCTAATACATGATGATTTCAGGTTTTTTGGCATTAAAGGGAGCAAAGACCACGCAGATGGAGACAAGGAGACAACAAAGGTGGCATTGCAGGTTCATAGGGAGGTTGTCCATAGTCTTGAATGACCTCCCTCGTGATCTCCACCCTAACTCCGAGCTAGAAGTCAGCCAACAGATTCTACAGGAACAACAGTTTACTTGTAGTTGGACAACCAAGCTCCACTAATTGAGGAAGCCAGCTTGGCCCTCATCATGTATAAATATTAAGGCTGTAGCCTTCTATGAGACTCTTGAACTTTTGTTATAGATTTTGGATTACGAGCTGTAGCTCTGTTTTTGCTCGTTGTAAGCCAATTTTGGCATGTTGTTAGACTCATGATCATGATATTTTAATAAAGGCAGTCAGATTTGTATTCGATTCTGAGTTCTTAAGGGAGCTATAGCTCTCAGGTTAAGGGCCCAACCTGAGAGCAATAGACCTCCTTTTCTTTGTATTGTTACTTGTCTTTCCTTTTAGCACTTCATTTCTTTGTTTTGACATGCATTTGAAAAACACAGTCTACTGATTTAATTTCTTTAATGTGATTGAGTAGGATTAGTTTATGGTTAAAGTGCTTTCAGCAGCTTAGATTAGAGTAGGAGGATTGTAATTCATCAGAGCTCCAAGAAAAGGTTGATAGTGCACTCGCTGCCATCTCTGTTTAGAGATTGGGGGTGTGGACCGTACCAACCACAAAAAACGCAGTCTTATACGTTCATGCAAGCTGCAACACAATCATTTCAGTCATAAAACCGTCCATGCACTCTGATCTTGAGCAATACTTCTTTGTTCCAACACCATGCACGATTTCTCTCCACAATTTACATTACTGTTCATTGGTTAAATAACACAGTTAGAATAGGTGGATGAATTCTTGGTTTTGTGCAAGACATAGAGGATTTGTTTCTTTTACACTACGTAGCATCACTTTATTGTGTTCTTCTTCTTCTCAACTGCGCCTAAGCCACCTACTCAACCTCTGTTCAGCTCGTTTGCCTTCCAACCCTTCTACAGCCCACGTAGCTCCATCTTCTTGACTTTCCATTGCTTCCACCCTTCTATCCACCAACCAACTTTACCCACTCTTTCTCCACCTCAACTCTCTGTCCATAGGCCATCTCAAGCTCCTCTTTCATCTTACCTATCCACCCATATAGCTCCTTCGCTCCTCCATCACCCAAAACTCCCACTGCAGCACATCCTGGAGAAGTTAGCAGACTTCCTGTAGAAATCCCGAGCTTCCTGTAGGATCCCCTGCAGACATCCTGTAGAAGCCTGCAAACTCGGTTGCCAAGCACCTAAACGTTGTGGACTTCTATGGAATGATGTTAGGGATCCCCTGGAACCTCTCCTAGCCCTCCTGACCTTTTCCAAGCCTTCCTTCCCTTCGAACTACCCCTGCACAGTCAAGTCCTAGTAAGAAGCACAATCACAATAACTCCACCCACTTGAGCAAAAATACAAAAAATGAGTTCTTTTCAATGAAAGTAGTTTAACTTCATGCATCTCATCTCACTAGAAGGAATGGCATCATTTCTAGACGTTTGCACTCCCACCATTGCATCATAGAGATTAAACTAGTCAGATTAGGGTTTACTAGGGTTTCCATGTTTTGGTTGGCTTTCAATTCATTCTTGCAAAGTAGGTTAATTTCCTTTGAGATAGCCTTCGTCCATCATTTAGAAAGCTTCTTCTGAGAACATATAGAAGTTGGCTTGAGCCCTAGCGGACTTGTGCCAGCTGACCAAGTGACAGCTGCGACAAGAGCTAGTACTTGTGCATACAACACCGTCGCTTCCAAGTTTGTTACGAACTACCGGGTTGATAAAATTAGAGATAGGAAGCTCCAGGAGTTGTAGCATTATTGCTACAATACTGGAGCCCACCAACAGCCAACAAATATTTCAAGAAAAGTCCGCAACTTCACCAATAGAAACCTGCGAATATCCACACTTCTGCTGTGTCTAGCCTGCACAGCTCTGCACGTGTTCTGTCTACTCGACAGCGCACCTCCACACCTGATCCATCTACTGGACTGCGCACCTCCACACTTGATTTGTCTGCTGGAATGTGCACCTCCGCACCTGCGCCTTCTGCTGGACTGCGCACCTCCGCACCTGCGCCTTCTACTGGACTGCACCTCCGCACCTGCTCCTTGTTAGGATATTCTGACACATAGGAAATAGTTAAGTTCAACTTTGTCTAGTATAGTGTTAGGTATAGAGTTAGGTAAAGTGTGTTTCTTTACCGTTGTACATTTTGTAACTTACAATCCGACGGTCATGATATGTAGTGATCCGACGGTTCACTCTCTCCTCGGTATTACCGACACTTGATCCGTGGCTTGACACCCAATTGGTCCATGAGTTCTATTTAAAGCGCATGGAGGGTCATTGTTCGGGTAATCCGTGCATGAGAGAATCTTATGTAAATTTTCATTCTTTGATTAATAAATTGCCTGAAGTGGCCGCGTTGGCTCAGGCCGTGGACTGTTTCCCTCTTTGAGGGTTTTAACCACGTCAAAAATACTGGTGTATTGATCTGTGATCTGGTTGTGAGCAGTGTCCTTTTGGTGTTCTTTCTGAGGAACTTACCCTGTAAATTCCTACATGGTATCAGAGCTATTTGAGGGCCGCGTCCGTTGGTGATCCAAATCTGAAGCTGGTAGAACTGCATGCGGCTGTCGTTTCCTAGATCTACTACTTCTGACTACTTTCGAGCCAAGAGGACTGCTCTGTTGTGTTTGGAGCATCTGTTCTAGTGAGGAACCCCTTTCGTTTCACGCGAAAAGGTTTCCGGTAGCCCTATCTGCGTCATTTTTAAGATCTGGAGGTATATAGTGTTTATCTGCAGTTTACTGTTATTTTCTCTCTGGTTATTTCAGTTTCTGTTTATTTAGCCTTTTTTATTACCGGATCTATACCTTTCATTTCTGCGTATGCTCTTTGCCCTGTGACTCTGTGCGATCTGGGCAAATCAGAAACAGAAAGGAAGTTTTTTTTCTCATGCGTATGCTCTTTTCCCTGCACCTTAGTGTGATCTTGGAAAATCAGAAACATTGAGAAAAATATTTAGTTTCCGGCTAAAGCTAACTTCAAACCGTAAGGTTCGTTTTTCTTTGCATATTCATGTTGGGTTTTGTGTTTTTTTTTGTAGGAAAAAAAGAGCTTTCTCAAGGCAAGCACGCAACCCAAGCCCCCCGCCTCTCTCTCTCTCTCTCTCTCTCAAATTTTTGGTATAGCTCAATTGGTTCAAAGCTATTTTAAGAGAGTAGAGGTCTTGGGTTCAAATCTCCATTTTGTGGTGGCGTTTTTTTCATTCCCGCACATTCGTGCACTTTGCCGACAACTTCAACAATTTTGTTTTCAAAAGGCCATAACTTCTTCATCCGAAAGCCTTTTTCAGAGCCGTTTTTTTTTAAATAGCCTAATTTTTTGAGATCTATCCATTGGAACACTTAATTTCAGCATCTTTAGCTTCAGTTTTTTTTAAAAATGGAAAGTCCATGCCAAGTCATTCTTGATAGCACTAACTACTTCCAATGGATATCCTACATGGAAGATTTACTTAGAAGTAAAGGTCTCTACAGAATAGCCACAGGCCAAGAGAAGAAACCAAAAGATGAAGACAAGGCTGCAAAATGGGAAAATAGACAAGATCAACCACGTGGTTTGATAGGGATGTCTATTTCACCTGATCTTAGATTCCATATTGCAGAACTTGATACTACTCATGAAGCATTGGAACAAATCACTAAAGGTTTTGGGATTAAAAATGAAATTAGAGCCCATCAACTTGAAAATGAGTTGCTTACATTGGATCCTAATAATTTTTCTTGCATTGAAGGTTTCTTGTCCAAATTCAAGACCCTTAGATATCTCTTGGAAGGTGTTAAGGTTAAGAAAGAAGATAGTAACCTTATTTATTCCATCCTTACTAAGTTGGGACCAGCCTACTCTGTATTTGTTTCCACCTTCCATTCTACAAGGGAAGCTTCCATTTGTCAAGGAAAAGACTACAAGGCCCCTTCCTTTGACTCTTTTTGTGATTCTTTAATAAGAGAACAAGAAAAACTCTTACACCTTGGTCTTCTTAATCTTGGAAACTCTTCCAAGAAAGCGTTAGCCGCCCAGCAGCAACCAAATTCAAAGAATCCTAAGAAGTCATATCCTAAAAAGAATGGTCCTAAACCAAACAAGGGTCCTAAGCAATTCCATCCCCAAAATGAAAAATCATTTCAGCAAAATGATAAGACCAATAAAAACAAATGGAAGAAGACTGATAGACATTGCAATTTTTGTAATCGAGATGGCCACTTAGAATCAAAATGCTTTAAAAAGATGGAAGCCTTGGAAGCAGCAATGAAGAAGCATAACATTCATTTGGGGCAATCTTCAACTTCAACTTCAGGAATGGCACTTTCTGCATGTCATTGTCAATCATCTCGGTCTGGTTATGCATTAAATGTATCTTCTTCTTCTCATTCTCATGAGTGGCTCATTGATTCTGGAGCTTCTTATCACATGGCCAAAAACAAAGCCATATTTTCTTCTTTAAATGATTGTAACACCAAAAATATATATGTTGGTGATGATAGATCTCTTAATGTTGTAGGGACTGGAACTGTTCATCTAGACAATGGTCAGTTTAATGATGTATTATGTGTTCCAACCTTATCCTGCAACCTTCTATCTGTATATCAGATAACTCATTCAGGTGAAGGTAAAATTGTTGAATTTTCACCTCATGATGTTGTAATCAAGGATCTAAGAGATCCTAAACAGATTCTAGCTACTGGTATTGCTGATGATTCCACAAGGTTGTATAAGTTTCACAACTTTGGGTCATCAAATCTTCCCTCAGTATTTGTTGCTCATAATGATGAAGTGAGCAAACTTTGGCATGAGCGATTTGGTCACTTAAACTATCGCTCCCTTCAGCATCTATGTAAAGAAAATATGGTGACAGGTCTTCCTATGGTATCTTGCAGAGATGGTGTTTGTTCCGGATGTGTACTCGGAAAACATCATCGGGATAGTTTTGAAAAACGTGCCTCTTGGCACGCCTCAGCCCCTTTACAACTTGTGCACAGTGATTTATGTGGTCCACTTCCTGTTGCTTCATTCTCTGGCTGCAAGTATTTCTTAACTTTCATTGATGATTTCTCCAGACGCACTTGGGTATACTTCTTGAAACTCAAGATCGAAGTATTTAACACATTTTTGGCCTTCAAAGCCTTTGTTGTAAAACAATCTGGACATCAAATTCTTAAGCTAAGAACTGATAATGGTGGAGAATATGTTAAAAACACATTCATCAACTTTTGCACTGAAAATGGAATTCAAATGCAACATACTATTCCATACACTCCACAACAAAATGGTGTAGCTGAAAGGAAAAATCGCACCTTAAAGGAAATGGCTAATTGTATGCTGCAATCTAAAGGACTCAGTCTTAGCTTTTGGGCCGAAGCAATTAATTGTGCAAATTATATAATCAATCGCACTCCTACTAAGGTTCTAAAGAATATCACTCCAAAAGAAGCTTGGAGTTCCATTAAACCAGATGTAAGTCACTTTCGTGTTTTTGGAAGTGAAGCATGGGCCCATATTCCAGATGAAAAGCATAAAGCTTTAGAACCTAAGAGTGAGAAATGTACTTTTTTTGGATATTCTGAAGATGTAAAAGGTTATAGACTTATTCCATTTAAGTCCAAAAATGTTATAATTAGAAGAGATGTAAAATTTGATGAAAATAAATCGGCCTGCGAGCCTAGTCCGGCGGATGTGCCACCTCTTCCTATCTCTTCTACTTTTGAAAACATTTCTTCTTCAGATGATGAAAGTGAGGATGACAATCCTCCCTCACCATCTCAGGATCCTCCTTTAGCTCCTGAGCTTCCAAAATGGGTTCGCGCTACTCGAGATGCAGCAGGTGATCTTGCCGGTGATCCTACAGATCAGTGACGTACACGTTCTCAGTTTGAAAGAGCCTCTTCTTTACTGGATCAAGCTCCAGTAAATCATGATCCTGACACTTTTGCAGAAGCTTCAGGCCATCCACATTGGGAAGCAGCTATGAATGAAGAATATCATTCATTGTTGGAAAATGATACATGGGATCTTGTTCCTCTACCAAAGGGACGCAAACTTGTTAGATGTAAATGGGTTTACAGAACCAAGTATGGACCAGATGGGAAAGTTGATAAACATAAAGCTCGTCTTGTTGCTAAGGGATTTTCACAGGTTGAAGGCATTGACTACACTGAAACCTTCTCCCCTGTTGCCAAAATGAACTCTATCCGCCTTGTTCTTTCCCTTGCTGCATCTTTAAAGTGGGAAGTCCATCGGATGGATGTTAAATATGCCTTCTTGCATGGGGACTTGCATGAAGAAATCTATATGGAACAACCCATTGGCTTCATCCAAACAGACTCCAGCCTTGTATGTCAACTTAAGAAATCTCTTTATGGTCTCAAGCAAGCTCCTCGGGCTTGGTATGCCAAAATGGATAGCTTTCTTTTAGAATCTGGCTTTTCTAGGTGTTATTCTGACAATACTGTCTACACCAAGAAAGTGGGCAACTCTCTTATCATCCTTGTTCTTTATGTTGATGATCTTATTCTTACTCGTAGTGATCCCAACCTTATAAACCATGTGAAGTCCAGCCTTAAAAAGAAATTTGAAATGACAGACTTAGGACACTTACACTATTTTCTCGGTCTTCAAGTCTTGCAATCCAAGGAGGGTATTTCCCTTTCCCAGTCCAAGTATGCTTGTGATATTCTTCGTCATTTTCACATGGAAGACTGTAAGCCAACCCCTTCTCCCTTTCAGTCTGGAGTCAAACTTTCAGTCTCTTGTACTTCTCCTGAAGTTGATGCTACCTTATACTGTCAACTTGTAGGAAAACACTTGTATTTAACCCATACTCGTCCTGACCTTTCCTTTGCTGTTGGCCTTGTTGCTCGTTTTATGCAAAACCCCCGTGAAAGTCATTGGAAAGAAGCTAAAATAATACTTCATTATGTTCTTGGTACAGTACAGTTTGGGATTCATTACAGTGCCAAAGCAGCTCCTCTATTAGTTGGTTTCACTGATTCTGATTGGGCTGGTGACCCTGATGATCGGAAGTCTACTGCCGGTTATGTCTTCACTCTTGGTTCAGGACCTATTACATGGGATTGTAAGAAACAGGTTGCCATTTCTCTTTCGTCAGCAGAGGCAGAGTATCGTGGTGCCGTGGAAGCTAGTAAGGAAGCCTTGTGGCTTCGTCAGATCCTATCAGAGTTTGGATTTGAGCAGCAGCATCCAACCACACTTTGGTGTGATAATCAAAGTGCCATTCAGCTATGCAAAGATCCAGTCTAGCATCAGCGCAGCAAACACATTGAACTACACATGCACTTCATCAGAAAGCTCATTCATGACCATGTTCTTGAAGTGCAATATTGTTCAACAGATGATCAGGTTGCAGACATCTTCACAAAGGCTCTCACAGAGGCGAAGTTCACTAAACTTCGATATATGCTTGGAGTTCAGGAAGTTGTCACTAAGGGGGGATAGGCTCTAGTGCCTCCTTCCTTCTCCTATTGTGTCATATTTGTAAATCCTTCAATCCTATCCCAAGTTGTTCTTAAGGGGGGATGTTAGCATATTTCGACACATAGGAAATAGTTAAGTTCAACTTGGTCTAGTATAGAGTTAGGTAAAGTGTGTTTCTTTACCGTTGTACATTTTGTAACTTACAATCCGACGGTCAAGATATGTAGTGATCTGACGGTTCACTCTCTCCTCGGTATTACTGACACTTGATCTGTGGCTTGACACCCGATTGGTCCATGAGTTCTATTTAAAGCGCATGGAGGGTCATTGTTCGGGTAATCTATGCATGAGAGAAGCTTATGTAAATTTTCATTCTTTGATTAATAAATTTCCTGAAGTGGCCACGTTGGCTCAGGCTGTGGACTGTTTCCCTCTTTGAGGGTTTTAACCACGTCAAAAATACTGGTGTATTGATCTGTGATCTGGTTGTGAGCGGTGTCCTTTTGGTGTTCTTTCTGAGGAACTTACCCTGTAAATTCCTACACTCCTTCTACTGGACTGCATACCTCCGCACCTACACCGTTTACTGGACTGTGGACCTCTGCACCTGATTCGTCTACTAGACTGCACACCTCCGAACCTGTGCCTTCTGCTGGACTGCGAACCTTCACACTTAAGCCGTATCTCGCCTGCAGACCTCCGGATTTAAACACTTTATCAGTCCTCAATTGTACCCCAGTTTGTCGAATTCACAGATCTGATCATGCGCCAAAGAGACCTCGACTTATCAGTCGATCCATCTTATAATTCACGGTTTTCTCTTTGATTCAGATCTAGCTTCACAAACCGATCACCAAAATTTCAGGTCTTAAGATATTCAATATTCACAAGTGTGTGGGCCAAATGATCTCCTTCCCTTTTTATAGTCTAGGCCTTTCTCAAACCATGGACCAAAACCATTGAGAAACAATACCACGGACTCAATACTTGGGTTCAACTCTTTTGAATGCAATACCACGGACCAAAACCATAGGATCAAAAACTTCGGACTAATACCATGGATCAATCATAAAAATTCCCACGTGCGCGCGCTTTTCTGCATTGAAGTGAGTGAATTTGACGTCCGCACCTTTTGTTCGGAGAACCTGCGGGTATGTCTGCACTTCTTGTTCGGGGCACCTGCGGGTCTGCAGCTTTTGTTAGGCACACCTGTGGGTATCTCATTTTCTATTATTTTGATAGCCTGAACAGAGATTTGCTACTTGAGTGAGTTGCCATCAAGGACAACACCTGTGCCATAGCGCCAAACCTGAGTCATAATGCCAACAATCTCCCCCTTTGTACTTGATGGCAACCCCAAGATCCTCAAAGTCATTCTCCCCCTTTGTCATCAAGGGCAAAGGGTTATGCTCCCCTTGAGAACATGCTGAAAACTCTGCTCTGTTGTGCTGATCGTACTCCCCCTGACTGTAGGCCAGATCTGCAAAAGGAATTTTCTTCAAGAAGAACCATAATCCACCATACACCATAAATGACCTTCCTATCATCAAACGACTCTATACATACATTCATCACCCAACCAAGTGGGGATCATCATCCCAACCCAGTGGGGTTGCATCAGAAATTTACATATGACAACCAAGTACATTATATCATTCATCCCAGACATAGGCCATTACATGAACTTGACAAAAGAAATATAAGACATAGAGACAAAACATTAGCAGTAATATTCAGATCAACATCCATGTTCTCCTTATGTACTTTCTCCTCCAAGATCTTCTACAATAATGCCAACAATGCATTATTAGAAGAATATATGCTCGCCCTGAACCTGTGCCATTTGGGCTTTGACCAATCCATAAACCAGCGAATGTACGCGTATACCCCATATGAAACTCGCGTACAACTAACAATCTCTAAAACAGACAAGATTCAACAGCAAGATGATGCATCAACTACCCCTAGCTTTTGCCTGAGGTATTCAAAGGTCTCTTTGGGCAGCGGTTTGGTGAGTATATCAGCAACTTGTTCCTTAGAGGGAACATACTCCAACTTGACCTTTTGTTCAAGCATTTGTTCCCGAAGAAAATGATACTTGATTGGTATGTGCTTGGTCTTTGAATGCATGACAGGATTCTTTGAAATACTGATTGCACTTGTATTATCACAAAAGATGGAGATAGGTGGAGTGCAAGTGATTTGCATGTCTTGCAATGTTTGCATCATCCAAAGGAGTTGTGTGCAGCAAGATGCAGCAGCTACATATTCTGCTTCTGCTGTAGATAATGCAATAGAGCTTTATTTCTTGCTGAACCAAGATACTAATCTTGGACCCATGAAGAATGCACCACCACTAGTGCTTTGCCTGTCATCCACGCTCCCTTCCCAATCCGCATCTATGTATGCATGAAGTGTGAGGTCTGTATTATTAGGATACCATAAGCCATAGTTTTGAGTTCCTTGAAGATAATTGAAGATTCTCTTAACTCCTTGAAGATGAGTTTCCTTTGGATTTTCCTGAAACCTTCCAACTATTCCCACTGCATGCATAATGTCTGGTTAGGTACCTGTTAGATAGAGAAGACTACCGGTCATGGATCTATAGGTTGGTTGATGTACTGTTGTCGATTAATCATTCGCGCTGAGGCTACATCCTGTCACCATAGGGGTACATACTGGTTTCGAATCCTCCATCCCATATTTCTTCAAGATCTGCTTGAGATACTTGGTTTGTGATAGAAAAATACCGTCTTTGTTTTATTGGACTTGCAAACAAAGGAAATATGTGAGCTCACCAAGCATGGACATTTCAAACTCCTTTTGCATCACCAAGGAAAATTTTTGACTCATGTCTTCTTCATTGCTGCCAAAGATGATATCGTCTACATACACAACAAGTATTAGCAACTTTTCATTATCAACCTTTATATATAGATTGCTGTCAGTTGATCCTTTTATAAAACCTTGTTGATGAAGATATTTATCCAACTGATAATACCACGCCCTAGGAGCCTGTTTAAGACCATAGAGAGCCATTTTGACCCTGCATACAAGATTTGTATCATTTCCAAGGATGAACGCATCTAGTTGTTCAATGTACACTTCTTCATTCAAGTCTCCATTCAGAAAGGCAGATTTTACGTCCATCTGAAATACTTTGAACTTCTGAAAGCTAGAGAGAGCAAGGAACATTCTTATAGCCTCAAGTCTAGCAACTGGTGCAAAGGTTTCTTCAAAGTCTATGCCCTCTTGTTGCGCATATCCTTTACAAACCAGTCTTGCCTTGTTTCTAACCACATCTCCATTTTCATTTAGTTTATTTTTTAAAATCCACTTTGTCCCTATGACTTTCTTATCTTTTGGTCTAGGAACTAATTCCCAAGTGTTATTCCTTTCAATCTGTTCAAGTTCTTCTCCATTGCCTTGACCCAGCATTCATCTTTGCATGCCTCTCTTAGATTTTGTGGTTTAGTGGAGGAAAGTAATGCCAAATAGCTTGAAGCTTCTACAATTGTTCTTCTTGTTTGTATACCTGCCTCTTTCTGCCCCAAAATTTGAGATTCTGGATGATTCTTCTGAACATACTTGGATGGAGTCTTATCTTCTATCCTTATCTGTTCTTCTGGTGCCTCATGGGTTTCTTCTTCATCATGATTTTTTTTTGATGTTTATGGATAGTCCTCATCATCTTCGAAGTCTTCAAATATTACCTGCCTGGGAGTTTTTTCTTTTTCATCCACCACTACATCAATGATGTCAAAAATTCTTCCAAGCCTTTTATTGTAACATTTGTATGCTTTGCTGTGAGGAGAATAACCAAGGAGAATGCCTTCATCTGCTCTAGGTTCAAACTTGCCAAGATTTTCATCATTATTTTTAATATAGCATTTACTTCCAAATATTTTGAAATGTTTTACTGAAGGAGTCTCACCATACCAGAGCTCATGAGGAGTTTGAGTGTTGTTCACTCGGATATTTGTCTTGTTGAGAATAACAACTGCAGCAAATGCGGCTTCACCCCAGAAGGTTGTGGGAGTTCCAGACTCATCAAGCATAGCACGAGTCATTTGTTGAATCGTTCTGTTCATCCTTTCCACTACTCCATTTTGCTGAGGAGTCCTAGCTATAGAGAATTCCCTTCTTATTCCATGTTCTTCACAAAAATCAAAAAATTCATTCGAGGTAAACTCCCCACCTCTATCAGACCTGAGGCATTTGATTTTGTGATATGATTTTTTCTCCACCAAGGCTTTGAATGATTTGAACTTTTCAAAGGCTTCGTCTTTGTGCTTCATAAGTCCTATCCAACACATCCTGGAAAATTCGTCAATGAATAATATGAAATATTCTTCTCCTCCAGGTGACCTTTTCCTAAATGGGCCACATACATCAGTATGGAAAAGTTCAAGTGGCCTGCTAGCTGATCCTTCCTTCTCAGGGAAGTTAGTTCTGGTTTGCTTACCAAAATGACACGATTTGCAAATTGTATTGTCTAGAATTCTGATGTCTGGAAGACCACGAACTGCCTGGTATTTACATGATTTCCTTATCTGTGAGAAGCTAAGATACCCCAATCTTCTGTGCCATAACCAGTGTTCATCGTTCTTTCTTAGAAAGCATTGATGTTTTCCTTCTTTGAATATGTATAAATTATTTGGGGTCCTTATGCCTTTGATCACTGTTTTTCCTATATCAAGATCACGAACACTACATCCATTTGATTGAAATATTACCTCCGTTCCTTGATCACACATCTGACTGACACTCAATAAATTATGCTTTAACCCATCAACAAACATAACATTTCCAGCTTTGACCTTTTCTTTCAACTGAACAGAACCTTTACCTTTTATGAGCGTAGGGGTGTCATTTCCAAACGAGACCTTTTTCTCCTTCTCTAAAGCACTATATGACTGAAGTTTTTCTTTATCACCCGTCATATGTTTCGAACATCCACTGTCGATGTACCATTGATTTTCTTGCCCTTCTGCATATAAGGCTATACCACATCTTTCTGGTTGCAGTTCTTTCATTCTCCATGTTTTTCCTGCATTCAGAATCTTCATGACCGAAGTTGTTACAAATAGAACATTCAATTTCATTCTCAAGGGCAGAAAAGTTATTGTAGGTTCTTTTCGTGATCCCAGTCGTACTTATTTGTTTTTGAGCTTCTCTAGTCATGATTGTCTTATAGGCAACACATTGAGTTGCTTTGTGACCAAATTTATGACAAGAAAAACATTGGCCATTGAATAAACTCCTGCGATTATCAAATCTACCACCCAACTGATTGTAGTTTCTACTGACATCCATTCTTGAGGCAAATTGGGAAGATTTTACCTGTGGCTGGTTGTAGCTTCTGTTCATCCTTAAGGTGGATTGCCCCTGATTTACCTGGTAGTCTTTGTTCATTCTTGAGGTAAATTGTCCCTGATTTACCTGGTGATTTCTATTTGACCTTTTCTCACTCCTCCTTGCTGCATCAAGATAAATTTTGGAGGTGTATGGTTGCTGCGCTTGACATGATTCTTCATTATATCCCAGACCTATCTTGATTAGTGGAGAACGCTGCACATTGATAATCTCATCTAGAGTTTCAGATCCTTTAACAAATCTAGGATTAAGAGCTTTTGTTTTCTCAATCTCTTTTCTAAGACCAACAATTTCACATTCTAATTTTTCATGAAGTTTTTTCTTTTTTCAGCCAGTTGGAATTGCAGAGTATCAATAATCATATTTTTCTCTTCTAAAAAAATTTTGAGTTTAGAAATCTCTTCATACAGACCTTCTTCATCTATAGCATCCATGAAATCATCATCTTCAAAAGCCATTAAAAGTCTATAATTGTTACCTTGTTCATGTTCGTCACTATTTGAAAGTCCATCACTATCTTCATGAGTGTAATAGCTTTTCTTATTTACATTTTGTTTCTTGTTCCATCTAACAGGTTCCTTACCTTTATCAAGCTTATCTTTATGAGGACACTTTGCAGCATAGTGACCAACTCTTCCACAAGCAAAGCATTTGAAAGGTAACTTACCTTTGAATCTTCCAGCACCCCGTTGAAGGTTCTTGAAAAAATTTGATTCTTCGTCTTCTTCTGATAGATGTCCTAACTCATAGTAATCTCCTTTGCCTGAAGCCTTGAATGCAACTTCTCTTCTATCTGATGGTCCTCCTTTCCTCATTTCGTAAGCAGTCAAAATTCCGTGCAACTGTGACATGGTAAGGTTTCGTAGATTCTCTTTTTCTTCTATTGCAGAAACTTTAGATTCAAACTTAGGGGACAAAGATCTTAGGACCTTTTCAACCACAACAGCCTCTTTTATTTCTTCACCCAAGTTTTTCATGCAATTAACAATCTCATCTACATGAAGGAAATAGTTAGCCACACTTTCATCATTGTGCATTCTGAGATTTTCATACTGAATTCTGAGGGTTTGAAGTTTTGCTCGTTTTACCTGTTCATCTCCTTCATAGCTCAGAACAATCTTGTCCCATATTTCTTTTGCGGATTTATACTGCATAACTTTGATGAATTCTAATTGAGATAGGCATCCCATTAGAGTATTGACAGCCTTTGCATTTGTTTCATATTGCTTCTTACCAGTCGAATCTATAGGAGTTGTTGATGGAAAAGTGTACCCTGTATCTATGATATCCCAGACTTCTGTACCAAGAGATTGAAGATATGCTGTGACTCTTACCTTCCAATAGACGAAGTTGGTCCCATCAAAAATTGGTGGCCTGATCAATGCTTCTCTCTCGTAGTTTCTCATGATGATGGATCTTCCTTCAAGCGATCAATCTTCTTCAGAAGGACCTGCTCTGATACCAATTGTTGGAAATAATACTGAGAGGGGGGGTGAATCAGTATTATCAAATTATTTTCAATATTCCCTTTAGATTTATAATTTAATTTATTATTCAAATGTTGACCATTAATTTGAATGTTAGTACCATATTTTAATGAACAGGAACAAAAACAGATAGTCACACCAAAGAACACCAGATATAAGGTGGAAACCCAATGTGGGTGACAACTACCTGCTGCAATGTGTCTCTATCTTCTTTCAATTAGAAACTTCTTTTACAATGATTCTGTACTGGTGCATTCCTTTACCAGTACGTAGGCTGCAACCTGCAGAGAGCTACAACCCTCTCTCGTTTTCCAGACTCTCCTGGAAGGGAGCTACAACCCCGTTAGCTCTTGTACTAGCTGAGCTACTAGTACGTAGGTCCTGACCTACTTCTTTTCTTCCAGGGACCACGTTTCATCAATTTTCACACTGGATCCATGAACATCAAATAATCATCAAGTACATGTGAATCAACCAATCTCCTTTTACAATCAACTAATGAATTAACCAATAGCTTCTCAAAATGCAGTAACTAGAAAGTAATCTAAACCTAGAACTCTGCAGCAATAGACAAAAGGCAGCCAACAAATATTTCAAGAAAAGTCCGCAAATTCACCAATAGAAACTTGCGAATATCCGCGCTTCTGCTGTGTATAGCCTGCGCAGCTCCACACCTGCTCTGTCTACTAGACAGCACACCGCCACACCTAATCCGTCTACTGGACTGCGCACCTCCGCGCCTGATCCGTCTGCTGGATTGTGCACCTCTGCACCTGTGCCTTCTGCTGGATTGCACACCTCTGCACCTGTGCCTTCTGCTGGACTGCGCACCGCCGCACCTGCTCCTTCTACTGCACTGCACACCTCCGCACCAATGCCTTCTACTGGACTGCGTACCTCCGCACCTGCGCCATTTACTGGACTATGGACCTCTGCACCTGATCCGTCTGCTGGACTACACACCTCCGCACCTGTGCCTTCTGCTGGACTGCGCACCTTCGCACCTGAGCTGTATCTCGCCTACGGACCTCCATATTTAAACAATTTATCAGTCCTCAATTATACCCCAGTCTGTTGAATTCACAGATCTTATCATGCGCCAAAGAGACCTCGACTTATCAGTAGATCCGTCTTATAATTCACTGTTTTCTCTTTGATTTAGATCTAGCTTCACAAAACGATCACCAAAATTTCAGGTCTCAAGATATTCAATATTCACAAGTGTGTGGGCCAAATGATCTCGTTCCCTTATAATAGTCTAGGCGTTTCTCAAACCATGGACCAAAACCATTGAGAAACAATACCATAGACTTAATACTTGGGTTCAACTCTTTTGAATGCAATACCACAGACCAAAACCATAGGATCAAAAACTTCGGACTAATACCATGGATCAATCATAAAAATTCCCACGTGCGCACACTTTTCTGCATTGAAGTGAGTGAATTTGACATCTGCACCTTTTGTTCGGAGAACCTGCGGGTATGTCCACACTTCTTATTCGGGACACCTGCGGGTCCGCAACTTTTGTTAGGCGCACCTGCGGGTATCTCATTTTCTATTATTTTGAGAGCTTGAACAGAGATTTGCTACTTGAGTGAGTTGCCATCAAGGACAACACCTGTACCATAGTGCCAAACCTGAGTCATAATGCCAACATATTGGTCCTTATAAATGACATGGCAGCTGATGTCAGCATGATGTGGTGGTATGGAAGCCGTGCGGTATGCTGATCTCGTTTTTTCAGGGTCCTATGGGGGCATATCTGGGTGACACATGTCACCACTTAGGAAGCACCATGTGGCACCAATGACATCATCAATCCCACAGATCGAAGATCGGCAAAGGTAGAAGGTTGCAACTCCAGTTACAAATCTGCGATTTGCGATTTGTGGTAAAAAGTGGCTCCGATAAGGGTACTGGCCCACGATCACACTGAGGTCTGAAGAACCAAGGGTGAAGTACTAATGGGACCAATCCCATGGATCAATGATTGCACAAATGAAATCACTCCTCCACCGAAGTCCTTCCCAGCTTGTGATTGTGATATGCAATTGACCCTCCTGGATGCAGTATTTTATGTGTTATACCTTATGAGGATTTCGTGTCTAGAAAATTAGATAGCGTTATGAGAGGAGGTAAAAGGTCTCCCTCTCCCATATTGTGATTGTGATACCTTTGGTGGGGTCAACCCTGAAGATTGGTGATCGCAAGGGTGAAGGGGAGACACCAAAGGTGAAGCATGATAAATCACTAGTGTGTGGGATTCTACGTAACAAAGGAGAAAGGCCCCAAGAGAGAGGTACAGAGATTTAAAGATAGATAGGTCAGAAGCTGAGGTATTGAATGAAAGCATGGGGTAGTGGAACATCAATATGGGCTAATCCTGGAGAGGCCCCTACAACAAGAAACCGGGGATTTAATGGGCCACAGAAATCGATTCGACTGCTTCACCCCATGTCTGCTGTGAGTTAATGACAGTATGGGAGGTTCAGAAAGACTTAACGCCTCAGCATGGAGCTCCACATGGTCGTAAATGTAAAGGACTACCTGGATAAAACTTTGCTTTTAATCTATAATAGACAAACACAATCGACCCACACCCTGCTCTGGTGAAAGGGTGATTCAGGAAATTGGGACCAAAAGTGACAAGTGAACTGGCTGGCACATAAAGGTAGAGATGTGGCTCGATCAGAGGCCTTCAATGGAACAACATAGGGATACTGTTGGGATGGGGTCCCCTAGGTCAGGTTTGGGGTTAAAATAACCCAAGTTTTGATACATTTTTGTAATTAATGTAAAGTCTCCGCGATTTGTGGGTGAAGAGCGCATAGATTATTAGGAGTCAAAGGGGTTTTAGCCCCTTGTTTATGTAAAGTTTGAGTTGGTTTTGATATCCACCCATGGTCCGTAGACCATGGGATTGTATGAGAAAGACTATAAATAAGTGTGTCTTAGAGAGTCTAAGGCAGGTCTTAGAGGATAGCAGGGCAAGTAAGTAAGTAAGGAAGCGAGTAATATAGAGAATAAGGCTTTGCAACTGAGTGCATAGAGGCCTAGGTATAAGTCCGCAACTAAGTGCGCATACCCCTCCTGTTGAGTGCGCAGGGTAGTTTTGAGTTTGTATTCTGAATTGAAGATCAATAAATAATTGTTTCTGAAGAAGTATTGTGTATTTCTATTTATTGTTGTTAATATTATATGTTGTCGACCGATGATGTGTTTTATGAAATATAGATGGAATGTTGTGTGATTCTCTTTAATAAGTGTTAATAAATGTACGCAATGCATGTAAAGTACTTTCGCAAAGACTCTGATGAATTCTGTTATGTTTATTAAATAAATTAAGTAATCTACACGAACACTAATTTAGGGTTATTCTCTGATGCGCGTAAGAGGATAAATCGATTATTAAGGGTCTGCAAAGACCAATCATAGACCTTTGTGAAGGTTTGAAGGCTGTTTTAACAGTACCGAGCCCTAAGGGCTTATATATCTACGCAAAGGGATATATAGGGTGCTAAAAGACATCACACTGATCTTTGGATGCGAAAACTTGGTTCTAGCATTCCCCCATACTGCTTCGGGTGAGACTGCAACCTGTACTATATGGGTTGTTGCTGAAAGGGCCAGTAGTGTAGGGTTTTGTTGGTTGGAAAAACTAACTCTGAACCTGGGTCAGGACCCCGTAAGCCAACAAATGGTTCTATTGTCGAGACCAGTATCTTCTTGAAAGAGATGTGTGATGTCACATCATTCAAATCCGACCAAGAAGGAAATTGAAAAGTGGTTGGATCAGAAGATTCATGAGTTCACGGCGCAAGAAAACATGAATCCACACCTGTCAAAGGAACAATGGTTGAACAGGTATTTGTATACAGAGATACATGAGATCTTCTTCTGCACCTTTCCCATTGAACTGTACCAATGGTTAGCTAAATTAACAAACAACTAAGGAACATGGAAGCTTGATAGTCCTATAGTGTGGACTCCTGAATTAGTGCGATGATTAGAAGCCTCTGAAACAAGATCACGTGGGCTATTAATCATTGGTTCGATTGACTTATATGAGGATTTGTTATAGAATTTGTAGTTGATACCTCAGTCAGCTACAACAAAGTAGAGTGGCAATTTTTCAAGGGACCACAAGGTAAGTATTTAAGATCATTAAATACTTGGATTAAAATGTTGTTGTGTGAAAAACAGGTGATTCCATTACCTTGATGTTCGGAGCTACACGAAGTGGACGATTCTTTAGAAATCGTGAAGAATCTAGACCAGAGTATAGTCCATTGATTGGACCTCCTCCAAGTGACAATCAAGGAGTGGAAGAGACTCCACTGCAAAACGCTGTTAAGCTAATCACTCAGGGGTTTCCTCGAATAAGTCATCCATCTAGTCCACCTCCACCTCCACCTCAACCACATACACCTTCATCCACACCTCCACCACCACCACCTCCATTCAACATGGCAAACACAATGAAGGTGCCGATTTTCAAGGGCATTGGGAGTGGGGATACATAGCAATTCTGGTTTCTTACAGATGTTGTTTGGACTGTGCAACATATTACTAATGATAATATAAAGAAATCACAGTTGGTTACTGCTTTGCAGGATCGTACGCTGACTTGGTATATTAAGTATTGTTTTGATCATCCTCGAGCATCGCTAGCAGAGATGAAGGCGACTTTAAACAAGGAGTTTAGTAAGCCTAAGTCTGAATCGCAGTTAGTAGTTGGATTTAAGGAAATCATGATGAGGGTTGATGAGGCACCTTGGGAATTCGATCAAAGGTGAAGTGTCAGATTCGAGAAGCTAACATGCAACTCACAGATGGTCAGCATCACGAATGGTTTATAGCTTCGCTTCTGCCCCACCTAAGAATTTCTATGTCGCAACAGAAGATAGGAACTCGGGCTGAAGCCCTGGAAATCAAAATGAGGTTACATGTAATTCCTATTCTAGATGTGGCCTTGGGGTATAGAAGATCCACTCTCTATTACAAAGCCTCTACTTAGAGTTTCAGAGCTTGAAGAAAGACAAGGAGACTAAAATAGAGGTGCACGCAGAAGTCTGGTGTCTGAAGTGAAAGAGCCAGAGGCATGATAAAGACCACTGTCTTGTATTCATGAATTATATTACAGGAGGGGGACCAATTCCCCTCAAGCCAAAAGCCATAGCATGGCCAAGCACGGGGACTGTGCTGTGGTGCACTATTTGTTAGGTTGTTGGACACCATGCGACAGATAATTGTCATTTTCTTCAAAAGTTCATTCAGGCACCTAAGTAGTTGTTATGTAACTTCTACAAATCAGTGGGGCATGATGAGTGCCACTGTCGAAGCTACGAGTTGATGATGGAAACAATGCCTACATACCGGACACAAGCAAAAACTTGGCCGCCAGATCAGAGCACCGTGGGTGGGGGCGCACGAAGGTTATCAGGGATGAGGATGAGGTAGAGGAGGAGGAGGATCTGGTAGAGGTTGCGGTCAGGTTATCTACTACAACTATGGAATGCCAGGGCACTACATGCAAGAGTTTTAGAATCAGACACGCTCATCATGTCAATACTGCAGTCAATTTGACCATACCATGGAATAATGCCTGGTGCCAATAGCTAAGATGCAAGAAAAGAAAGTGTAGCCTCAGCAGCCTAAGTAGAACTTCCAGATGATGAGTGATGAGCCCCGTGAGGAAGATTAAAGCGTGAATATAGTGCTGAGAAGTGGAATAATGACTAGTGATGACAAGGGTAAACAACCTGAAGAGTAAGGATGGGTTTGTAAGGCCCCCGAAAAGGAAGTGGGTTTTTATCTGAATCACATGAAGGAAACATTTATGGAGGCCAAGAAAAGCTTTTTTGAGGCATCTACCTCAGGAAGTGAGGACAAGGTGCAAGAAACGAACATGCCTGTAGAGGTTGATCCCTCTGTACTTACCATGTTCTTAGATACCTTGCTGAAACTGCTACGCGATAGCAAAGCCGTGAAAGGCTTGCAAGAGTTAATAAACAAGTGTGCTAGAAAAGAGAAGGTCCCTGATGGACACAGGGTGGTCAGAAAAATTGGCAAAAATAAGGCATGAACCGGGTACGAGATGAGGCTCACCGTGCAGATAGGAGATTATGAAATGGACCAGGTAATTTTGGATTTGGGGTCCAATGCAAATGTTTTGCCAAAATAAACATGGGAATGAATGGGGAGGTTTGCGCTACAATGGTCTCTGATTCAACTCAAAATGGCGAACCAACAGAAAATCATCCCTATGGGATGATTATATGGAGTAGTAGTTGATATAGAAGGTGCGAACGCAATGGCAGACTTTGACGTGATAGAGATTGTTGATGATAGTAATCCATACCCCGTGCTCCTGGGAATTTACTGGGCCATTGATATGAATGGGGTTATCAATATGAAGAAGAGGACAATGTCATTTGGAAGGAAATCACTTCGGGTTGTAGTGCCATTGGACCCTGCAGAAGGGGCGTGCTACATTGAACCAGTCCGCAATTATGAAGAAAGTGAGGATGAACTGGATCAAATCTACAAAATAATAGTGCGAGACCAGGACTAGATCAACCTTACAGTCGGTGGATGGATTACATGGGACTGGGAGAGTTCCTTCACCTCTGATTCAAACGAAGAGCTGGAACATTGGCATAATTGTTTGCATGAAGTATCCACGTTGTGATGCAATATGATGACAAAATCATTGCGTTATTTTTGGTTGGAGGTAAGGAACTTACCCTATTATGATGGGTTAACTATCATGGATAATTTTTTGGATGCATTTGAGCGTGAAGTGCCTAAGGATCACCGCTTCCAAGCATTATCTTTGGCACTGCACGCTACACCCGCATGATGGTGGGGTATGCACAAGGACAACTTTGATGGATGGCGGGATTATAAAAGAATCACAAGGTTACAGTTTGGGAATCCTAACACTAGATTGACTGAGAAATATAGCGGGAAGGATGTTCTGCGTGATCAATTAGAAAAATGGACTAAAACTTGGGGAATGGAACTGCAGCTGGAGTGGGTACACATATTCTACCATACTTTGGACACGATTCCCATGAATTGGTATCTAGAGACATAGCTCTGCCATGGCACTACAGAGTGGGATATGTTGAGCGAAGGATTCGTATTTACCTTCAATTTTGATGGCGACTTCACCAACATCAATGAAGCTATACAAGAAATTAAGGTAGTTATCTTCAGAATGCCGCAAGAACCTATGGAATGGATCCAACTAGACTGGGGCACCCAGCTGCGCCATGCGCTAGAATGTTATAATGTGACCACTAAAGAGGAGGATGAAGATCCAAGAAAAGTTAATATTCCAGAGACAGAAGGGCATCGCGAAGTCGAAGGCCCACAAATAGACAACTCGGACATCACCGCGCCATTGAAGACAAAGAAAGTAAACATTGGTACTGAAGCATAACCAAAGTTTACGAAGATTATGGATTATTGGGAAGACATTACTATGGATAAAGTTGCTAAGTTACTCATCGAATATCAAGATCTATTCCCTACTTTTGGATTTGAAGGGCATAGTTGGCGATTTGGGGATTATGAAAATCACTCTTAAGCCATACATGAAGCCTATTAAACAAAGTTTGTATCACCTCAATCCTAAATACAAGGAAAAGGTTCACCTAGAGTTAGATAAGATGGTAGAATTAGGAATCATAGGACCGATTGAAGAATCTCATTGGGTGAGCCTGATGGTGGTTTAGGAAAAGAAACAAAAGGGTGAGATAAGGATTTGCGTAGATCTGTGAAAGATTAATGATGCGTGTGTCCATGATCCATTCCCAATGCCATTTAACAATGAAGTATTAGACAATGTTGGAGGTAGGAGGCCTACTCGTTCACTGATGGGTTTTTGGGATATCATCAGATTAAGATCGCGCCTGAAGATAGGAGAAAAATGACATTCATGACAGAATAGGGTTGTTTCTAGTACACTATGATGCCATTTGGACTCAAGAATGTGCCTGTGATATTTTCTTGCGTAGTCATGGTAACATTAAAGGAGTTCATCCATAAGTTCCTGGAAGTATATTTTGATGACTGGATAGTGTTCATACTATTAAAGTGCCATGTAGCAAGCTTGTGCCTGATGTTGGATATGTGTCGCAGATACCAGATCGCGCTGAATTTGAAGAAATGCATCTTCTTTGTCACCTTTGGAATCTTGTTAGGTCACGTGGTGTGTAAGCAAGGGCTGATGGTGGAACCTACAAAGATTGCGTTGATAGTGAATCTGGAGGCTCCGAGGAACGTGAAGAAGCTGTGCACAATGTTGGGACATACGAGATATTATAGGAAATCTATAAAAGCATATGCTCATATTACTGCACCCATGGAGAAACTACTCAAGAAGAACGCAACATTATGTTGTGACGAAGAATGTTAGCACAACTTGGATGTATTGAAAGAAATGATGGTCATCGTGCCAATCTTGGTATACCCTAATTGGAGGAAGGAATTTCACGTACATGTGGATGCCTCTTGCATTGCGTTGGGTACAGTGTTAACATAGGCTGGTGAAGGAGAAATGGACCATCCTATAGCCTTCGCGACTAGGAAATTATTGAAGGTTGAGAAGAATTATTCAACAACTAAGCACAAAGGATTGGCCATGGTGTACGCGCTTCAAAAGTTTAGGCATTATCTGTTAAGAGGGCATTTTAAAATGTACACAGATCATTCTGCCTTGAAATACCTGTTCAATAAGCCTGTGTTGGGGGGGAAGATCTGCATATGGTTTCTACTATTACAAGAGTATGAATTTGAAGTAACTGTGAAGCCAGGGAGGTTAAATGTGGGACTTGACCATTTGTCACGGATCGAAACAGGAGAGGAGCCTAATAATTTGGAGGAAGGGTTACCAGATGCACAAATATTTGTGGTGCACATAGCGGATATCATTTTGCAGATGTCATTGACTTCTTGAGTATGGGGATGGCACCAAAAGGGTATACAAGTCAACAAAAGAAGGAATTTGTAGTCCACGCGACGGATTTTTCAGTTAACGCAGGTCACTTGTATAAGATGGGCACAGATGAAATATTGCGAAGATATTTTCTAGATTTTGAAATGGATAACATTCTCACTAAAGCTCATGGAGGGGCTGTGGGAGGTCATTATGCAAGCAAGGCGACTGCATAGAATATTTTTCACACAGGTCTATGGTGGCCAACGTTGCACAAGGATTCCAAGGCGTATTG
Organism: Pinus tabuliformis; assembly: GCA_031772625.1. Lineage (NCBI taxonomy): Eukaryota > Viridiplantae > Streptophyta > Pinopsida > Pinales > Pinaceae > Pinus > Pinus tabuliformis. The sequence continues at coordinate 1,131,953,150 of CM062809.1, read as the reverse complement.
TAGGGCATGTGATGTATGTCTGAGAACTGGCAAACCATCGCAAAGGGATGAATTTCCATTACAACCTCAAGTATCTTTGCAGCCATTTGAAAAATGAGTGATTGATTTTGTTGGGCCAATTCAAGCCCCAGGGAAGAAAACTGGTGTGCGCTATATCATCATGGCAATAGAATATCTAACCATATGGGAAGAGGCACAACTAGTTCAGGATTGTACAAGAGCCACAACAACAAAGGTTTTGTTTGAGTATGTCTTAACCAGATTTGATTGCCTGAAAGAGTTGATGAGCAATAAAGGTACGCACTTTCTGAATGAGACGATCAGCACGTTGATAGAAGAATTCCAAGCTACCATCATAAGAGTACACCGTATCACCTACATGCTAATGGAACTATTGAAGCTTTCAACAAGATTTTGGAGAACACGCTGACAAAGATCTGCAATGTGGAGTGAGATGAATGGGATGTGTGTGTACCTACGGTACTATGGGCTTATAGGACTACTTGCAAGAAGCTGACACAACAAACCCTATTCAGATTGGTATATGGTATCGAAGCTCTAATTTTGATGGAGTATATTATTTCTAGTATGCGCATATCATCTCTCACAGGTATGGTGGAACGTGAGGCCTTGGAAGGATGGCTCACGCATCTGATGGAGCTCGAAGAAGATCGATTTTTGGTGGGATTTCATCAGCAAGTACAAAAGGAACGTGAAAAATCATGGCACGATCGCCACATCAAGCTTCAAATGTTCAAGGTAAATGATCTTGTCCCATTATATGATAGTAAATTCACTAAGTTTCCAGGGCATTAGCTAGGACCATATATTATCGAAGAAATTACAGATGGAGGTGTAGTTCAGCTCACGAAGCTGAATGGAGAACCTTTTCCAGGAAGAGTGAATGGGAGCCGATTGAAGTTGTATATAGGGGATCCTGCACAATGACTATATGGCGGCAAGATAGCCTTAGTGCTCCAGGCAGTTGCAAGGGAGCGCGGGACTATAAACTACATTGCCATATTAGGAGGACTATGCAATAGGCGGGCTGTGAAAAAAATAATGAAGTTTCAACCTAAGAAGCTGCACCGTTGAGGGAGGTGTCGCACAACACATCATAAAAGTGACTGTTGGAGTAACTGTTCATGACTTGACAGCCAGAAGATCGTTAAGAGGAGTGGGTTGGTGGCATTTAAGGAAAAAATATTTGAAGATCTGCCACCAAAACAACATTAATTGTTAGAATTTGGGGGGGAATGATAGAATTTGAATTCAAAACTCCCTATAAATTACGCGTGCCGGTCCAATAGAGAACACTTTGTGCTCTTAGATTTGTTGTTGGAATTTGCTGTCTGTCGCCTATGAGGCGAGTGTTTTGGGAGGAATTCCTGGCACACACAGAAATTTCTCTTGAAGCCCGTGAGTTGTTTCTGGAAAGTATGACAACCACCAACCCTATCGAAGCCCCAAGTTTGGAAGAAGATGTATCCGATGCTCTAGGACTAGAAGTATCCAATGTAGAAGCTATGCCTGTGGTGCCCATGACACCGAGGTCACCAAGGCTAAAATAGACCATGGCGAAAGACAAACAATCTGCCACGAAGGATGAAGTTCCAGTGCCTGTAGTTTCCTTGGCTGCCGAGTGTGCAAAGGTCTTACAATTCAATTGGTCTAGATACCTTTGTTAGGAGTTCCTTGCGAAGTGTCGAAAGGCCCAGGATGAAACCAAGCCATTTCATTACACTTGGTTATTGTTGTCCATTGTACTTGTCGCGTGGGAATTGGCGGAGGAAAACCAGTTTCCTCTGCTTGAGGAAGGATTGTCGAAGGCAATGAAATTCACTTCCTTATGGGCTACAAAGGACCTCACGCAGATTACAGTGAAAACAATATTTTGGGTTCTTATGGAAGCGAGTCTCTACAAGGCCGTTAACCAGAATTCAAGGTTGTCCCCAACATTGTACACGTAGCTGTCAGCCTACGCAACATTCAAGGCTAACTTCCACAGGGTATATAAGTAGGCACGAAAGGATCCAGCACAAAAGTGGCATGACTTTCCATATTTGGTAACAGAAACAGATGTACAAGAGGTGGTAGCGAGATGGCCTGCAAAGTGGCCCGCCCCTACAGATCTAGCTGTTGGACCAAGCATAGGTGCAGAGAGTTCTTCTGCGAAGAAAAGGAAGGAAGTAGCTAAGCAAGTTGCGTAGAATCTGGCCATGCAGAAAAGGAAGGATGTTGTAGGGAAGGAACGCGCTACCAAGGTGTTGGGCATGGAATCCCCCCACGACATGTTTTGGGGCTCAAAGCCCAAGTTTTGGTCTAATATGGTTGTAAAGCTCTGCGAATTATGGGCATGGAAGTATGTTAGAGTCATTGGGTTGTCTGACCTAAGCTTGTAATATAATGTCGACCTACCCATGGTCCGTTGACCATGGGATTGTATAAATAGAGTGAGGCTCTAAGTGGTAAAGAGACATCTAAGGAAGCATGAGATAGAAAAGTAGAAGCACAGAGCAAGTGTAAAGTGTGTCTTGGGTCGTAGGGTAGGAGAAAGCTCTACAGCTGAGTGCACAGAGACCTAGTTGTCCGCAACTGAGTGCGTGGACCCCTGCAACTGAGTGCGTAGGGAAAAGTTGAGATTGTAACCGAAGGAAGATAATAATAAAGAGAAGTTTTATCTTAAATCTGTGTATCTATTCTTGGGTTACTATCTACTGATATGATTTGTAATTATATTGTTTATTTACTGCACGCACTGTTATGAATGAATTATATTGTTAAGTATGCTTTACACATGCAAATAAGCTAAGTTAAACAACTAACCATGGAATACTAGTACAACATTGGGTAATAACAAAATTCTACCCCCAAGTAGGGCTGCACGAAGGTAGCATCTCAGGCTGCAAGGTATGAGTAAGTGCACGTAGCGACATGTGTGCAAGGTCGAACCGCAGACCACTTGAAACCATAAGACATCTCTAGGGTGCAGAAAACTGGTTCTAGCACCCTCCCATACTACTTTAGATGAGTCCTCAGTCCACGCTCCGCAGACTGTTGCCGAAAGGGCCAGTAGTACAGGGATTTGTTTGGCTAAATCAACTCTGAACCTGGGTCAGGCCCCAACAAGCCAACAAATGGTTGCATTTCTGGGACCGGGATCTACATAAGGGATGTCTGATGTCGTGTCATTGGAATCTGATAAAGAAAGAAATTGAAGCGTGGCTAGATAGAAAAATTCACGGGTTCGCGGTGCAGGAAAATAGGAATCTACGAGTATTGAAGGAAAAGTGCTTAGAGCACTACTTATATACGAAAATCCATGAAATTTTCTTTGCATCCTTCCCCTCTGAGTTGTATGAGTAGATCGCGAAGCTAGCAGACATCCAGGGAAGGTGTAGGCTCAACAAACCGATTATGTGGACTCCAGAATTGGTGTGTAGACTAGAAGCATCGGAAGATAAGATTGCGCGTGCTGTGGACCATTGGATGGATCATATTATAGGGGGGTTTATCACCGAATTCATGGTAGACACGTTAGTCAGCTACATCGAGGCAGAATGATGCTTCCTCAAAGGACCATGAGGTAAGTAGATTAAATCTTTGAACACTTGGATTAAAATGCTACTGTGTGAAAAGCGGGTTATGCGAATAAATTGATGTTTGGGGCTACGTGAAGTGGGAGGATCTATAGAAATGAAGGTAGCATAGAGATAGAAACTAGCCCCTTAATTTTGCCTTGGAGAGAAAGTGAGGAAGAGCTCGCGAAAGTTTCACCAAGAATTGTGATCAGTCTGATAAGGCAACGAATTTGGCGCATACCACCTACACCTACACCACCACTGGTTTCACCATCTTCACCCCCATCTTTGCCCACACCACCTCCGCCACCACCACAGTTCAATATGGCGAGCACGATAAAATTGCCAGTGTTCAGAGGAGTAGGGAACAAAGATCTAGACCAATTTTGGTTCGTAGTAAAAGCTATATGGGAAGCACAAGGAGTCGTGGATGACAATATAAAGAAGGCAACGCTGGTAAGCGCATTGCAGGATCGCGCAAAAACATGGTATATTGAGCATTCTAATGACCATCCAAATGCGGGGATCGCAAATATCCAGGTTCCACTGAACAGGGAATTTAGCAGGCCAAAATCAGAGACACAGTCGATTATCGGGTTTAAGGAAATTGCAATGCTTCCAAGCGAGACCCCCTGGGAGTTGGATCAGAGACTCAAGAGTATGATTCACGAAGCTAGCATGACCTTGATGGATGGACAACACTGCACATGGTTTGTAGCGTCACTAACATCGCATCTACGGACCGCGCTATCATAGCAGAAGTTACAAACCCATGCTGAAGCTTTGGAGATTGCAATGAGACTGCATAAGACCCCGATACAAGATCCTAGACTAGAAGTCCAACAAATCCATGCGTAACTAAAAAATTTGTGTCTGGAAATGCAAAGTTTGAAGTAGGACAGGACAACTCACCCAGAAGCGCGCGAGGAGGTATGGTGCATAAAATGAAAAGGCCAGGGGCATGACAAGGACCATTGTCCAGTCTTCGCGAACTACCTAGTGGGGGGAGGGCTGATGCCATTAAGACCAGAGGCACAAGTAGGACCAAGCATGACCTCTGCATTATGGTGCGCTATTTGTTAGATAGGAGGGAAGAACGCTACAAATAACTATCAACTATTACAAAACTATGCATAGACGTCCCAACAATTGTTCTGTAATTTCTGCATATCGGTAGGCCATGATGAATGCACCTATAGAAATTATGAACTGATGATGGATCGGACTCCTGCCTATAGATTTCAAACCAAAATGTGAGCCCTCGATCAAAATTTAGGAATGGAACGCACTGGATTTCAAGGGCGCAGACAAGATTGAGGTGGAATGGGACCAGGAAGGGGTCGCAGACAATTGATTTGTTACAATTGCGGAGGGCCAGGGAATTATGCCCGTTATTATACAAATATAATGAGAGAATCATGTTTATATTGTACCTAGTTTGATCATGAGACAGATGACTGTCCTACACTGATAGCGATCTCGCGCGATAAAGGAATACTCCAGCCTCGCCCGACTCAAAACTACAATTGATGAGGTCTGAGCCACGTGAGGAGAACCTGAATGTAAACATTATGCTCTGAAGTGGTATCATGACAGGAGATGAAAAGGGTAAGTAGCCAAAAGAAAGTTCCTGGGTTCGCATGGTGCTAATGAAGGAACCAGAGTTTGATTTAGAGCGTGCAAATGAGACATTCATGGAAGCTAAGAAGAGCTTCATGAAGCCTCCACTTCAGGTAGTAAAGACAAACTAGAACTAGAGATGGACCCATCAATGCTTACCACCTTTCTGGAGATATACATGAAATTGTTGCGTGACAACAAGGCTATGAAGGGACTGCAGGAACTCATCACTCGGTGCACTAGGTCAGGAGAACCGCCCGTAGTCCGGAAGCTCGGGAAGCACACAACGCAAACGGGCAGGGAGATGAGATTGACTAAGCAAATCAGGGAATATAAAATGGATCAAGTGATTTTGGATCTAGGATCAGATGTGAACATTCTACCAAAGAAGACATGAGAGCACATGGGCAAGCCCTTATTGCATTGGTCCCCTATTCAATTGCGAATGGCCAACCAACAAAAGATCCTACTAATGGGAAGATTGCAAGGAATAATGGTAGATTTCAAAGGTGCGAGCGTCGTTGTAGATTTCAAAGTGATAGAGATCGTTGATGACAGCAATCCCTATCCCACGCTACTAGGAATATATTGGGCCACTGATATGAACAAGGTGATAAATCTAAAGAAGCGTAAAATGATTTTTGAGAAAAAGTCACTGTGCGTAGTGGTACCTTTAGACCTTGCGGAAGGATCACGCTACATGGAGCCAGTGTGTGATGACGAGAGTGATGACGATCTAGACTGTATCTACAAGATAACCACTCGGAAAAAAGATTGGGTGAATCCAACTGTGGATGGCAGGATTTCGTGGGAGTGCGAAAGCTCCTACACATCGGATTCAGATGAGGAACTATAACGATGGCAGAACTAGTTACACAAGGTAACCACGCTCAATTGCAACATGATGGTAAGATCACTGCACTATGTGACAACAGAGGTATAAGGGATCTACTCATGTATGATGGGTTGATAGTGATGGATGACTTCCTAAACAAATTTGAAAAAGAGGTGCCAAAAAAACAATGTTTTGATGCTCTGAAATGGGCACTGCATGCTACACTAGCAAGATGGTGGGGTACGCATTAGAGGAGTTTTGAGAACTGGCACAACTGCAGAATAATGATGCTTATATGGTTTGGAAAGCCTCATATGTATAGGAAAGCCAAATATGATGTATGATACAGCCTGTGCTCCCACCTCTCTATATGGGTACAGTTGCATGGTACACAACCTGTACAAATGCACACCGTCGTCGTGATAGGAAATAGGAATGACAAACCAGAGTGGGCATGACAAGGGCATGAATGGTGAAGTATGATAAGACCAAGCACGCTAAATATTATACATGGAGAAACCTGTGACAAGATGTGTGAAGTGCTAAACACGGTCCACCATGTGAGACGCACTAACTGGGACCTATGCGTACCAGCAGTTCTATGGGCTTATAGGACCATGTGCAAAACCTTGCCCACGCAAGCACTTCTAAAGCTGAAGTATGAAGCAGGGGCTGTAATTCCTATGGAGGATGCGAAGCCTAGTCTATGCATAGTAGCACCCATAGATACAATAGTCTGCGAAGCATAGAATGAAGGGATCACGTAGTCGCAAGAAACAGAACACAAAAGACTTGAGGAAGAAATCTGACAGGGAAACCTTACACTTCACGAACTTGAAAAAGACTGGGTATGGCTAAGGGAGAAAATCACTTTGATGGATGCAGAGGTCAAGAAGCTAGAAGATGAAATAAAGGAAGAATTTCTCATCAAAAAACTGAGGATGGGAAGGCAAGGTGCATACGATCATACTGACAACTGGGAGAACTACCGTTGTGAACTGGTTAGGCTGCTACCTTGGCTTGGACAACATATTGCCAAATGTAGTGACTAGGGTAGCACGCTGCAAGTAGTAAAGTGCGCGATGTCGATCAAAACAATAGAATGTGTGGATTCTCTGTGAACCATGATGAAGGATAGGATGGAGCCCCACATGGGTAGTGCAACCACCTGACTAGCCGCAGGAAGAACATTCTTAGCGCTCCAAGCAGTTGAAAGGAAGCGCGAGACTATAAACTACTCTATCTGGAAGCTGCGCGATATTGGGAAAGAGCACAGTAGAAGAGCATCGCAGGGTCCATGACCGCGCATGAAGGGCTGCACTGCCGCGTGTATTGGCCAGAAAGTCACCATTGGTGTCACTATTCATGATGAGATGTTCAATTGGAGGCCAAATGGAGTGGGCGACGGGCATTTAAGACATGATTTATGGGCAAGATTTGGGAGAATCTGCCGCCAAGAAAGCATTAATGGCCAAAATTGGGGGGAACGGTTGATTTCGAATTCATAAGATGCTATGAAACACAAAGAGCTGGCCAGCGAACAACACTTGGTCATTTGAGAATTGAGCGCTTGAGCAGAGTATTGAGTAGTGAGAGCCGAACGATAGTTGAGCCCCTGAATTCACGAGTGATAGACTATAGCCTAGATATGATGACAACCATTAAGGATGGTTCAGGAATTCAAGAGGTAACCGTCGGTGAGGCTTCACAGACCCCCATAGTAGAGGGTGTTCTAGAAGGTACCGGGGTTGTGGTAGAAATCCCCAAATCACCGCAAATGCCGAGGCCCAAGAAAGATAAACAAGCAATGGCCCTCGTACGCATGTCCCCAAGGAGCCCACTACACAGTAAGCTAACAATGTCCATTAAAGGAAAAGTTGTCATGGGCAACATAGATGAGGAAGATGAAGATTTACAGACCCTTATCATCATAGCGAAAGAAGACAAAGATATGGAGGAGGATATTCAACCTATACGCTCTGTAACAAAACTGCTCGCGTATGTCCCCCCGTGAAAAGGGAAAACCAAAGTACTGAAGGACCTGGATGAAACCAAGAGTTCACTCCAGACCCTGCTCCTCCCAGATGGCATTGTGTTTGAGGGCACGCACCTAGACTGTGTGCTAACCATGAATTTTGAAGGCTGGGACCTCACTGATCGCGAGAATTTCCCACACCTAGAGACCAGGAACCTAATGAAGCAGAACATTGAGGGGACAATGATAACGTTAGAGCCGCGGAAATGGCTGTGCTTTGTGGAGAAGGCCAGGCTGCTAAATTTATTATGGATACCACATTTCCACCGTGCGCCAATGACAATTTTCATCTTCAGGTAGCTATAGACCTCATTCACCACATTTCTTAGCTCCCCTACAAAGGAAAGGATCTCACAACCATCACCAAAGGAAAGGGTAGTGATTTTGCCATTGCAAAAGCCATGAAGACAAAATACAAGCTGGAGAAGAAGAAAAGGGGCTACACCATCTCTAGCATCAAGGACAAAGGGGTATGAGTAGCAACCCGAATCCTGGCTGGAAAAGTCATGAGGCAGTGTTGCACTGATGAAGTACCAGCACAGGTGGTCGCACAGGCCGAGCAGTGGGCGGAGGGGGTCCAGTTCAACTCGTCTGAATTCCTCTATGAGGAATTTTTGAAAAACTGTCACAAAGCCTAGGAGCAGGGTAAAACCTTCCACTACACGTGGTTGTTGTTATCCATCGTTCTCGTAGCAGGGGAACTACCAGAAGATAGTCAATTCCCTGACATTGACATAGACTTACTGGATGCCGCAAAGTACACTTTGCTCTAGGCCACAAAGGACGCAAAATGGATTTGCGCACCAAAATTTTCTGGTACTCATGGAGATGAGCATCCGGATGTGGATCAATAGGAGGTTGCACCTATCAGCTACGATGTACAATCATCTACAGAGTTTTGCAGAGTTCAAATCCAACATGCATAATGTATACATAAGGGTGCGTAAGGATACAACAAAGTAGTGGATGAAGCTCCCATTTATAGCCACTTACGATGCCATCTTCACTATCTTGGAGACATGGCCTCCGAAATGGCGTGCCATAGACTTGGTAGAACTTGAGAAGGTAGCAGTGCAGAAGAAGAAGGACGATGCCAAGTTGCGCATAACATAATTGGCCCAAAAAAAGCGACAGGAAACAACATCAGCTAAGGAAAAGGTAGCACGGCAAGCGACACAGAAAGCCACAAAGAAGAAAAAGGCTGCAAAAGCAGCAGTAGCAGCACAGGTGGTAGAAGAAGCTACAACGAAGGTGGATGAGGACCAAGCAACATCCTCATAGGGGTAGGAGGCAGAGGAAGTAAAAACAATAGAAGGGAGCATGGACCCTAGGACTGCGTCTAGACAACTGAAGCGCCCACACATGGCAAAGAGAATAGGATCAAGAAAGAAGGTAAAGACCTTGAAGTTGGCCATTGACCCGATCACCTTAACTAAAGGTGATCTCCATGACATCAGCGAGACGGTTCGAAATGTCACCAATGAGGCCCTTCAGGAGTTTATGCAGGAGCACCAGACTATGTTGGGGACCCTCAGGGCATAACTACAGCAATTACAGGTGTGGCCCCTCAGGTGGGTACCCTTTTGACCCACATCGCAATAGGATCCTCAGCAGTAGAGCAGATGCTACGTGCACGGATGGAAAACACCATAGTGTTACTGGAAGGAGCACTGGTAGCAACAAATGAGACTGAAAGATTTGCAGTTAACATGATCAAAGGCCTTGGCCTTAATTTGGATACCCTTCAACGAGAGACCCTGTATCAGCTACAGGATGGGATAATGACAGAGCTGTGCACTAGGGAGAGCCGCACGATCCGTGTTCTCAGCGAACAAAAGATCGACATGGAACAACTTAGTTTGCAGTGTGACGAATTGGTGTCACAGAACCAACAGTTGGCACAGGTGGTAGATGATGCTTGGTGACGCGTCCTAGAGCTAGCCATCCCAACAAATATACCAGTAGAGGTATGGATTCACAAGTTGGAAATTGGAGTCTCTGAGGCTAGAGAAGAAATGACCAAGGTTCAGTTGGAGTTGAATCTTTAGATCACCGAGCTGTGGTTAAAGGCGCAACCTTCCACTCCCCCGGAGGTCCGAGAACAACGCACTAGTGCTATTGTAGCAGGATTGGAAGAAATTGGAGGTGCAGTAGAAGACTGTACCACTTTGTTGGAGCAAGCACTTGAGGTCCTCACAAATCTACAGGAGGACCCCAACATCCAGTGCCTAGAGACAGAGGAGCGCGAACTGCAACATCAATATGATAGCGTTAGAGGAACTATGCAAACACAAGTCCCCACTCGGCAGATTACAAGGATGCAACAAGCCAAGGCACTGAAGGAACAAGTGGACGTGGTGCGCCATAAGGAGGTAGTTCTCAAAGTGCACGTCCAGCCGTGGATCGACGAGGCTTTCACTATCACAGCAAACATCGAAGGAAAGCTGGTGCACATACAGGGGATGCACACGTTAATGCAGAGAATCAACCCAGACATGGAGGTCTTAGAATAGAGGATGCAACAGATCCAACAAGCAACGGCTCAATGCGCTGCCGACATTATCATAGTTGGAGGAACTCTGTGTCAAGATCACCGCACCAACAAAGTGACTCGAGGGTGAGTCACTATGTTTGTGTTAGGGGCCCGTTGAGCATGGAATACCCCCATGACATGTTTTGGGGCTCAAAGCCCAAGTTTTGGTCTAATATGGTTGTAAAGCTACACGAATTGTAGGCGCGGAAGTATGTTAGAGTCATAGGGTTGTCTGCCCTAAGCTTGTAATATAATGTTGGCCTACCCATAGTCCGCAGACCATGGGATTGTATAAATAGAGCGAGGCTCTAAGTGGTAAAGAGACACCTAAGGAAGCATGATATAGAAAATTAGAAGCACAAAGAAATTGTAAAGTGTGTCTTGGGTCATAGGGTAGGAGAAGGCTCTGTAGCTGAGTGCGTAAAGACCTAGTTGTCTGCAGCTGAGTGCGTGGACCCCTGCAGCTAAGTGCGCAGGGTAGAGTTGAGTCTGTAACCAAAGGAAGATAATAATAAACAGAAGTTTTATCTTAAATCCGTGTATCCATTCGTGGGTTACTGTCTGTTGATATGAATTGCAATTATATTGTTTATTTACTGTGCGCACTGGTATGAATGAATTGTATTTCTAAGCATGGTTTACACATGCAAATAAGCTAAGTTAATCAACTAACCATGGAATACTAGTACGACATTAGGTACTAACAACATTCGGCCCTAAAGTAGGTTTGTGTGAAGGTAGAATCTCAGGCCACGAGGTACAGGTAAGTGCGCGTAGCGACGTGTGTGCAGGGTCGAATTGCAGACCACTTGAAGCCATTAGACATCTCTAGGGTGTGGAAACCTGGTTTTAGCACCCTCCCATACTAATTCAGGTGAGACCTTAGTCTGCATTCCATGGACTGTTGCCAAAAGGGCCAGTAATACCGAGATTTGTTTGGCTAAATCAACTCTGAACATGGGTCAGGCCCCAACAAGCCAACACAAGAAGCAGGCAGAATAGGAGAAACACGTGATCCAGGTGGATCTACAGACAAAGTGGCATGGAAAAAGTTCAAAATTTAAAGTGGTGGAAAGGCGATGAACTTGACATCAGATCGAAGTGCTCGTTGCCTTGATTCCAATGGTGCGAATGACACTCCAATCCGAATCTGGATGAAGGAGATAGAGGAAGTCAAATTTGGGTTGAATTTTGATGACTGGGCAAGTTTAACGGGGACACATTTTGCACTTTTCCGGCAGACAGAATCCGGGTGAAATTGTGGCCTAAATAAAAAGACTCCTTCGGCTTAAAAACAAAATTTTTAAAAATGACCCATTTTGTTATTATAACAATATATATATATATATATATATATATATATAGATATAGGTATACAAACGGGGTGGGGGCCACCAACCCCGCCACCCCCCAACCCTCATAACCGCACATATTATAAATTTGGTGGAGGGGCAGGCCACGACCCCCGACCCCCTCCCATAGAACCCCCAACCGCATATTATGTTAAGTAATGGAGGTGGGCCGGCCCTTGGGGCACAGACCCAACACTCCACCCCACCATCCAACTACATAGCCGATGGAGGAAGGTACGGGGGCGGGCCGCCCAAGGCGGGCCCAGCCAACCTCGAATTTGTTTAAAACAAACTTTTGTGTAAAAAAGAAGGAGGCGGGGTTTGACTGCCCGACCTCCTCCCTATTAAACCGGATCTCAACCAACACACCAAACTACCTCATTGAGAAATCCACCTGAAATATTTTATTTAAACACAGTTTTTCAGTGCGCTCAGGGGAAAAAGACAGGGGCATGTAGTTCGAGGCAAAATTTTGTAGGAGGGCTGAATTTTCACTTTGTCAAAATTTGACAAATTTTATATGGTTTCAGCACTTCTCGATGCCATGAATGCAATGGCACTGTCCATTTCTCCATTAGAGTTCTACATTTTTCGGCCATTTTTCAATATGGAGGTATAAAACTCCTTTTTTGTCACTGATGCTTATACTCTTCTTTCTCATGGCACTTAATGAATGAAGGCCTCCCCATTGATCGAGCAAGGTCCGCAGACGTAGTCCAAGTTGGACGAACTCCGTTATCAATTCTCGTTGTCTTCTTTCATGCTTTATGTGTTTCTCCTCTTCTCTCATTTGCACATTAAGTTTTCTATGTTAAGCTACAATTTATGCATGTAATTCTTTAAAACATCTATAAGCAAAATATTTTGGATCAAGTGGTATCAGAGAAGGTCTTTTTTTAGATGTGAATTGCATGTTTGTATGCTAATAAGAAATAGGCTCCAAAGAGGCGAAGGGAAACTAAAGTCTTTCGATCTCAGAGTGGGGTATGCACATGAAAGGAGAAACATGGTAGATGAAGAGGCTCGTCATGAAGAGGAGTGCAATTTCTGCAAAACCTTCTATGCAATGGTAGAGAATGTCAGTTAGTTGCTTTCAAGGTTGGAGAAAGAAAAAGAGAGAAATCCAGCAGAACAAGGTTTAGTGCATGGAAATGGTGGAGAAGAACCCCCACCTTCTCCTTCCACGAGTGAAATTTCTTCTTCCTCTCATCACCTTCATCATAGAAATTCAAGGGATGCATCTAAGAAACCTTTATTTAAATTAGATGTCAAATTTGATATTCCCATGTTTAATGGTGAAATTAATGTAGAAAAGCTTAATAATTGGATTAGGCAGATTGAAATCTACTGTAGGATTCAACAGATCGAAGAGGATGAGGCAAAGATTCAACTGGCCTCTCCTCGGCTGAGTAGCACTGCTCTCGTTTGGTGGGAGAGAAAATTGCGAAGCACTAAGAGTGTGGGTAATCTTCTTTCCTCATGGCCTAATTTCATTTTTGCATTAAAGGAAGAATTCTATCCCTTCGGTTACAAATAAAAAGCCTTAATTGATTGCCAATACTTAAGGCAAGGCAGAGGTCAGGTTGTTCAAAGCTTTACAGAGGAATTTAGAAAATAGGCACTTAATTTGGACATTGCACTTGACTCGCCTGAAGTAGTAACTAAGTATATTGGATCATCACATAGTTACCTTAGACATTCATTATTATTGTTTGAACCAACTACTATTTACTCCTCCAGTGTGTAGGCAATCCATCTTGAGAACAGGGGTAAAAATGAAAGAGATGGTCATTTCAAGAAACCACCTTTCAAACCTCCAAATGGAAAACCCAAAGTGAAAGGAAAAGGAAAGGAGAAGAGGATGACATCAACCAATAAAGATGAAGGAGAAAGACCTTATTTCAATCACTGCAAAAAGGAAGGTCATGACGACGATCATTGTTGGAAACAATACCCAGAAAAGAGACCAAAGAAGTATGGAGGAAAAGGCAAGTAGAAGACAGTGGCAACTGTGCAACAAGACCTTGGATCCGATTTCGGAGATGAAGCATTGATCATAGCAGAAAGAATGAAAGGTACTCTTACACCTCATGTTAATTCTGAATCACATGAAGGCACTAGTTCAATAGACGAGTCTCTTCCTAATGAACAAAAGAGAATTGAGCTATTTCATATTAGAGTTATCATAAATCATACAAAAGTGGAAACTCTATTTGATAACAAATCCCAAGAAAACTTAATTTCAGAGTCATTGGTAAAGAATCTAGGCTTGGAAACCAAACCACATCCAAAACCTTACCTGCTTGGATGGATACATGATAAAGAAAAATTGAATGTAACTAAGCAGTGCAAGGTTAAATTTGTGATTGCTTCTAAGTTAGTGGATGAGGTAAAACTTGATGTGATACCATCGAATATTTGTGGCATGGTGTTAGGGAGTCCATATCTATATGATAGAAAGGAAATATTCTTCCGTCATGAAAACAAATACCAAATCACAAAAGATGGGGTAGAATATATTGTAAGGGCTCATCAAACTGAAATCCATGCCAACCTTGTAAGTGCAGGACAAATGAAGAGGTTGGTGAATTCCAGTAAGGGTTGCATGCTTATGATTTTAAGGGGAAAGGATGCAAAATTATCTATTGCTTTCCAGGGTTGTGATCATGTGCATAAAAAGAAATTATGTGAATTAATTTCTAACTATGATGAGATGTTTCAGGAACCAAAGGGATTACCTCTAAAGAGGGAAATCCAACATGAGATCCACTTGCAGCATGACACTTCTTTACCAAATATTGGCATGTACAGGATGTCGACCATTGAGATGGAGGAGATCAAAAAGCAGGTGCAGGAACTATTGAACCAAGGGGTCATCAGACCGAGCATTTCTCCATGTGGCTCACCGATTGTCTTAGTTCCAAAGAAATATGGCACATGGAGGATCTGCGTGGATTATCGAGAACTAAACAAAATCACCATGAAAAATCGTTACCCTCTTCCCTAGATTGATGACTTATTAGATTTGTTAAAGAATGCTATCTATTTCACCAAATTGGATTTGCGTAGTGGTTATCACCAGGTCTAAATTGCAGAGTAGGATGTGTGAAAGACCACCTTCAAGACCAAACAGGGGTTGTTTGAATGGATGGTGATACCATTCAGACTTTGTAATGCTCCAGCCACTTTCATGAGGGTCATGAATGATCTCTTTAGGCCTTTCATTGATGAATTTGTTCTTGTATATCTAGATGATATCCTTGTCTTTCATAAAAGTTGGAATGAACATGTATGTCATGTGAAGAAAGTGCTTAATGTATTGAGAAACAAAAATGTCTATGTAAAATTGTTAAAGTGTGAGTTTGGGAAAACCTCTTTGGTTTACCTAGGTCATATTGTTGGTCATGGTCAGCTAAAAATTGATCCTTCTAAAGTTGAAGAAATTGTAAATTGGCCTAAGCCTATTAGTGTAACTGAGGTTCACAACTTTTTGAGTGCAATACAATATTGGAGGAGATTTATTTCCAATTTCTCTATTATTGCAGCACCTTTACATGCATTGACAAGTGTAAAGCAAGTCTTTCAATGGGGAGGAAAGCAACAAAAGTCCTTCGAAACATTGAAAGAAAAGACCAGCAACGCACCAGTCTTGGCCTTACCAGATCTCCAATAACCATTCAAGATCGAAACAAATGCCAACAGATATGCCATGGGTTTTGTACTGATGCAGAAAAAGAAGTCGACATGTTACCATTCAGAGAAGTTCTCTTAGGCTGTGATAAACTTTCCCACTTATTAAAAGAAGTTATATGCCTTGGTCCAGAGTGTGAAAAAGTGGAAATGCTACCTGATCGGCAAGGAGACCATCATCCATACAGATCATCAGCGCTTGCAGTATCTTCAGTCACAAACCAAGTTACAACATCGTCATTTCAAGTGGATGGGTTTTCTTCAACAGTTTCATCTGGTAATAAAGTATAAGAAGGGCACTACCAGCAAAGTGGTCGATATGCTATCTCACCCTCCTATTTCTGCGTCTGTAATTTTGCATAATGCTTCATTATCTTTTGAAATTTATGCTGAACAATATGCTCAAAATTTATGCAAAACTAACCCATGGTTCACAGGTGGAAAATTATCACTTACAGGGGAAATTGTTGTATCACCTTGGCAAATTGTGCATACCCACAGGAGAAAGGGTACATGTAATCTGGGAGGCCCACACCTCCCTTGTGTCTAGTCATTTTGGTACTGAAAGAAATTTGTGCCATGTACACAGATTTTGATTTTGGCCTTATATGAAGAAAATTATGACTCGCTATGTAAATGGGTGTGTGATGTGTTCTATTTCAAAGCCCTCTAATAGAAAACTTGAGCTCTACACACTACTACCTATTCCGAGTCGTCCATGGGAAAGTGTGTCAATGGATTTTGTAGGATGTTTGCCTTTGTCTAGAAAAAGTCACGACTATTTGTATGTCGTTGTTGACCATTTTAGTAAGATGTTTATTTTAATGCCTTGTAAAAAGCAGATCACTACAGATCAGATTGCTCATATTTTCTTTCAGCATGTTTGGGTCTATTTTGGGTTGCCTACATTGATTGTGTTAGATTGGGACTCTCACTTTCGTGGAGCGTTTTAGACCAGCATGTGGAAGATGATGGACACCAAGTTGAAAAGAAGCACAACATTCCATCCACAAACTAACGGACAGAAAAAGGTTGTCAACCGCATTGTGGTACACTTGTTGCGAGGCTATTGTAGGAAACATCCTAAGTTGTGCAATGAGCATCTTCCATATGTGCAACATTCCTACATCTGAGAAGTGCACTCATCTACGTATTGTTCACCATTTGAGACTTGTTTTGGCTACCTACCAAAATACCCTTTTGATATGGTCTTTGGAAGGGAATATGGCTCTAGTGGATGTAATGACAGAGACAAAGCGCATCAGTTCATTCAAGGGATCTAGTTGATTCACCAAGAAGTATAGGAGCAGTTGGAGAAAAGTCAAGCCCGTTACAAGGCTCGACATGACAAACATTGAGTCGACCATCAATTTCAAGTGGGCGACAAAGTGTGGTTCGATATCAGCAAGGACGGGATGAAGGGAGAAGGGAAGAAGTTGTGACCAATCTAGTATGGTCCATTCACCATCTTGGATAAGATTGGAAACAATGCCTTTCGTGTCGATTTGCCGATATATATGCAAATGTACTCTGTAGTGAATGTGGAAAACTTAAAGCTGTATGAGCCACCATTGATTATGGACACTGAAGAGGTGGGTACAGTTCCTACAGTTGATGACTTTGCACCAGAGTATCTCGATGAGTTACCTGAAGACATCATCCTTGACAGAAGAGCCAGAACTTCACAATGACGAGATGTGGAATACCTTCGAGTTCGTTTCAAGGGGATGCACCTTAGCAAGGCAAAATGGCTGGAAAAAGAAAGAGTGAGGGAACAATTCCCTCACTTACCAATTGACTGATAAAGCTTTTGGTGGTCCAAAAGCTCCTCAATGGGGAGGATTGATCCAAGTGGATCTCCAAACACAGTGGTATGGAAAAAGCTTAAAATTCAAAATGGTGGAAAGGTGGTGAACTTGACATCATATCTAAGTTCTCGTCACCCTGATTCCAACGGTGTGAGCGACACTCCAATCCGAGTCCGGATGAAGGAGATAGAGGCAATCAAATTTGGGTTGACTTTTGATGACTGGGCAGGTTTAACGGGGACACAATTTGGACTTTTCCAGTAAACGAAATTCAGCCAACTCCAGCCAGATTCCTAGCAAAATCATGGCCTAGTTAAAAACACTCCTTCGACTTAAAAACGAAGTTTTAAAAATGGTCCATTTTTTTATTATAATAATATATATATATATATATATATATATATATATATATATATATATATATGGGTGGGGGCCACCAACCCCACCACTCCCCAACCCTCATAACTACACATATTATAAATTTGGTGGAGGCGCGGGCCACGACCCCTAGCCCCCTCCCACGGAACCCTCAACCGCATATTATGTTAAGTAATGGAGGTGGGATGGCCCTTGGGGCACGGACCCAACACTCCACCCCACTATCCAACTCTGTCGCTGACGGAGGAAGGTACAGGGGTGGGCCGCCCAAGGCGGGCCCAACCAACCCCGAATTTGTTTAAAACAAACTTTTGTGTAAAAAAAAGGAGGAGAACCGGATCTCAACCAACACACCAAACCACCTCGTTGAGAAATCCGCCTGAAATATTTTATTTAAAAGAATTTTTTTAGTGTGCTAAGGGGAAAAGGACAAGAGCATGCAGTTCGAGGCAGAATTTTGCATGAGGGTCGAGTTTTCACTTTGTCAAAAATTGACAAATTTTATATGGTTTCAGCACCTCTCAATGCCACGAACATAATGGTGTTGTCCATTTCTCCATTAGAGTTCTTCATTTTTCAGCCATTTTTCAGTATGGAGGTATAAAACTCCTTTTTTGTAACTGGTGCTTGTACTCTTCTTTCTCATGCCCCTTAATGAATGAAGGCCTCCCAATTGATCGAGCAGGGCCCAGAGACGTGGTCCAAGTCGGACAAACTCCATTATCAAGTTTTGTTGTCTTCTTTCATGCTTTATGTGTTTCTCCTCTTCTCTCATGTGCACATTAAGTTTTCTATGTTAAGCTATAATTTATGCATGTAATTCTTTAACACATATATAAGTAAAAGATTTTGGATCAACACGAGTCCGAAAAAGGTGACAAGTCACCTTCGCCAGAAACAAAGACATAATAGCTTACAAGACAAGGCGGAAGAGGAGACGAAGGGAAATGTGCCCCCTTCATTTTGAAAAGGCGTGACTTGGAGAAATAAAGTGGATCGCGCAAAAAGAAGAAAGCCCAGAAAACACAGGTTGATCCCATGGTATTAACAAAATGCGATCTTGATGAGATCGATGATAAAGTCAGGGACACCGCAACAGAAGCACTGCAGCAGTTGGAAACATAGTACATGCAGACATTGGGAGGAGTTCAAAAGGATCTCTAAGAGTTGCAGCTCCAAGCAACCAAGATCCAAGAAGATGTTGGGAAAGTGAGCGGTGCACAAGGCAGTTTGGCATAGGGTAAAAGTACAGTCATGGAGATGGCCTGGCCATAGGATGTGAGAGTATTCCCCTAGCCTGAAGGTTCAATTCACACCGAAACCAAGGAACAATGCGCCCTCATGGATAAGGTCACAAAATGGGATTGAACCTTACTGTGATATCACTTGATTCACTACAATGCATTACTACAGGGAGTCATGGAAGAGCTTCGAATCAGAGAACAATGAACACCCAATGTTGTCAGAAAAATCAAAGTCAATAATTAGTAGTTTTTCACTGAAAAGATGTAGGTTCTAAAGGAGAAGGAGACACTATAGGCGCACAGTTCACGATTGGAGTCAATAGTAGTGGAGGCATACAAGTCAGTGCCTGAACTTCACATCCCAAAAGATGCACAACTAGAAGCAAAGATCAGAAAACTGGTCATTGGGGTGTATGATGCTAAATAAGAGGTTGGACGAGTTCAGTTTGAATCAACATGAAGCTCAAAGAGCTGTACTTAAAGTTGCAACCCACGACTCCGCCGAAGGTCTGGGAGTAATGCGGAGCCGCAATAAAGGAAGGAATGGCCACCCTAGATGCCACAGTTGCTGACTGCATGACATTGTTCAAGCAAGAAATGGAGTTAGTGACTAATATGCAGGAGGATCCAAACTAAAGACATTGAAAACTGAGGTCAGGGAGCTACAGCGATAGTATGATGAAGTTAGGGCAACTGTGCACTCCCTCACACCATTGTAACGCCTTGCTAAACTGCAAGAGGGTAAGAAAATCATAGTTTAGGTAGAGAAAACACAGAAAAAGGAGGCCTTGCTGAAGGCCAAGCTGTAGCCATGGTTAGAAGAATCTTATCAAGTGATGAAAACCATCAAGGATAAGCTTAAAGGCTTGCAGCAGATACAACAAACAATGTGGTTGGGCGAAGAAGAACCAACTACAAGAAAATTAATTGAGGAAGTCAAGAAGGAAACAACTTAGAGCATTGCCGAAGTCACCGTGATCCAGGTAGAGCTAGGGATCTTTGCAGCAAGAACGCAGTGCCAGCTGAGTGACTCGAGGGCGAGTCACAATCTTTGTGTTGGGGGCCTATTAGGATGGGTTCCGTGGGTAAGTTTTGGGGTTAAAATAACCCAAGTTTTGATACATATTTGTAATTAATGTAAAGTCTTCACGATTTGTGGATTCAGAGTGCGTAGATGATTAGGATTCAAAGAGGCTTTAGCCCCTTGTTTATGTAAATTTTGAGTTGGTTTTGCGATCCGGCCATGGTCCACGGACCATGGGATTGTATGAGAAAGGCTATAAATAGGTATGTCTTAGAGAGTCTAAGGCAGGTCTTGGAGGATAGCAGGGCAAGTATGTAAGGAAGTAGGTAAGATAGAGAAGAAGGCTTCGTAGTTGAGTGCATGGAGGGCTAGGTAGAATTCCGCAAATGAGTACGTGGACCCCTGCAGCTAAGTGCTCAGGGAAATTTTGAGTATGTATTTTGAACTGAAGATCAATAAAGAATTGTTTCTGAAGAAGTATTGTGTATTTCTGTTTATTTTTGTTAATATTATATGATGTCGATCAATGATGTGTTTTATGAAATATTGATGGAATTTTGCATGATTCTCTTTAATTAGTCTTAATAAATGTACAAATGCATGTCAAGTACTTTCGTGTAGACTCTGATGAATTCTGTTATGTTTGCTAAATAACTTAAGTAGATCTACGTGAACACTAATTTAGGGTTATTCTCTGATGCACGTAATAGGATAAATCAATTGTTAAGGGTCCGCAAAGATCAATCGTAGACCTTCGTGAAGGTCTGAAGGATATTTTAACAGTACTAAGCCCTGGGGGCTTATAGATCTATGTGAAGGCAGATGTAAGGCACTAAAGGACATCACACTGATCTTTGGATGCACAAACTTAGTTCTAGCATCCCCCCATACTTCTTCGAGTGATACTGCAACCTGTGCTATGCAAGTGGTTGCTGAAAGGGCCAGTAGTGTAGTGTTTTGTTGGTTGGTGTTCTTTGAACCTAGGTCAGGACCACCTAAGCCAACAAATATCTCCTCCATCATTTTTTAGTTTTCTTGATTTCTGATTATTATGTAATTTCTGTTCATTTCCAAAAAGGGATCAAATCCCAATTTATAATCATTTTTTGAAAGAGAGCCATCATAGGTTGAGGTAGCTAGTCCATAAAAAAACTGGCCCTTGGTTGGTTTATTTTGGAACTATTGCCTCAAATCCCCCCTTTTTTGTATAAATAGGGGGAGAGATTCTTAGAAAAGTTTCGGAATTTCGCACTGCAGGGTCTGAATTCTGTGATGCCACTTTTGGTTCTATTTGCTTGCTCATGGGGAGACTTGAATGGTATTGTGTTGAATGTTATGGACTGGTTATTTGGACCCTCCTAGTATTAATGAAACAATCCTGGTGATTCCAAGCATGATCAATATGCAGTATGTTTTCCCTTTTGTAATCTCATTTCATTTGTGTTTTCCCTTCTCTGAAATAGTGTAATGAAGCTGTTGGTTTCTCTCTGATTCATGGATTTATCTAGGCTGCTAAATAGAGAACAATACCTACGTTATATTATAGATTTACTTGTGTTATTCAATAACCTACAATACCTGTAGTAATTGCAGATTTATTTGTGTTATTGGATTAACCTATAGTACCTATGTGAGCCCAAATTTACTCATGTTGTTTGGCACTAATGATACCTATGTTATATCTCGTATGAAACCTTAATTAGCACACCGCTATTTCTACCATTTCACCTCCTTCCTCTTACATATTTTTGCTAGAACATTGTTGTTGAGGATTCTATTTGTTTATAGCCCCATGCATCTATTTCCCTCCTTCCTCTCCTCCTCTCCACCATCGCCAACTACTTCGATATTAAGCTGTATCATTTTTGCGTGTCGGCCATGAGGGCAAGACATTTCTCTTTGAGGTTGTCCCTATATACCCCCATATTTGGATCCATGTATTAAATTGAGTCTACCTTAATGAAGGTCTATTATACCAAGCCCCTTTTATTATATTTTTATTACATGACAATTGGAGTGTTGTAAAAACCCCTCACAGATAATCTTCCATGCACCCCCCTATTTAAGATGTCCCAGGCACTGTTCTAAAATCAACCCAGAGGCTGTCTCTAGGAGGCTTTCTATGTCCCCTGAAGCAATCATGCTGCAGGTGTTAGAAAAACCACAACATCTTTCTGGCACCATTTCCAGGGAATAGATGAGAATATTTTTCCCTGGGTACAACAAATTTTTACATTCCCTTTGTTAGGTGAGCAAGAAAAGTGTGGGTTGAAGATCTCTCACCTTGGCGACTCCACTATTTAAATTTTATGGTAAACATCCTCGCGAATCCACTATCCATATCTCTATTTGATCATCCTGGCTTTCAAGAAGCCTCATACTCACTCTGATGCTACAGTAGCTGAAAACTTTCCCTACCTTTGAACCTGCAATCACTCATATAGGGAGGTTTTCGAGATGGCCATTCCTGCATTCCTGGCCAACAAATTTTCCCCACTGGATTTTTCTTCTATCGCTGGTTATCCAAATCATGTCCCTTCATTTCATGAATGGAATACCTACTTTCCTAGATTTAGTGGGAATATAGATAGAAGGCTTGACCAACACCTCAAATATTTTCATGAATGCATGGAACAATAGGGCATTTTTCTTGAAGATGTACAAATGAAATTGTTCATGCATTCTTTAGATGAGGATGCTAGAGTTTGGTACAAAACCATACTTCATGGCAGCATATCTTCATTAAAGAGTTTTCATATAGCATTCAATCACTATTGAAAAATACTATATCCAATGAATTCTCTAGTTGAAGTTTGTTGCACACATTTTAGTGATGAAAACATTCCCGAGGTCGATGACCCTGCTGAATATTTTTGTGGAGCTCCACTCCAAGAAAACATCTACTTGCTTCAAGAAGCATCAACCAATGAGAAAGAAAGAGAATAGGGAAACATCGTCGAGATGAAAATATACTGTCATAGATCTTATTCAGTCGAGTCTGATGTGTACGAATTTTATGGAGAGTCAAGTGATGCAGATCCACCACAATCCCAGTCATGGGAAGATGCACAAGGAGAGGAGGCCTACCAGGAGGTTGATAAAGAAGCTCTTGTTTATAATGCGCACCCTTCAACTAGATAACAAGATCAAGATCCTCCTCTAATTTATGATTCATATTATTCAGAGGAGGATGAGAGGGTCGCAAAAGTTCAGAAGGAATTGTTTGCCAGCAAGTGGGGATAAATCTCCCAACAACAAGTTTTTCAAGAAGAGCCCAAAGTTTGAAGACCATACAAAGTTTTCTACTTCCTGTTGCAAAAGGATTCCTACCAGGAGCTCTTAGTAGATTCTTTGTCTCTTACAATTCTGATAATGAAGAATCTATTGCAGATTTCCAAGAGGGTTGGCCCTTTCAAGAATTGATAGTAAAATATCAGCAACAAGTTTTTCTTGAAAAAATAAGGCTGACGAGCTAAATAGTGTGTGTGGCTTCCCTGACCAAGAAGACATTGGTCAGTAGTCTGTTTGTGAAAAAGAGGCAACTAAAAACATTCCTTGTCAATTCCATGACCTTGTAGCTGAGTACATGAGCATATTCTTTGGCCAACATCAAAGGTTGTTTCTGGAGTATGCATCAAAGCTTTTTTATTTGCATATTTTTCATGGTGCATGTTTGTTTTGTTTTTAAATTTCAGCAGCATGAAGGCATTAGGTCCAACACCCAAATGCTAGCCTAGCTCCAATGGAGGGTTTATCTCACTTAGGTGAATTGATCCTGTGCATAAGTAGGAATGTATATAAATATGATCAGTAGTTAAGCATTCACTTTTCAGTTGTTAGAATTTTTATTTCCGCATTTTAGTTTGATGAGGAAAATACTCCCAGCAAATGAAGTCCCATTGAGATTTCCTGGTTATATAGGTTCATTTTATTTCTGACTCCATGCCCAATGGTGAAGGATACTAGTTTGCAGGTTCTCAACACCTTACCAGCAAGGCATTGTCCCCAATAGGAGCTAATGTTGTCACTCACTGCTAAATGTGTTTTCAGCCGTGAAAAGAGTGCAAAGGAGGTAGTAAAGTTTGAAGCCATTTCTCAAGCCACATAAGCTCTCTAAGCTTAATCTAACTTCCCCATTGGATGGTGCTTGGAACAAGATTTCCAATGTTAGGTGGAAGTCCAAAAATGGACTCCCGGATCAGGAATTAGAGTAGATTGAAGTTTCCCTTTGAAAGCCAGAAAAACAAAGAGAAAAGACCAAGGGTTAGGTTTATCACCATCTCATCTCACAGTCCCACATATCAAGCATCCTGCAATCCCACATCATCACAGTCCCACATATCAAGCATCCTGCAATCCCACATCATCACAGTCCCACATCCTGCATCTTGCAATCCACACATCCCATATCCTGTTTCATCGCAGTCCTGCATATTTCAATCCCACAGTCCCGCGATATTGGAAAATCGACGATCGATAGGCCCAATAGAACATTCTTAAGGAATTGGGAGGGGGAATACTTTGATAGTGCAAAATCGTCAAAAATTAGGTTTTAGCGTTAAAGCGTTGGGAAAGGCTGAAAATGTTTAACAAAGGAAATCGCTGCAAACACAAGGATGTGCGGGCCTTTTCCTCTCTCCTCTAGAGGGGCACGTGCTGGAATACCATTGGTCCTTATAAATTACATGGCAGCTGATGTCAACATGAAGTGGAGGTATGGATGCCACGTGGCAGGTTATCTGGCTTTTTTAGGGTCCTATGGGGGCATATCTGGGTGACACGTGTCACCACTCAGGAAGTGCAACGTGGCATTGATGATGTCATTAATCCCGCAGATTAGTGATCGACAAAGGCAAAATGTCGCAACTCTAGTTATGAATCTTCAATTGCGATTTGTGGTAAAAAAGGGGCTTCGATAAGGGGACTCGCCCACGGTCACATTGAGGTTTGAATAACCAAGGGCAAAGCACTAATGGAACCAATCCCATGGATAAGCGATTGCACAAATGAAAGCCCTCGTCCACCGAAGTCCTTCCCGGCTTGCGATTGTGATATGCGATCGACCCTCCCAGATGTGGTATTTTATGTGTTATACCTTATGAGGATTTCCTGTCCAAAAAATTGGCTAGTGCTATGAAAGGAGGTAAAAGGTCTCCCTCTCCCATATTGCGAATGCAATACCTTTGGTGGGCCCAACCCCACAGATCGACAATTGCAAGGGTCATGCAGAGACATCAAAGACAAAGCATGATAATTCACCGATGTGCAGGATTCTACATAACAAATGAGAAAGGCCCTAGGAGCGAGGTGCGGAGCTTTAAAGACAGACGGGTCAGAAGCTGAGGTATTGAATGAAAGCATGGTGCGGTGGAATATCGATATGGGCTAATCCTAGAGAAGCCTCTACAACAAGAAACTAGGGATTTCATGGGCCAAAACAGTTGATTCGATTGCTTCACTCCAAATCTGTTGTGAGTTAATGACAATATGGGAGTCTCAGGAAGACTTAGCGCCTTAGCGTGTAGCTCCACTCGGTCGTAAATGTAAATAATTCTTGAAAAATACTTTTCTTTTAATCTATAACAGACAAAAAAAGTCAACCCACACCCTACTCTAGTGAATGGGCGATTCAGGCAGTTAGGACCGAAAGTGATAGGTGAATTGGATGGCACATCATGACAGAGAAGTGGCTCGATCAGAGGCCTTCAAAAGAACAACAAAGGGATATCTCCTCCATCATTTTTTATTTTTATTTTTATTTCTGATTATTATCTAATTTCTGTTGATTTCCAAGAAGGGATCAAATCCCAATTTGCAATCATTTTGGGAAAGAGAGCCATTGCAAGATGAGGAAGATAGTTTGTCAGACAGCTGGCCCTTGGCTGGGATATTTTGTAACTACTACCTTAAATCCCCCCTTCTATGTATAAATAGGGGGAAGAAACTCTTAGAAAAGGTTCAAGAATTTCAAACCCGCAGGGTCTGAATTTTGTGATACCACTTTTGATTCTATTTGTTGGCTCATGGGGAGACTTGACTAATATTGTACTAAATTTTATGGACTACTTAGTTGGACCCTCCTAGTATTAATGAAACAATCCTGGTGATTCCAAGCATGATCAATGTGCAATGTGATTTCCCTTATGTAATCTCATTTCATTTTTGTTTTCCCTTCTCCAAAATAGTGTAATGAAATTGCTAGTTTCTCTCTGATTCATGGATTTATCTAGGCTGCTAAATAGAGCACAATACATGTGTTATATTAAATATTTACTTGTGTTATCCAATAGGCTACAATGCCTGTAGTAATTGCAGATTTATTTGTGTTCTTGGATTAACCTATAGTACCTGTGTGAGCCTAGATTTACTAATGATGTTTGGCGCTAATGATACCTATGTTATATTTTCCATGAAACCTTAATTAGCACACCTTTGTTTCTACCATTTCACCTCCTTCCTCTTACATATTTTTGCTGGAACATTGTTGTTGAGGATTCTATTTTTTTACAACCCTACGTTTCTATTTCCCTCCTTCCTCTCCTCCTATCCACCATTGCCAACTAATTCAGTATTAAGTTGTATGATTGTTGTGTGTTAGACACTAGAGCAAGACATTTCTCTTTGAGGTTGTCCCAATATACCCCCTATATTTGGATCCATGTATTGGCTTGAGTCTACCTTAATGAAGGCCTATTGAACCAAGCCCCTTTTGTTATCTTTTTATTACGTGAAAATTGGAGTGCTACAAAAACCCATCACAGATAATCTTTCATGCACCCCCTATTTAAGATGTCCTAGGCACTAGTCTACAATCAAACCAGAGGCTGTATCTAGGAGACTTTTTATGTCCATTGAAGCACTCATGCTGAAAGTGCTAGAAAAAGCCACAATAATCCCATCCAACGAACTATATGGACTTAGAAATCATATTTAGGCGAGTGAGGTGGATCTTGCAGTCGGGTTTGGTTCTCGAGAAAAGGGATCTAGACGTAAGAGCATCAATCTTATTAATGAATGCTTGAAGGATTTAGCATAGATGCATCCAATAGACTGGGATACTTTTCATGACAACGGTAATAATGATGACATGTTGACAGTGTTGGACCCATCAACATTCAGGAGATCTCCCCGATATGAAGTCCCAACTAGACCTCACATCGTTTGAAGTAGGAGTTCGAGTAGTGGTGGTAATGTTATGCCTTAATTATGGAAATGTGCAGAGGGAAATATGATAACTTTGGGTGAAAGCAAGTATGTGACCCTGTGGAGAGTCAAGTGTGATGCATGAAGGTTCCAACACACGTAGGGAAGTGGAAGTGAATTCCTTGGAAGTCTGTAATAGTATGCAGCTTGAAAGGAACACATGAAATAAATGACATCACAAGCTAAGATTCATAATAGTCCACAAGTTAAAGTGATGTGTTAATACAATAACACACACACACAACAAGATTCATACAAATGAAAAAGAAATAGTTCATAAGCATATACATAAGTTAAACAACATACATTGAAAATACAACAAGAGTAGTCCTACTATATTCAAAACATATGCATGAAAGCATATTTATTTTTTTGGACCTTATATCAGGTTGGCAGACCTACCTATAGTTTTGTGCATGGATTTCACACATTGTTTTGGGCACGATGGTTTTGTTCTGATGGTATTTTGTAGATCCGGTTAAGGGAACTACGATTATATTCTAATTTAGGGTTAATGGATTGGGGTTTATGGATGCTTCGGCATGTATATATATGTATTGTAACATTGGAGGGAATATAACGAAAAATCAATCTGGTAGTCCCGGTTTTGGGATCCAGGTGAAATATTTGTGTATTTGTTTTGTATTTCTCACAATTGTATATTTTCCATTTTTAAAGAATTTGTTTGCAGGAAAATTATGTACAGGGTTAAAACCTACACAACCAACAAAGATGACTACAAAACAAAGAAATCACATTTTTTAAGCTTCTCCAGATGATAGATGAGTAGAGAGTGAATGATGCTCCTACAACCACCCACTCCACTAGCCTCTGATGGGGAAGATATTTGCTGAAAATTATGCTCTACCAGAGATCTCTTTCTTTGAAGGCCCTCCACAAATTGGATGCCATAAGAGAAAGGTTAAACCTTGATGAATCCACCCAACTGTATGGGCCTAGAAATCATATTTAGGTGAGTGAGGTGGATCTTGCAGTCGGATTTGGTTCTAGACCAAAGGAATCTAGAGATAAAAGCAACAAACTTGTTAATGATTTCTTGAGGTATCTAGAATAGATGTATCCATTAGGCCAGGATACTTTGCATGACAATGTTAATTATGGTGACCTGTTGACGGTGTTGGACCCGCCAACATTCATCGATCTCCCCAATATGAAGTTCCAACTAGACCTCACACTGTTTGGAGTAGAAGTTCCAGCAGTGGGTGGTAATGTTATGCCTTAACTACAAAAACACGCGGAGGGAAGTATGATAACTTTGGGTGAGAGAAAGTATGTGATTCTACAGAGAGTCAAGTGTGATGCATGAAGGTTCCAACACAAAAAGGGAAGAGGAAGTGCATTCCTTCGGAGGTTGTAATAGTGCACAGCTTGAAAGTAACACACAAGCGTAATGAAATCACAAGCTAAGATGTGGAATATTCCACAATTTAAAGTGATGAGTTAATACAACAACACACATTCAACAAGATTCATACAAATCCAAATGAAATAGTTCATAAGCATATGCATAAGTTAAGCAACATACATGTTGGAAATAATACTGAGAGGGGGGGTGAATCAGTATTATTAAGTCAAATATTCCTTTTTCAAAATCAACTGCTATACGCTACTTCAGTTAATTAAACCCTCGTATATACGCATAATGCAGAAGAAAACCCGCGTATACAATGCAAACTTTTAATTTACTTTATCTTTCTGATGTTGATTGTTAATTTGTGATTTAGAAGCAAATAACCAGTAGCCAGAAACAATAAAGCAGAGCAGAAAGACAATCGCACACAAGAACACAAGATATAAGGTGGAAACCCAATGTGGGTGAAAACCACCTGCTGCAATTCGTCTCTATCTTTTCTTTAATTAGAAACTTCTTTTTACAAATGTACTGGTGCAGTCCTTTTACCAGTATGCAGGCTGCAACCTGCAGAGAGTTACAACTCTCTCTCGTTTTCCAGCTTCTTTTGGAAGGGAGCTACAACCCCCTTAGCTCTTGCACTAGCCAAGATACTAGTATGTAGGTGCTGGCCTACAAAAGGATACAACCTTATCTTTCTTTCAAGGACCAAGTTTCATAAATTTTCAAAAATAACATTAATCAACCATCAAGAATTTCTGCATCAACCAATCACCTTTTCACCAAAAAATAAATCAACATAAACACCTCTCTGACGACTGTACCCAAACCACAGTAA
The DNA here is from genome assembly GCA_031772625.1 of Pinus tabuliformis. Taxonomy (NCBI): domain Eukaryota; kingdom Viridiplantae; phylum Streptophyta; class Pinopsida; order Pinales; family Pinaceae; genus Pinus; species Pinus tabuliformis. The sequence goes on along the minus strand of CM062809.1, from coordinate 1,131,923,637 downwards.
CAATACCACACACCAAGACTGAACCCAGAACACTGCAGCAATAAACAGAAGCAGCAAAAACACAACTCAAAATGTATACACTACTTTAATGGCCTGAAACCTGCGTGCATATGCTTCTGTGTATGGAACAACCTGTGTATATACGCGCCTTAGCTGAACTGAACCTGCGTACAGATCTACAAAGATAATTCACTCTTTCAAGTATTCAGGCACTGATTAACCCAGATTATCAGATTTATAGATCACGCATGTGCCAGATATAATAGATCAAAATTATGCAAAGATATTATCATTCAAGCCAAGAGATTATGACCCATCAATAGAACTTATCCTTCTTTTCGCTAAGGTTCCTCCTTCATTCAGATCCAGATCTTCTCCACAATGCTAATCACCAATATTTCAGATCTTGTACATTATCAGATATTCAATAATAATTCACATGATGCCTTGTCACATGATCTCCTTCCTCTTTTATAGTTTTAGGCCTTCCACAATACCACGGTCCAAAACCATAATAAACCAATACCAAAGGCCCAAAACCTGGGGTCAACACTTCTGACAAGATACCTTGGTCCAAAACCATAGGTTCAAATTCCAAGGACTAACAACCATGGACCAAAAATAAGTTTCCCACCATGTACGCGCTTTTATGTGCATAAAAGTGCGTGTATATGCATACGTGACTTCTGAACGTATAACCTGCGTGTATACGCCTCTTCGGAAAGGTGAACCCGCGTATACAAGATTTCCTTCATTCTGAGCGCCTGAACTGAGGTCTGACACCAAAGTGAGTTTCCATCAAGGACAACACCTGTACCATAGGGACACACTTGTGCCAAAATGCCAACAATCTCCCCCTTTGGACTTGATGGCAACCCCAAGATCCAAGTCATTCCCCCCCTTTGTCATCAAGGGAAAAGGGCTGTGCTCCCCCTGAGTACACGTTGATATCTCTGCTTTGCTGAACATACTCCCCCTGACTGTAGGCAAGATCTGCAAAAAGGTTTTTTTCAATAGGAACCATGACTTATCATAAAAGCCCTTCCTATCACCACAAGACTCGATATGTACAACCACCACCCAACCAAGTGGGGATACATAAGAAATTTACATATGATAACCAATCACATTGCATCAATCATCCCAGGCATAGTGGGGAGACCAAAATAGGCCATTACATGACCTTGATAAAAAAAAAGATATACATGACATAGAGACGAAATATCAAGACTATGCAAATCACCAATAACTACTATCAGCAACATCTGATAATCACTGTATATATCAGCAACCATGTTCTCCTTCTATTCTCCTTTCCGCAACTGATCCACCTGAACCAAAAACAGCTTGAGTACTAGAACCAAGAGCTTCTAAGGTAATCCCAACAATGCATTATTAGAAGATTATCTGCTCCCCCTGAACCTATGCCCGATGGTCTCCGACAGACCCATATCAGACTCTCTCCAACTAGAGTCTGTCCTTGCTGATTTTCTTCAGAACTCCATATACGTGACTGCACCTGCATAAATTGGCATGTGTACGTGGATGCCCCTCATCCAACTCGCGTACACCATCTTTCTCTGAAACAGACAAGCTTCAACAGCAGGATGAAGCATCAACTACTCCTAGCCTCTGTCTGAGATATTCAAAAGTTTCCCTGGGTAGTGGTTTGGTGAGTATATCAGCAACTTGTTCCTTAGAAGGAACATACTCCAACTTGACTTTTTGCTCAAGCACTTGTTCCCGAAGGAAGTGATATTTGATAGGTATGTGCTTGGTCTTTGAATGCATGACAAGATTCTTTGAAATGCTTATTGCACTCGTATTATCACATAAGATAGAGACAGGTGGAGTACAAGTGATTTGAAAATCCTGCAAGGTTTGCATCATCCAAAGAAGTTGAGTACAACAAGATGCAGAAGCCACATATTCCACTTCAGCTGTAGATAAAACAATCGGGCTCTATTTCTTGCTAAACCAAGATACTAATCTGGAACCCATAAAGAATGCACCACCACTTGTGCTCTTCCTGTCATCCACGCTTTCGGCCCAATCTGCATCTGTGTAAGCATGAAGTGTGAGATCTGTATCTCTAGGATACCATAAGCCATAGTTTTGAGTTCCTTGAAGGTACTTGAAGATTCTCTTGACTGCCTGAAGATGAGTTTCCTTTGGATTTGCCTGAAATCTTCCAACTATTCCCACTGCATGCATGATGTCTGGTCGTGTGCCTGTCAAATAAAGTAGACTTCCAATCATCGATCTATAGGTTGGTTGATGTACTGCTGTTGATTCATCATTTTCACTGAGACTGCATCCTGTAACCATAGGGGTACATACTAGTTTCGAATCTTCCATGCCATATTTCTTCAGAATCTGCTTGAGGTACTTGGTTTGAGACAAGAAGATACCGCCCTCATTTTGTTGGATTTGCAATCCAAGAAAGTATGTTAGTTCTCCAATCAAAGACATTTCGAATTCTTTCTGCATCACCAAGGCAAAGATTTGACTCATAGCTTCTTCGTTGCTGCCAAATATAATATCATCTACAAACACAACAAGTATTAACAATTTGTCATTTTCAATTTTTATATAAAGATTGCTATCTGCTGATCCTTTTGAAAAACCTTGTTGATGAAGGTATTTGTCCAAGCAGTAGTACCAAGCCCTTGGAGCTTGTTTAAGCCCATAGAGAGCCTTTTTAAGTCTGCATACAAGATTTGGATCATTCCCAAGGATAAAGCCATCTGGTTGCTCTATGTACACTTCTTCTTCTAAGTCTCCATTCAGAAAGGCTAATTTTACGCCCATTTGAAATACTTTGAACTTCTGGAAGCTAGAGAGAGCAAGGAACATTCTGATGGCCTCAAGTCTAGCAATGGGAGTAAAAGTTTCTTCAAAGTCTATTCCTTCCTGTTGAGCATACCCTTTACAAACAAGTCTGGCCTTATTTCTAATCACTTCCCCATTTTCATTCAACTTATTTTTGAAGATCCATTTTGTTCCTATGACATTTTTGTCTTTTGGTCTAGGAACCAACTCCCAAGTGTTATTCTTTTCGATCTGCTCAAGCTCTTCATCCATTGCCTTAACCCAACACTCATCTTTGCATGCTCCTTTTACATTTTGCGGTTCAGTGGAAGAGAGCAATGCCAAATAGCTTGAAGCTTCTGCTATTGTTCTTCTTGTTTGTATACCTGCTTCTTTTTGCCCCAAAATTTGAGATTTTGGATGATTCTTCTGAACGTACCTGGATGGAGTATTCTATCCTTATTTGTTCCTCTGGTGCCTCTTGGGGTTCTTCTTCATCATCTGTCTGATTTGGAGAGTAGTCTTCATCCTCATCGATATTTTCATGATTCACTTGCCTAGGGATGTATCCTTTTCATCAATCACTACATCAATGTTGTCAAAAATTTTTCCAAGTCTTTTATTGTAACACTTATATGCTTTGCTGTAGGAAGAATAACCAAGGAGAATGCCTTCATCTGCTCTAGGTTCAAGTTTGCCAAGTTGCTCATCAGTATTCTTAATATAGCATTTGCTCCCAAAAATTTTGAAATGCTTTACCGAAGGAGTCTCACCATACCAGAGCTCATGAGGAGTTTGAGTGTTGTTCACTCGGACATTTGTTTTGTTGAGAATAACAACTGCAACATATGTAGCTTCACCCCAAAAGGTTGCGGGAGTTCCAGACTCATCAAGCATAGCACGAGCCATTTGTTGGACTGTTCTGTTCATCCTTTCCGCCACTCCATTTTGCTGAGGAGTCCTAGCTGTAGAGAATTCCCTTCTTATTCCATGTTCTTCACAGAAATCAAAAAATTCATTTGAGGTAAATTCCCCACCTCTATCGGACCTGAGACACTTAATTTTGTAATCTGATTCACTTTCAGCCAAGGATTTGAAGGATTTGAATTTTTTGAATGCTTTGTCTTTGTGCTTCATAAGTCCTAACCAAACAAACCTGGAGAAGTCGTCAATGAATAATATAAGGTATTCTTCTCCTCGAGGTGACCTTGTCCTAAATGGACCACATACATCTGTATGGACTAGCTCAAGAGGCCTGCTAGCTGATCCTTCCTTCTCAGGAAAGTTAGTTCTGGTTTTCTTACCAAACTGACATGATTTGCATATGGTGTTGTATGGAATTTTGATATCTAGAAGACCACGAATTGCCTGGTATTTGCATGCTTTCCTTATTTGTGAAAAGCTTAGATGCCCCAACCTCTGGTGCCATAACCAGTGTTCATCATCCTTGCTTAAATAGCATTGTTGTTTTCGTTCTTCAAATATGTATAGATTATTTGGAGTTCTTCTGCCTTTGATCACTGTTTCTCCTGTATCAAGGTCACGAACACTACATCCAGTTGATCGAAATATTACCTCGGTTCCTTGATCTCACATCTGACTAACACTCAGTAGATTATGCTTCAAGCCATCAACATACAAAACATTTCCAGCCTTGACCCTTTCTTTCAACTGAGCAGTGCCTTTTCCTTTTATGGCTGCAGGGGTATCGTTTCCAAAAGAGACCATCTTTCCCTTTTCTAATGCAGTATATGATTCAAGTTTTTCTTTATCACCTGTCATATGCTTCGAACATCCGTTGTCGATATACCATAGATTTTCTTGTCCTTCTGCATAAAAGACTATCCCACATCTTTCTGGTTATGTTTCCTTCATTCTCCATGTTCTGGCACTTGAGGTTTGTTCCTTCTGAGTTGTCTTCCAAAACCTGCTCCTGCATTCAGAATCTTCATGACCAAAGTTATTACAAATAGAACATTCAACTTCATTTTCAAGGGCTGAAAAGTTGTTATAAGTCCTTTTCGTGATCCTAGTCATATTCCTTTGTTTTTGAGCTTCTCTAGTCATGATTATCTTATAAGAAACACATTGGGCTGCTTTGTGACCAAAGTTATGGCAAGAGAAGCATTGGCCATTGAAGAAACTCCCGCGATTATTAAATCTACCATCCAACCGATTGTAGTTTCTACTGACATCCATTCTTGAGGAAAATTGGGAAGATTTTACCTGAGGCTGATTGTAGCTTCTATTTGTCCTTAAGGTAGCTTGCCCCTGATTTTCTTGATAGTCTTTGTTCGTTCTTGAGGTAAACTGTCCTTGATATACCTGATGATTTCTATTAGGCCTTTGCTCGCTCCTCCTTTCTACATCAAGATAACTTTTGGAGTTGGATGCTTGAGATGTTTCTTCATTATATCCCAGACCTGTCTTAATTAGTGGAGAATGCTGCACATTGATAATCTCATCCAGAGTTTCAGATCCTTTAACAAATTTAAGATTAATAGCTTTTGTTTTCTCAATCTCCTTTCTAAGACCAACAATTTCACATTCCAAAATTTCAAGATGTTTTTCCCTTTCAGCCAGTTGACATTGTAGAGAATCAATAATCGCATTTTTCTCTTCTAAGCAAATTTTGAGATTGGATATCTCTTTATAAAAACATTCTACATCTATAGCATCCATGTAGTCATCATCTTCAAAAGCCATTAAAAGTTTATACTTATTACCTCGTTCATCTTCGTCACTATTTGAAAGTGCATCACTATCTTCATGAGTGTAATAGCTTTTCTTATTTTCATTATGTTTCTTGTTCCATCTAACAGGTTCCTTCCCTTTGTCAATCTTATCCTTGTGAGGACATTTGGCAGCATAGTGACCGACTCTTCCACAAGCAAAGCATTTGAAAGGTAACTTACCTCGGAACCGCCCAGTACCCCGTTGAAGATTTATGACAAAATTTGATTCTTCTTCTTCTTCTGACACGTGTCCTGACTCATAGTACTCGCCTTTGCCTGAAGCCTTGAAGACAGCTTCTCTCCTGTCTGATGGACCTCCTTTCCTCATTTCATAAGCAGTTAGAATTCCATGCAGCTGTGACATTTTAAGGCTTTGTAGATTCTCTTTTTCTTCTATTGCAGAAACTTTAGATTCAAACCTAGGGGACAAAGATCTTAGAACTTTTTCAATCACAACAACCTCTTTTATTTCTTCTCCCAATTTTTTCATACAATTAACAATCTCATCTACATGAAGAAAATAGTTAGCCACACTTTCATCATTATACATCCTGAGATTTTCATACTGAATCCTGAGGGTTTGAAGTTTTGCTCGTTTTACCTGATCATCTCCTTCATAGCTTAGAACAATCTTGTCCCATATCTCTTTTGCGGATTTAAACTGCATTACCTTGACAAATTCTGATTGAGATAGGCATCCTAATAGAGTATTGACCACCTTTGCATTTGTTTCATATTTCTTCTTTTCAGCCGGATCTGTAGGAGTCGCTGATGGAAAAGTATACCCTGCATCTATGATATCCCAGACTTCTATACCAAGAGATTGAAGATAGGCAGTAACTCTTACCTTCCAATAAACGAAGTTTGTCCCATCACAAATCGGTGACCTGATTGATGATTCCCTCTTGTAGTTGCTCATGATGAATGATCTTCCTTCAAGCGATAAAGCTTCTTCTGAAGGACCTACTCTGATACCAATCGGTGGAAATAATACTGAGACGGGGGGGTGAATCAGTATTATTAAGTCAAATATTCCTTTTTCAAAATCAACTGCTATACGCTACTTCAGTTAATTAAACCTGTGTATACAATGCAAACTTTTAATTTACTTTATCTTTCTGATGTTGATTGTTAATTTGTGATTCAGAAGCAAATAACCAGTAACCAGAAACAGTAAAGTAGAGCAGAAAGACAATCTCACACAAGAACACAAGATATAAGGTGGAAACCCAATGTGGGTGAAAACCACCTGCTGCAATTCATCTCTATCTTTTCTTTAATTAGAAACTTCTTTTTACAAATGTACTGGTGCAGTCCTTTTACCAGTACGCAGGCTACAACTTGCAGAGAGTTACAACTCTCTCTCGTTTTCCAGCTTCTCCTGGAAGGGAGCTACAACCCCCTTAGCTCTTGCACTAGCCAAGATACTAGTACGTAGGTGCTGGCCTACAGAAGGCTAAAACCTTCTCTTTCTTTCAAGGACCATGTTTCATAAATTTTCACAAATAACATTAATCAACCATCAAGAATTTCTGCATCAACCAATCACCTTTTCACCAAAAACTAAATCAACATAAACACCTCTCTGACGACTGTACCCAGATCAGAGTAACAGTACCACACACCAAGATTGAACCCAGAAAACTGCAGCAATAAACAGAAGCAGCAAAAACACAACTCAAAATGTATATGCTACTTTAATGGCCTGAAACCTGTGTGCATACGCTTCTGCGTATGGAACAACCTGCGTATACGTTGTTTTCCTTCACTGAACCTGCGTATATACGCGGCTTAGCTGAACTGAACCTGCGTACAGATCTACAAACATAATTCACTCTTTCAAGTATTCAGGCACTGATTAACCCAGATTATCAGATTTATTGATCATGCATGTGCTAGATATAATAGATCAAAATCATGCAAAGTTATTATCATTCAAGCCAAGAGATTATGACCCATCAATAGAACTTATCCTTCTTTCCACTAAGGTTCCTCCTTCATTCAGATCCAGATCTGCTCCAAAATGCTAATCACCAATATTTCAGATCTCGTACATTATCAGATATTCAATAATAATTCAGATGATGCCTTGTCACATGATCTCCTTCCTCTTTTATAGTTTTATGCATTCCACAATACCACGGTCCAAAACCATAATAAACCAATACCAAGGGCCCAAAACCTGGGGTCAACACTTCTGACGAGATACCTTGGTCCAAAACCATAGGTTCAAATTCCAAGGACTAACAACCATGGACCAAAAATAAGTTTCCCACCATGTATGCGCTTTTCTGTGCATAAAAGTGCATGTATACACATACGCAACTTCTGAACGTATAATCCGCGTGTATACGCATCTTCGGCAAGGTTAACCTGCGTATACAAGATTTCCTTCATTTTGAGCACCTGAACTGAGGTCTGACACCAAAGTGAATTGCCATCAAGGACAACACCTGTACCATAGGGCCACACTTGTGCGAAAATGCCAACAATACATTGAAAATACAACATGAATAGTCATACTATATTCACAACATATGCATGAAAGCAGAATTTTTTTTTGGACCCTATATTAGGTGGGAAGACCTACCTATGGTTTTTTGCATGGATGCCACACATGGTTTTGTGCATGATGGTTTACTGCCCATGGTATTTTGTAGATTTGGTCAAGGGAACTATGATTATGTTCTAATCTAGGGTTAATGGATTACGGTTTATGGATGCTTCGACATATATATATGTATGTATGTATTGTAACATTGAAATAAATATAATGAAAAATCAATCAGTAGTCCCAGTTTTGGGATCCAAGGGAAAATCTTTATGTATTTGTTTTGTGTTACTTGCCATTGTATATATCTTTTTTTAAAGAATTTGTTTGTAGGGAATTTCTGTACAGGGTTAAAACATATACAACCAAAAAATATTACTACAAAACCATGAAATCACATGTTTGAAGCTTCCCGAGATGATAGAGGATTGATTGGCGCTACTACAACCACCCACTCCTCTAGCTTGTGATGGGGAATATATTCAATGAAAATTATGCTCTGCCAATGACCTATTTCTTTGAAGGCCCTCCACAAATTGGACGCCATAAGAGCAAGGTTAAACTTCTGAGAATCTTGAATATCCCATCCCCCCAACTGTATGGGCCTAGAAATCATATTTAAGTGAGTGAGGTGCATTTTGTAATCAGACTTGGTTCTGGACACAAGGAATCTGGAGATAAGAACATCAATATTGTTAATGATTTCTTGAGGGATGTAGAATATATGCATCAAATAGACCGAGATACTTTACATGAAAATGTTAATCATGGTCACCTGTTGATGGTGTTGGACCCAGCAACATTCAGGGGATCTCCCCCATATGAAGTTCCAACTTGACCTCACACCATTTGGAGTAGGAGTCCCAATAGTGGGTGGTAATGTTATGCCTTGACTGCGGAAACATGTAAAGGGAAATATTATAATTTTGGGTGAGAGTAACTGTGTGACCATGCGAAGAGTCAAGTGCGATTCATGAAGGTTCCAACACATGAAGGGAAGAGGAAGTGCATTCCTTGGAAGCCATTAATAGTACATAACTTTAAAGGAACACACAAACGAAATGACATCACAAGCTAAGATGGAGAATACTCCACAAGGTAAATTGATGAGTTAATACAACAACACACATTCAACAAGATTCATATAAATGCAAATGAAATAATTCATAAGCATATGTGTAAGTTGAACAACGTACATTGCAAATACAACAAGAATAGTCCTACTATATTCAAAATATATGCATGAAAGCATGTTGGCTCTTCTTTTATGAATATAAGTGAAATTTCTATTCATACACACCCCATTTATGACCACTAGGCCTAATAGTTGAACATTACAATCAAGAACACATGCTCCTCCAATGAATTATACTCACTCTACGCTACAGAGAAGCCAAGGACCTTCACATTACTCCCAAACTCTTTCTAAGCCTAAGACTAGCCAAAAGCTTGGCTCACCAAAAGCCTGTTACATGAGTTATGAGATTCTATTTATAAAAAGAGGGGGTGACTCTTAAACTCCCATTTGTGACCTTTAGACTACCCTCATGACTCTTCAACTTCTTTACAAAATAGCACATTACATTACATGATGACTTTTCATATTCCAATACCGACACTTGGAATTTCACTTACAACATAATTACAAATAATATTACATTTTACACTTGTACCCATATAAGACAAAATATGGTAGAGACAACTTGAAAGCCTAACAAGACACAACACTATGATACTGTATTTTGTGAGAAGTCTAGCTCATCAACCTCCACTTGCTGCTTCTCAGTCACATATTGTTGTCAAGCTTGATACTTTGTGATGATGCCCCCAAACTGCATAACAATGTCTTGGTGGAAACAGACTCTAGCCTCCATTGCATCTAGGTACACTGTCTTGGAACCTATGTCAAACTCATTCTAAAGCATGAGAAGCATGGTTTTGAATTTGATAGGACCACCGATGAACTTATACATGTTGTGTGTGTTCAGATCCAAGTCTTCCTTGGGGGCATTATGTCTCAGCTACTCCAAGCACTCTTTGAGATCCTACTGGACTTGGTTCTTAGATTTTCCTTTGGTGAGAGAACCCACTGATGGGATCAGGTGTGTTCTCACCAAGGCATACAAACTATTGTATAATCGTGTTGGCATTATGATACAAGTGTTGTCCTCGATGGCAACTCACTTAGATAAAAGATTACAGTACAACATGTCAACAACAAATAATTATAGATCAGACTACAAATAATGAAGAAAGAGAAGTATATGTAGGTTCACCTTGACCAAGATGTGTATACATGCAGGTTCATTGAACACAAGTAGCGTATACATACACACGCACTTTCACAAAAGGAAAAGCGTGTATATTTTGGAAAACTAAGTTTTTGGTCTGAGGTATTTGGTCCAAGGTATTTTGATCCAAGGTATTGGTCCAAGGTATTCAGTCTGAGGTATTGACCCTAGGTATTTGGTCCAAGGTATTGGTCCTAAGTGGTTTTGGTCCATGGCATTGAGAAAGGCCTAAAAATATATAAGGAGGAGAATATCATTAGGCCAAGTGTGCAAGTATCAAATATTTGATGAAGTGTGAGATCTAGTATGCAGGTTATTGGCTTATGGTGTTGTGCTTGATCTGAAACAAGGATGAACCTTAGCGATTGATAAGGGATAAGATATAATGATGGATCGAGATCTTAAGGCTTGAAATCAATTATCTTTATGTGGTTTGATCATGCATAGTCTAGATCTGAATACTAACGCATTTGCTATTTTGTAAATATTATGATCTGGGTATAACTTAAGTCCGGAATAGCTGCAAAATTATGAATTAATATTTGCAGTTGTGTACGCTGGTTGGATTTAATAAAAGCGCATATACAAGCTGGTTCGAAACATGGAAGTAGATTATACCTTATAAAGTATGTTTCAGTTGTTTCTATTTGCCGTTGCAGATTTCTGGGTTCTGGTGACTGTTTCCTAGTGACAATATTCTAAATGATCAGATTGATTGTGATTCAACGATTGTGATTGATTGATTCAGTTGTGGTTGATTTAAAAAGTGATGTTTGAGTTTCAGTGAATGGTTGATGCAGATGTATTTGATGATTGTATTGCAGTTATGATGTTGTTTATGGACCCAGTATGAAAATTTATGAAACGTAGTCCTTAGAGGAAGAAAGAAGGTCGTATCCTTCTGTAGGTCACTACCTACGTACTAGTAAACATATCTGCTAGTATAAGAGCTAGGGCGTTGTAGCTACCTTCTAGTAGAAGCTGGATAATGAGAGAAGGTTGTAACCTTCTATAGGTAGAAGCCTGCGTACTGGTATGAGTCTGCACCAGTATAAGATTGTAAACAAGTTTTCTTATTATTAAAAGAATACAGAGATGACAACAGCAGGTGTTTTTTACCCACATTGGGTTTCCACCTTATGTCTTGGTGTTCATGTGTGTTGCTTATGTGTGATGCTCTATTATGCTTTTACTACACTATCTAATAAATCTCTGATATACTAGTTAAAGTTCAATGCATGATAAATTGGCTGAATCAAAAGTTCTCTGCATTACGCTGGTTTCTTTTAGTACAATCACGTGTACACGCTAGTTCACTTAGCTGAAGTAGCGTATACAAATCTGTTTGGGAAATAAAATTATTGATCTCATAATACTGATTCACCCCCCTTCTCAGTATTATTTACAACAATTGGTATCAGAGAAGGTCCTTCAGAAGAAGCTTAATCGCTTGAAGGGAGATACATCATCATGAGTAATCAAGAAAGCATGGGATCCATCAAACCGCCAATCTTTGATGGGAGCAACTTTTTTTATTGGAAAATAAGAACCACAACCTATCTACAATCACTTGAAATGGATGTCTGGGAAATTGTGGAAGGAGGATATACATTTCCAACAATAATTCCTACAGATACGACAGGTAAAAAGCAATATGAAACCAATGCCAAGGCTGTTAATACTTTATTGGGAAGTTTGTAACAATCAGAGTTTTTCAGATTCATGCAACTCAAATCAACCAAAGAAATATGGGACAAAATAATTATGAGCTACGAAGGAGAATCTAAGGTAAAACGTGCTAAACTTCAAACTCTCAAAATTCAATATGAAAATCTTAATATGAACAGTGATGAAAGTATAGATAGTTACTTCTTACGTATAGATGATATTTTTAATTGTATGAAGAATCTCAGTGAAGATATAAAGGAAGTTACCTTAGTTGAGAAAGATTTGAGATCCTTGCCTGCTAAATTTGAATCAAAAGTGTCTGCCATAGAAGAAAAACAGGATCTGCAGACTAACACTATGACATAGCTTCATAGAATCTTAACTACCTTTGAGATGAGAAAAGGAGGTCCATCAGATATGAGAGAAGCCACATTTAAAGCTTTAGCAAAAGGAAAGGAAGAACACAATGAATCAGGACATATTTCAAAAGAAGAAGATGAGGTAAACTTTGTCAAGAAGCTTCAACAAGGTTTCAGAAGATTTAGAGGTAAGCTACCCTTCAAATGCTTTGCCTGTGGCACAGTCGGTCATTATGCTGCCAAATGTCCTCATAAAGATAAAAATGAAAAAGGGAAGGAATATGCAAAATGGAATAGAAAACAAGTTGTAAATAAAAGGAGTTACTATACTCATGAAGATAGCGACAGTTTATCAAATAGTGATGAAGATGAAAATAGTAATGACTATAGACTTATAATGGCTTATGACGATGATAATTTTTGGGATGCTTTAGAAGAAGATGACCTTCATGAAGAAATCTCTAAACTCAAAATATGTTTAGAAGAAAAGAATATGATTATAGATACCTTGACATACCAACTTGTTGAAAAAGAAAAACACAATGAAAAACTAGAATGTGAAATTGTGGGTCTAAGAAAGGATTCTGAGAAAACGAAATCTCTCAATATCAGATTTGATAAAGGATTAGAAGCCTTAAATGAAATTATCAAAGTGCAGGGTTATCCTTTGATAAATACAGGTCTTGGATATACTAAAGAAGCATCTCAATAACAGAAGTCGTCAACCTCCACTAAAGTCTATCTTGATGCAGCAAAGACTAGTGAACATTATGACAATCATCAGCAAAGGCATAAAGCAGATCACCAGGTAAATCAGGCTCAATTTATTCGAAGGATAAATAGAAGCCACAACAAATCTTAGGCAAATCATACTCAATTTGCTACAAAGATGAATATCAATAGAAACTACAATCACCAGGCCAATAGATTCGATAGTCGCAAGAACTTCTTTAATGGACAATGTTTCTCATGTCATAATTTTGGACACAAAGTTGCTCAATGTGTTTCTTACAAAACCATCATGACTAGAGAAGCACGAAATAAAAGGAATGTGACAGGGATCAAGAAAAGTTTCTATAATAACTTTTCTCTTCTTGAAAATGAAATAGAATGCTCAATCTGTAACAACTTTGGCCATGAAGAATTTGAATGCAGGAGAAAATTTCGGCAAACATATGAAAAGGAGAAAACTCCATTAAATCCCAAGATATGGAGAAGGAAATAATCTCAAACAAAAAGATGTGGTGTAGCCTTGTATGCAGAAGGACAAGAAAATGAGTGGTACATTAACAGTGGATGCTCAAAACACATGACAGGTGGCAAAGAAAAAATTCACTCATATAATGCCTTAGAAAAGGAAAAGAATGTTTCATTTAAAAACGACACTCCTACTGTCATAAAAGGTAAAGGCTCTATTTTTTTGAAAGAAAAGGTTAAAGCTGGGAATGTTATGTATGTAGACAGTCTAAAGCATAACCTATTGAGTGTCAGTCAAATGTGTGATCAAGGAAATGAAGTGGTGTTTCGATCAAACGAATGTGTTGTTCGTGAGCTTGATACAGGAGAAACTGTGATCAAAGGTACAAGAACTCCAGCCAACTTATACATACTCAAGGGAGGACAAAAACAGTGCTATCTACGAAAAAATGATGAAAATTGGCTGTGGCATAGAATGTTGGGACATCTAAGCTTTTCCCAAATAAGAAAAGCATGCAGATTCAAGGTTGTTCATGATCTTCCAGATATCAGCATCCCTGAAAATACAATATGCAAACCATGTCAATTCGGTTAGCAAACCAAAGCTCACTTCACTGAAAAAGAAGGGTCAGTTAGTAAGCCTCTTGAACTTGTCCATACTGATTTTTGTGGACCATCAAGGAAAAAGACACCTCGTGGAAAAGAATACTTTATTTTGTTCATTGATGATTTTTCCAGAATGTGTTGGATAGGTCTTCTAAATCATAAATATGAATCATTTGAAAATTTCAAAGGCTTCAAAGCTTTGGTTGAAAATGAATTAGATCATAAAGTCAAATGCCTCAGATTTGATCGAGGAGGGGAATTTACCTCGGATGAATTCTTTGACTTTTGTGAACAACATGGAATAAAAAGGTAGTTCTCCACCACAAGGACTCCTCAGCAAAATGGAGTGGTAGAAAGAATGAACAAAACTATTCAACAAATGGCTCAAGCTATGCTAGATGAATCTGGAACTCCTGCAACCTTCTGGGGTGAAGTTGCATTCGCTGTCGTAACTATTCTCAACCAAGAAAATGTTTGGGTAAACAACACTCAAACTCCACATGAACTTTGGTATGGTAAGACTCCTACTGTAAAATACTTTAAAGTTTTTGGAAGCAAATGTTATATCAAAAGGACTGATGAAAAACTTGGTAAGTTTGAGCCCAGAGAAGATGAAGGTATTCTTCTTGGTTACTCTTCCCGAAGTAAAGGATATAAATGTTATAATAAAATACTTGGGAAAATTGTTGAAAGTATTGATGTTGTAGTTGATGAAGCATGCAAAAATCCAAAACAGATAAAAACTGAAGATTATGACAATGAAGAATATGGGGATTATTTTCCCACATCAAATCACAATGATTCTGAAGAAGAAACCAATGAAGAACTAGAAGAAGAGATAACGATAGAAGAAAAGACTCCATCCAGGTATGTTCAGAAAAATAATCCAGGAACTCAAATTTTAGGGGAAAAAGAGGCAGGTGTACAAACAAGAAGAACTATTATAGAAACCTCAAGCTATCCAACATTACTATCCTCCACCGAACTTCAAAATGTAAATGAAGCATGCAAAGATGAATTTTGGTTCAAGGCCATGAATGAAGAACTTGAGAAAATTGAAAAGAATAATACTTGCTAATTAGTTCCTAGACCTCATGATGAAAATATTATAGGAACTAAATGGATATTAAAAAACAAGATGAATGAAAATGGAGAAGTTATTAGAAACAAGGCCAGACTTGTGTGTAAAGGGTATGCTCAACAAGAAGGTATAGATTTTGAACAAACTTTTGCACCTATTGCTAGACTTGAAGCCGTAAGGATGTTAATTTCTCTTTCTAGCTTTCAGAAATTCAAAGTATACCAAATGGATGTAAAATCTGCTTTCCTTAATGGAGATTTAGAAGAAGAAGTCTATATTGACCAACCAAAAGGATTCATTCTTGGAAATGATGCAAAACTTGTATGCAAACTCAAAAGGGCTCTCTATGGTCTGAAACAGGCTCCAAGGGCCTGGTATTACCGCCTTGACAAATATCTACACCAACAGGGTTTTTCAAAAGGGTCAGCAGATAGAAATTTATATAGAAAGATTGACACTGATAAATTGCTAATAATTGTTGTTTATGTTGATGATGTCATTTTTGGTAGCAATGAAGAATCCATGAGTCAGAATTTTGCTTCAGTAATGCAGCAAGAATTTGAAATGTCCTTGCTTGGTGAACTTACCTATTTTCTTGGTCTACAAGTTCAACAAAATAAAGATGGTATTTTTCTTTCATAAACCAAATATCTCAAACAGATCTTGAAAAAGTATGGCATGGAAGATTCTAAACCTGTATGTACCCCAATGGTAATAGGATGCAGTCTCAACTCCAACGATGAATCAGCAGTAGTACATCAACCAACTTACAGATCCATTATTGGCAGTCTGCTTTATCTAACAGGTACCTGACCTAACATCATGCATGTAGTAGGAATTGTTGGAAGAGTCCAAGCAAATCCAAAGGAATCACACCTTCAAGTAGTCAAAATAATTTTCAAATATCTTCAAGGAACACAACACTTTGGTTTATGGTATCCTAGAGATACAAATCTTACTCTTCATGCATTTACATATGCAGATTGGGTAGGAAGTGTTGATGACAGAAAAACCACTAGTGGTGGTTCATTCTATATGGGTTCTAGGTTAGTGTCTTGGTTTAGCAAGAAACAAAGTTCAATTGCTTTATGTACAGCTGAAGTAGAATATGTGGTTGCTGCATCTTGCTGCACACAACTACTTTGGATGATGAAAACCTTGCAAGATATTCAGATCACATGTACTCCACCCATCTCCGTTATATTTGATAATACAAGTGCCATCAATATTTCAAAGAAACTAGACATGCACTCCAGGACCAAGCATATACCCATCAAATACCATTTTCTATGTGAACAAGTGCTTGAACAAAAGTCCAAATTGGAGTATGTTCCCTTCAAAGAACAAGTTGCTGATATATTCACTAAACCACTACCCAGAGAGACATTTGAATATCTCAAACAAAATCTGGGAGTAGTTGTTGCATCATCCTACTATTAAATCCAATTTTTCAGAGAAAGGTTATTATACGCATGTTTCATGAAGTATAGACACGCATAGAGGTGGGTTTCTATGGGTCAAGGAGCGTATATGTTTTTCAGACAAGAAAAACAGTGGGGCAGGCTCTGATATGGGTGCTCTGACTGATATTGATGATTAATATGGTATGTTCATTAATTTTATCTGATTGAAAAAGATACCTTGATCATTGACCTATTAAAAATGCACAAGTAGCACCGGTTCAGGGGGAGAATTCACCTTCATGTACATTCAACATTGTTGGCATTATGGTTACTGAGTCTAACTATGGCTTTAGATATTTATACCATTTGTTGCTCAAATCATGTAAAAGTCTAGGGTGTGATATGTCTTCTCATACATTTGAATGAGTCCTCTTGGACAAATGATGTAATTTGTATCCCCAATTTACATGGGATGGATGATGTAATATTTCTTGTTTTTTTCATGTATAAACAATTGGTATATCCCCACATGGTTGGGTGGATGAGTCAAATTTGGTATATCCTCACTTGGTTGGGAGATGGATGTATATATGAGTCATTGGTGATAGGAAGGTCACCCTCACATAGTTGAGTTATAGAATCATGTTATTCTTTTAGAAAATATTTTTGCAGAATTTGCTTGTGCTCAGGGGGAGCATGGACGGTTTCAATACATCTCAACATGTAAAAAAAGGGAGCCCAATCAGAGAATTCAACATGTACTTAGGGGGAGCATGACCAACATAATGTATGTAAAAGGGAGAAATTATCTGGGTCCACCCTTTGCCCTTGATGTCAAAGGGTGAGAGTGACTTGGTGTTGTTGTTGCCATCAAGTCCAAAGGGGGATATTATTGGCATTATGATACAGGTGTTGTCCTTGATAGCAACTCACTTAGATAAAAGATCATAGTACAACATGTCAACAACAAAGAATTATATATTAGACTACAAAGAATGAAGAAAGAGAGGTATACGCAGGTTCACCTTGATCAAGCTATGTATACACGTAGGTTCACTAAACACAAGTAGCGGATACGTACACATGCACTTTCACAGAAGGAAAAGCACATATATCTTGGAAAACTAAGTTTTTGGTCCGAGGTATTTGGTCCAAGGTATTTTGATCCAAGGTATTAGGTCCGAGGTATTGACCTTGGGTATTTGGTCCAAGGTATTGGTCCTAAGTGGTTTTGGTCCATGGTATTGAGAAATGCCTAAAACTATATAAGGAGGAGAAGATCATTAGGCCATGTGTGCAAGTATCGAATATCTAATGAAGTGTGAGATCTAGTATGTAGGTTATTGGGTTATGGTGTTGTGCTTGATCTGAACCAAGGATGAACCTTAGCGGTTGATAAGGGATAAGATTTAATGATGGATCGAGATCTTAAGGCTTGAAATGAATTATCTTTATGTGGTTTGATCATGTATAGTCTAGATCTAAAAATTGACGCATGTGTTATTCTATAAATATTATGATCTGGGTATAATTGAAATCCGGAATAGCTGCAAAATTATGAATTAATATTTGCAGATGTGTATGCTGCTTGGCTTTGATAAAAGTGTGTATACATGCTAGTTCAACACATGGAAGTAGTGTATACCTTATAAATTATGTTTTAGTTGTTTCTATTTGCTATTTCAGAGTTCTGGGTTCTGGTGACAATATTCTGAATTATCGGATTGATTGTAATTCGACGATGGTGATTGATTGATTCAATTGTGGTTGATTCAGAAAGTGATTATTTAGTTTCACTGATTTGTTGATGTAGATGTATTTGATGATTGTATTGTAGTTATGATGTTGTTGATGGATCCAGTATGGAAATTTATGAAACGTGGTCCTTGGAGGAAGAAAGAAGGTAGTAGCCTTCTGTAGGTTGCTGCCTATGTACTAGTAAACATATCGGCTAGTACAAGATCTAGGGGGTTGTAGCTCCCTTCTAGTAGAAGCTAGAGAATGAGAGAAGGTTGTAGTCTTCTACAGGTAGAAGCCTGCGTATTGGTATAAGTCTGCACCAGTACAAGATTTTAAACATATTTTCTTATTATTAAAAGAAGACAGATACGACAACAACAGGTGGTTTTTACCCATAATGGGTTTCCACCTTATATCTTGGTGTTCATGTGTGTTGCTTATGTGATGTTTTATTCTGCTTTTACCGCACTTTCTAATAAATCTCTTATATACTGGTTAAAGTTCAGTGCATGATAAATTGGTTAAATCAAAAGTTCTATGCATATATGCTGTTTGCTTTTAGTACAGTCACATGTACACGCTAGTTCACTTAGCTGAAGTAGTGTATAAAAATCTGTTTGGGCAATAAAATTATTGATCTGATAATACTGATTCAACCCCCTCTCAATATTATTTACAACAAACCGTGAGCTTCTTGTTGTTTTGAATCAACATTCGAACCTTCACATTCTCTAGATCTACCCGTGGCTTCATATTCTTCATTAAGTCAAGTGGTGCCCATTTGTATCACACTGCCCACTCTTACACATAGGCAATGGCAGCTTGTGTGATCTTGATGGTTTTAAGGAACTCTTTCTTCTCTTGTTGTAAGCCATGCAAACAGGAAACTTCTTTATGTACGATGACAAACACATCATGGAGCTTCCATATGGTTTATCCTAGCATTGATACTTTAGAAAATATCGTTGCTATCATCTCCTCCAAGTAAACCTATGCAGAAATTGCATTTTGCACTTTTACTCAGAGTTCTTTTACCTCTTTCCTAGCAACTTGTAAGTTATGTGCCAGCTACTCATTCTCGGCCATCAAATACTGGACATTTGATCTTGTTGCTCCTATCAGGTGGTATAAATGCAAGATTTACACCAACATTTGATTTGTCAATTCGGGTAAGCAAACTTAGAGGTGTAGCACAATATATGCCACAATACGACCTTAGGGATCTGTTAAATAAAAACCAAACTCTTACAACAAATTCAAAAGGAGCATCATTCAAGAAAAATAAACAAGACCCTTTAAAGCAAGGTAAACACACTTCAAGAATCTACTTCTGGCTCCTCTTTTGGGTTGAGTTGACTCCTGCAGTAAGTCTTCCTCAATTGTCTAGGGGGAAAGGGAATGTAGGCCCCATTCAAAAGAAAGTGATTCAAGAAATAAAGAATGTGAAACCTCTTAAAAAGTTATTGCTATGTTACAAACATGAATTTAAACTATAAATCACACAACAACTTCATTCCAACTGATCTAAGGAAATAATTGATTGTTTTAAGAAGAATCAAAATAATAATGCACTACTTCTCTTAAAGAAAATTTAGTACTTTAGTTGTAAGAGAAATATGCAATAAGAAACAATATATAATTCATGTTATGTAACCTGTTCTTACTAAATACTTCCTTATAATATATGCAACATTTAATTATAATGAAGAATTATGTGAGCGTTTTGTAAATAAGATTCACAATCTTTCCTTATGTTGATCCGAGCATCTGCTTGCAAAAGTGCAGGAATAAACGTTTTCCTACAACAGTGCAGGAATAAATGTTTTCTCGCAACAGTGCAGGGATAAATGTTTTTTCTGCAAAAGTGCAGGAATAAATGTTTTTCAGCAAAAGTGTAGGAATTTGTCTCATAGAATATTCAAAGGAAATTATGAGTATATGTTCAGTTAAGTTAACCAGAATTCTTGCTGAGAAATTATTTCACCATTGCATTCTGAAATAAACTTTGTTACACAACAATGATATCAAGGTAGATCTTTGTAAGAATAAATAAGAGACGCAGTTAAAACATTCACCGTTTACTTTAGTTCAGCCTTTATGAAAATACATCCAAAAGAATTGATATTAAACTTAAATAACCATAACAGTAAAATAAATCTTTTGGAATGAAATTGAAAATGAAATCATTGAAATAAGAGCTATGAAATGAAATTGCAAAATTATCTAAGATCACATTCACACCAAGAAAACTAAAATGCAACAAATGAAAGTTAAGAGGTTTGGGTCAACGGACTGGTTGGTGGACCCAACCATCCAGGTTTTTGTACTTGCAGCAATTTAAATCACAATCTTAGAACATTATAGAGAAACAAAATTACTCAGAAGTGATTTCCAAATAAACTCATTTTAGAGTAGAAACCAAAATTTAGAATTTAATGCCAAGGAAATTCATTTCAGAAGTCTTGTTACAGATTCATTAAATAATGCATCGCTATCTCTAAATGCCCCCTCCAGGGATCATCCCACTGGTGCGCAACTTCTCCTTCCCTACACAGAAAGATTTAATTCCTTGTTCTACAAATGAAATACAATTTACAAACTCCAAACTGCCATCCTCTCCCACCTACGTAGCTCCTCTCTTTTATATTGGTTTTTACATGATAGTTTCTTTAGCAAATAACATGGGGATTGAATCCCAATTGATATTCATCAATATAATATCAGTACAACCATTTAGCCATTGAAGGAATGAATATCTGGCATGAATTTCCCAAGTTTGTCCGTTTTCTACACTTTTGGAAAAATCGGTTTTATAACAAAATGCCTCCAAAGAATTTTGTGTATCTCCTTAACCATTACGAATTTCGGAAAACTATTTGGAGGAAATATATATTGTTATATTTTCAATAATAACCTCTCTCATAATTTTCTGGTTCAGATCCATTGCCTCAGAAATCGTGCCTGAAAATGACATTGAAATATGAGATGTTAAAATTCTGGAAAAACAGTTTATTTTTAGAAAACTGCATCAAAGACCGTTATGTAACTTTTAGACCATTACTAATGTTAGAAATTGTTTTGAGGCTTTTTCAATTTGCTGTACTAGGACCAATACCCATGTTCTAGAATTTCTCCATTCACCTTCACGTGGATGGAAAACAAGGCAGAATTTGGCAGTTTGGAAACTGTTGCGATTTTGGGGCCGAGGCATTAATTATTTCCTTAACATAAATTCGTATGACATAGATGTGTCAATATATGAAAGACCCAAATTAGTGCATGCATGTTGGTGCAGGCACAACTGGTATAGAAACTACTACTACAAGAATGTTAACACCTGCCACAAAAGACCCTGACATTAATGATATTTTCACATTAAATTAACAAAACAATAAGAGTTCATAGATAAACAACTATCAACTCTAAATGCTTCTGAATGATAACTTAATAATGTGTAAAACGAATAATAATGATTATAGACACTTAGTACAGACATAAATTTATTTAGGTAAATCATGAAAATTTGGACAAAATGGAGGCTTAACACTCCCCCATGTTACCATAGGACCATAAAATCATGGAAGAAGGTAGGGGAAATGTTTTAAAGATCAAATTATGATTTCCAACAAAAGTGTCAGCGAAAAAATATTAGCAAGGAAATATGAAGATATCATGGTATGTCATCATTTAAAGTATTCATCAAGTCTGGAACATCACTATTACAGTTCCAACTAAAACCGTGTTACATCCCTTATGAAATTATCGAGTGCCATAATGATAAAATTACAACAAGATCAAGTATAGGAAAGCAATGCTTTTTACCATAAATTATGGAAAACGAATACTGCACCTTTATGATAGACATCACATACCTATTGTCTTGTTTCAATTGAATTCCCTACTTGTCATAGATTTCAGAGCTCTTATTTTTGTCTAGAGTCTTATTAACAATCATGATAAAAATCAAATCTTTGTTGAAAAGGCGCAATTTCAAGAAAATTACCATAAGATTCCTTCACCTAATACAACAATCCTGTACCTACATCACATAGTGCTTATTTAGAGGCAACCACAAATAATAGACATTGTTTTCCATCAACACCTTGTGAGTAATCATCGTTGAGTAATTCATCACTCTAAATACCATAAAAAAATTAAGTTATGATACCAGAAAAGGGATATAAATTTCTCCTTAATCTAGTACAAAGAATTACCTTCACTAAGGGTACCACGTCATTAAAGATTCCTATTTTTTGAAAGATAGAACTCAAAGCATCATGCTCAAAGAATCTTAAAACCATTATCCAAAAAATAAAATGATGAGTTTTAGGGAAAGATAGAGATATCCAAGTAAATCATAGTATGCAATTAACTTTAATACCACAGACATGGCCCTGTTGCCCATAGGTACTTATAACCTCAGTAGGGATGTCTTTTAACCAAGTGAAATGCCTATGTACCACTTACTAGATAGATTCAAAATTATCTTCTTTAACTTTAAACATTAGATGAAGGCCACTATCTTGGCTTGGTAACTAGCTGATGGTAGTGCCACTCACAAGAAATAACACGGACGAATAGGTCGGCTCGTGATGAGACCTCCTGTCTTCCAGATTTTCAACTGAAAGCCATTACTCTAGCTTGGTGACCAATAAGAATAATGTCATACATGTTAGGTCTCATGATCAAGGTAGGTCAGCTCATCATGAGACCTCCTATCCTCCCCTAAATATTTTATAAATTCTGATTGTGATTAACCTTAAAGGTTACTTAATAAGTGGGGAGACAGATCTACTCCTTAAGAGTACGGGATGGCGTGAAAATTTTTTAATGACTAATCATTACTGGCTAGTTCCTCTACCTTAAAGACTTATTAAAAATATCCCAGATAATGACTGAAAGATTCTTTAAGTTAATAATGCTAGCGTTCTCATGAATAACTTATTATGATCTTTACAAGAGTGGTCCACCATAGGGGGCTCTCCAATATTACCTTCTCAGGGAAACTGAAAATATATATCTCATATGACAACTTCTTTAGAGTGGTTAATCATGGTTACTTTTGAAAAATCATGAGGTATTAGAGTGAATCATACTCAACAAGATTTGTCACAGATGTGTGTGTTAAAAACTAATGTGGATTAAAAGTAGTTTTAGTGGTTATGCTTTGAAAGTCAAAACCCCAATTGCATTGTTGTAACAACTTTATTCATGGAATTTATTTATTCTTCTACCCTACTCTACCCTAAGAAGTGGAAGACTCCCTTTTAAGTATAGGAGGACTTCCAATGCAACCAAGTGCGCAACAAAATGTTGATTATACTCACACTTAGTTTTAAAGAATAGACTTCAAGACATGCCAAAGCATGAGAAACCAATTGCTTCATTTGATATGGTACTAAGAGTTTCCAAATGATGATGAAATAAGGTGGCTTGATGATTACTCGAAACTAAGATTCGATGAAATCCACACATGTATGATTCTCCAACTGATGAAAGTCTTCCACAGTTTCATAGTCACTCTCTTGGAGGCACAAAGAATTTGGTGAAAGACAAAAGATACATCCCTCAAATTCAAGCTCAAATATTTGATTTTCAAATTGACAAGAATGGTTGAGAGAGATTTT
This sequence comes from Pinus tabuliformis, assembly GCA_031772625.1. Taxonomy (NCBI): domain Eukaryota; kingdom Viridiplantae; phylum Streptophyta; class Pinopsida; order Pinales; family Pinaceae; genus Pinus; species Pinus tabuliformis. The sequence continues at coordinate 1,131,899,568 of CM062809.1, read as the reverse complement.
AGGATTTTGAGCTTCAACAACATTTTGAGGACAAGTTCCAACAAAATATTTCTCCTCTGGTGGTCTTTGAATGATAACTTCGTCGGCTGAAAGTTCAGCAATAATGGGGAAGGTTTCCAAATTCATTCCTTTTTCAAACATGTAAGATTTAGTATTTTGTTCAACATGAGAATCAAATGGAAGAATAGGTGGTTCCAACTGTTGTGCAACCTCATGGTTTAGATTAGGGTTTATGATATCGTTTGGGCTAGGGTTTTGGTTAATGCTTGGACTAAGGCTTGGGTTTGGATTGGGATTAGGGTTTGGACTAGGGTTAGGTCTAGGGTATGGATAAGGGTATGGATTAGGGTTTGAATGAGAGCTAGGGTATGGGTAAGGATAAGGAGTAGGGTAAGGATTAGGATAAGGGGTAGGGTATGGATTGAGGCTAGGGTAAGGTTGCACATGCGGCTGAGACCATGGGGGAGGATAACTTAATGGTGCATTGGAAAGAAATTGTGGTTGTTTTTGGTGCTCATATGATTGAATTTGCATGGGAGATTGCCCTAGAGATAAGGATCCAAACGATTCTTGAGGCCATGGAGATATCTGGCTCGAGGATGAGGGCCATTGTGACCATGCAATAGGATATTCGATTGGAGGAGGATTAAAAGTTTTCCATGAAATTGCAGGATTATAAACATGTTGAGAAACCTACTCAGGAAAATAAGAATTATTCCAAGTATCAAATAATAAGGGGTTTTGAGTTATACCTGGTAGCCAATTTGAATCTTTACTCGATTTCCTGAGTACCTTTAGTAATCCTAGTAGTAGTGGGCAATGTTTTGTTAGATGATCCTCTTCACAAATTTTGCAAATTTTCAGCTTACTAAGTGGACACTTTCCAAGTAGGTTTTTCTTTCTACAGTTGGTGCAAAATATAAGTAGTGGGCTTTCATCCTGCTCCCACTCTTCTTGCAAATCATCCAATTTTGAAATTAAAGATTTAATGATATCATTTTTATGTTCAATCAAAATATTAAAATTTTCAATTGTTAATTCTTCATTGGATGAATTGTATGTCTCTGTAGCAGCATAAAGATTCCTCATTAGATGATTCCTCCAAATACCATTTTCCTATTTTTAGCAAGCCAACTGGTACATTTGTTAGCACATGAATGGTGTATATGTAGGGTGGGGGGTTCTTTCAACACCTGAAAAACTCAAAAGATCAATTGCAGTAAAAAGAACAAACCAAGATTATAAACTAAGGAAAGCACACTTGCAGAAATTGAAAAACCTCTATTGCAAAAAAAGTAACACACTTTGCAGTAAAAGAAATTGCTCATAAAAATTAAATTGTAGGAATCAAGAAACACACTTTGCAGAAAGAAAAAAATACTCATAAAAGCCAAATTGCAATAAAAGAAACAAATCAGGCATCACAATTTGCAGTAAAGGAAATCATTCATTTGCAGAAAGGAAAACCTTGCTTGTGAGCTCTCTGGGAATGTCATCCAGTATGCTTCAGTAAACAAGGGGAATCTCATTAATCTAGAAATTCAATTGCGAAGGAAAGGGAAAAGCATGACAAATCGTTGAGGCCTTATCCTACAACACCTCCCCGGCAGCGGTGCCAAAATGTCGGGCAATATAAATGCTAGATTTAAACCAACATTCAATTTGTCAATCCGGGTAAGTAAACTTAGAGGCGTAGCACAATATATGCCAAAATACGACCTCAGGGATCTGTTAAAAAAAAAAAAACTCTTTCAAGAAATTCAAAAGGAGAATCATTTAGGAAAAATATACAAGACTCTTTAAAGAAAAGTAAACACACTCCGGGAATCTACTTCTGGATCCTCTTCTCGGTTGAGTTGACTCCTGCAGTAAGTCTTCCTCAATTGTCCAGGGGATAAGGGAATGTAGGCCCCATTCAAAAGAAAGTGATTCAAGAAATAAAGAATGCGAAACCTCTTAAACATTATTGCTATGTTGCAAACATGAATTTAAACTAGAAATCACACAACAACTTCATTCCAACTAATCTAAGGAAGTAATTGAATGGTTTAAGAAGAATCAAAATAATAAAGCACTTCTTCTCTTAAAGAAAATTTAGTACTTTAGCTGAAGAGAAATATGCAATAAGAACCAATATATAATTCATGTTGTTTAACCTAATCTTACTAAATACTTCCTTATAATATATGCAACATTTAATTATAATGAAGAATTATGTAAGCATTTTGTCAACAAGATTCACAATCTTTCCTTATGTTGATCCGAGCATCTGCTTGCAAAAGTGTAGGAATAAATGTTTTCCTGCAACAGTGCAGGAATAAATTTTTTCCTGCAATAGTGCACGAATAAATGTTTTTCTGCAAAAGTGCAGGAATAATTTTTTTTCATCAAAAGTGTAGGAATCTGTCTCATAGAATATTCAAAGGAAATTATGAGTATATGTTCAGTTAAGTTAACGAGAATTCTTGCTCAATAATTATTTCACCATTGCATTTTGAAATAAACATTGTTATGCCACAATGAGATAAGGGTAGATCTTTGTAAGAATAAATAAGAGACGCAGTTAAAACATTCACCGTTTACTTCAGCGTTTATGAAAATACATCCAAAAGAATTGATATTAAACTTAAATAACCACAACAATAAAATGAAGCTTTTGGAATGAAATTGAAAATGAAATGACTGAAAGAAGAGCTATGAAATGAAATTGCAAAATTATCTAAGATCACACTCACACCAAGAAAACTAAAATGCAACAAATGAAAGTTAAGAGGTTTGGGGCAATGGACTGGCTGGTGGGCCCAACCATCTAGCTTGTTGCCCTTGCAGAAATTTAAATCAAAATCTTAGAACATTATAGAGAAACAAAATTACTCAGAAGTGATTGCCAAATAAACTCATTTCAGAGTAGAAACCAGAATTCAGAATTTAATGCCAAGGAAATTCATTTCAGAAGTCTTGTTACAGATTCATTAAATAATGCAGTGCTGGCTCCAATGGTCCCCTCCAGGTATCATCCCACTAGTGCGTAGCTCCTCCTTCCCTACACAGGAAGATATAATTCCCTGTTCTACAAATGAAATACAATTTACAAACTACAAACTGCCATCCTCTCCCACCTATGTAACTCCTCTCTTTTATATTGTTTTTACATGATAGTTTCTTTAGAAAATAACGTGGGGATTGAATCCCAATTGATATTCATCAATAATATATCAGTACAACCATTTAACCATTGAAGGAATGAAGATCTGGCGCGAATTTCCCAAGTCTGGCCGTTTTCTACACTTCTGGAAAAATCGGTTTTTTAACAAAATGCCTCCAGATAATTCTGTGTATCTCCTTAACAATTACAAATTTCAGAAAACTGTTTAGAGGAAATATAGCTTGTTATATTTTCAACAATAACCTCTCTTATAATTTTCTGGTTCAAATCCATTGCCTCGGAAATCGTTCCTGAAAATTACTTTGAAATCTGAGATGCTAAAATTCTGGAAAAACAATTTATTTTTAGAAAACTGGCTCAAAGACCGTTATGTAACTTTTAAACTATTACAAATTTTAGAAATCATTTTGAGGCTTTGTCAATTTTCTATACTGGGACAAAAACCCATGTTCTAGAATTTCTTCATTCGCCTTCACATACATGGAAAACGAGGCATAATTTGGCAGTTTGGAAACTGCTACAAATTTGGGGCTGAGGCATTAATTATTGCCTAAACATAAATCTGTACGACCTGGGTGTATCTTAGCTTATGTGGAAGTGTTAAAACACCATTTTTAATAAAAAGCTCTTTCATATTTTGCTATAGATGTGTCAATGTATGAAAGAGCCAAATTAGTGCAGGCATGTTGATGCAGACAAAGCTGGTGTAGGAATGTTGGTGCAGGCACAACTGGTATAGGAACTGATACTATAGGAATGTTAACACCTGCCACAAAAGAGCCTAACATTAATGATATTTTCACATTAAATTAACAAAACAATAAGAGTTCATAGATCAACAACTTTCAGCTCTAAATGCCTCTAAATGATAACTTAATAATGCGTAAAATGGATAATAATGATTATAGCACTTAATACAGACATAAAATTATTTAGGTAAATCATGAATATTTGGACAAAATGGAGGCTCAACAACTCCTTGATAGGCCAATTTGGCTTTGACAATGGATTTTTTATGCTTCTTGGTGTCCAACATTATCACCCTTTATCTAATGAATGCACGTGATATGTGATCATCAGGAAAGTGTTTGCTTCATGCTTGTACACTTCTCCTTTGGAACTCATCGAATGATATATTGTACATAGATCTGATCAGGGAAAATTTTAAGAACCCCCCTAAATTTATAAATATAATAAATGGGCGAATCTCCATGGTATATAGGAAAAATGGAAGGCGATTTTATCAATAATATAATATGTATATATAATTTTTTGGCGAATCTCTCACTAGGCATGGCGAATATTTTACTCAATTATAAAATTTTGTAAGATCTTGGCGAGTCTTTCACTAAATAATAAAACTTTGTAAAGTCCTAGTGAATCTTAGCATAGGCTACATGCTTTTTTTTTTATCGTTAAAAACTATGCTACTTCTATTATTTACAGTAACAGTAGAAAACAATTACAACCAGGATAACATGTCGTCAGAGGCCAGGGGTGGCGCTCTGGAAGGATGGTATTCTCATCGTGACTGAAAACCCACGCAGGGGTGACACCATTAAGACCAGCAACCCAAGCAAGGGCCCCCTCATCGTAACTGAATACCCACGCAGGGGCGACACCATTAAAACCAATCACCCATACATGGGCTCTGTGACTGAGACTGGAAGCCCACGCAGGGGCTGTAGAGCTTTGAAGACCAGAAAAAACAAAATTAACTAACCCACGCAGGGGCAGGAGAGAGAGAAAGAAATTTTCCAGCAAAATCCCTCGCAGGGGCATGGTCATGCACAAAACTGCATAATTGTCAGGCCAAACATAAACATTCACAACATACATTGAGTATTTGCGATAAGAGAAACAGTTTACAAAAAAACCTGAACGATGTCTGAGGGCAGGGGCTTGGTTGAGCCAGCGTTTATTCGTCCGAGTCCTCCGGATAAATCCAGTACTCGCCTTCTGGGGGAGGTCCCCAATCATACTTGGCCTTGCCTGAAGCGGGCGCTGGTTGAGATGAAGGTGGAGCGACCCCTGGCTCAGGTTGTGCCTCTGCCTTTTCCTCAGCTGCTCTGGAGCTTTCAGCAATATGAATTTGGGCGCTGGGTTGCTCCTCAATCTCCTCTTTCGCTTCCTCCAGGAATAGGACTGAGACGTGAGCTTGAATGTTGGAATTGCCCTGGGCACCGCTGAAGGAGAATACCGCTGTACCAAACGCGGGTAGCGGAGCAGCACTTGAATCCGGCGTCCTGGCATCCATGTATTGCTGCGACTGGATGGGATTTGCTTCAGCCACCCGGTGGCACAGACAGCGGCAGCAGCTTGATGATGGATTGGCGACCGGGGGGCGTGAAGATCCGCCTCGTCCCGTGCCTCGACGGCTAATGAGCCTTTGTCTCGGCGGCATGGCTTCCTTGAAGTTCGATGAGGGTGTGAAACCAACTTCGCCCCCCTGTGATGCTTTATCTCCACCTCCAGATGCCAGAGGGAATTCTCGCGTTTGTGCCCTGAAACCTGAAGCCCAGAAGCCCAAATCCACAATTCGAACCTTGTTCGATGCAAAACATTCCAAATGCTTGCCATACTTAAACTGTTCTGGCTTGCCTCGAAACTGGTAAGCCATAACTCCTCTCTGCAACGGTTAATGGCGCCTAACCTCGGCAATGAATTGTCTTCCTCTCCCTTCTTATCTCTCACGCTTTCCATCCAGGGCAAAAGAGGGTAGTTAATGGCTTGATCAGACATGAGGCCGCCCATGCTGAGCAGGTGGTGCGCCGTCCTTATGCTGCGTGGCACCCGCATCCGGGTGGGCTTTGTCATTTTGGATCAGCTTGTCCAATTCCTGGGCTTGAGCATTGTCTGTGATGATGGTTGGGGCTCCTGTAAGGAGAATATGATCATTATCTGCCCCTATGTTGGCGAGAAGGTCGGCGACCTTGTTGCCTTCTCTTTTTGTATGGGAAAAAGAGATTGCCCTGTTGCTGCGAAGTGCATGTTCAATTGCTTCTAGACGGGCTGCCAGTCTCCAACTGTTTGAGATTTTTTTTGCTTGAGAACCATTCTGCAATCTCTTAGCCATGTTTATTAGAATCTGGGAGTCTCCTTCCACGATCAAGGGCTGCAGATTGAGGTTTTCGGCTAGGAGGAGTCCTTGCCACAATCCTTCAATTTCCGCTGAGTTATTGGTATCCCAGCCCAAGGATCCCAAAAATATCTTCAAGGGTGTACCTTCATGATTCCTGAGGATGCCTCCAAAGCCTGCTTTTCCGGGGTTACCTTTGGAGGCTCCATCAAAGTTGAGCTTGAACGAACATCTAGGTGGGGCGCTCCAGGTGTCTTTGATTGAGCCTCTGCTTGTGGAGATGTTGTTCCTGAGTTGGGATTGAGGAATGTTCAGTTGCCAGTTACTTAGTATACCTTTTTCATTATCAAGAGAGGGAAGATCTTCCATTGTCCAGGGGTGGAGGATCAGCGTCTCATTCAAGTTCCCACATAGATTGGTCCAGACCTCTTCGATCCTTGAGCTTTGATTTTTGAATATTCGCTTATTCCTCTCTTTCCAAATGCTCCAGGATATGAGACCAGGGAGAAGGTTCCATAAGCAATTAAGGAGTTCACTCTTATAGGGGTTCTGCAGCCAGTGCCTTAGGGAGTCAGTGATGTCGCTTTTTGTTCTACATCTTTTTTGACACCTAAAGCCAGCTTTTTCCCAAAGCTGGTTAGCTAGAGGGCACGAATCCAAAAGATGTTGAAGCGTTTTCTCATTTTGACAACAATTGGGGTAGAGCAAAGGTCCATGGAAATTCCTTCTTCTTAATTTATCCCAAGTAAGGATTCTTTTGTGACTGACTAGCCATAGGAAGTAGGAGATTTTGGGCCAGGAGCCAAAACCCCATATTTTGCTCCATATAGGGTCAGAGTGGATATTATTATTACAGATGATCTTGTAGGCTTCTGAAGTGGTGAAGTCGCCTTTTGGTCGGTATCCCCATCTCAAGATGTCGGCACCTTCGTCATATCAGATTCTTCTTTTATCCAGCTCCTTCTCCAGAACCCCTGTGTCCTGCAAGTCTGTGGTGATGGCCCAGTGATTTCCTTGTTTCCAATTCCTGAATCCGTGTTCCATCTCTTGTCCCCAATAGTAATGGATCTTTTCTTGCTGCTGCTCCTGTCTGACATGATCCAAAGGTAGCTGGAGGGTGTGGATGAGCTTTGGCATCTGATTCCATGCATCTGTCCAAAATCTTGCTGTTTGGCCATTCCTAACCTCCCAAAAGCTGTGTTGCTGAATTAAATGGTAGTGCTGTTTGGCCGCGTTCCATATGAGCGAGCCTTTTTCCAAGGGGATAAACTGGATGAGCTCTTCCTGGGGTCTGTTGTTGGCATATTTAGCTGTCCAGATTCTTGCCCAAGGCTTTTCCGGATTAGTGATCCAATGCCACCAAATTTTTTCACTCATGATGGCGTTACTATGCTCCGGATCCCTCAGCCCAATCCCTCCTTTTTCTTTTGGCTGACATACTATTGGCCATTTGACCAAAGCCCATTTCCGATTGGTTGTTGTCCCTCCCCAGAGAAAGTTGCGTTGAAGCTGCCGAATTCTCTTTAGGGCCCATTTGGGTGCTGCAAGGATTGAGAATAGGTACAACGACATTGCCTGAAGGACAGATTTAATGAGCACAACCCTGCTGGCAAGGTTGAGAGATCTGTGAGTCCAGAGGTTGAGACGAGATTCCATTTTCTCTATGAGAGTGCGCCAAGCAGAGTGCTTTAGAGCTGAGGCCGTGAGAGGGGCGCCTAGATATTTTGAGGGAAGGGAGGCGGTAGGGAATCCGAGGATGCGAGTGATGGCAGATTTGACAGGGGGAGGCGTATGAAAAAAGAAGATTTGCGATTTGGCACAATTTACATCCGTGCCTGAGGCTTCAGCAAAGTCATTGAGCAAGGATTTGAGGCGAGTGGCTTCCTGGGCTGAGGGGTAGCCAAAAAGCATGGTATCATCAACAAATTGCTGATGGGAAGTAGCAGGGGAGTTATGAACAGAAAGACCCTTGAGCTGGTGAGATTGAAGAGCTTGTTTGATGTGACGTCCAAGCCCTTCTGCCATGAGAACGAATAGGAAAGGAGACAGGGGGTCCCCTTGCCTAATTCCTCTTGATGGTTTGAAGGGCTGTGAAGGGATGCCATTGACCAGGATGGAGAACTGAGTGGAATTTATCAGACTCATGACCCAGCGGATCCACATGGAACTGAAACCAAAAGCTTTTAACATTTGCTGCATGAAGATCCAGCTGAGTTTATCGAAAGCTTTAGAAAGACCTAGTTTAAGTAGCATACCTGCCTGCTTTGACTGTTTGAGGGAGTGGATGATCTCATGCGTGAGGAGAATTCCGTCCAAGATCTATCTGCCCTCCACATAGCCTGGTTGTTCTTGAGATATGAGCAATGGTAGCAGAGGCTTCAGCCTATTAGCCACAACTTTAGAAACAATCTTGTATATAACATTACAAAGTGCAATCGGCCTATATTTGTCAGGCGTGATGGCTTCCTTCTCTTTAGGGATTAGGGCTATAAACGTTGTGTTGAGAGAAGGCAGCATCCAGTGGAGGGCTCTCGATTCTTCCACCATTTGCCATACTTCTTGCTTGATCAGCTCCCAAAAGGTATGAAAGAATGTGGGGGTGAATCCGTCTGGCCCCGGTGCCTTTCCTTCTTTGAGCTGGAACATCGCTTCATCCACCTCCTGAGGCGTTATTGGGCAGAGGAGAAGATCATTGTGTTCTTCCTTGATGATTCTAGGTATATTGTTGGTAATTTTCTCTATTGCTATCCTTCTGTCTCCTTCGGGCTCTTGAAGGATCTGACTGAAGTGATTGCGTAATTCTTGCTCTATTTCCTCATGCTTTTCTATTTTCTCGCCTCCTTGCTTTTGGATAAACGGGATGTTATTGTGCATTCTTCTTTGAATGGTGGTTCTGTGGAAGGATTTGGTGTTGCGCTCTCCTTCCTTCAACCATCTTATTCGGGACTTTTGCTTCCAGTATACTTCCTCCTGCTTCTGCCTGTCCTGAAGCTGACTGTGGATGCGTCGTTCCTGCTCCAGGGTCCCTTCAGTGCGTCCCTCTGTGATTATCGTCTAATGGAGGTCAGTTAATTCCCGATTGAGATCTTGCTGAGCTTTGAAGATATCTCCAAAAGTTTCTCTGTTCCATCGCTTTAAGTGGCCTTTAAGGTGCCGGAGCTTCTGTTGGAATTGGTACATCTTGGACCCTTCTGGAGGGATGAAGGAAGTCCATATGGATTTTACGAAATCTTTGAACTCAGGGTGTGTGAGCCAGAATCCTTTGAAGCGGAAGGGTCTTCGCGTTTGATCACCCGGTCGTTGCCATTGAAGAGCAATCAGCCAGTGGTCCGAGCCAGTGTGCTGAAGTATTGCTGCTGTAAAGTCTCCTCCCAGGTGAATCGCGTTATCTGAGATAAGGATGCGATCTAGTTTGGAAGCGATTTGGTGTTTTCTAGCTTTGCGGTTGCTCCAAGTGAACGTACCATTGCAAAAAGGCACATCTATGAGGGAAGCATTTTGGATGAAATTCTTGAAGTGGGTGGTCTCTTGTTCCAGCCTGTTTCTCCCCCCTTTCTTTTCTTCTAGCCTGGTGATCATGTTAAAGTCTCCCCCAATTATCTAGAGTGGGTGCCTTTTGTTGTTGTTCAGTGCCTCTATGGTGTCTAGAAGTGTTGTTTTGCTCCCTGTGTCTTGTGGAAAGTACACGTTGGAGAGATTGCCATGTACATCCGTGCCCAAAATGTGGAAGGCTGCCTGTATCAGATGGTGGGAGGCGTGGAAATCTGAGAGGTCTATTGCTTGAGTATTCCATGCAATAGCTAGCCCCACTGATGCTCCTGATGCATCTACTGCAACTGAGCGGCACCCTGGCCAAGCCTTTGTGAGGATGCTGCCTAAAGTAGTACTGTTACATTTAGTTTCCTGGAGGAAGCATATTTGTGGCTTCTCCATTTTAATCATGTTTATCAGCATTCTTAGTTTCCCTGGGCTATTGAGCCCTCTTAAATTCCATGAGACCATCTTCATAGTTCACTATTTGCAGTGGGTTTGTAGTACTTTGTCAGTTTCTCATACCTGCCAGAGTCGAGCAGGAGCTTCCCAATCTTTATGGTTCTCTGCAAATCTGTTTTCCTTCCTCTCTTTTTGGTTTCTTTTGGGGGTTGGCTTCCATCCCACTAGCTTCCCGGTTGAATCCCTAACTGTTGCTGCTGATAAGCTCTTGAAATAACTACCTCCAGCTTATTGAGTTGGGACTCAGATATGCTGTCATATGCCTTTGTTTTGCAAGCTAGTTCCAATTCTAGAATATCCAGGCCATGCAGGTCTATGCTCTCAGGTTCTTCTTCCATTGGTTTCACCTGACTGCTCTCTTCCTCATGCAGCATTGAGCTAGAGGGAGGGTCCAGCTTTCCACCCAGATCCATTTCCTTGTCTGTTTCTGCCATTCCCTTCCTGTCTCCGGAGGGGAAGTCAAGGGTTATCTCCGGGGGGTGGCGCTTGGGGGAGGAGGTTGGGGGAGGAGGGGGGGCGGAGGAAGATGGATGGGAGGGGTGGGGATCCGAGATTGGGGGAAGATCTTCAGAGGACTGTGCTAGGACTTCAAAACTGTTCTTGGAAGCTTGGCCTCTAGTGCCATTTTGCTGGGGTTTTTGCCCATTGGAGGTCTTCTTATGCGCGCGCTTTCGGCTAGGGGCTTTAGTAAAGCCGTCTTGGGTGGTTGAGACCGGGGGGTCCTGAGATGCGGCTGTGGTATTCAGGGGGCAATCCCGGAATAGATGCCCAAGAGCATGGCATCTCCTACAGCGGAAGGGCACATGCTCATAATCCAAGGGTTGATTCCATTCTTCATCCCAGTGGGAGAGCGTTACCGATTATGGTAATGCTTCATTCAGCCTCATAAATATACATATGCGAGCGTATGAGATGAACCTGTGCATTTTGGTTTCTTCTGCTGTCCTGATGTATTCCCCTATTCCATTTCCAATTTTCCTGAGAGTGTCCTCGTCCCAATATTCGTCTGGAAGCCCATACATTCAGATCCAGACTGGTGCCCAGGTGAGGTCTTCCTTGTCAGGGTTGAATCTTGGTATCCAGTCTCTCATGTACAGGCCTCCTGCGTTGAAGAAATGGGGCCCTATTCCCAATACCCTGAGTTTGTCCTCAATGCAGTAAAAGATTACTGTGAAGAAGCCCTTGGGCCCTAGTTGCAGAGTGACGTCCCCTTTCGGCTTCCATTTGGCAGCAATCCACCCATATAGGGCTCTTTCCGTTGGCCAAAACCCTATGAACTTCCCTATGATGGCATGATCTCTCATGAACTCGATTCGAGCATCAATCAGGTGTCCCGATAGTTCTATTCTTGGCCTTTCTGTGGCTACTGGTTTATAGGTAGTCGAGGTTACCTTTGGCGTCTCCTCCGGGCTTTCCCCCTTGTCCTTAGTGATGCTAGCGTGGCTACGTCGCTCTCCAACTTTCTTGTTCTCTTGCTGCGGCTTATTTCCTTTGTTCAGAATCTCCCTGTTTATTGAACCAAACAGGAAGGCGTGTTCCGGATCGTGCTGCATTGGGGAGGGCCCTCACGCCCCCCCCTGCGGCTGTTCCATGGAGCCGGACTAGGGTTGTACTACTGCGCTTCTCGCCCAGGGATACGATCTGGTATGATGGCCGGTTCTGCGCTGCACAATCTGCGCCGTCACAGCTTGCAGCAAAACCCTAATCGCTGCAGTCATCGCCTCCTTGGTTCCTCTGGGAATTTAAAATGCATAGGCTACCTGCTAGTTTAATTCCCCCATTTAAATAGGCTACATTCCAGGTGAATACCATGGGTCAATACCATGTGCCATTTTGGTGAATACCATGGGTCAATACCATGTGCCATTTTGGTGAATACTGTGGGTCAATACCATGTGCCATTTTTATTTTTATTAATTCTAATATTAGGGTTAATAATGGTTTTTTGCATGGTATTAATAACAATCTAGTCCATGGTATTTGTCCCATAGTATTTTGGCCATAGGTTTCACCTAAATATAACCCATTTTTTGAGTGTTCGTAAATATAACGTGACTAAATATAAAAAAATGTTTTATTTGTTTACCATACCTCTCGTTTATTTATATTTTTATTAATTTACCATACCTCTTTTACAAATATGGTATTTGGCCCATAGGATTCACTTAAATAAAATCTGTTTCTTGAGCCTTCATAAATAGAACGAGGGTTATGGACTAAATATAAAAAGAGGTTTTATTTATTTACCATACATCTAGTTTATTTATATTTTTATTTATTTACCATACCTTTTGAGTAAGTATAAAAAGACGTTTTATTTATTTACCATACCTCCACTTTACTTATATTTTTATTTGTTTACACCCTTACATGTATATAAGGTGACTTATGGAGTAAATATAAAAAATGTTTTATTTATTTACCATACCTCTCATTTATTTATATTTTTATTACTTTACCATACCTCTTTTATAAATATGGTATTTGGCCCATAGGATTCACTTAAATAAAACCTATTCTTGAAAATGTGCGAATGGAAGGTTGTAAGTCCTAATTTCAAGGGCTAAATTTACCTTTTTTACCCTCTCCCTTAAAATAAGGTGGGCTATTTGAGGTGATTTGTAAAAATGTACTATGATACAAAATATTCGCCCACTAAAAATTTAAAACCCCTTAATTTCGCCAAAGGGCGAACATTCGACCCTAAAATTATCCTTGGATCTGATTGAGAAAATTAGTTTTGTTGTGCTAAAATTCCTTTTCAGAAAATATTAAATATGCTTGAGGATTTATGAAATTATTTGCAAGTTTAAACATGGGTTTTTCAGTGTTTTTATGTGCAAATTAACATAAACAAATGACTGAACAACAACATATAATAGACATAAACATCACCATAAAAAATATCACAACAACACATGATGAAGGAGTTCACCCCTTGGTGAGCTCCAGTATTGTAGCAATAATGCTACAACTCCTGGGGTTTCCTGTCTCTTAATTTTATCAACCCGGTAGTTCGTACAAACTTGGAAGCGACGGTGCTGTATGCACAAGTACTAGCTCTTGTCGGTGCTGTCACTTGGTCAGCTGGCACAAGTCCGCTAGGGCTCAAGCCAAATTCTATAGGCTCACAGAAGAAGCTTTATCAATGATGGACGAAAGCTAGCTCAAAGAAGACTAATCTACTTGGCAAAAATGAACTGAAAGCAAATCAAAACATGAAACCCTAGGAAGCCCTAATTTAACTAGTCTAACCTCTATGATGCAAAGAATGTGAAGGAAACTTCTACCAAGGATGCCATTACTTCTAATTAGTGAAAGTGCATGAATCTAATCTACTTGCAGCATAAAAGACATGTTTTTATAATTTTCCTTTAAGTAGATGGAGTGATTGTGATTTTGTGCTTATTAGGGTTTGGTTGTGCAGATGTGATGCGGAAGGAAGGAAATCTTGGGAAAGGTTGGGGAGGCTAGGAGAGGTCCCCAGAGATCCTTAGCATCAATCCACAGAGGTTCCTCACGTTCAGAGGCTCAGCAACCGAGTGAGTGGCCTCCTACAGGATGTCTGCAGGGGATTCTACAGGAACCGCAGAGGTTTCTACAGGAAGTCTACAAATTGCTATAGGATGACCTACCGTGGGTGTTTGAAGTGATGGAGGAGTGATGGAATGGTAGGGGAAGATGTGTAAGGTAGGAATAAGGCTGGTAATGGCTCAGGGGTGGAGAAGTAGGATGGAGAACGAGTGTAGGACGTGGGTTGATGGATGAAAGGTTATGACAACGAAATGTCTAAAGGATGGAGTTACGTGAGGAGTGGAGGAGTCTAGTAGATAACAGAGCGTAACAAAGGTCAAGAATGTGGTTGTATGCGTGATCAAGATGAAGAAGAAGGTAATAGAATGATGAAAAGCAGTGTAAATGAAACAAATGCTTATGACTGTCACCAAGATGAAAACTCATTAACCTAATCTACTTGAACTCAATGAACAACAAGATAAAGCGTATCAAGGAATGTGCATGAAGCAGTGATGAAGGTGTATGGTGCAAGAGTGAAGTGCATGGAAGGTGTTATCACTCACGAAAAAGCTCTGAATTGTTCACATCAGTTCAATTGTTTGCCAAAGGTACATAAATCTTTTTTAGCAGTTTCGCAGCGCAACATGCTCTTTAGGTGATTTCGTAGCGCATAAGTCAGTTTTCAGTAGTTTCGCAGTGCAACATGTTGAGACAGTTGCGCACAACTCTGGGAGAAGTGGTAGAAAATCTTGATCTAATTCCTGAAAATCTGTTAACTGATAAAATACTCTTCCCCCAAAAATAGAACTCTGGAACCCTCACAAGTTATGCTAGTTCAGGATTTATACACAGGTTGACTTTTTCCTGGTTGAATTATCTGTTGGCTACTGGGCAGAGGTGTGCCATTAATGTTCAGGATTTACCTATGCTTGGACCTCAGGATAGAGCTGAAAACAGTTTTTCTTTGCTCCAATCGAAGTTGCAGTCAAGGCAATGCTCTCTTGTATTCGCTATATTATGGTCTTTCTGGAAGTTATCTAGCCTCACTGCTATTTTGGCTTTTACAAAATTGTCTGTCATGTTTGTGGCCCCCCTTCTAATACAGAGCTTCATTAATGTAGTCACAAACAAAGAGACTCTGTGGTATAAAGGAATGGCGAGGAGAAATTGAGCGTTCAGAGAAGCTAGTCAACAAGTATGAATGTGGGCAGATTCCGCGCATTGAGGGGCTAGATGAAATTGCATTCAGAGCCATTGAGAACATCAAGGAGAGAGAAAGTAGATCCATTGGGACATCTTATTTACATCTTATTGTTCATATAGTTGCTTTTGAGCACGGAGTTGCTTTCCAACTCCGTGCTCAAAAGAGAAATATGCAATAAGAAACAATATATAATTCATGTTATTTAACCTGTTCTTACTAAATACTTCCTTATAATATATGCAACATTTAATTATAATGAAGAATTATGTGAGCGTTTTGTAAATAAGATTCACAATCTTTCCTTATGCTGATCCGAGCATCTGCTTGCAAAAGTGCAGGAATAAACGTTTTCCTACAACAGTGCAGGAATAAATGTTTTCTCGCAACAGTGCAGGGATAAATGTTTTTTCTGCAAAAGTGCAGGAATACATGTTTTTCAGCAAAAGTGTAGGAATTTGTCTCATAGAATATTCAAAGGAAATTATGAGTATATGTTCAGTTAAGTTAACCAGAATTCTTGCTGAGAAATTATTTCACCATTGCATTCTGAAATAAACTTTGTTACACAACAATGATATCAAGGTAGATCTTTGTAAGAATAAATAAGAGACGCAGTTAAAACATTCACCGTTTACTTTAGTTCAGCCTTTATGAAAATACATCCAAAAGAATTGATATTAAACTTAAATAACCACAACAATAAAATAAATCTTTTGGAATGAAATTGAAAATGAAATCATTGAAATAAGAGCTATGAAATGAAATTGCAAAATTATCTAAGATCACATTCACACCAAGAAAACTAAAATGCAACAAATGAAAGTTAAGAGGTTTGGGTCAACGGACTGGTTGGTGGACCCAACCATCCAGCTTTTTGTCCTTGCAGCAATTTAAATCACAATCTTAGAACATTATAGAGAAACAAAATTACTCAGAAGTGATTTCCAAATAAACTCATTTTAGAGTAGAAACCAAAATTTAGAATTTAATGCCAAGGAAATTCATTTCAGAAGTCTTGTTACAGATTCATTAAATAATGCATCGCTATCTCTAAATGCCCCCTCCAGGGATCATCCCACTGGTGCGCAACTTCTCCTTCCCTACACAGAAAGATTTAATTCCTTGTTCTACAAATGAAATACAATTTACAAACTCCAAACTGCCATCCTCTCCCACCTACGTAGCTCCTCTCTTTTATATTGGTTTTTACATGATAGTTTCTTTAGAAAATAACATGGGGATTGAATCCCAATTGATATTCATCAATATAATATCAGTACAACCATTTAGCCATTGAAGGAATGAATATCTGGCATGAATTTCCCAAGTTTGTCCGTTTTCTACACTTTTGGAAAAATCGGTTTTATAACAAAATGCCTCTAAAGAATTTTGTGTATCTCCTTAACCATTACGAATTTTGGAAAACTATTTGGAGGAAATATATATTGTTATATTTTCAATAATAACCTCTCTCATAATTTTCTGGTTCAGATCCATTGCCTCAGAAATCGTGCCTGAAAATGACATTGAAATATGAGATGTTAAAATTATGGAAAAACAGTTTATTTTTAGAAAACTGCCTCAAAGACCGTTATGTAACTTTTAGACCATTACTAATGTTAGAAATCGTTTTGAGGCTTTTTCAATTTGCTATACTAGGACCAATACCCATGTTCTAGAATTTCTCCATTCACCTTCACGTGGATGGAAAACAAGGCAGAATTTGGCAGTTTGGAAACTGTTGCGATTTTGGGGCCGAGGCATTAATTATTTCCTTAACATAATTTCGTATGACCTGGGTGTATCTTAGCCTATGTGGAAGTGTTCAAACGCCATTTTGAACAAAAGCCTCTTTCATATTTCCCTATAGATGTGTCAATATATGAAAGACCCAAATTAGTGCATGCATGTTGGTGCAGGCACAACTGGTATAGAAACTACTACTACAAGAATGTTAACACCTGCCACAAAAGACCCTGACATTAATGATATTTTCACATTAAATTAACAAAACAATAAGAGTTCATAGATAAACAACTATCAACTCTAAATGCTTCTGAATGATAACTTAATAATGTGTAAAACGAATAATAATGATTATAGACACTTAGTACAGACATAAATTTATTTAGGTAAATCATGAAAATTTGGACAAAATGGAGGCTCAACACTCCCCCATGTTACCATAGGACCATAAAAGCATGGAAGAAGGTAGGGGAAATGTTTTAAAGATCAAATTATGATTTCCAACAAAAGTGTCAGCAAAAAAATCTTAGCAAGGAAATATGAAGATATCATGGTATGTCATCATTTAAAGTATTCATCAAGTCTGGAACATCACTATTACAGTTCCAACTAAAACCATGTTACATCCCTTATGAAAGTATCGAGTGCAGGAATGATAAAATTACAACAAGATCAAGTATAGGAAAGCAATGCTTTTTACCATAAATTATGGAAAACGAATACTGCACCTTTATGATAGACATCACATACCTATTGTCTTGTTTCAATTGAATTCCCTACTTGTCATAGATTTCAGAGCTCTTATTTTTGTCTAGAGTCTTATTAACAACCATGATAAAAATCAAATCTTTGTTGAAAAGGCGGAATTTCAAGAAAATTACCATAAGATTCCTTCACCTAATACAACAATCCTGTACCTACACCACATAATGCTTATTTAGAGGCAACCACAAATAACAGGCATTGTTTTCCATCAACACCTTGTGAGTAATCATCGCTGAGTAATTCATCACTCTAAATACCATAAAAAAATTGAGTTATGATACCAGAAAAGGGATATAAATTTCTCCTTAATCTAGTACAAAGAATTAGCTTCACTAAGGGTACCACGTCATTAAAGATTCCTATTTTTTGAAAGATAGAACTCAAAGCATCATGCTCAAAGAATCTTAAAACCATTATCCAAAAAATAAAATGATGAGTTTTAGGGAAAGATAGAGATATCCAAGTAAATCATAGTATGCAATTAACTTTAATACCACAGACATGGCCCTGTTGCCCATAGGTACTTATAACCTCAGTAGGGATGTCTTTTAACCAAGTGAAATGCCTATGTACCACTTACTAGATAGATTCAAAATTATCTTCTTTAATTTTAAACATTAGATGAAGGCCACTATCTTGGTTTGGTAACTAGATGATGGTAGTGCCACTCACAAGAAATAACACGGACGAATAGGTCGGCTCGTGATGAGACCTCCTGTCTTCCAGATTTTCAGCTGAAAGCCATTACTCTAGCTTGGTGACCAATAAGAATAATGTCATACATGTTAGGTCTCATGATCAAGGTAGGTCAGCTCATCATGAGACCTCCTATCCTCCCCTAAATATTTTATAAATTCTGATTGTGATTAACCTTAAAGGTTACTTCATAAGTGGGGAGACAGATCTACTCCTTAAGAGTACGAGATGGAGTGAAAAGTTTTTAATGACTAATCAGTACTGGCTAGTTCCTCTACCTTAAAGACCTATTAAAAATATCCCAGATAATGACTGAAAGATTCTTTAAGTTAATAATGCTAGCGTTCTCATGAATAACTTATTATGATCTTTACAAGAGTGGTCCACCATAGGGGGCTCTCCAATATTACATTCTCAGGGAAACTGAAAATATATATCTCATTTGACAACCTCTTTAGAGTGGTTAATCATGGTTACTTTTGAAAAATCATGAGGTATTAGAGTGAATCATACTCAACAAGATTTGTCACAGATGTGTGTGTTAAAAACTAATGTGGATTAAAAGTAGTTTTAGTGGTTATGCTTTGAAAGTCAAAACCCCAGTTGCATTGTTGTAACAACTTTATTCATGGAATTTATTTATTCTTCCACCTTACTCTACCCTAAGAAGTGGAAGACTCCCTTTTAAGTATAGGAGGACTTCCAATGCAACCAAGTGCACAACAAAATGTTGATTATACTCACACTTAGTTTTAAAGAATAGACTTCAAGACATGCCAAAGCATGAGAAACCAATTGCTTCATTTGATATGGTACTAAGAGTTTCCAAATGATGAGGAAATAAGGTGGCTTGATGATTACTCGAAACTAAGATTCGATGAAATCCACACATGTATGATTCTCCAACTGATGAAAGTCTTCCACAGTTTCATAGTCACTCTCTTGGAGGCACAAAGAATTTGGTGAAAGACAAAAGATACATCCCTCAAATTCAAGCTCAAATATTTGATTTTCAAATTGACAAGAATGGTTGAGAGAGATTTTAGGATTTTGAGCTTCAACAACATTTTGAGGACAAGTTCCAACAAAATATTTCTCCTCTGGTGGTCTTTGAATGATAACTTCCTCGGCTGAAAGTTCAGCAATAATGGGGAAGGTTTCCAAATTCATTCCTTTTTCAAACATGTAAGATTTAGTATTTTGTTCAACATGAGAATCAAATGGAAGAATAGGTGGTTCCAACTGTTGTGCAACCTCATGGTTTAGATTAGGGTTTATGATATCGTTTGGACTAGGGTTTTGGTTAATGCTTGGACTAAGACTTGGGTTTGGATTGGGATTAGGGTTTGGACTAGGGTTAGGTCTAGGGTATGGATTAGGGTTTGAATGAGAGCTAGGGTATGGGTAAGGATAAGGAGTAGCGTAAGGATTAGGATAAGGGGTAGGGTATGGATTGAGGCTAGGGTAAGGTTGCACATGCGGCTGAGACCATGGGGGAGGATAACATAATGATGCATTGGAAAGAAATTGTGGTTGTTTTTGGTGCTCATATGATTGAATTTGCATGGGAGATTGCCCTAGAGATAAAGATCCAAACGATTCTTAAGGCCATGGAGATATCTGGGTCAAGGATGAGGGCCATCGTGACCATGAAATAGGATATTCTATTGGAGGAGGATTAAAAGTTTTCAATGAAATTGCAGGATTATAAACATGTTGAGAAACCTACTCAGGAAAATAAGAATTATTCCAAGTATCAAATAATAAGGGGTTTTGAGTTATACCTGGTAGCCAATTTGAATCTTTACTCGATTTCCTGAGTACCTTTAGTAATCCTAGTAGTAATGGGCAATGTTCTGTTAGATGATCCTCTTCACAAATTTTGCAAATTTTCAGCTTACTAAGTGGACACTTTCCAAGTAGGTGTTTCTTTCTACAGTTGGCGCAAAAGATAAGCGGTGGGTTTTCATCCTGCTCCCACTCTTCCTGCAAATCATCCAATTTTGAAATTAAAGATTTAATGATATCATTTTTATGTTCAATCAAAATATTAAAATTTTCAATTGTTAATTCTTCATTGGATGAATTGTATGTCTCTGTAGCAACATAAAGATTCCTCATTAGATGATTCCTCCAAATACCATTTTCCTATTTTTAGCAAGCCAACTGGTACATTTGTTAGCACATGAATGGTGTATATGTAGGGTGGGGGGTTCTTTCAACACCTGAAAAACTCAAAAGATCAATTGCAGTAAAAAGAACAAACCAAGATTATAAACTAAGGAAAGCACACTTGCAGAAATTGAAAACCTCTATTGCAAAAAAAGTAACACACTTTGCAGTAAAAGAAATTGCTCATAAAAACTAAATTGTAGGAATCAAGAAACACACTTTGCAGAAAGAAAAAAATACTCATAAAAGCCAAATTGCAATAAAAGAAACAAATCAGGCATCACAATTTGCAGTAAAGGAAATAATTCATTTGCAGAAAGGAAAACCTTGCTTGTGAGCTCTCTCGGAATGTCATCCAGTATACTTCAGTAAACAAGGGGAATCTCATTAATCTATAAATTCAATTGCGAAGGAAAGGGAAAAGCATGACAAATCGTTGAGGCCTTATCCTACAACACCTCCCCGGCAGCGGTGGCAAAATGTCGGGCAATATAAATGCTAGATTTAAACCAACATTCAATTTGTCAATCCGGGTAAGTAAACTTAGAGGCGTAGCACAATATATGCCAAAATACGACCTCAGGGATCTGTTAAAAAAAACAAAACTCTTTCAAGAAATTCAAAAGGAGCATCATTTAGGAAAAATATACAAGACTCTTTAAAGAAAAGTAAACACACTCCGGGAATCTACTTCTGGATCCTCTTCTCGGTTGAGTTGACTCCTGCAGTAAGTCTTCCTCAATTGTCCAGGGGACAAGGGAATGTAGGCCCCATTCAAAAGAAAGTGATTCAAGAAATAAAGAATGTGAAACCTCTTAAAACATTATTGCTATGTTGCAAACATGAATTTAAACTAGAAATCACACAACAACTTCATTCCAACTAATCTAAGGAAATAATTGAATGGTTTAAGAAGAATCAAAATAATAAAGCACTTCTTCTCTTAAAGAAAATTTAGTACTTTAGCTGAAGAGAAATATGCAATAAGAACCAATATATAATTCATGTTGTTTAACCTGATCTTACTAAATACTTCCTTATAATATATGCAACATTTAATTATAATGAAGAATTATGTAAGCATTTTGTCAACAAGATTCACAATCTTTCCTTATGTTGATCCGAGCATCTGCTTGCAAAAGTGTAGGAATAAATGTTTTCCTGCAACAGTGCACGAATAAATTTTTTCCTGCAATAGTGCACGAATAAATGTTTTTCTGCAAAAGTGCAGGAATAATTTTTTTTCATCAAAAGTGTAGGAATCTGTCTCATAGAATATTCAAAGGAAATTATGAGTATATGTTCAGTTAAGTTAACGAGAATTCTTGCTCAATAATTATTTCACCACTGCATTTTGAAATAAACATTGTTACGCCACAATGAGATAAGGGTAGATCTTTGTAAGAATAAATAAGAGACGCAGTTAAAACATTCACCGTTTACTTCAGCGTTTATGAAAATACATCCAAAAGAATTGATATTAAACTTAAATAACCACAACAATAAAATGAAGCTTTTGGAATGAAATTGAAAATGAAATGAATGAAAGAAGAGCTATGAAATGAAATTGCAAAATTATCTAAGATCACACTCAAACCAAGAAAACTAAAATGCAACAAAAGAAAGTTAAGAGGTTTGGGGCAATGGACTGGCTGGTGGGCCCAACCATCTAGCTTGTTGCCCTTGCAGAAATTTAAATCAAAATCTTAGAACATTATAGAGAAACAAAATTACTCAGAAGTGATTGCAAAATAAACTCATTTCAGAGTAGAAACCAGAATTCAGAATTTAATGCCAAGGAATTTCATTTCAGAAGTCTTGTTACAGATTCATTAAATAATGCAGTGCTGACTCCAATGGTCCCCTCCAGGTATCATCCCACTAGTGCGTAGCTCCTCCTTCCCTACACAGGAGGATATAATTCCCTGTTCTACATATGAAATACAATTTACAAACTACAAACTGCCATCCTCTCCCACCTATGTAACTCCTCTCTTTTATATTGTTTTTACATGATAGTTTCTTTAGAAAATAACGTGGGGATTGAATCCCAATTGATATTCATCAATAATATATCAGCACAACCATTTAACCATTGAAGGAATGAAGATCTGGCACGAATTTCCCAAGTCTGGCCGTTTTCTACACTTCTGGAAAAATCGGTTTTTTAACAAAATGCCTCCAGAGAATTCTGTGTATCTCCTTAACCATTACAAATTTCAGAAAACTGTTTGTAGGAAATATAGCTTGTTATATTTTCAACAATAACCTCTCTTATAATTTTCTGGTTCAAATCCATTGCCTCGGAAATCGTTCCTGAAAATTACTTTGAAATCTGAGATGCTAAAATTCTGGAAAAACAGTTTATTTTTAGAAAACTGGCTCAAAGACCGTTATGTAACTTTTAAACTATTACAAATTTTAGAAATCATTTTGAGGCTTTTTCAATTTTCTATACTGGGACAAAAACCCATGTTCTAGAATTTCTTCATTCGCCTTCACATACATGGAAAACGAGGCATAATTTGGCAGTTTGGAAACTGCTACAAATTTGGGGCTGAGGCATTAATTATTGCCTAAACATAAATCTGTACGCCCTGGGTGTATCTTAGCTTATGTGGAAGTGTTAAAACACCATTTTTAATAAAAACCTCTTTCATATTTCGCTATAGATGTGTCAATGTATGAAAGAGCCAAATTAGTGCAGGCATGTTGATGCAGACAAAGCTGGTGTAGGAATGTTGGTGCAGGCACAACTGGTATAGGAACTGATACTATAGGAATGTTAACACCTGCCACAAAAGAGCCTAACATTAATGATATTTTCACATTAAATTAACAAAACAATAAGAGTTCATAGATCAACAACTTTCAGCTCTAAATGCCTCTAAATGATAACTTAATAATGTGTAAAATGGATAATAATGATTATAGCACTTAATACAGACATAAAATTATTTAGGTAAATCATGAATATTTGGACAAAATGGAGGCTCAACAACTCCTTGATAGGCCAAGTTGGCTTCGACAATGGATTTTTGATGCTTCTTGGTGTCCAACATTATCACCCTTTATCTAATGAATGCACGTGATACGTGATCATCAGGAAAGTGTTTGCTTCATGCGTGTACACTTCTCCTTTGGAACTCATCGAATGATATATTGTACATAGATCTGATCAGGGAAAATTTTAAGAACCCCCCCTAAATTTATAAATATAATAAATGGGCGAATCTCCATGGTATATAGGAAAAATGGAAGGCGATTTTATCAATAATATAATATGTATATATAATTTTTTGGCGAATCTCTCACTAGGCATGGCGAATATTTTACTCAATTATAAAATTTTGTAAGATCTTGGCGAGTCTTTCACTAAATAATAAAACTTTGTAAAGTCCTAGTGAATCTTAGCATAGGCTACATGCTTTTTTTTTTATCGTTAAAAACTATGCTACTTCTATTATTTACAGTAACAGTAGAAAACAATTACAACCAAGATAACATGTCGTCAGAGGCCACGGGTGGCGCTCTGGAAGGATGGTATTCTCATCGTGACTGAAAACCCACGCAAGGGTGACACCATTAAGACCAGCAACCCAAGCAAGGGCCCCCTCATCGTAACTGAATACCCACGCAGGGGCGACACCATTAAAACCAATCACCCATACATGGGCTCTGTGACTGAGACTGGAAGCCCACGCAGGGGCTGTAGAGCTTTGAAGACCAGAAAAAACAAAATTAACTAACCCACGCAGGGGCAGGAGAGAGAGAAAGAAATTTTCCAGCAAAATCCCTCGCAGGGGCATGGTCATGCACAAAACTGCATAATTGTCAGGCCAAACATAAACATTCACGGCATACATTGAGTATTTGCGATAAGAGAAACAGTTTACAAAAAAACCTGAACATTGTCTGAGGGCAGGGGCTTGGTTGAGCCGGCGTTTATTCGTCCGAGTCCTCCGGATAAATCCAGTACTCGCCTTCTGGGGGAGGTCCCCAATCATACTTGGCCTTGCCTGAAGCGGGCGCTGGTTGAGATGAAGGTGGAGCGACCCCTGGCTCAGGTTGTGCCTCTGCCTTTTCCTCAGCTGCTCTGGAGCTTTCAGCAATATGAATTTGGGTGCTGGGTTGCTCCTCAATCTCCTCTTTCGCTTCCTCCAGGAATAGGACTGAGACGTGAGCTTGAATTTTGAAATTTCCCTGGGCACCGCTGAAGGAGAATACCGCTGTACCAAACGCGGGTAGCGGAGCAGCTTTTGAATCCGGCGTCCTGGAATCCATGTATTGCTGCGACTGGATGGGATTTGCTTCAGCCACCCGGTGGCACAGACAGCGGTAGCAGCTTGATGATGGATTGGCAACTAGGGGGTGTGAAGTTCCGCCTCGTCCCGTGCCTCGACGACTAATGAGCCTTTGTCTTGGCGGCATGGCTTCCTTGAAGTTCGATGAGGGTGTGAAACCAACTTCGCCCCCTGTGATGCTTTATCTCCACCTCCAGATGCCAGAGGGAATTCTCGCGTTTGTGCCCTGAAACCTGAAGCCCAGAAGCCCAAATCCACAATTCGAACCTTGTTCGATGCAAAACATTCCAAATGCTTGCCATACTTAAACTGTTCTGGCTTGCCTCGAAACTGGTAAGCCATAACTCCTCTCTGCAACGGTTAATGGCGCCTAACCTCGGCAATGAATTGCCGTCCTCTCCCTCCTTAGCTCTCACGCTTGCCATCCAGGGCGGCGGAGGGTAGTTAATGGCTTGATCAGACATGAGGCCGCCCATGCTGAGCAGGTGGTGCGCCGTCCTTATGCTGCGTGGCACCCGCATCCGGGTGGGCTTTGTCATTTTGGATCAGCTTGTCCAATTCCTGGGCTTGAGCATTGTCTGTGATGATGGTTGGGGCTCCTGTAAGGAGAATATGATCATTATCTGCCCCTATGTTGGCGAGAAGGTCAGCGACCTTGTTGCCTTCTCTTTTTGTATGGGAAAAAGAGATTTCCCTGTTGCTGCGAAGTGCATGTTCAAATACTTCTAGACGGGCTGCCAGTCTCCAACTGTTTGAGATTTTTTTTTCTTGAGAACCATTCTGCAATCTCTTAGCCATGTTTATCAGAATTTGAGAGTCTCCTTCCACGATCAAGGGCTGTAGATTGAGGTTTTCGGCTAGGAGGAGTCCTTGCCACAATCCTTCAATTTCCGCTGAGTTATTGGTATCCCAGCCCAAGGATCCCAAAAATATCTTCAAGGGTGTACCTTCATGATTCCTGAGGATGCCTCCAAAGCCTGCTTTTCCCGGGTTACCTTTGGAGGCTCCATCAAAGTTAAGCTTGAACGAACATCTAGGTGGGGCACTCCAGGTGTCTTTGATCGAGCCTCTGCTTGTGGAGATGTTGTTCCTGAGTTGGGATTGAGGAATGTTCAGTTGCCAGTTACTTAGTATACCTTTTTCATTATCAAGAGAGGGAAGATCTTCCATTGTCCAGGGGTGGAGGATCAGCGTCTCATTCAAGTTCCCACATAGATTGGTCCAAACCTCTTCGATCCTTGAGCTTTGATTTTTGAATATTCGCTTATTCCTCTCTTTCCAAATGCTCCAGGATATGAGACCAGGGAGAAGGCTCCACAAGCAGTTAAGGAGTTCACTCTTATAGGGGTTCTGCGGCCAGTGCCTTAGGGAGTCAGTGATGTCGCTTTTTGTTCTACATCTTTTTTGACACCTGAAGCCGGCTTTTTCCCAAAGCTGGTTAGCTAGAGGGCACGAATCCAAAAGATGTTGAAGCGTTTCCTCATTTTGGCAACAATTGGGGCAGAGCGAAGGTCCATGGAAATTCCTTCTTCTTAATTTATCCCAAGTAAGGATTCTTTTGTGACTGACTAGCCATAGGAAGTAGGAGATTTTGGGCCAGGAGCCAAAACCCCATATTTTGCTCCATATAGGGTCAGAGTGGATATTATTATTACAGATGATCTTGTGGGCTTTTGAAGTGGTGAAGTCGCCTTTTGGTCGGTATCCCCATCTCAAGATTTCGGCACCTTCATCATATCGGATTCTTCTTTTATCTAGCTCCTTCTCCAGAACCCCTGTGTTCTGCAAGTCTGTGGTGATGGCCCAGTGATTTCCTTGTTTCCAATTCCTGAATCCGTGTTCAATCTCTTGTCCCCAATATTAATGGATCTTTTCTTGCTTCTGCTCCTGTCTGACATGATCCAAAGGTAGCTGGAGGATGTGGATGAGATTTGGCATCTGATTCCATGCATCTGTCCAAAATCTTGCTGTTTGGCCATTCCTAACCTCCCAAAAGTTGTGTTGCTGAATTAAATGGTAGTGCTGTTTGGCCGCGTTCCATATGAGAGAGCCTTTTTCCAAGGGGATAAACTGGATGAGCTCTTCCTGGGGTCTGTTGTTGGCATATTTAGCTATCCAGATTCTTGCCCAAGGCTTTTCCGGATTAATGATCCAATGCCACCAAATTTTTGCACTCATGATGGCGTTACTATGCTCCGGATCCCTCAGCCCAATCCCTCCTTTTTCTTTTGGCTGACATACTATTGGCCATTTGACCAAAGCCCATTTCCGATTGGTTGTTGTCCCTCCCCAGAGAAAGTTGTGTTGAAGCTGTCGAATTCTCTTTAGGGCCCATTTGGGTGCTGCAAGGATTGAGAATAGGTACAACGACATTGCCTGAAGGATAGATTTAATGAGCACAACCCTGCTGGCAAGGTTGAGAGATCTGTGAGTCCAGAGGTTGAGACGAGATTCCATTTTCTCTATGAGAGTGCGCCAAGCAGAGTGCTTTAGAGCTGAGGCCGTGAAAGGGGCGCCTAGATAATTTGAGGGAAGGGAGGCGGTAGGGAATCCGAGGATGCGAGTGATGGTAGATTTGACAGGGGGAGGCATATGAAAAAAGACAATTTGCGATTTGGCACAATTTACATCCGTGCCTGAGGCTTCAGCAAAGTCATTGAGCATGGATTTGAGGCGAGTGGCTTCCTAGGCTGAGGGGTAGCCAAAAAGCATGGTATCATCAACAAATTGCTGATGGGAAGTAGCAGGGGAGTTATGAACAGAAAGACCCTTGAGCTGGTGAGATTGAAGAGCTTGTTTGATGTGACGTCCAAGCCCTTCTGCCATGAGAACGAATAGGAAAGGAGACAGGGGGTCCCCTTGCCTAATTCCTCTTGATGGTTTGAAGGGTTGTGAAGGGATGCCATTGACCAGGATGGAGAACTGAGTGGAATTTATCAGACTCATGACCCAACGGATCCACATGGAACTGAAGCCAAAAGCTTTTAACATTTGCTGCATGAAGATCCAGCTGAGTTTATCGAAAGCTTTAGAAAGACCTAGTTTAAGTAGCATACCTGCCTGCTTTGACTATTTGAGGGAGTGGATGATCTCATGCGTGAGGAGAATGCCGTCCAAGATCTATCTGCCCTCCACATAGCCTGATTGTTCTTGAGATATTAGCAATGGTAGCAGAGGCTTCAGCCTATTAGCCACAACTTTAGAAACAATCTTGTATATAACATTACAAAGTGCAATCAGCCTATATTTGTCAGGCGTGATGGCTTCCTTCTCTTTAGGGTTTAGGGCTATAAACATTGTGTTGAGAGAAGGCAGCATCCAGTGGAGGGCTCTCGATTCTTCCACCATTTGCCATACTTCTTGCTTGATCAGCTCCCAAAAGGTATGAAAGAATGTGGGGGTGAATCCGTCTGGCCCCGGTGCCTTTCCTTCTTTGAGCTGGAACATCGCTTCATCCACCTCCTGAGGCGTTATTGGGCGGAGGAGAAGCTCATTGTGTTCTTCCTTGATGATTCTAGGTATATTGTTGGTAATTTTCTCTATTGCTATCCTTCTGTCTCCTTCGGGCTCTTGAAGGATCTGACTGAAGTGATTGCGTAATTCTTGCTCTATTTCCTCGTGCTTTTCTATTTTCTCGCCTCCTTGCTTCTGGATAAACGGGATGTTATTGTGCATTCTTCTTTGAATGGTGGTTCTGTGGAAGAATTTGGTGTTGCGCTCTCCTTCCTTCAACCATCTTATTCGGGACTTTTGCTTCCAGTATACTTCCTCCTGCTTCTGCCTGTCCTGAAGCTGACTGTGGATGCGTCGTTCCTGCTCCAGGGTCCCTTCAGTGTGTCCCTCTATGATTATCTTCTGATGGAGGTCAATTAATTCCCGATTGAGATCTTCCTGAGCTTTGAAGATATCTCCAAAAGTTTCTTTGTTCCATCGCTTTAAGTGGCCTTTAAGGTGCCGGAGCTTCTGTTGGAATTGGTACATCTTGGACCCTTCTGGAGGGATGAAGGAAGTCCATATGGATTTTACGAAATCTTTGAACTCAGGGTGTGTGAGCCAGAATCCTTCGAAGCGGAAGGGTCTTCGCGTTTGATCACCCAGTCGTTGCCATTGAAGAGCAATCGGCGAGTGGTCCGAGCCAGTGTGCTGAAGTATTGCTGCTGTAAAGTCTCCTCCCAGGTGAATCGCGTTATCTGAGATAAGGATGCGATCTAGTTTGGAAGCGATTTGGTGTTTTCTAGCTCTACGGTTGCTCCAAGTGAACATACCATTGCAAAAAGGCACATCTATGAGGGAAGCGTTTTGGATGAAATTCTTGAAGTGGGTGGTCTCTTGTTCCAGCCTGTTTCTCCCCCCTTTCTTTTCTTCTAGCTTGGTGATCATGTTAAAGTCTCCCCCGATTATCCAGAGTGGGTGCCTTCTGTTGTTGTTCAGTGCCTCTATGGTGTCTAGAAGTGCTATTTTGCTCCCTGTGTCCTGTGGGAAGTACACGTTGGAGAGATTGCCATGTACATTCGTGCCCAAAATGTGGAAGGCTGCCTGTATCAGATGGTGGGAGGCGTGGAAATCTGAGAGGTCTATTGCTTGAGTATTCCATGCAATAGCTAACCCCCCTGATGCTCCAGATGCATCTACTGCAACTGAGCGGCAACCTGGCCAAGCCTTTGTGAGGATGCTGCCTAAAGTAGTACTATTACATTTAGTTTCCTGGAGGAAGCATATTTGTGGCTTCTCCATTTTAATCATGTTTTTCAGCATTCTTAGTTTCCCTGGGCTATTGAGCCCTCTTAAATTCCATGAGACCAGCTTCATAGTTCACTATTTGCAGTGGGTTTGTAGTACTTTGTCAGTTTCGCATACCTGCCAGAGTCTAGCAGGAGCTTCCCAATCTCGATGGTTCTCTGCAAATCTGTTTTCCTTCCTCTCTTTTTGGTTTCTTTTGGGGGTTGGCTTCCATCCCACTGGCTTCCCGGTTGAATCCCTAACTGTTGCTGCTGATAAGCTCTTGAAATAACTACCTCCAGCTTATTGAGTTGGGATTCGGTTATGCTGTCATATGCCTTTGTTTTGCAAGCTAGTTCCAATTCTAGAATATCCAGGCCATGCAGGTCTATGCTCTCAGGTTCTTCTTCCATTGGTTTCACCTGACTGCTCTCTTCCTCATGCAACAATGAGCTAGAGGGGGGATACAACTTTCCACCCAGATCCATTTCCTTGTCCGTTTCTGCCATTCCTTTCCTGTCTCCGGAGGGGAAGTCAAGGGTTATCTCCGGGGGGTGGCTCTTGGGGGAGGAGGTTGGGGGAGGAGGGGGGGCGAAGGAAGATGGATGGGAGGGGTGGGGATCCGAGATCGGGGAAAGATCTTCAGAGGACTATGCTAGGAATTCAAAACTGTTCTTGGAAGCTTGGCCTCTAGTGCCATTTTGCTGGGGTTTTTGCCCATTGGAGGTCTTCTTATGCGCGCGCTTTCGGCTAGGGGCTTTAGTAAAGCCGTCTTGGGTGGTTGAGACCAGGGGGTCCTGAGATGCGGCTGTGGTATTCAGGGGACAATCCCGGAATAGATGCCCAAGAGCGTGGCACCTCCTACAGTGGAAGGGCACATGATCATAATCCAAGGGTTGATTCCATTCTTTATCCCAGTGGGAGAGCGTTACCGATTATGGTAATGCTTCATTCAGCCTCATAAATATACATATGCGAGCGTATGAGATGAACCTGCGCATTTTGGTTTCTTCTGCTGTCCTGATGTATTCCCCTATTCCATTTCCAATTTTCCTGAGAGTGTCCTCGTCCCAATATTCGTCTAGAAGCCCATACATTCAGATCCAGACTGGTGCCCAGGTGAGGTCTTCCTTGTCGGGGTTGAATCTTGGTATCCAGTTTCTCATGTACAGGCCTCCTGCGTTGAAGAAATGGGGCCCTGTTCCCAATACCCTGAGTTTGTCCTCAATGCAGTAAAAGATTACTGTGAAGAAGCCCTTCGGCCCTAGTTGCAGAGTGACGTCCCCTTTCGGCTTCCATTTGGCAGCAATCCACCCATATAGGGCTCTTTCCGTTGGCCAAAACCCTATGAACTTCCCTATGATGGCATGATCTCTCATGAACTCGATTCGAGCATCAATCAGGTGTCCCGGTAGTTCTATTCTTGGCCTTTCTGTGGCTACTGGTTTACAGGTAGTCGAGGTTACCTTTGGCGTTTCCTCCGGGCTTTTCCCCTTGTCCTGAGTGACGCTAGCGTGGCTATGTCGCTCTCCAACTTTCTTGTTCTCTTGCTGTGGCTTATTTCCTTTGTTCAGAATCTCCCTGTTTATTGAACCGAACAGGAAGGCGTGTTCCGGATCGTGCTGCATTGGGGAGGGCCCTGACGCCCCCCCCTGCGGCTGTTCCATGGAGCCGGACTAGGGCTGTACTACTGCGCTTTTCGCCCAGGGATACGATCTGGTATGATGGCAGGTTCTGCGCTGCACAGTCTGCGCCGTCACAGCTTGCAGCAAAACCCTAATCGCTGCAGTCATCGCCTCCTTGGTTCCTCTGGGAATTTAAAATGCATAGGCTACCTGCTGGTTTAATTCCCCCATTTAAATAGGCTACATTCCAGGTGAATACCATGGGTCAATACCATGTGCCATTTTGGTGAATACCATGGGTCAATACCATGTGCCATTTTGGTGAATACTGTGGGTCAATACCATGTGCCATTTTTATTTTTATTAATTCTAATATTAGGGTTAATAATGGTTTTTTGCATGGTATTAATAACAATCTAGTCCATGGTATTTGTCCCATAGTATTTTGGCCATAGGTTTCACCTAAATATAACCCATTTTTTGAGTGTTCGTAAATATAACGTGACTTATGGAGTAAATATAAAAAAATGTTTTATTTGTTTACCATACCTCTCGTTTATTTATATTTTTATTAATTTACCATACCTCTTTTACAAATATGGTATTTGGCCCATAGGATTCACTTAAATAAAATCTGTTTCTTGAGCCTTCATAAATAGAACGAGGGTTATGGACTAAATATAAAAAGAGGTTTTATTTATTTACCATACATCTAGTTTATTTATATTTTTATTTATTTACCATACCTTTTGAGTAAGTATAAAAAGACGTTTTATTTATTTACCATACCTCCACTTTACTTATATTTTTATTTGTTTACACCCTTACATGTATATAAGGTGACTTATGGAGTAAATATAAAAAATGATTTATTTATTTACCATACCTCTCATTTATTTATATTTTTATTACTTTACCATACCTCTTTTATAAATATGGTATTTGGCCCATAGGATTCACTTAAATAAAACCTATTCTTGAAAATGTGCGAATGGAAGGTTGTAAGTCCTAATTTCAAGGGCTAAATTTACCTTTTTTACCCTCTCCCTTAAAATAAGGTGGGCTATTTGAGGTGATTTGTAAAAATGTACTATGATACAAAATATTCGCCCACTAAAAATTTAAAACCCCTTAATTTCGCCAAAGGGCGAACATTCGACCCTAAAATTATCCTTGGATCTGATTGAGAAAATTAGTTTTGTTGTGCTAAAATTCCTTTTCAGAAAATATTAAATATGCTTGAGGATTTATGAAATTATTTGCAAGTTTAAACATGGGTTTTTCAGTGTTTTTATGTGCAAATTAACATAAACAAATGACTGAACAACAACATATAATAGACATAAACATCACCATAAAAAATAACACAACAACACATGATGAAGGAGTTCACCCCTTGGTGAGCTCCAGTATTGTAGCAATAATGCTACAACTCCTGGGGCTTCCTGTCTCTTAATTTTATCAACCCGGTAGTTCGTACAAACTTGGAAGCGACGGTGTTGTATGCACAAGTACTAGCTCTTGTCACTGCTGTCACTTGGTCAGCTGGCACAAGTCCGCTAGGGCTCAAGCCAACTTCTATAGGCTCACAGAAGAAGCTTTATCAATGATGGACGAAAGCTAGCTCAAAGAAGACTAATCTACTTGGCAAAAATGAACTGAAAGAAAATCAAAACATGAAACCCTAGGAAGCCCTAATTTAACTAGTCTAACCTCTATGATGCAAAGAATGTGAAGGAAACTTCTACCAAGGATGCCATTACTTCTAATTAGTGAAAGTGCATGAATCTAATCTACTTGCAGCATAAAAGACATGTTTTTGTAATTTTCCTTTAAGTGGATGGAGTGATTGTGATTTTGTGCTTATTAGGGTTTGGTTGTGCAGATGTGATGCGGAAGGAAGGAAAGCTTGGGAAAGGTTGGGGAGGCTAGGAGAGGTCCCCAGAGATCCTTAGCATCAATCCACAGAGGTTCCTCACGTTCAGAGGCTCAGCAACCGAGTGAGTGGCCTCCTACAGGATGTCTGCAGGGGATTCTACAGGAACCGCAGAGGTTTCTACAGGAAGTCTACAAATTGCTACAGGATGACCTACCATGGGTGTTTGAAGTGATGGAGGAGTGATGGAATGGTAGGGGAAGATGTGTAAGGTAGGAATAAGGCTGTTGATGGCTCAGGGGTGGAGAAGTAGGATGGAGAACGAGTGTAGGACGTGGGTTGATGGATGAAAGGTTATGACAACGAAATGTCTAAAGGATGGAGTTACGTGAGGAGTCTAGGAGATAACAGAGCGTAACAGAGGTCAAGAATGTGGTTGTATGCGTGATCAAGACGAAGAAGAAGGTAATAGAATGATGAAAAGCAGTGTAAATGAAACAAATGCTTATGACTGTCACCAAGATGAAAACTCATTAACCTAATCTACCTGAACTCAATGAACAGCAAGATAAAGCGTATCAAGGAATGTGCATGAAGCAGTGATGAAGGTGTATGGTGCAAGAGTGAAGTGCATGGAAGGTGTTATCACTCACGAAAAAGCTCTGAATTGTTCACATCAGTTCAATTGTTTGCCAAAGGTACATAAAAAAATTTTAGCAGTTTCGCAGCGCAACATGCTCTTTAGGTGATTTCGTAGCGCATAAGTCAGTTTTCAGTAGTTTCGCAGTGCAGCATGTTGAGACAGTTGCGCACAACTCTGGGAGAAGTGGTAGAAAATCCTGATCTAATTCCTGAAAATCTGTTAACTGATAAAATACTCTTCCCCCAAAAATAGAACTCTGGAACCCTCACAAGTTATGCTAGTTCAGGATTTATACACAGGTTGACTTTTTCCTGGTTGAATTATCTGTTGGCTACTGGGCAGAGGTGTGCCATTAATGTTCAGGATTTACCTATGCTTGGACCTCAGGATAGAGCTGAAAACAGTTCTGCTCTGCTCCAATCGAAGTTGCAGTCAAGGCAATGCTCTCTTGTATTCGCTATATTATGGTCTTTCTGGAAGTTATCTAGCCTCACTGCTATTTTGGCTTTTACAAAATTGTCTGTCATGTTTGTGGCCCCCCTTCTAATACAGAGCTTCATTAATGTAGTCACAAACAAAGAGACTCTGTGGTATAAAGGAATGGCGAGGAGAAATTGAGCGTTCAGAGAAGCTAGTCAACAAGTATGAATGTGGGCAGATTCCGCGCATTGAGGGGCTAGATGAAATTGCATTCAGAGCCATTGAGAACATCAAGGAGAGAGAAAGTAGATCCATTGGGACATCTTATTTACATCTTATTGTTCATATAGTTGCTTTTGAGCACGGAGTTGCTTTCCAGGATCTGGGAGCAAATCATCTGTCTCTATCTCCAATTTCTTCAACGAATGAGCTAGTAACGGTATGAGATCTAGAAATGTAAACGTAGGGCAAATGTGGATAATTTAGTGCTTCGCTCAGGTGTCAAGACACTATTAAGAGATATGTGTCAATACACGGGTTTATATGGGAGCACCGCTTTCATATCATGGCTGAGGTCTATACAAATGGGCCGGTGGAGATTTCTTTCCGCTGTGGGTGAAACCGATTATTGGCAGGTGGCAAATTCATGGAATAGCATTTATGTCTTGGGCGCAAGTGTTTGATGAAGTGCCAGAGAGAGATGTAGTTCATTATCTTCGTGGCCTAGCTCCACAAGAGTTCTTTTTTCATGCAAACGGGTGGCAGAGAAGGTTTGATAGATACTGCTGTTGTAATGAGGCACATAATGAAGGATTGGGATGCATTTTCATCTTTTGTCTTGGCAATATTCGGAAGTTCCCATCAGGGATCATTGAGAACTCAAAAAGCCATTAATAAGCTCTTTCTTGTGTTTAACATACGTTATACTGGAATACCGAGTATCAAATATCGATTTCCTGGGGAGGCATCTGGCAATTCTGATTGCATGAATTTGTTCACTTGAAATAAGATCCCTCATCAGTGATATGCATAGTGTGAATTGGTGATATAACCTGATGGCACATAGAATGCTTTTGCTGCTGGCACTTCCTTCACGTAATAATTTTGATTTGCCATCAAAGATAAGGGAGGAAATTGCTTGCTTCTCAATAGCCATCTGCCCCCAGTAAGGGTGCTTGCGGTTGCATCCCTTGTTCTTCTTCTGCAAGCATCTCCTAACAGGAAATCAGTTAGTGACAACATGTTGCATTCTGGATTGTCAAATGCAATTGCTAGTTCTTCCTTTAAGGGTGTTTTGAATCCAATCATTCAGGTAGAAGGTTTTGTCAATGGCATGCTGAATGGTTTATCTTATGATCATGTTTTTCCTGATGCAAACAACCCAAACAGCCAGGCAATGACTATGTCCCAAAGTATTCGAGATAAATCGGTGAATGGATGGTTGGAAGCTTTTTATGCTCCATGGCCGCGCTCAAGAAACTGGATTGACCTCTTAAAAGGAGAAGCATTTGTACCTGGTTTTGCCAAGTTATTTAAATGTCTTGTTAAAGAGTGTGGAGAAACAGTACTCCAATCCTTGCAGAGCCCTTTAGAAGAGTTACTGGAAAAGGAAGCAATGGGAAAACCAATCTAACAGACATAAAAGAGGCAGCTTACACAGAAAGATTAGCAAAGATAAAAAGAATTCTATATGGAGAAACACCCATACAATTGACTTTACAGTTTTCGTATAGTCACAACAGGGCAGATCTTCTGATACTGAAGACAACAACAAATCTTTATTTGAATTGTGTTTATAGATCTTGTCATGAAGTCTGGAACATTATACAGAAAAGGGCCCTGATATATTTTTCTTTAATGCTAAAAATCTGACATGGCAAAGGTGGGCAGCAGATCAAGGACGTGGCATTTTGATATGTTCCGAATAATCAAAGATGAAAGGCATGCTTCGTTGGATTCGAATATGGAGCAGCACATCAAAGACCGACAAACAGGGGCCTATGTTTCAGGGTAACAGAAAGATATGTCATTGAAGACAAACATGGAGCATTAAAGGTTCATCACAGCCACCGCCAGAAAGAGAGCAGATGTCAAAGAATGAAGTTCATTGTAATCAAAGCCATCAAAGCTACCGCTGTAGTAATCCACTTGGCAGAGAATGAATCTTGATTGTAATAAATGCTATGTCCAGCATGATGTAGAATTAGAATCTTATTTGTTTTAGGTTTCTAGAGATGTCAGTTAGTAGTAAGTGGCTTTTATTAGTTAGTTTAAAGGTGAATAGGTGTCATTAGAAAAAGACTTCGAGTTCCCCTCAGATGAATCGGAGTCAGGTAGAAGAACTTTATAAATAGCTGAAACAGAGATAAACAGGGGGTTGGATGTTTTGGAGAAGACTGTTTTTGGTGTATGTGTAAACAAATTTCAGTAATGCAAATGACTGTGTTTTCTTCTCAGGATTCACAATGGATCTTCTTGTTCAAATGTGTGATGGTATTCTTTCTTTAAGGTTCTTTTACAGTTTTGTTAATGCATAATCACTCAAAACTCATGAATCATGCTCTGACTTCCTGTATGCCTTGGCAAACTGTGGTTTCAAAGTTATGTTTGAACATTTAGATGTAAAGTGCCCTGATTTCTATAAGAAGATAGTGTTTTTGTTTGCTGAGATATGAGAGACTCCATAAGCCCAATGGGAATCAATTCAATATTGTCCAGCCAGCTTATTTTTCATGTGTCTTATAAGAGTTAGCCATCTTTTCTTGTCATTAGTCAATATTCATAATCTGTGAGAGAGCCCTCTCAGACTAAGGAGGCTAAGCCTTAGTCCAAAGCCTGGTTTGAAATAGTTACACAGAATCTTGCTGATTGGCAGCCTTCAGTGCTTGATTTTGTGATAACAGAAGGATTGATCATAAACGAGACTATGTTGCAGCATGTATAACGTGAAGAACTGCGTATTTTTGTGGCTGGTATAGGCTGCACTCCAATCTCCAAATAGAGATGGCAGTGGAGACTTTCTCAACCTTTTTGCTGGAGCTCCAATGTATTATCAACCTGCTAATCTAACTAAACAACCGAAATCAATTCAACCATAAACTAGTCCTATCTATGCTCATGAAAACGACTAAATTACCAAACTCTGAATTTGAATTTCATGTGGAAATAAACAAACTCAAAGTGCTGGAACGAAATGCAAACACATTACAACACTGAGGAGATCTATTGCTCTCAGGTTGGGCCCTA
Organism: Pinus tabuliformis; assembly: GCA_031772625.1. Lineage (NCBI taxonomy): Eukaryota > Viridiplantae > Streptophyta > Pinopsida > Pinales > Pinaceae > Pinus > Pinus tabuliformis. The sequence continues at coordinate 1,131,862,398 of CM062809.1, read as the reverse complement.
ACCTGAGAGCTATAGCTCCTTGAGAAAACTCAGAACTAGATCAAAATCTGCCTTCTTTATTCATAATCTGATATCATGCCAAATTGGCTTACAAAAAGGAACAAAGACCAAGCTGTGCTCAAAATTACAATAGTAATGCGAGAGTTTCAACAACCTATCAAAGGCTACGGCCTCCATACTTATGCAAAACGATCATCCAACAAGTGTCCTTGATTTTAGGAGCTCGGCTGTCCAACTGAAGTTTAACTTGCTGATCCTGTAGGACAGTCATAATTGTTGTTCCTGTAGAACAGTTATAACTATTGTTCCTGTAGAACAGCTGGCTGCTTCTAAGCTCGGTGGGGAGATGGATTGGAGCTCGGAGTTCTTGGTGGGAAACACGAGGAAGGTCCCAAGACTGTGGACATCCTCTCCTAAAAACCAGCAGTGCCACCTCCTTGTCTCCTTTTCACGTGGTCTTTTCTCCCTTTTAATGCAAAAACCTGAAATCATAATGCATTAGTCACGTAGATAAAGTGTCTACCCTTCTTCCTACAAACAACACGAATAAACTAAGAAATGCATGCATAAGCAGTAAAACGTGAATGGTTTGAGCAAAACAAGTAGGCCAAATGAGCCCAAATTATACAAAAAATTGGGGCTCATCATCACCCCCCAGCTAAACTATTTGCTCATCCTTGAGCAACCTTGCCCTGGCTCCTCGTCTTTGGCCGAGAACTAGAGCCTAGAGCATGCTTTTCCCCCCTTGATTTTGGTGGCTCTACCTTTTCTGCCGAGGGTGGTGCTTCTTCCTTTCCCATTTTTGGTGGCCCTGCCTTTTCTGCCCTTGGTGGTGACGAAGGGGATGCTTCCTTCCCCTTTCCTATTTCCTTGAGTCGGGCTTCGGAAGGCGACTGGCCTATCTTTCGTGTCCAGGAAGTTATTTTTGGGCTCCCCTTTTCGGGGGTGGCTGATGTTTTAGAGGGGGTCCTTGCACTGGGTGAAGTAGGGACATCCCTTGAAGTGGTTTGGCTGCTGGGTGGAGGCTGTGGCTTGCCCGTGGTGATCCTCTTGCTTCTCCTGGCTTCAGATGGTAGAGGGGTATCCCTCTCCCTTTTCTCTTTCGGTTTTGGAGGTGTGCTGAGGGCAGCCAGTGCCGCTGCTGCCTCCTTTTCGAGAATGCCAGCCTTCTCTTTCCTGCGTTTTGCTCTCTCAGAGCTCCTTGTAGAGGGCCCCTCCTTTTCAGATTTCGGGCTTCCTGTGGAAGACCCTGCTTTGCCCGCTTCCGGGCCTCCTGTAGAAGATTCTTTCTTTGTCTTCGGACTCTCTGTAGGAGGCTGTTTCTCAATGACTTTCGGGCTTCTTGTAGAATCCCCTTTTTCCAATCTCGGGCTTCTTGTAGAAGCCCTTGTCTCTGTCTTCGGGCTTCCTGTAGAAGCCTGTGGTTTCACTTTCGGGCTTCCTGTAGAAGCCTTTGTCTCCGTTTTTGGGCTTCCCGTAGAAGCCTGTTCTCCAACGATTTTCGGGCTTCCTGTAGAAGCCTTGGTCTTTGCTTTTGGGCTTCCTGTAGAAGCCTTTGTTTTCGTTTTTGGGCTTCCTGTAGAAGCCTGTTTCTCACTGATCTTCGGGCTTCCTGTAGAAGCCTTTGTCTTTGTCTTCGGGCTTCCTGTAGAAGCCTGTTCTTCAATGATTTTTGGGCTTCCTGTAGAAGCCTGAGTTTGTGTTTTCGGGCTTCCTGTAGAAGCCTGTTTTTGCTTTCTTGTAGACACAGGTGCCTCCACTTCCGCTTGCTTGCCTGCTTGAGTTTTGCTTTTAGCTTTTGTTGCAGGTGCTGTTGAGGTACTTGGGCCGACGTGGGCCACCTCTGCTTTGTCCATTCTGCTCTTCATCCTCTTTTCCCTTGCTGACAGAATAGGTGTGCCACCTTTTTCTTCGTCCTTCTTTTCCTCATCCAATGCTTCCTTGTCTTCACTGCTGGAGGAGCCACTATCTTCAATCAACATTTTAATGTCCCCATCTCGTGTTAGATTCCTAAATGACTCCCAGGAGAGGGGAACTCTATACGAGTGCAGTGAATCCTCCACAAGCAATTTTATTAACCCATGGTGGCCTATCTGATCAGGTATGCCCTCTCGTAGCTTTGTAGCACATTCCATTAGGGACTGCAGGAGATAATAAGAGATGCTCAGTTTTTTATCTACAGGAAGGTCAATTCGGTGCCTCAACTCAGTGAGTAACCGAAAGTGATATGCATACACGATGCTGAACCAGCCTTCACAAGTAATATATTTCATGATTTGCAAACTGACTTCATTCCAAGGTGGTGATAAACTCGTTCTTCTCACCCCATTTTTATCCTCCGAGAATTCTTCCTCAGGTGGAAAGAATTCTTTCTTTGCTTGCTGGCTCTGCTTCCGCTCTTCTTTATCCCACGGCAGACCCATGGGCAGTTCGGTGACCCGACTTATATGTTCTGGGGTGAGTTGGAGGCTTAGACCTCTGAAGCTTACTGTGGCCAGTGTCTGGGATTTAGGCTTCAATGCCTGCAAGAATTCCTCAGCTACTTCATCATCGTAGCCTTGCAGCTTATCACAAAAAGGCATCCATTGTGCTATGGTGAAGAGATCTATCACTGCTGGATTTCTCCTTAATTTGGTGGAATCTGTGGGTTCCCGCCTGATAAACCCACCCGACATGATGAACACGGGGGTTTTGACTAAAGGTGACAAATGCAAAGGAGATTCGGTATATTTTAGGCAGAGCATGCATACAATTCACGAAACACAGTCTAATTATACTGCTATCCTGTAGAAGCGATAATATAGGCACAACAATCCGATATTTTTATGACCAGACTGTGAATAATGATCTTGCCACCTTTGAAAGCCAATTGCGGAAGGAGTTTCAGGGTTACCTTTTTCTGCCACCTTTTCTTACGTGAGGAATTCACCTTCCTGTAGAACCGCGTTCCTGTAGAGACTGCTTCCTGTAGGACTGTGTTCCTGTAGAAACTGTTCCTGTAGGAGCAGTGTGCAAACTTCAGGGAGGACTGTAGTTGGCCAGCGGTCGAGAGGTGCTTCACCGGTGTTCTGGTAGCCGAAAGCTCGGCGTATCAACGTTTAGAGGAAATCAGAAGAGCCACTCGAGTTTTGAAGTGTAGGTTGATGAATACATGCGCATAATCTAGCCGATTAGATTTTGAATCGGCGCAGCTCGTGGCGCGGAGGGTGAGCTGTCCCCGCCGGACCGTTGGGCGACGTCACCCATCATTCACCTGCATATTCACTCGCTGCCGCATTCATTCCCACAGATCTGCCGCCGCCATTTTCGGTTAAACTCGTTTCTCGGCTGACGGGACTATCCTCACGTGCATGCTGCGTATTTTCTTTGTCGTGGCTGACACCCAAGCATCCGACTATACCATAACTGGCTGATGTGGCCAGTCAACTGGCCATATGGCCGCTCAACCATTCATTTCTACGCCATGCAAAAAAAATCAAAGTAATACTCATGCGATTTGGTGGAAGGAAAGGTTGAGACACTTACCTGCGCGCGACTGCACACAATTTTTCGGTTTTTGGACGACGGGGAGCTGATCTACTTGCTGCATGCGGCTTACACAGTCCCGGAGGCTCGTGGTTACAGGATGTTGGCGATGGAGTGGATGCTCTGGTTGCCTGCGCCCATGTTTTGCTTGCAGAGGGCGGTCCTGTGAATGGTATCCACTCATGCAGGTTTGATTGTTACAGGATTCCCGCGGGGTGCCTTGTAACAGTCTCACCTCCTTGGGTGCATGCTGCACGACGATGGATGGAATCTTCTGATCATGCTCCTGGAGCTTCTGATGCTCGACATGGATGTGGTATGAGCTCTCGGTGCTTGCTTTTATTTGAAAAATGGCTTTACCACGAGAATTCATTGATCTGGTTTGCTGGTGCAGGGATCTTGGTTGCATGGCGACGAGGATGGTGGAGCAAGGTTACAGCAATGTTCAGGGGTGCCAATCAGTGGCATGCATGCATCCAACCCATTCCTCAGCCGCTAGATCTCCGTTTGAAACAAATTTTTGGCCGTCCCAGACTTCTACAGGAAGTTTCCTGTAGACACAGAGCTTCCTGTAGAAAGTTCGGCCTTCCTGTAGAAAGTCTGCACTTTCCTGTAGAAAATCCGCGCCTTCCTGTAGAAAGACTGCGCCTTCCTGTAGAAAGACTGCGCCTTCCTGTAGAAAGACAGCAGCTTCCTGTAGAAGATTCAAACCATGATAAAATTGCACATACCTTGAAAAATATGGGTGCTCTTGGAGGAGGTACTGATGAGGTTCCTTGACAGCATGATAAGGACCCTTGGCTGTGATTGAAGAGGCTTCTTCTCGTCCATAGAACACCTGCAACTTGCATGCAGTTTTCATATTGTGCTTATTATTTTTCTCTCTTTTTTCTTCTTTTTTTCTTTTTTTTTTTTCGAAAAGATAACAGGGGCGCCCCCAAAGAGGTTTTCACCCTTGCTACCTACCCTAAGCGCCTCAGAGAGGTTTTCACTCAAGGATCTTTTTCAACCTTTTCTCTTTTTTTTTTTTTGAAAAAGCAATAGGAGCGCCTCAATGAGGTTTTCACCCCTACTACCTGCCTTGGGCGCCTCAGAGAGGTTTTCACCCAAGGATCTTTATTTTTTCTTCTTTTTTTCTCTTTTTTTTTTTTTTTTTCTTTTTTTTTTTCTTTTTTTTTTTCAGATCTTCTTTCAGGGTGTGCCAGAGGCAGAGGCAGAACCCTTCTCTATGACCAATACAGATTTCTCCATAGTTTTGATAAACTCTTGTCTTGAGATAGGTCTCCTGTAGATCTTCAATCGATGCCCATTGACAAGCATGGGAATGGCTTCCTCATCAATGGTTCGAATGAGGACAGATCCATTGTCATGGCATTGTTCCACTACATACGGTCCCAGCCATCTGGTTCTCAACTTCCCCTTGAAGTCTTTGAACCTGGAGTCATACAACAAGGCCCAATCTCCTGGCTGAAATTGCTTGTCATGGAGATGTTGGTCATGCCACACCTTCCTCTGAAGTTGAACCACTTCTGAGTGAAGGAGGGCCTGCATGCGGTGCTCGTCCAGGCCATTCAGTTGCAGTAACCTTTCTTGCTGTGCATGGCTGAGATCTAGGTCCAGCTGAGCTGCCATCCTCAAAGTGTTATACTCAAACTGAATGGACAGCAAAGCTTTCTTCCCATAGACCAGCTCATATGGTGTGAAACCGGTGGTGGTCTTCCAAGTGGTGTTGTAGGCCCATGTGGCCTCAACCAGGCGATCTGCCCAATCTTTTCTACTGCTGCTCACCACTTTGGTCAAGATCCATTCTAATGCTCTGTTGGTGACTTCCACCTGCCCATTTGCTTGAGGATGATAGGGAGTGGAAGTCCTATGCTTGATCCTGTGATGAGCTAGGAGATCTTCAACCAGGTTGGAGGTGAACTGGCTCCCTTGATCGGTGACCAGCTCTCTTGGATAGCCAAACTTATAGAAGATGTTCTCTCTTAGGAACTCGACCACCTTCTCTTCAGTTGCTGCTTTGATTGCTTTAGTCTCTACCCACTTTGTCAAGTAGTCAGTACACACAATGATGTAGGACCGTTTCCTCGAAGAGGGATTGATTGGACCCACAAAGTCCATGCCCCACTTCTCAAATGGCTCAAGAGTCACTTGAGGTTGGAGAGGCATCTCATCCCTTTGGGTCGGTTTCCCCATTCTTTGGCATTGGTCACACTGACTGACATATCTTCTGACATCTTGATGAAGTGTGGGCCAATAGTAGCCTGCCTGCAGGATCTTGAAGGCAGTTCTCTTTGCTGCAAAATGCCCTCCACAAGACCCATCATGACAAGTGAGGAGGATATCAAAGACTTCCTCCTCCCTTACACAACGCCTTAAGATCTGATCGGGGCCAAGCTTGAACAGATTGCCCCTGATCCAAGTAAATGAGGCACTTTTTCTGATGATTTTGCTCTTCTCTTTTGAAGAGAGGTGCGGAGGGAACTGAGCTGAAACAAGGTAGTTTGCTATATCAGCAAACCATGGAGAGAGTACTGAGATAGCAAACAGATGCTCATCAGGCATCTGGTCATCCATCGTCCCATCTTCATCTGCAGACAAATCCAATCTAGACAAGAAGTCAGCAACAACATTTTCTCTACCTGGTTTATCAACAATGGTTAGATCAAACTGCTGCAATAAAAGTAACCATCTAATGATACGAGCATTCACATTTGGATTATTCATTAAATATCTAATAGCAGGATGGTCAGTATGTACAAAGGTCTGGTAACCAGTAATATAATGTCAGAACTTGTTCAATGCATGGACCACAGCCAAGAATTCCTTCTCGGTTACAGTGTAGTTCAGGTCAGCTTTGGACAAGTTTTTGCTAACAAAGTAAATGGCATATGGAAGTTTCTACTCAACTTGTCCTAAAGCTGCACCTATGGCTTTGTTCGAGGCATCAGTGTGGATGTGGAAAGGTAGGGCCCAGTTTGGACCTCTCAGGATTGGGGCTGACACCAACTTGTCCTTCAACTCATTTAAAGCCCTCTGACAATCGTCAGTCCATTTAAACTCCACATCTTTTGCCAACAAACCAAACAATGGTGAGGCTAGCTTGCTGAAATCTTTAGTGAATCTCCGGTAGTATCCTGCTAATCCTAAGAAACTCCGGACATCCCTTACCTTTTGAGGAGGTGGAACCCTCTTGATGAGAGCAATTTTGTTAGGATCCACCTGCAATCCTTGGGAAGAAGTGGTATGGCCTAGGACGGTCCCTTCAGTCATCAGGAATTCACATTTTTCGGGACTGAGGGACAGGTTCATCTCGGTGCATTTGGTTAGGACTTTCCCCAGGTTGGACAATGCTTCCTGGAAGTTGGCCCCATATGGAGTAAAGTCATCCATGTAGATTTCCACTGCATCATGGACCAGCTCCGAGAAGATGCTTAAGACAGCTCTCTGGAAAGTAGTAGGAGCATTGCATAGCCCAAAGGGAAGGACTCGGTAGGCAAAGGTACCCCAAGGACAAGTGAAGGTGGTCTTATCTTGGTCTTCCGGGCTGATTTGGATTTGATTGTACCTGCTAAACCCATCCAGGAAAGAGAAGAACTTCTTTCCTTCCAGTCCATCCAACACTTGATCTATGAAAGGTAGAGGGAAATGGTCTTTCTTGGTAGCTTTGTTCAGCTCACAGTAATCCACACAGATTCTCCACTTCCCATTCTTCTTGGGAACCAACACTAGAGGGGACACCCATTCACTATCTGAGATGGGGTAGATGAATCCGGCATCCAACAGTTTTTGCAATTCTTCCTTGACAATGTCTTTAAGGGCTGGATTCATTCTCCTCTGAGGTTTCCTAACCAGTTTACAGTCCTCTTTGATATATATGTGATGAGTACAGACCGAAGGATGGACTCCTTTCATTTCCTTATAGCTCCAAGCAAAAGCATCTAGGTGGTTGGCCAACAGACTACACAGCTCCTTTTCCTGGGAAGGAGATAAGGAGGAGCTGATCTTCAATGATTTCTCAGGGCCGAACTCCACATTCTTGACTCTGGGAGTAACAGGGTTGGTTGTACAGAGATCCACTAAGGTGCTAGCTTGGGCATCCTCCACCAATTCCTCTAAGGGTAGTGCACTGGAAGAGGGGTTTGGAGCAAGTTCTCGATCAAGTCATCCTCGGTTAGGGGGTTTCTTCTTGTGGTATCTAGGGTACACAGAGGTGCTGAATACACCTCGTCTTCTTCTCCTTCCTCCAACCAGAGTGGTAAATCATGCTCTAAAGAAGGTTGGGCAGGAGGGTATAGGACTAGCTGCTTGGACATGGGACCATTTTTGATGGTCATGTTTCCTGCCCGACAACTTATGTAAGCATCTGCAGTAGCTAACCAAGGCCTTCCCAAAATGAGAGGATATCCAGTAAGCTTGGCCTTTGGTTGCAGAACCAGGAAGTCTGCAGGGTATTCCCAAGAATCAACGGAGACCATGACATCCTCCACAATCCCTTCGGGAGTCACGGTGGAGCGATCTGCTAATTGCAGTACTGTCGAGGTCTTCCTCAAGGAACCCTGAAGATTGAGTTTAAGCATGGTATCCCTAGTCATCACATTGATGGCCGCCCCTAGATCAATCAAGGTGTGGGGGATAATGGTGCCATTGATGTGAACATCTACTACAGGACTTCCAAGATCTAGGTACTTTGGGCAGATGACTTGTCCTAGCATAAGGTCAGACAGTTGTCCTATGACATTGATAGTTGAGGCATCTTTCTTTCGTCTGCCTGGGTGTTTGAAACACTTCTCCTTAACCAGGTTGTTATATATTGGCACATCCTTGATGGCTTGGAGAAGTGGGATTTTTACACACAACTGCTTGAGCTCACCCAAAAGCTCATCTTCTTCTGGATTAGGTTGTGTGGTGGCTGTTAGTCTCTCAGGAAAGGGTGGTATAGGCTTTGGTTCACTCTCCTGATGGTCTTCCTCATCCTCTGGGGGAGGAGGCTGGCGATCTGGAAGAGTCTTTCCAGATCTAAGATTGATCTCCTGGATCTCCACAGCATAGGTAGGGCATGAGGTTTCCCCAGTGTATACCTGCTGGGCTTGTCTATTGTTGGGGTTCGGGTTCGGTTGAGCAGGTATTTGAGGTTGCCTTGGAGGAGCAGGAGGTAATGGTTGAGGTTGCACTGGTGGTGGAGGCAAAATGGCAGGAGGAGTGTTGTATTGGGGCCTCCACCCCGATTGAGGTGCATTCCATTGAGGCTGTGGCTGGGTATGTGAGTGATATGGATGAGAAGTAGGTTGAGTGGGGTACTGAGGTGGATAAGACCATGGAGGAGGCATGGACCATGAAGGATGAGCAGGGGGACCCTAGGAAGGCATAGGAGTTGACTCGTTGGGGTTGTAATAAGCTTGGGATGCCCCTTGCATCCCCTACTGATAAGGTCTAGATCCTTGTGGCCTCCTTTGGTTGAGGTAATAGAGAGGCTCTGTGGGAGCTTCGGTCCCTTGGTACATGGCTTTAAACCCAGGTAAGGTTGGACACTGATTTGTGGGATGGTCCTCCTCACAAACAAAACACACTTCAACCGAATGTAATGGACATTCGTTCTTAGGGTGCCTCCTTGTGCACCTAGGACAGAAGACAGCCAAGGCTCTCTCAGCCTCTTCTTTCTTTTGCTGAATCCTGAATGTATCAAGCTGCATGGCAATGGTTTGTCTCACCTCACTCTTAATATCTTCTAATTGGTTTGCAAGCTCATGTTTGGAGAAAGGGACACTAGTGGAGAGGTGGTTTCCTCTACCTCGTTTCTGAGCTGCCCTGGAGTGGTTTCTAAATACAGTCTTGATGTCCTCATAAGGTAGTTGGTAAATGTCCCCCCCAGCTAACATGTGAAGGGTATCTAAGAGATCTTCAGGGACTCCTCGGAGTAGGACCAACTTGAGGGATTCAGGGTCAAGTGTGCACCTGGCCCGCTTATAGCTTAGTTGGAACCTCTCCTCATAATCCTCTAAGGACTCATCATTTCCCATGGACATCCGAAAGATTTCCCCCTTTGTTTCCTTGGACCTACAGTAATCCCGGTACTTGGTGTTGAAAGCTTGCTGCATCTAAGCCCAAGTAGTGATACTATTCCCAAGTAAACCCATGAACTAGCGTAGTGCTGCATCCTTGAGAGTGGAAGGGAAAAGTTTCAACTTTTGCTCATCTTCAGTATAGTCATAGGTTCTACAAAGGACAACAAACTCAAACAGGAAGGTATCTGGATCTTCAGTGGTCAACCCATGGAAGTGAGGTAAGGCGGAGGGGCTAATGTTTTTCATTTTCATCTCTCCATTGGTCTCTCGGATGGGGAAGGCACCTTCTATTCTCTCATCTTCTCTTCTATTGTCAGCCATAGCTTCAGATGGATTGGTCTCTAACTCTTCTTCTACTATAGGGTCTTTGGATATCTCAGGTTGTTCACCTATAGGTTCCTCTGGGTCACTGTCACCAAAGAAGAGAGAAGGGTGACTCAGTGATGTGGTGGGGGTGTTTGGTAGGAATTTGCCTGATCTATCTTGGTTCCTACGAGGCATGAAATGGAAAAGACTTTCTTTTTCTTTTTTCTTGCTTTTCTTTTGGTACCTGCAAAACTGAGACAGATTGATCTACAACTAACTATGAAAGATGCAAAATTAACTGAAAGCAGGAAAGAACTAATCTACTTTGCTCAAAGAAATTGCAGAAAGGAAATGCTAGTCTATGAAAGCAGGAAATGCTAATCTATGAAAGCAGGAAATGCTAATCTATGAAAGTAGGAAATGTCTATGCTACTTTTGCAGAATGGAAATGAAGTAAACTACTAGCAGAAGGTAAGAGTAAGAAAGTAGAAGAAACGCAACAATTACTAATACTCTGACGCTTCCCCGACAACGGCGCCAAAAAGATGGTGAGCTCCAGTATTGTAGCAATAATGCTACAACTCCTAGGGCTTCCTGTCTCTTAATTTTATCAACCCGGTAGTTCGTACAAACTTGGAAGTGACGGTGCTGTATGCACAAGTACTAGCTCTTGTCGCAGTTGTCACTTGGTCAGCTGGCACAAGTCCGCTAGGGCTCAAGCCAACTTCTATAGGATCACAGAAGAAGCTTTATCAATGATGGATGAAAGCTAGCTCAAAGAAGACTAATCTACTTGGCAAAAATGAACTGAAAGCAAATCAAAACATGAAACCCTAGGAAACCCTAATTTAACTAGTCTAACCTCTATGATGCAAAGAATGTGAAGGAAACTTCTACCAAGGATGCCATTACTTCTAATTAGTGAAAGTGCATGAATCTAATCTACTTGCAGCATAAAAGACATGTTTTTGTAATTTTCCTTTAAGTGGATGGAGTGATTGTGATTTTGTGCTTATTAGGGTTTGGTTGTGCAGATGTGATGCGGAAGGAAGGAAAGCTTGGGAAAGGTTGGGGAGGCTAGGAGAGGTCCCCAGAGATCCTTAGCATCAATCCACAGAGGTTCCTCACGTTCAGAGGCTCAGCAACCGAGTGAGTGGCCTCCTACAGGATGTCTGCAGGGGATTCTACAGGAACCGCAGAGGTTTCTACAGGAAGTCTACAAATTGCTACAAGATGACCTACCGTGGGTGTTTGAAGTGATGGAGGAGAGATGGAATGGTAGGGGAAGATGTGTAAGGTAGGAATAAGGCTGGTGATGGCTCAGGGGTGGAGAAGTAGGATGGAGAACGAGTGTAGGACGTGGGTTGATGGATGAAAGGTTATGACAACGAAATGTCTAAAGTATGGAGTTACGTGAGGAGTGGAGGAGTCTAGGAGATAACAGAGCGTAACAGAGGTCAAGAATGTGGTTTTATGTGTGATTAAGACGAAGAAGGAGGTAATAGAATGATGAAAATCAGTGTAAATGAAACAAATGCTTATGACTGTCACCAAGATGAAAAATCATTAACCTAATCTACCTGAACTCAATGAACAACAAGATAAAGCGTATCAAGGAATGTGCATGAAGTAGTGATGAAGGTGTATGGTGCAAGAGTGAAGTGCATGGAAGGATTGATCATAAACGAGACTATGTTGCAACATGTATAACGTGAAGAACTGCGTATTTTTGTGGCTGGTATAGGCTGCACTCCAATCTCCAAATAGAGATGGCAGTGGAGAATTTCTCAACCTTTTTGCTGGAGCTCCAATGTATTATCAACCTGCTAATCTAACTAAACAACCGAAATCAATTCAACCATAAACTAGTCCTATCTATGCTCATGAAAACGACTAAATTACCAAACTGTGAATTCGAATTTCATGTGGAAATAAACAAACTCAAAGTGTTGGAACGAAATGCAAACACATTACAACACTGAGGAGATCTATTGCTCTCAGGTTGGGCCCTAACCTGAGAGCTATAGCTCCATGAGAAAACTCAGAACTAGATCAAAATCTGCCTTCTTTATTCATAATCTGATATCATGCCAAATTGGCTTGCAAAAAGGAACAAAGACCGAGCTGTGCTCAAAATTACAATAGTAATGCGAGAGTTTCAACAACCTATCAAAGGCTACGGCCTCCATACTTATGCAAAACGATCATCCAACAAGTGTCCTTGATTTTAGGAGCTCGGCTGTCCAACTGAAGTTTAACTTGCTGATCCTGTAGGACAGTCATAATTGTTGTTTCTGTAGAACAGTTATAACTGTTGTTCCTGTAGAACAGCTGGCTGCTTCTAAGCTCGGTGGGGAGATGGATTGGAGCTCGAAGTTCTTGGTGGGAAACACGAGGAAGGTCCCAAGACTGTGGACATCCTCTCCTAAAAACCAGCAGTGCCACCCTTTGTCTCCTTGTCTCCTTTTCACGTGGTCTTTTCTCCCTTTTAATGCAAAAACCTGAAATCATGATGCATTAGTCACGTAGATAAAGTGTCTACCCTTCTTCCTACAAACAACACGAATAAACTAAGAAATGCATGCATAAGCAGTAAAAAGTGAATGGTTTGAGCAAAACAAGTAGGCCAAATGAGCCCAAATTATACCAAAAATTGGGGCTCATCACCCCTCCTGGGATACGTCTCCTTGTTCCAACTTCCAATGGCTTGGCCCTCTCTATTATGCTAAAAAACATAAATACATCTGTTTACAATGCTCAAAAAGCTCTGAAACCTATTCCAATGGCTCTAGAATGCCCAAAAATGCCTGTGTAGCCTCCTTTTGCTCTTGATTTGGTAAAAAACTGAAGAAGTTATGACATTTACCAATCTTTTCCTTATCGCACAACAAATTCCCCCAAAAATGGGACCATCCAACAATTTCACCCCAAAATGCACTAACAGAGCGAAAATTTTGCCGAAAATCAGGGGAAATTGTTGGACACTTTAAATGTTCGCTAACGCTTGTTTTCCACAAAATACAAACACGTGGGGGGCCACGCACCCAGGGCTAAGGCCAACGACCCACCCCCACTAGTCGGGTCCTTCGCTCCTCTCTTTGCCAGTGATCGTGTGCGGTGATGTAACCAAGGGCCGAGCCCCTATGGGCTACCCATACTCCCAAACAACACACACTTAATATTTAAATATAACCCGAAGTCTTAATGGTTAAGAAAAAATGTGCTTGGTGTAATGGCGAAGGTGTTAGGCTTGCTATGTAAGGTCATGTGTTCAACCCCTGCTACCTTTGCCTAGAATTTGAACAATACTTTTGGTGGCCCTTGGGCTACCATGTAGTGGCCTCCAGCTCGGCCACGTGTTAGCCCATGGTTGGCCACCAATCTGACCATTAAAATTCTGCCACATTACACCATGAGGATGAGCCACTTTTTAACACCCCATTTGTGGAAAGATACTATTGACCAAATCAAATTGCCACATACCATGCATAGTCAAAGCCACGTTAGTAGTACAGACTGTTGACTCGACTATCAATTTCTTCAGAAATTTGTTGTTTTGGAAAGTGAACAGAACATGTTTCTGGGAGCATACAGTGTCCGTTTAGTGTGAAATGAGTTGTGTCAAATTCAGGATGACAAGCACTACGTTATCGTCCATTTCCACGTTGATCCAAAAAATTTGAATTTGAGTTATTTTTTTACCACCTAATCATTCCTCCCCATTGGAGGCCTTTGGGACACCAAAAGTCCACTTTTAGTTGTCCAGCAGGCGAGGATATAGTTCCCTCACCTTTCCAATCTTGATCCATTCATCACCGACTTGAAACTTATGATCTACACGATGCTTGTTGTGCCTTGCTTTGTACTTTCCTTTGCTCTTTTCAAGCTGATCTTGCACTATTTGATGTACCATTCGGAGTTGTTCAATGAACTCTTTGGATTTGTCCATGTTACTATCAATAGAAACATCCATCTTACCAAAATGATACAACACATTATGATGCAAATGGTAAACAAATTCCTCTACTTGATTCCTTTTACTCAAGCTTGAATGTACATCTTGAAAGTATGTATTTTGCTGAACATAAATTTCATGCAAAACAAAATGATGCTTGAGGAAAGTAGTTATACAAACTATAGGCCTAGAAAGGACATCAACAAACTTGTCATTTATACCCTTCTTATTCATTTTGACCAAGTGGAATAGTAGAATAAAACCCATCCAATGAAAGTGTCTTTGTCGTTGCACCTTAAATATTGCACCATTGAAAATTTCTGAATGAAATGAAATGGGCTTACCACATTGCATAAAGACTGCGCCCATGGAATTTTCGCATACATCAACCTAAAACTCAAATGACTTTTTCAAGTTTAGAAGAACAAGTATAAAAGTTGAATTGATCTTTTGTTTCAAAGCATCAAATGCCTCTTGTTGTTTTCCTTCACACTGGAAGTCCTTTTGCACAACTGCCAAAGAATGCAAATGAGCTACAACATAAGAAAATTTTATAAAATTCTTCCTCCAACATTGGGCTGCTCCCAAAAAACTTCTTATCCAAATGACTATCTTGAGCATTGACCAATCCATAATGGCATTAATCTTGGAGAGGTCTAACTTCAGTTCACATTCTCCAATATTATGGCCCAAGTACATCAAAGAAGTTTTACACAACTCATACTTTGACATATTCAATAACAAATGTTCTTCACTTATGACATTAAGTATTTTTTTCTCACACATGACATGTTCAGAATGAAATTTTCTGAAAATGAAAATGTCATCCAAGTAGACTATCATGTCTAGAAATGGCTTCAATATATCATTCATCAGATGCATGAAAGTAGTAGGAGCATGGAAAAGACCAAAATAAATAACAAGTAATTCAAACAAGCCTTTCTTGGTTATGAATGTCATCTTCCATATGTCTCCTTCAACAACTATACTTTGATGATAGCCACTCCTTGAGTCCCATTCAGTGAAATGCTTACCATTCTTCTTGGGTGCCAAAATAATAGGTGCACCAAATGGGGAAGGATATGGTCGAATGATTCTTTTTTTCAAAAACCCTTGGATTTGCTTTCTTATTTTTGCATTTTCCATCACTAACATCCTGTACATGCAAATGTTAGGAAGAAGACACTTTTGCTGCAATGGTATTTCATGTTGGATTTTCATCTTGGGAGGAAATCCCTTTGCCTTTTGAAACACCTCATTATCATGGTTAACTACATCAACCAAATCAGTTTTTAATTTTGAATTACAACCATCAAATGCTTCATAATCAACATCAACAGGATTTGATTGTAAGAAGCACTAAAATCTTGCTTGAATTCACTAGTCTTTTCATTTTCCCTGCATTAACTAATGAAAGATTTAGTTTCTTGCGATGAGCTCTAACAATATACTCCACACCATATTTGAACAAGTGGTACTTGTTGTCATGATGATAGATGATTTCTTTTCTATCATAGAGGTAATGACTACCCAAAACAATTCCTGAAATATCAAGTGGTACAACATCTAATTCAACTTCGTCAATGAAGTTTGTTGTGATTGCAAACCGAAGAATACATTTTATTCTAACCTGTAAGTTTCGTTTTCCAACCCAATGGATATGGCTTTGGATGTAAAATGGTTTCAAGATTAAGTTTCTTGACTAAGTAAATAGATATCAAGTTGGCTTGAGACCCACTATCAAATAGTGTGTCAATTTTTGTATGTTTTGAGATTACCCTCACATGAAATAATTCAATCCTTGTTTCTTCATTTGGAGTACTAGTGTAACAATTTGATATACTATTGCCAACAATGGATTCCATGGTTGTAATTTTAGTTTCATCACCCAAATTGTTGAAAATAGCAAAAAGAAATGCTAAAAATTGGAATGTTATAAATAAAATTGCTATAGATAGAATTTCAGGATATATTCCAATTTTAATTTGTCCTTGAATTAAAATTGAGAATTAAAATTCGAATTTAGTCTCACCAACTGTTTGAAAAGTAATTAATTAATTCATCTTGAGTTAATTAGTTGGTGAAATTAAAACATGAAGCCTTTTTGAAGTCATGCAACAATTATCCCTTTGATTGAGGAAGTTATCCCTTAATTAAGGAGATAAGGATGAGTTGTATTTGAGTTGTAATTAGTTAGCTCAGTTAACTATGTCAAGTCCAGTTAAATTAGTTCCAAACAGTTTGTGGAAATAATTGTGAGTTCAGTCAGTTAATGCATGCATGCATGCAACTAGTGTTCTCCAGATAACTGAATATTCTCTCATAAATAACTCATGCATGTCAGTTCAGACAAAGACCCAGTTGAGATTAAAGGCAGGGACAATGTACTATCAGTTGCAAGAATATTCCTATGAGAAAATCTCTTGCATGCAGAAGGAATTCATTCCTTGAGGATTGCGCAGTTTCTACAGAGGCAAGAGCAGTGTGTGTGATCATTATCACACTAGGTAACAGCTGGAGCACCAGGGAAAACTGTGCAAGGAAATAGGAGGCTTGGAGGACAGAGGAGAAGGCATATGTGTTGTCTATTTTGTCTATGAGCAACAGTAAGGGATTGTGCTGAGAGTTGGATAGCTTGAGAGCTAAATCTTTGTGTAATCCTGAGATATTTCCACTTGTATGATAATACACATAGCGGGGTTTTTAGCTGAGGCTTTCCCTAGAGTATTCTTCTGTGTTTTATGTGTGATTGATTTTTCTTCTCTGTTATATGTGTTCTGTTTGATCTTGGTCAAAATCGATTAAGCTTCCACAAGTTTGATTGTAGAAGTAGATTAAGTATTTTGCTTTAGTACATTGCATAATCAAATTAATCTATAGTGAGAATTTCTACATGGTATCAGAGTGTGGGTGATCAGAGCTGTGAACAACATATTGAGAAGGGAAAAGTTCGAAGTTTGAAGTTCTTGATTGCAGTTACAAAATCGATTTCTTTATGTTATCACTCAGGTTGTCCTTAAGCTCCTAAAGGATACGGCCGAGGTAACCACAAACCAATCTTTGGACTGTAGGTGCTAGCCCACCTGCAATTAGAGAGGGCTCTCTCTTTATGATTTAGCTTTGTTGATGATGATTTTAGGCTAGTTATTGGGTTCAATGGGTTTTGTTTAAGTTTTGGTGGGAAGGATGATGTTTCCAAGTAGAGAGGTAGGCATAGTATGAAGAGTTCAAACCATTGGGCATGGAGTCAAGGAGCAGGACTGCTGGTGCATTTTCTTGGTCACAAGAGGAAATATGGAGCAAGCTAGCTACACATGAAACAACTTTCAAGCTAAATGGAGATGGATTGAAGGTTAAGGAATGAGAGGCAGTTAAGAATCTCTCTTTCAACTTAACAGAGGGAAGGTGAATGAGCTCTATCTAGAAGCAGTAAAGAATCCCTAGATAACTGTCAAACATGAACGAAACAGAGCAAATACGAGCCATGAGGAATTCATATTTATGCCTGAATCAGAAGAAAACATATAGAAGTCACAGAAACTAAGCATAGAGTGCAGCCACGCGAATTCTAAGCTAATCTTTCTTTCTGTAACTTAGATGGTAATATATGTATGATATAAACATATATGAAATTAAAACAGAGATAAGAAACACTTATTGGGTCATGTTGCAGCACAAGAATTCCATATTCATTCTTCAAAACAGTACTAACACAGCAGACAATCCATTCTCCAAGCTTTCAGCAGTCTTTGATTAAAGAAAACATATCAGATATACAGAGCGAGTCTCTCTTGGAGTGCATTAACCAACCAACCCTCTAAATAGTAAATTAGGGTGGTTTTATAAGCAAAATATCTACAAAACAGATCATAAAAGATCTGAGGAAATAACTGCGATTAACCTAACATCTATTTGAAAAAAATGCAACAAATATCTATCTAATGCGCTGGGGGCAACCGCCGCAAAAATGAGTTGAAATCTGTCCTGGTGGCTCTGTGCTGTTCATTTAGCCATAACTGCGCATTGGTCTCTAATCCATTGCTGTTTCGTGGCTTTAAATGCTTTAATTGTGACCGGAGAGCCTTGATGGGCTTTCACCGCTTTCTTTGACTTTGTTGGAGGCCATTCAATGTTCACCTGCTTTGGGAAATAAAGATTTCGATTAGAAATATTTAACTGATACTCTTTGTCGCTTCCTCTGATACACTTTCATTGAACCTGGGCTCTTTAATGTCTTCTGAATGCTTTAAACTGTCCCATCGACATTTTATGGCTGCTGTACGGCCCTCTGTTGCCTTTAGGACCTGTTTTTGCTCCTTTTTCGAACCTATGTGAAGAAATTGCTGTGAATTTGTGAATTTCGGGCCCTGCTGGTAGTCGCGCAATGAGAGGGCTTCCATTTTGGCCTATTTCCCTTAGCGATGCACGATTAGCGCTAATCGCGCATCAAAAAATGCTTCGGTTTTTCATTCCGGGCATCCATTGGTGCAGATTTTGCGCTTCGCACCCTTTTTGATGATGACGTCAGCATGACATCAGCGGTGGGTCCCAGTACGACGGTGATGTGGCAGGATGACGTCAGCAGGTTGACATCAGCAGTACGGTTGGGTGACGTGGCAGGATGACGTCAGCAGGGACACGGTGGCTTGAGGCCGATGCAGGATGATGATGTCATGATGACGTGGTGCTGACGTAGGAGGGGGAAGGCGGTATCTGGTTTTCCCCGCACCGCTTATTTGCATAGGTGGTATTGGGGGAGGAGGCCCCGACACAGTCGGGAGGGTGACACGTGGCGGGGGTACGGCAGGGAAAACTGCCCATCCCCTGGACGTTAACCCTCGGCATATCGGGACAGGAAAAGACCCGCCCACCGTAGATCTTGGATGGGCCAGATCTAACGGTTGGCGGCACGGGTAAGGTGACGAGGTTTAGGGATGGGACCCGCCTGATTTATAAAATAATAATATGTCACGGGGGGGTCAAAATCTTTGGAAAATGCGGGTTTGGTGGGTTATGTGCAGCGGCGGCGATTAATGTTAAATTAAACGTTTAAACGCCAAATACAAATAATGAGTGCTATAAAGGGTTGGGTTTATATACAAAAGGGGAAGACCATGGTTATTATTTTAACCAGAGGTTAAAAGAACCCTGGGTTAGAACGCAGAAGGGTTAATAGTAGTCCCAGATGGACTATTATTTCCCTAAATTGTATATACATAGCTATAATGCTATACGGTGGGATTTTAATATTTTTTGGGATTTTATATAGTTTTTTGTAATAATAGGGATGGGAAAATTTAGTTAGGGAGCTATATAATAGGATTAGAAGTTAATATGAGTTTGTGAAATATAAATGTAAGGGGAATGATTCCAAGTTCATGATCTGAAACTTAGACATGAGATTTAAATGGGATATGGAGAAATGATTTTACACAAGAAATGTGGCTTCTTTTCATTTGAGAAAGCCAAAACTTGCCTTGATATTTTACAAAAATGAAATGATAACAGGACTTGCTGGGAAGATCTCAAAGTCCTCAAGGGGATGTTAGTAAGAAATTTCGAGGGGGAGGTGAAAGGGAGTTAGACATGCTACCAGAATTCTGCCATTAGACAACTGCTTCGACCTTTCTGTGATTGATGAGATAAGCTGTGATTAATAATACAAAATGTGATCCAGACTTTGCTTTTGCAGCCTCAAACTACCTACCCAACCTAATACACCTAACATTTTTTCTTCCTTTGAATGGGTGCTCTTAGACTTGCAGAGCCTGATTATCCGCTTTTGTTTTGACTGCCCTCCTAACTAGATCTACCCTTATCTCTTCCAAGGACCCAGATTAAGCAGTTGGGCTCCTTCATTTCTCTGCCTATCTACTCTTCTGCCAAGCTTGCACTGTTTGGACAGGTGTTCTTTCTCTATCTCTAAAACAAGCAATTTAAACCTAAGGAAGCCAAGATTAAACTGTTTGGCCTTCCCTAATCGAGAAATCTTTAAAAAATGGAACTTTGCAATATGGAAAAGATGAAAATTTTTGGCACTTCCACTGTCAATCATGAAATATGAACACCTATTGCAACAGGAGGCTAACACTTATCACATCTCAAAGTTCACCAATGGCATTCAATGGCTTGAGACTCAAGTATGCCCCGGATGGCAACTCGAATTACATAGCATCGAAGGATCGCATGGAAGTGGTATTAGAACACAATGGGTTGAAGGATTTCATTGATCAAGAAATCCCCAAGCCAGCAGCAGCTAATGCCCAAGAATTGGCGGAATGGAAGAAGTATGTGGCGAAAGCGAGGAGGATTATTTTGGAGGGAGTTCGAGACCATATTGTCTCAAGTCTCCATGGGAAGGAGACTCCATTCTCAATGTGGAAGACATTGAAGGACCTATATCAGAACAGTAGCAACTAGAGGAAGCTAGCGCTCAAGGAAAAGCTTCGGAAAATCAAGTGTGAAAAGGGCGACACGATTTCTACATATTTGAACAAGCTCACCACCTGTAGAGATGACCTTGGAAGTGTAAGAATAAAGACAATTGATGATGATATGGTGAGTCTTTCTCTCCTCGGTCTTCCTAAGAGCTGGCATAGCTACCAGGAATCAGTGAATGGAAGAGAGAAACTGTCGGATTAGGAATGGCTGTGGTCAGATCTGATGCAGGAGGAGGTCAGGAGGAGCACCAAAGATGGTTCTTCATCTAACATGATGATGAAGAAAATCTAGCCTTAGCCAGTAAGGTGACGAAAGGAAAAAGGAAGGCTTCCCATTCCAAATCAAGTTTGTCCCATAATGGGAAGAAGATTGACAAATATAAAGTGAGATTCTTTAATTGTCATGAGGTGGGCCATTATGCAACTAATTGTCTATTGAAGAAATCCAAGAAGGGATCCTTGAAAGGATCAAAAGGTGAGGCACTGGTCTCTTAGTTCGAATTGGATTTTACCCTCATCGCATGCATGGTTTCATCAATGGTGGGTTTTTTTTAGTACTTGGACAGTGGAGCCTCATTCCACATGACCGGCGATAAGAGTTTATTCAGTACCTTTGAGGAGAAATACCTCAAGATGTGCATAGAGATGGGCGATGATGGAAAGTATTGTGTTTCAGGTGAAGGTATGGTTGTTTTTCATAGGGAGCATGGAGCTCCTCTCACCCTGATTGATGTAAAGTATGTGCCTGGACTGAAGAAGAACTTGGTATCGGTCACAATGTTGGAAAACAAAGGCTATGATGTAGTCTTCAATAAAGGAAAGGCATTCCTGAGACACATAGCCATGGGTCAAACCAAGAGGATTGGGATTCGACTGAAGAATATCAACAAGTTGGAGGTATATGACTGTGCTGCATTGAGTTCCAAAGAAAAATTGGTGCAAAGTCAAGATATTGGTGAGTTATGGCATAGACGATTGGGCCACTTGCATCATGGGACCTTGAAGATAATGCATCAGATTTCTACTGGACTTCCCAAAGGTAAACTTGAGCAAGTGGACACATGTAAAGGTTGTACCTTGGGTAAGTATGAAAAATATTCCTTTCATGATCGAGACAGTCAAGCTAAAGCAATCTTGGAACTAGTTCATACAAATGCGTGTGGACCATTCTCAACAGCATCCACCACGAAACAAAGGTATTTTGTGATTTTCATTGATGATTTTTCTCATAAATGCTGGATCTATTTCATGCAGAAGAAGGATCAAACCTTCTCAAAGTTTTGTGAGTTCAAAGCTTTGGTTGAGAAAGAATCAGGGAAGAAGATCAGGGCCTTGATAAGTGACAATGGTGGGGAGTATGTCTCTCAAGAGTTTAAGGACTTCTGTGCAGTGGAAGGAATTAAACGAGAGTCGACGACACCTCATAACCCAAAGCAGAATAGGGTGGCCGAGAGGAAGAACAGAACGATTGTGGGGGCATCTCGGGCGATGCTGCATGACCAAGGCCTACCACTTCACTTGTGGGCTGAGGCATGCAACAAAATGGTCTATTTGCAGAATAGAAGCCCACATTGCATTCTTGGGATAAATACACCAGAGGAAGCTTTCTCCAGGAAGAGACCAGATGTGGGTGATTTTAGGATCTTTGGCTCATCAGTATATTTCTATGTGAGTAAGGATGCCCGGAAGAAACTTGAGCCGACAACAAAGTTGGGGATACTTGTGGGGTACACTGATACACGCCACAACTATCGAGTGTATTTTCCTACCAGTTGGAGGACAGTGGTTCGTAGAGATCTTAATTTTGATGAGCAGAAGGACATGCAATTTTCCCTTGAGAGGGAGCTCCAACTGCAGGTTGTGGAGGAACTTTTGGTTCCTAAGGAGGAGGAGCCTCTGACTGATGCAGAGCAGTCGCATGAAAAGGTTAAAAGAGTGTAGACATCCACTCAAGCGGAGTCTTCCAGAGATGGGAGAAAGCGCACGAGAGAAGATAACAAATTATTGTCGGATGCGAAAGAGAATGTGGGAGAACCATCTTCTCAGTGAAAACAGAGGAGGTCACCTGATAGGTAAATTGGATACATGGCCCTTGTTGGGGAATGTGTTGAGACCAAGCCATTTTCATTTTTGGAAGTAGTGCAACAACCAATTTGGGTTGACGCTATGGTGGAGGAGTATGACTCCATAGTTCAGAACAATGTTTGGGATGTGGTTCCAAGACTAGAGAACAAGTCAGTTGTGAGTTCCCGTTGGCTTTACAAGGTAAAGCAAGCTGTTGATAGTAGTGTGGAGAAAAATAAGGCAAGGTTTGTTTCCCGTGGTTTCTCACAGGTTGGGGGGATCGACTATGATGAGACTATTTCCCCTCTAGCAAGGTACTCATCTATTAGATCGACGTTGGCACTATCAACATAGATGGGTTAGAAGATCCATCAAATGGATGTGAAGAATACATTCCTCAATGGCAAGATTGAGGATGAGGTGTACATAGAGTAGCCGGAATGTTTTGAGACCTTCTATCATGAGTCACATGTGTGCCGACTCAAGAGAGCTTTGTACGGGCTGAAGAAAGCACCTCGTGCTTCATACACTAGGATAGGCAACTACTTCACCGGTTTGGGCTTCACAAAGAGTGAAGTGGATGCGAACTTGTACCACATCATGGTGGAAGGTAAGCAGTTGATCATTGTTCTTTATGTTTACGATTTGATATTGATAGGTGATCATCCGTTGATCATGTCTTGCAAGGAAGACCTTACAAGAGAGTTCGAGATGAAAGACATGGGCCTCATGCACTACTTTCTAGGCATGGAAGTGTGGCAGAAGGATGGGGAAGTGTTTGTGTCTTAAGGCAAGTATGCCAATGAGATACTTAGGAGATTCCACATGGAGAAGTGCAAGCCCATGCAGACTCCTCTAGAAGGTAACTGGAGGAAGGAGGATGCTACTTCAGGAGAAGTAGTAGAAGCTACTGTGTATCGGCAGCTTGTGGGTTCACTGATGTACTTAGTGAACACATGACCAAATTTGTGCTATATGGGGAACCAGCTAAGTCAAGCTATGGTTCAACCTACCAAATTATTTTGGAAGGCGGCTAAGCATGTTTTGAGATACCTCAAAGGTAGATCTCAGTATGGATTATGGTACAGACGGTCAGAGGGAGTGAAGTTATAGCGCTTCATAGATGTAGATTGGGCAGGGAGTCCATCAAATCAGAAGAGCACATCAGGAGGAATTTTCAACCTTGGTCAAAGTGTAAATTGAAGTTCCCTAGAGACAGGATTGGGTGGAAGATAATCCCTTTCTTTTTGAGATGGAGCATTGAAAATAGCAACAAGAAATGCTAAAAATAGAAATGCTATAAATAGCATTTCTATAGATAGCATTTCAGGATATATTCCAATTTTAATTTGTCCTTGAATTAAATTTGAGAATTAAAATTTAGTCTCACCAACTGTTTGAAAAATAATTAATTAATTCATCTTGAGTTAATTAGTTGGTGAAATTCAAACATGAAGTCTTTGTGAAGTCATGCAACAGTTATCCCTTTGATTGAGGAAGTTATCCCTTAATTAAGGAGATAAGGATGAGTTGTATTTGAGTTGTAATTAGTTAGCTCATTTAACTGAGTTAAGTCCAGTTAAATTAGTTCCAAATATTTTGTGGAACTAATTGTGAGTTCAGTCAGTTAATGCATGCAACTAGTGTTCTCTAGATAACTAAATATTCTCTCATAAATAACTCATGCATGTCAGTTCAGACAAAGACCCAGTTGAGATTAAAGGTAGGGAAAGTGTATTGTCAGTTGCAAAAATATTCCTATGAGAAAATATTTTGCATGCAGAAGGAATTCATTCCTTGAGGATTGAAAAGTTTCTACAAGGGAAAGAGTAGTGTGTGTGATCATTATCAACTAGGTAACAGCTGGAGCACCAGGGAAAACTGTGCAAGGAAATAGGAGGCTTGGAGGACAGAGGAGAAGGCATATGTGTTGTCTATTATGTGTATGATCAATAGTGAGGGATTGTACTGAGAGCTGGATAGATTTGGAGCTAAAGCTTTGTGTAATCTTGAGATATTTCCACTTGTATGATAATACAGATAGCGGGGTTTTTAATTGAGGTTTTCCCTAGAATATTATTCTTTGTTTCATGTGTGATTATTCTTCTATGTTATATGTGTTCTATTTGATATTTCTCAAAATTGATTAAGCTTCCGCAAGTTTGATTGTAGAAGTAGATTAAGTATTTTGCTTTAGTACATTGCATAATCAGATTAATCTACAGTGAGAATTTCTACACGAATTGGATCCCAAATCCTCTTGAATGATGGAAAGTTCCTTTTCTTTTCCTTTGTTTTTGAATTTCTTAGGCCTCATCTCAGGATGAAGCTTCCAACAATTAGCTTCATCGTGAACCTCTTTGGAACAATGTTTACATATTTTTTTCTCTCCTTCCTTTTTAATGGATGCATTTTTCTTTCGTTTGAAACCTTTTTCTTTTTAGTTACCCTTAAATGGCTTTTTACTACCCTCTTCTGGTGTAATTTTTCCTCTTGCCTCAAGATGAGTGGCTTGCACACACACCTCATCTAGATTATTAGGATTAAACATAAGGATAGTATGCCTAAGGTAACTGGGTAACCCCCCTATGTACTTTAGTAATGTGTCTTGTGATTTCAAATTTACACCTAACATTAGAGACCTTTTTATGAATTCTTGGGTGTAATATTGCACATTTTGACCTTTAAGTTGTCTAACATTCTGCCAATTCATGATGGAATTCTGAATAAAAGTTAGAGGGTAGAATTGTCTTTTAATTGTAGCAATGAAATCAAACCAAAAAATTGAAATCTTACCATGTCGTTTTATCTCTTCTTGTGTCTTTCATTCGCATCATACTAGTGCTGCACCCTCCATCCTCATGAAGTTAACTGAATCTTTATGTCATCCTCTTGAAGGTTTTTAATTCTACAATAGACCTCTAACTGTCAAACCCAATTGTCAAGCTTCTCTACATTCACTTCACCATTATGCATGTGCATTTCAAATTTAATATCAAGTTTTAATAAGGGTGATTTACTAGTTCCTTTTGAGGTATGTTGATGTGTTGAGTAAGGGTTGTGTAAGTGGAAGAGGGTGAATATGCCTCTGAAGAAGAATATGAAGAAGATGGTGGAGAAGGTGGAGGTTTACCTCCATTTCCATTACCTCGTCCTCCTGAAGAACCTTCTCCTCTAAAAGGTTTGGAGCTTTCAAAATGCAGTCTGGTATTCCTCTCTTCATAGAGGACCTTCACCATCTTTGTCATATCAAAAAAATCATTTCTGAAGACCTTCTCATCGTCTATCATGTTTGTAGAGTCTCCTTCATGAGATATGCTCACTAGAGTCTCAACTGCAGCTTGAGGAAGAAGTGGTGTTACAGATTGTGGATACCTTTCCCTCCTTCCCCTTGACCCAAATTAAGGGCTTCGAACTATATTTCCTTCTCCTCTTTTGAGTTTTAACCTTGTAAGCATGACATTAACTTGTAAACATGTAATTCCTTCTTGTAAAAATAAAACCAAGAGCTGTGATACCAAACTTGATTTGATTGAGAAAATTATTTTTTCTATGGTAAAATTCCTTTTCAAATTATATTAAATATTCTTGAGGATTTATGAAATTATTTTCAAGTTTAAACATGGGTTTTTGAGTTTTTTTATGTGAAAATTAACATAAACAAATGACTGAGAAACAACATATAACAGACATGAACATCACCATAAACAATATCACAGAAGCACATGATGAAGGAGTTCACCCCTCCTGTGCTACGTCTCCTTGGTCCAACTTCCAATGGCTTAACCCTCTCTATTATGCTAAAACAATTTAATACATGAGTTTACAATGCTCAGAAAGCTCTGAAACCTATTCCAATGGCTCTAGAATGCCCAAAAATGCTTGTGTAGCCTCTTTCTACTCCTGATCTGGTAAAAAACTGAAGAAGTTATGGCCTTTCCTAATAATCTGCTAATCACACCACAAATTCCCCAAAATCCCGCATCATCCTACAATTTCACACCAAAACGCACTAACAAAGCGACAATTTCATCGAAAATCAGGCAATATTGTTGGACATCTTAAATGTCATCTAACGCTCGTTTTCTGAAAAATATGCACATGTGGGGGGGCACGTGCCTATGGCTAAGGCCAATGGTCCACCCCCGCTGGTCGAGCCCCCACTCCACTCTCTGCCAGTAGTTGTGTGTGGTGATGTAACTAAGGGCCGGCCCCCCGTGAGCTAGCCATACCCCCAAACAACGGACACATAATATTTAAATATAACTTGAAGTCTTAATGGTTAAGAAACAATTTAATTTATGTAATGGAGGAGGAGTTAGACTTGCTATGTGAGGTCGTGGGTTCGACCCCCGCTGCCTCCACCCGGACATTGAATAATAATTTTGGTGGCCCCCGGGTTGCCACGTGGCAGCCTTTGGCTGGGCCACGTGTTTTCCCATGGTTAGGCACCAATCTGACCATTAAAATTCTGCCACATTGCACCATGAGGATGAGCCACTTATTAGCACCCCATTCACTAAAGGAGCCTATTGACCAAGTCAAACTACTACATACCCTGCCCAGTCAATGCCACGTCAGTAGTACGGACTGCCGACTGGGATATCAATTTTTTTTGAAAAATTCACTTGTTTGAGAAAGTGAAAAAAACATGTTTCTAGGAGCATACAGTGTGTGTTTCTCGTAAAATGAGTTGCATCAGATTTAGGATGACAAGCACTACACGGTTGTCTAGGTTGCACACTAATCCTACAACTTTGAATTTTGAGATATTTTTTGAGCACCTGACACTATCACCATTTATCTAAGGAATGCAGGTGATGCGTGATCATTTGGAAAGTGTTTTCATCGTGCTTGTACACTTCTCCTTTGGAACTCATGGAATGATAGATTGTACACATCCATTAGCATATCATCATCAAGGAGAACATCATCCCCTTGCTCGCTCGGGGTTGGCTTTGCTTCTAGAGGTGGCAAAGACTGAGGGATGACCTGTGGTGCTTTCGACATTAGATCAACATCTTCATGATGTGGCTCCTATTCCATCTCCATGTCTATCACTTCAATCAATTGCTTAATCTGCTAAGCAATCTCCCGATCCTACATCTGTTCACCTTCATCCTCGGCTACTAGTTGATCATGTTCCTGCTCTTCAACCTATATCAGTGTTTTCTCATGTGTCATTGTGCTTTGCCTTTGTTATGCTTCCTAATTCTACTTCTCTTCTCATTCTTTCCTCATCAACTCTTGTTCTTCCTTTAGCTTTTGCTCTATCTCTTGCAACTTCAGCTCTGCTTCCTGCAACCTCTGCTTTTCTCTCTTCCTCTGCTCTACTCTCTGTATCCTATTATTACGCTTTGCTTCTACTACCAAAATTACTTTCATGACAATGGGATTTTCCTTCATAATTTTTCTTTTCTCTACCACTAAACTTTGAGTAATCTTCCTCTTTCCCTTTTCCTGCACAAGATTGCTACCTTCTACTCCTGTTGCTTCCAGAGTTGCTGTTGTCTATGGAGAAACCTATGAAGTCCATTGTAAATTGACCAACTGATCCAGGTGGATGTTGGTGGCCACCCACCTATCCCACTTGGACCCCCACAACTATCCCTTTTAGTTTACGTAATTGTAGCACAATTTACTATTTTTAGTAGTTTTTCAGGTCTTGAACTTCCAGAGTCGTTTTGAAGCCCTAAACGATGTTTTTTGGGAGATCTAGGAGAAACATGGGTCCATGGACCGATGTTGCTCTTCCCAAAGTTGTAGTGCTCGGATAGATCTTTCTAACAAGCTATTGTATGCGTCCAATGGAGATCGTATGCCAAAGTTACAACCCCGGGAAGTTGATGTACCAATTTAGCCAAATGGGGCCCACATTTTGGCGTTTCATCTTATAAGGTTAGGTTTTCGGATGTTGATGGTTTTCCATTGTTTCTCAACAATAAATAGGCCTTCGAGCCTCATTGTAACATTGTTCAGAGGCATGTAGCCACCACATCTCTTCTCAAAGATAAGCTACCATCACCCTAGCTAGTTTATTTCCATTTCCATTTATAAGCATATCTCAGTAGTTTACAATAATGAAATGAAGTATTATTTCCATTGGATCTCTATATTTAGGGTTATCTCTGCAATTTGTTGTGTCATGTTTAAATCCAGATTAGTGGTATTAGAGTGGTCTTATTTTTCTCTGTTTTTCTTTGCATGTCCCCAACGAGGTTGGGATATAAGGAGTTAGTGCTTGAACTGGTCAAACCTTTGCAAGACTAGCCTCGCAAATCCCGATGGCCTCCCGTGGCTGATGAAAAGAAAGACGAGGGGGCAAGAGATCCTATCAAAATATTTCTCAAATAATCCCTCGAACGACAAAAGAACGCGATGATGGAAAACTTCACCGAGATCCTTCAACGACTACCCAGAGGCGACACATCGGCTTCCAACAGTTACTCTGGAAACACCACACCCTTTAAGGTACAAGTTAATTTTGAAATGCCCATATTCAAGGGTTATATAGATGCAAATTTCGTAGATAAATGGTTAAATCTGCTAGAAGGGTATTTTTTTGTTCATGATTTTTCCAGCCGGGAAAAGATTATTTTTGCTCTTCTCAAAGCAGACCTCCACGTCAAGGACTAGTGGGAAACCTACTGCGAGTGAAGGATGAAAGTACGGGCTCACTATTTTCAGCTACACCCACTTGGAATTCCTTCTAGGATGCCATCAAGCGGCAGTACTACCCTGTCAAAAGCTATGAGGACAAATACATAAAGTGGACCACGCTGTAGCAAGGAAGGGACCAAGAGGTGCCAGAGTTCACAAAAAGTTTTCATACCCTTCGCACACAGTTGGGTATCAAGGATTCCAGGCTGCAATTGGTACTCAAATACCATGGCTGCCTACATAGGTACATCCAGGAAGAGATGGAGTTCCTAAACATATCCTCGCTAGGCACGGCGTACCGATACGCAGTCAAAATCGAGCATAAGTTTAAACAGAAGAAGTGAGACTTTGGATCTGCAAATCTGAAGCAAGGGAAAGGCTTCCCCAAGTCCCAGAACCAAGGACAAAGCCAAGACGGGGCAACCCAAGACAACTTGTTGAAGCCGCAGGAAAATAACAATGGCACGAAGTCAAAGAAGGACACAGTGAAGTGGTGTGAGTTCCACAAGAGTCCCACTCATAACACAAGCAAGTATCAGACCAAGCAGTTGCTAGTGGATGAGTTGAAGGCTTCAGAATCAGATGCATGTTCCGACCCTAGTGAGAACCTGACAAATGGAATGGCAAAGGGAAGCAGATCATTGACGCAAAGCCCAGCGCCACTGTTGCCACCGCCAAGATCTAGAAGAATGAGCCCAAAGATCCAGAGGAGGGGGAGCATCTTTTCAACTCACAAATGTGGGTGAAGGTTTCGCCGCTACAATTCATTGTCAACAATGGTAGCCAAAAGAACCTCATTTTATCAAAGGTCGTGAAGCGTTTGGGCCTACCGACTTCACCACGCCCACAACCGTACAATATTGGGTGGCTTCATGAAGGAAAATATCTCCGAGTCCACCAGCAATGCTGCCTTCTCTACAACATCAAGCCCTTCACAGACGAGGTATTGTATGATGTTGCACCGCTTGATGTTTGTGATGTCTTATTAGGACAACCATACTTATGGAGGCGACATGCTGTGTATGAGTCAAGGCCTCAAGATGTTATTATTTCTTTGGTTAATTCATTATACAAGATAACTTAGGTAGCCCCACCTACCACCACCTCTTTGAGAACTGCTAAAAAATGCAGTAAACTCATCTCCCAAACTAGGAAATTCATTTTATGTCTGGTTCGCTCCCAAAGTAAGGGAATATCATCGCCACATCCATGACCCCCATGAAGGGTTCCTCCACATAGCAGCAATAGTAGAGGGATACGGTCATGAAAGAACACAAGAACAACTTCTCCTCACCCACAGGGGAACCACACAAGTTTCAGGTGGAAGACAAAGTTTGGTTACATATGTAGAAAGAACACCTTACAAGAGCCCATCAAAAGCTCAGACCACTCCGACATTGTCCTTAAAGCATTACCAAGGCTGTGGGAGACAATACTTTGGAGTAGAGCATTCCTCCATTCCTTTGCTTGCACCAAGTGTTCAATGTTTATCACCCTCGACCACTCTTCCACCATTACTGGACACATCTGAGATTGTAGAACAGTTCACCAGGGACCAAGTTCAACAGATGGAGGAACTCAAAGCAATGGGGACCATTACTTCCTAAGGGGGCAGTAATGATCCAGGTGTATGTTGGTGGCCACCCACCTATCCAACTTGGACCCCCACAACTGTCTCTTTTAGTTTTTCAGTTTCCGTAATTGTAGCACAATTTACTATTTTTAGCAATTTTTTGGGTCCTGAACTTCCGGAACCATTTTGAGGCCCTAAATGACATTTTCTGTGAAATCTGGGAGCAACATGGCACCATGAACCGATGTTTCTCTTCCCAAAGTTGTAGTGCTCAGATAGATTTTTCTAACGAGCTATTTTATGCATCAAACGTGTAGAAATTCCCACTGTAGATCAACAAATTATGCAACATACTAAAAAACAATACAAGATCTACTTCTACAACACTTTGCGGAAGCTTAATCGAATTGAGCAAGATCAAGAGAACACATATAACTGAGAATGAGAAATCAATTACACATAACGCATAATAAATAACTCAGGGAAAGCCTCAGCCTAAAACCCCAATCTCTGTATTATCATACAAGTGGAAATCTTGTTCAAGTTACAAAAAGAATCAGCTCTCAAGCTATCTTGATCTCTTTGCAATCAAAAACTACAACTCACAGGCTGAATAAAAACTCTTCCTCAAGCCCTCCAAGCCTCCTATTTCCTTGCGCAATTTTTCTTGGTGTCCAATGATGTCACATTTGTGAATTGGCCTCATCACACTCACTAAACCTGAATAAGTAACTGTGCAATCCTCGAGGAAAGAATTCCTTCTGCATGCAAGGAATATTCACAATGGAATATTCTTGCAACTGATAGTACACTGCCCCTCCATCTGATCTCAACTGGGTCTTTGCCTGAACTGCCATGCATGAGTTATTTATGAGAGAATACTCAATTATCTGAAGTGCAATAGTTACATGCATGCAAGAATTAACTAAGTGAACTCACATTAATTTAAACAAACTGTTTAAATCAATCGAACTGGACTTGACTTAGTTAACTGAGCCAACTAATTACAACTCAATTTAGAACTCATCCTTATCTCTTTAACTGATGGATAAATTCCTCAATTAATGGAGGAACTATTACATGTCCCCACATAGACTTCAAGTTTGATTTTCCTTAACTAATTAACTCAAGATGAATTAATTAATTATTTTACAAACTGCTGCTAAGATCAAATTCGAATTTTACTTCACTATTTTAGTTTAGGCACTGACTAAAATAGGAAGGTATCTCGAAATGATATTTATAGAATGCTATTTTTAGCACTTCCATTTTTCCATCCATTCTTGCTAAGAACAACACTGGCTGTACTGCTATTTATAGTAGTGCTATTTTTAGCAATTCTATTTTTTAGCATTTCTTGTTGCTATTTTCAACACTCCCTCTCAATAAGAAAGAGATTATCAGTAACCCCATCGATGAGTACCTTGCTACAGGAGCAAAAGTCTCATCGTAGTCGATCCCCTTGACCTATGAGAAACCCCGGACAACAAACCTTGCCTTGTGTTTCTCAACACTACCGTCAGCTACCTACTTTACCTTGTAAAGCCATCTAGAACTCACCACTGACTTGCCTTGAGGCCTTGGGACAACATCCTACACACTGTTCCGAATGATAGAGTCGTACTCCTCTACCATTGCATCAACCCAGACTGGTTGTTTCACTGCCTCCTCGAATGAAGAAGGTATGGTATCTACACACTCCCAAACCATGGCCATGTACCTAATGTACCGCTCGGGTGACCTCCTCTATCTACGCTGAGAAGATGGCTGTCCCACATTCTCCTGCACATCCAACATCAACCTGTTAGCTTCCCTTGAGCGTTTCTTCCCATCTTTGGAAGTATCAACATGAGTGGATGTCTCCTCTCCTGGATCCTCTGCATGCGGCTGCTTTGCATCAATCTAAGGCTCCTCATCCTTAGGAACTGAAAGTTCCTCATCTGCATGCAACTTGAGCTACCTCTCAAGTGATAAACACATGGCTTTCTGCTCGTCGAACTTCAGATCCCTGCGTACCACAATCCTCTGGGTGGAAGGTAGGTACACCTGATAGTTGTGGGGTGTATCCATGTACCCCACAAGTATTCCCAACTCAGTTGTTGGGTCTAGCTTCTTCCTGGCATCTTTGGTCACATGACAATAAATTGATGATCTAAATATTCGGAAGTGACTTACATCAAGTCACTTCCTGGAATAGACCTCCATAGGTGTCTTCATCCCCCGTATACGGTGCGGGCTTCTGTTCTGCATGTATACCGTTGTATTGCATCCCTTAGCCCACAAATGCAGTGGTAGGATTTAGTCATGCAACATCGCTCGAGTTTCTCCCACAATTGATCTGTTCTTCCTTTCGACAACCCCATTCTGTTGTGGGTTATGGGGTGCCATCAATTCCCATTTAATACCTTCTGTAGCATAGAAGTCTTGAAACTATTGGGAGACATACTCCCCACCATTGTCACTACACAAGGCTTTTATTTTCTTTCCAAATTCTTTCTCTACCAAGGCTTTAAACTCACAAAACCTCAAGAAGGTTTGATTATTCTTTTGCATAAAGTAGATCCAGCATCTACGAGAAAAATCATCAATAAAAATAACATAGTACCTTTGTTTAGCGATGGAGGCTATAGAGAAGGGCCCACAAATATCTGAGTGAACTCGCTCCAGGATTTCTCCAACTCTATTATCTTGATCCGAAAAGGAAGATTTCACATACTTACCCAAGGTACAACCTTTGCATGTATTCATCTACTGAAGTTTTCCCTTGGGTAATCTGATAGGAATCTACTGCATGATCTTTAGGGTTCCATGGTGCAAGTGGCCTAGTCTTCTATGCCATAGCTCTCCAACATCTTGGCTCTGCACCATCTTAGATTTGGAACTCAAAGCAGCGCAGTCGTCTACCTTCAGCTTGTAGAGATTCTTAACTCGAATCCCTATTTACTTTGTCTGTCTAGTACCAATATGCCTCAGGAATACCTCTCCTTGACTAAAGACTACATCATAGCCTTTATCTTCTAGCATAGCCACATACACAAGATTCTTCTTCGGACCTAGTACATACTTTACATCAGTCAGGGTTAGGGGAGCTCCATGCTCCCTCTGAAACACAACTGTACCTTCACCTAAAACATGATACTTTCCATCATCCCCCATCTTGATCCGCATTTGTAGACCCTTCTCCTCCAAGGTAATGAAAAGATTCTTGTCACCTGACATGTGGAATGAAGCTCCACTATCTAGGTACCACACACATCCCACCATAGATGAAACCATGCATGTGATAAGTGAGAAATCCAGTGCAAAATGTGCCTCACCATCAGATCCCTTTGAGGAACTCTTCTTGGATTTCTTGTGTGGAAAATTTGTAGCATAATGGCCCACTTCATGACAATGAAAGCATCACACTTTCGATTTGTCAATATTCTTCCAACCATGGGAAGAAACGGATTTGGGATGGGACACCTTCCCTTTCCCTTTCCTCACCTTACTCGCTAAGGCTAGATTTTCCTTATCATCTTGCTTTGATGAGGATCCATCTCTAGTGCTTCTTCTTATTTCCTCCTGCATCAGATCCGACCAAAGTTGTTCCCAATCTGGCAATTTTTCTCTTCCATTAACTGAGTCTTCGTAGTTATGCCAGTGCTTAGGAAGACCGAGGAGTGCAAGACTCACCATGTCATCATCAGCGGTAGTGATCCCTACACTTCCAAGCTCATCCCTGCAGGTGGTGAGCTTGTTCAGATATGTAGAGATTGTGTTGCTAGCTTCCTTTGATCACTGTTGTTCTGATATATATGTTTCAATGTTTTCCACATGGAAAATAGGGTCTCCTTCCCATGGAGGCTCGAGACAATGTGATCTCGAACTGCCTCTAGGAGGATTCTCCTTGCTCTAGACACACATTTCTTCCATTCTGCCAGTTGAGTAGCATAAGTTGGCTTGGGGAATTCTTGATCAATGAAGTCCTTTAGACCATTATCCTCTAACACTGCCTCCATGCGATCCTTCCAGGCTATATAATTCGAGCTGCCATCAAGGGCATACTTGAGTCTTAAACCACTGAATGCCATAGGTGAAATAGAGATGTGATAAGAACTCGATTTCTATATTCAGGAACCAAACTTCAAAATTATCCTTCTTGTATACTATTCTTCGCCTTGATCACCTTTGTTCCGATATCATGTAGAAATTCCAACTATAGATTAACAAATTATGCAATATACTAAAACACAATACAAGATCTACTTCCACAAGACTTTGTGGAAGTTTAATCGAATTTAGCAAGATCAAGAGAACACATATAACTAAGAATGAGAAATCAATCACAGATAACACAGAAGAAATAACCGAGGGAAAGCCTCAGCCTAAAACCCCAAGCTCTGTATTATCATACAAGTGGAAATCTTGTTCAAGTTACAAAAATAATCAACTCTCAAGCTATCCTGCTCTCTCTGCAATAAAAAACTACAACTCACAGACTGAATAGACACTGTATATGTCCTCCTCAAGCCCTCCAAGCCTCCTATTTCCTTGCGCAATTTTTCTTGGGGTCTTGTGATGTAACATGTGTGAATTGGCCTCATCACACTCACTAAACCTAAAGAAGTAACTGCGCAATCCTCAAGGAAAGAATACCTTTTGCATGCAAGGAATATTCACAATGGAATATTCTAGCAACTGATAGTACAATGCCCCTCCATCTGATATCAACTAGGTCTCTGTCTGAACTAACATGCATGAGTTATTTATGAGAGAATACTCAATTATTTGAAGTGCAGTAGTTACATGCATGCAAGCATTAACTAACTGAACTCACATTAATTTAAACAAACTGTTTAAATCAATCTAACTGGACTTGACTTAGTTAACTGAGCCAACTAATTACAACTCAATTTAGAACTCATCTTTATCTCTTTAACTGATGCATAAATTCCTCAATTAATGGAGAAAGTGTTGCATGTCCCCACATTGACTTCAAGTTTGATTTTCCTTAACTAATTAACTCAATATGAATTAATTAATTATTTTACAAACTGCTGCTAAGATCAAATTCGAATTTTACTTCACTATTCTAGTATAGGGACTGACTAAAATAGAGGTATCCCGAAATGCTATTTATAGAATGTTATTCTTAGCACTTCCATTTTTCCATCCATTGTTGCTAAGATCAACACTGGCTGAACTGCTATTTATAGTAGTACTATTTTTAGCAATTCTATTTTTAACATTTCTTTTTGCTATTTTCAACAAAACGAAGATCATATGCCAAAGTTATGACCCTGGGAAGTTGATGTACCGATTTACCCAAACAGGGCCCACAATTTGGCGTTTCATCTTCTAGGGTTAGGTTTTTGGATGTTGAGGTTTTTCCATTGTTTCTCAACAATAAATAAGCCTTCGATCCTCATTATAACATAGTTCATAGGCATGTAGCCACCACATCTCTTCTCAAAGATAAGCTACCATAGCCCTAGCTAGTTTATCTCCATTTCTGTTTGTAAGCATATTTCAGTAGTTTACAGTAATGAAATGAAGTATTATTTCCACTGCATCTCAGTATTTATGGTTATCTCTGTAATTTGTTGTGTTCCTATTTAAATCCAGATCACCAACTCATGGAGTTTGGAGGCATTGTAATAGTACCTCCAAGGATTCTCCTCAGGACAATGAAATGCCCCACCAATCCAAGGAAAACAAAATCTTGTACAGAGGTCCTTGCAATTACCATGGGGATCATATGGATTAAATTCCTTAGTGCCGAATTCAAATCTCACTATCTTCTTAGACTCAACATCTATGAATCTCAAGTTCTTTATCTCGTATAATCTAATCGACAAAGGAATAATGGGCCATGGTTCTTTCTTCTTCCTGTGTAGTGTCACTGACAACCCTGTAGTAAGATGGTATGATACTTCTTGCATGATCAATTTGTCAATGGCATACCTTGGCAAGACATGTAGAGGCTTCTCTCCACCAAACACTGTAATGACGGTGTGTTATAGACATTTTTGTGCCTTACAGCATTGAGCATGAAATGTCCATAATCTAAGGGATCCAAAGTCCCTA
The DNA here is from genome assembly GCA_031772625.1 of Pinus tabuliformis. Lineage (NCBI taxonomy): Eukaryota > Viridiplantae > Streptophyta > Pinopsida > Pinales > Pinaceae > Pinus > Pinus tabuliformis. The sequence continues at coordinate 1,131,825,741 of CM062809.1, read as the reverse complement.
AACATGTTGTTCCTACCCCTAGAGGAACAAGGCTAACAAACCACAGAAATTCACAGAAGTTCTCCACCAGAAACTGCTCAAAAAGAAGTCAATTCAGGATCAATTCAGTGGCTCCACTAGTTGTCTGCGCTGAAATGCAAAGTCTGCACTGGCTACCTGCACTGCAACACAGGTAAAAGCACTACCAGGGTGCGCTGAGCGGGAATTTCCAAATGGAAAGTTCATTCAACAAGGTGTCAAGACCCTGGAAGCTTCCAGAATCTTCCTCAATGACACTTGCCTCAGTGAATTCGACTAGTGATGAGTAAGAGGTTCTCAATCTCCAAGTGGAAGCAAGAACCTCCAAGTGGAAACAAGAACTGACAGAGGGAGAGGACACTAGTCAGATCTTAAGCTGACTCATCCTCTCTCCAAACATCTATATATGGATCTCTCCTCCATGAGATCTAGAGGCTGGAATTTTGTTATTGCAAAGAATTGCTGTTGGTTTGAGATTGGAATCATTGGGTGCTTAATGCTTTGAAGGGAGGTGAAGATAGGAATTCCATTTGCTGGGAAGGAGATGCTGGATTGGAGCTTTCTTGGTTGTATCTCTTCCTGAACCTTGTTATTCATCAATACAACTATCTTGGTTTCTCCTATATACTGATGTATCTTTGATGTATGATTGCATTAGTATGTTTAGTTTATTTCTAATCCTGAACTAGTTATGAATATGAATCCATGTATTTGTGTAGTGTTCTCTTCTTGTGATCTTGCAGAGACTTGTTGAAGCTGGGCGAGCGAGAAGACAAGTAGCTAAGAACTCTCAAAGAGAAGAGAAACCGGATCGAGGGACAAATGGAAGACACCGGTTAGTCCATCCATCTCTCTTCATTCTTAATTCATAAAGGAAGAATACTAGAATAGCTGTCTCTATTTGTTGCTAAGGCACTGTCACACCTTAGGTGGATAGGATCGTCCTGCATAGGCATTTTTCCCCACAACAAATTGGCGACTCCGCTGGGGAGAACTGTTTAGTCATTTTATTTGTGTCTCTATCATTGTTTGTTTCATAGACTCAACAATAAAAATCGAACTGCATCTGCTATTCTCAGATGCAAAGTAGACAGCTGCTGCTTTGATCCAATCACTGGATTTGTCTATGATCTGAACAATGGACTCACAAATGATTTGATGATCCTTTGTGATAGATCTTAGTCCTCCCTCAAAGCATCCCTTTGATTGTACCTTGCTTGTTGCTTTTATTTGGCCTGAAACTGTAGATTAATCAGCAAACTGTGACCCAGAACCCAGTGAGAAACTCTCGTTTCTCCTTCAGCGCAGACCCTGTGAAGAGGTTCTGCATTTCAATGCAGGTCCCGTGAAGGCTACCTGCACTGAATGTCAAAACCCCTGTGTTGAGGGTGCATTGATCCAGTTAGGCCTTGTGCAGCTGGGGTTCTCTGCTCTGTTTTGCCTTGTTTTGATCTCTGTTTTTTGCAGCCTGTAACCAGCATAGGTACTAGTCTGATAACTCCTTTTCTCTGCTTAAATCCTCATTTTGTACAAAAATACTATGAGTGTTTTTATGTGTTTGTGGCGTCATTTACAGTTTTCCTTTGCAAGAGTGAAATAATCATCCTGTAGCCCTTGATTCAGATCTTTTGATTGTGATCTTAGGAGAGAGTTCATTGGCTGTTTACAGTTGATTATACATTTACTTTTTCTTTTGGTTTGAGTTTGTCTCTTTTAAGTGTCGAAACAAGCGTTCATTTCAAAATTTGTAAAGTGTTGTGTTCTCTTCTACCCTTTCTGATTTCGAAAAAGTAAACTTGTTTGTATTTGTCATTTAAAAGCAAATTCAAAGTTGTACAAAAATCTTTCTTTTTAGGCATCAATATTAAGAAAGTGGAAAACAAACACCTGCATTGTGCATTTGCATCTTGATAGTTCGCATGTCTGATTTAGGAAAAGTGCATTAGAGTGTGCTGATTACTCTTTGAGAAAAGATGGTGTCTTTCTTTTCCCTTTGTAGCTAGGATTTTCATTGTTGAAAAGATATAAAGCTTGCTTATCATCTTTAGACTGCATTTAGGAATTGTATCATACATCTCGTGGTGATCCAGAAAGGAAAACTTCTAAAAAGATCAACCTAAAATAAACTTAATGAACTTAACAACGCTTTGCAACATAACGCACAACATAGAGGTCTAGGCTAGAGACGTGTTCCGGCGTCGTAAAACTTGGTCACTGGTCCCCTCACTGATGGTTGGGTGATTCCTCCTGAGGGACGATAAGTACCAGTACGGATTGTGCTCCCACGTACCGTCGCGTATATATTGGGAGACCCCTATAGGAATATAACCTTTATCCATAGGAAGCCGTGTCGGCCGCCCTACTGATCGCAATGCACTAAACACAGAATTCAGGAAGATCGACCGCCCGTACCCTAAAAAGTATTCTGCGGTTTTGCGAAAAGTTTGGCACACCCTCTGCCTAGAACTCCAGAGAAGTTCCTTTTGGCCTTTTTCAGACTCTATAATGGAAAAAGTCCATTCGAGCATTTGTCACTTCGGGCTCGTTAAAACATCGAAGGAGACTAGAGTCATCTTTAGCTTTTTCTCGACTCTTTAAAAGTGAAAAAGCAAGTTGTGTCTAAGCGTCGTTAAAAATTTATTTTAAACGGAACAATCACCCTTTATTCCTGCATTGATCTTTAGGTTGAGAAGATGGAGCCCACCAACCAAGGAATTCCCCTTGGTGGAAATCCTAGTCCCTTCTCCTCTTGGGGAGATGTTGGTGCGCCCCATATGGCCACATTATCGCTTCCAGGATTGAAAATTGGCTTGCCGGTCTGGCTCTTTTCAACCAATGTCGTTCAGAACACCACTATTCCTGAACAGTCGAGTCAACAGTTAGACCAGACCAGAGTTTCCCACCAGCCTTCTACTTCATCTAATTCTTCCTTTCCTCCTTCCTCTTCGCTTGACGGAATTGGTAAAAAAAAACCAAGTTCCTAAGGAGAAGAAGGAAAAGAAGAAGAAAGAGAAGAAGAAGAAGGAGCCAAAAGCGACTGGGGGCAAACAAGTGTTGTTTGACAAAAATCCACACACAACACTGACAAGGCCTAAATCGCCATGCGTCATATGCAAGGGAGACCACTTCCACAGAGATTGTCCCTACATCCCTCGGATACTAAGGGACTGGTCTCCCCGTTTGCACAATTCGGTGGCGTCAACCTCTGATAGCCATGTTGACAGCACACCGTCAACTAGTGAAAGTGAAGCCACAAGACAGAGAGGGAAAGCTAGATTTCCCTGCAAACTGTGTGAAGGTGACCATTCCATCCACCGTTGTCCCTTCTTAGACGAGGCTAAAAGAGTTTTGGAAGATCGCCCGATTTTACGAGCGCAACTTCCTCCTGGATATCAAAAACTCCTGCCAAGTCCTTCACTAGTTGAGAACCCGGCTGGCCCGCTCAGGTGGTCAGTTGAAGCACCTATCATTGAAGATGAACCGTCTAAATCCATACCTGACAAAAGTCAAAGGGTTGAGGCGGCAATTGACCCGGTTTTGCCTTCAGAGGCTCTATCTTCGAATGATACCATCACAGAGGAGAACAAAGATGACACCGTCCAAATTCTCTTCATCAACACAGACTCCGACGAACAAGGGGGCAATTTTCCCATTCCTTTATCGCAGGAAGGAACTTCGTCAGAGTCATACCCGGCCGTCTATTCGGTCCCACCACCAAGCAACCTGGTTGTGTCCTTCGACTGGAACCAACTAGGCAGACCCCGGTTGCCAGCAAGCATACCATTCAGAATTATCGTTCAAATATACAAGATGGTAATGGCTGGCACCATCATTGATGAGGGGGCATCTGTGAGTATCCTTTCCTCTATTGCTTGGAAAGCGCTTGGTTCGCCAGCGCTTTTGCCTGAAATGAGAAATCTATCAGGCTTCGATAAAGGAACCAATCGACATTTAGGGATCCTCCCCAATGTGCCTATCACATTGAAAGGGAAGACCGTTCAAATGAACGTGATGGTCGTTCAAGGACCCTTGGATTATAACCTACTCCTTGGACGAGACTATATATTTTGCATGGGAGCCATCGTCTCCTCACTCTTTAGAGTAATGTGTTTTCCGCACGAAGGAAGAGTGGTCAAGCTCGTGGACTAACTTTCATTTCCTGGATCACACATCGAAAATAGTCATACACCATCCCTAAATGGTCTCTTCACGCAAGAAGTGTCTCAACCCACGGTCCGTCCTCCTGATGAGCGCGAGTAATCCGGGCGGATATGACTAGAACCCAGGGGGCATGCGTCCTGGTCTACTTCGGCAGGAAAACTTTGGGTATAGGGTAGGTTTCCGTGGGAGAATATGACTAGTCCATACCCCATCCGGCATGGAAGAGGGGTTGTTCTAGAATAAGATTCTTTTGTCAAAGTTATGTGAGTTGGCGGGCATCGTCGCTCACCTTTGTCTATTTCGGTAGACATCGCTGAAGAAGTGTTTTTTTTGAAAGATTAATGGAACAATCTTTGGGTAACCTGAAAGAGGTAGGCCTCTCTCGGTAAAACAATTGTTTTGGCGAAAAGGAAGTAGGGGTAACCTTGAAATCGTACTTTATGCCTGGGGGCATGCAAACCTTTTTGAGTACAAGCAAGGGGCGGCTATTTATTTTTTAAATTTTTAGGTCCTCCCTTTAAACCTGTAGGTATAACCCTTTAAACTCGTAGGATTAGTCGTTTTCGAACTTGCATAACGAAAGGATCCAGAGCAAAGCTTTGTGAGATGAAGCTCCATAAAAAATAGAATCTTGATGAGACATTCTTATCATATGGCTGGATTATTCGAGCAGTTTTAGCACACAGTTCATGCTCGTTAAAAAATAAACACAAAATCCGAGCAGTTTTAGTCCATAGTTCATGCTCATTAAAAAATAAACAGATCCGAGCAAATGTTTCAACCCGCGTTTAAGCTCGTTAAAAAATGAACTATTCTGGTAAATAACCACCGTGAATGTAGTATTATCAGCCGTTAAAGCCTTGGTCGTGTTTTCCCATCACCTCCACTTTTCATTTGGCCGATCATTCACCTCCATTTGATTGTTTACCCATTTTGAGGAACAGCTGCGAAGAGTGATTTCACTAGCCATCCTTGTGACACTGCCGTGATTGGAAAATTCCAACCTGTACCTGGAATCAGCTGCTAACCCATTTTATCACTCGTTCCTCAAAAGACGAGTCTTCTTTAAGCTCTTTTCAACTAACTCGTAAAATATGAAAAGATTGTCGAGTTTTGGCCTTCCAGCTCGTTAAAGCGACCGGAAGTGCTATCCCTCCTCTAGATTTTAATCTTTTTGGACCCGAGGGATTATTGCACAAAAAGATCGAGTGCTTGTTTTGTTCGGCTCGTTAAAACTATCGAAAACTCATCCCTTCTGTATTGTTTTATACTTTTTCGGACTTAAGGGATTAGATGACAGAAAAGGACTTTTGGAGTTAACTTTATGTACCTTTTCAAACTCTCTAAAAATGAAAAGGACCGAGTTATCTTTGTCGTTAGACTCGTTAAAATCATTAAATAGCGACAAACTTGTCTTTAGACGAGAACGAGTTTCACTATCGCTAGGCTCGTTAAAACATAGCGATGGGCTTGCCCGAAGGACAAGTTATAGAACAAGAATATGTTATCCTCCTCAAGCTTGACAAAAATAAAGAGGTACTGGTCAGCAATGACTGGGGAAAATTGGGAGAAACTTAAGAAAACTTTGATGGTAGCAAGTCGCTCTTGAACATGACACTTTTCCTCCGTACCACAATCGGGTTGGGTTGTTTCATTCACCGGTCACATCACCATGGTCTCGCCATACCATCCATATTTGGGGTAATGCTACCGATCCATCGCATCAGTGTCGCCATATGTTCAAGAGAAGTCGTTCAGAGAAGTCAACCGTGTCCCATCCACTGTCGTACATTATCCTTCATCCTTTCATGACCGCCACCCTGAATCATATGTCACTGATCGTTTTCACCTCCATCAAAATCATTAGCTCCGTTTCGTGTCATTGATGTGGGATTCATTAAGGCCCTGCTTTGACGGATCGCTTCTTGTCGACATCAGCTCATTATCCAAGAAGTAGATCTAGGAACAAACCCTTCAGTACTTTGAAGCTTGCATGCCTCAATGGCAAGTTTCTCACTTCCGGCGACAGGTATACATCAATGACCTTCGACGCCAAGTCCTTTATTCACACCACGTGAATTGTACTGCAGTACCTTGAGGGTCATTATCATTATCGGTGATTCCTCTCGCGCTTGTTAACGGTTTACCTCATTGACCGGTAATCAAGTGATGTCTTTCCATGTTCGACTTTAGAACATTTCTCACATGGATCGACTTGTACTTAGAGTGAAGATCGAACGAATTTGAAGACCCCGGATCTAGTTTCATCCATCCGGGCTGCGATATATATTCAGGAAAGATAAAGACATTGACATGTACATCATTGCAGCAGATAATCATCCTACCCAAAGGATGATAATTTCATCAAAATTATCAGTCTACCATCAGACGATTGTCTGTTCTATGTACAGAAAAATGAATTTATAAAGCTGAGCATGGGAATGCCCGCCTCGGCTAGATCATGAAAGTAGTATGAAAAATAATGTATTTTATTGTATCTTATTATAGGTCTCCTCCCAACATTGGATGAACTTCGGATCCTCCTGATAAAGCATTTCACCCGATAAACGACCTCATACTTTAGGGGGCAACTGTTATAGACATTTTTGTGCCTTACAACATTGAGCATGAAATGTCCATAATCTAAGGGATCCAAAGTCCCTAAACATGTTGTTCCTACCCCTAGAGGAACAAGGCTAACAAACCACAGCAATTCACAGAAGTTCTCCACCAGAAACTGCTCAAAAACAAGTTAATTCAGGATCAATTCAGTGGCTCCACTAGCTGTCTGCGCTGAAATGCAAAGTATGCACTGGCTACCTGCACTGCAACGTAGGTAGAAGCACTACCAGGGTGCGCTGAGTGGGAATTTCCAAATGGCAAGTTCATTCAACAAGGTGTCAAGACCCTGGAAGCTTCCAGAATCTTCCTCAATGACACTTGCCTCAGTGAATTCGACTAGTGATGAGTAAGAGGTTCTCAATCTCCAAGTGGAAGCAAGAACCTCCAAGTGGAAACAAGAACTGACAGAGGGAGAGGACACTAGTCAGATATCAAGCTGACTCATCCTCTCTCCAAACATCTATATATGGATCTCTCCTCCATGAGATCTAGAGGCTGGAATTTTGTTATTGCAAATAATTGTTGTTGGTTTGAGATTGGAATCATTGGGTGCTTAATGCTTTGAAGGGAGGTGAAGATAGGAATTCCATTTGCTGGGAAGGAGATGCTGGATTGGAGCCTTCTTGGTTGTATCTCTTCCTGAACCTTGTTATTCATCAATAAAGCTATCTTGGTTTCTCCTATATACTGATGTATCTTTGATGTATGATTGCATTAGTATGTTTAGTTTATTTCTAATACTGAACTAGTTATGAATATGAATCCATGTCTTTGTGTAGTGTTCTCTTCTTGTGATCTTGCAGAGACCTGTTGAAGCTGGGCGAGCGAGAAGACAAGTAGCTGAGAACTCTCAAAGAGAAGAGAAACCGGATCGAGGGACAAACGGAAGACACTGGTTAGTCCATCCATCTCTCTTCATTCTTAATTCATAAAGGAAGAATACTAGAATAGCTGTCTCTGTTTGTTGCTAACTGTCACACCTTAGCTGGATAGGATCGTCCTGCATAGGCATTTTTCCCCACAACAGGGTGCCACCTGGTGAGGAATACTAATCTACGGTTTCTATTATTGACTCCATTGCTTCTCGTACTTACATGCAAGGCATATCTTCTTCAAAGATAAGCGTGTATAGCAGGATGATGAAGTGTTCAAATAGTCATGCCATTGGTCCTCGATAAATTCATTCCAAAATCAACTTACAATAGATGTGCACAATAGATTCTCTTTTTATCCATGTCCAGTTCATGCCAGGGCACTGTTGTTGCGCATAGATTGCATCTAATAAGTATGCAAACATATAGAACCTTGCTCGCTCACCCTTGGGAATATTTTGAGTCTGTGCTACATGGGCCTTCAATTGTAGAGCCAATAGATATGACCTATTGAACGACCTTCCATCGTTCACCAACTGGTCCAATAAGACTACCCACCCTTCAGGAAAGGTTTTAGGGTTCTATTGACCATGGATTCTACAAGTAAAGATAACCAAGAGCTAGTAAGCCTTCCTGAGGGAATTTGTCTTGTACACATGGGTGGGTGTCTGTCAAAACTTCAATGGCTATTTCACCCAGTGTTTGAAAATGTGTATTGTGTGCACATAGTTGTGGGTGCCATAAAAGAGTGATTCCATGTGATCTATTAGCTTTAGAAAGTGATACATTTGTAAAATTCTTATTCCCAGAAGGTGGAAAACATCTTCCCACTAGCACTACTTAATGTCATGATCTTCTCATCGATGTGTGAGACAATTGAACTGATAAAATCTGCACATGAGAAGGTTAGATACCTGCATGCAACCCTGTATAACCTTGACTGCCATATGCTGAGATAAAAATGTCAGTCATCTAAGTTTGTCTCAAAGTCTTTTGCAAAAGCATCTTTAATCCACTGCCATGTCAGTGATGATCCTTTCTCCATAAATAGTTGAGTATCTACATACACTAGTAAATCAACTAATCTCTTCTCAACTGCTTCCCTAGTACTGCTATCAATGGTTTCCTTTGATGCAGGTCTCTTCAATGCCATGGTAACAGTGACCGTTGGAGAGGTGCTCAACAATTGATGTAGTTGGAAAAGTTCTGATGATCACACCAAAGGTTACTTGATCTCCTCAGGAATGCTATAGCTCCAAGACCGAATGTGAAAATGAGCTCTAGAAGCATCAATTAAATAGATTTGGACAAATTAGGGTTATGATGCACATGCCTAAAATAAGGAAAAGTGACACTTGGCAGAAGTTTTTAAAAATAACACAAGTGCCTCCTTCGAGATATTAAAAATAGATCCCTATTTTTTAGATGTTTTTTTTTTTCCTTTTTATTATTTTTCTTTTTCTAGGGAAAATTTCCATGCACATTGCCAGGAAATATTACACAGTTATGGGGAACTAGGAAACTTTATAACTCCATGCACTACGTAGTTTTTGAGCTTAGTGAGGGTTGCACAATTTATGGGCTTAATGTTGGGTTGTCTCCCATGACTGCAAAGTTTCTGAGCTCAAGGCTCACTTTCAATCAGGACTACGCAATTCCCATTGTCATGGTTGCTTGCTCTCAAGGATTAAGCAGTTCTCGACGCAAGCCCAAATTTGCTGTGAGACAAAGTTGGGAGATCAACTTGTGACTTAGAAGAATAATATAAGTGAACAAACACAAGTGAAAATTAAAAGTTAAGTCTCAATATAAGCACGAATACCTAGATCAGTTCGAGATGAGCTTCTATGGATAGGAATGGAGGCTCCAAAATCAAATATAGAAAAAATTTTGGAGGGTGGTTGTAGCCGCTACAACATGAACCTACCCCGAATAAAGAGCCACTTGCAATCCCAACATGTCAGCTTCTTTTTAGCTTTATCTAACAACCATGTCCAGTCAAATATGCAATAATGACCAGGTTTGAGATAACAACCCAAGTACTTGAGACCTGCAGACATAGGGATGATTTTCACCCTAAAAAGAGAAGAAATCTCGTGAATTTGTTCTAAATCAGCATTATTGAGAAAATTCCAGACTTATTTTTATTAATTAGTATATCGGATGCTTGTCCAAATTTTTAAAGAACCAAATGGAAATATTCCCATTCATCAAATGTTGACTCCCCTGCACATAGGACATCATACACAAATAAAATATGGGGCATCATATTGTTTCTGTTCAATTCACATTAGGATATGTCACCTGTCTCCATTTTGGCTTTTATACCTTTGTTGAGAGCTTCCATAATCAGTATGAAGAGAAACGGGGACAATGCATAGCCTTGGTGAAGATTCCTATATATGTTGAAGAAATAGGTGGGTTCACCATTGATAAGAACAACCATGGCAGTTGAAGAGAAGCATGCTTTGATCCACTAAACATGTCTATGAGGGAATAAAACTTTATATAAGATCATTAATAAAAATTCCTAATCCACACAGTCATATGCTCGAATTAGATCAATTTTCATGAAACGGGAATTTGATTTTATGGATTTGATCGAGTGTAAGGTTTCTTGAGAAATTTCTACGACATCTTGAATTATCCTGTTGGACAAAAACAAAATTTGTTGAACGAAATGTGAGGTGAAAAAATCCTTTTAATTTTGTTTGCAATAAGTTTCGAAAACATTTTGTAGACTACATTACATAAGTAAATTTGCTTATATTCATCAAGAGAGCAAGGATTAAGTTTTTGGGTGTTAGAGTAAGAAAAGTGAAATTCCTTCTTTTATAGTGTATGGTTAAATGAATCTTGTTCGATAGTGTAAAGTTGTAGGGAACACTTTGGAAAATTTTATTTAGATATAGACACCTCTTGTTATCTACCCGTGTTTCTACGCATTAGAGTAGTTATCAATTCACAATTGCATCAGTTAGTTGGTTTTCATTCCAAAGCGATTGCAATAAGGCATATCAATTTATACAGTTTGGTCATGGATGACAGTGCTAAGATTAGGAGAAAATTAAAATTAAGCTACGAAAATATTATAAATATGACAATAGATGCAAAAGAAAACATAGGTTATTGGAGCATATCCTCTTACATGTATCTGAATTTGAGCATGTCGAACACACTAATTTATAGAGTATACATTGAACTAATAAGATTTTTCATTATTGAAACATATGCTTCTAACATATATTGAATCTCCACATGTCGAGCAAACTAGTATAAAGTTTGTTTTCTATTCCTAACTATTACTACTCCCTTACTATTCGACATGTATAATATGAAGCAAATCTTGGTCTAATTCCATTCAATATAAGACCGTTTTGTCCATTGAGTCATATGAAATGGTTCCACTTCTGTTATGAATTAAGGCATCTAATTACTTTCATTTCTCATTGGTTATAGTTTTATTGGTTTTCACTTAAACGTACGGAGAGAAACTTAAAAAAACATGCATGTAAAAGTTATAACCAACATAGATCCATCTTAATCACGGATCTAACATGAGCCAAGAGAGATCAAATTTATTTAGGTACAAACTTATTTTAGAGTCCAAAAAACAATGTGTAATTTTTTATTGTTTAATTATTTTTTTGAACGTTATAGAGATTACATAATATGTGCATTGAGACATTTTATCAGTCCACATTAAACTTGTCTTTTTGTTATTAATATATATATATATATATATATATATATATATATATATATATATATATATATATATATATATATATATATATATATATATATATATATATATTAAATATACGTGAATATTAGTTCATATTAAAATATTTGATTCATAACCCACATTGGGTATTTTGTTCTTTACAACATTAAAATATTTTCTTTTAACATTTATTTTATATATATAGATATATTTGAAGTTAATATCAAGTATTAAAAATCTTACTCACATATTATTTTTACTTCTGATTATTTTACATGAAATGATATTAGGTCATGTAGACAACTAATTAAATATGAATAACATAAAATAAACCAATAAAATAAGGTTTCTAGAGAGTCCATCAATCTTATAAAAGGGGACAGGAGCAAAGCATTGGGACCATATTGAGTTTTCTATATTTTTGTGTTTGTTGAGAACTTGGCAAGGCCAGTTCTAGGTTGATCCTAGGGACAAGAACCCCGTGGGTGTAAATTGTCTGGTGGATCCGTCTAGGGTCCAAGATTGTGCCTCAATGTCTTTATTCTCTTTTGATGAGAAACTGTGCATGCAATTTGTAGCAGTTCCAATCATTTTTGTATGGGCATGTATCTTTGTTTTTAACTATTAATACAAATAATGGGCTGCATTTTCATATCCCCTTGTGTTCAATGTTTTTTCTTGCAACAATTTTTAATAAAAAAACTAAAGTTTGTTATATTTGCTAAAAATTTTAACATTTGGGATCTTATAGTGGTATCACATTTGTGCATCTTGCTAGCCTAGGGGCGTTTTAAGGTGTTTTTATTGCAGATCGAGGATCAGGAGAAACTAGTCTTCAGTGATTCTCCATAATCAACCTAAATAGTTGTTGGGCATGGAATCCCCCTACAGCATGTTTTGGGGCTCAAAGCCCAAGTTTTGGTCAAATAATGTTGTAAGACTCCGCGAATTGCAAGTGCGGAGCATGAAATGTATGTTGAGTCACAAGGTTGTCCGCCCTAAGTTTTGTAATGTACTATCAGCCTACCCATGGTCTGCGGACCATGGGATTGTATAAATAGAGCGAGGCTCTAATTTGTAAAGATAATTTATGAGGGATAGAAGAAAAGGAATGGAGCCTAGAAGATAGAGAGCATAGAGGAAAGGTCTAAGTGTCTTGGGTCTAAGTGTAGTAGGAAGAGGCTCTGCAGCTGAGTGCGCAGAGTCCTAGTAGAGTCCGCAACTGAGTGTGCAAACCCTGTAGCTGAGTGCGCAGGGCGAAGTCGAGTCTATAATCAAGGAAGAAGAATAATAAAGAGAATTTTGATTCCAAATCTTGTGTATCTGTTCCTATGTTTCTTCCTGTTTAAATATATTCTTTTCTTTATTGTGCGCATTTATATGAATACTGAAAACTGTTAAGTATAATTGGGCTCATACAAATAAGTTAAGCAATCGGATAATATCGAGTTAATAGTAAGGAACTTGGCTAATAAGATGGATCGCACCTCAAACAGGGTTCCGCGAAGGCAACATCGCAAGCTGCAAGGTACCAATAAGTGTGCGTAGGGACGTCTGTGTAGGGTCAAACCGCGAACCACCAAAAATCATCAGAAATCTCTAGGGTGCAGAAACTTGGTTCTAACACCCTCCCATACTACTTCGGGTGAGACCTTAGGCCGTGCTCCGCAAACTGTTGCCGAAAGGGCCAGTAGTACCGGGATTTTCTTGGCTAAATCATCTTTGAACCTAGGTCAGGCCCCTACAAGCCAAAAAATGGTTCTGCTACCAGGATAGGGATCTACATAAGGGATGTCTAATGTCGTGTCACTAGAATCCAACAAAGAAAGAAATTGAAGGGTGGTTGGACAAGAATATTCACGAGTTCGTGGTGTAGGAAAATAGGGAGCCACGAGTATCTAAGGAACAATGGTTGGAGCACTACTTATATACACAAATCCATGAAATTTTCTTTGTGTCCTTTCCTTCTAAGCTATATGAGTGGATTACGAAGTTAACAGATAGTCAAGGAAGGTGTAGGCTTGACAAAAAAATCATGTGGACTCCGGAATTAAAGAACAGACTAGAAGCATCAGGAGATAAGATCGCGTGAGTTGTGGACCATTGGCTCGATCGAATTATAGGGGGGTTTATCACTGAGTTCGCAATAGATATGACCATCAGCTACAGTGAGGCAGAATGATGCTTCCTCAAAGGACCAGGAGGTAAGTATATTAAATCTTTGAACACTTGGATTAAGATTATATTGTGTGAAAAGCAGGTTATGCGAATAAATTAATGTTTGGGACTACGCGAAGTGGGAAGACCTACGTAAGCGGAGGTAGTGAAGAATTAGAAACTAGTCCCTTAATTTCACCCTCGAGGATGATCTAGATTTAAACATGAATGCAACAAAATATAGAGATAAACATAAACATAGAGATGTAGTGGAAATAATACTTCATTTCATTAATGTAAAATACTAAAATACGCATACAAACAGAAATGGAAATAAACCAGCTAGGGCGATGGTAGCTTATCTCTGAGAAGAGATGTGGCGGCTACATGCCTCTGAACTATGTTACAATGAGGCTCGAAGGCCCATTTATTGTTGAGAAACAATGGAAAATCATAAACATCCAAAAACCTAACCCTAGAAGATGAAATGCCAAATTGTGGGCCCCGTTTGGGTAAATTGGTACATCAACTTCCTGGGGTCGTAAATTTGGCATATGATCTCCGTTTGATGTTCACAATATCTCGTTAGAAATATCTATCCGAGAACTACAACTTTAGGAAGAGAAACATCAGTCCATGGACCCATGTTGCTCCCAATTTTCCCCAAAAACATCATTTAGGGCCTCAAAACGACTCTGGAAGTTCAAGACCCGAAAAAATGCTAAAAATAGTAAGTTGTGCTACAATTAAGGAAACTAAAAAAGCTGAGAGAAACAATGGTGGGGGTCCAAGTGGATTTGGTAGGTGGTCACCAATATCTGCCTAGATCATTCCTCCCCCCTTAGGAAGCAATGGTCCCCATTGTGTTGAGTTCCACCATGAGACGAGGAAACTTCTGCTGAACTTGGTCCCTGATGAGCCACTTACCCTGGTGAAGGAGTTAGCCTGCTTTGACAACTCGATACAGTTGGATATTATATTGGCGAGAGTGCTTGATCTATGTGTCCATGATCCGATCAGTTGCAACTTGTTCCATTCAATCTGGATTTAATTCTATGGGTGTGAGCTGTTTTGCAATGTTAGATGTGTCTAGTAATGGTGGAAAGTATGGCCAAAGGCAGTCCACATTGAACACTGGGTGCAGGCCAAGGAATGGGAGAATGCTGAGCTCAAATGAATTATCTCCCACAGCCTTGGTAATGGTGTAAGGACCATATCAGAGTGGTCTCAGTTTCTGATAGGCTCTGGTAAGGCATTCCTTTTGCAAATGCAGCCAGACTTTGTTGCCCACCTGAAACTTGTGTGGCACCCGATGTTTATCATTTCGCTGCTTGTACTTGGCATTTGATTTCTCCAGAATGTGATGGACCTACTGGCGAATATGTTGGATGTGCTCAATGAAGTTGGTTATCTTATCTATTTCGGACTGGACATGAGTCGAATCTGTGTGACTAGCTGCAAATGGCATGGCCACATCAATGGGACATAGTGCCTGGAATCCCAAGCCCACCAGAAAAGGGCTGTGGCCAGTCGAGTTGTGAAGAGCTTGGTTGTAGCTGTGCTGAACATAGGGGAGGCTCTCGTCCCATGTGCGTGGATGCTTTGAGTTGTACATGCACAGAATGTGTACAATCATCATATTGACAACCTCTTTCTGGCCATCAGTTTGAGGATGGAAGGCTGTGGACTTAGTGAGTTTGGTATCTAGCATCAACCAGAGACTGGACCAAAATGTACTGAGGAACCGACTGTCCTGATCTGAGATGATAGACTGTGGGATCCCAAAGTGCACCCACACTCATTCAAAGAAGATTTTAGCAGTGGCTTCTGCTATGATATTCTTCTTGCAGGCCACCATAATGGCCATTTTCGAGAACTTGTCGACGACCACAGAAGCACAGTAATTTCCATGCTTAGTGGAAGGAAGGCCTAACATGTAATCCATGGAGATGGATTCCCAAGGTTGACTAGGGGTAGGCAGCGGGGTATAGACGCCTTGCTTCTTGATGGTCAGTTTGGCAATGGCACAGGAAGTGCATGATTTGATGTATTTCCCGACATCTTGTTGAAGATTCAGCCAATAGAAATACTTTTGTAGTACTGCCACCATTTTCTCGACCCCAAAATGTCTAGTAGATCGACTGTAGTGTGCTTCCCAAATCATCTTGGCATGCTTGTTGTGGGGGAAAGTATCCAACTCGGAATGACCCTAACCCACTCTAAGGGTGAGAGTTCCTTAGCAACAGCTGAAAGCAAAGCTATCTAAAGTTTCTTCTTTATGACATGCAAGAGATAAAAGGGAGAGATCCACTTACCGATGTCTTGCGCAAATGGTCGATCCAATCTCCTTTGTTTGCCGCTTGCTCCCAGCTCCAAGTCTTTTCACGGGCCCAGCTACACGAGATCCTGCAAACAAGACAAAGAAAGGAAACTACAAGAAGCATGCATTCATAAATGATTCGAGGATTAGCATAAATCAAAGACGCAAGTAAGACAATACACCATTGAAACACATGCGAATAGAAGAACCTCAAATTCTTTATTAATATATGGAAGTAAGGTTCAGGCGGTGATACAACCATGAGAGGTCCAATCCAGCATCACCTTCCCGATGGAGAGAAATCTCTTCTTCACCTCCCTCAAGCAATCACCCAATGCTCACAACTGTAAACCAACAGCAATTCTTCGCGCTAAATTCCCGCCTCCAGATCCCACGAGATGAGATCCTTATATAGAGTTTTGGAGTGAAGATAAGTCAGCTTGATGTGTGACTTGTTGTCCTCTTCAACTCCAGTTGTTCTTCAGTCCTTCACTCGGAGTTTATATCTTCCACTTGGAGTTTTAGAAGCTCTTAACTCATCATTAGGCGAATCTTATGATCAAGTGTCTTTTTGGAAGCTTCCTGGGCACTGGCACATTGAGAAAAAGATTCCTCCACATGTCCAAGTACGCCCAGCGCAGGTAGCCTTTGTTGCACTTGCTATGCAGCGCAGGTACACCATAGAGCTTTTGTCTTTCAGCGCAGATGCCTAGTGGAGCAGCTGCTTTGATCCAAAACTGACCTGTTTTTGAGTGTTTTTCAGTGGAGAACTGATTTGCAGTGCTGTGGTTTGCTGACCTTGTTCCTCTAAGGGTAAGAACAACATGTTTAGGGACTTTGGATCCCTTAGATTATTGACATTTCATGCTCTATGCTGTAAGGCACAAAAATGTCTATAACAGTTGCCCCCTAAAGTATGAGGTCGTTTATCGGGTGAAATGCTTTATTAGGAGGATCCAAAGTTCATTCAATCGTCGGGAGGTGACCTGTAACAAAATACAATACAATACATTATCTTTTCATACTTTCTTTTCATGATCTAGCTGATGCGGGCATTTCCCATGCTCAGCTTTATAAATACATTTGTTGTACATAAACAGACGACCGTCTGATAATAGACTGATAATTCTCTGCTTTTAATTATCATCCTTTTAGTAGGATGATCATCTGCTGCACATGTCTATGTTTTTATCCCCTAAATATATATCGCAGCCCGGATGGATGAAACTAGATCCGGGGTCTTCAAACTTGTCCGATCTTCACTTTAGTACAAGTCGATCCATGTGAGAATTTCCTGAAGTCGAACATGGAAAGACATCGCTCGATTACCAGTCAATAATGTAAACTGTTAACAAGTGCGAGAGGAATCACCGATAATGATGATGACCCTCAAGGTACTGCAGCACAATTCACGTGGTGTGAATATAGGATCTGACGTCGAACACCACGCAAAGTCTCCTGGTCGAAGGTCATTAATGTATACCTATTGCTGGGAGTGAGAAACTTGCCATTGAGGCATGCAAGCTTCAAAGTACTGAGGGGGTGTTCCTAGATCAACTTCTTGGATAATGAGCTGATGTCGACAAGAAGTGATCTGTCACAGGAGGGCCTTAATGAATCCCACATCAGTGACATGGAACGGAGCTAGTGATGATGGTGAAAACGATCTGTGAAATATGATTCAGGGTGGCGGTCATGGAAGGATGAAAGATGATGTACGGTAGTGGATGGGACCCGGTTGACACTTTCTGAATGACATCTCTTGAACATATAACGACACTGATGTGATGGATCGGTAGCATTACCCCATGTATGGATGGTATGGCGAGACCATGGTGAAGGGACCGGTGAATGATAATAACCCAACCCGATATTTACGGAGGCAAAAATGTCATGTTCAAGAGCGACTTGCTACCATTAAGCTTTGAGGTTCTCCCAATTTTTCCCCAGTCATTTCTGACCAGTACCTCTTTATTTTTTTCAAGCTTGACGAGGATAACATATGCTTGTTCTATAACCTGCCCTTCGGGCAAGCCCATCGCTATGTTTTAACGAGCCTAGCGATAGGGAAACTCGTTCTTGTCTGAAGACAAGTTTGTCGCTATCTAATATTTTTAACGAGCCCAACGACAAAGACAACTCGGTCCTTTTCATTTTTAGAGAGTCTGAAAAGGGTACATAAAGTGGACTCCAGGGGTCCTTTTTCGTCATCTAATCCCTTAAGTCTGAAAAAGTATAAAACAATACAGAAGGGATGAATGTTCGATATCTTTATCGAGCCGAACTAGACAAGCGCTCGATCTTTTTGTGCAATAATCCCTCAGGTCCAAAAAGATTAAAATCTAGAGGAGGGATAGCCCTTCCGGTCCTTTTAACGAGCTGGAAGGCCAAAACTCGGCAAACTTTTCATATTTTACGAGTTAGTGAAAAGAGCTCAAAGAAGACTCGTATTTTGAGGAACGAGTGATAAACAGGGATAGCAACAGATTCCAAGTACAGGTTGGAATTTTCCAATCATGGCAGTATTACAAGGATGGCTAGGTGGGATCACTCTTCGCAGCTGTTCCTCAAAATAGGTAAACAATCAAGTGGATGTGAATGATCGGCCGAATGAAAAGTGGAGGTGACGGTGCACAAACACGACCAAGGATTTTATGGCTGATGAATTTACGGTCTCAAATGGTTATTTACCGGTTCATTTTTCTGGATGAGCTTGAACTCTAGAGGAAGCCTGCTCACTAGCTTATGTTTATTTTTTAACGAGCATGAATTTTCGCATTAAAACTGCTCGGATCTTGCGTTTATTTTTTAACGAGCATGAACTTTGCCAAAACTGCTCGTTTTTACCAGTCATAAAGTAGTAAGGTCTCATGGAAGATCGCTATTTTTTAAAGAGCTTCATATCCCTACGTATTTCTCCATATCCTCTCTTTGTGCAAGCCGGGTATCGGCCTATCCTATGGGTTAGAGGGGTTAGTCTTACCTAAAACTAAAAGCCGCCCGTGCTTGCATTCCAAGAGGTTTGTATGCCCCCAGGTGTAAGTCTAATTTCAAGGCTGCCCCTACTTTTCCGTTAAAAACCTTTGTTTTCAACAGATGAGGCTTACCTCTTTCAGGTTACCCAAAGATTGTTCTGCTAATTCTTTCAAACAGAAACTTTCTTCGGCGATGTCTATCATTAAGTTACACAAAGATGGTTACAATTTGTTGCAGCAATTGAATCCCTTTCTTTGGGGGCTGCCCCTACTTATCCTTTAAAACATTTGTTTTAATGGGTGAGGCTTGCCTTTTACCCAAAGATGGTTACTACTTGTTGCCGCAAACGGATCCCCTTCTTTGGCAGAGCCTACTTATTTAGACAAAGGTGGATGACGACGCTCCGCCACACACTTAACTTTAACAAAAGAATCTTTTTCCAGAACAACCCCACTCCCAATTACCCCTTCTTCCGCATGAGAGCTCTTGCCAGCTCTTCTGTTTTACGAAGAAGAAAGAGGGGACGGGGCACGGACTAGTCATATTCTCCCGCGGAAATTCTACTTTACACCCAAGGTTTTTTCTGCCTCCATAGCAGACCAGGATGCATGCCCCCTGGGTTCCGGCCTTCCTTTCCCGAATCACTCGCGCTCATCAGGAAGAAGAACCGGAGGTAGAGACCTTTCTTGATCAAATAGACCATTCAGGATAGGTATGTGACTATTTGCGATGCGTGATCCCGGAAATGAAAGTTGGTCTACGAGCTTGACCATTCTTCCTTCGTATGGAAAACACATTATTCGAAAGAGTGAGGAGACTATTGCTTCCATGCAATATATGTAGTCTCGTCCAAGGAGTAGGTTATAATCCAAGGGTCCTTGGACGACCATCAAATTCATCTTGACAGCCTTCTCTTTCAGTGTAATAGGCACATTAGGTAGAATCCCTAATGGTCGACTGGTTCCTTTGTCAAAACCCGAGAGATGCCTTGTCTCGGGCAAAAGCGCCGGGCAACCCAGTGCTTTCCAAGAAATAGAGGACAGGATACTCACAGATGCCCCTTCACCAATGATAGTTCCAGCCATCACCATTTTGTATATTTGGACTATAATTCTAAATGGTATACTGGCTGGTAACCGGGGTCTGCCTAGTTGGTTCCAATCAAAGGACACAACCAGGTTGCTTGGTGGTGGGACCGAATATACGGCCGGGTATGATCCTGACGATGCTCCTTCCTGCGATAAAGGAGTGGGCACATTTCCCTGATGTTCATCAGAATCGGTGTTGATGAAAAGAATCTGGACGGTGTCATCCTTACTCTCTTCGGTAGGGGTGTCAGCTGAAGATGAATCCTCAGTGACTGTGGTATTTGAAGATGAAACTTCTGAAGGGAGAATCGGGTCAACTGCCATTTCGACCTTTGGACTTTCGTCCGGTCCAGATTCAGTAGGTTCATTTTCAGCGACTGACACTTCAGCTGGCCCTATGAGCGGGGCAGCTGTATTTTCGACCAACGAAGGACTTGGCGCGAGTTTTTCGTATCCAGGAGGAAGTAGCAACCGTGCAACCGGTTGATCTTCCAAAACTCTCTTTGCTTCGTCTAAAAAGGGACAACGGTGGAGGGTGTGATTGCCTTCACACAGTTCGCAGGGGAATCTAATTCCCCTTCATCGTCTAGAACCTTCACTTTCGCTGGTCGACGGTAAGCATTCAACCTGGTTGTCAGAGGTTGACGCTTCCGAACCGTGCAAACGAGGGGACCAGTCCCTTAGTATCCGGGGAATACTGGGACAATCACGGTGGAGGTGGTTCCCTCTACATATGACACATGTCGATTTGGGCCCAGTCCGTGCTGTGTGTGGATTTTCGTTAGATACCTTTTGCTTGCCCCCAGGCGCCTTTGGCTCCTTCTGCTTCTTTTCTTTCTTCTTCTTTTCCTTCTTCTTCTCTATGGGAGCTCCGCTTTTGGAGGCTTGAACTTTCGAAGAAGAAGGATCGGAGGAAGGCGTATAAGAAGTGGAAGGCTGGAGGGTAGCTCTAGACTGGTCTAACTATTGACTCGACTGTTCAGGAACCGTGGTGGTCTGAACTACAGCGGTTGAGAATAGCCAAACTGGCAGGCCAATTGTCAGTCCTGGAAAAGACAATGTGGCCATGTGGGGTGCACCAACTTCTCCCCAAGAGGAGAAAGGGGTAGGGGTCCCATCATGTGGAATCCCTTGGTTGGTGCATTCCATGTTCTCAACCTTAAGATCAACGTAGGAATTAGGGGTGATTATGTTCCGTTTAGAATGAATTTTATATGACGACGCTTTTTAAGACACAACTTGCTTTTTCACTTTTTAAGAGTCGAGAAAAAGCTAAAGATGACTCTAGTCTCCTTCGATGTATTAACGAGCCCGAAGTGAAAAATGCTCGGATGGACTTTTTCAGTTATAGAGTTTGAAAAAGGCCAAAAGAAACTACTCCGGAGTTCTAGGCAAGGGTGTGCCAAACCTTTCGCGAAACCACAGAATACGTTTTACGGTACGAGTGGTCGATCTTCGTGAATGTTGTGTTCACTGCATCGCGATCAGTAGGGCGGCCGACATGGCTTCCTATGGATAAAGGCTTTGTTCCTATAGGGGTCCCCAAATATACGCGACGGTACGCTGGGGCACAAGTCCGTATTAGTGTTATCGTCCCTCAAGAGGAATCACCCACCTTCGTAGAGATCGACAGTCACTATGTTTAATGACGCCGGTTCACGTCTCTACCTAGACCCCTACTGTGTTTCTTTATGTTTCAAAGCGTTGTTAGATAAATTCAGTTCTTTTTAGGTTGATCTTGCTTAGCAGTTTGCCTTTATGGATCACCACGTGATGTATGATACAACTCCTAAATGCAGTCTACGAATGATAAGCAAGCTTTTTTCAATTCTTTCAACTTATGAAAACCTTAACTACTGAAGGAAAAGAAATACATCATCTTTTCAAACAGATCATAGAGCACACACTGATGCACTTTTCCTAAATCGACATGCAAATTGTCAAAATTCACATGCACAATGCAAGTATTTCTTTTCTTCTTTCTTAATGTTGATGTATTACAAAAAGAAAGCTGTTGTATAATTTCGAATTCAATTTCAAGCGAAAGCAAACAAGTTTTTGTCCAATAATCAAAAGAACACCTTAAGATTCACTCGTTTCAACACAAGAAATACTGAAATTTGAACCATATAACGAAAGCAAATGCTCAAGCAGCTATGAACAGCAATAAACTAGCTCTTAGAATCACAACGACACTTTCTCATAGGTCTAGATCCAAGAGGTCATAGCAAGACTAGTTCACTTTCGCTATGGGAAACTGTGAATGACAACAAGAAATACAATAAGAACAATCACAGTTTCTTCATACAACTGAGCTGGAATGAAGGCAAAGGAAGGTAGTTTCAGCTGGGTATACAGGTTGACAGCAGGCTGCAAAAACAATACTGAAAACTGGGCAACAGACAGAGGGGAATCCCAGTTGCACAAGGCAAAACTGGATCAGCGCAGGTGCTGCACTGTCAATCTGAGATGCAGCACAGGTAGCCCCTTCGGGACCTGCATTGCAGTGCAGGTAGCCTTTGTTGCAGCTGCACTGATGAGTCAACTCTCGTCTCTCTCAAATTTCGGGTCACAGTTTGCTCAAAAATCAATGGTTTTTGGCCAAATCAGAGGCTATCAGTCAAGTATACACTAGAGGATGATTAAAGGAAGATGAACACTATCACAAAGAGCTAAAAAGAGTCCTTGTGGATCAGCTCTTCAAATCATAAACATGCCCAGCACTGGGCTAGAGTAGCTGCCCTCTACTTTGCATTCGAAGAACTCGAATGCAGTTCGATTCGGTACTCCTTTGTTTAAGAAATGAATAGCAAGAAACACAAGCTACCAACAAGACACGCTCCCCAGCGGAGTCGCTAGTCTGTTGTGGGGGAAAGTATCCAACTCGGAATGACCCTAACCCACTCTAAGGGTGACAGTTCCTTAGCAACAGCTGAAAGCAAAGCTATCTAAAGTTTCTTCTTTATGACATGCAAGAGATAAAAGGGAGAGATCCACTTACCGATGTCTTGCGCAAATGGTCGATCCAATCTCCTTTGTTTGCCACTTGCTCCCAGCTCCAAGTCTTTTCACGGGCCCAGCTACACGAGATCCTGCAAACAAGACAAAGAAAGGAAACTACAAGAAGCATGCATTCATAAATGATTCGAGGATTAGCATAAATCAAAGACGCAAGTAAGACAATACACCATTGAAACACATGCGAATAGAAGAACCTCAAATGCTTTATTAATATATGGAAGTAAGGTTCAGGCAGTGATACAACCATGAGAGGTCCAATCCAGCATCACCTTCCCGACGAAGAGAAATCTCTTCTTCACCTCCCTCAAGAAATCACCCAATGCTCACAACTGTAAACCAACAGCAATTCTTCGCGCTAAATTCCCGCCTCCAGATCCCACGGGATGAGATCCTTATATAGAGTTTTGGAGTGAAGATAAGTCAGCTTGATGTGTGACTTGTTGTCCTCTTCAACTCCAGTTGTTCTTCAGTCCTTCACTCGGAGTTTCTATCTTCCACTTGGAGTTTTAGAAGCTCTTAACTCATCATTAGGCGAATCTTATGATCAAGTGTCTTTTTGGAAGCTTCCTGGGCACTGGCACATTGAGAAAAAGATTCCTCCACATGTCCAAGTACGCCCAGCGCAGGTAGCCTTTGTTGCACTTGCTATGCAGCATAGGTACACCATAGAGCTTTTGTCTTTCAACGCAGATGCCTAGTGGAGCAGCTGCTTTGATCCAAAACTGACCTGTTTTTTAGTGTTTTTCAGTGGAGAACTGATTTGCAGTGCTGTGGTTTGCTGACCTTGTTCCTCTAAGGGTAAGAACAACATGTTTAGGGACTTTGGATCCCTTAGATTATTGACATTTCATGCTCTATGCTGTAAGGCACAAAAATGTCTATAACAATGCTCACTTGAAGGAACACAAAGGTGACCCAGGTGGCATAATAGGGCATCCTGGAGGTGAAAATGTGGAACATACTGACCCTTCAAGAGTGTCTAGTATGTGTGGCTAAATTCTGGGTTGCTTTTGTAGAGAAGTGGCCAATCAAAAGTCTCGTGCCCACAAGAGTTTAGCATGGTGGTTAACACCATGATCGGTGGTCGAATGAGGTAATCTACAACATTATTGGTGTTTCCCTTCTTATACTTGATATTCAAATGTAACTGTTGCAGGTATGTAGACAACTTCTGATGGAAATCATTCTGCAATTTCCCTTGAGTCTGTATGAACTGTAGGGGTCAGTGGTCTGTGTGGATTACCATTTCCTTCCCCAAAATGTAATGCTTCCATTATTGGCAGGCCTGCATAATGGAATACTTTGTCATAAGCAGGATACTTCCGGACTGTGTCTAAAAGTGTCTCACTGTGATATGCTACTAGATGCCCGTGTTGAGTAAGGACTGCCCCAATAGCATAGTTAGAGTCATCTATCTCGACCTCAAATGGTTGTTGCAAATCTGGTAACGCGAGAAATGGTGGTGTACATAGGTGATCTTTCAACTCTATGAATGCCTTTTGTTGAGATTTAGACCAATAGAATTTTTCTTTCACTCCTCCCTTGGTGACTTGACTCAAGGGCCAAGTGATATGAGAAAACCCCAACATGAACCTGCGGTAGAAGTTGGTAAGACCTAGAAAGCTGCGGAGCTCTGTCAAAGTGGTTGGAGATGGCCAATCTTGAATGACTTGGATCTTGGCTGGATCCACATGCACCCCTTGTTCACCAATAATGTATCCCAGATACTGAACCTGGGTCATGCCAAAAGTTCATTTCTCCAAATTGGCACATAGCTTGTGTTTTTGAAATGTTTGGAGAACCTGTCAGATGTGGTGGAGGTGCTCTTCCCATCTCTGGCTGAAGATTAGGATGTCATCCAAGTATACCACTACGAATGAGTTGGTGAATGGCTGCAAGATGTCATCAATTAGCCTCATGAAGGTTGCAGGAGAATTTGTCAATCCGAAAGGAATAACCAACCATTCGAAAAGGCCCTCCTTGGCTTTGAAGGTAGTCTTCCACACATCAGAGGGTTCAATTGGTACCTGGTGATATCTTGACTTTAGATCGACCTTGCTGAAATATTTTCTCCCCTTTAGTTGGTCTAGGAGGTCATCAATCCACAGGATCGGGTACCTATTACGGACAGTGATCTTGTTCAGCACCCGATAGTCAATACAGAGTCTCCAAGTCCTATCCTTCTTCTGTACCAAAATGATCGGGCTCCCACTAGGCGGTTAACTCGGATGGATGTGACCTTTCTGTAGCAGCTCCTGAATCTGCCTCTTGATTTCATCATTCTCTAGAATGGAGTGCAGATAGATTGGTCCATTGGGCAGCGATGCACATGGGGTCAGATGCGTGCTTGACCTAACAGTGCAGAGGAACCCCTGCAGGGGAGGTGAAGATGTCCTCCTACTCCTCCACAAACTTGTCCATCTGTAGTTGTCGTGCAGAGGGGCCCTATCTGGAGGTCGTGGCCACCATCTTATTCTTTCCTTGAGGGCGTATCATCAGGAAAACAAATTTCCCAGTTTTGGAAATGAGCTTACTGCATTGTTTTGGAGTACACAAAGAGATGGCAGTAGGCGGTGCTACCTCCGGTAACATGTACAACTTATTTCCCAACGTAACAATAATAGCACGGGGCCTTGATTCATACATAGCATGTCGCTTCCACAAGTATGGTTGTCCTAATAATACATCACAAACTTCAAGGGGAGCAATGTCACATAATACCTCATCCGTGAAGGGCTTGATGTAGTATGGAAGGCAACACTCCTAGCTCACGTGAAGATCCTGTCCTTGGTGAAGCCACCCGATGGTGTACAGTTGTGGATGTGCTGTTTTCAGTAAGACCAACCACTTCACGACCTCTACCGAAATGAGGTTCTTTTGGCTCCTGCTGTTGAAAATGAATTTTAGCAAGGAGCCCTTTATCCACATCTGGGAGTGGAAGAGACGCTCCTCCTCCTCTGGATCTTCAGGTTCCTCCTTCTGTATCTTCGTGGTGGCAACGGTGGCATTGGGCTCCGCATTGATAATCTGCTTCCCTTTTTCATTCCCCTTGTTGGGTTCTGACTCTGAGTTGGAACATGCTCTGATTCTAAAACCTTTAGCTCGGGCACTAGTGACTGCTTTTCCCAACACTCACTTGCGTTGTGAGTAGAGCTCTTATGGAACTCACACCACTTTCCCGTGTCCTTTCTCGTCTTCACGGTGTTTTTCTCTGCTTGTAGCTTTGGTGGGTTGTCTTGGGTTGTCCCACCTTGGATTTGTCCTTTGTTCTGTAGTTTGGGGGCACCTTGTTATAGACATTTTTGTGCCTTACAGCTTTAAGCATGAAATGTCCATAATCCAAGGGATCCAAAGTCCCTAAAAGTGTTGTTCCTACCCCTAGAGGAACAAGGTCAACCAATTACAGCTTCTCCTAGAAGTTCTCCACCAGAAACTACTCAGAATCAATCAAATTAGGATCATTTCAGCTGCTCCATTAGCTACCTTCGTTGCATAGCACCCCAGTACACTAGCTAGGTGCGTTGCAACGCACCTAAATGCACTACCAGGGTGCGCTGAGCGAGAAATGACAAATGGAAGTGTCATTCCGCGAGGTGGACAGACAATGGAAGCTTCCAGAATCTTCCCCAATGACACTTGCCTCACTGAGTTCGACCAAGGATGAGTAAGAGGCTCTCAGTCTCCAAGTGGAAGCAAGAACTGACAGAGAGAAGCCACAAGTCAAAACATAAGCTGACTCATCCTCTTTGCATACATCTATATATGGATCCCTCATCCCAGAGATCCAGGGGCTGGAATTTTGTACTTTGCAGAGAATTGCTGTTGGTTTTGAGATTGAGATTAGTGCATTGGGTGATTTATGCTTTGTTGGAGGTGAAGAAGGGATTCCTTTGCTGGGAGGTAGATGCTGGATCGGGACTCACTTGGTTGTATCTCCTCCTGGATCTTCTTATTATATCAATAAAACTATTTGAGTTTCTCCTACATGCTGTGTATCAATGATGTTTTGTTATATTTGCATGTTTAGCTTAAATCTGATCCTAAGCTATTTATGAATGTAAATCTATGTCTTTGTGTAGTTTTCCTCTTCTGTGATCTTGCAGGAACTTGGTGAAGCTGGGCAAGTAAGGGAGCAGGTAGCAGGAAGCAAACAAAGAGGAGAGCGATTGGATCAACAAACTAGCGCAAGACACAGGTTAGTTCATCCTTCCTCTTCGTTTACATTTCATAAAGAAGAATACGAAAGTAGTTTTCCTTGTTTGTTGCTAAGGCACTGTCACACCTTAGAGTGGGATAGGGGCGTTCTGAGTAGATACTTTTCCCAACAACACACCTTTCCCTTGCTTCAAATTTGCAGATCCAAAGTCTCGCTTCTTCTGTTTAAACTTTTGCTCGACCTTGACAGCGTATCGTTATGCCGTGTCGAGTGAGGGGATGTTCAGGAATTCTATTTCTTCCTGGATGTAATTGTGCAGGCAACCGTGGTATTTGAGTACCAAATGCTACTTCAAATCTTTGATACCCAACTTTGTGTGAAAGGTATGGAAAATATTGGTAAACTCCGGTACGTCTTGGTCCCTTCCTTGTCGCAGCATGGTCCACTTTATGTATTGATCCTCATAGCTTTCGACAGGGTAGCACTGCTCCTTGATGGCATCTAGAGATGAATCCCAAGTGGGTGCAGCTGAAAATAGTGAGCATGTACTTTCATCCTTCAAATCGCAGTAGGTTTCCCACCAGTCCTTGACGTGGGGGGCTGCTTTGAGAAGAGCGAAAATAATCTTTTCCTGACTGGAAAAATCATGAACAAAAAAATAACCCTCTAGCAAATTTAACCATTTATCTATGACATCTGCATCTATTTGACCCTCGAAGATGGAGATTTCCAAATTAACTTGTACCTTAAAGGGCGTGGCATTTCTAGAGGAGCTGCTGGAAGCCGACGCGTCGCCTCTAGGTAACCATTGAAGGATTTGGGCAAATCTATCCATCATCGCGTTAATTTTTCACTCGAGGGCTTCTTCGAGCAAGATTTTGATAGGATCTCCTGCCCCCTCGTCTTTATTTTCATCTGCCATGGGAGACCATCAGGATTTTCAAGGCTATTCTTGCAAAGGTTCGACCAATTCAATCCCTAACTCCTTATATCCCGACCTCATTGTGGACATGAAAAGAAAAACAGAGAAAAAAAGTAGACGGCTCTAATACCACTGATCTGGATTTAAACAGGAACGCAAAAAATTACATAGATAACCATAAACACAGAGATGTAGTGGAAATAATACTTCATTTCATTAATGTAAAATACTGAAATATGCTTACAACCAGATATGGAAATAAACCAGCTAGGGCGATGGTAGCTTATCTCTAAGAAGAGATGTGGCGGATACATGCCTCTGAACTGTGTTACAATGAGGCTCGAAGGCCGATTCATTGTTGAGAAACAATGGAAAACCCTAAACATCCAAAAACCTAACACTAGAAGATGAAACGCGAAACTGTGGGCCTCGTTAGGGTAAATTAGTACATCAACTTTCTGGGGTCGTAACTTTGGCATATGATCTCCGTTTGACGTGCACAATATCTTGTTAGAAATATCTATCTGAGAACCACAACTTTGGGAAGAGCAAGATTGGTCCATGGACACATGTTGCTCCTAGTTTTCCCAAAAAACGTCATTTAGGGCCTCAAAACGGCTCCGGAAGTTCAGGACCTGAAAAACTGCTAAAAATAGT
Source organism: Pinus tabuliformis (assembly GCA_031772625.1). Taxonomy (NCBI): domain Eukaryota; kingdom Viridiplantae; phylum Streptophyta; class Pinopsida; order Pinales; family Pinaceae; genus Pinus; species Pinus tabuliformis. The sequence goes on along the minus strand of CM062809.1, from coordinate 1,131,797,044 downwards.
AAGTTGTGCTACAATTAAGGAAACTGAAAAAGCTAAGAGAAACAATGGTGGGGGTCCAAGTGGATTTGGTAGGTGGCCACCAATATCCACCTGGATTAGCGAGAAAGTGAGGAAGAGCTCGCGAAAGTTTCTCTACGAAGCGCAGTCAGTCTGAGAAGGCAGTGAATTCCGCGCTTACCACCTCCACCTACACCGCCACTCATCTCACACTCTTCACCTCCATCTCCACCCACCCCACCTCTTCCACCACCAAAGTTTAGTATGGCAAGTGTGATCAAACTGTCGATATTCAAAGGATTAGGGAATGAAGATCCGGACCAATTCTAGTTCGTGGTAAGGGCGGTATGGGAAGCACAAGGAGTCGTGGATGACAATATCAAGAAGGATACACTGGTAAGCATGTTGCAGGATCGCGCTTGACATGGTACATTAAGTATTCTAATGACCATCCAAATGCAGGAATCGCAGAAATGCACACCGCGCTGAACAAGGAATTTAGCAGGCCAAAGTCGGAGACACAATCAATTATCGGGTTTAAGGAGATCGTGATGCTCCCGGTGAGACCCCCTGGGATTTGGACCAATGACTGAAGAGTATGATTCGAGAAGCCAATATGACTTTGACGGATGGACAACACTACGCATGGTTTTTAGCATCACTAACACTGCATTTAAGGACGACGTTGTCACAAAAAAAACTTTCCACCCAGGCCAAAGCTTTGGAGATGGAAATGAGATTGCATGAGACCCCTATACAAGACCCTGGTCTGGGAGTCCAACAAATCCACGTGCAACTACAAAATCTATGTCTGGAGATGCAGAGTTTGAAACAGGACAGGACACCTCGGCCAGAGGCACACGAGGAGGTATGGTGCATAAAATGCAAAGGCCAGGGGCATGACAAGGACCACTGTCCAGTGTTCGCGAATTACTTGGCGAGAGGAGGGCCGATGCCATTAAGACTTGAGGCACAAGCAGGACCAAGCACGACACCTACTCTATGGTGCATGATCTATCAGATAGGAGGAAAACACAATATGGATAATTGTCATCTATTGCAGAAGTTCAGTGTATCGCGCTCCTTTGGCTGGATCTAGCGGTACTACTACGCATAGTGACCTTTTCTCAAAAAACATTTTGCGCTTCTTCAGGTTTATGACTCCATTCATATTGGTGGCCTAGTCTATTCCTAGTAGCACGAGATAGGAATTGTTGTCATCAATAATCTCTATCACTTCAAAATCCGCCTGCGCGCTCGCACCTTCAATATCCATCATTACCCCTTGCAATCTTCCCATGGGCAAGATCTTCTGTTGGTTCACCATTCGTAACTAAATATGCGACCATTGTAGCGTGGGTCTGCCCATGCATTCCCATGTTCATTTTGGCAGTACATTCACGTCTAATCTGAGATCTAGGATTACCTAATCCATTTCATACTCGTTGATTTGCGCAGTCAATCTCATTTCCCTTCTTGTGTGCAATGCATGCTTTCCAAGATTCTTGACCATGCGCGGTTGTCCTAACCCCGCGCAGCTAGTGATAAGTTCCTGTAATCCTTGTGTAGAAGTTTCATGCATGTCTCTAGAAAGGTAGTGAATTGAAGGATCCATCCCTGGTTTTAGTTGATCCTTACTACCTGAAGTTGAGGCCTCCGTGAAGCTCTTCTTAGCTTCCATGAATGTCTCCGCGCGTTCTAAATCAAATTCGGGTTCCTTTGCAGGAGCCTTGTGAACCCACGCACTTTCTTCTGACTTCTTACCTTTATCATCGCTAATGGTCATATCGCTCTTGAGTGCTATGTTTACATTCGGGTCTTCTTCGCGCGGCTCAGACCTCATCATCTGCAAATTCTGAGTCAAAGGAGGCTGGAGTACCCCTTTTTCACGCAGCCTCGCTACAAATGTAGGGTAGTATTCTACCTCATGATCAAACTGAGTACAGTACAAACATGATGTCGTTGTCGGGTTGGTACAATCGTGGGCATAGTGCCCTGGCCCTTCGCAATTGTAGCAAATTAGTTGTCTGCGACCCCTTCCTAGTCCCATTCCACCTCGACCTCATCCGCGCTCCTGAAATCCGGCGTGCACTATTCCTGCATTTGGGTCGATGGCTCACGTTTCAATCTTCACCCTGTAGGCAAGAATTTGATCCATCATTAGTTCGTAGCTTTTGCAAGTACGTTCATCATGGCCTACCAACCTGAAGAAATTACAAAACAATTGTTGGGACGTCTCCGTATACTTCTGCAATAGATGAAAATTATCTGTAAGTTGTTTTCCTCCTATCTGACATATCACACACCATAGATCAAGCAACGTGCTTGGTCCTGCTTGTGCCTCAGGTCTTAATGGCATCAGCCCTCTTCCTGCCAAGTAATTCGTGAACATTGTATAGTGATCCTTTTCGTGCCCCTGGCCTTGCATTTTATGCACCATACCTCCTTGCGCACCTTTGGCTGAGGTGTCCTATCCTGTTTCAAACTCTGCATCTCTAGACATAGATTTTGCAGTTGCACGTGGATTTGTTAGAATCCCAGACTAGGGTCTTGTATAGGAGTCTCATGCTAATCCGAATTGGATCCTCAAACAATTCCATGATTGTTAAGAATGGATGAAAAACTTCAAGAAATCTTATACCTATCAGAAATAACCTCTGAATAATGGTAATTTGCAGCCAGCACGGAGCAACGAGGAGCTTCGGTCAAAGCACACTGACCGATGGCCCATGGAGACTGTGCATGGCACAAAAATGGCAGTTGGGAAGCTCAAACCCAGAAATGGAGGTTGTTTCTGATACGCGATTAGCGCATAATCGCATATCACTGGGAAAAACCCCTCGAGAAGGAAAAGCCCCAAGCGCTTAATCACAAGGGAAACCAGAAAACCATGGGAAAGCACTAAAACCGACAGGCAGGTCCCGCGCTCAAAACTGGCGAAATATCGGAGGCATTTCGGGTGGTAAGTGGGTTTGACGGAAGATCTAGCGATTCCATATGCCGAGTGACGCGTGTCCGGCGGGGAGAGAGAGAGAAATCACTTACATTGGGAGCTAATGGTCAAACAACTCAACCACGTGATATAAGTGAAGACCATAGGATCTGGGGGCTCTAGATCAAACAGCGAGGGTTGAACCTAATGGATGACTGGACCCGAGGGAGAAATAAGCTATGACACATAAATATTTGAAGTCTGATTTGACCAATGAGTCGACAGAAGGATCCGTTTCACAGGCATTTGGGAAATAGCGGAAAAAACAAACATTTAGGAAGAACTGACACTCAGTTTTCAAGAAGAGAGGTGGCCACCTCTTTGCGAAGCATTATGCAGCAATGATGATCCAGGGCAGAGAAGTCCCAGCGGACAGAGGTAGGCGATTCAAAGAGCCTGGAAGCCGAAACGAACAGTCAGGGAATGAACTGGATTTAAAGCCACGAGCTGATAGAGACAAGACAGAGAGAGAGACAGTGAGGCAGAAAATTAGTGAAGAAGCGAAGGCTAAGAGAAACAGAAAGAAAGACAAAATTACAGAGAACAGAGAGGCTGATATGATGATCAGAGTAAGGGCAGCATCAAGCAGACAGAGACCAATTGAGGTTCATATTCAGTAAGGGGAGTCTGTGAACTCTAAGGACTTGGGAATTCCAAGTGTCATCCCACAAATAATCCTCTGTCAAGTGAGACTCAGATTGAGCTCCTTATTGTAATACTCTGCTGTAAAAAAATACTAAAAAGGCCACCACTGAACATTGGACCAGGAGATGTAGCTCAGGAGGATTGGGTGAAAGCCTTATTCAATTTTGTTGTGTTTCTGTTTTGCTTACTGTGATCTCTTACTATTTCAAGTGTCTGTTTATTTTTCAATCTTATCGATCTGTTGCCTAAGATAACATAGACAGACACACCAACACATGAGTCTATAATACCTTCATTAATTTCCTGAGGTCACCTAGGGGTGATTTTAGATAAAGTGGTATCAAAGTGAGGTTGTTAAGGTTAGCCAAGCTTGTGCTCGATTTAGCTGTTGAATGCTAACTAGATCAAAGCTCAAATTAGGAGAAGGAGAGTTGGTCAAAAGTAATCCTAAAATTGGAAGAGTCTATCCTCAGAAGACAATGTCGAAGGAAGGTTCTGTGGGCCCAGACCCTCAATTTATAGATAGTTTCCTAGACATAAGGACCATGGCAGAGGAAATGTATAAGGACTTTAGAAAACATAAAGATGAAGATTCATCAGGCTCCAAACAAGATAAAGGAGAAGAAGAGTCTCTCCTCCATGACCACTCAAAAGGCAAGGGGAAAGAAGAAAACTTTCTCACACCTCCTAATAGCCATGAACATAAAAAGAAGACATCTTTGATTAAACTAGATGTTAAATTTGATTTACTAATATATGATGGAGAGTTGAATGCAGAAAAGCTGGACAATTGGATCAGACAAATTGATGTTTATTGCAGAGTGCAGAGTATCGATTCAGACAAGAGCAAGATTCAACTGGCCAGCCTACGCCTTGGAGGCACTGCCTTGGTTTGGTGGGAAGGCAGGACCCAAGCTGACATGAAGAGACATGGTAAGACTCTTTCTGTCTGGAGTGAATTTGTTTCTGCAATAAAAAAGCAGTTCTATCCACTGGCCTACGTGCAACAAGTCGTGATGAGCTAGCAAACTCTTCGACAATTGAATGGGAAAAGTGTACAAGGTTACACCCAAGAATTTAGGAATAGAGATTTGATTCTAGGAATCTCATTAGACTCACTTGAGACTCTGTTGAAGTACATCGATGGTCTACATAGCTACATGAGGCACACTATCCTCATGTTTAATCCCAGTAGTATAGATGAGGTATCTGTTCAAGCTATGCATCTAGAAGCTAGAGGAAAGAATGGGAACCCAGAAGTTGGGGTATCATCCCAACCCACTGCAAGCAAGAATAAGGAGAGAAGAAAACAAAAATGGAAAGTAAGGAAGGCCAACACTGCACATAAAAGCAAGTCTTCATGCACTCACTGTAAGAAGGATGGGCACGATGATGAGCACTGTCGGATTTTGCATCCGAAGCTGAGACCTAAGAAGTTCGAGGGAAAGAAGAAGAAGACTGTTGCAACTATTCAGAAATATTTGGGGTCAGACTCAGGAGATGAAACAACCATTGCAGCCACAGGTATAAAAGGTAAGAATTTTGAAGCATCTACTAGTAATTCTGCACAATCTACTATTGATGAAGAAAATGAGAGAAAAAGATATGAGCTTTTCCATATTCAAGTTATTTCCAAACATCAAAAGATTGATACTTTGTTTGATAGTGGCTCACAAGTAAATTTAATTTTTGAAGCAATTGTAAATAATTTGGGATTACTGACTACATCTCATAAGAAACCATACCCATTAGGATGGTTAAGTGATAAAGCACAACTACAAGTGACTAGACAATGCAAACTTAAGTTTTCTTTTGGGTCAGCATTTGTAGATGAGGTTGAGTTAGACATAATTCCTTTGGATATATGTGGAATTGTTTTAGGAAGTCCTTACTTGAATGACAGAAAAGCTATTTTCTATAGAGCTGAGAACAAATATCTACTCGTTAAAGATGGAATTGAATACTTTGTAAGAGCTCATAAGCTCAAGAATAATTACACTCTCATAAACTCAGGGCAGATGAAACGAATTATAAATTCATGTAATCAATTTTTACTGATGGTTGTAAAGGAAAAGAAACCTGATAAAACTAATGTATTTAAGGGTTGTGATGCTAACCAGCAAGCTGATTTAGAAAAAGTTTTTTCAGAGTATGATATCTTGTTTCAAGAACCTAAAGGTCTACCACCCAAAAAGGAAATAGTTCATGATACTAATTTGCAGTAAGATGCTCCATTGCCTAACATTGGAATGTACAGGTTGTCCGCTTTAGAGAAAGCAAAAATCAAGAAGCAGGTGTAGGAGTTGCTCGATAAGGGGTTCATCAGACCTAGCACATCACCATGTGGGTCTCCAATCATTTTGGTGAGAAAGAAAGATGGCTCGTGGAGAATGTGCATTTATTAACGAGAACTGAATAAGATAACAATAAAAAATCATTATCCCCTTCCTCGCATAGATGATCTATTAGATCAATTGAAAGAAGTTGTTTATTTTCCCAAGTTAGACTTGCATAGTGGATATCATCAGGTCAGAGTTGCAGAACAAGATTCATGGAAGATTGCTTTCAAAACAAAGCAGGGATTGTATGAGTGGCTGGTTATGCCTTTTGGCTTAAATAATGCTCCTGCTACTTTCATGAGAATAATGAATGATGTACTCATACCTTTTCTTGATGATTTTGTTATTGTATATCTGGATGAAATTCTGATATTTAGAAAAACATGGGAAGAACATTTAAAACATGTTAAGTAGACACTAGATGTTTTGAAAAGAGAAAAACCTTATGTTAAACTCTCAAAATGTGAATTTGGCAAAACATCCTTGAGTTATTTGGGACATATAGTAGGGGGTGGTGAATTGAAGATAGATCCCTCTAAGGTGGCAGTCATTATAAACTGGCCTAAACCCAAATCTACTATAAAAGTTAGGAGCTTCTTAGGAGCAGCACAATATTGGAGAAAGTTCATTTCTAAACTTTCCTTAGTTGCAGCTCCCTTACATGCTTTAACAGGATTGAGCAAGGTGTTTCAGTGGGGAGGCAAACAGCAGAAAGTCTTTGACACCTTGAAAGAAAATATTAGTACAACACCAGTACTAGCACTGCCTGATCTTCAAAGACCATTTGAGATCCAAACTGATTTCAATGACTATGCCATGGGAGCAGTGTTGATATAGCACGATAAACCCATATGTTATCATTTTGAGACATTTAATTCTGCAGTAATTAACTATCCCACATATGATAAAGAATTGTATGCATTAGTACAGAGTGTGAAAAGTGGAAACATTACTTAATGGGCAAAGAAACGGTTATACATACTGATCATTAACCACTTCAATATCTACACTCCAAAACTAAGTTGTAGCAATCAAGACACTATAGATGGATGGGTTTTCTACAACAGTTTCATTTAGTCATCATATATAAAAAGGGCATACACAATAAAGTTGCAGATATGTTATCTAGACCCATTATAAATGCATCTACTATACTTCAGCATAATTTAGTGTTACATGAGAGCTACATTAAACAATATGCTCAAGATATAGAATTTAAAGATGTATATGCAACTTTAAGTCAAGGAAAATGAGTAAGAGAATTGGATTATCATATTAAGGACCAACTCCTATATCATTATGGGAAGCTATGCATTCCACAAACTGAAAGAGTAAAGATAATTCGAGAAGCACACACTTCTCTAATCTCAGGTGACTTTGGGGTAACTAAAACAGTTGCACAGCTGCAAAGATTTTTTTATTGGCCAAAAATGAATGAGGCAGTTTCTAGATATGTAAGAGGATGTACTATGTGTGATAAAAGCAAGCCCAGCAATAGAAAACTAGGCTTGTACACTCCATTACCAGTTCCTTCTCATCCTTGGGAAAGTGTTTCCATGGACTTTGTTGGAGGACTACCTAAATCTAGGAAAGGTCATGATTATATGTATGTTGTTGTGGATAGGATCGGAAAAATGTGTATTTTAATACCTTGTAATAAACAAATTACAGCTGAACAAACTGCAAAATTATTCTTTCAACATGTATGGGTTCATTTTGGATTACCCACTTCTATTATATCTGATCGAGACACCCAATTTGCGGGAAATTTTTGGTCAAGTCTATGCGAATTGATGGACACCAAACTGAAGAAAAGCACAAATTTCCATCCACAAACCGATTGCCAGACAGAAGTAGTCAACAAGATAGTGATCCAGTTGCTCAGGGGATATTGCAGCAAGCATCCTAATCTTTGGGATGAACATTTTTGTTATGTGCGGAATTCTTACAACCGAGCCAAACATTCTTCCACACAGAGATCTCCTTTTGAGACTTGTTTTGGTTTCACACCAAGGTCTCCCTTAGATTTTGTCTTTGGTAAGGACACAACAGTTGAGGGACACAGAAGTGGACAAGGCAACTAGGTTCATTAAGAAAATCCAAGAGATCCATCAAGCAGTACAGGAGCAGCTCGAAAAGAACCAAGCCAAATACAAGGCAAGGCATGACAAGTATCAGATGAGCATAGTTTCCAAGTTGGTGATCAAGTCTGGCTATATATCAACAAGGACAAGATGCAAGGTGAAGGTAAAAAGCTGAAACCAATAAGGTATGGACCTTTCATGATCCTTGAGAAAATTGGTGAGAATGCTTTTCACCTTGATTTTCCAACTTATATGCACATCTACTTAGTCGTCAATGCAGACAGCTTGAGACTATTTGAACCTTCGTTAATTGAAGATCCTAAAGAATAGAGTCAATTGTCTTCTATTGATGACCTGCTACGTAAATATCTTAATGAATTGTAGGAAGACACAGTTCTAGACAGGAAGGTGAGAATGACATGCAGGGGAGATGTTGAGTACCTCAGAATTGGGCTCAGGGCTTCAAAGCCAAGCAGTGAAAAATGGATAGAGATTGGACAGGTGAGAAATTTGTATCCTCACTTAGTTGATGCTTGAAAACCAACTCTTGGTGGTCCAAAATCTTTTTTAGTGGGAAGGTTGTGATCCGAAATGGATCCTCAAACAATTCCGTGATTGTTAAGAATGGATGACAGACTTCAAGAAATCTTATAACTATAAAAAATAACCTATGAATAATGGTAATTTGCAGCCAACACCGAGCAACAAGGACCTTCGGTCAAAGCGCGCTGACCAATGGCCCATGGAGACTGTGCATGGCACAAAAATGGCAGTTGGGAAGCTCAAAACCAGAAACTAGGGCTGTTTCTGATACGCGATTAGCACTTGGGCAAAACCCCTCGAGATGGAAAAGCCTCGAGCACTCGATCACAAGGGAAACCAGAGAACCGTGGGAAAGCGCTAAAACCGATAGGCGGGTCCCCCACTTAAAACTAGTGGAATATCAGAGGCATTTTGGGTGGTAAGTGGGTTTGGCTGAAGGCCCAGTGATTCCATACACTAAGTGATGTGTGTTCGACGGGGAGAGACAAAAACCGCTTACATTGTGGGCTAATGGTCGAACAACTCAACCGCGCAATATAAGCGAAAACCATAGGATCTGGGGGCTCCAGATCAAACGGTGGGGCTTCAACCCGATGGACGACCTGACCCGAGGGAGAAATAAGCTACGACGCATAAAGATTTGAAGTCCGATTTGACCAATGAGTCGACAGAAGGATCCATTTAGCAAGCATCTCGGAAATAATGGAAAAAACTACCGTTCAGGAAGAACTGACACTCAGTTCTCAAGAAGACAGGTGGCCACCTCTCTGCGAAGCATTACGCAATAATGATGATGTAGGGCAAAGAAGTCCCAGCGGATAGAGGCAGGCGATCCAGAGAGCCGGGAAGCCGAAACGAACAGTAGGGGAATGAACTGGATTCAAAGCCATGAGTTGACAGAGACAAGATAGAGAAAGAGATAGTGAGGCAGAGAAGTAGTGAAGAAGCCAAAGGTCGAGAGACATAGAAATAAAGGCAAAATTGCAGAGAACAGAGAAGACGAGCTGACCATCAGAGTAAGGGCAGCATCAAGCAGACAAAGACCAATTGAGGTCAAAATTCAGTAAGGGGAGTCTATGAACTCTAAGGACTTGGGTATTCCAAGTGCCATCCCACTGATCATCCTTTGTCAAGTGAGACTCAGATTGAGCTCCTTATTTTAAGACTCTGCTTTAAAAACATAATAAAAAGGCCACCAATGAAAGTTGGACCAGGAGACATAGCCCAGGAGGATTGGGTGAACTCTTTATTAAATTTTGTTGTGTTTCTGTTTTGCTTACTGTGATCTCTTATTGTTTCAAGTGTCTGTTTAGTTTGCAACCTTCTCAATCCGTTGTCTAAGATAACATGGACACAAACACCAACACATGAGTCTGTAATACCTTCATTAATTTCCTGAGGTCACCTAGGGGTGATTTCAGATCACATGCAATCCCATTTCCATCTCCAAAGCTTCGGCCTGGGTGGAAAGCTTTTATTGTGATAGTGTCGTCCTTGAATGCAGTGTTAGTGATGCTACAAACCATGCGTGGTGTTGTCCATCCGTCAAAATCATATTGGCTTCATGAATCATACTCTTCAGTTGTTGGTCCAAATCCCAGGGGGTCTAATCTGGGAGAATCACGATCTCCTTAAACCCGATAATTGATTGTGTCCCTGACTTTGGCCTGCTAAATTCCCTGTTCAGCGTGGTCTGGATTTCTGCGATTCCTGCGTTTGAGTGGTCATTAGAATTCTTAATGTACCATGTTAGGGCACGATCCTGCAATGCGCTTACCAGTGTAGCCTTCTTGATATTGTCATCCACGACTCCTTGTGCTTCCCATACCTCCCTTGCCACGAACCAAAATTGGTCCAGATCTTCATTCCCTACTCCTCTGAATACGGTAGTTTAATCACACTTGCCATACTGAATGGTGGTGGTGGAGGTGGGGTGGGTGGAGATGGAGGTGAAGAGGGTAAGATGGGTGGCAGTGTAGGTGGAGGTGGTAAGCATGGAATTCGGTACCTTATGAGACTGACCGTGCATCATAGAGAGATTGGGTCCATGGAAAAAGGTCAAGGCCTCGAAGCTAGCCATCGACCCGATCACATTAACTGAAGGAGACCTCTATGACATCGGTGAGATGATTCGCGATGTCACCAAGGAAGTGCTCCAAGAAGTTATGATGGAGCAATAGACTGTGTTGAGGGCACTAAGGGCGCAACTACAGGAGTTACGGGTGTGGCCCCTGTAGGAGGGTACCTTGTCTACCCATGTTGCAGCAGGCACGTCGGCAACAGAATAAATGCTACGCGCAAAAATGGCTAGTATAATAACATTACCGGATAGAGCACTAGTCTCAGAAAACACAATGGAGTGGGTGACAGTTAATGCAATGAAAGGCATTGGCCTTAACTTGGTTTCCTTTCCCTGTGACACACTTTATCAGCTGCAGGATGTGATAACAACCGAACTCTGCATTAGAGAGAGCCGCGCAATCCAGGTTCTAAGCAAGCAGAAGATTAATATAGAACAACTTAGCATGTGACGCAACGAGTTGGTATCACAGAACAAATGGTTGGTACTGACAGTAGATGATGCCTGCCAGCACGTCCCAGATTTTTTTATTGCAGTGGACCTACCAACAGAAGTGCAGATCCACTGTTTAGCAAGTGGAGTCCATGATGCATGCGACGAAATAACAAGAGTGCAACTAGTGCTGAATCTCCAGATTGCCGAGTTGCAGCTGAAGGCATAACCTTCCACTCCCCCAAAGGTCAAAGAACAACACACCAGCACTATTGAAGCAGGGATGGAAGAGATTGGAGGTACATTCCGCTACTGTACCAACATGTTGGAGTAGGTGCTATGGGTCCTCACTAGGTTGCAGGAGGACCCCAACATTCAGTGGCTAGAGATCTAGGCACGTGAAATCCAACAAAAATATGACAAAATTAAAGGGACTACATAGATAGTATTCCTTACTCAGTGTCTTGCAAGGATGCAGCAGGCCAAGGCCTTAAAAGAGCAGGTGGACGTGGCATGCCATAGTGAAGCAGTTCTAAAAGCGCGCGTCCAGTCGTGGATTGATGAAGCCTTCACAATCACTGTAGATATTGAAGGAAAGCTTGCGTAGATTCAAGGAATGCATGCACAAATGTAGCACAACACACTGGAAATAGAAGGTTCAGACACAAGAATGCAGTAGGTTCAGCAGGTAGCAGCGCAGTGCGCTGCTGACATTTAGGTCGTTTGGGACGTGTTGGAGGGACTTTGTGCCAAGATCACTGCATGGATAGAGTGACTCAAGGGTGAGTCATGATGTTTATGGTGGGGGCCTATTGGCCATGGAATCCCCCTACAACATGTTTTGGTGCTCAAAACCCAAGTTTTGGTCAAATAATGCTGTAAGAATCCTCGAATTTCCAGCACGGAGCACGAAATGTATGTTTAGTCATAGGGTTGTCTGTGCTAAGTTTTGTAATGTACTGTCGGCCTACCCATGGTCTGTAGACAATGGGATTATATAAATAGAGTGAGGCTCTAAGTTGTAAAGATAATTTAGAAGGAGGGATAGAAGAAAAGGAATGGAGTCTAGAAGATAGAGAGCATAGAGGAAAGGTCTAAGTGTCTTGGGTCATAGTAGTAGGAAGAGGCTCTGCAGCTGAGTGCATAGAGGCCTAGTAGAGTCCACAGCTAAGTGCGCAGACCTCTGCAGCTGAGTGCACAGGGCGGAGTCGAGTCTGTAATAAAGGAAGAATAATAATAAAGAGATGTTTGATTCCAAACCTTGTGTATATATTCTTATGCTGCTTCCTATTTAAATATATTGTTTTCTTTATCGCACACATTTATATGAATACTGAACACTGTTAAGTATAATTGGGCTCATACAGATAAGTTAAGTAATCAAATTATCGGGTTAATAGTAAGGAACTTGGGTAATAACACAGATCACACCTTGAACAGGGCTGCACGAAGACAACAACGCAGGCTGCGAGGTACCAATAAGTGCACGTAGCGACGTGCGCGCAGCGTTAAACTACGGACCACCGAAAATCATCAGACATCTCTAGGGTGCAGAAACTTGGTTCTAGCACCATCCCATACTACTTCGGGTGAGACCTCAGTCCGTGCTCTGCAGACTATTTCCGAAAGGGCTAGTAGTACCAGGATTTGTTTAGCTAAATCATCTTTGAACCTGGGTCAAGCCCCTACAAGCCAGCTCTAGTAACTCGCCCAATTTCAGTGGTTTTCTCTGACTATCCTAGTTGGCTAAATAATTTTGTCTGCAGGAGCTGGTGGAATTAACCCTAATTGTGAGAGATAAAAGAAACATATACTGTCAAGAGGTTGAGATATGCTTGTAGAAGAGGAGGTCCATTGAAAAAAAAAACAGACCATTTATATTGGGAACAAATTATTATTCATGTTGAAGCCGAATTCGAGGGTCTATATGCACGACGAGCATAGGATCAAAACCAGTCCGCCACTAGAATTGATTTCCCGATAGACCATGTTCAGTGATACAAGGTTTTGGTTAGAAGGATAAAAGGACAACGTGCCACGACAACAACATGAGCTTCACAGAAGGGTTGCACGAAGTTGAAGTGTTATCACCTAAAAAATGATCACCTAGCCATTTCTAACTAGGTGAATCAAAATAGACTACGTAGGGTTAATTTTACCAAAGTAAAATCACTTTCACCATGGGAAATAATTTAATAAAAATTTTATTAAATTATTTATGTTTAAAATAAAAAATAAAAAACCATGAGAATAATTGAATAAATCATTATTTATTTAATTTTCTCTAAAAAAAATTGTTAAGTCATTATTTGATAAGTATTTCTTTAAACATTTGACTAAATCACCTTGGAATAGTTAAATAAATCACTATTTATTTATTATTCCTTATTCTTATTTTTGGAATAGTTATTAAATCATTATTTAATAATTATTTCATTTTCACACTTTTCTTAATCCTTTCAAAGTGATTAATAAATCATTTTATTTGTTAATTACTTCAACCATTTTCTAAATAAATATATTTAACCATTTTGAATATCTTTTCCCTCCAAAAAAATAATAAAGTATTCCTAATAGTTAGATCTTGGTTTGGTCAATAATGTTTTATTATTTTCCAATTTCTACTCTAACCCAATACTTTGCTATAAATAAGAGGGTTTTCCATTCATTCTTCACCATTATCACTATCATTGCCACCCTTATCATCTCATTCCATTTGAGCTGCCACTTGAGTTCTATCTTTGTTTTGGGTTTTCCGCATATGGAGAGAGAGAGCCAGATCACCCATCCCACGAAGGGGGATTTATAGACCCATGCTGTAGATGTCCTTTATTAGGTGTTATTAATAAAAATTATTCATTTTAAGTCTTCTTCTATTGGGTTATTGCATCAATTATTTTTGTTATTCTATGTTTTAGATTGAATAGGATATTTTTGTTGCGGGGATTTCCTCTTTTGTAATTGCAGATGTGAAGTGTAAACAACCACATCTTGTTGTTAGGATCACATGTCATCGATGACTTAAGTGAATTATTTTTGGTACACCTTTCCAAAATATTTACACTAACACTAATGTTTGTGGGTTAATTGTAGCAAATGGATTGACAACTGAAATATCGTAAGGCAGAGTCTTCATTTAAGGTCGCGCGATTTACACTGTCTACTAATATTATATGGTCATAAGGCATAATTCGAAAGGGTGAAGGAACCATCATAGGTTGGAAGTTGCATTTATTATCTCATCGGTTTGCAGAGGGAAAAGGGAGAGTTCATTGAACTACTCAATCGTGAGGTCAATAATCATCTGATCGCTTCTTAGTGTGCATACTTGTTGAATATTTCTGAGCCATTCACACATTCATTATGGTTGACCAATTGCTGGTTGGTGTAGTGAGATGAATCATGTAGTCTTATGATTTTGGCGTATTATAATGCTCCATAATTATTGCATAATAATTTATAATTTAAAAGTGGTCCTATTCATATTGCAGTGATTTCTTGCCATACCATCATCTTCATTCTTACACAGGGTTGTAAGGCTAACATATCACCACCAAAGAGCCGAGAAGTGGGTGTAATTTGCAGGTAAGCCACACAGTCGTCAGGGGACATAGATGCATCAATCAATGGGAGCATGAAAGGCCATCAAGTTGGATAAATTTGAAAAGTTTCTAAGACCATGGGCCTAATTTATGACCAAATATGCTTTGAAAAGAGCGGGAGGAACCCCACAGTGACTAAATTGGACTTGAAGATCCTCTTCAAGGAACCAATTCTTGAAGAAGTCAAAAATAAAGTTTAATGCATTTCTCAGAGCAGGGAACGGGTATGGAATGTAGAAAATATGTGTAAATCTGAAACTACTCATGTAATTTACTAAAACACAAGAATAAAATATTCTCTACTCATTTGCGAAAGTTGATTCATGATAGAGAACAAAAATCATAAACATGCACGAAGATTTATCACACATACATAGATATTTGTCTAGGGGAAAGAAACTGCTCAAAACCCCATCCTATCTGTATTTCATTAATCAAAGAATAGAGATGAAATACAATGCTTTCTCAAGCATGAGTGATGAGCCCCAATTTTGGTACAATTTGGGCTCATTTTGGCCTATTTTGCTTGCTCAAACCATTCATTTTTATTGTTTATGCATACACTTCTTAGTTTATTCATGTTGTTTGTAGGAGAAAGGATAGGCACTTTATCTACGTAGCTAATGCATTGTGATTCCAGGTTTTGGCATTAAAAGGGAGCAAAAGACAACGAAAAGGTGGCAAGGAGACAACGAGTTGGCATTGCTGACGTAAGGAGAGGTTGTCCACGGTCTTGGGGGGCATTCCTCGTGATCCTCACCAAGAACTCTGAGCCCCACTCCATCCTCCCTCTGAGCTTAATACACGGCCAGCTGTTCTACAGGAACAACAGTTCAAAACTGCTCTACAGGAAACAGCATTTATGATCATCCTACAGGATCAGCAGTTAAACTATAGATTGAACAGCCGAGCTCCTAGAATCATGGATACTTGTTGGAGCATCGTTTTGTATAATTATAGAGGCCTTAGCCTTGGTTAGGTTGTTGAACCTCTCGTATTGCTATTGTAATTTTGGAGCACAGTTCAGTTTTCGTTCCTTTTTGTAAGCCAATTTGGCATGATATCAGTTATGAATAAAGAAGACAGTTTGTGATCTAGTTCTGAGTTTTTCTTAAGGAGACTATAGCTCTCAGGTTAGGGCCCAACCTGAGAGCCATAGATCCCCTCTGTTGTAGTGTTATTTCCATTTCATTTCAGCATTGTGAGCTTTCCATTTACACATGCAATTCGAATTACAGGTTGATGAGTTGGTCTTTTTCATGAGTTAGATAGGAGATTGCTTATAGTGTATTTGTTTCCATTTGCTTAGTGTAGCAGAGGATAGATATAATCGATTGGAGCTCCAACAAAAAGGTTGTTAAGGCTCACTGCCATCTCATCTGGGATTGGAGTGAAGTCCATGATTAACCACCAAAAATACGCATTTCTTGATTCCATGATTGCTGCCAATACAGTCACTGTTACGTTAGATGCTTCCTTGTCATCCACTCATGCACTGCACTTCCTTACCACAGCTTCATGCACGTTCTCTTTCACATTTCGATTGCTGCTCATTGAATTTACAAGCACAAGTAGTTTAGGTTGATGCATTTTTGGTTAAGTAACAGTCATAATCATTTGTTTCACTTACATTGCTCTCTCTCTCTCGTTCCATCACTTTGTCCTCCATCTTGATCACGCATGCAGACATCTCTTTGACCCCTGCTCCGCTCTGTTACCTCACCAAGTCTTTCATTCCTCACGTGTCTCCATTCTCTAGCCTTTCGTTGACATAGCCCTTCACCTTCCATCCTCCTTCCTACACTCACCTCCCATCCTAATCTTTCACTTCTAAGGCCATCACCAACCTCATCCCTACCTTCCACATCTCCCTCTACCATTTCACCATCCCTTCATCACTCCAAACACTCACGGTAGGTCATCCTGTAGCCATTTCTAGACATCCTGTAGAAAACAGAGTATCCTGTAGGATTCTCCACAGCCATCCTGTAGGAGGCCACTCTCTCGGTTGCTGAGCATCTGAATGCGAGAAACCTCTGTGGATGGGTGCTAAGGATCCCTAGGGACCTCTCCTAGCCTCCCCAACCTATCCCACGCTTTCCTTCCTTCTCCATCCCATCTGCACAACCAAACCCTAGTTAGCTCAAGATCACCATCATCCCACACACACTCATAAGAAAATACAAAAACATAACTTTCATGATGCAAGTAGTTTAGAATGATGCATTTTAATTTATCAGAGGTAGTGACAGCATTGGTATAAGTTGCATTCACATTCCATGCATTGTAGAGGTCAGACTTGTTGAATTAGGGTTTCCTAGGTTTACATGCTTTGATTTTCTCTCAGTTCATTTCTGTCAAGTAGAATAGCTTTCCTTTGAGATTAGCTTTCGTCCATCAATTAGCAAGCTTCTTCTGAGAGCCTATAGAAGTTGGCTTGAGCCCTAGCGGACTTGTGCCAGCTGACCAAGTGACAGCTGCGACAAGAGCTAGTACTTGTGCATACAGCACCGTCACTTCCAAGTTTGTACGAACTACCGGGTTGATAAAATGAGAGACAGGAAGCCCCAGGAGTTGTAGCATTATTGCTACAATACTGGAGCTCACCATATTTTTGGCGCCGTTGTCGGGGAAGCGTCAGAGTATTAGTAATTGTTGCTTTTCTTCTACTTTCGTACTCTTACTTCTGCTTAGTAGTTTATTTCATTTCCCTTCTGCAAAAGTAGCTTAGCATTTCCTGCTTTCATAGCTTAGCATTTCCTGCTTTCATAGATTAGCATTTCCTGCTTTCATAGATTAGTATTTCCTGCTTTCATAGCTTAGCATTTCCTGCTTTCATAGATTAGCATTTCCTGCTTTCATAGATTAGTATTTCCTGCTTTCATAGCTTAGCATTTCCTGCTTTCATAGATTATACTTTCGATTCTGCAAGTGTAGATTAGAATTTCAATTTTGCAATCAATCTGTTTCATTTTTGCAGGTGCAAAGAGAAAAACAAAAGCAAAAAAAAAAAGAGAATTCTTTTCCATTTCATGCCTCGTAGGAACCGAGATAGATCAGGCAAATTCCTACCAAACACCCCCACCACATCACTTAGTCACCCTTCAGTCTTCGGTGGTGACAGTGATTCAGAGGAAACTATAGGTGAACATCCCAAGGCATACCGAAATCCTATAGAAGAAGAAGATTTAGAGACCACTCCACCTAAAGCTATGGCTGACAATAGAGAGGATGAGAGGATAGAAGGAGCTTTCCCCATCCGAGAGACCAATGGTGAGATGAAAATGAAAAACATTAGCCCCTCTGCTTTGCCTCACTTCCATGGAATGACCACTGAGGATCCTGATACCTTCCTATTTGAGTTTGCTGTCCTCTGTAGAACCTATGACTATACCGAGGATGAACAAAAGCTAAAACTTTTCCCTTCTACTCTCAAGGATGCAGCACTACGCTGGTTCATGGGTTTGCCTGGGAATAGTATCACCACATGGGCTCAGATGCAGCAAGCCTTCAACACCAAGTACCGGGATTATTGTAGGTCCAAGGAAACAAAGGGGGAAATCTTTCGGATGACCATGGGAAACGATGAATCTTTAGAGGACTATGAGGAAAGGTTACAACTTAGTTACAAGCGGGCCAAGTGCACACTTGACCCTGAATCCCTTAAGTTGGTTCTGCTCCGAGGAGTACCTGAAGATCTCTTAGATACCCTTCACATGTTAGCTGGGGGGGACATTTACCAACTGCCTTATGAGGACATCAAGACTGTGTTTCGAAATCATTCCAGGGCAGCTAGAAAACGAGGTAGGGGAAACCTCCTCTCCACTGGTGTCCCTTTCTCCAAACATGAGCTTACAAACCAACTAGAAGATCTTAAGAGTGAGGTGAGACATACCATTGCCATGCAGCTGGACACATTCAGGATCCAGCAAAAGAAAGAGGAAGCTGAGAGAGCCTTGGCTGTCTTCTGTCCTAGGTGCACCAGAAGACACCCTAAGAACGAATGTCCATTGCATTCGGTTGAAGTATGTTTCGTTTGTGAGGAGGACCACCCAACAAATCAGTGTCCAACCTTGCCTGGGTTTAAAGCTATGTACCAAGGAACTGAAGCCCTCACTGAACCTCTCTACTTCATCAACCAAAGGAGGCCTCAAGGATCTAGACCTTATCAGCAGGGGATGCAAGGGGCATCTCAAGCTTATTACAACCCCAACCACTTGACTCCCATGCCTTCCTGGGGTCCCCCTGCTCATCCTTCCTGGTCCATGCCTCCTCCATGGTCTTATCCACCTCAGTACCCTACTCAACCTACTTCTCATCCATATCACTCACATACCCAGTCGCAGCCTCAATGGAGTGCACCTCAGTCGGGGTGGAGGCCTCAATACAACAATCCTCCCGCCATTCTGCCTCCACCTCCAGTTCAGCCACAACCATTACCTCCTGCTCCTCCAAGGCAACCTCAAATGCCTGCTCAACCGAACCCGAACGCCAACAATAGACAGGCTCAGCAGGTATATACTAGGGAGACCTCATGCCCTACCTATGCTGTGGAAATCCAGGAGATCAATCTTAGATCTGGAAAGACTCTTCCAGATCGCCAACCTCCTCCCCCAGAGGAGGAGGAAGACCATCAGGAAAGTGAACCAAAGCCTATTCCACCCTTTCCTGAGAGACTTACAGCCACCACACAACCCAACCCGGAGGAAGATGAGCTTCTGGGAGAGCTCAAGCAGTTGTGTGTGAAGATACCCCTTCTCCAGGCCATCAAGGATGTGCCAATCTATAACAAGCTGGTTAAGGAGAAGTGTTTCAAACATCCAGGCAGACGGAAGAAAGATGCTTCAACTATCAATGTCATAGGACAACTGTCTAACCTTATGCTAGGACAAGTCATCTGCCCAAAGTACTTAGATCCTGGAAGTCCTGTAGTAGATGTCCACATCAATGGCACCATCATACCCCACACCCTGATTGATCTGGGGGCTGCCATTAATGTAATGACCAGGGATACCATGTGCAAGCTCAATCTTCAAGGTTCCTTGAGGAAGACCTCGACAGTACTGCAATTAGCAGATCGCTCCACTGTGACTCCCGAAGGAATTGTGGAGGATGTCTTGGTCTCTATTGACTCTTGGGAGTATCCTGCAGACTTCCTGGTTCTGCAACCAAAGGCAAAGCTTACTGGATATCCCCTCATTTTGGGAAGGCCTTGGTTAGCCACTGCAGATGCCTATATCAGTTGTCGTGCCGGAAATATGACCATCAAAAATGGTCCTATGTCCAAGCAACTTGTCCTATACCCTCCTGCCCAACCCTCTTTAGAGCATGACTTACCACTCTGGTTGGAAGAAGGAGAAGAAGGCAAGGTGTATTCAGCACCTCTATGTACCATAGAAACCAATAGAAGAAATCCCCCAACCGAGGATGATTTGATCGAGAACTTGATCCAAAACCCACCTACCAGTGCACTACCTTTAGAAAAATTGGTGGAGGATGCCCAAGCCAGCACCTTAGTGGATCTTTGTACAACCAGCCCTGTCACTCCCAGAGTTAAGAATGTGGAGTTCGGCCCTGAGAGAGCATTGAAAATCATCTCCTCCCTATCTCCTTCTCAGGAAAAGGAGCTGTGCAACCTGTTGGCCAACCACTTAGATGCTTTTGCTTGGAGCTATAAGGAGATGAAAGGAGTCCATCCCTCGGTCTGTACTCATCATATATACATCAAAGAGGACTGTAAACCGGTTAGGCAACCGCAGAGGAGAATGAATCCAGCCCTTAAAGACATTGTCAAGGAAGAATTGCAAAAACTGTTAGATGCCGGGTTCATCTACTCCGTCTCAGATAGTGAATGGGTGTCCCCTCTAGTGTTGGTTCCCAAGAAGAATGGGAAGTGGAGGATCTGTGTAGATTACCGGGAGCTGAACAAAGCTACCAAGAAAGACCATTTCCCTCTACCTTTCATAGATCAAGTGTTGGATGGACTGGCAGGAAAGAAGTTCTTCTCTTTCCTGGATGGGTTCAGCGGGTACAATCAAATCCAAATCAGCCCGGAAGACCAAGATAAGACCACCTTCACTTTTCCTTGGGGTATCTTTGCCTACCGAGTCCTTCCCTTTGGGCTATGCAATGCTCCTGCTACTTTTCAGAGAGCTGTCTTGAGCATCTTCTCGGAGTTGGTCCATGATGCAGTGGAAATCTACATGGATGACTTCACCCCTTATGGGGCCAACTTCCAGGAAGCATTGTCCAACTTGGGAAAGGTCCTAACCAAGTGCATCGAGATGAACTTGTCCCTTAGCCCTGAGAAATGTGAATTCCTAATGACTGAAGGGACAGTGTTAGGCCATACCATTTCTTCCCAAGGATTGCAGGTGGATCCTAACAAAATTGCTCTCATCAAGAGGGTTCCACCTCCTCAAAAAGTAAGGGATGTTAGGAGTTTTTTGGGATTAGCGGGATACTACAGGAGATTCATTAAGGACTTCAGCAAGCTCGCCTCGCCATTGTTTGGCTTGTTGGCAAAAGATGTGGAGTTTAAGTGGACTGACGCTTGTCAGAAGAGTTTGAATGAGTTAAAGGACAAGTTGGTGTCAGCACCAATCTTGAGAGGTCCAAACTGGGCCCTACCTTTCCACATCCACACTGATGCCTCAAACAAAGCCATAGGGGCAGCTTTAGGACAAATTGAGGAAAAACATCCATATGCCATTTACTTCGTTAGTAAGAACTTGTCCAAAGCTGAGCTGAATTACACTGTAACCGAGAAAGAGTTCTTAGCTGTAGTCCATGCACTAAACAAGTTCCGTCATTACATTACCGGATATCAAACATTTGTACATACTGACCATGCTGCTTTTAGATACTTGATGAATAAACCAGATGTGAATTCTCGTATTATTAGATGGTTACTTTTATTGCAGCAGTTTGATCTAACCATTGTTGATAAACCAGGGAGAGAAAATGTTGTTGCTGACTTCTTGTCTAGATTGGATTTGTCTGCAGATGAAGATGGGACGGTGGATGATCAGATGCCTGATGAGCATCTGTTTGCTATATTAGTACTCTCTCCATGGTTTGCTGATATAGCAAACTACCTTGTTTCAGCTCAGTTCCCTCCGCACCTCTCTTCAAAAGAGAAGAGAAAAATCATCAAAAAGAGTGCCTCATTCACTTGGATCGGGGGCAACCTGTTCAAGCTTGGCCCTGATCAGATCTAAAGGCGTTGTGTAAGGGAGGAGGAAGTCTTTGACATTCTCCTCACCTGTCATGATGGGCCTTGTGGAGGACACTTTGCAGCAAAGAGAACTACCTTCAAGATCCTGCAGGCAGGCTACTATTGGCCCACACTTCATCAAGATGTCAAAAGATATGTCAGCCAGTGTGACCAATGCCAAAGAATGGGAAAACCGACCCAAAGGGATGAGATGCCTCTCCAACCTCAAGTGACTCTTGAGCCATTTGAGAAGTGGGGCATGGACTTTGTGGGTCCAATCAATCCCTCTTCGAGGCAAAGATCCTACATCATTGTATGCACTAACTACCTGACGAAGTGGGCAGAGACCAAAGCCATCAAAGCAGCAACAGAAGAAAAAGTGGCCGAGTTCTTGAGAGAGAACATCTTCTATAAGTTTGGATATCCAAGAGAGCTGGTCACCGATCAAGGGAGCCAGTTCACCTCCCACTTGGTTGAAGATCTCCTAGCTCATCACAAGATCAAGCATAGAACCTCCACTCCCTATCATCCTCAAGCAAATGGGTAGGTGGAGGTCACCAATAGAGCATTAGAGGGGATCTTGACCAAAGTGGTGAGCAGCAGCAGAAAGGACTGGGCAGATCGCCTGGTTGAAGCCACCTGGGCTTACAACACCACTTGGAAGACCACCACCGGCTTCACACCTTATGAGCTGGTCTATGGGAAGAAAGCTTTGCTGTCCATTGAGTTTGAGTATAACACTTTGAGGATGGCAGCTCAGCTGGACTTAGATCTCAGCCATGCACAGCAAGAAAGGTTGTTGCAGCTGAATGGACTGGATGAGCACCGCATGCAGGCCCTCCTTCACTCAGAAGTGGTTCAACTTCAGAGGAAGGTGTGGCATGACCAACATCTCCATGACAAGCAATTTCAGCCGGGAGATTGGGCTTTGTTGTATGACTCCAGATTCAAAGATTTCAAGGGGAAGTTGAGAACCAGATGGCTAGGGCCATATGTAGTGGAGCAGTGCCATGACAATGGATCTGTCCTCATTCGAACCATTGATGAGGAAGCCATTCCCATGCTTGTCAATGGGCACCGATTGAAGATCTACAGGAAGCCTCCCTCAAGACAAGAGTTTATCAGCACTATGGAGAAGTCTGTTTTGGTCATAGAGAAGGGTTCTGCCTCCATTTTGGGCATGCCCTGAAAGAAGAAAAAAGAAAAAAAAAGAAAAAAAAAAAAAAAAAAAAAAAAAGGGGAAAAAATTAATAAAGATCCTTGGGTGAAAACCTCTCTGAGGCGCCCAAGGCAGGCAGTGGGAGTGAAAACCTCATTGAGGCGCTCCTATTGTCTTTCAAAAAAAAAGGAAAAAAGTTAAAAAAAAAAAAAAAAAAAATCCTTGAGTGAAAACCTCCCTGAGGCGCTCGGGGCAGGTAGCAAGGGTGAAAACCTCTCTGGGGCGCCCCTGCTATCTTTTCAAAAAAAAAAAGAGAAAAAAAGAAAAAAACAATAAGCACAATAAAAGTTTTGCATGCAGATGTTCTATGGAGGAGAAGAAGCCTCTCCACTCCAAGCCAGGGGCCTTCATCATGCTATCAAAGGATGTCATCAACACCTCCTCCAAGAATAACAATGTTTTCCAAGGTACGTGCAATTTTCATCATGATTTGGATCTTCTACAGGAAGATACAGTTTTCTACAGGAACAGACAGTCTTCCTACAGGAAGACGCAGATCTTCTACAGGAAAGTGCAAAGTTTCTACAGGAAGCTCTGTGTTCTACAGGAAACTTCCTGTAGAAGGTTGCGACGGCCGAAATGTGTTTTAAATGAAGATCTAGTGACTGAGGAATGGATTGAATGCTTGCATGCCACTGATGGCACCCCTGAACATTGCTATTATCTTGCTCGACCATCCTCGTCGCCATGCAAACAAGATCCCTGCAGCAGCACAACGAAGCAATGAGTTCTTGTGAAAAAACATTTGTCAAAGAAAAAAACCAAACACCGAGAGCCATACCACATCCACGTTGTGCATCAGAAGCGCTGGGGTCGTGATCGAGAAGCCAGAACCGCCAGCATGCAGCATGCACCCCAGGAGGGGAGACTGTTGCAAGGCTCCCACGGGAATCCTGTAGCAGTCAAACCTGCAGGAGTGGATGCCATTCATCGCCCAGCCATCTGCAAGCAAAGCGCGGGCGCATGCGACCAGAACGTCCACCATAGCACCAGCATCCCGTGACCACGAGCCTACAGGAATGTGCAGCCACATGCGGCAGGTAGATCCATCGCTCAAAAAACTGGAAATCATGTGCAGCCGCGCGCAGGTAAGTGTTCTAATCCTTCTCTCCATCAAACTGCATGATTATTACTTCGATTTGTTTTGCATGGCATAAAGGTGAATGGTTGAGCGGCCTAAAGGCCAGTGATTGGCCACGTCGGTTAGTAAAGGGATAGTCAGAGGATGAGGTGGCAGCCACGACGAAAGAAACACGCATCAAGCACGTGAAGATCAGTCCCGTCAACCGAAAAGTGAAGTTTAACCGAAAAGGGCGGCGGCAGATCTGTGGGAATGAATGCGGCAACAAACGAATGTGCAGGCGGATGATGGGTGACGTCACCCAACGGTCCGGCGGGGACAGCTCACCCCCGCGCCACGAGCTGCGCCGATTCAAAATCTAATCGGCTCGATTAAGCGTGTATCTCCATCAACCTCACTTCAAAACTCGAGTCGATCCTCTGCTTACCTCTGCATGTTGATACGCCGAGCTCTCGGCTACCTGAACGCTGGTAAAGCACCTCTCGACCGCCAGCCAACTATAGCTCCCTCCGAAGTCTGCGCACTGCTCCTACAGGAACAGTTTCTACAGGAAGCAGTATCTACAGGAAAGCAGTATCTACATGAAGGTGAAGTCTTCACGTAAAAAAGGTGGCAGAAAAGAGGTAACCCTGCAACTCCTTCCGCAATTGTTTTCCAAAGGTGGCAAAGTCATTTTTTCACCAGCTGGTCATAAAAAAATTGGATTGCCGTGCCTATACTATCGCTCCTACAGGATAGTTGTATAATCAACTGTGGTCTGAAAATTCATTGCATGTTCTGTCTTTAAGACCGAATTTCCTGTGTATCCACCACCTCTGGTATAAACCACTGTGTTCATCATGCCTGGCGGGTTCATCAGGCGAGAGCCCACTAATTCAAATGCATTAAGGAGAAACCCGGCAGTGGTTGAGCTCTTCACTAGAGCGCAATGGATGCCTTTCTGTGATAAACTACAGGGCTACGATGATGAAGTAGCTGAGGAATTTTTGCAGGCTCTGCAGCCTAAATCACAGACATTGGCCACGGTAACCTTCAGAGGTATCAGCCTCCAACTCACCCCAGAGCACATAAGTCGAGTCACGGAACTGCCCATGGGTCTGCCGTGGGATAAAGAAGAGCGGAAGCAGAGCCAGCAAGCAAAGAAGGAGTTCTTCCTGCCTGAAGAATCATTCACAGAGGACAAGAATGGGGTGAAAAGGACCAGCCTGTCACCACCGTGGCACGAAGTCAGTTTTCAAATTATGAAATATATCACCTGTGAGGGTCGTTACAACATCATATATGTGTATCACTTCAGGCTGCTCAACGAACTACGACACCAGATTGACCTCCCTACAGCACAGAGGCTGAGCATTCCTTACTTTTTACTGCAGTCCTTGATAGAATGCTCTACAAAGCTCAAGGACGGAATCCCTGGTCAGATAGCCCATCATGGGCTGATAAAATTGCTCGTGGAGGATTCTCTCCGCTCATATAAAGTCCCCCTCGCATGGGAATCATTTAGGAACTTAACAAGAGAAGGGGACATAAAAATGTTGCTTGGGGAGACAGGGTCGTCTAGCGGTGAAGAAGAAGAGCCCGTAGCCAAGAGTAAGAAAGGGAAAAGCAAAAAGGCCCCGACTCCATCACAAAAGAAAGAACGAAAAGAGAAGGAGGAGGGAAAGGATGACAAAGCAAAAGAAGACACCCCCATCCTATCAGCAAGGGAACAGAGGTTGAAAAGCAGGCCAGTGAAAACTGAGGTGGCCCCTGCCGGCCCAAGCACCTCATCAACTCCTGCAGGCAAAGCCAAAAGAAAAATCCATGCAGCCAAGAAAGAAAAGGTGGCGGAAGTTGCATCTACAGGAACGCAAGCACAGGCTTCTACAGGAAGCCCGAAAACACAAAAACAGGCTTCTACAGGAAGCCCGAAAACAAAGACAAAGGCTTCTACAGGAAGCCCGAAGATCAGTAAGGAGCAGGCTTCTATAAGAAGCCCAAGAGCAACAACCAAGGCTTCTACAGGAAGCCCGAAAATCATTGGAGGACAGGTTTCTACAGGAGGCCCAACAATGGAGAAAGAGGCTTCTACAGGAAGCCCGAAAGTGCAACCCCGGGTTTCTACAGGAAGCCTGAAGACAGAGACAGGGGCTTCTACAAGAAGCCCAAGATTGGAAAGAGGGGCTTCTACAAGAGGCCCGAAGGACATTGAGAAACAGCCTCCTATAGAGAGTCCGAAGACAAAGAAAGAGTCTTCTACAGGAAGCCCGGAAGCAGGCAAAGCAGGGTCTTCCACAAGAAGCCCGAAATCTAAAAAGGAGAGACCCTCTACAAGGAGCTCCGGGGGAGCAAAACACAAGAAAGAGAAGGCTGACATCCTCGATAAGGAGGCAGCAGCGGCACTGGCTTCCCTCAGCACATCTCCAAAACTGAAAGAGAAAAGGGAGAGGGAGACCCCTCTGCCACCTGAAGCCAGGAGAAGCAAGAGGATGTACCCGAGCAAGCCACAGCCTTCACCCAGCGGCCATACCACTTCAGGGGACGTACCTACTTCACCCAGTGCAAGAACCCCCTCTAAACCATCAGCTACCCCCGAAAAGGGGAGCCCAAAAATAACTTCCTGGACACGAAAGATAGGCCAGTCGCCTTCTGAAGCCCGACTCAAAGAAATAGAAAAAGGGAAGGAAGCATCACCCTCATCACCATCAGGGGCAGAAAAGGCAGGGCCATCAAAAGCAGAAAAGAAACAGCCTGTTCCGGTCCCGAGTCCTCGGCCAAGGACGAGGAGCAGGGGCAAGGTTGCTCAAGGATGAGCAAATGGTTCAGCTGGGGGGTGATGATGAGCCCCAATTTTGGTACAATTTGGGCTCATTTTGGCCTATTTTGCTTGCTCAAACCATTCATTTTTATTGTTTATGCATACACTTCTTAGTTTATTCATGTTGTTTGTAGGATAAAGGATAGGCACTTTATCTACGTAGCTAATGCATTGTGATTCCAGGTTTTGGCATTAAAAGGGAGCAAAAGACAACGAAAAGGTGGCAAGGAGACAACGAGTTGGCATTGCTGACGTAAGCAGAGGTTTTCCACGGTCTTGGGGGGCATTCCTCGTGATCCTCACCATGAACTCCGAGCCCCACTCCATCCTCCCTCCGAGCTTAATACACGGCCAGCTGTTCTACAGGAACAGCAGTTCAAAACTGCTCTACAGGAAACAGCATTTATGATCATCCTACAGGATCAGCAGTTAAACTATAGATTGAACAGCCGAGCTCCTAGAATCATGGATACTTGTTGGAGCATCGTTTTGTATAAGTATAGAGGCCTTAGCCTTGGTTAGGTTGTTGAACCTCTCGTATTGCTATTGTAATTTTGGAGCACAGTTCAGTTTTCGTTCCTTTTTGTAAGCCAATTTGGCATGATATCAGTTATGAATAAAGAAGACAGTTTGTGATCTAGTTCTGAGTTTTTCTTAAGGAGACTATAGCTCTCAGGTTAGGGCCCAACCTGAGAGCCATAGATCCCCTCTGTTGTAGTGTTATTTCCATTTCATTTCAGCATTGTGAGCTTTCCATTTACACATGCAATTCGAATTGCAGGTTGATGAGTTGGTATTTTTCATGAGTTAGATAGGAGATTGCTTATAGTGTATTTGTTTCCATTTGCTTAGTGTAGCAGAGGATAGATATAATCGATTGGAGCTCCAACAAAAAGGTTGTTAAGGCTCACTGCCGTCTCATCTGGGATTGGAGTGAAGTCCATGATTAACCACCAAAAATACGCATTTCTTGATTCCATGATTGCTGCCAATACAGTCACTGTTACGTTAGATGCTTCCTTGTCATCCACTCATGCACTGCACTTCCTTACCACAGCTTCATGCACGTTCTCTTTCACATTTCAATTGCTGCTCATTGAATTTACAAGCACAAGTAGTTTAGGTTGATGCATTTTTGGTTAAGTAACAGTCATAATCATTTGTTTCACTTACATTGCTCTCTCTCTCTCATTCCATCACTTTGTCCTCCATCTTGATCACGCATGCAGGCATCTCTTTGACCCCTGCTCTGCTCTGTTACCTCACCAAGTCTTTCATTCCTCACGTGTCTCCATTCTCTAGCCTTTCGTTGACATAGCCCTTCACCTTCCATCCTCCTTCCTACACTCACCTCCCATCCTAATATTTCACTTCGAAGGCCATCACCAACCTCATCCCTACCTTCCACATCTCCCTCTACCATTTCACCATCCCTCCATCACTCCAAACACTCACGGTAGGTCATCCTGTAGCCATTTCTAGACATCCTGTAGAAAACAGAATATCCTGTAGGATTCTCCACAGCCATCCTGTAGGAGGCCACTCTCTCGGTTGCTGAGCATCTGAATGCGAGAAACCTCTGTGGATGGGTGCTAAGGATCCCTAGGGACCTCTCCTAGCCTCCCCAACCTATCCCACGCTTTCCTTCCTTCTCCATCCCATCTGCACAACCAAACCCTAGTTAGCTCAAGATCACCATCATCCCACACACACTCACAAGAAAATACAAAAACATAACTTTCATGATGCAAGTAGTTTAGAATGATGCATTTTCATTTATCAGAGGTAGTGACAGCATTGGTAGAAGTTGCATTCACATTCCATGCATTGTAGAGGTCAGACTAGTTGAATTAGGGTTTCCTAGGTTTACATGCTTTGATTTGCTCTCAGTTCATTTCTGTCAAGTAGAATAGCTTTCCTTTGAGATTAGCTTTCGTCCATCAATTAGCAAGCTTCTTCTGAGAGCCTATAGAAGTTGGCTTGAGCCCTAGCGGACTTGTGCCAGCTGACCAAGTGACAGCTGCGACAAGAGCTAGTACTTGTGCATACAACACCGTCGCTTCCAAGTTTGTACGAACTACCGGGTTGATAAAATGAGAGACAGGAAGCCCCAGGAGTTGTAGCATTATTGCTACAATACTGGAGCTCACCAATGAGCATACTCTGAAACTGTATAGTCTATCCCTCTGCCTGACTAACTAAATATGGCCAATACTTAGCCAATTTTACTCTACTCCAAGATCCTTATGTTGTTCCTTGAGGAACTAGGCCCCTATTAATTATGAAATTTCTCAATAGGAATTTTTCACTACATTAGGCTCATCTTATGAGTGCATGCACCACCTGTACAACTTGGATTAGTCTAAAACTTATAGTACACTACCCTTGAACCTCTATCTCAATTGGGAAACTCGCGTTATCTGCATATATAAATTATTTTGGGTTGATTGACCAGTTAACTAAATGATCACTGAAGATGATTGAAGTCACACCCCACTATAGAACCCTCCACTAGGTCCTCTAACAATTGGAACTAGTTTAACTAACAACAACTTAATTTAACTAAAATAAATTGCTAGAAATTAGCAATCAATCATATTGTACTGAAATCAAACTTCTCTAACTTGAATTAGCTGAGTTAATTGATTTAAAGGCGCCATGTCACCTAAGTTAACTACCTCCAATATTTATGCTGAAATAGAAATCGAAATTCTCTCTAGTTTGACCAAGGAAAAGTCAAACTAAGATTTTCTTGTTGCATTTTCAACACTCCCTCTCAGAAAGAAAAGGGTCATCTCTCACCTCGATCCTTCTTCTATGGAACTTGAATTTTCATCTTGAAAAATCCTTTGTCAAAATGTCTACATCTTGTTCCTCTGTAGGAACACATTCCAAAAACATAATCTGCCTCTACACACAATATCGTACATGATGATACCAGATATCTATATTCTTAGGTCGATCATGAAATACATTATTTTTAGAGAGTTTGATACAAATCTAATTATCACAGTAAATCATAATAGGATAGGTCATCTAACCAAATAACTCAAAAAGAATCTTTCTCATCCAGATTTCCTCACATGTTGGTTGACTGGCAGCCATGTACTCTACTTCTGTTGAGCTGAGTGCCACAAATCTTTGCTTCCTGTTGTACCAAAAAACCTCTGTGGACCCAACACTGACAATTCCCCTTGATGTGCTCTTCTAGTCGAATGGACTCCCCACCCAATCTACATTTGTGAAGCCTAGAAGCTTCACTCCCCATGTCCATCTTTATAGTTGTCCAAATTGGGTGGTGCCTCTAAGGTATCATAACACATGTGTTTCCTTCTAATATAGTTTGGTTGGTCTAACCATAGCTTGACTAAGTTGGTTGATTGCATAACACATGTTTGGCTGTATGTTCACCAAATACATTAGTGAAACCAAAAGTTACTGATAGATGGTCACCTCCACTTCCTCACCTGAAGTGGCATCCTCTTTCCTCTGATTCCCTACTAGAGGAGTCTCCATGGGTTTGCTACTCTCCATGTGGAAATTATTTAGTATCTCATTGGAATAATTTCCTTCAGAGATGAACAGTTCCTCATCTCCTTTCCATACTTCCAAATTCAGGAAATAGTGCACGAGTCCCATGTCCTTTATTTATAAATCTCTTGCAAGGTCCTCCTTGCAAGATCTGATCAACTTCTCATCACCAGTTAAAATTAAATCATTAACATATAAAAAAAAATCAATCATTTACCTTCAACTAAAAATATGATAAAGTTTTGCATATGCTTCACTTTTGGTGAATCACAACCGGGTGAGACAGATGTTGATCTTGGTGTACCAAGCAAGGGGTTCTTTCTTGAGCCCATACAACACTCACTTGAGTTTTCAAACTTGCGACTCTCTGACAAAGGTCTCAAACCTTCCATATCCTCAATGTACACCTTCTCCTTAATAACTTCATTGAGAAATGTTGTCTTCATATCCATCTGGTGGATCTCCCCCCTCATATGTGCAATCAGTGCTAGAATTGGATAAGTACCTTGCTACTGTAGAGAAGGTATCCTCATAGTTAATACCCTCAACTTTATAGAACCCCTTGGACATAAATATGTCCTTGTATTTCTCTATGCTTCCATCTGTTGCATGATTTACCTTGTAAATCCATCTCAAACCTACCACTGATTTATCTGTTGGTCTTGGGACCACTTCCCAAAAATTGTTTCTGACAATGGAATCATATTCCACTACCATAGCATCAACACATATAGGTTTCTCTACTACTTTCTTGAATGAGGACGGCTCAATCTCTACTAGCTCAATCATCAAAGCCATGTAGCTAGTGTACCGATCCAGTGACCGCCTCTGCCTGTGCTGTGAAGTAGGTGCTCCCACATTCGCTCTAACATCATGAAATAGTCTATCAACTTAACTGTTTCATTTCCTTCCTTCCTTGGATGTCTCTACTTGAGTTGTTGTCTCCATTCTCTGCTCCTCTTCTTGTGGTTGCTCCATAATTTCCTGAGGTTATTCCTTTGGAGCTAAACTCTCTTGATCTGAATGCAACTGAATCTCCCTCTCAAGAGAACACTTCATTTCCTTCTCCTCATCAAAATTCACATCCCTTTAAACAATTGTCGTTATAAGGGATGGCAAATACAAATAATAGTTGTGAGGTGTTTATGTGTACCCCATAAATATCCCCAACTCTGTTGTTGGCTCTATATGTTTCCTTGATTCCTTGGAGATATGAAAATATACCGATGCTCCAAAGATCCTGAAGTGTGACACATATGGTTTCCTCCCTGAAAACACTTCCTCCAGTGTAATCATGCCAAGAATCCAATGAGGACTCCTATTGTCCAAATAGACTATTTTGTTGCATGCTTAATCCCACAAGTGTAGTGGTAGGCCTTGTTCATGCAACATTTCACTTGCTCCTTCCATAATAATTTTGTTCTTCCTCTTAGCCACCCCATTCTCCTGTGGGTTATGTGGCAATGTAACTCTCGTCGAATGCCTTCCTTTGCACAATTTTTTTTAAACTCATTCGACACATACTCACCTCTATTATCGCTCTTGAGAGCCTTCACCTTCTTTCCAGTTTCTTTCTTAACTAGTGAATTAAATTCAACAAACTTGGAGAATGTATGGTCTTTCTTCTACATGAAGAAGATCCAACACTCTCGTGAGAAATAATCCACAAATATAACATAATACACGTGATTAGTAGTGGAGGTTGTTGAGAAAGGTCCACAAACATCGGAATGGACCCTTTCAAGGACTTCACGCGCCTTCCTATCTCAATCATGGAAATTGTATTTTGTGTTCTTCCCCAATGTACACCCTTTGTATGTATCCTTCTATTCTAGTTCTCCTTTGGGGAGGCCTGTGGCAATCTGCTGCATAATCTTTGAAGCGCCATGATGAAAATGGCCTAGTATTATATTCTATAGTTCACTGACATCGCGACTCTACACTTCTCCTCTTTTGTGATCAATGTAAAACAATCTTCCACATCTAGCTTGTAAAGGTTCTTCACATGAACCTCTATATGCTTCACTTATCCCATCGAGATGTGTCTTAGTGTTGATGCCTCGAAAATCGCTGCAACAACATTGGGGGATAACCACCCGGTCCGGACCTTAAAGCAGCTCCTTTTCCGTTTGGTGTGGTGGCTCCAACTGTTCAACTAGGTCCAATTACCTTCTCCCTATTGCTATTGGTTTATGATGTATCTTTACATACCAATAGACAGGGATATCAGATCACTTCTCCTTGCTGATCAGGCAAGAGAATGACCCTTAAGCTGATTTGGGTTCAGCCAAACCACAACTAAAGTTTTGCCTCTTTGAGGAGAGGACTTAAAAGAATGTAGAATTTACTCTAAATGCAAGTTTATTCTATGATGCAAGCAAAAGAAACTAATCTAAATCCTATCTTAATTAGGCAGATATAGATCTAACCCAACTAAGAGCAAGATAATTAAAGTATTGGGATTTAGATATGTCTTGTTTATAATGAATATCAAGTTAATGAAGTAGTTCAATTAACTGATATTATGGATATCAAAACACATCCTATTGAGACCTTTTAACTGAAATAATAAACCAACAACACTCAGGAAGTAGTTCACATAAATGATATTGATTATCAAATCAGCAAATCCAATAACTAAACAATAATATGTGGAAATAGTTCACAACATATTACCACTTAATAAATCAGTTTTAATAAGACAGATTTCTGAGTAAATAGTTACTCAGAAATCAGAAATTAATCCATAAGAACAGAGATACATGATAACAACATTGAGACAAACTACCCATATTGACAATAATGCAAAAACATGAATAAAATGACACATTCTTGTTACCATAAAAATGAAACTGATATTTAAAATAGTAGTATTAAAAATACCAATTTATTGCATCAATTTCTCTGATCTTAGTCTCCAACACTCCTTTACAATTGCTTGAACTTCTGCCTTCAAAGCTAAAGCCACAATAGTGAAAACTTTGCCCCTCATACATAATTCAAGAAACAAAGGAAAAATCCTCAATAATCCCCAGATCTGAGATTTTCTCTCCTCTCTCCTACAACTCTAAATTCCTATTACAGTAGTGCTTTTTGAAGTCTAGCATTGCAGAGGAGAGCAACCCCTTTTACATTCTGCAATCTGTTATTTATAATATTTTTGAAGGAATTTTGGAGAGGAGAGTTTGTTGAAGAGAAATCTGCCAAATATAATTCTACTTGCTCCTAATTCTGATCTTCAATTGCTGGAGCATTCTCATTGCTTGAAATCATTTTCTCCATATCTTTTCCACTGTTTTCCTGCAAAAGAAATCAAAATAAATTAAAATGCAATCAAAATATCATTTCTGGCAATTAAATCAAACCCAATCAAATTCTATTTTAAATAAATAATTGAAAATAAAATATAATCTTTGTATTGATGATTGGAATGATTTGATTGGCAAAAGATATTATTGACCAACGGATCTACAATTAGAAGAGGCTTTGGACAAATGAAATTGAAGAAAATAACTCAGAAAATTGATTTTGTTTTCAAAATTCAGAGCCTGATCTTCTGCCTGATTTTTGGCCTAATAAATGATCAAATCTGTTAATGAAATCTCCTCATAAATATTCTCCTTGATTTTCTCTTTCCAATGAGCCGTCCTGGGCCTCATTTGGCCAAGTATAACTCAATCTATGAGCTTCTAAAGTTGAGGAGTCAAATCTGGCATGAATCTGGAAATTCTGTTGGTGGGCTAAAAAAATCAAAATTCTCATTAAAAATTAAATCCTAAATTAGAATTCTAATTAATTGTTAATTTATGAATTAAACTAATTATTAATGAACTATTTATTAATCTAACTAACTGATATCTAATTAGCGATTTATAAACAAATCTATTCTAATAAAAAACTAATCAATATTAATCTAAATGATATTTAAATTTTAATTAAACTAATTAAATATTATTAATTAATCTAATTAATATAATATATTACATATTACATGCTAATATATAAACTAATATTTAATATATATTAACCTACCCTATTCCTTACTTACTCCACTCATACTCCTTACTTACTCCACTCATAATATATAAAAACATTAAAACTAACATATTACCATACGTATGAGTGAAAGGAACTAGTCGTTGAACCAAACTATTTAAAACTTTGTTTGTATTCCTTTTCGCTTATCGGCACTTGGGATTTTCGCTTATCGGCATTTCGCATCGAGATGGGTAATGAGGTTTTCAAAAATGTGTTAATGCAAAAGTCCCGATGCAATATCGCATCGAGCCATCGGGGTTCTTAAAACTTGTTTAATGAAAAATCTCCGATGCGATTGAAAAGTCCCGATGTGATATAATTTTTATATATTAAATATTAATTTAATTTAACTAATTATATTAAATAATAATTAATTTAATATTTAATATTAAAAATCAATTTTTATTTTGGTTTTATTTTATGAGGATTATGTTATAAACTACAACCACTCTTAATAAAAAAATATAAAAATAAACTACAGTCACTTCGAAAATTTTAGATTTTCGAGATTAATAATTGATTTAGACATTGGATTAAATTTCTTAAATCTTGATACTTAATGATTTGGCTGCATAACTAAAAATGAGAAATGTTAGTAAAAAACTCACTACGGGTTAATATTTTAAAATGAATGCTTTATTGAACTAATTTATTTACAAAATGCGATATTGTACATTTTATGCATTTTTTAACCCAGGCTACATAAATAATCAGACTTTCAAAGGAGCGCCATTTTCAAACCAGTTGACCAAATGAGGCGAAACAAGCGTCAATGGGAAGCTTATAAAAAATGGATTCTAACAAAGCAATCAAAACAAGAATCCAAGGAAAACGAAAAATTAACAAAGGCGTAGGGCAATCAACTAAATAAAAATCCTAAAAGGTGTTTAGCCAAAATTTTTATAGAAAGGGTCCCCATTATTTGAGTTGAGCAAGTCAATAATGCGGGGGGGTTGTGTTTTCACCACAACAATGGCGACACACGGGAGAAGAACCAGTTATCTCTCTTTGATATGATTGAGATTTTCGTAAAATTAAAGCAAAAATAATTAAAGAAGAGACAATTATGCTTGAAATGTTTGACTAAGTTCATTAGTCTGAATAAAAACCAGAGTCATCTAACTGTAATTTTTCTTAAAATTTCTCATAAATTAAAATATTTCAAAATTCTATATCAGTCATTAATTAGTTGTAGAGATAAAGCAGGGGTCACTTTACAGCTTTAGCTTTTAAAATATACTCCTTTGTCATAGGTAGAGCCACTGCTGCCAGCAAACATCTATAATCTCGGCAGGGTTACCTTTTAATCATAACTGATTCAGAATCCCATCTATTTAAGAATTATTGATCTAGAGATAAATCCATTTACATATGTTTATTTTCTTTGAATTTTTATTTTTATTTCTCTTAAAAGCCATTGTCCTAGTTTGGTGGCCAGATAGTTGACAATGCCATTCATTGGTCAAAATTGGACTGAACAAGCTGGCTCTTGATGAGACCCCTTGTCTTATAATTGTTTGCAATCATAAGCCATTACCCTGGTTTGTTTAGCAGTGTTGGTAATGTCAGCCTATTTTTCCCTATGATCATGGTAAGCAAGCTCACGATGAGACCTCTTATCTTTTAAGTTTAAATATATTTCTGGATTATACTATAGAAAAATAAGACTCTTTGGGACAGGGAGAATCATTTACTCCTTAAGAGTTAAGAATGGCAATTTCAGAGTTAAAGGTGCTTTGCTGTAAAGTGTCTTTACTTGGTTATAAATAACTTTTCTTGACTGATAATAGAATTCTGAAATCTCAAAATGATTACAATTTGATGAAAAAGGAAATTTTTCAGATTTTATGATACTTTGCCAACTTCTCTTGATTGGTAATCTCTTCCTTAAGTATGTCTACCTCTATGATAAGAAAATCAAACTTCATTAAGAGATTTAAGAAAAAAGCTAATAGATGACTATTAACAATTTTTTCTCCACGTATCCTGACCATTGTTAGGTAACAAATAGGCTTTCCATATAAATAATGGCAAAGTGCCCAAAATCAGAGCTGAAATCCGAAAGAAAAGAAGTCTTATGCTAAAATGAGAAAAGAAATCAGCAAACAAAAATAAAAACAAAGAAATCTCTAAAAATGGAAAGGAAAATCCAAGTCTCGCAAGATAAACTCAAACAAGAATGTTTATACCAATGTCTCCAACAATATGAAGAAAAAGAAAATAAACATGTAATCATTCCTTCGTATGTTGAGATTTAGAAAAACATACCTTGCAGAGTTGTGAATGCTTTAGGCTTTTAGATAATAGTGGTCGTAAAATTCAGCCACAATGAATAATTTCTGTTTGATATGAGTCTTCTTGTTCCCAAGCATCATCTTAATCATTTTCTAAAAGAAAAGGAATGCTTAAAGAAACATATTAAAGGTTCAGAAACTTCCTGGTGTAGCTGTTTCGATGAAGATTATCGCTGCTTATTGAAATAAAGCTAGGAGAAGAGTATGGACTTTGAAAATATGATTCGGCAGAAGATTGAAAAATTTTGTGAAGAGCTGCAAAACAGAGTTTTATATCAGCATAATTTAAAAAACAAAAAATGAAACTAGAGTGATGAAATGGAAATTAATGAAAGTGGGTACATGAATCTTACCATTGGATCATTGCTTTTGATCTTACCTGAAAGGTATCAGTTTCTCCAAAGTTGCTGACTTCTTATTTTAATTAATATTAAAAACATGAAGAAGTCAAACTAACCAAAATCATATAACCCCAAAATCATTATTTATTTTATTTAAACTAAAGCAAGCAGTAAAAATGGAATGCTTAGTGCTCAAGGGAATTGAAATTAAAAGAAATGCATCAGAAATGAAAATGAGAATTTGCAGTAATGACTGTTTCTCAAAATATTATTAGTTTTATATAAACTCCATGATTTTATAAATTGTCCAGAATCAAGACCAAATCTACGATAATAAAATTTAAATATGAAGATAGAGAGGACTTGAATTCCATTTTTAATTATGGAATTATATATTTAAAACTAAAATGTATGAGAAATTGAAATGACTTTTGTATGCTGCAAATTTGTCATCAATTGCCTTTTTACCATAGTGGTTTCCCAAGCTCGCTTTAACACATCGCCTCATCGGATGATCCACACAACATGTTTCTTCATCATGCTTTAAGTTTAAATTGCAAGACTTCACCTTTATTGCTATGCCATATATCGATTAAATGTTAATGGCTCAAAGACATGCATTGGAAGCTATCGCATCGGAGATTGCAATGGCAAATTGCTGATAAGAACATGTGCAATGAAATGAAGCGATCACATCATTAAAGAAACATTATATCGGGGATCAGAAAATGTTTACATTGTGCTTCCCGTATCGCAAAACGCACATTATAGATTCAAAGAAGTGACGTGAGCATAATAAATGTGATGAAATGATTGCACTATCAGTGATGTGATGGATGTCATAGCTTAATCGGCAATCGGCAAACTTTAGGTACCCGATGTAACAGAATATGATTCCTGCGATGCCGATGTGCGATGAATGTTGTAGCTAATCGGCGATCGGCAATCGACACAATCGGCAATCTTGAGCCCATGATGTAACCATTCTCGATATGCCGATATGCGATGAAAAGTGGACCCGATAACTTTATGATGAAAATTTGATAACATATCGGATCCGAGACATTGGCCCTTTAAAAGTTATGCTCTTACCATTATTGCGATTAAACGGACGCGATAATTTTATGACTTTGATTTGAATTTCATATCGGGTCCAGAATTATGTGTTTATCGCAATATCGGTAAAGTCGATTATCAGAGATCGGCGATTCACGATAATGGAAGTATATGTCAACTGCAAAGCTCTGATATGCGAAACGTGATATGGCATATGAGTAAGATAATACATCAGAGGTATGCGAAATGTTAAAAATTAGTTCTGATGAAATCTTTTGATGCAAATGGTCTTATGATATTCCTTGAAATTTCAATTGGATTTTCTAAGTGAATAAAAGCAAAATTAAAAAATGCTTAAATTCTAATGCATCACAAATAAAATTTCCCTGAGCCTATTGCAAATTTGAAATGGGTTTACTGCTTACTTCAAGTTTTTGAAAACAAATGAAAACCTGCGAATAAAACGAAACACAAATAAAAAATAAACTAAGGAAAATATGAACTAATAATGGATGAGAATAAACTTGTAAATGCGTACCTGGAAGGAAATTGTTTGCAAATTTTACCTTACAAATCTTCAAATTCTTCCTTTGATTTATCAAAATTTCGACTTTGTTCAAAATCATCTCATCATTTATTCTAAATCTAAGTGTGCAATCAGCCTAAATAAAATCTGTTTATTGATGTCCATGGAATATAAAATTCACCAGAAATAAATATGAAACTATGCTTCCCTTTTGAATTGAAACAACAATTTATTACCTCTGCTCATTCCAAATTAATCTTGAGAAAAATCTGTATTGTTATAGTGACTGTTTAATAATGCCTTTAGTAAATAAAGATGATTTATTTTACAACATCAGATAATAAACTAAATATTAGAATGAGATTAAGCCACTAATTGTGGAAAAATATCAAAACAGATTTGAATGTTTGCACTTGGCAAAATGGACATCCTTAAGATAAGCTTTTGGCAAATTCCGAGGAAGATAATATGAACTTCATATGATTACCGTGAAGGGTTAGACTGACTAATAATGATGGAATTAGAATTAAGCTTATCATAGACAGTCATACATTGCATGGGATAATGGGGTCATGAAGCTTTTTTATCCTCAAATCCTTACCATATAAATTTCAAAAGAAAATCTTAGAAGGAAATCTCGGAATGAAGGAAAGTGGCTTTGAGGCAATCGATACCAAGTGCAACTTTAATTGAATTTAATCAAGACATTATTCAAAATAGGTAGAGTAGAGGTATCGCTGTAAGAAATTTAAAAGGAAGCAAGAATTAAAATTTTCTGATAGGGAAAAATGTTTTTACTGAACATGTATGAGAATAGCTGATTGCTTTGTTTTATTTTTAAATCTACAGAACTATTGTAAATAAATTAACTACATAAAACAAACAAACTAAATTAATTCTACTCCTATTCTAACCATATGCATGAGAATGACTAGGTATAGTCATATTTCCAGTGTAGCCATTTTCTCATTTTAATCGCTGCATGTATGTACAGTTCAAATGTTAGTAATAAAAATACAAATCTAATTAAAATAAGAAAATTAAATATGAAATCAGAATATACAGTTATTGTTAGTAATTTATTTAAAATCTCTTTCTCATGAAATTTCCTTTCCAATTGAATACCAATTGGATCATAGAAATATGGATGGATTTCTATTAAAAGTTGGGAAATATTCAAAGGAAGAGATAACGGGCCAGATTGTGAAGATGAGCATTTAGATTCTTTGACCTGAAAAAGTTTATGTACAAATGTTAAATCATTGACAATTTTCCTTGAAGGAAAAATTTCCAAACAACTTTCAAATAAGTCAATGAAAAATGGATGAAAGCCTTTCAAATAAAATGACAATTTATTAATTGAATTGAATTGCTGGCTAGATTGGAAAAATGGATTCTCTTGGTGACATTGCCTTTGAAAAAATAGAAGCTTTTGATGAAACATTAGCATTGATTGAAATTGAAATATTAATATCTTTTGATGCTCATGATTATAATATGAAATTTCAATTTCCCAATCGGGCAATGCATCAATTGAGTGTTTGCTAGTAAGGTGTTCAATATGCCAGCAAAAAATGTGAAAATTTTGCAAAATAAAATCAAAAAATAAATCTAAGTTTAAATAAAATAACTGAAGAAATAAAAATAAAATGAAATCACTATTTTTACAACTAATGTTACAGCACAATTGGGATTGTTTTGAAACAATTTCATTTTCACAAGGATTGGCCAGAATTATGGAATTTGAAAAATTTCGAATTCCAACTTGTGAATTAGAAAACGAATTATGATTATGAGTAGGAATGAGAGTTTGATCATGATATGAATCATAAATTGGACTGTTTTCAAGAATAATGAAATCATGAAGATAATTAGCTACTCTAAAATGAGGATTAGTTGGGATAATTCCTAAATTGAAGCGTTCCTCATTCTGAGATGTTATTTGAATTTTATCGTCAGGATTCTCTTGAGAAAAATTAAAATCAACATCCTCAATATCAGAGTAATCATCATAAATGACCTCACAAGACTCTCTAGAATTCCCTTCAATCTCATCCAATATATCCAAACAAGAAAGAACAAGAATTTCATGTTCATTAATGGCAAAAGAATGATCATTAATTGCTTCTATATCTTGATAAAAACTTAATGGTAATTTATTTAAATCATCCTCTTTAATTTCTGAAATATCATTGATACTAAGAGGAGAAAAATTACTATCATTAAAAATATCAGGATAAAGGGAAAAATGTGAACCTGAAACAATGCATTTAAAACTGTCTCTGTTTGAGAGCTCTTGTGCATTATGCTCATTGAAAATTTCAGATTGCAGATCATTTTTTTGCATACTCATTCTTTCTTGAAGAAGGCTGCTTTGATGCTCTGATTTTGGCATTTGCTCATCATGGAGGAATTCAGAAATTTGTACAGCAGTTTGCATTTTATTTACTTTAATTGCTGCTTGTACTTGCTGATTTGCGATTTGATTTTCCGAATTTACTTCCGCTTTCAGATTTCAAGGCGGCCTTTTCCCCAAAATTGCTATTGTTGTCTTCTTGCATTTGAATGGAAATATTTTCCAAGCTTTGTGAAACCACTTCATCACCATTTATTTTCACATCCATATTGGAATTCTCATTTATATTAGAAGGGGATGGGACAAAGCTCGAATTAATTTCATATGGATTGGGAATGTTTGGATGAGAACAAATATATTCAAACCAATCTAATGATTCTTCTTCCGTAGGTTTATCTTCATCTTTAAATCTTAAGCAATTCAAATGAAATCGAATATTAAAATCATTAACAGACTCATTTTTAAACCTACGTAGATATTCAATTTCTTCACATACATGTTCATAATCATAGCTGTCGAATTTACAAATGAAAATTGTAACAAACTGATCCCAGCTGTGGATTGAAGCAACTGGAAGAGTTCTACACCAGCTTTTGGCTTTGGCCGCAAATGTGAGAGTAAAAATTCTGCATAAAATGCCTTCATCAATTCCTTGAAAATCGTAATTTGACACATTTTGAATAAATTGAAAGACATGGTTAAAAGCAGAAGAATTTCTCTTACCATTGAATTTTACCTCAGACAAGAGTCTTACCACTTCGGGTGGAGTATTGGAGGATGCGTGTCCATGGATACAACTCCAAATTGGAAGCTTAAGAGGAGCCATCACAATAAATAAAATATTAAAATTGAAAAGACTCCAATAGACAAATTTCTCAGCCCTCCTTCTAGCACCAAAAATGTTGATGCCTCGAAAATCGCTGCAACAACATTGGGGGATAACCACCCGGTCCGGACCTTAAAGCAGCTCCTTTTCCGTTTGGTGTGGTGGCTCCAACTGTTCAACTAGGTCCAGTTACCTTCTCCCTATTGCTATTGGTTTATGATGTATCTTTACATACCAATAGACAGGGATATCAGATCACTTCTCCTTGCTGATCAGGCAAGAGAATGACCCTTAAGCTGATTTGGGTTCAGCCAAGCCACAATTAAAGTTTTGCCTCTTTGAAGAGAGGACCTAAAAGAATGTAGAATTTACTCTAAATGCAAGTTTATTCTATGATGCAAGCAAAAGAAACTAATCTAAATCCTATCTTAATTAGGCAGATATAGATCTAACCCAACTAAGAGCAAGATAATTAAAGTATTGGGATTTAGATATGTCTTGTTTATAATGAATATCAAGTTAATGAAGTAGTTCAATTAACTGATATTATGGATATCAAAACACATCCTATTGAGACCTTTTAACTGAAATAATAAACCAACAACACTCAGGAAGTAGTTCACATAAATGATATTGATTATCAAATCAGCAAATTCAATAACTAAACAATAATATGTGGAAACAGTTCACAACATATTACCACTTAATAAATCAGTTTTAATAAGGCAGATTTCTGAGTAAATAGTTACTCAAAAATCCGAAATTA
Source organism: Pinus tabuliformis (assembly GCA_031772625.1). Classification (NCBI taxonomy): domain Eukaryota; kingdom Viridiplantae; phylum Streptophyta; class Pinopsida; order Pinales; family Pinaceae; genus Pinus; species Pinus tabuliformis. The sequence goes on along the minus strand of CM062809.1, from coordinate 1,131,754,283 downwards.
ATCCATAAGAACAGAGATACATGATAACAACATTGAGACAAACTACCCATATTGACAATAATGCACAAACATGAATAAAATGAAACATTCTTGTTACCATAAAAATGAAACTGATATTTAAAACAGTAGTATTAAAAATACCAATTTATTGCATCCATTTCTCTGATCTTGGTCTCCAATAGTCCTTTACAATTGCTTGAACTTCTGCCTTCAAAGCTAAAGCCACAATAGTGAAAACTCTGCCCCTCATACATAATTCAAGATACAAAGGAAAAATCCTCAATAATCCCCAGATCTGAGATTTCCTCTCCTCTCTCCTACAACTCTAAATTGCTATTACAGTAGTGCTTTTTGAAGTCTAGCATTGCAGAGGAGAGCAACCCCTTTTACATTCTGCAATCCGTTATTTATAATATTTTTGAAGGAATTTTGGAGAAGAGAGTTTGTTGAAGAGAAATCTGCCAAATATAATTTTACTTGCTCCTAATTCTGATCTTCAATTGCTGGAGCATTCTCATTGCTTGAAATCCTTTTCTCCATATCTTTTCCACTGTTTTCCTGCAAAAGAAATCAAAATAAATTAAAATGCAATCAAAATATCATTTTTGGCAATTAAATCAAACCCAATCAAATTCTATTTTAAATAAATAATTGAAAATAAAATATAAGCTCTGTATTGATGCTTGGAATGATTTGATTGGCAAAGGATATTATTGACCAATGGATCTGCAATTAGAAGAGGCTTTGGACAAATGAAATTGAAGAAAATAACTGAAGAAAATTGATTTTGTTTTCAAAATTCGGAGCCTGATCTTCTGCCTGATTTTTGGCCCAATAAATGATCAAATCTGTTAATGAAATCTCCTCAGAAATATTCTCTTTGATTTTCTCTTTCCAATGAGCCGTCCTGGGCCTCATTTGGCCAAGTATAACTCAATCTATGAGCTTCCAAAGTTGAGGAGTCAAATCTGGCATGAATCTGGAAATTCTGTTGCTGGGCTAAAAAAATCAAAATTCTCATTAAAAATTAAATCCTAAATTAGAATTCTAATTAATTGTTAATTTATGAATTAAACTAATTATTAATGAACTATTTATTAATCTAACTAACTGATATCTAATTAGCGATTTATAAACAAATCCATTCTAATAAAAAACTAATCAATATTAATCTAAATGATATTTAAATTTTAATTAAACTAATTAAATATTATTAATTAATTTAATTAATATAATATATTACATATTACATGTTAATATATAAACTAATATTTAATATATATTAACCTACCCTATTCCTTACTTACTCCACTCATACTCCTTACTTACTCCACTCATAATATATAAAAACATTAAAACTAACATATTACCATACGCATGAGTGAAAGGAACTAGTCGTTGAACCAAACTATTTAAAACTTTGTTTGTATTCCTTTTCGCTTATCGGCACTTCGCATCGGGATGGGTAATGAGGTTTTTAAAAATGTGTTAATGCAAAAGTCTCGATGTGATATCGCATCGGGCCATCGGAGTTCTTAAAACTTTTTTAATGAAAAAGCTCCGATGCGATTGAAAAGTCCCGATGCGATATAATTTTTATATATTAAATATTAATTTAATTTAATTAATTATATTAAATAATAATTAATTTAATATTTAATATTAAAAATCAATTTTGATTTTGGTTTTATTTTATGAGGATTATGTTATAAACTACAACCACTCTTAATAAAAAATATAAAAATAAACTACAGTCACTTCGAAAATTTTAGATTTTCGAGATTAATAATTGATTTAGACATTGGATTAAATTTCTTAAATCTCGATACTTAATGATTTGGCTGCATAACTAAAAATGAGAAATGTTAGTAAAAAACTCGCTACGGGTTAATATTTTAAAATGAATGCCTTATTAAACTAATTTATTTACAAAATGTGATATTGTACATTTTATGCATTTTTTAACCCAGGCTACATAAATAATCAGACATTCAAAGGAGCGCCATTTTCAAAGCAGTTGACCAAATGAGGCGAAACAAGCGTCAATGGGAAGCTTATAAAAAATCGATTCTAACAAAGCAATCAAAACAAGAATCCAAGGAAAACGAAAAATTAACAAAGGCGTAGGGCAATCAACTAAATAAAAATCCTAAAAGGTGTTCAGCCAAAATTTTTATAGAAAGGGTCCCCATTATTTGAGTTGAGCAAGTCAATAATGGGGGGGGGGGTTGTGTTTTCACCACAACACTTAGGAATGGTTTCCATTTTCTGAAGATCAAATCATAACCATTGTCTTCCAACTCAGTGACAGAAATTAGATTATACTTTAGACCCGGTAGAAACATCACATTCTTGAGCCTGAGAGGGGAGCTCGATTCCCTCTGAAAGGTGACTATACCAATAGCGGTTGCGTCATACCTTCCATCACCTCCTATTTCAATGTGCATATGGAGATATTTCTCCTCCAAGTCAATGAAAATCCTTTGTTCCCAGTGATGTGGATTTGGGCACCACTATCCAGATACCACACACTCCCCATCATTGTGCTTGGTATGCATGCAATGAGGGTGAAATCAAACTCAAATGGTGAAGCCAAATCTTCACCTACCACTCCTCATGAGGGCTACTTGCCTGCATTCGTACTTGGAGACTTTGTTGCATAGTGCCTGAGTTCATGACACTGAAAGCACCTGATTTTGGACAAGTATTTATTCTTATCCCCTTGAATGGAATCTCCTTTGGATTGGGATTTCTTCCCTTTCCATTTCTTTTTCTTTCCAGCCAAGGCACAATTTTCTTCATCCTCACCCTTAGATGGGGTCTCCTCTCTAGTATTCTACATCTCCTCCTGTACCAAATTGAACCAAATGCATTCCCAATTTGGTAGCTTCTCCCTCCCAGTCACTGAATCTTGGTAGTTGTGCCAACTCTTGGGAAGGCCTAGAAGGGATAGGCTTACCAGATCATCTTCTACAACCATAACCCTAACTCTACCAATTTCATCTCAACATTGTGTGAACCTACTCAGGTGTTGTGAGATGGTGTCACTTTTCTGCATCTTGATGTTTCGAAGCTTTTCCTTGAGTTACAACTTCCTATGGTAACTACTATTCTGGAACAAATCTATGAATGCTTGACACATTTCATATATAGTCTCTTTATCATGAATATTTGAGACAATATGGTCTTGTACTCCCTCCAATATGATCCTCCTCGCCTAGGCTACACAATTCTTCCATTCTACTAGATTTTGAGTATCAATTATTGTGGTTTTTGGATGTTAGTATAAACAAATTCCTTCAACCCATTATCTTCTAGCACTTCCTACATGCGATCCTTCCAAGCAACATGATTCGAGATCCCCTCAAGGGCATACTCGAGTCTTGGTCCATAGTAAGCCATCCTACTACCTCTGTAGAAATGATCTTGCAAATTAGATCCTCCTACAATAACAACTTCGAAATATCTTCTCTATTGTGAATCCTTCTTTAATACCATGTAGAAAATATGTGTAGATCTGAAACTACTCATGTAATTTACTAAAAGACAAAACTCAAATCTACTACCGTGGAAGTTAATTCACAATTGAGAACTCAAATCATAAACATGCATGAATATTTATCACACATACACAAATATTTATCAAGTGGAAAGCAAGTGCTCAAAACCCCTTCTTATCTGTATTGCATTAATCAAAGAATAGAGATGAAATGCAATGCTTGCTCAAGCCTAAGCACACTCTGCAGCTGTATAGTCTATCCCTGTACCTGACTGAATGACTCTAGCCAATACTTAGCTCCAAGCTACTATTTACCTATGCTTTTCCTTGAGGAATTAGGCCCATATTAATTAGGAAATTCCTCAATAGTAATTGGGCAATCCATTAGGCTCATCCTATGACTGCATGCACCACCTATATAACTTGGATTAGTTCACAATTGATAGTACATTGCCTTTGAACCTCTATCTCAACTGGGTAACTTGATTTCTCTACATGTATCAATTATTTTGGGATGATTGATTAGTTAACTGAATGATCATTGAAGATGACTGAAGTTACATCCCACAACTGGACCCTCCACTAGTTCCTCTAACAGTTGGAACTAGTTTAACTGACAATAACTCAATTTAACTGAAATAGATTTGCTAGAAATTAAAAATCAATCATAATTTATTGAACTCAAGATTCTTCAACCAAAATTAACTAAGTTAACTGAGTGACAAGTGTCATGTTACCTTAGTTAACTACTATTGACACCTAATCTTTGATATTAGGTAAACCATGCAAATATTGAAAATAGAAAATAAGGAGAATTAGAAGATGAAGAGACAATGGGATATGAAACCCAAGAGTCTCTCCCTCCATGTATATATATATATATATATATATATATATATATTTATGATCAATCTTAATGCAAGAGCACAATTCAGATTTGAGGAGTTACCTCCTGGCCTGACATGATATCAGAGCCAAGTTCCAAAATTATTTGTTTTTGTTGTAACTCCTACCATTGTCTGCCATTATTCTCTATCCTCTACCTCTCTCCATTGATAGAAAATATGTCTTGATTCCCTGATTTTTCCCGTGTCTGCTAAACGCATATAGTGCTCTACCCCCACTCAAATTTAAATTAAGATTCAAGAGGAATGTGCGCATAGAGTAGGTGTCTCCTCCTTGTGAAGTCACAGTTCAATCCCCTTCCGCAGCTCACTCATACTTCGACATCGCTTCAATACTTGTCCATCCATTCCCAATCTAATTTTATTGTTTTGAGTTCTTGTTAGAAGATACTAATATAATCTCTAACCAACTGCAATATTCTGTAACATTTAACAATTTGCAGCTCACTCCTCTAATTTTTGTAGTGAATCTTACCCAAGGCCTCTCTCTCACGCCTCTAAATTTCATTCACTTAGCTGCATACGATGTGGTTTCCTCTCACAATTCTTTCCAGAAAAATGCCGCCTCAAAATTGTTTCCATCTGTATGGTGTTCATGGCCATGTATCTCTAAGGACACTCTCCAGTCCCACGAAGAGAAGGTTTAAAATGTGGAAACAAATCCTTGGAGCAGTCTTGTGTTGAGAGGTGGAATAGTGCAGTGAGCGAAACAAGCCTGTGCATTAACCAAATTTTCAAATACTGAAATGGTGCCTCCACACAAGACTAAATGGTATGTCAAATCTTTTTTAAAGACTATGCTCGTATAATTCAATATTCTTCATAATTCGGTGCTCTGTATTATGTGCAATATGTGCCCCATTATTTATGAGTTGAGGTTCTTGAAGAATGTGTTGGGTTTCATACACATGTTGAATGGTTTTTAAAAGAAAGTAATGAGCATTGGTTCCTTTTTAAAGGACATGATGGGTATATAAAAATGTGATGGGTCAAATTTTATCCACGGGTCATATAAAATGTGGTGAGTCCCTTTTTAAAAAAAGCATAAAGCGTATGTAGCGTGTGTATGGAGTGTTTTTAAAAGGTGTATATGAAGTTCATGTTATGTGATGTGTTATATGCCATATGAAATATGATGGAATATGTTAGGATAGAAGATATATATCATTTGAATATTCAAAGGTTGCATCTTTATTTGAAGGCATAATTATATGCCAATTAATTAGTTGCAAAGGCACATCAGTTTTTTATTGCAAGTATTTTGGGCCTAATTCAGATTCTATGATGCATTCACTTATATCTAAAGTTGGAGTGGTTCTCTTTGGAAAAGAGACAATCCTGTGTCGTCCCTAAAGATAAAACACGCCCTCATTTTCAATGCGTTGTGGAAAGGAGTTTGTAAAGGTGTAGGAGACAACGCACCTGGAAATACCACTTCAGACAAGGAACTTGCCATTTAGAAAAACAAGAACAACAAGTCCTATGCCTTGATTGAAACATTAGTAAATGAAGAGGTGAGCCTCCACATTTCTCCATTTTAAAATTCATTTGAAGCTTTAAAGAAGTTGAAGGAATTGTATGACTCATACTTTGAACTCGAAGTTGTTTAGTCTTGAGTTGAAAAATGATGACCCTCTTGCCTTATCATCAGAAGTAAGATTGATTAGGCGTGATATAAAATCCACTCGTGTTGAGATAGATATTCCTCTCATAACTTATGTCAAGGAATTATATCCCATCTATTTACATTATCTTGAGTCATTGCAAGAAAGTGGAAGCCTTAAGGAGATTACCTTTGAATCTCTTGAAAATAATATTACTGAGAGAGAGAAGGATTTTGGGGAGAATACAGCTCCTTAGTCTTTTGAATAAGTTGTGTGTATTTCACATAAAGTGAAGAATCATGCACAAGATTCTTCTAGAGGAACAGATGACTGAAGAGGAAGAGGAAAGAGGAGTTTTAGAGGTGGGAGGGTAGACAGTTCCAAGGAGAAAAGTTTGATCTTCATTGCATACGATGCAATAGAGATGGACATGATGCATCCACATGTAAGTTACCTTGGACAAAATTGATTAGGAAATAAATGAAGGGAAAGGTAAAACCAATGGCAAAGGGAAAGGTAAAGAACTTTAATCCGCTCACTATGTTGTGGCACATTGTAACAATGGAGTAACTAAAGACTTGTTTAATTCTTTAGTTGCTTCATGGAAAGATGATTGGTTGCTTGATTCAGGAGAAACTTGCCACATGAATTTTAGGAGAGATTTTTTTGAAGAATTCATTGACAATGTTGATGGAGAAGTATATCTTGCAAACAAGTCAAAACTCAAGCCGTTAGGCCTTGACACCATTAAGCTCAAACTGCTTGGTCTTCTACAATTTCTTCTACATGATGTTCTATATCTCCCGGAGCTAAGGAGAAACTTGTTGTCTTTGGTCCACATTCACCAGAAAGGACACTCCATTCATATGTTTGATGGAAACATTGATGTCAGAAAAGCATCAGATCACTCAATTATCATGATGGGGATAGAAGAAGAAAGACTTCTAAAGATCCAGGGTACCTCTAGTCATGCAAAATAATTTTCATACAATTCTCACTATGATGAAGGTGCATTTCCATCAAGTCTTTTATGGCATGCTAGGTTTGGACACTTGAACTATGACAACCTTCATTTTTTGAAGAAAAATGGTGTTACTGGTTTGCCTACAATTCCTGGTAAACTTAAGCATTGTGATTCTTGTATTCTAGGAAAACACAACAAAAAGTCTTTCCATGATTCTCATTTGAGAGCAAATAGAAAACTTGAACACATTCATTCAGATTTATGTGGCTCAATGTTTGTTCCTTCTCCAAATGGTAATAAATATATCATGGCATTTATTGATGACTACACCAGAATGTGTTGGGTTTATTTATTGAAGAACACATATGATGATTTTCAAACATTCAAGAACTTTCATGCATGGATAGAAAATTATGCACAGTATTATATTCACTCTATTCGCACTGATAATGGAAAATAATACACTTCAAATGAAATTGAAGACTATCTTTTCCACCATGGGATCAAACATCAAACAACTGTGCCTTATAATCACCAACAAAATGGAGTAGCTAAAAGAATGAACATGACAATCTTAAATATGGTATGTTCCATGATGTTTTTCAAGAATGTTAAACTGATGTTTTGGGATGATGCAATTCTATGTGTCATATATATACAAAATAGGTGTCCATCTAATGCTATAAAAAATAAGACTCCCTATGAAATGTGATATGGCCATATTCCTTTTGTGAGGCATCTCAAGGTTTTTGGTTCCACCTGTTATGCCTTGATACTTAAGAAACAAAGAAAAAAACTTAGTGCAAGGAGTCACAAGTGTATCTTCTTGGGGTATTCAAATATCTCCAAAGCATACTATCTCTATGATGAAGTGAACAAGAAGTTTATAATATCTAGAGATGTGATATTTATTGAATCTTCCAAGGCTGACAATGTTCTTGAGTGAAATCTTGATTGCTTGGATAGATTCGGACATGCAAAATATTTTCAAGAGTTTGATAATTAGATTCCACATCCTAAAGGGGGGATTCCTATAGTGAATCAATCTATGAAATCTTCTTCTGAAGCACTCTCTCCCCAACATGAAGTTCCAACCACTGATGACACTTTGAGTGATGTAATTGACATAGTTTGGAGACTAAATCTTGATTCGGCCACATCTCAGTCAATTGAGAAGCTTGGGCCCTATTAGAAAGTTCCTCTAAAATGGCTGACAAAGGCACTTGAAAGTGTTCATCCCAATGAGGTTGGAAATATAGGAACAATAAGCTCAACTAGACAAAATGGAGATGATGTAGCCGATTATGATTCACCTGTTCATATGGATGTTTCTTATGATTGTGAATTGAATTTTTCTACAAATTTTGATCCAACTTTCTTCAAAGAATTCACTTCTCATAATGAATGGAAAAAAGCGATGCAGAAAGAATATGATGCTTAGATAAAGAATGGAACCTGGAAGCTGGCTGATCCTCCATTGGGAACCAAACCAACAAGCTATAAGTGGGTCTACAAGAACAAGTATAAAGCTGGTGGCTCACTTGAAAAGCACAAATCCAGGCTTGTGGAAAAAGGTTTTGCATAGAAGGAAGGGGTCGATTATGAGGAAACTTTTCCCCCCACAACAAAATGGGCTACCATCGAAACACTCTTTGCCTTGGCAACACATAATAATTGGAAAGTCCATCAAATGGATGTAAAATCTACTTTCTGGAATGGAGATCTGAAAGAGAATGTTTTTATGTCGCAACCTAAAGGATTTTTTCTAAAGGGTTAGGAACATAAAATATACAATCTTGTAAAATCCTTGTATGGACTCAAACAAGTTCCACGAGCCTGGTACGAAAAATTAATTGAGCATCTTCTGAAACTCAAATTCAAACATTATGATCTTGATGATGCAAATTTGTTTGTAAATAAAGTTATAGAAACAATTGTATATCTTGTGGTGTATGTAGATGATATTTTGATGACAGGGAACAATGAGAGCTATATTGCATCCATAAAAAAATAATTGAGGAAAGCTTTTGAAATGATATACTTGGGCTATGTTCACTACTATCTTGGTATTGAAGTAACTAAAAATTCGAAGTTTATATTCCTCTCTTAGAAGAAGTACACTGGAGATCTGGTGAACAGGTTTGCAATGAATGAGTGCAATCCTCTAACCACTCCAATGGAACATAATTTAATGCTCACATCCATTGAAGGAAAAGAATTTGAGGATGCAAAAAAGTATAGACAACTGAGTCATAGGAAGTCTCAACTATATGACTACTACCAGACCAAACATTTCATTTTCTATTGGAATCCTATCCATATTTATGAAAATGCCTTGTGAGGGAGATTTGTCTACTACAAAAATAGTTCTAAAGTACTTGAAAGGAACTCAAGGCTTTGGACTTAAGTATACACTGGTGGGCGAATTCATCTTGATTAGATACTCTGGTTTAGACTTCGATGGAGATAAAGAAACAGGGGTATCTAATTCAGGTTATGTTATGAGGCATGGATTAGGATTTATTTCTTGGAGGTCACGAAAACAATCAGTTCCAGCAGATTCCACAACTGACAAAAAATATGTGGCCAAAGCTAAAGCAACAAAGGAAATTGTGTGGCTCAGGAAAATTCTGGAATATTTGCAGGAGAAACAAGTGCATTCAACTCCTCTAAGGACTAACAACACTTTAGTAATAAAGTTGGCCAAGAACCCAAAGTTACGTGATCAAATGAAACAAATCAATACAAAATAACATCTGATTTGACATCATGTTGAGGTCAACACAATCCACCTACGCCATTGTTTCACAAATGAGAAAATGGTAGAAATCTTCACCAAAGAACGAATGATGGTTGGACTCACCAACATCCCTTCAGATTAACGGGGGAAATGTTGACACATAATATTTTGGATTAGGTAAACCATTTAAATATTGTAAATATGAAATAAGGAGAATTAGAAGACTAAGAGACACTGGGAGATGAAACTTAAGAGTCTCTCCCTCCATGCATATATCTATGATCAATTTTAATGCAAGAGCATAATTCAGATTTGAGGAGTTACCTCTTATCCTGACTACTACCTACAAGATTTCTGTTGAAATAGAAATTCAAATTCTCTCTAGTTTGACCAAGGTAAAGTCAAATTGAAATTTTCTTACTACATTTTCAACATAAATGGTGTGGTCCATAGGGACCGAGATCACCAATAATTATAATATTAGCAGTGCACACAAACTACATATAGAAGGAAGGACTACGACACCATACAACTAGGTGGATCTATCAAACCAGAGGTTGGGCCTATAGATCGATGGCAAGGATGAAGGTTTGAGAGGATGTTACAATAGTTGCCATAAAAAGGAGTTTTCAATCCGGATATTGAGGTGTACTTACACAAGTTTCTAAAATAGTGTTCGAGGATCATACATTGAAAGGGTCTATGACCTCGTGCTTCATAGTCCCTCGTTCCTAACGTGTATTCCACCACACTATTAGATCAAAGGTTTTGGATGGATGGGTGTCAAATACAAGCCAAAGCTTTTTCTGGCTACACAAACTTGGTGGAGATATAAGGGTTATAGGAGACATAAGGTTTAATTTTATTTATTGGATATATAGGAAGTATTTGAATATAATTTATATAATAATAAAAAATAAAAATAAAAATAAAAAGAAGAAAGGAGGAGTATGGAGAAATATTTTGGGCATTAAAAATAATTATTATGTTTTGGGGAGGAATTTATTCGAGGCTTTAATTATTTGTACAAAAAAAATTTCTACACATGTTATTGGATTGGGTTATTATCATCTTTTCTATTAGTTGTAGGTATTCAATTTTTGGAGGTTGAATATTTATCATTTGTTTTATTTAAAGTCCATTATAGATCAATTTCTCAAAGGGGTGTAAATTGATTTTATTAAAGAAATCCAAAGAGATGGAAGGAAGGCTAAATATTGAAATCTATTGATTCCAAACCATAATGTCATCACTTTACTTTTGGAAATGTTGTATGAATCAACAAAGTGATACATCAGTGGATAAAAAATGGCAACAACTTACAGATCAGAAGCAAGAGTAGAGAAATAGGTCTTTTTCTTAGAAAGTCTATGTTATCCTTCAACAATCAAAGGATATCCAGAAGGAAAATATAAAAAAGAAGCGTCTCTTTGAACTTTGATCCAAATTGCAATAGGAAAAGTTTGAATATGTACTCCTATGGTTGGATACATTAGATATGGCTTTGTCCCTGATAGAGAAATCATATTGAGAAAGGTCAATTTGGGCCTTGAAGCCATCCATGATTTCTTTGATACAACCCATGTTCTCGGAGCATTCTTCTGAAAGTGTTAGACTCACAGTTTCCTCTTGTCTTAGTAGGATCATAGCTTTAATAGTGCCACTACCACCTTGTTATAGACAATTTTGTGCCTTAGCATCAGGCATGAATGGTCAATAATCCAAGGGATCCAAAGTCCCTAAACATGATGTTCCTACCCCTAGAGGAACAAGGTCAGCAAACCAACAGCTCTCAGATCAGTTCTCCACCTGAAAACACTCAAAAACAAGCAATCCTGAAATCAAAGCAGGTGCTCCACTAGGCTTCTGCGCTGAAACTAAATTCCTCCATGGTGTACCTGCGTTGCAAAGCAGGTAGAACAAAGGCCACCTGCGCTGAGCAAGATGGGACAAGTGGCACACTGAGTCATTTCTCTGGAATCTTCCAAAAATGACACTTGGATCAGGGATTTCGCCTTGTGATGAGTCAGAGGCTCTGTTTCTCCAAGTGGAAGCAAGGTTCTCCAAGTGGACTCAAGAACTGAAGATCAACTGAAGAGAGAGAGGACACAAGGCAGCTACACATCAGTTGCAAGCTGACTCATCCTTTCTCAATTCATCTATATATTGAGCTCTCTCCTATGAGCTCAGGAGGCTGGAATTTTGTGCAAAGTAATGATATGTTGTTGGTTTCACTATAGAAATATTGGGTGATTGCTTGAAGGAGGTGAAGAGGAGAAATTCTTTCTGCTGGGAGGTGTTGCTGGATTGGGGCCTTCAATGGTTGTAACACACTCAGAACTTTACTTCTTCCATTAATAAAAGCTATTGAGGTTCTTCTATATGCACTTGTTTCAATGATGTATTGTGATAATTGTATATTTGATTTATGCTAATCCTTGAATCAGTTATGATTGCATGCTTCTTGTAGTTTCCTTCTTTGTTATTTTGCAGGATCTCATTGTAGCTGGGCCAGCAAAAGAACAAGGAGCTGGGAGCAAGCAGCAAAGAGAAGAGTTTGGATTCGACATTAAGCGCAAGGCAACGGTTAGTGCATTTCTTCATTCTCTCTTGCTTTCGTAAAGAAGTAAACCTTAAGTAGTTTTCTTTACAGTTGTTGCTGAGGTACTATCACCCTTAGAGTGGGATAGGGTCATCCGAGTCGTATACTTTTCCCTACAACACACCTTACAAAAATGATATCATGAGGGAGATATTGTTGCTGATAGTAGAAACCCTTCAAGGGTTGGACAACATCATGCTTCCTACCTTTCAAAAGTGGCACAAAATTCTAGAACTGATGAAAAAGTTCAATTTTGGCACATTCATGCTGAATATAGAATGTGACAAGTTGATCTTTTAGTTGCTACAAAATTTTTACACCAGCATCACATTAACACATCCAGACCATGTCAAAATATGCATGCAAAAGATTATGTCCTTATTCTTAAAGGGATATGTCGACATCTGCAAGATACTAAGATCCAAATTGTTGACCATTTGGAGGAAGGAAAAAAATAAATGTTCTCAGAAGGGTGCTAACCAAGAAGGAGCTGATAAGGATTGATGGAGGAAGAAAGAACAAAGGAAGTAAATCTTGCAGCAAAAATGAACTAATAAGGAAAGGACTATGCTTTATCTACAAGGGAACATGGGCACCTAACCATTAATGCCAAGGTGCTAGGAAGATGGCAACAAGGATAAAACAAGAGGAGTCTTCTATAGTTGGGTCCATTGACTTTCAGGAAAGCACCCATGAAGAGTCCAACCAGTTAAGTAAAGATGATGAACAACAATGAGATATTGTTCAAGGAGAATTACATGATGACAAGAATTCAGAAGTGCATGAGGAAATTCTACCTAATGGTATTGATGAGGTAGAATCCTATCCAACGGGTTTCATAGGTCTCAAGCATGATGTCCATATAGAGTATGAGAAGTCAAGTATTGATAGTAGTCCACCAATGCATCTATGTTCGACAACTGGAGAGGATGAACAAAAAATTTTCTTCATCAGTGGAGGAAGCTAGGGAGACTTGAGTGAGGAGCCAATAGTAGTGAACCAACATGATGAGCATGTTCACAAGGGGGAGCATGACAGAGATAGTGTGTAGGATAAACCATTCCCAGAGAGCCGGTCAAAGGCTCAAGTTGGAGCTATGATAGTTAGGCATTAGGTGCAGCCAGATATAAGGACATTCAACAAGGCACCAAAATTTCCAGTTGATGACTTTCAGGGAAAGATCACACATTTCAAGGTAGATCTTATGATGTTGAAGAAAAGAGTGAGAAATGCCCAAGACACTATCTTACAGGAAAACAGAAAATTTGAGGAGCTCATAGGGGTATGTGCCGAGTCAGTGACCAAGATATCTAGTGTAGAGGAATGTCTCAAGTCCCTCACAAGGAAACATAATGAATATAGTTGGGAATTTTAGAGAAAACCTTTACAAGAGTACGTAGATAGGGCTTGCAACATTACCAAACCGTGACCTTTATACATTAGGGCGGGTAGAGAAAATATCTCTAAATGGATCATGTTGGGTGTTCGAGTGGAGAAACATGAATTGAGCATCAAGAAGTATCAACATAGTAGACTTACTCCATGTACAAACACTCATATGTTAGGTCCTTCCCACAGGATGGATTGGTGGGATGTTATGAGTTGGAACTCTATTGATGGGATGATTCCTAGGAGGATACTGTTAGCCAAGGGAGTATGGATATTAAGCATGGAAAATTATGGAGACTTGAGATGGTACCATAACCCACAGGTCTTAGGATTTCGGTGGCATTAGGATCTAGGTGGATCTATTGAGGGAAGGATTGGTTGCAATATTGTTTGGGGTCCAGGTATCAAAGGAGCCATTCAGGATCATTTGACATGGATGGATGGGATAACACACTAGTTTGTATGGGATCTTGGTACCAATTTATAGATGCTTCTACTATGGATAGAAGTGGATTTCTTGAGGGAAAGCAATCTTTGGGAAGGAGGATTTGTAATATTCCCTTTTTTGGATATGGTCAAAATGGACGGTATCTACGCATGGTATTTACCGTGGTATTTGCCCATGGTATTTTCTTTCATTTTTCGAGGGAGAAATAATAAAATAAGGTTTCTCGAGAGACCATCAAGCCTATAAAAGGGGACGGGAGCTAGGCATTGGCATCATCCTGATTTTTCTATCTATTTGTCTTTGTTGATAACTTAGCAAGGCCAATTCTAGTTTGATACTAAGGATGAAAACCTTGTGGGTGTAAACTATCTGGTAGATCCATCCAGGGTCTAGGATTATGCTTCAGTGTCTTTATTCTCTTTTGATGAGAAGTCGTGCATTCCATTTGCAGGGGCTCCAACCTTATTTTTATGGGCTTGTATCTTTATTTTCGATTATTGATATAAATAAGAGGTTGCATTTTCAGATCCCCTTGTATTTAGTGTTTTTGATTGTGGGAATTTTTAATCAAATCACTAGAGTGTGCTAGATTTGTTAAATTTTTTAATACTTGGGATCTTACAATTATAGAGAATCTATTGTCGAATAGTTAAATCAATAGATAAATCAAAGTAACAACTCTCTTTTTTGAATTCATGTTAAATCATTAAAAAATCAAAGTAGCAACTCACTTTTGCAAAATTCATATTGATTTATATTTGTTTATCTAGTTGTACTTGAGAATTTATTTTTCCTTCTATGCGTAAATTATTGGACATTTATATATCTATTAGAATCTTTTGAAATAGAAATTTTAGTTTTTTTAGTAGCGTTTGTAACAGGAAATTAATGGTTGTTTTATGTACAAAACAATATGCAAGTAATTCATTTATACAAAAGAAAAGTGACATACCACCATATAACTCTTGTTTTAATATCATTTACATCTTCATCCTAACAATTTATCATCTACTCAATACTTTCAATGGATTTTTTTGTTGCTTATGTAGGTGGTGGTCCCATCCACACTTCCAACACATATAAAGTGATCATCTACACGTTCTTCTCATTGATTGCAACTTTGTCGAATGAACTAGGATACAATGCCCATTGTCTACTAGTTGTTAACCCTCCTTAGGATTTTTCTCAAATCCCCTACGGCTATCCCTCCCTTCAAAAGTGTTGTTGATGGTTAAGTCCAAGTTGTGGATTTCTTATGCTACCATTGATAGAAGAAGGCATGCAAATTATGATTCCTAACCATAATTCAAGAGGGCGAATCCATGAATATGTGTTGAACTTCTAAGTGAAATGTTATGATGAAAATTTTGGGTTTTACATATTTTTCTAAATTGAAACCATCAAAACCCATAAGCACCTTGTGAATTTTAAAGAGTGTGTGTGTGAGAGAGAGAGAGATCAAATTTGCATTTAATTATATGTTTGTATCTGTAAATTTATGGAAAAGTTAACAATTGACTTTGTTCCCATCAACTAATTAAATTTTAATACATATTTTTCAAAAGTAAATAAAACAAGTGTGGTCCACACAAGATGTATTTTATTCCACCTATTTTGTAAATCTTTTTTTTTTAAATATATATTTTTTAAATGTTTTTGAAGGAAATAAATTAATATTTTAATCTCATTTTATACAACTTCATGTTCCCAACATAATTTATTCTCTTCTATTGTCTATGAAATTGAAAAACTAAAATTATAGTTCAAAAGAGGAAAATCATCGTAGAACCCACAATTTTTATAATTATTTTGTTATGTGGTTTTTACACAGCTAATTTTTCTTTGAACACCTTCATAACTATGATAGAGTTTTTTAAAGTATAAGTTTCAAAAGAAAATAAATTTAAATATCATATGAAATTAATATGCCATTAGATGGAGTATTCAATGGTGATTCCATTGGCATAAGTCCACCACTTGAGATGGTAGATATGAAAGGGTTTCACTCCCTAAAAGTCACAGTTGCAAAAAAATATCGTAGAAAGGGGATATGGTTTATTATTTTCAAACTCTCAATTTAAAGCCTCTTATATGATTTTAGAAGACTTCAATCGACAATATTTTAAACATTGGATCAAGGTTTACTTTGAGTTTATCAAATGGCTTGATCAAGGTATTATTATAAGAAAAAATATATATATATACTCAGAAAAAACAAAATAGAAAAGAAAGATATATGTGAACCAAGTCACACCCAGTTATAGCCTTATCATTATTAAAAGACAAAAACATGAAAATTGTGTTAAATCTAATATCGATTTGCATTAATTGGTGATAAAAATGGGACTATGATGAAGTGGAAAAGGAATATAAGCACCAATGAGTTGAAAAATATGAAGTGCAAGAGAAAGATAAAGAGAGGATTAGACAAACATGATTATAATTGAGAGAACAACATGACAAAATGTAGGTTAAGTTTCAACCCATTGCCCAATCTTTGGTGCATCTCATTGGAGAGTCTGTAGGACATACAATGAGGGAAATTGCTAGGCCTTCACTTTGATGCCTTTTCCATTTTCAGAATTACCCCCTTTTAACCATTTACCCCTTCCTTTGACCCCTATGCTATCCCTTTTAACATATTATCTTGTGTTATTCAAGGGAAATGTCATTTCAATATTATAAGGTATTGAGTTGCTAAATTTTCATATTTTTTCATTTCTTTTGATCAATTAAGATAATTTATTGGTTTTTTTTCCAATGATGGTTATGTTAGTATAGATTTACTAACATCTATGTAGATCCAATAATCCAAATCATTGGTTGTCATACCTACACACATCCTGGGTGAAGTTTGCCACCTGGGTTTTGTTTCCATGTGGCTTGAGATGGATTGGTGTTAACTAGATCATTTCCAAGTTGGATGAAGAAAGCACCAACTCTTTATAAACATATCGATCAAACAGAGGGTATGATATGCATACAACACAACAACAAGAAACTAGCAACAAAAATGATTGTGGCTCAACAATGAGGATATTCTCATGAGAATATCACAAAAGTGAGATATGTGTTCTATATTTTAATGAATGTTAAATAAATATGTAAAATTTTATTTCCTCCATATCTCTTTTTGTTATTTATTGGTTATGGTTGTTTTGTTAGATTCGAGAAATAGGGGATTTTTTACCTATGAGGTAACACCATAGCTTTTTATGTAATGTAAATAGTTCGAACGAAAATGAAAAATAGGAAGTTAGTTGTGGTTCCTATATGCCCTTCCCAAACTTTATATAATTTTGTATAATGTAAAGAAAAGGATCAGTCAAGATTTTGAGTTTGTATGTTCATATAAATAGGGAGCCAATCATGGCTTTCCACGCCCTCCCATGTTTTGTATAAATTTTGTGTAATGTAAAAGGGAGTGGGTCATTGTTTATAAGAGTAAAAGATTGGTTGGAGAAGGAGTCAATTTGGTTATCTTAGAGTTTGTCAATTTTTCCAATGTGATGGTTGTCTACCAGACTTGCATGTTCAAGGATAGAGTATATGTAGGTCCATGCTAAATTTGTGCAGACCCTCTTCATTATTGTAATGTGAACTTGTCTATCACATTTTAATATAATTAATGATTTTATGAGATTTATGGTGTGACATAGTAATAGTATTGTAGCTTTCATTGTAGTGAAAATCAATTAGGAATCCACTACCCTTGCCAATCTAGTCTCTATTGCAACTATTTTCTTTATTAGTTAGATTAGTTAAATTAGATAGATTTATACCTCTATTTTTGCTTCATATATTAGAATTTCAATTCCTATCATTTAAGTTTTACAAATTTTCACATGGCTTTAAATTTCAAGTGTGGATTCCCCAATAGAATTTAGGCATTGAAGGTTGAAGAATGAAAGTGATTTTTAAGAAATCATAAATGTGTTTGATGCCTCCGATGTCAAACAGAGGAATGTGATAAGTGTCTGTAAAGTGTTCTCATAAAAATAAGCCCATTTTTCTAACAAAATCTAACATTTTTCTTATGTATAATTGTATTTTAACTTTTAAATTGCATGTGTGGATTCACCTATAGAAGTTAGGCACTAAAGGTTGAAGAATAAAAGTGTTTCTCAAGGAATCACAAGACCATTTTATGGCCTCTAATGCTAAAGAAAGGGTTGTGATTGGTGCTTGTAAAGTGCTCTCATAAACATAAGCTTCATGATCCAATGAAATATGTGTAGTACTTTAATTTCTATTTCATTGGATTTTATTGCAAGTATGCTTCTTAAAACATCAAAACATTAAAGTAGTTTGGTTGGATCCATAACATAAGAATCATCAATGATATTATCCTACACATATAGTGCCTACATATTATAATCTTATGTACCTCGGATTAAAAATTACAATGTAACCCATTTATACATATAAATATACCAACAATTTTAGCATCATTATCGAGGAGAAGCTAAAGGGATTAGAATATTAGTGGTTTGGTCCTTTTATTTTTATCCTTTTATTTCTTCATATGATTCATAGAGAACATAAATAATGTCAAAATATAATGTGGTGATAGCAGGGTCTTGGTAGGGTTGTACCTCTAAGATAGTAGTAGGTCAGCTACCAATGCCAGAGAATCTAAAATAATTGTTTTGGGGTTTTTGGTTTTAGTTTTGGAAGACCAATGAATGAAGACAGATGTAGAATTGAAATACCTGACCCTTTGGATAATATTAATATATCAACAAAGGGCTGCTATAAAGCTTTACACAATGATATAGATCAAATAGTGGTGAGAAGAAGATAGAAAATAATATGATTATCACAGTTTCCAGAATGTAAAACAAAACAATCATAAGCCTGAAAACCTTCTAAACTACATTCCAAATATTCAAGGCAATATACTTAAGCTTACAACAGATGCTGATGATTTATTGATTAGAGGGGATTAGCTAAGAAGACAGTACATTAATCCATTCTCTTAATAGATGATCACTTCAGGAGCTTATAGGAATAAATTGAGACACAAATTTTCCTACCTAGATATATCTATAAGTCATAAGCATATGAAGAAAAACATAATGATTGATAACTGGAAAAAATTACAGGATAACACAAACTGTGTAAAACCAAATTCAGAATCCTCTACTTTGTGTTAAGGTTCCAGAAAGACTAAGTACATCAAGTGTCTACAAAATCTTCCTTCAAAGGTACAACCAGGTTCAAAGTAAAATGAACAGTCAATAATTTTCAAGCAATGAATAATGAACCTTGAACATTGAACATTAAACCGATAACAACTCGAGAAGAGAGTTATTTATACAATAATGAAACTAATAAAATATCCTAAAACTGATTAAGATTTATTCTAGGAAAGGAAAGATCTTCATACAAGAAGATAGGGACAGCTATTGAACTGCTTCTTGCTGTCCCTTTTATTCAGGTTGTTCTAGCTTTGTTGTCTGATATTTTGCCCCTTTAAGCTACTTGATTGTTTGTATCCTTTACGTTGGTTGATTCCTTCATTTGATCTTTCATCTAATACTCTTTCAAATCTATGAATATCCTTTGACCTTACTGAGTAGCCTTTACTATGTCATTTTTACCTTTACTGTGCATTTCAGGTTTTTACTGTATTTTTCAACAGTAAATCCTTTTAGATTTTATGTCACATGGTAAAGTAATTTGATATAATCTTCGTATTTGTCTTCTAAATGCACGCATGCTTTTTCTTTGTAAGCCTGGAATAGGGGCTTTTACCTGCAAAACAGGAAATCGTTAAGAAAAACATAGGTGACAGAGAAGGACATCAATGGCTTTATTGAGCTCGAAAGGATATTGGAAGGAGTCCAAAGTGTATTGGAAGGTGAAAAAATGGCTTTATTGGTCGTAGAGGCTTATGGAGGATGGTTTACTATGAAAACAGGTGAAACAAAGGCAAAATGGTGATTTTTGCATTTAAACGGAAAAACAACTTTCGTTTTGAAATATGGCGCAAAGTGAACAATGGTCATTTTGTCGTTATGCGAGAGGTGGTTTTGGTTTTCATCGCACTGCTTATGAGGCACAGGCAATTTTGGGAGGGGTCACTCGATATAATCTGAGCCTGACACGTAGCAAGGGGAGGTCAGTGGAATACCACTTTTTTGGGCGGGTAATTTTCGGACAGAGAGCCAAATCAAAATTGTTGAGGGTCAATAGATTTGAATGGATTTGATCGAATGGTGGTGGAGCGAAAGAGAAGCGCGGAGGTAAGAGGAAAGAGTAACGGAGGGACCCAACGATTAATTATGGTGGTATGGCTTTATTATGGGTTAAAAACTGAGATTAGCAGGGTTTTATGGTTAAACAAAGGTTTTAGGTTGGTTCTTTGTTTAAACCATAAAAATGATTTAACAAAGAAATCCTTCACAAAACACGGTATGGCAGACTTGAAATTGTATGAATTCAGGTGGATAGATGACATCGGGTCTAGGTTCATCGCATATCACAATCAGAGTTTAGCGAAGGAAAGCCCATCACAAAGCAATGTGATAGGGTTTGGATGCGATGTGGAAATAAATCATGGAGAATACTGCGTCGGGTCCAGGTTCCCATCGCATATCAAAATTGCAGTTTAGCAAACGAAAGACCCATCGCAAAGGAATGAAATAAGGGTTGGACATGATGTGGAAAATATATCATGGTTAATACTGCGTCGGGTCCGAGTTCCCATCGCATATCGGAGACCGCAATGGCAGAGGGCAATGCTTTAGCTGAGACTTGCGATGGAGGAAGATGCGAAATGGCATTGAATTATGATATACATTGTGTCGGGTCTGGGTCCATCGCAATCACATATTGTAATGCGGGGAGAGTGGATGCACATTAAACGTTTACGATCTGCAAATATGCGATATGTTATGAAATACACAGATTTATTACAAAACTTATGGTTTCGGAGTATTTTAATAAAGGGAGTTAATATATGGGAAAGTGAACTTTTAGGGGTTTAATACTATAAGTTAGAGTTAATATGAAATATGAGTAGAAAGGGGAAATATGCTAAGTATAAAGCTTTTTCATAATTTATTTGCTTTTACATATATGCATCAATACTTGGGCTAAACAACATTTTTTGGGTTTTTAGGTAAAAGGGGATTTAGCATGGGGCTTTCACTTTTCCTAAGCAAAAGGGATTTTAACCTTAGGAAAAGGGATTTTTTATGTAAAATGAATGAATATGAACTGTATGAAGGTGGGAAGGGGAAATTAGTATATATAGGGATGAATGAGGATAAGCGAAGTTAATTAATTTATCTTGTAGACCTTCATTTGCTTTGTGTAATTGCCTCATGGACATAGAAACATATAGTAAAACATGATAAATGTACATTTTGTCCAATCAATCATCATACTTTTGCAACCTTTCTCTACTTACCCTTTGCTTATCCTATCATTTTTTCTTCACTTAATGGGTGCATTTAAGCTAGCAAACCCTTTTCCTTTCTTATTATTTTTACAAAAGCAAACAATCTAATTCTAACCTTATAACATCGAAGGGCTCAGATTAAACTGATGAGCACTTTATTATTCTCTACCTAACTAATGATCTGCCAAGATTAAACATTTTGGCCAGATCTTTATTCTCTAATTATAACATCAAATTTAAAGCATGAAGCAGTCAAGATTAAACTATTTTACTATCATGGCTTGTGGCATTTATGGCAAGTTACACACAACCATTATTTTGCAGAAACAATAGTAGTGGCATTTGGACTTTCTCACTTTCAGAGTTTATTTGTTTTATTTTCTTTCTAACCTAAAATTTTCTTTTTGTCTTGATTTTTTAGGACATCTAACCTAACATTTTATTTGATATGGACATCATCATCAAGATATTTTCAAAAACATTTTATTCAATTTTGTTATGTCCATATCCTAACTTAACATTTTTTCAAAATATCATTTTTTTATTTTTTGACTATTTTATTCTATCTTATCAAAACCAAAAAATGCTACAACATTTGCTCCATCTGGGGACTAATTTCTCCTATAGAATGCAGAGAACCTATAGATCCATGTGCCTTCTCCTCGGGCTATGGAATCCTTGATGTAAGAAAGATCACACTAACATCTTCAAAAGTAAAGAAAACCTAAGTATTTACAATGAAAACTATTTCAACTTCTTAGTACTGAATGCAATGTTTGAGAAACCTTCCATTTACAGGATAAGTGGAATATAGCCCCTCAAGATTCTGAAACACAAAAGTGTTGTTACCCTTCACTTTAACAATTTCTAAAGGTCCAAACCGTAGATTGTCAAATTTTCCATGCTTTCTTTTCTCTTCTCTCCTAGCATCCCATCTTAGAACTAGATCACCTTCCTTAAAGTCCCTCTCTCTGGCTCTTCTATCAAACATCGCATTTATCTTATTATGATATTTATTCAATTTGCATTGAACTTCATCTCTATTTTCATTAAGTTCAATAATCTGATTTATTCTTCTTTAAAAATCATTAGGTTCATCTGTTGAATCCTGCAAGAATTTTAAAACAGGGAAGGCCAAATTGGTAGGGAAAATTGCATCTTTCCCATAAACTAACTGAAATGGAGATTTGTCAGTTGATCTCTTTGGAGTAATTCTATTTTCCCATACTGCATAAATCAAATGTGAATCCCAGCACTTCTTATGATCAGCTAGAGTCTTTTTTATTACCTTTACCAGACTTTTGTTTGATGACTCTGCAAGGCCATTACCTTGAGGGTAGTATGGAGTTGAATGATGTAACAAAATCTGATATTTCTGGCAAAAGTAAAAAATTTAACACTTGAAAAAGTTGTTGCATTATCAATGACAATTTGAGTTGGGCAACCAAATCTAGATAAGACATTTTCCTTAATAAATTTAATTACTACTGAATTAGTAGTGTTTCTAACTGGAATTGCTTCCACCCATTTAGTAAAGTAGTCTGTTGTAGCGAGGATATATCTATGCTGATTAATTGAAGTGGGGAAAATCTCTCCAACAAAATCTAATCCCCATTGAGAAAAAGGTGCTGAAACTATTGATGGGACAAGTGGAAGAGCTGCTAATTTTTGTTTACCAGCAAACATTTGACAAGGAACACAACCTCTAACCTTTGCCCCTACTTCTAGGAATAGTGTGGGCTGATAAAATCCTCCCCTCGAAATATTGTATGATGTTTCTCTCCAAGCATAATGTCCCCCACAAAATCTTGTATGAAATTGATCAATGATTCCTTCAGTTTCTAATTTTGTTAAACATAATAACAAAACACTCAGTGGAGCTTTCCAATATAAATTTGCATTCATAATGCAGTACTTGACTGATTTTAACTTAAGGGTTTTACATTGGGTTTTGGAGAACAATGTTGGACACTCAAAATGGATCAAGAAATTTACAATATCTTGATACCAATTTGACAACAAGAATTTTTTTATCAATGTGTGTAGGACTGCTCTACTCTAAAGGTAGAGGTTCTTGTGGATTCTCCCATTTAGGATGAAGGGAAGGTTCTTGTGGATTCTCCCCTTTAGGATGAAGGTAAGGTTCTTGTGGATTCTCCCCTTCTGCAAGGATAGAAGGTTCTTATGTATTCTTCCCTTGTATTTCTAAAATAGAATTGATTCCAAGTACTTTGCAGTTGGATTCAACTAGAAGCTTGGATAATCCTTGATCTTTTAATAGCTTGGTAATCTTGATAGTTAGATCAAACTCTAGAATTTGATTGATCCATCTACCTCTTTTCCATCAGTATCTGGTTGGGTTAGGACAATTTTCACAACACTATTAGGGACATAAGCAGTAATAGGTGAATGTAAGACATACATGTTGAATGATTTCAGGGCTTGAATGAGGGCATAGGCTTGCTTCTCAATCATGTCATACTTAAGCTCATCATCTCTCATAACCTTGATGAAAAAGGCTATGGGTTGGTCATGGGAATCGTCATTTTTCTGTAATATAATGATAGCAAGGGTTGTATCAGAGGAAAAAGAGAAAATACTAAATGGCTTAGTATAATCAAGGTTGGATAAGGTGGGAGCTTCAGAGATAGCCCTTTTTATTTTTTCAAATGCATGCCTAGAAGAGGTAGTCCATTTGACTTCATGGTCCTTTCGGAGCATGTCAGTTATGTCTTTTACAATCTCTGCATAATTTGGAATAAACCTCCTTATAAAATTAATCTTGCCTAGAAAAGGTTGAATCTCGTTCTTGTTTCTGGGTAAGGTCAATGTTTCAATGGCAGATACTCGTTTCGGGTCAATTACTACTCCCTCCTTTGAAATTATATGGCCCAACAATTTTCCTTCTTTGACAATAAACACAGACTTCTTAGGGTTTAATGATATTCCAAATTTTCTACACTTGTCAAAAACCTTCAACAAGTGCTTTAGATGTTTTTGATCAGATTTAGAAAAAACAGTTATGTCATCAAGATAAATAATCACAAATTTATTTACCTTACCCATAAAAGCTATGTCCAAAGCCCTTTGAAATGTTGCTCCAACATTAGTTAAGCCAAATGGCATCCTAGCGTACATGAATGTACCCCAGGGTGTAGTAAAGGTTGTCTTCTCTCTGTCTATTGTATCAACATTCACCTGATTGTAACCTGAAAAATCATCAAGCATAGAAAGACTTTGTGCTCCTGAAACCCTTTGAAGTAAATGATCCATTTTGGGCAAAGGATAATTATCTTTTAATGATGCCATGTTCAAATTTCTAAAATCCACACAGAGTCTTATTTCTCCATTTTTCTTTCTAATAGGAACTAGATTTGCAACCCAATTAGAATATCTAAGAGGGTGGATGTTATAAGCATCTAGAATTTTCTTAATCTTCCTTTCTACAATTGGTAGAAGGGCTAGATTTATCCTTCTAAGTTTCTGTTGATAAGGTTTTTCTTCTGGCTTCAAAGGAATCTTATGATGTATTAATGAAGTATCATAGGTCTTTAGATCAGCATAAGTCCAAGAAAAAACATCTTTATAATTTTGCAGTAACTTAAGATCTTGAGCTTTGATCTCAGGGTCTAGAGATGCACATGTTTTGATGTTTTTGATATCTTCATCAGTTCCAATGTTAATCTCTTCTATGTCATCTTCTGAAGAAATGGACTCAGGGGTTCAGAGGACATCATTTTGATCAAACAATCTTTCTAAAGGAATGAGTCCTTTTGGAATAAAATTATTAGATAATTGAATAATGTCATGATTATCAATTTGGGTTTTAACATCTGAAGTATCATTCCCATCTACATTTTCATTTATTTTAGTTCTATCTTCATCAATTTTTAGAAATGAAAAATCATCTATTACCTGTAGAAATGATTTCAAATGTTCATCATCTTCGAATATTTTCCAATGTTTCATATTATCTAGGATAGATGGCCTATATTTGACATGTATCTGATAGAGTACATCAGCATGATCAAGAATTTTACAAGAGCTAGCAGAGACAGCTAAGGCATTCGCATGAATATTCTGATCTCTGGGAATATGAGTCAAATTAAAAGCATCAAAGAAGTTTTCAACTGAATCCCATACTTCATTTCGGTAAGACCTAAGTCTAGGGTGCTTGGTCTGGCAAATTTCTTACTTGCTTAACGATAAGTTCTAAATTAGTAAAAGCACTTAAGTTTTGAACTTTTAAGCTTTTGGCTAATTGCAATCATAAAAGGAAAGCTTCATATTCAGCCACATTATTTGTAACTTCGAAGTCTAATTTACATGATTGGGTTATATTTTCTTTTCTTAGGTGAAATTAAAAATACTCCAGCTCCTGCCCCATCTTTCATGCAAGAGCCATCAAAGAACAATTTCCAAATATTAGTTTGGTTTGGTTCAAGACTTTCAACTACCTCTTCAATTTTGACTTGAGTTTTATGTTGGTTTGAAGTGAGTTGGAAACAACCAAAGTCTTGATCTATTACATAAATTGGATGGCTCCTTAGCTGTTCAGTCTTACAAACAGTATGTACAAATCTTACCTCTCTATATAATCTTAATTGCTTTCCCCCATAAACAAGAATAGTAGCATATGACATATCGATATGTAGAGTTCCCCCTAATTTGGTAGAGCAAGACCTAGAAAGGAGCATTCCAAACTTGGGAGGGATATCTGTGACAACAATATCAAGTACTAATATTTTCACTGGAATTTGGGCAAGGTTTACCACTAGATCCTTGATCAATCCCAAACAGATCACCCTTTAAGAATCAATGGTGTACAGGTCATGGTAGGATCTAGTTATGTCAAGATTCAAATGGTCCATGATATATTTTGGCATAAGGTTGTGTGATGCTCCTGAATCAAGCATACAATTATACAACATGGAATCATTTGTTTTAATAGTTCCATAGAAAGGAGGCACTATCTCATCTATCATGTCTGAACTAGGGCCAAAAACTACTACTGGTCTTTCATCTTGCAGACTTATGACATCACCTTCAGCATCAACTGAGGTATTTTGTATCCATTTTGTAACTTGGCTTTCGTAACCAGGGTTTCTGGAAAGTTCTGATAGTGGAATTGGGATCTTAACCCTCTCTAATTCATTTTCAACACTAAATGTAGTCAAAATGTTTTTACCAGTTTGGGTAGTATCAATTGACTGATCTAAGGGCTGAATATGAGTTTTTTGAGCTCCAGCAATTCTGGTACATGGTTCAACTATTGGAGTTTCCTTTAGAGGTCTCCTAGGACCAGGCCTAGGCCTAACATCATACCTCTTGTTTAACTCTACAATTAAAAATTCAGAGAAAGCATGATATTTAGAGACCTGTGAAGCTTCCTAATCTTCTTGAACTTGATTTTGTTGTGAGAGAGGAATGATGGTTGTTTGATTGGAAGAAGAATACATACTATTAATATCTTCAGTAATTGTGATAGTATTATCTTCAGGTTATTGGTCATCTATCAATAGAGGAGTAGGAACCTGTTGATCATTGCTAGGTCTCTAAAGAATTTGTAGTGGTGGATTTCTTTTATATTGACCTTGATTTTGGTTTTGGGGTCTAGTAACTGTTTGTTGTATTGTCCTAGGTTGGGTCTCAATATTTGAAATCCTATTTGATATGTTTCTACGAAGAGATGTTATTTCATCTATTTTTGAATCTTTTGATTTAGTCTTAGAGGAACTAGAGGCTTCTTGAACAGATTTGAGTTTTCTTTGGGCCTTTTCTTCCTTAAGTTTAAAATAAGTTGAGGTTGCCCTATGTGCTTCTACTTCTATAGCATTTTTTGCATATCTTCAAGAGTTATTGAAGTTCTCTCTCGTAGCATAATAGTAAAGTCATCATCAATAGCTTTAGAAAATCTAGACTTGGCTGCTGCTACAGGGGGCTTGTAATCAGCAGGCATTTTGTGATAGATTTTATTGAATCTTTTGATAAAATCTGATACTGGTTCACTGAAGTTCCTTTTAAGCTCTTCAAATTCTATGAGGAAGTAAAGAGGATCCTTTTTCACACCCCATTGATTTTTAAATATGGTTGCAAGCTCTTCAAAATTTCTAATGGAAGCTGCTGGTAACTGTCTAAACTAAATCCTCACATTTCCTTCAAGTGACTGTACAAACAATCTCATATAAATGTTTTGTTATTCAATATTCATGTTGTATACAAAGTCTAGGAAAGCTTGAAGATGGTCCTCAGCTGAGGGACCAGTTTCTCAATTGTACTTGGGAAGGTATTTTAAATATCTAGCTGGGAACGCATCAAGGTTATTAGGTAAGACTAAGGCAGCATATCTAGCTTGTACAATAGGTTGGAAAGCCATTACAATAGGTGGTGTATGAGGTTCTTGAGGTGTATGAGGTTCTCCAAGTGGAGTATGTGATGTTTGTGTGGATGTAGAGGATGAAGAAGAAGTAGAAGAAGAATATGGTGTTTCAGGGGTTGATGAACTAGTTGGAGGTAAAGGAGGAGGATATCTCCTGAAAGACTTCAAAGGAGTCCTAAGAACTAACTTTGGGACCTGTAAAGGAATACCTTCTTTTGTTTCAAAGAGAGGATTGGAATATATAGAGAAGGTCTCCTCAGGTTGTTTAGAAGAAGAAGCTTCAGGTCGGTCAAAAATGGAAGGAAAATGATAGGTGGTAGGGGATATGAAATTTGTGGATTTATATTATGGTAGATTAACACCCAAATCAGATTTAGTTTTAGGTGATCTTGGTGGTAGTGTGGGTATTGGATGAGATTCTAATGAATGAATAAGGTAGGCTGACTTAAAATCAACTCCTTTATCTAGAAGTTTAGAAACCCTAGGTGATAAATGGGAGTAATCAGGATCAACTGGGATATTACTATAGGGGTCAAATGATTCTAATTCTTCAGACTGTAGGACTAAAGAGGAAGAAGAAGATGGTTGGTGTCCCCTTTTAGAAGTGGCTTTTCTTAGAAGCCTTTTAGTCACTGATATAGGTTTAACTATGTTAGCTTCTGAACGAGATTTGGTATGTTTAAAAGGTGAGAACTTGGGAGTGTGGAGTCGCCTAGGTGAATGATTTTAACCTTTCTAAACCATTTAATCACCTTAAAGGGAAAGAATGAATGAATATTGTTCTTCCAAGGGAAATTTAAAATAAATTCAAATCCCCGACAATGGCGCCAGTCTGATGTTATACCTCTGAGATAGTAGTAGGTCAGCTACTAATGCCAGAGCATCTAAAATAATTGTTTTGGGGTTTTTTGTTTTAGTTTTGGAAGACCAATGAATGAAGATAGATGTAGAATTGAAATACCCGACCCTTTGGATAATATTAACATCTCAGCAAAGGGCTGCTATAAAGCTTTACACAGTGATATAGATCAAATAATGGTGAGGAGAAGATAGAAAATAATATGATTATCACAGTTTCCACGCTGTAAAAGAAAACAATCATAAGTATGAAAACCTTCTAAACTACGTTCCAAGGATTCAAGGCAATATATTTAAGATTAAAAAAGATGCTGATGATTTATTGATTAGAGGGGATTAGCTAAAAAGATAGTTCATTAATCCATTCTCTTAATAGATGATCACTTCAGGAGTTTATAGGAATATATTGAGACACAATTTTTCCTACCTAGATATCTCTATAAGTCATAAGCATATGAAGAAAAACATAATGATTGATAACTGGAAAAACTTACAGGATAAAACAAACTATGTAAAACCAAATTCAAAATCCTCTACCTTGTATTAAGGTTCCAGAAATATTGAGTACATCACGTGTCTACAAAATCTTCCTTCGAAGGTGCAACTAGGTTCAAAGTAAAATGAATAGTCAAGACTTTGCAAGCAATGAATAATGAAACTTGAACATTGAACACTGAACCCATAACAACTCGAGAAGAGAGTTATTTATACAATAATGAAACTAATAAAATATCCTAAAACTGATTAAGATTTATTCTAGGAAAGGAAAGATCTTCATACAAGAAGATAGGGGCAGCTATTGAACTGCTTCTTGTTGTCCCTTTTATTCAGATTGTGCTGGCTTTATTGTCTGATACTTTGCCCCTTTAAGCTGCTTCATTGTTTGTATCCTTTACGCTGGTTGATTCCTTCATTTGATCTTTCATCTGATACTCTTTAAACTCTGTGAATATCCTTTGACCCTGTTGAGTAGCCTTTACTGTATTATTTTTACCTTTACTATGCATTTCAGGTTTTTACTGTATTTTTCAACAGTAAATCCTTTTAGATTTTATGTCACATGGTAAAGTAATTTGATATAATCTTCGTATTTTTCTTCTAACTATATGCAGGCATTTTCTTTGTAGACCTGGAACAGGGGTTTTTACTTACAAAACATAGAAATTGTTAAGAAAAACATAGGTGACAGAGAAGGACATCAATGGCTTTACTGAGCTCGAAAGGATATTGGAAGGAGTCCAGAGCATATCGGAAGGTAAAACAATGGCTTTATTGGTCACAGAGGCTTATGGAGGGTTTACTGTGGAAAAAGGCAAAACAAAGGAAAGATGGTGATTTTTGCGTTTAAACAGAAAAGCAACTTTCTTTTTGAAATATTGCACAAAGTGAACAATGGTCATTTTGTCGTTATGTGGGAGATGGTTTTGGTTTTCATCGCACCGCTTATGAGACACAGGTGGTTTTGGGAGGGGTCACCTAATACAATCTGAGCCTGACACGTAGCAAGGGGAGGTCAGTGGAATACTACTTTTTCGGGTGGGTAATGCTCGGACAAAGAGCCAACCCGAAATTGCTGAGGGTTAATAGATTTGAATGTATTTGATTGAACAATGGTGGAGCAAAAGAGCAACGCGGAGATAAGAGGAAAGAGTAATGGAGGGACCCAACGATTAATTATGGAGGTATGGCTTTATTATGGGTTAAAAGTTGAGGTTAGCGGGGTTTTATGGTTAAACAAAGGTTATAGGTTGGTTCTTTGTTTAAACCATAAAAAAGATTTAACAAAGAAATCCTTTGCAAAATACGGTATGGTGGACTTGAAATTGTATGAATTCAGGCGGATAGATGACATCAGGTCTGGGTTCATCGCATATCGCAATCGTATTTTAGCGAAAGAAGGCCCATCGCAAAGGAATGCAATAGGGGCTGGACACGACGTGGAAACAAATCATGGATAATATTGTGTCGGGTCCGGGTTCCCATCGCATATTACAATCAAAGTTTAGCGAAGGAAAGGCACATCGTAAAGGAATGCGATAAGGGCCGGACGCGACATGGAAAATATATCATGGTTAATACTGCGTCGGGTCTTGGTTCCCATCGCATATTGGAGATCGCAATGGCAGAGGGTAATGCTTTAGCCGGGACTTGCGATGGAGGCAGATGCGAAATGGCATTGAATTATGATATATATTGCATCGGGTCTGGGTCCATCGCAATCGCATATCACAATGCGGCAAGAGTGGATGCACATTAAAAGGTTTGCGATCGAAGAATATGCGATATGTTATGAAATAAATAGTTTTATTATAAAACGTATGGTTTGAGGGTTTTTTAATAAAGGGAGTTAATATATATGGGAAAGGGAACTATTAGGGGTTTAATACTATAAGTTAGAGTTAATATGAAATATGAGAGGAAACGGGAAATACGCTAAGTATAAAGCTTTTTCAAAAGTTATTTTATTTTTACATATATGCATCAATACTTGGGCTAAACAACTTATTGTGGGTTTTTGGGTAAAAGGGGATTTAGCATGGGGCTTTCACTTTTCCTAGGCAAAAGGGATTTTAACCTTAGGAAAAGGGATTTTTTATGGAAAATGAATGAATATGAACTGTATGAAGGTGGGAAGGGGAAATTAGTACATATAGGGATGAATGAGGATGAGGGAATTTAATTAATTTATCTTGTAGACCTTTGTTTTCTTTGTGTAATTGCCTCATGCACATAGAAACATATAGTAAAACATGATAAATTTACATTTTTTCCAATCAATCATTATACTTCTACAACCTTTCTCTACTTACCCTTTGCTTATCCTATCATTTTTCTTCACTTAATGGGTGCATTTAAGCTAGCAAACCCTTTTCCTTTCTTCTTATTTTTACAAAAGCAAACAATCTAATTCTAACCTTATAACATCCAAGGGCTCAGATTAAACTGATGAGAACCTTATTATTCTCTACCTAACTACGGATCTGCCAAGATTAAATAGTTTGGCCAGATCTTTATTCTGTAATTATAACATCAAATTTAAAGCATGAAGTAGTCAAGATTAAACTATTTGACTGTCATGGGTTGTGGCATTTATGACAAGTTGCACACAACCATTATTTTGCAGAAACAATAGTAGTGGCATTTGGACTTTCTCACTTTCAGAGTTTATTTGTTTCCTTTTCTTTCTAACCTAACATTTTCTTTTTGTCTTTATTTTTTAGGAAATCTAACCTAACATTTTCTTCGATATGGACATCATCATCAAGATATTTTAAAAAACATTTTATTCAATTTTGTTATATCCATATCCTAACTTAACATTTTTTCAAAATATCATTTTTTTATTTTTTTACTACTTTATTCTATCTTATCAAAACTAAAAAATGCTACAACAGGTAGCATGAGGTGTTCAAGTCCATGGTCATTTCCAAGATTCAAAATTCGACGAGAGTTTAGGACCCACAGAGCTAATGTGGCAGTCCATCGGCATTCTGGATGCAATGAGAGTGTTATTTTTATAGATTGAATATTGTATATTTATGTATGAGAATTTGAGCATATAATAAAAAGGCCACCATTAGAATCTTGACCCGGAGAGATATCCTAGGAGGGGTGAACTCCACTATCAATTTGTTGTGTTTGATGTTGCATGTTTGTCCATTTTTAATTGTTAAAATTCTACAAAATTTACTTATGTTTATCTGCTTTTGCAATCATCATGCATTGCCTAAAAGACATAACCTAGCTTGCAAATAATTTCATGAAACCTTGACCTTTAATTTTAGATGAGGGACACTATTGGAAAATTTATTTTTCTAGAACATAGTAGCCTGGGTAGTCTAGACAAATGCATTACTTGGGTTTTGGTCAAGATTTATTTCTAGCAAACTTTGTGCAAATATTGATGTGAATCTTCTCCAAAAGTGGCATCATTTATGTGATCATATGTTGGTTGTTAATGGGAATCAATCTCAAATAGAGAATTATTCTAAACAAGGACCTATTCAGAATGTTGATTCCTTTTTGGTAGCTCATCTCGTTGAAGCTATGATTCAAGCTAGAGAAATAAAATATTGTCATGCAAATATTCTAAATATGTTATAGCATGAATAAGAGTATTGCATTTCAACTAAACAATTTCATAGCTTCTCAACATATTCCCATGGCAAACAAATAACTCCAGACTGTAGTGTGAATTGAAGAAAACTAAGCCTCTCCTTGATGTTTTCATCATCATTCAATTAACCATTTAAAGGTTAAGCCTAGTGTTAGAAGCCAAGAATAAATTTTAATAGTGTATGGTGTGCACTAGTGATGTGAGAAACTTAAAAAGAAATTTCAAGAAAGTAAAAGGAAAATGATACTTGAAAATTAAAATTCAACTAAAAAGAAAGTAATGATGAAAAGTAATTTAAATTAAATGTTTCTTTCCTTATTCTAAATCATATTTAATATTGAAATTAACTTCTTAATTAAATAGAATTTCAAAATAAGGAAGTAGTCTACTCTAATTTGGGATCTCAAGCAACCAAAGAGTTTGAAAAAAGAAGATAACTAGGAAAACAAGGTACTAGGAAATCTGTGTAGTCCTTTTGTTATTTTTTTACCATTCACTTTCTGAAATGAATGACCATCTATCATTACAAATGGGCATGGTACTAGGCTGAAACAAAAAGAAAATAACTGGTTAAAAAATCCAGAACAACAACCTTTCAAAAATACCTTTTGTGATGGACAAATACTAGAATAAATTAAAGTGCCTTTCTTTGTCCAAGAAGAAAATATAGGAGAATGTTTTATGAATTTTCAAACACCTATAGTTCTAACCTGGGGCCTATAATGGGATACACACATTAAAAAGTTCTAAATAGTTAAATTAGTGTAAAATAACTTAAAGCCCTTGGGTGTTTTGTTCTTGATCCTTATATCTAGGGAAGGAAAAACTATATCTACTAAGGGAGTATTGGAAAGAATCCTAATAAACCTAAAAACTTTCTAAAATCTAGGGAAAAAAACTTGAAAAACTAAATTTTTTAATTCTAGAGCCAATGCAGATAAGTACCTAAAAACCTATGTTGAGAATAAATAAGTTGACATAGAGATCTATGTTGATCCAATGTGATTATTACACCACGATTTGAGTTGATCCAATGTGTTTATAACCCCATGAAGCTAAATCATAGCATTTATTTTTTTGATGACCTATGTGTCAAAATCTATATCTCTTTGGCATGGTTCCCCTCACCTATATGATTTGGAAAATTTTTGTGAGTGCTTTCAAACAAAAATCCCCATCGTACATGACCTTTTACTGGCACTTACATTTTCTTGTGAAATCATGAGTAATTCATATTCTAACAACTTCAGCAAACAATCAACATGAAACCAACATTGTTTACCTCAACTGTTGATTATGAAATAAGTGAGATGGATTCACTAAGCCTTCATTGCACTTTATTTTTTTCAAGGCCTCTTCCGTGGCTCATAATTGAAGTTGCAATATCTTCTTCTCTTCTTCTGCTTCTTGTAGAAGTCTCTTCAATTCAAAGTTATCATATTGAAGGCTCTCATTGATCTCTTCATTTGAATGATGAGAAGAATATGAAGAGGAAGAACATTCTCCTGAATATGGAGATGGATCATCATCCTTGGCTCTCCCTTTCTCTTGTTCCTCTTTTTCCATTTTCTCCTTATAACCTACATACATTATATCTACCATGCTTGCCATCTTATAGAAGGCCTCATAGAAATATTTTTCATTCTCCATTTTATTTCTTGTTGCACATTAAATATTTAGTTATCATTCACAGTGACAATTCACATCAATAAGAATACCGCTACGATACCACTTGATCTGGAAAATTTTCGTGAGTGCTTTCAAATAAAAATCCCCGTCATATTTCACCTTTTACTGACACTTACATTTGCTTGTGAAATCGTGAGTAATTCATATTCTAACAACTTCAGCAAACTATCAATATGAAACAAGGAATAAATAATCATGAAGCACACATAAACACATGATATGACAACCAAGTTCGTCTAGTGTCGACTACGTCTTCGAGGCCTGAGTCAAGAACGGGGAGGCTGTTTCATTAGTTTTTGCAAGAAGATGATGATTACATGATGTAATATATGTCAATATAAGGATGAACCCACTTATCTATAGTGGAATGTCTCTCCACTAGACGTTCTCCTACAAATAACTCCTACTCACAATATGTTCTCCTTCATAGTGACAATAAACAATCTCACATATAGTAGCATACAATGATCCTCTCACCATGTGGCATACATGGATCTTAGAATCAAATAATCATCTTAGAAAAATCAAACGAATACATGGAAACAATGCACATTATATCTCCAAGTCTGGTGACAACCTGCAAATCGGCTACTCAGATTAAGAAATATCTTGTGTCATCGCTTTCCTTGTGAAAACCCGTGAAATATGAGTATAAAGATGACCCCTTTCTATCTCAATCAAATCTAGGATCCACGTGAATCTTTTAGATTTCTCATAAGATTCTCTTATGGACATTGGAAAAAATATGTTGCTCAAATGAAGAAATGGATTGCACCATCATATTTCTGGTGAAAATTTGATTCAAATGAGTATAAGCTTCACATACTTCTGACACTTTGAAAATTCTGCCCATGGGTTTTCAACATTCCTCAAAGATTCCTCTTAAAGAATATTCTTTGGAATATTCCCTAACATGTTCTCTAACAATATTCCTAGAATATTCTTGAGATTCATGTCTTCATTGGCCTTCATGTGCCGTCATCTCTCATGTATTCTTCATGGTTTCCTTTAAACCATTTGAGTGGCATTTTATAACAAAGCGTGATGGTGAAAAAGATAAAGTGTCTAGTTGGCACAATGGTTGGCATAGTCATATTATGTTACTTGTTGTGAGGGAGGTTTTGGGTTCAAAACCTATGGACTCAAAATTTTACTTTAATCTAGTTTTAAATCCCAATTTTGGTTTTAATGTAGTTTTCAAATCATATAATATATGGTATATGTATGTCCATATTGTAACGACTTCCAAAACCATGAGAATAAGACAAAAAATGGAGGTTTCACCATGCTAAGGCCACTTGGTCCTAATCTGAGGTAACATGTGGTACCATGTGATTAGTCCATGTGGCAAGCTCTTAGTTTTCCACACATATGCCACTTTTGTCACCTACTTTCCATGTGTTGACTTGTGGTTTTGCCACATCACCTACTTGTGGGTCCACTTGGTTTGTTGACTAGGATACCACATCAACTTTGTGGGTCTGACTAAGCCTGCTGACTGAGCTACCAAATTATCTATGTGGGTCCCACTAGGACTAGTTATTTCACTTCCATGTGTCATTTGTATGGCATGCCACGTGGTAGAAGGTTGAATTTGACTTTGAATTTTTTTTCACTGTTTGGTCCAAACTTCAACATGCAATAACTTTCTCATATAGACTTAGATTGAGGCACTTTTTGCGTCATTGGAAATATCTTGCCAAACTTTACCAATTGGTACTATTTTCATAACATTTTGAGCCCTTTTATTTTTAATCCTATTCAAAGTCACCTGGATCACTATAACTTGCAAACAAAAAACAAATCATATAAGGCACCTAAATTAACAATATAAAAAATAAATAGTGAACTAGGAGGATACAGGGATACCCACATAGCCACAACTAATCATTTGAAAAATGGATTAGACCCCGAGTGGATTCACCATTCTATTGTGTGTTTCTTGTAGCAACTCACACCCATTGAATAACCTATTATTGAAATGAATTCACCTAATATAAATCTTTTGAAGAAGACTAGTTTCTTCTCACCTCCTCTATAGGAGGGTCCCTTTGATAATTGTAGGTATGTGTGATTATCACTCTCTCTTATTTGTGATTTGAAGCAATGATTGTGATAGTTGAATCACTTGTTTCCTCTCAAATGGAATAAAAAAGATGAGAAACTATCATCGAGGATGAAAATGGTCACAAGGAGTGGATAAAAACCTCACTTTCATAACAAAACAATGGTTATAATTGATATTGGTTAAAACAATGAAATATGATTATTTGTCCAAATTGAGATCTAATCAATTTTGGTTTTTAATATTATTTTTCTTTGTTGATTAAAATCAAGAGGAAAACTTCATAATACAAGTGTTCTCTCATCCATTTGACCACCAACACAGACAAGAAAGAAGCAAAGGCAATTGAAACCTCTCACAAAGAGTGAAATGGTTCATATCTCATGAAAGTTGAAGCAATTTGAAGGAGAAATTTGTGGTCTCTATTTGTTGTAGATTAAGGGTTATTTGTGGGTTTTTATGATCGAGTTTTAAGAAATATTTGGAGCTATCTGTTGTTATGAATTCAGCCTCTTTTATATCACAAGCCTTAGTTTCTTGTGAAGAAGAACTCAACCTCCTCTTGCAACAATTTTAACCTCCTTTATCAATGCAAAACTAAACCCTGTGTAGAAATTCAGACTTGTGAAACTCAACCTTCCTATGGCAAAATTCAGACCTATGAAACTCATATTCCTATGGATAAATTCATGCCCATAGATAGAGCTCGCCCCCTGACCCCCCTCATGTCGACAAAAATCCGGCTTGTGGATCGTGGACTCCCGTGGACTATATTCTTCCTATTAGAGCAGTCACAACCTCTCCTAAAATCATCATGTTGGAGCAGTATAGGCCTCTTTTGTTGGACATAATTGAGACTAGAAGTGTGTAGACATGAAATTGATTATTGACCATCGTTAGAGAAACCTATTGAAGGTATCTTCAGACAACTTCGAAGCCATTCTTGATAATTTTGAAGTAGCCTCTTAAATCCACTTTAGAACAACATTTGAAGTGATTTTGGAGTAGAACTAGCAGAGTATTTGGTGCAACCTTTGAATATTATTTGGAGTTATATTTGTAGTGCTTTAAAAATGTGGGATTGTAAAAGGATTAGTGTCCTCATATAGATTAGGTTGGTGCCTAAATTTTCTTAAGAGGATTGGTGTCCGCACATAGATTAGGTTGGTTCCTGAATTTTCCTAAAACGATTGGTCTCTACACATAGATTAGGTTGATGCCTTAATTTTATTAATAGGATTGGTGTCCTCATTCAATATTGGAGCCTTGTAATAATTGAAGTATTCGTAATGGTTGGATCTAGAATTTAAGGATTGGTTTCCTTGTCATTTGAATTATATTTATCTGAGTTATTTCTTTTATTTCTTATGCTTTGGTATATCTTATGCTTCAAATTAAGAAAAGTATTAACTAGATAATAAACAATTGAAATACATATTGATTCACTCCCCTCTTAATATTTCCAACAATTGGTATTAGAGCTATCTTCTTCAAGATCATCCTAACAGCTGGAAGAAATATTTTTTGAATCTTGATGGCCAGCAAGGAATCACTTAAAGCTCCACTGTAATTTTTCGTTTTGGAAAATTAGGATGAAGTAGTATTGGATGTATCTTAGTGTTTAAGTATGGAATTCAGTTACAAATTGACGTAAGATACATCTCCTCTACCAACATAATAGGATGTAAAAAATCCATATGTAGAAAATGCCAAGGTTTTGAATTCTATAAAAGGTGGTCTTTCAGACTCAAAGTTCACCAAATTTATGAATTGTGAATCAAATAAAGAAATGTGGGACAAGCGTATTAGTATCTATGAAGGAGAAGACAAGGTAAAAAAGGAAAATATTCAAACCTTCATAAAATAGTTTGAAAGTCTCAAGATGAATGATGAAGAATATATTGTTTCTTACTTCCTATGAGTAGATGAAGTAGCTAGCTCTCTAAGAGGGCTAGGATAAGATGTAAAAGAAAATATGTTTTTTCAAAAAGTTATAAGATCACTTCAAGATAACTTTGATGCAAAAAATTTCTCTGTAGAAGAGCTAAAAGACTTGGACACTTTATCATTGGATCAGTTTCATGGAATCCAAACAACATATGGGATGAGGGAAAGAAATTCAACACACAATAAAGTTGCATTGAAGGCATCAAAGAAATCAAGAAAGGGGAAGAACTATGGTTGTAGCAGTAATGATTTTGATATTAAAATGGTGCAATTTTTCAGAAAGTTGAAGAAAGGATCCAAACTCAATGGTAAGTTACCTCTCATTTGTTTTAGATGTGGTTAAATAGGACATTATGCAGAAACTTTTCCTTTTAAGGATTACAATGATGATAAATATGAACCCAAGAAAAGAGAATTCAAGAAGAAAGGCTCTAGCAAAGAGAATTTCTTCTCAAAAGAAGACTATCACGACTCCGATGAAGAAGAATATGATGGAAGCAGAGAAGTAATTTTCATGGCTTTCTCAAATGAAACAAATAATACAAAAGAAGAAGAAGGAAGTCCAAAAGAAGCAAAAGGAAATATGGATGACCTATTGATTAATGTCATGGAATAAAATGAGAGACTCTAGAAAAATAATGGGAAGTTATCTCTGGAAATCATCTCTCTAAAAAATGATAAGGAATAAGCTAAAATAATAGAAGAGGTGTTAAGCAATAAACTAAAGGAAAAGGAATAAATTTGTGGAAAATTGTAAGCAAAGGTTGTAACCTAAAAATGGGGTTGCACAAAGCTCCATATGAACTATGGAAAGGAAGGACTGTTTCTGTGAAACAATTTAGAATATTTGGAAGCAAATTCTTTATGAAGATTAATGAGAATTCACTTGGAAAGTTTTACCTCTCACGTTGACGAAGGAATTTTTCTTGGATACTCTTTAACAAGAAAGGCCTATAAATTCTACAAAAATCATTTGCCAAAGGTGGTAGAAAGTATTGATGTAAAGATATATGAGGTGCTTCCTCAAAAAATAAGTAGATCCAACAAATGAAGAAGACCTAATATTTACAGGTCAAGAGGAAGGTGTTACAAAAGAAGAACAGGAACCAGAAGACCGAAAGGAAGAACAAAATCAAACACCATCTAATAAAACTTTCAAGTTTGTGAAAAAACATAATCCAAAATATAAGAGTATTAGAGATGTGGATGGAAGAATACAAACACGAAGAAAGATGACAAACATGCCAAAAAAGAGTGGCATTGATTTGTTGTCTTAGATAGAACCAAAGAATTTTACTGAAGCAAGGGTCTACATTAGATAAAATAAATGGTAGAGGATATGAACCAAATTGAAAACAATGAAACATGAGAACTATTACCTCATCCAAAGGAAAAAGTGTTATAGGTAGCAAGTGGGTATACAAGAAAAAAAAAATTAATGAATATGGACAAGTCATTAAAAACAAGACAAGATTGGTGTGAAAGGGGTATACTCAAACTAAAGGAATTGAATTTGAGGAGACCTTTGCTCTAGTTGCTAGGCTAAAAACTATAAGAATGTTTTTAGCATTTTCATGTTCAAAAGGGTTCAAACTCTATTAGATGGATGTAATGATCTGAAATTGATCTACAACAAAGAATAAGGTATTATAGACTCATGTGCATGGATGTGCCTATGTTATTTTGTGCAACGGATCGAAAAGATTGCGAAATACACATGTAATGAAGCAGTTAAATAAAACACAACAAGCAACACATATAACTCAACAAGTTTAATAAGGAGTTTACCCAATAATATTGCGCTACGTCTCTTGGTCCAACCTTCAGTGGTGGCCTCTCTATTATGTTTTCAAAGTAGATTTTTTACAATAGTGAGCTCAATTTGAGTCTCACACAACAGATATAAATCAGCAAGATTGTACTTGGATCTCCCAAGTCTCTAGAGTACATAGACTCTCCTTACTAACTCTCGACCTCTATTGCTCATAGTAGTATGAGCCCAATCTAAGACTCATACATGACAGGAATATTCAGAGGAGTTTTCTTGAACCTCTCATGCCTTCTCTGGAGTACACAGACTCTCTGACTCTCTCTGGCTCTATCTTAACTCTGGCTCGATGTTGCCTTTTCTTCTGCAGGTTAGCTTGGCTTCTTCTCTCTACTCTCTGCTCTTAGCTTTCTTAACTTGCCTCCTTCTCTCATTGTCAATTCGTGGCTTTAAAGCCAATCTTCTTTCTGACTGTTCGTTTCCGTTTCCATGGAATCGGTTCCCCTGCCTCTATCCGTTGGAATCCCTCTATTCTGCGTAATCATCACTGTATAATGCCTGATAGGGAGGTGGCCACCTATTTCGTAAAAGATGAGTGTCATTTCTCTTGGACATGGCCATTTATTCCGTTAACCCCAAGAATGCCCGTGAAACATGACCTTCTACCAACACATCATCCATATCGGACATCAAATCA
Source organism: Pinus tabuliformis (assembly GCA_031772625.1). NCBI lineage: Eukaryota > Viridiplantae > Streptophyta > Pinopsida > Pinales > Pinaceae > Pinus > Pinus tabuliformis. Next base: position 1,131,713,204 of record CM062809.1, on the reverse strand, counting down.
TATACAACTCTGCTTATTGACCCTGTCAAATCTAGTCATCCATCGAAACACGTGCCCACTATTGATCTGGGGGCCCCAGATCCTGCGGTCATCATTCATATCGGGCAGCTAAGTAGCATGATGTTTACCCGTCCGATTTGAACGGTTTTCTTTCTCTTCCACCGTACACGTGGCACTCACTGTATGGCATCGGGAGGAACTCTATTGAAAACGCTTACCACTCGTAGCCCCTCCGATATTCTGCCGGTTTTGTAGAATCCCACTTTCATGAAATCGGAATGATATCCATTGCATTTTATAACATTTTGGGTTTGGATGCTTTTGGCCTTTCCTTCTTTGAGGGGTTTGCCCTGCGATATGCGATTAGCGACTTGCGACCTTTCCTTCTTTGAGGGGTTTGTAGCTATTCACATATCAGAAACTACCCCCATTCCTTGAAATGGCCTCTGGATTGCTAATTTGCGATAGAGCATGTTACCATGCGCCAACGGTCTGCATGCTTGACTGACGGTCCTCGTTGCTCCACGCTGATCACAATTTGCAACTGTTACGAGGATATCTCTGATAAGCTCGATCTTTATAAGACTTGTAACCCTTGGAATAAGTTTGAAGAGTTAATTAAAACTTAGAGAGTGTTCTAGGATCCAATTTGGATCATGACCTTCCCATTGAAAAGCGTTTGGACCACCAAAAGTTGGTTTTTTGTTTTTAAAGCATCAATCAAGTGAGGATATAGATTCCTCGCTTGCCCAATTTCTATCCATCTCGAATTGCTTGGTTTTGAACCCTTGAGTCCAATTCTGAGGTACTCAATATCCCCTCTGAACGTAGTTCTCACCTTCTTGTCAAGAACTGTATCTTCCTACAATTCATTGAGATATTCAGGCAACATATCATCAATAAAAGGAAATTTACTCTGCTCTTTGGGATCTTCAATCAATGAAGGTTCAAACAGTCTCAAGCTTTCTGCATTAACTACTGAATATATGTGCATGTAAGCTGGCAAATCAAGGCGAAAAGCATTCTCACCAATTTCCTCAAGTATCCTGAAAGGTCCATACCTTATAGGCTTCAACTTCTTACCTTCACCTTGCATTCTGTCTTTGCTGATATACAGCCAGACTTGATCACCAACTTGGAAACTATGCTCATTGCGATGCTTATCATGCCTTGCCTTGTACTTTGCTTGGCTCTTTTCCAGCTGTTCCTGTACTGCCTGGTGAATCTCTTGGATTTTTTCAATGAACCTGGTTGCCTTATCCACATCACTCTGTCCATGAACCGCTATGTCTTTACCAAAGACAAAATCCAAGGGAGACCTTGGTATGAAACCAAAATAGGTCTCAAAAGGAGATCTTTGTGCACAAGAATGTTTAGCCCGGTTGTAAGCATGTTGCACATAACACAAATGTTCATCCCAAAGCTTGGGATGCTTGCTGCAATATCCTCTGAGAAACTGGATCACTATCTGGTTGACCACCTCTGTTTGGCCATCTGTTTGTGGATGAAAGGTTGTGATCTTCTTTAGTTTGGTGTCCATCAATTCCCACAGACTCGACCAAAATTTCCCAACAAATCGGGAATCTCGATCATAAACAATGGAAGTGGGTAATAAAAAATGAACCCATACATGTTGAAAGAACAACTTTGATGTTTGTTCAACTATAATCTATTTGTTACAAGGTATTAAAATACACATTTTTTTGAACCTATCCACAATAACATATAAATAGTCATGACCTTTCCTAGATTTAGGCAGTCCCCCAACAAAGTCCATGGAAACACTTTCCCAAGGATGAGAAGGAACTCATGGTGGAGTGTACAAGCCTAGTGTTCTATTGTTGGGGTTGCTTTTAGCACACATAGTACACCCTCTTACATATCTAGAAACTATTTCATGCATTTTTGGCCAATAACAAAATATTTGCAGCTGTGCAACTATTTTACTTACACCAAAGTGACTTGATATTAGAGAAGTGTGCACTTCTCGAATTATCTTTATTCTTTCGGTTTGAGGAATGCATAAGTTTCCAAAATGATACAAGAGTTGTTCCTTAACATGATAATCCAATTCTTCTACTTGTTTTCCATGACTTAAAGTTGCATATACATATTTAAAGTCTATATCTTGAGCATATTGTTCAATGTAGCTTTCATGCATTATTAAGTTATGCTTAAGTATAGTAGATGCATTTATGATTGGTCTAAACAACATATATGAAACTTTATTGTGCATGCCCTTTTTATATCTAATGACAAGATGAAACTGTTGTAGAAAACCCATCCACGTGTAGTGTCTTGATTGTTGCAACTTAGTTTGTGAGTGTAAATATTGAAGTGGTTGATGATCAATATGTATAATTGTCTCTTTTCCAATTAGATAATGTTTCCACTTTTTCATGCTCTGTACTAATGAATACAATTATTTATCATATGTGGGATAATTAAATACTGCAGAATTAAATGTCTCGGAATGATAACATATGGGTTTACCATGTTATATCAACACTACTCCCATAGCATAGTCACTGGCATCCATTTCAATCTTAAAGGGTGTTTGAAGATCAGGTGTTATAGACATTTTTGTGCCTCGCGACATGGAGCATGAAATGTCAATAATTACAGGGATCCTCAGTCCCTAAACATGTTGTTCTTACCCCTAAAAGAGCAAGGTCATCAAACAACAGCACTTCCAATCAGTTCTCCACCTGAAAACACTTCAAAACAGGCTAATTTTGGATCATGTCAGCTGCTCCACTGAGCATCTGCGCTGGAATGCAACTGCTCCTCCTTGTACCTGCGCTGGAAGTCAAATCTAATGAAGGCTACCTGCGCTGGGTGAGATTGGCCAAGTGGCACAGTCATTCTGCAAGGTGTCAACTGCCCAGGAAGCTTCCAAACTGACACTTGGTTCATGAGATTCGCCCTGTGATGAGTAAGAGGTACTTGATCACCATGTGTAAGCAAGGATCTCCAAGTGGACTCAAGAACTGAAGATTAACTGAAGAGGGAGAGGACACTAGTCAGCTCTATGCCAGCCTCAAGCTAACTCATCCTTTCTTCTTCTCTCCTATATATAGAGCTCTTCTATGAGGTCTAGGGAGGCTGGAATTTTGTGTAAAGCAAGGAGGTGCTGTTGGTTTACAGTTAGAGCTATTGGGTGATTGTTTTACTAGAGGTGAAGAGGAGAGTTCTTGCTGCTGGGGAGGTGCTGCTGGATTGGAGCCATCATTGGTTGTAACCTTCTCAGAACCCTGTTACTTCTATCAATAAAGTTTTGCATGTTCTCCTATATACTTGTATTACATTGATGGATTGTATTTACTTGTATATTTGATTCACTCTAATCCATGCATCAGTTATGAGTACATGTATCTTGTAGTTTCTTCTCTTGTTTTGTGCAGGATCTGTGTGTAGCTGGACCGGCAAAGAGAGCAAGGAGCTGGGAACAAGAGACAAAGAGAGAGGATAAGGATCAACTAAGCGAAAGACACCAGGTTGGTTAATCTTTTCTTCCTTCTCTCTGTACTTTCATAAAGGAAAATATCAAAGCTTTACTTTCAGTTGTTGCTAAAGACTGTCACCTTTAGAGTAGGGATAGGGTCATCCGCATCGGATACTTTTCCCCACAACAAACTGGCGACTCCGCTGGGGAACTTAGTATCTTGTTGGTGTTTGTAGTATCTTTGCTATTCATTTCCTGAACCAAAGAGTACCGAATCGAAAAGCTTTTGACTATATCAAAAGCGAAGTAGAGGGGCTGCTACTCTTGCTCATTTTGAGCAGATTCATGATTTGAAGAGCTGATCTACAAAAGACTCTTGTACTCTTTGTGATAGCTTTTCATCCTCTTGATCATCCCTTAGCTTATACTTGACCTATAGCTTTTTATTTCAGCAAAAACAGTGCATTTTTGAGCTTTTTATGACCCGGAAATCCTTGTAAACGCAACTCTCGTGTCCCAGAGCAGGCTGTCCACAGGCATTCTGCATTACAGCGCAGGTACTCCCTTCGGGAACTGCGCTGGAAGTCAATTTGACAGACCAGAGCCTGCGCTGGACCTGTTAGCCAGTGTCTTCCAGAGGTTTTCCACTGTGTCTGAGCCCTGTTTTCACTGAATTTTTTGCTGATTGCTTGCTGGTCATTGTACTTGCTGTAAACCATTCTCCTTGACATTATTCCGCCTCAGTTGTGTGATGAAACTGTCAATGTTCTTTTAGTATTTCGTGTTTCAGTTACAGTTTCCCATTGTGAAAAGCGAACCAGTATAGCTGTGGCCTCTTAGATCCTGAACTGTAAAAGTGTCTTTGTGATCTTAAGAGCTAGTTTTATTACTGTTCATGGCTGTTTGAGTTTGTTTGTTTTTCATATTATGGTTTGAATTCATATATTTTTAGTGTTGAAACAAGTACCTGTAAGGTGTCTTTTCATTTTAGACGAAACTTGTTTGTTTACGCTTCAAATTGAATTCGAAAATTATGCAACAATTTCCTTTTGTCTACATCAACATTAAAGGAAAAGAAAAGAAATACATGCATCTTGCATTTGCATTTTTGATAAGTTTGCGTGTCTGATCTAGGGAAAAGTGCATTAGTTTATGCTTTGTGCTCTGTGTGGAAAGATAATGTTTTTCTCTCCCCTCAGTAGCTAGGATTTTCAAAGCTAAAAAGATTGTAAAACTTGCTTATCATTTTAGCTGCATTTAGGAATTTGTACCTATACATCTCGTGGTGATCCCGAAAGACAAACTGTTAAGCAAGATCAACACTAAAATAAACTCAATTTACATAACAACGCTTTGTAACATAACGCAAACATCTAGAGGTCTAGGTAGAGACGTGTTCCGGCGTCGTTAAACATAGTGACTGTCGATCTCTACGAAGGTGGGTGATTCCTCCTGAGAGTCGGTAGCACTAATACGGACTTGAGCTCCCGCGTACCGTCGCGTATATTGGGAGACCCCTATAGGCAATTATCCTTTATCCTTAGGAAGCCGTGTCGACCGCCCTACTGATCGCGATGCAGTGAACACAGCATTCACGAAGATCGACCACCCGTACCGTAAAACGTATTCTGTGGTTTCGCGAAAGGTTTGGCACACCCTCTGCCTAGATCTCCAGAGCAGTTTCTTTTGGCCTTTTTCAAACTCTATAATTGAAAAAGTCCAACCGAGCATTTGTCACTTCGGGCTCGTTAATACATCGAAGGCGACTAGAGTCATCTTTAGCTTTTTCTCGACTCTTAAAACATGAAAAAGCAAAGTTATGTCTAAAGCGTCGTTATAAAATTTATTTTAAGCGGAATAATCATCACCCTTCCCTCGTTGATCTTCGAAGTTAATCCACCACAAGTGGAAGTCCCTGTAGAATTGCTAAGAAATCTTTTGGATAGACTAGATATGTCTGAACAACCGTCGACATCTAGGATTGTGTCGTCCGACACAGCAGCAGCAGAGGCTCCTACTGCTACTCCAACGATGTTCGCTGGTATACCATCTGTCCCGGCAAGTTGTCAACAACAAGCCGGAGTCCCATCAAGGACAATGACATGGTTAGTTCCTATTTCTTCGTCTGGATTATCATCTGGTATTTCTTATGTTGAAACTCGCCAAATTGATCCATTTGGAGGTCAACCTGGGCAATCGATCCCCTTGAGTTCCGGATTGATACCATATGGGGGGCAGTATGCCTTTTCATTACCTCCTCCGGGAGGATGCCCATCCGTGAGTTCACAACAAAGTTTAGGTCAAATTGGAATTACATCCAACAGTTGGGTACCAATACTGCCTCAACAACCAGGAGTTGTATATTCTATGCAACCAGTCCACCCTGTGTCGAATATTACCACCACACCTGCTATGGTGAACATGTCGCAAGTACAAGTGTTACCTGTTGTAATACAACAACCTCTTGGCTCAGCGACTCAATCACAATCTCGGGGTAGTGCCTCCTTATCTGGGGCGACTCAGGCTCAAACAAGTACTGTGACTCCTCATCTTGGTCAATTATCCAGTATTGGTCAACAGCAAATGGTCCAACAACCAGAGCTGCTTCAATCTCAACAACCGCCTTTCCAGCAATCATATCAAGGACCTGAGCAACAAGTCTTTGTAAGTAATGGGCAACCATACTATAATGGTTACGCCCATCAACCTTGTCAAAGTTGTCAGCATAATGCTGGTCTGCAAAGACCCATTGCCCAGGCGATACCATCTTATCCTGGATATGCTTCGCCTAACCTGAACCAACAGTTGCCCTTTGTAGCAACTCTAGAACTACCAGATCTAAACCGGCTGACGAATGATCCAATTGCTTATGCCCCTTGGTGGCCAGCGATTCCACATAAACTTCCGTCAGACATTCCTAAATTTAATGGAAATCCTGGTGAAGATCCGTCGAATCATGTGATGACATTCCATCTATGGTGTTCATCGAATACCTTGAATGATGATTCGATAAGGCTTCACCTTTTCCAGAGGACATTGACTGGTCCGGCAGCTAAATGGTATATTGAATTGCCAAGAGCCTCTTTCGACAATTTCAGCTCCTTAGCCACGACTTTCTTAACCCATTTTCAATTACCAATAAGGTATGAAACAGGGACAGAACTCCTCACCAACTTCAAACAGACAACGGCCACTCACATATCTGATCATATACATGAGTGGCGACGTCGTCGTAGGATGGTGAAAACTTACGTTCCCGATCAGTTGTTAGCTGAATGGTTTATAAAGTCGTTACTTCCAGCTATAACGGAAGATGTGGCCAAGGGAGGAGTCGTAACAGAGGAGCAAGTCATTGCTCGTGCTCAATATTTAGACTTAGTATATACTCAGTCGGGCACGCTCTACGACAAAATACCTGACGCCCCTAGACCTGAATTTTCAATTCCTCCCCCTCCTGGATCGAATACTAACTCTCACGCCAGTAATGGCGTGACTGGAAAACGCAAAATTTCTAGTCAAAATGCAAATGAGCGACTTCTTGCCTCAGAAGTAAATGCCATGTCGACCGACAAGGGCAAACAACTGAAGCAACCAGGGGGCAAGAAGATAAAGAAAAGGAAAGGGAGACCCCCGACAGGGTGTCATATATGCGATGAGGATCATTGGACGAAAGATTGTCCACATATAGCTGAAGTTAAGAAACTCTTCAAGAGTTCAAAAACGCCAGCAGTATTGACTGATCCGTTTCCTAATCCAGGTCAAAATATGGTTGCTAATCAAAATGCTTCCGGATCCCAAGTGCTTATGTTGTCTACCTCGAAGCAACAGAATAATGCTTTGACAAGGAATAAAGATTACGGGAATCCAAAGCTGTCGAACAACAAGGTTAACGAACGACCTAGTAGTTCAACAACAACTTTGACTGAAGTTGTGCCACCCATCGTTCCTGAGCCAATGATAAAGTTGCCAAAGGGAGTAGTACACAAATCGACATTTAATCCTCGTGCCAAAGAAGCACAGAATTATAATATAGTAAAGGACCTGGCCCAATCGCCGTCCACTATGTCGACACTTGAGGTACCACAAAATTACCCCCCCCAAGAGCAAGCTTTACTATCAGCAATAGGTGGGATTGGCCCAATGGATTCCAATCTTGTGGCCTTTGATCATAAAGGATATGACCCGCAATTACCAGCTCAACTAGCTTTCCTTATTCAAGTGAAAGCCCTCAACAAAACTGTTCATCGAACAATCATTGATGAGGGGGCATCTACATGTCTTATGTCGATGAGTTGCTGGAAAGAATTAGGATCACCACCCTTGTCGAAATCGTCAACGACGTTAAAAGCATTTGATGGACGATCATACACTCCATACGGGATTTTAAGTAACTTGCAAGTTGAACTGGGGGGCAAAACAGTAGGAATTGATGTTGAAGTAATTGATGGAAACCTCGATTACAACATCCTACTAGGAAGGCCCTGGATCTATGCCATGGCCGCGGTTGTGTCGACCTATTTCAGGAGGATTGCATTTCCCTCCCAAGAAGGAATTACAATCATTGACCAACAAACTTTTCTCCCCAACAGTTCACAAGTTACAGGAAGCATTCCTATGATCCATGCAAGGAATCATTTTTTCCAAAATATCGGAGTAGGTTTCCTAAAAGACCCTGCCTTAATGGGTACTTTCGCCCTACCGCCTCCAAGTAATCTGGCGGGAGAGGCCACGGTGGAAACCTACAACATGAAATCTAATCCAATCTTCTGGTTGGATTCGGAAGATTCCTAGATATTTTGTAAGATTCGAGGATAGTTCCTAACTCATGTCAACCTCGTTAAAAAATGAAATAAGGAGTCCTGAGGACGGTTCTAATCTTGTGTCAACCTCATTAAAAAATGAAACAAATCCCCGAGGTAAACCTTCATTCCAACCACCAAGATGAATGCAATGAAGCTTGGGGGGCACCCTCCTTTGACATGCGTCATTATGATGCTGGGGGCATGCAAAAGAATCGAGCAGTTTTAGCATACAGTTCATGCTCGTTAAAAAATAAACGCAAGATCCGAGCAGTTTTAACGCGGTCTTCATGCTCGTTAAAAAATAAATAAAAGCAGTGAGCAATGTTCCCTCCAGAGTTTAAGCTCATTTTTATCTAAAAAAAGAACCTACCCCGGTAAATAACCTTTTGAGATTGTAAATTCATCAGCCATAAGAACCTTGATCGTGTTTTCATCCACCACCTCCACTGTTCATTTGGCCGATCATTCACTTCCATTTGTGTGTTTACCTCTTTTGAGAAACAGCTGCGAAGAGTGATTTCACCTAGCCATCCTCGTGACACTGCCGTGATTGGAAAATTCCAACCTGTACCTGGAATCTGCTGCTATCCCTGTTTATCACTCGTTCCTCAAAAGACGAGTCTTCTTTGAGCTCTTTTCACTGACTCGTAAAATATGAAAAGTTTGCCGAGTTTTGGCCTTCCAGCTCGTTAAATAACCGGAACGCTATCCCTCCTCTAAATTTTAATCTTTTTGGACCTGAGGGATTATTGCACAAAAGGATCGAGCGCTTGTCTTGTTCGGCTCGTTAAAAGTACCGAACAGCCATCCCTTCTGTATTGTTTTATACTTTTTCGGACTTAAGGGATTAGCTGACGAAAAAGGAATTTTGGAGTTAACTTTCTGTACCTTTTCAGACTCTCTAAAAATGAAAAGGACCGAGTTTTCCTTGTCGTTAGACTCGTTAAAATGATTAAATAGCGACAAACTTGTCTTTAGACGAGAACGAGTTTCCCTATCGCTAGGCTCGTTAAATCATAGCGATGGGCTTGCCCGAAGGGCAGGTTATAGAACAAGCATATGTTATCCTCCTCAATCTTGACAAAAATAAAGAGGTACTGGTCAGAAATGACTGGGGAAAAATTGGGAGAACATCAAAGTTTAATGGTAGCAAGTCACTCTTGAACATGACACTTTTCCTCCGTACCACATCGGGTTGGGTTGTTTCATTCACCGGTCTCATCACCATGGTCCTCGCCAAACCATCCACATTTGGGGTAATGCTACCGATCCATCGCATCAGTGTCGTTATATGTTCAAGAGGGGTCATTCTGAAAGTGTCAACCGTGTCCCATCCACTGCCATACATTATCCTTCATCCATTCATGATCGCCACCCTGAATCATATGTCACAGTTTGTTTTCACCTCCACTAAAATCATTAGCTCCGTTCCGTGTCATTGATGTGGGATTCATTAAGGCCCTCCTTTGACGGATCGCTTCTTGTCGACTTCAGCTCATTATCCAAGAAGTTGATCTAGGAACACCCCCATCAGTACTTTGAAGCTTGCATGCCTCAATGGCAAGTTTCTCACTTCCGGCGACAGGTATACATCAATGACCTTCGACCAGAAGATTTTGCGTGGCGTTCGACGCCAAGTCCTCTATTCACGCCACGTGAATTGTACTGCAGTACCTTGAGGGTCATCGTCATTATTGGTGATTCCTCTCGCGCTTGTTAACGGTTTTCATTATTGACCGGTAATCAAGCGATGTCTTTCCATGTTCGACTTCAGCGAAATTCTCACATGGATCGACTTGTACTTAGAGTGAAGATCGAACGAGTTTGAAGACCCCGGATCTAGTTTCGTCCATCCGGGCTGCGATATATATTCAGGAAATATAAAAGCATTTGCCATGTACATCATTGCAGCAGATGATCATCCTATTCAAAGGATGATAATTTCAGCAGAAAATTATCAGTCTACCTTCAGACGATCATCTGTCATATGTACCAAAATGTATTTATAAAAGCTGAGCATGGGAATGTCCGCCTCAGCTAGATCATGAAAATAGAATGAAAAATAATGTATTGTATTGTATTGTATTACAGGGCGCCTCCTCAGCACTGGAATGAACTTCGGACCCTCTAGATAAAGCATTTCACCCGATAAACGGCCTCATACTTTAGGGGGCAACTGTTATAGACATTTTTGTGCCTCGCGACATGGAGCATGAAATGTCAATAATTACAGGGATCCTCAGTCCCTAAACATGTTGTTCTTACCCCTAAAAGAGCAAGGTCATCAAACAACAGCACTTCCAATCAGTTCTCCACCTGAAAACACTTCAAAACAGGCTAATTTTGGATCATGTCAGCTGCTCCACTGAGCATCTGCGCTGGAATGCAACTGCTCCTCCTTGTACCTGCGCTGGAAGTCAAATCTAATGAAGGCTACCTGCGCTGGGCGAGATTGGCCAAGTGGCACAGTCATTCTGCAAGGTGTCAACTGCCCAGGAAGCTTCCAAACTGACACTTGGTTCATGAGATTCGCACTGTGATGAGTAAGAGGTACTTGATCACCATGTGTAAGTAAGGATCTCCAAGTGGACTCAAGAACTGAAGATTAACTGAAGAGGAAGAGGACACTAGTCAGCTCTATGCCAGCCTCAAGCTGACTCATCCTTTCTTCTTCTCTCCTATATATAGAGCTCTTCTATGAGGTCTAGGGAGGCTGGAATTTTGTGTAAAGCAAGGAGGTGCTGTTGGTTTACAGTTAGAGCTATTGGGTGATTGTTTTACTAGAGGTGAAGAGGAGAGTTCTTGCTGCTGGGGAGGTGCTGCTGGATTGGAGCCATCATTGGTTGTAACCTTCTCAGAACCCTGTTACTTCTATCAATAAAGTTTTGCATGTTCTCCTATATACTTGTATTACATTGATGGATTGTATTTACTTGTATATTTGATTCACTCTAATCCATGCATCAGTTATGAGTACATGTATCTTGTAGTTTCTTCTCTTGTTTTGTGCAGGATCTGTGTGTAGCTGGACCGGCAAAGAGAGCAAGGAGCTGGGAACAAGAGACAAAGAGAGAGGATAAGGATCGACTAAGCGAAAGACACCAGGTTGGTTAATCTTTTCTTCCTTCTCTCTGTACTTTCATAAAGGAAAATATCAAAGCTTTACTTTCAGTTGTTGCTAAAGACTGTCACCTTTAGAGTAGGGATAGGGTCATCTGCATCGGATACTTTTCCCCACAACATCAGGCAGTGCTAGCACTGGTGTTTTACTAATCTTTTCTTTTAAGGTGTTGAAGGATTTATGCTATTTGCCTCACCACTGAAACACCTTGTTCAATCCTGTTAAATCATGTAAGGGAGCTGCAATCAAAGGAAAAATTAGCAATAAACTTTCTCCAATATTGTGCTGCTCCTAGGAAGCTTCTAACTTCTATAGCAGATTTGGGTTTAGGCCAGTTTACGATGATTGTAACTTTAGAGGGATCTATCTTCAATTCACCACCCCCTACGATATGACCCAAATAATTCAAATATGTTTTGCCAAATTCACATTTTGATAGCTTAACTGAAAGATTTTCTCTTTTTAAAACATCTAGAGTTTGCTTTACATGCTTCAGATGTTCTTCCCATGTTTTACTAAATATAAGAATGTCGTCTAAATATAAAATGACAAAATCATCAATAAAATGCCTGAGTACATCATTCATTACTCTCATGAAAGTAGCAAGAGCATTAGCTAAGCCAAAAGGCACAACTAACCACTCATACAGTCCCTGCTTTGTTTTGAAATCAGTATTCCATGCATATTTCTCTACAACTCTGACCTGATGGTAGCCACTATGCAAGTCCAACTTGGTAAAGTAAACAACTTCTTTCAATTGATCTAACAGATCATCTATGCGAGGAAGGGGATAACGATTTTTTATCGTTATTTTATTCAGTGCTTAGTAATCAATGCACATTCTCCATGAGCCATCTTTCTTTCTCACCAAGACAATTGGAGATACAAATGGTGATGTGATAGGTCTTATGAACCCTTTCTTGAGCATCTCATGTACTTGTTTCTTGATATATGCATTCTCTAAAGTGGACGACCTGTACATTCCGATGTTAGGCAATGGAGCATCTTGTTGCAAATTAATATCATGTACTATTTCCTTTCTGGGTGGAAGACCTTTATGTTCTTGAAATAGTATATCATATTCTAAAACAACTTTTTCTAAATCAGCTTGCTGTTTAGCATTACAACCTTCAAATACATTGGTTTTATCAGGTTTCTTTTCCTTTACAACCATCAGTAAAAATTGTTTGCATAAATTTACAATTCTTTTCATCTGCCCTCAGTTTATGAGAGTGTAATTAATCTTGAGTTTATGAGCTCTTACAATGTATTCGATTCCATCTTTAACGAGTTGATACTTGTTTTCAACTCTATATAAAATTTATTTTCTATCATACAAGTAAGGACTTCCCAAAACAATTCCACATATATCCAAGGGAACAATATTTAACTCAACCTCATCTACAAATGTTGACCCAAAATAAAACCTAAGTTTACATTGTCTAGTCACTTGTAGCTTTGCTTTATCACATAACCAAACTAATGGATATGGCTTCTTGTGAGGTGTGGTTAGTAATCCCAGTTTCTTTACAGTTGCTTCAGAAATTTAGTTTACTTGTGAACCACTATCAAATAAAGTATCAATCTTTTGATGCTTGGAGATAACTCTAATATGAAAAAGCTCATGTCTTCTTTTCTCATTTTATTCACTATCAATAGTTTGTGTAGAATTACTAGTAGATGCTTCAAAATTTTTACATTTTATACCTATGGCTATGATTGTTGTTTCATCCCCTAAGTATGACCCCAAATCCTTCTGAATGGTTGCATCAGTCTTCTTCTTTTTGCCATCGTACTTCTTGGGTTTCAGCTACGTATGCAGAATCTAGTAGTGTTCATCCTCATGCCCATCTTTCTTGCAGTGAGTGCATGAAGGTTTGGTCTTTTGTACAACATTTGCCTTCCTCTCTTTCCATCTCTGCTTTCTCTTTTCCTTGTTCTTGCTTGCAGTGGGTTTTGATGATACCCCAACTTCTGGGTTCACATTCCTGCCCCTAGCCTCCAGATGTGTAGCCTGAATAGATACCTCATCTATGCTAGTAGGATTAAACATGAGAATGGTATGTCTCAAATAACTATGTAGACACCTATATACGTCAGGAGAGTTTTAGGTGAGTCTAAAGAAATGCCTAGAATCAGAGCTCTTTTTCTAAATTCTTGGGTGTAACTTTGTACACTTTGCCCTTTCAATTGGTGAAGAGTCTACCAACTCATCATAGTTTGCTACATATAAGCTAGTGGATAGAATTGTTTTCTAATTGCATAAACAAATTCACTCCAGATAGAAAGGATTTTACCATGCTTCTTCATGTCAACATGTGTCATGCCTTCCCACCATACCAAGGCAGTGCCTCCAAGGCGTAGGCTAGCCAACTGAATCTTACTTCTGTCTGAATCAATGCTTTGCACCCTGCAATACACATCAATCTGTCTAATCCAATTATCTAGTTTCTCTACATTCAACTCTCCATCATATATTGGCAAATCAAATCTAACATCTAATTTAATCAAATATGTTTTCTTTTTATTTTTAGGGCTATTAGGAGGTGTTGGAAGCTTTTCTTCTTTGCCTTTGCCTTTAGAATGGTCATTGAGGAGAGATTCTTCTTCTCCTTTATCTTGTTTGGAGTTTGATGAATCTTAATATCTACCTTTCTTAAATTCTCTATACATTTCCTCTACCATGGCTCTCATAGTCAAGAAATTGTCCATGAACTGAGGGTCTGATTCCATGGAAATTTCTTCTAACATTTTCCCCCTAGTATAGACTCTACCAATATCTAGATTAAATTTGGCCAATTCTCCTCCTCCTAGTTTAAGCTTTGATCTAGTTATCATTCACTAACAGTCTAACACAAGCTTTTCTAACCTTAGCAACCTAGAGCTCTGGTACCACTTGATCTGAAATTGATCTAAGATAAAGAATAAGGTATTACAGACTCATGTGCATGGATTTGCCTATGTTATTTCGTGCAACGGATCGATAAGATTGCGAAATATACAGGCAATGAAGCATTTAAAGAAAACACAACAAGAAACACATATAAACACAACAAGTTTAATAAGGAGTTCACCCAATACTCCTGGGCTACGTTTCTTGGTCCAGCCTTCAGTGGTGACCTCTCTATTATGTTTTCAAAGTAGATTTTTGACAACAGTGAGCTCAATTTGAGTCTCACACAATAGATATAAATCAGCAAGACTGTACTTGGATCCCCCAAGTCTCTAGAGTACACAGACTCTCCTTACTGACTCTCGACCTCTATTGATCACAATAGTATGAGCCCAATCTGAGACTCATACATGACAAACATATACAGAGGAGTTCGCTTGAACCTCTCAAGCCTTCTTTGAAGTACACAAACTCTCTGACTCTCTCTGGCTCTGTCTTAACTTTGGCTCGATGTTACCTTTTCTTCTGCAGGTCAGCTCGGCTTCTTCTCTCTGCTCTCTACTCTTAGCTTTCTTAACTTTCCTCCTTCTCTCTCTGTCAGTTTGTGGCTTTAAATCCAATCTGCTTTCTGATTGTTAGTTTCCGCTTCCCCAACTTTCCGGTTCCCCTACCTCTATCTGTTGGAATCCTCTGTTCTACGTAATCATCACTATATAACGCCTCACAGGGAGGTGGCCACCTATTTTGTAACGGATGAGTGTCAATTCTCTTAGACATGGTCGTTTATTCTGTTAACCCCAAGAATGCCCATGAAACATGACCTTCTGCCAACACATCAACCATATCGAACTTGAAATCCTATACAACTCTGCCTGTTGATCGAATCAAATCTAGTCATCCATCGGAACGTGTCTCCACTATTGATTTGGGGGCCCCAGATCCTACGGTCATCGTTCATATCGGGTGACTAAGTAGCATGATGTTTACCCATCCGATGTGAACGGTTTTCTCTCTCTTCCGTCAGATGCGTGGCACTCGCTGTATGGCATCGGGCGGAACTCAGTTGAAACCGCTTACTGCTCGTAGCCCCTCTGATATTCTGTCAGTTTTATGGAATCCTGCTTTCACAGAATCGGAACGATATCCGTTGCATTTTATAACATTTTGGGTCTGGGTGCTTTCTACCTTTCCTTCTTTGAGGGGTTTTCCCTGCGATTGTTGCTAATCGCATATCAGAAACTACCCATGTTCCTTGAAATGGCCTCTGGATTTCTAATTTTCGATAACACGCATTACCATGGGCCGACAGTCTGCACGCTTGATCGACGGTCCTCGTTGCTCCGCTCTGATCACAAATTGCAAATGTTACGAGGATATCTCCGATAAGCTCAATCTTTATAAGACTTGTAGCCTTTGGCATAATTTTGAAGAGTTCATGAAAACTTAGAGAGTCTTCTAGGATCCAATTTTTATCATGTAAATTTTTCCTTTGTAAATGGTGAATCAAAAGAAAAATTATATTTGGAACAACTAGAATGGTGTGACTTGTCAGAAAATAAAGACTTTGTATGCAAATTAAGGAATTACTTGTATGGATGAAAACAAGCTCCAAGAGCTTGGTATGATATACTTCATCATTATCTTCAACAACAAGAGTTCAAGAGCAGAGTTGCAAGAAGAAACCTTTACATGAAGATGGACGATGACAATCTACTAAGCACACTAGTATACATCGATGATCTAATTTTTGGCAACAACAATGATGAAATGAGTCACAAATTTCCCCAAGATATGTCAAAATAATTTGAAATGTCGATGATTGGAGAGTTTTATTTATTTCTTGGAATTCAAGTAACTCAAAGGAATGTTGGAATGTTCATTAAAAAACAAAATACCTTAAGGAAATGCTTAGGTGATTTGGGATGGAAGAATGTGCGACTATAAGCACACCTATGATTACAAGTTGTAAGATGAGTAAGGATGATGAATCTCATATAGTGGATTCAAATCTATACAAATCAATGATCGGACATCAAGGAAAATTTTAAGGATGGAAAATTTTCTTGAAATTTAAAAACATTGGAGAATCTCACTAATCCCTAATATGCAAACGATAAAATGTTTATTTATATATTTGTAAAATTATTAAAATTTATAATGATTTTATATATAGTCTCTATATAATGTTGGCAGTTTTTAAGGTAAAATAATTTTATATTCTAAAATTTGGCGAATCGTCTTTTATAAAAATTGGAAATTGGCGAATATTTTTTGTGGAAAAATCATGGAAAATTAGCCCACTGGATGAACATTAGCCCCTAAAATTTTCCATGTTGAACATGCCTCTTATATATGATAGCTTCAAGGCCATATATCATGTAGGAAATAGGTATGGGAGAAAGATTCCAACCAAACCCTAAGGAATCTCATGGAAAATTTTAGGGGCTAATGTTCGCCCAGTGGGCTAATTTTCCATGATTTTTCCACAAAAAAGATTCGCCAATTTCCAATTTTATAAAAGACGATTCGCCCAAATTTTAGAATATAAAATTATTTTACCTTAAAAATCGCCAACATTGTATAGGGGCTATATATAAAATCATTATAAATTTGAATAATTTTACAAATATATCAATAAACATTTTAAAGTTTGCATATTAGGGATTAGTGAGATTCGCCAATGTTTTTAAACTTCAAGAAATTTTTCCATCCTTAAAATTTTCCTTGAATCTCACATGAAAGCAGTCAAAAGGATATTCATATATCTAAAAGGAACCCTTGATATTGTACTACAGTATCCTAAGAGAAAAAATATTACCTTGACAACATAAACCAATGCAAACTGGGAAGGAAGCATTGATGATCGAAAGACCACTAGAGGAAATGCATTTTCCTTATGATATTGTCTTGTATCTTGGTTGAGCAATAAACAATCATTCATATCTCTTTCCATAGTTAAAGTCAAATATATATCATCAACAAACTATTGTACACACAATATTTGGATGAAGGAAGCCTTGAAAGATGTTAAAATAGAGATAAATCTGCCCATCACCATCTTCTACAAAAATACTAGTACAATCAATCTCTCAAAAAACCCGGTCACGTACTAAAAAATGAAACATATTCCAATCAAGTATCACTTTCTTTGAGACCAGGTCGTTGATCAGAACATCAAAATGGAATATGTTAGCAATAAGGAATATATTATGAACATCTTCACTAAACATCTTCCTTGAGAAGCATTTGAACAACTTAGTTAAAATATGGGTTCCATATCTTTTCCATCTCACTAGAACATCCCTTGGCTATTGATGTCAAAGGGATAGTATCAGGAAGTCAGGAGGATAAGTAGGAAATTATCAGATGTTGCCATCAATAACAAAAGGGGAGATTGTTGGAGAAATTAATTGTTATTGATGTCAAAGGATTTCCAACTGAAGAGGATAATGGTATAATATTAAATATCACTTTAATCCCTTTCTAACTAGATATATAATGTCTCCTAACTCCTCTTCATTGCGGAGAAATGAAATTTTGAAGATGAAAACCGCTTACTTGCCCTCTAGTCAGGCTGACCTTGCTTGAGGACAATTTGGCCCTCTTTTGGGTGACCCAACCAGTATGAATACAAGTGTTCTTTCCTCCTTTTGACCATAAAATAAACCAAGAAAAAAGCAGAGGAAATTTAGACATATGAAGAAGAGTGAAATGGTTCATATCTCATGAACCTAGAAGCAAACTGAAGGAGAAATTCATTGTCTCTATTTGGTTATAGGTTATTGGTGGGTTTTTTTATAAGGTTTTGGGATGTATTTTAAGCCATATATTGTTAGGAATTTGACCTATTTTGTAGCACAAGTATGAGTTTCTTTGTGAAGCATAACTCGACCTCCTCTTGGCATAATTTTAGCCTCCTTTTCCAGTGAAAAACTCAACCCCGTGGAGAAATTCAGACCTCTGAAAATTAGGCCTCTTGTGGAGAAATTCGAACTTGTGAAACTCAACTTCCTATGGAGAAATTGGATAGAACTCAGGCATGTGGATCTTGGTCCCCCTGTGGATTTTATTCGACTTAGTGGAGTAGACATAATCTCTCCTAAAATTAGCTTGTTGGAGAAGTCTTAACTCAACATTTTGGAGTAGTATAAGTATCTTTTGTTAGATAGAATTGACACTAGAAGTGTGTAGAATTGAAGTTGATTCTGGACCATCCTTGGAGCAGTTTGTTGAATTTATATCAGGACAATTTTGAAACCATTCTTGATCATTGTGAAGTAGCCTCTTGAAGCCAATTTGGAACAACATTTGAAGTGATTTTGGAGGATACCTTGCAGAACATTTGAGCATCCTTTGAAGTGATTTTGGAGTAGATCTCGCAAAGTCATTGGAGCAACCTTTGAAGAGTCTTTGGAGTTATATTTGTAGTGATTTACAAAGGTGGGAGCCTAAGATGATTGGTGTCCTCATATAGATCAGGTTGGTGCCCGAATTTTCCTAAGAGGATTGGTGTCCCCATCATTTGAATTATATTTATATATGTTATTTTTGTTTTATATCTTATGTTCAAGTTTATCTTGTGCTTAAAATTAAGAAAAATATTTACTTGTTAATAAGAAAATGAAATAAATATTGTTTCATCCCCACTCTCAGTATCTCCAACAAATTCCTCTTATTTAAAAGAGAAAGAATCTTATTTATACATCATTAAGGAAAATGGTATACCTAGTATTAAATTAAGAAATAATCTTTGGGGCCATCATTCTCTCTTAATCCTTCTATTTCATAAGGTGATAATTTAACCTCCAAGTAGATACTCAATTTATGATAGCCTCTCCCTCTACTTGGAGATCATATTTTTGTAGCCTCAAATAGCTTTCTCCTCCTTCAGCTTCTCATCTCATTCATTTTCACTCTTAATTTAATTTATTTATTTATTTTTTTTTATTTTTTTGTGTGTAGGAGACTCAATAGAGGGAAGAAAGATGACAATGTATAGTGAGTATTTAATTCCAACCCATTGTCCATTTTTTTACTAATAGAATGGTTGTTTTGGATCTGACACTTCTATAATCCCCAACAATAGAAGTATTATTTGATCAATGAACTATTGGATTTGCTATCAAATCAAGATCAAGCTTGTTTCCATTGGTCAATAATAAATTCATGCGAGCTATGTTGTATTTTTCCTCATCATTTTCTATCTTATAAAATGAAAAATAATCCAATGGATAAATATTTATTTAGACAAATGATTTCTTTTTCTAGCTAATATATGATAAGAAAGTAGTTATGACTTCTCCTCTACCCATTGTTTTCTTTTCTGAGTTATTTTGCAAGATGAACTAGATTATGGTGCCCATTGTAACAACCACAAGTTAAAAGTTCATGCAATAAAACTTAATAAAGGAAAAATAAGACCAAGGTCATGGGACACATATTCCAAGCTTAATGTTGGGAAAGATATCCTACTCGGCATCACTTCATGTGTTTATGGCTAAGGCGAAATTGACAAACGATTTGAAAAGTTATAGAGCCATTTTTTTATTTTATTTATGAAAATAAAGGAAAATAGGAGAAAAGGGAGATGACAGGTCACAGTTTGCATGTGAGGAAGCAATAAAGTAAAATTAAGGAAAATGAAGAAATTAGAGGCAGGAAGGATAAAAAGACATCAGAGCATCAGTTTGTAGCATTTTGTCAGCTCATTTTGAGACTTAATCTCAAAGAGGAGAAGAGCACCAAGAGGAGAAGGAGATCAAGCAAGTAAAGGAAGGAAAAGGAAAGAAAATATCAAGCAAGGAAAGGTTGAATCAAGTAGCAACATGAATACTTTCATGTAACAGGTTGCATGTATGATTTCCTAGTTGGTTTTGGCATGGATGGAATATGAATGTTTGTATTTTGTTTATTATTGTCGATGGCATGGATTTTGCCGGGTTTTGACAGTTGTTTTTATCCTTACCTTGTGATTTCCGAATAGCCATCGTGTGATGGGATTATTTATTAGTTTTATCTCTAGATTGTCAGATGGTTTCGCAATTTGGGATGAGGTGGTCTCAAGAAAAATCCCAAAGGCCTAGGAATCCCTTGACCAGTAATAGCAAGATACACAGTAAAGCCTGAGGGTGGAGACTGGAAAATTCCTCAAGGATGGTGAAGGAATCCGGAGGCATCCAAGCTCGGTTTAATTTTGTGATCTCAGGACCAGTTTAGGTGAGATCATAGTATCGTGAGGGTGGATGTGGTTTAACCTCTAGATTCCCTTGGTTGTTTTTGGATTGGTTTATCCCATGAGATCCCACATTCATGCTTGGAATATGGCATGGGGGTGATTGGTTGAAATACAGATTTGGTCCGTGGGATACACGGTAAAGCCTCATGGAGGAGACAAGAAAATTCCTCAAGGATGGTGAAGGAATCTAGAGGCATCCAAGCTTATTTTGGTTTTGTGACCAGGACTAGTTTAGGTGAGATCACAATATGGTGATGATGGAGGTGGTTTAACCTCTAGATTCCCTTGGTTGTTTTGGATTGGTTTGTCCCATGAGATCCCACATTCATGCTTGGAATATGGCATGGGGGTGATTAGCTAAAATAAATCTATGGTTCAAATAATCTATGTTAGGTGGTACATGGAAGTCCCAAATCTAGTTGGCTCTTGCCTATGTTTAATAAAATCTAAGTTTCTCTTGCTTTTGATTAGTAAATGTACTTGTTATTATGTGGCTTTAATGGTTGTTGCCTCATTCTTATTTATCTGGTTATATGTTGGTTATAAGCATGGTTATATGGCAACTCTCAGTCATGACCCTTTTCATGTTTTTACTTGTAACTGAAAGAATAATGAATGCAAGACCTAATTGGTGTTGTAACAACTAATGTGAGAAGGAAGTGACCCTTATTGTTAAACCTCAGATAAGTTTTCATTCCCTTATTTTTAGACTTTCATTCATGACCTGTAGGTTGCATATGTAGCAAGTGTTTAACATAATGTCAGTCTAGGGATGGTTAGGTCAAATCCTAGTTCTAGTTTTTGGTTTACAAGCATTGTCTTCATGTCTTTTATGAGTTCTAGAGGTTTCATAGTTTTTTGGGCAGAGGCTAAGCCATAGCCCTAGAAAATAGCCTTATTTCTCACAGTTGCTAGCACAACACTGGAAGAAAAAGGTCATATTTGCATCGATGTAGGCCTATTCTAGTGACTGGGAACCCATAGTCACATGGAGGCCTTAGAAAGGGAGCGACTAAGACTCTAGGTTAGGGAGATAGTGAGTTGTCTGAAGGGTTGGACACCTGGAAGGGTCGGGTTACTCCTAGGGGTCCCGTGGAACTTGAGGGAAGTTAGTAAGGTCTTGTTGTGTCGAATCCATTTCCTTAAGGTCATCATGGAGGTTGAGTCATATCATAGTAGCCCCTCGTCTCAATTTTACCCTAGGTAAGCCAGTGACAATGGGTAGATGTCAGAGGAGGCATGTTATAAGGTGGTATAAGAGCGGGTTGTGCTCTCTTTGGGAAAAGTCAGATGTTGTCAAGTTTATGGTTTTCATGCATGGGGTCATGGTATATGGTTGGTATGGTCATGCATGACGTTGATATGTTGTTATATGGATATTCTTATGATTATAAATGTACATGATAATGTGGACTGATCTTGCAGATGAGATAAGCCTCCCATGAACATCAATGAGGTGTGGATTTGATTTTGGTATATATTTGGTTTATCTGACATGGTACAGTTGCAGGAAGAAGAGAATCACAGATGACGAGAAAAATGGTAGACTCTAGATCCCATGACTCTCCCTATAGATTAGTTGGGCAACAAGGAGATGAGCATTCTCTTGGTATAGCAGATACATTGAGGGGCTTGCAAGAAGAGATCAAAAGTTGTAAGGAAAACAATGATAGGTTGGTTGAGGATCAGGAAATACTTGCAAGGGCTCAAAAAAAGCAGATAGCGGTAAATGCAACAATTCTTCAAAGATTGTCAAAAATATAGAAACATGGACAATTGAGGATCAATCAAGAGAATGAAGAAAAGACTAATGGAACCTATGGTAGAAGGTCTCAATCCAAATACAGGTTGGATAGAGGGGACATAGTTAGAGGTGGAAGATCACTGGATACACCTGAAAGGAGGACTGGTATGTATGGCAATCATTCTAGTTCCTCATCTAGGAGATATTATCGTAGTCATCATCATCATCATCCTTACTGGAGGGGTGAGTAATTGCCATAGGATTTAAAGAAATTAAAGCCTCCTACATTCGATAGAGAGATGAAGAAGTCAAAAGATGTAGAGGCATGATTGCTTGAGATGAATAAATTATTCAGATTGCATATCTATACAGAGAACATTAAAGCTAAGATAGCCACTTTTAGTCTTAAAGAGAAAGCATATACCTGTTGCGACGATGTAAAGAATGTCAAAGGTATTTGGGAGGATGGCTTGATTTGCGATGAGTTTGAGATGCTCTTTAAGGAGAAGTACATATTAGAGAGGTACTATGTTGATAAATCTAAGTTTTATGAGTTGTAGATGGGTTCCATGACAGATGATGAGTATACTAGCAGGTTCATGGAGTTGTTAAGATATGTTCCTTACCTCAAGGAGGAGAAGGATAAGGTTCAAAGATTCATTAGTGGGCTTCTAGTAGCATACAGAGACCAGATTGGGTTTGATGATCCTAGATCATTGGAGGAGTCCATCTAGAAGTTGAAGAATTATTATGAGTAGTTGAAGAAAAAATTTGAGCCTAAGTGTGACTTGAAAGGAAATGAGAAAGTCAAAGGAGAATGGCCACTAAAGTGGGGAAGACATCAAGATGCAGGTGAGAAAGAAAATGTGGTTCCTTACAAGAAGTTCAATGCAGTTGAGAAGGGACATTGGTCGCGGCCTATAGAGAAGAATAATAGAGGTGATGGTAGGGACCATTGCAGTGTTGGATATGTGGCAAATATCATCACAAGAAGGATTTTCCATTGTACCAAGGTGGTAGAAATAAGATCTATAGTTCTCAAGAGGCACAAAAAGTTGGGGATATTTTTCATAACATTCCTTGGATTTATGAAGTTGTGGACAATATGCAGGTGGATCACCAAGAATCTATTATTGAGATGGATGGTAAGATTTGTGATCAAGTTGTTTCTATTTGATTGAACCTAGATCTAATTATAGTTATGCTAATATTTACCTAGTGCATAAGTGTGGCTTGAGAAAATAATTGCATGTAGAGTCTTGGTTGGTACAGTTGGCTATAGGTACTAAGAAGAGAGTTCACTATTGGGTAAGAGCTTATGCAATTGAGTTGAATGGTATGCCTATAGTAGCACATTTGAATGTATAACATGCTTTTGGGTATGGATTGGTTGTATCTTCATAGGACCAAAGTGGATTTTTATGTCAAGGCCATTAAGTGCTTGTATGATAATGGGGAAAAGAGAATCCTGCAAGGAAAGAAGAAGCCTTCATAAGTGAGGATGGTTACTACTATGCAGGCTGAGTGCAGTTGCAAGAAAGGGTGTGTGATGTTTGCAACACATATCTCCAGCACCAAGGGTAAAGATGTTGAGGATGCATAAATCTTTGAGAGACCCTGTATTGCAACAATTTTAGGATGTGTTTCTAGAAAATATTCCAGAGTTACCTCCTCACGAGGAAGTGGAATGTTCTATTGATTTGGTACCAGGGGCAACACCAGCATCAAAGGCACCTTACAGGGTGAGCACACAAGAGTTAGTAGAGTTGAATTTTTAGTTTAAGGAAATGCTTGACAAGGGGTACATTATGCCAAGTGTATCACCTTGGGGTGCACCAGTGTTGTTCGTGAAGAAGAAAGATGGTACTCTCAGGTTGTACATTGACTACATGTCGCTGAACAAGGTGATGATCAAGAATAGATACCCATTGTCAAGGATTGATGATTTGCTTGATCAGTTGAAGGGAGAAACAATGTTCTCAAAGATCGAATTGACATCATGATACAATCAGGTACATATCAAATAAGAGGACATCTACAATACTATCTTCAAGACCAGGCATGGGAATTATGAGTTTGTTGTGGTTTCCTTTGGTTTGAATAATTCCACAGGTAAATTTATGTGCTTGATGAACAATGTATTGTTTCCTTACCTGGACAAGTTTGTTATTGTATTCATTGATGACGTCTTGATATATTCCAAGAATGAGGAAGAGAATGTCAAGCATTTAACAATAGTGTTGAGATTTCTAAGAGAGCATCAATTGTATGCTAAGAAAAAAGTGAATTTTATTTCAGAAATAGGTGCACTACTTGGGACATGTTGTCTCCGAGGAAGGCATAACAGTAAATCCAGAAAATATAGGGGCCATCATGGAGTGGGCTACTCCAAAGAATGTGGAGGAATTCAGATCATTTATGGGATTAGCGGGTTATTATAGGAGTTTCATCAAGAACTTATCTATTATGTACTTGTAGAGGAAAGGTAATAAGTTAGAATGGACAGAGGAATGTGCATGTAGTTTTTAGCAGCTATCGCGGTTGTTGGCCAATGCTCCAGTTCTTAAGATTGCAGATCCAAATAAAGAGTTCGTGGTGTGTACAGATGATTGCAATAGAGGACTAGGTGGATTCCTTATGCAGGAGGGACAGGTGGTATTCTATTAGTCCAGGAAACTGAATGAGCATGAGCAGAACTACATGACTTGTGATCTTGAGTTGGAAGCTATTAGTCTTGCTTTGAAGATGTGGAGGCATTATCTTCTTGGTATATGATTTGTATTGATGAACGATCACAGTGGGTTGATATATTTGTTTGACCAAACAATATATGAATGCAAGGCATGCTATATGGTTGGCCACCCTTAGTGATTTTGACTTCGAGATCAGAAATATCAAAGGAAATGAGAACTGGGTTGTAGGTGCTCTTAACGGGAGAGTGGAGGTGAATCATATAACAGCTATGATCTCTTATGCGATATAATTATAGGATCAAATCTTACAAGAAATAAAACAAGATGATAGGTATATGGAGCTCAGGCACAAGTTGTAGCAGGGTATATGTGATAAGGATGCAGACTATCATCTCACCGCAGATGGTTTGGTGAGATTTAGGGATAAGATCTATGTGTGAGATTATAGTGAGCTCAAGAAGCTTATCTTGAGGGAGTTTCATGTCAAGCCATACTCGAGTCACCCAATATATCAGAAGACATTAACAATGGTGAATATGTTATAATATTGATCGAATCTGAAGAAGAAGTGGCAGATTTCGTGGCTAGATGTTTGGATTTTCAGTAGGTGAAGGTAGAGTATAAGAATCTAGGTGGATTACTACAACCTATTCTGATTCCAGAATGGAAATGGGAGGTCATTTCCATGGATTTCATTATAGTTCTTCCAAGGAAATCGAGGCACCATGATTCTATCATGGTTGTGGTCAATAGGTTGAGCTAGGTAGCTCACTTCATTCTAGTGAAGACTACATATTCATCTAGTGAGGTGGCACAGGTCTTCATCAGGGATATTATGAGATTGCATGGTATTCTGAAGAATATTGTGGCAGACAGGGGTGCTAAGTTCACTTCCAAGTTCTGGAAGGTGTTGTTTGCAGGTTGGGAACAAATTTGGCCTTCAGTACAACCTATCATCTGCAGATAGATGGATAGAGAGAGAGGGTCAACAAGATCTTGGAGCATATGTTGACGATGTATGTGATGATGAGTCTTAGTATAACAACAAGAATGTTGCAAATCCCAAGGCTACCAACTTTAATTATCATCCCAGGGTTCGTACAAACTTAAGAGGTATCAACACTATATGTGCAACATACAATGCGTCCTTCCTTTTTTTATGATGTAATGGAGTGAATGTAATAAAATCCTAAACTAATTGCAGAAATGGAAATGCTCGAAATGGAAACCTTAACCTATTACAGGAAATAAAATACAAAGAAAGAAAACCTATTCTAATTGAAGAAAGTAAATATCATGAATTAAATATCAATCATTACTTTTTGAAGTGTTTAGATCCATTGAGAGAGCTCATTGGATGTGGGAATCAAGAGAATCATTATTGTACTATCCAATTCATAAATTTGTCCATTAACCCAAATTGTTGAGATGTTTTGCAAGGGTAAAAATGCAAGTCCTAAGTGGTCTTTAGTCTTCCCTAATCATGGATTTAGATCCTACGGGTAATGATTCAACCCTAAGGGACAAAACCCAAGCTTTTTGAGAAAATATGTTCCAGGATACATGTGCTAGAAGTGTGCTACAGGAAGTTACAGGTGCTGCTACAGGAAGTTACAAATTTGTTACACGAAGATATAATTCACTGAATGACCAAGTAAATCAAAACCAAATGGGATGAGACAATTATTTTATTTAATATGATGTATTAGGTTTCCATTCCAAGTGGAATCACTCAAAAATACCTTTGTTAACACATGCTAAAAAATAGTAGAAAATGACTAGTCTAAAATCTAGAAATTCGAGAACTAGTGAGCTAGTTAATCTATCAAATGCCTAACCTAATCAAGTGAAAATTAAATGGGGTAAATTTTGTTATTAACTTGAATGTTTTTATGATCTAATTCAAGTGGAATCAACTTAATTGAAGCTCATTAGAATGTTCTAAAAAATAGCATAAAATTACTACTATTTTCCACAAGGGACTTCCAGAAATTTAGATTTGGGAATAAGCAAACTAATCCAAGTAGCTCAATGATTACTACGACCTTCCAAATCTATTTCAAGTATAAAAAGATGCTTTTTATCCTGAAAAGGAACCTACTTCAACCATTTAACCCAATCCTACAACAAGAAATCATGATTACTAAATGCAGAAATAGGAAAAACAAGAACAAGAGATGCATGTGAATAAGAAGTGAAAAAAAGAAAAGTAAATTATACAAAATGGATTTGAGGCTCCTAGGATGGCCAAGCCCAAGGAAACTCATATTCCTATGAAGGAGACAAATATTTAGAAGCTAAAAATGACACCAAACTTCATTATTTTAATCAATACAATTACATCCCTGCAAAAAATGAAAGTGGAGCTACAAAAATTCAAGTTTTCTCCACAATGAGACTAAGAAAAACCAACCCCTATAGGAAAATTCGAATTGGTACTTATATAAAATTATTAGGAATAATTCTCCTTGAAAGGAGGAATATTTCCCCTCCAAAATCCCTCAAATAGTGGACCTAGTTCTCCACACTAGGAATCCGCATGAAACGATGGGGAACTCATTCCTAGATTTTCTCAATCACTAGAGCTCTAGAGTTTGTGTAATAATTTCATAATATCTTGTTGATTTATTATCCAATATTGATCCTCCTGTAGTAGGGAGAAAGTCCCTAAATTATCTCCTCCTACAAATCTTGATAATCTACCCAATATTCTCACACTATTCTACAAAAATAAATAATATTAGGCACAAATATGCAATTATCCATAAACCTTCCTAATGAACATATTAACGTTAAAAATATGTCATCTAATGAAAAAAGAAATGTTTAATGTGCTGAAGGATGGTCATATGGGCCTTAATTTATGTCTAATTTGGAGGCCCATCATACCCCCTGCTGAAAGTGTTTCTCATCCTCTGAGCAACTTAGTGACCTCATTATGCCTCATTCATGGCCTTGGTGGCATCCCAAATTTGTTCTATAGTTGTCCAACAATTTCCTATAGCAAATTTCTACCTTCCTGTAGCAAATTTCTTCCTTCCTGTAGCAAGGCATATTCTTCTTTTAGTTGTTTAGTCATGGCTCCCCTAGTGCTTGGCTTCTTCTGAGAGGCTTGGGGATCCTTTCTTTTGGATTGGAGGGAGGTTATCTCTTTAGTTTGCTTCTTATTCTCATTTTATCCTTTGTTCTGATTTTTTAGGCACTTTTTCTTATGTTTCAACATTTTATTTTTCTTTGCCACCCTCTTCTTCTTCTACATATCCATCCTTGACTGTCTCTTCAAGTCCATAAAATATTCTCTATCCATGTCAACAACATTTGTCCATGTGTTCTCAAGGTTTGTGCAAGGGAACCCTGCTACTGATTGCCAATTCTAGAGCACTCATCATTTCAAATTATGGCAAGAGGAGGAGTGCTTCCTGTTGACAAGTGAGGTGAAGAATGGTATGCCAATTTCAAAACAATTTTATTCTCCCATCATAATGCTCATCCTCACAAGAAAACTCCACACTTCAAATTTTTATGGCTCTGCTACCAAGTGTTTAGTGAAGGAATTTTGCAAAAATTCATAGATTTTTTGTTTGTAAGAGGCGATAGATCAACTACTTACCGATTTCTTGTAGACTCCTTCAAATTTATAGGGTTTTCTGCACAATGATTCTCAAGATAGGGCCCATTTTTCCTCTTGGGACAATCCTATAGTAGACAGACTGTCTCCTGTAGCTACCTTGATTATTTCCTGTAGCAGCTCCATTTCTTCCTCTAGCAAAGCATTTTGTGCCTTGAAATTCTTAGTTATGGTTTCTCTATTGGTTAGCCTCCTCACAAGTTTCAAAAGTTTCTTCCCTTCCATTAAATCCTCCACCCATTTCTCCTAGTGCTCCTTCTCAGGGTTTTCTATTTTTCTTGTTCCTGTTTATATCTTCTCTGCCCTTCATGGTATTTGACTATTGTTGTTGCTATATGTGCAGATCCTTTATTGATGCCCAATGTGCTACTGCTACTGGTGGAGAGTCCTTCTTGGAGTGGTAGAGTGCCTCATGAGTTTGGATGGTGGATATGAAATGGATGGAGGGCTCAAAGTGCTTTGGTGACTTAGCCTCTACACAAATTTCCTCTTTTAAGCATTGTCCCCACTCCTCATAATCATCACCCTTATTAATTTGGATTTTACACGTTGCATGAGGGATGAGTTAGCTACACTTAACTGGTTGAGGGTGGCCAAGACTGTTGACCCATCCTTAGCTTATAGAACCTCATCTCTGATGCATTGGCAACAAATTTCTTGCTATAATACAGTCAAGAGAAGAGGTGAAGAATATTTCATACTTGTATCTACCTGATGTCAAGCTACTATAGATGCATGCATATTGCTATGGGGCTTCATATCATGATTGGTTGAAGGAGAGGAATTCATGCTACTGCTGAGTTGATGATCGATCCATGCTTCTTTGGAGGTGTTAATTTTCTTTGCTTGCTTCTACATAGGTCTTCATAGCTGGTTGTTGTTGTTGCTGCTTTACATCCCTCGCTAAAATGATGATGTTGAGATGCTCATGATGTGTGATGTAGTTGATGATTGACTTGATGCTTGCATGAGGCTGTTGGAACATTGATGAAGTTGAGTTTGTTGGTTCTAAAGCTACTAGGTATAATATGTTGGTGGTTGCAAGCTACTTCTGAACAAAGGTAATGGTTGATATGTTGGCTTCTTGAGGTGTCATCTTCTTATATTTTTTCCCTCCATGCATTAGCTTTGCTCTGAAATTTTTCTCTTGATTCGCTGATCAAATTTGCCACTGTAGGTCTTGTTGATGGTGGATCAAGTTGTTGTTTAAGATTATCAGTGACCCTATAGTAGCCCTACATAAGTTTTGTGGATGCCCAAGATCAAGGAGAGGATCCCTCAATGCTCCATGTTGGTCAATTCTTCATTCTCGTGCTTCCAAGTGGTTTTGATTGTGGTTCTAAAGGGCTTGTGCAGACTTCTACAAGACTGTGTGTCTTCCTATAGCAGTCAAATAAAACCTCTTAGGATCATTACGTCCTTCAGGTGATACCTTTAAAAATACTAATAATTCATGAGTAATATTTTTACAAGGATCAAAGGCCTTTTTTGTGGTGGAAGGGATGGAAGAATGGGTGAAAATGAATATTTTTCATGGATAGGGATGAAAATGAGAGTGGAGAAGAGGTCAAATTGTGTGGAAAATGAATGATGAGGTTATGGTGGACCTATCTCAACCTTCCCTAAAGAAAAAATGACCTTTTAACCCCTTTCTCAAATCAGATCTACCTCGAGTAGCTTCTTCTCAACCATCCTGTAGCAATTCTGAACTTCTTGTAGCATTTCAGGACAACCTCCTATAGCAAAATTATTTTATGCATATATCTCAAATGGTAGAGTAGATTGACCAAATATTTGGTGATCATGTTGCCATCATCCCTATGCATCTGCCCATAAAACGTCTTGTCCAGGGGATGCAAAAATATCGATAAAAATAAAAAATAGTTGTAGGCGATGGAGGTCGATTTCTCAAAAAGTGTGGACTGGAATTTTTTGAAATTTCTTGGGCATGTTACCATCATCCATATGCATCTCCCAATGAAACAACTCAGCAAATGGATGAACGAATCTCAAGAAAATTTAAAAATAGTTGTAGGTGACGGAGGTCAATTTCTTCAAAAAGTGTGCACCAGAATTTTTTGAAATTGCTTGGGCATGTTACCATCATCCATATGCATCTCCCCATGAAAAAAATCGGAAAATGGATGCACGATTTTCAAGATATGATTAAAAAAAAATCTGCTCTGTGTATTTTGGCTTCTTGTAGCAAAATAGAGCCTTCTTGTAGCATTTTAGGATAGCAAGGAAAATGAATGAAAAATACGTGGAAATGATGGGTGGATGTTGGAAATGGATTGACATGGATTTTTTCCTTTTGGAGCATCTGAGCAAAGGAGGAGAAAGTCCAAGTTTGACTTTCTTTGACTAGGATTTTGATCAAATTTTCTTTTGGTAGTTAACTTGTTTTTGTTGCTTGCAGAGGTTGGAGAGTGTTAGTGTCTTTCCAGCCTTCCTCCAGTGATCAAACGTGCTCTTACAAAGTGATTTTGAAGTGTCAAGGTCAAATTTTGTCATTTCAAAGAGTTTTCAAGCAAAATTTGGTCACTAGGCATTAGGTCTAGGGTTTGCTTTCACTCCTTCTAAAGTTGTCCAAATGTTGGTCTATGTCACTATTCAGCTGAGTCTATCATCATTCATAGGGTTTTCATTATCATCTCAGTGTCTAATGAGTCATTTTACACCTTGTCCATGCTTCAGTTGCGCCTAGGTAAGGTCATTTTCCTCTCCTACGGTTTTGAAGCCAATTTCTCTTGGACGGTCAAATCATCGGAAAAACTTGTTTCCTGATGTTCATACACCTTCCCCTATCCTTAAAGTACCTTACCAAATGCTTCCCATCACTGAGATTCCCCAAATTCCTCATTTTCGCACAAACCCTAGTTTCTAGCTAAAACCTGGCAATTTTCTAGGTTGGGCCTGTGTTTTGCCCTTTTGGACCCCTTCCCCTCACTCAATCTCTAAGATTCCACTTTCCCCTGCTTCCTAACATCCCTGCCTACTTCCAAAAATTTCCTCAAGAATTTAGAAGCCTCTTATCCCCTTCATTTCGCTTCATTTCGACAAAATCCCTTGTTCCACACATCGGGATAAGTTTCTCTCAAAAGTCGTTTCAGAGCAATAAAAGATGAATTTTGGAAAACTGAGAGAGGTTTTTGTCCATAACATACCAAAGAATAAAAACCTCCTTCACTTTTTGCACAGGTGTCATGGTTTTAGAGAAATGTCAAAATTACAATCGCTAGATCCAAGGAGGTTGGCCAAGGCACTAAAACGACGGAAAAGGCCCGATCCACTCCAAATTTTGGCCAAAGCCTCTTTGACTGAGCATGGTACTTTATTGGGGACTCCCAGCCAAAATTTCAAGAAATTTGGAGAAAATTTTGTCAATTGTGAATTTTTTGTGCCAAACACAGGTTTTCTCCACCAACGAGTCATGCGCCGCGCGCGACCTTTTTGTTGGGCAACTCCTTTTTGGGAAAAATCAGCATTTTTGGATTTTTCATGCAAAGATACACTTGCTCAGCAATTTCCAAGAAATTTCACCAAGTTTTGTGCCTCCAGAAGGTCAAAAAACAAGCAAAAAATGACTTTCTGCCACCTTTTTGACACACAGGAAGCAGTCTTGGGAGATTGCAATTTTGGAGGGGACAATGACCACCAAATTCAGAAATTCCACTTGGGTTGGAAAGTAGACATCCAGAAATTTCCAACAAGCCCGCCTCATTTTGACACTTGGAAGTGCCTCAAAAGTACCTCCAAAGGCGCGCGTCCCGTTCAGGATTAGGGCGCGACCTGTTGGGAAAGTTTGCTAATTTTTCATCTACAGCTCAGGAATTCGCCCAGCTTTGACTAGTTTTGACTTGTGATGGGATTTTTCACCCTCTTTGATGTAATTAATGTATTTTCATGTTGACATGACACTTATTTACCTATTCTAGAAGATTCATTCATGAAATAGCAAACATTTAATGAATGAATTGGTTTCCTAGCTTATAGAGGCAAGTTGTTTTGACTGCCTAGATTTTAGTGCTCAGTTTAGAATTGGTTGAAACAGCTCCTAGAAGGATGAGCTCGACCCCTAGAGGCAAGGAAAGGTATTAGCTTGCCTATATTATGTATTTTCTTAGTCATTTTCAGAGGTTGGAGAGATTGGACTCTTGAGGGAGAAGCTCTATTGTATTACTCATTGTATCTCTGCAATTTTGGCAAAGGAAGAAAGACCAGGGTTTTGCAGTCCTTTTTGGGATTCCTGTGGTTACATGTATTGATGGTGTGTTTCTCTTTGTACTTGTAAATTTGTTATGCGATTCATCTTCTTACTTTTCCTTCTGCAAATTAGGCAAATGAAGTGTTAAAGTAGAATTCATGATTGCCATGCTCTGCTTTTAAGTTTTCTTAATATTTATGTTTTCATCTGTCTAAAGAGAACTCTTGAAGGTTTCTGCTCTCTTTAGCTCTTCACCGGTCATTCCTATCCATTCACTTAATTTAAAGGCATCAGTACAGTCTCCTACCTTGCCCCAAAGAACCCCCTGCAAAAACGGTGTCCAATCCCCTCACCCAGAATTGCCTTTCCCCAACTTTCCACAAAAACCCTAAAAATCCAAAATCAAACCTTTTTATCAGTTTACTAGCCTAAAATCAGTGTTTCCTCATTGGTTATCTCGCCCGTTGAAGATATTTACCGAGATAGACCAGAGAGAGCCCTCTCCTGCCCCGTAGCGCTAGCTACGAGGCTAAGTGGTTTGATGTTGCCTTGGAGTTTACCTTTCTCAGCCTGAGGTGAAATTTCAAGCGCTAACATATTGGCAACCACACTAGGGAAGAACAAATTGTTTGATGATTGATGTGTGTTTCATAAGTCTTAGACGGAGCCTGAAGTTATGCCAGGTAGCCTTCGAAACGCTTTTGCTTTGCATAAGCGGAAGTAGATAAATGCTGCTTCAGTCCATCTCCATGAGCTTGTGAATATAGCCATTTCATTTTCATTTTACCCCAGTACATGTATCAAGTTCAGATCTAATTGTTGATAGTGGACAACGATCAGACACTGACAAGGCTGAAATCATTCACCTGGCGACTCTTTTCGCTGAAGAATCCAGTAACCTGTGCTTCATGGTGACTTCACTGCAGAGAGATCAGTAGCTTTGAGCTTTTCAAGATGGATCAGATTGCAAGAAGATAGGCTCCCCTGAGCTGAGATCACATCCCTGGTTTTCCAAATAAAATTCCGAAGGTAGATTGGTCAAGGAATTTTCCTACATTTAAAGATGATGGTAAGAAGGATGTTGCTCTACATCTAGTTAGATTTCATATGCATATTCGCAAGTTGAAGGTGGATTTTCCTGAAGATTGCTTGATGAAGATATTCATGGCCACTCTGGAAGGTGCAGCCCAATCTTGGTATGAAAGTTTGCCGACTGCTTGTATTTACTGTTTAAAGCATTTTCATGCCTTGTTCATTGAAAGACATAAGGACTCTTATCCATCATTAAAATTAGTTCAAGACTGTTGCAAGCATGCTTATAGTTTTATTGAAAGCCTTGAGAAATATTATGAAGATGATAATTTTATGGATGTTGAGATCATGGAAGCTCTGTATGAGAATCTGTTTCAGCAGCACACAGAAATCTTAGAGGATACTTGTCAAGATCAGCAGGCTGAAGATTTCCATATGGTTGAAAATGAGGAAAGAGAAAATGTTGTTTCAGATCTGTCCATAGAAGAAGAAAACATGCAGGTAACGCAGGAAAGTAATGTTCCAATCTCAGAAAGTGAAGATGATAAATCAGATCGGGAGATAAATTGTGATGAGGCAAAACATGTTGTTCCGGATCTCATAAAAGAGAGTTGTATTGTCGTGGCTGCCTCAAATGAAGAAAATGGAGTAGCAGACCTAAATGCTCTCATCTCACCAACACTAGATCTTCATGAGGAGGTAGTTCATTGCCTCTGTGAAAAACAAGACAAGATCTTTGTTCAAGTAAGTGAAAAGGTTTCTCTGGATGAATCTATGGTAGCTGATAGAAATGTTAGTGTTAGGTTTTACGAAACATCTGAAAATTATTTTCTCATGATTGATGAATGTAATGAGAATCTGGCTGTCATATCCTATGAGGATGACCTACCATATTGTCAGACTACAAAAGATCAGACCATTCAGGATTTCCATTCAGATTCCTCTTCATATGTTTCATGTGCTGAAATGCTTTTTCAAGAGGAGATCTGCTCATCTACTTGTTCAAAATTTTTTGAGGACCAGGAACATACTCTTTCTAAAGCACATGATGAAGGTAGGTCAGAATTTGAAACAAAGGATACCTTGTTCTTTCAGCAGGAGGTGGAAATGTCAAGTCTTCATGTTTTCCAGGATCCAATGGCAGATTTGTTACAGTCAGCAGTGAAAGTGATTATTGTTGTGTTCAGTGATGAAGGAGATCATGGTCAGCTATGTTTTTGGATGCCCAGTTACCAGTATCTATTGTTGATCATGAGATCTGATTGGGAGAATCAATCAAGAAGGCATCTGCTTGATTGGTTGCATTGGCATTTTGATATAGTTTGATGTATATTGTCTTGTAAGAAACACAGGTGGTTGTCATTATGATTTCAAATCTTGATGGACTGCTACCCTTCAATAAGCTTTGTAAGTTCTTTTTTTCGTTAAGTCAGTCATGAGTCATTTATGAGTCAATTTTCAGTCTTGTTGGTTTCATAATTGTGTCGTCTTGAGTCAGGTTTCAGTCAATAAATGAGTCAAAGTCTTGTGTCGTTTTCCGAAATAGTGACTCCATCGCGCAATGGTTGAAAGCACTGGTATGCTCTCCCAGAGGTCTGAGGTTCTTGGCACCTCCAAGGAGCTACCATCCCCATTGGAGCCAATGTTAGTGTCAGTCTTTCCAGCCTTCCTTCAGTGATCAAACGTGCTCTTACAAAGTGATTTTGAAGTGTCAAGGTCAAATTTTGTCATTTCAAAGAGTTTTCAAGCAAAATTTGGTCACTAGGCATTAGGTCTAGGGTTTGCTTTCACTCCTTCTAAAGTTGTCCAAATGTTGTTCTATGTCACTATTCAGCTGAGTCTATCATCATTCATAGGGTTTTCATTATCATCTCAGTGTCTAATGAGTCATTTTACACCTTGTCCATGCTTCAGTTGCGCCTAGGTAAGGTCATTTTCCTCTCCTACGGTTTTGAAGCCAATTTCTCTTGGACGGTCAAATCATTGGAAAAACTTGTTTCCTGATGTTCATACACCTTCCCCTATCCTTAAAGTACCTTACCAATTGCTTCCCATCACTGATATTCCCCAAATTCCTCATTTTCGCACAAACCCTAGTTTCTAGCTACAACTTGGCAATTTTCTAGGTTGGGCCTGTGTTTTGCCCTTTTGGACCCCTTCCCCTCACTCAATCTCTGAGATTCCACTTTCCCCGGCTTCCTAACATCCCTCCCTACTTCCAAAAATTTCCCCAATAATTTAGAAGCCTCTTATCCCCTTCATTTCGCTTCATTTCGACAAAATCCCTTGTTCCACACATCGGGATAAGTTTCTCTCAAAAGTCGTTTCAGAGCAATCAAAGATTAATTTTGGAAAAATGAGAGAGGTTTTTGTCCATAACATGCCAAAGAAGAAAAACCTCCTTCACGTTTTTCACAGGTGTCATGGTTTTAGAGAAATGTCAAAATTACAATCGCTAGATCCAAGGAAGTTGGCCAAGGCACTAAAATGACAGAAAAGGCCCGATCCACTCCAAATTTTGGCCAAAGCCTCTTTTACTGAGCATGGTACTTTATTGGGGACTCCCAGCCCAAATTTCAAGAAATTTGGAGAAAATTTTGTCAATTGTGAATTTTTTGTGCCAAACACAGGTTTTCTCCACCAACGGGTCGCGCGCCGCGCGCGACCTTTTCGTTGGGCAACTCCTTTTTGGGAAAACTCAGCATTTTTGGATTTTTCATGCAAAGATACACTTGCTCAGCAATTTCCAAGAAATTTCACCAAGTTTTGAGCCTCCAGAAGGTCAAAAAACAAGCAAAAAATGACTTTCTGCCACCTTTTTGACACACAGGAAGCAGTCTTGGGAGATTGCAATTTTGGAGGGGCAACTGACCACCAAATTCAGAAATTCCACTTGGGTTGGAAAATAGACATCCCGACCTTTCCAAGAAGCCCACTTTTTCCTCATTTGGACACCCAGAAGTGCCTCAAAAGTACCTCCAAAGGCGCGCGACCCGTTCAGGATCAGGGCGCGACCTGTTGGGAAAGTTTGCTACAGCTCAAGAATTCGCCCAGCTTTGACCATTTTTGACTTGTGATGGGATTTTTCACCCTCTTTGATGTAATTAATGTATTTTCATGTTGACATGACACTTATTTACCTATTCTAGAAGATTCATTCATGTAATAGCAAACATTTAATGAATGAATTGGTTTCCTAGCTTATAGAGGCAAGTTGTTTTGAGTGCCTAGATTTTAGTGCTCAATTTAGAATTGGTTGAAACAGCTCCTAGAAGGATGATCTAGACCCTTAGAGGCAAGGAAAGGTGTTAGCTTGCCTATATTATGTATTTTCTTAGTCATTTTCAGAGGTTGGAGAGGTTGGACTCTTGAGGGAGAAGCTCTATTGTATTACTCATTGTATCTCTGCAATTTTGGCAAAGGAAGAAATACCAGGGTTTTGCAGTCCTTTTTGGGATTCCTGTGGTTACATGTATTGATGGTGTGTTTCTCTTTGTACTTGTAAATTTGTTATGTGATTCATCTTCTTACTTTTCCTTCTGCAAATTAGGCAAATGAAGTGTTAAAGTAGAATTCATGATTGCCATGCTCTGCTTTAAAGTTTTCTTAATATTTATGTTTTCATCTGTCTAAAGAGAAATCTTGAAGGTTTCTGCTCTCTTTAGCTCTTCACCGGTCATTCCTATCCATTCACTTAATTTAAAGGCATCAGTACAGTCTCCTACCTTGCCCCAAAGAACCCCCTGCAAAAACTGTGTCCAATCCCTGCACCCAGAATTGCCTTTCCCCAACTTTCCACCAAAACCCTAAAAATTCCAAATCAAACCTTTTTATCAGTTTACTAGCCTAAAATCAGTGTTTCCTCATTGGTTATCTCGCCCGTTGAAGATCTTTACCGAGATAGACCGGAGAGATCCCTCTCCTGCCCCGTAGGGCTAGCTACGAGGTTAAGTGGTTTGATGTTGCCTTGGAGTTTACCTTTCTCAGCCTGAGGTGAAATTTCAAGCGCTAACAGAGAGCACCTGCATTCTTCAGAGAGATACATGGAGCAAAGGATTTTTCATTTTTTCATTTTTTTTTCTTTTAGGCCTACTAGCTGCTGCAGTAAGGTTTTCAACTAGTAGGTCTACCTAGGCACCTCAAAGGAGGTTTAAAACTAAGATCTTTTATTTTACTTTTTTTTCTCCTTTTTCCAACCCATTGACCACCTCATGGAGGTTTTCAATCAATGATCCAATCGTAGGTGCCTCAAAGGAGGTTTTTAAGTGATATTTTATTTATTTCTTTTATTTTTCGTTTTATTTTTTATTTTTTCCTATCCTATTCGACTTGAAAAAAAAAAAATTCATTTTCAAGTGTAGGAATACTTCCAATGGAGCCACTTTCATAACTTGATGACAGATAAAATCATATGTAGGCTCGAAACATATTCTTTGACATGTACTTGAATGTAAGAGACAAAATTCTTTGACTGAGATGAGATTAGGAATTGTTGAAGAAGAGTGTGTTGATGTGACTTAATGGTTGTCTGGAACCATATTTCAATATAGTTGTGATGCCCCTGGTCCACTTGTTGATTTCAATCATGTTGGATGTCTTCTTCTTCCATGAAATTCAAGTCTTCTTCTTTTTGCTAATTATTCTCTTGAACGTATAGAGGATATAATGGTGAACATGAGGGAACTTTCTCAATCTCTGATTCTAATGTTTGCTCTTCATCAAGTGCAACCCATGATTCTTTGGTCTTCTCATTTGAATCGTCTTTTTTTGAATGTTGTCCTTCAATGACATCAAGAGAATCTCTTTTTGGAAATACTCTTCTTGAGCTAAGATGAATACCATTGAGATAAAGAGGAGATGTTTGAAATTGTTGTACCTCATCATTGTATGTGGGCTAAGCTACTTCCTTATGTGAGTTTGGAAATGGTGGTACAGGTAGTTGAGTAGGAGTGGATCTTTGGGATGGATGTAGTCGGGGTTATGGTTGTGATGGAGGTGGATGGTAGGGATAACATGGAGTTGGGTATGGAGGATATTGAGGAACATATTGAGGATATTGTGGATTTCTCTTATAAGTTCCTTGCCAACCTTGTAGCCAAGATTGGTTTTGGGGTTTCAAAGGAAAGGGTGTGTTCCAATTACTTTGAGATGGATGTGCATAAACTTGAAATTCTGAATTAGGTTCTTGCATCATACTACGTTGAATAGGCTATGATGGTCCTCTTGGAGCTACATAACATAACTATTTTGGTGATTGACTTGATCCATTGTCCTCTTGGTAAACTTCCTTCAACCTTGGTGATGATGGGCAATATTTAACAACATGTGATTCTGCATGGACAACACAAATATTAGCATCTTCTTTTTCCTCATCTTGAATTCTTAAAATTCTACTTATTCACTTAGATTTCTAAGAATTTCTATTTTAAAGTCATCAAACAAATTTCCACGTTTAAATTGACTTACCAATATTGATGCCTATTTACTTACTCTTGCTCTTCCTCTTGATATGTGTTTGCATGTTTCACAAATTTCTTCAAATGATAATTGGTATACATCACCTCTACTCATGAGATCAAGGACATCAATCCAATCATCTGTAATTGTACCAAGTAAGATGGTTTTTAGTGTGTCAGATCCTAAATGATGTAATTTTGTCCTTTTAACATTATTCATGAACCTCTCTATTAGATCCTCAAGTCTCTCATCTTCTTTTTGATTCATTCTAGAAATATCTTTTACATATCATTCCATGATATTATTGAATTAGTCCCTAAACTCATGAACCATTCAAGAGCTTTATCCTTCAATGTTTCTGGAAACAATATCAATTTTTGAGTGTTTAATAAGTAACCATAAGATCTACAAACAATTTCCAATTCAAAGAGAAAGGTTTTTGTATCCTCTGACCTCATATCATGGAAGTTGGGAAGAAAATATGGATGGATGTTCTTCATGTGCACACTAACATCAGTATCTTGAATGTGAAATCCAAGAGGATATTCCTCGTTTTCATCACCTTCTTCCATTTCCTTTACCTTCTTTGTCACCTCCTCTTCTTCTACCTCCAAAACGTGATGGTGATGTGGCTCTTACTACACCACGTGATCAAATGGGGGGGGTTGTTGTTGGATTTTTTTTTTGAATAAGAATACTAATGCAAATTTTTTGTTTTACCATAAAGTGAAAATAAATTAATCAACTAGGGAAGAAAACAATGCATACCTTGACACCTCCCCACCATCGATGCCAAAAAGTGATGAGCCTCAGTATTGCAACAAGAATGTTGCAACTCCCAAGATGCCAACTTTAATTATTAACCCGGGGTTCATAAAAACTTAAGAGGTATAGGAACTATATGTGCAACATAAAATATGTATTTTCTTTACTGTTATGATGTAATGGAGTGAATGTAATGAAATCCTAAACTAATTGCAGAAATAGAAATGCTCGAAATGGAAACCTTAACCTATTGCAAGAAAGAAAATACAAGGAAAGAAAACCTATTCTAATTGCAGAAAGTAAATATCATGAACTAAATATAATTAATTACATTTCAAAGAGTTTAGATCCATTCACATAGTTCATTGGATGCAGAAATCAAGAGAATCATTATTGTATTATCCAATTCATAAATTTGTCCATTAACCCAAATCGTTGAGATGCTTTGTGGGGGTTAAAATTAAAGACCTAAGTGGCGTTTAGTCTTCCCTAACCATGGATGTAGAACCTAGGGGCTATGATTCAACTGCAAGGGAAAAAAAATAAGATTTTTTAGCAAATATGGTCCAATATACATGTGCTAGAAGAGTGCTACAGGAAGTTACTTGTGCTGCTA
The DNA here is from genome assembly GCA_031772625.1 of Pinus tabuliformis. Lineage (NCBI taxonomy): Eukaryota > Viridiplantae > Streptophyta > Pinopsida > Pinales > Pinaceae > Pinus > Pinus tabuliformis. The sequence goes on along the minus strand of CM062809.1, from coordinate 1,131,672,566 downwards.
CATGAAGTTACATATTTTCTACATGAAGATATAATTTACTGAATGGCCAAGTAAATCAAATCCAAATGGGATGGGATTTTTTTTATTGAACAAGATGTATTATGTCTCCATTACAAGTGGAATCACTCAAAAATACCCCTATTAACACATGTTAAAAAATAGCTAAAAAATACTAGTCTAAAATCTGGGAATTCAAGAACTAGTGAGCTAGTTAATCTATCAAATTCATAACCTAATCAAGTGAAAATGCAATGGGGTGATTTTTTTTATTAAATTTAATGTGTTTATAATCTAAATTAAGTGGAATCAACTCAATTGAAGCTCATTAGCATGTTCTAAAAAATAGTAGAAAATTACTACTATTTTCCACAAGGGACTTCCAGAAATTTAGATTTGGGAATAAACAAACTAATCCAAGTAGCTCAATGATTACTATGACCTTCCAAAGATGTTCCAAGGATGAAATCATACTTTTGATCCTGTAAAATAACTTACTTCAACCATTTAACCCAATCCTACAACAAGAAATCATCAATACTAAATGAAGAAATAGGAAAAACAAGAACAAGAGATGCATGTGAATAAGAAGTAAAAAGAAAAAAATTAAATTATACAAAAGAGCTTTGAGGCTCCTGAGGTGGCCAAGCCCAAGGAAAATCAGATTCCTATGAAGGATACTAAGTTTTAGAAGTTAAAAATGAAACCAAACTTCATTATTTCCATCAATACAATTACATCCCCGCAAGAAATGAAAATGGAACTACAAAAATACAAATTTTCTCCACAATAAGACTAAGAAAAGCTAACCCCTAGAGGAAATTTGAATTGGTACTTATAAAAAATGATTAGGAAGCATTATCCTTGAAAGTATGAAGCTTTCCCCTCCAAAATCCCTCAAATAGTGGATTGTTCTCCACACAAGCAATCTACATTAAATGACAGGGAACACATTCCTAGATTTTCTCAATCACTAGAGCTCCAGAGTTTGTGAAATAATTTAATAGTATCTTGTTGATTTATTATCCAATATTGATCCTCCTGTAATAGGGGGCAATTCCCTAAATTATCTACTCCTCGAAATCTTGATAATCTGCCTAATATTATAACAATATTATACAAAAATAAATAATATTGGGCACAAATATTCAACTATCCATAAACCTTCCTAATAAGTTTATTAAAGTTAAAAATATATCATCTAATGCAAAAAGAGAGGTTTAATGTGCCGAAGGATGGTCAAATGGGCGTTAATTTATGAATAATTTGGAGGCCCATCATATGATGCACTAGTAGGTGAGATGAAAGGAGTACATTCCATTGGTTAATTTTGCATGCAACAATGGTTATCAGGAGTCACTGAGGATAAGTCCTTTCGAGGCATTGTATGGGCAGAGTTGTAATACTCCCATCATATGGAATGATCCAGTGAACAAGGTACTTGTTGGACCAGATATGTTGGAAGAAATAGAACAAGAAATGCAAGTTATAAAGAAGAATCTAAAGGCAGCACAGGACAAGCAAAAGAGTTATGTAGACCAAAACAAAACATTTAAGGAGTTCCAGGTTGTGGAGCATGTGTGTTTGTGCATTAATCCCAAGAAGAGCTCCTTGAGGATTAGATCATGTACCAAGTTGGCACCATAGTATTGCGGGCCTTTTGAGATCCTTGAGAGGATTGGACCAGTAGCCTATCGACTTGCACTACCTCTGACAGTGAAATTCCATGATTTTTTCCTTGTTTTATTGCTTAAGAGATATGTAAAGGATGTTGATCGTGTTATTGATTGTTCTATATTGCAAATGGAGCAAGAAGGATAATTCTAGCCAGAACCTCACTGCATATTGCAGCGAAAACAACTCATGCTCCAGAACATAGCAATCAAGTAGGTTAAAGTGCAGTGGAAGCACTTTGGGGTTTCAAGAAGCTACATGGCAGATGGTGGATTAGATGCGGGCTATGTATTCTTCATTTTTTGCCAGTTGAGGTAAAGAAATTTGGTACTTGTACATATTTATGTATGGTTTCTATTGTAAATACCACCATGTGCTAAGTTATAAAGCTCCAATAAGCAGTATGGTTGTTATATTGTCATGTTGTCATGATGGTTTTTTCTTTTAAGAAGATTATTCATTGTAAATATTGCAATGAGCTAAGTTATAAAGCTCCATGAGTAATATATTTTCTTTTTAGAGGTTTTGTTGGGTATACGTGCGGCTTAACATCAAGGATAGTGTTCCCCGAGGGGGAGGGATCTGCAAAAACCCTGGGTTAAAATTTCATGTAATAAAAGTTAATAAAGAAAAAAAAGACCAAGGTCACGGGACACTTATTCCAAGTTGAATGTTGGGAAAGATATCCCAGTGGACATCACTTGATGTGTTTATAGCTAAGGGGAAATTGGTAAAGGAAATGGAAAATGATTTGAAAAGGCATAAAGACATTTTTGGCATTTTATTTATGAAAATAATGGAAATTAGGAGAAAAGGGAGATGAAATGTCACGCGTTTCATGTGAGGAGGAAATTGAAGGAAAATTAAGGAAAATGAAGAAAATAGAGGTAGGAAGGATAAAAAACATCACAACAATAGTTTATATCCTTTTGTTAGTTCATTCTCATAATTAGTCTGAGAGGGGAGAATAACATGAAGAGGATAAGGAGATCAAGCAAGCAAAGGAAGGACAAGGAAAGTAAAAATCAAGCAAGGAAAGGTTGGATCAAGTAGCTTCAACAAGAATACTTGCAGGTAACAGGTTGCATGTATGATTTCCTAGTCGGCTTTGGCATGCATGGTACATGCGTGTGTATTTGGTTTCTTGTTGTCAATGGCATGGAATTTGTCTGGTTTTGACAGTGATTTTTATCCTTTCCTTGCCATTTTCAGATAGCCATGAAGTGATGGGATTCTTTATCAGTTTGAGATTTGGATTGTCGGATGGTTTCAGAATTTGGGATGAGGTGGTCTCAGGAAAATTCCCAAAGGCCTAAGAATCCCTTGACTAGTAATGAAGGGATACATGGTAAATCCTGAGGATGGAGACAGGAAAATTCCTCAAGGATGGTGAAGGAATCCAGAAGCATCCAAGCTGGATTTGTTTTTGTGATCTTGGGACCGGTTTAGGTGAGATCACGGTATGGTGAGGGTGGATGTGGTTTAAACTCTAAATTCCCTTGGTTTTTTTGGATTGGTTTATCCCATGAGATCCCACATTCATGCTTGGAATATGGCATGGGGGTGATTGGCTAAAAGAAAGATTTGGTTCAGCCAATCTATGGTCGGGTGGTATGTGGAAGTCCCGAACCTGGTTGGCTCTTGCCTATGTTTAATAAAAGCTAATTTTCTCTTTCTTTTGATTAGTAAATGTAATTATTATTATGTGGCTTTAATGGATGTTCTCTCATTGTTATTTATCTGGTTATATGTTGGTTATAAGCATGGTTATATGACAATTCTCAGTCATGGCTCTTTTCATCTTTTTACTTGTAACTGAATGAATAATGAATGCAAGACCTAATTGGTGTTATAACAACTAATGTGAGAGGGAAGTGACCCTTCTTGTTAAACATCAGATAATTTTTCAGTCCCTTATGTTCAAACCTCTTGGATATCTACCCAGCGTTTAACAAAATGTCAGTCCTAGTTGGGGATGTTAAGGTCAAGTCCTGGTTCCAATTTTTGGTTAAAAAGAATTGTCTTCATGTCTTTTATGAGCTTTGGAAGATTCATAGTTTTCTGGGAAGAGGCTATGCCCTATCCCTGGAAAATATCATTAATTCTCATAGTCACTGGAAAAGCACTAGCAGAAAAAGGCCACAAATGCACTAATGCAGGCATATGGGAGCGACTAGGATCCCATAGTCGCATGGAGACTTTGGCAAGGGAGCGACTAGGACACTAGTTCAAGGAAAAAGTGGGTTGTCTTAGGGGTTGGACACTTAGAGGGGTTGGGTTACTCTTGGAGGTCCTGTGGTACCTGAGGGAAGTCAATAAGGTCTTCTTGTGTCGACTCCCTTTCCTTAAAGTCATCTAGGAGGTTGAGTCATATCATAGTAGCCCCTCATCTTATGTTTACCCTGGATAAGCTGGTGACAGTCCGTAGATGTGGGAGGAAGCATGTTACACCCACAGTTTAGCAAAATCATTCTTATGGATGATTTTTAATAAACTCCTCATTTGTTGGCCCTTTTTGAATTTCCGCCAAATTAAAATACAATGTCCTATTCCTATTCGAAATTAATAATAGAGATAGATTCCATTGACCATTTTTGTCTATTATAAATCCAATATGAGTTGCATTAGTTTAATAGGTTATCCTTGGGTGATATACAAGGACTATCTCCTTAAGAAATACTTAGGGTAACCCATTAGCATAAAGAACTAGCTTGAATGCCTAGAGTGGTGCATGAAGATGCATCCTTCACATTATGCCTAGGCATTTGGCTCCTCTATGAGAGATAGGGGACAACTTGGGGAAGAACATGGAGATTGTAGAGGTACATTGTAGTGTCATGGACTCCATTATCATTGAAACATGTGGTAGAAGGATTGTTGAATAGAATTGGGGATAATAGAATTAGGGATGTTTGCGTCATGTAAATTACATTGAATCTACTAGTATTTGGAATTGTAACCTTAACAAGATTGTTGAAAATAGTATTTCAAACATCAACTCACCTTCATCTTGCCAATGAAATACTCTTATCTACTTCCCCTTGACATTCATATCAATTAAGATTCACCTTCATAAGTTAATGCGAGACATATAGATGCAATAAGTAATTTTACTTTAATTTTGAAATAACCAATATTTTCCACTAAACTTATGAAACAACGAAATAAAAACAATCTAGCAACAAATAAAATTATAGAAATCCAAATTCACTTTAATATTGATACACCCCCACCCAAAAAAAATTTAATTTATTTTCCTTAAATTTACTATATACAATATTATAATTTTATTTATATATTAATTCTTAAAATAGCATACTTAAATTATCTTAATTAAAAAAAAAAAAAACTGCCAAAATATTTTAAATTTAACATATCTATTTTATACCTATATCATTAAGCTATTCTTTAAATCTTTTAAATTACTATAACATTATATTAAGCATATATTTTTTTATAGAAATAAGTTAAAATTATCCTTTTAAATATTTAATATCAATAAGTTAAAATTATCCTTATAAATTCTTATAACGTTTTTTCAAAATATTAATTAAAAATGTAAAGTAGAATGAACTTAATCATACAAATAATAATAAAGAATTGTTTTTAACCTCAAGAAAAGATACAAAATATTTCAATATAAGTGATATCATAACCAAAGGTAATGAATTATCATATATTTTTTTAAAATTTAAAAATTATAAATTTAATATTAATTTACATAATAGTTAATTTTGAATTTATGTATGAACATCAAAATATACAAGGCTGGACGATTAGGGTTCTGAGAAAAGCTTCGACGACGCAGACTGCACAGCACTGGATCCATTCACAGGCCTGACCAAAACACCTGTTTCGCAACAGCGTTGCAGGGTACTAGAGTAGCACAATGGAATCTCCTCAGGGGAGGGCGTCAGAGCCCTCCCCCAGAGCAAATACCTCGCAGCACGGTCCTGAGCAGGCATTTGTCTTTGGATCTGTCGATAAGGAGGTAATGAACAAAGAGAACAGGCAACAGCACGGAAACAAGGAGATAGGTGGTCGGAAGGACAAAGCCAGCGTCACACAAGATAGAGAGGAAAAACCAGAAGAAGTTCTGAAAGTCTCCTCGACAACATGCAAGCCTATAGCTAAAGAACGGCCTAGAATAGAGCTGTTGGGACACAAGATTGACAAGCGAATCGAATACATGAGGGATCATGCCCTCATTGGGAAGTTTATAGGGTTTTGGCCGACAGAAAAAGCCTTATATGGATGGATTGCGGTGAAGTGGAAACCCAAAGGAGATGTTACTCTGCAACTAGGGCCAAAAGGCTTCTTTACTGTGATTTTCTTCTGTCTTGAGGACAAATACAGAATTTTGGGAGCAGGGCCCTACTTTTTTAGCTCAACGGGTCTGTATTTGATGGAATGGATACCAAGATTTAACCCGGATAAGGAAGATCTCACATGGGCGCCAGTCTGGATCAGAATGTACTCACTTCCAGATGAATAAATGGATGAGGACATTCTCAAAGATATAGGAAATGGATTGGGGGAATACATCAGGGCGGCAGAAGAAACAAAAATGCACAAATACACTTCTTATGCCCGCATCTGCGTCTTCATGCGCCTGAACGAAGCTTTGCCAGAATCGGTAAGTCTCTCTCACCGTGACGAAGAATGGATTCAACCTCTGGACTATGAGCATGTCCCCTTTCGTTGCAGAAAATGCCATGCTCTTGGGCATCTATTCCGGGACTGTCCTCTGAATGCCAAAGCCAATACTCCTGATCCCTCAGAAACCCTAACCCAGGACGGCTTCACCAAAGCCCCTAGCCGAAAGCGAGCGCACAAAAAACCCACAAATGGGAATAAGCCCCAGCAAAATAATACCCATGGCCCAGCTACAAAGAACAGTTTTGAAATTCTTGCTCAGACCTCTGATGAGCAACCCCCGATCTCCGAGACTAGCCCTGCTCCTCCTTCTTCCTCCTCCCATCCCCCTCCTACCGCTTCCCCCTCCAAACTCCAAACCCCCATTGTCATTCCAGCAAACCTCAAAGAAGGACAAAAAGAGTCGGCAGGGAAATACAAGGATATGGAAGTCGATGGAAAGCTAGACCCCCTTCAAAGCTCAGAGATTAATATGGAAGGAAGCAGCCAAGTGCAACAGATGGAAGAAGAACCAGAAAGCATAGATCTGAATGGCCTAGACATTCTAGAACTAGAACTAGCATGCAAAAAGAAAGCATACGACAGTATACCAGAGACTCAACTCAACAAGCTGGAAGTGGTCATTTCAAGAGCCTATCAACAGCAACAACTAGGTATACAGCCAGGAAGCCAATGGGATGGAAGCCTTCCCCCAAAAGACACCAAAAAGAGAGGAAGAAGAACGGATCTTCAGCGAACGATCGAGATTGGGAAAATCCTGGTAGACTCAGGCAGGTATGCTAAATTGACGAAGTACTATAAACCCTCTATTAATAGTTGAACCATGAAGCTAGTATCATGGAACCTAAGAGGGCTCAATAGCCCAGGAAAACTCAGAATGTTAAAAAACATGATTAAAATGGAAAAGCCGCAACTATGCTTTCTCCAGGAAACCAAATGTAACAGCTCTACATTAGGCAGCATTCTCTCCAAAGCATGGCCAGGTTGTCGATCGGTAGCGGTAGATGCCTCTGGAGCTTCAGGAGGGCTTGCTATAGCATGGAACACACAAGCGTTAACTCTTTCAGATTTTCACGCTTCTCATCACCTCATCCAGGCAGCCTTCCACATTCTAGGCACGAATATTCATGGAAACCTATCAAATGTATATTTCCCGCAGGATACAGGAAGCAAAATTGCACTTCTCGACACCATAGAAGCTTTGAACAACAACAGGAGGCACCCGCTCTAGATTATTGGAGGGGATTTTAACATGATTACCAAGCTAGAGGAGAAGATCGGGGGGAGAAATAGAATGGAACAAGAAAATGCCCATTTCAAGGACTTCATTCAGAATACCTCTCTCATAGATATGCCTTTTTGTAATGGCACTTTTACATGGAGTAATCGCAGGGCAGGCAAGCATCAAATTGCATCCAAACTGGATCGCTTCCTCATATCAGATAACATGGTTCATCTTGGAGGAGACATTTCAGCTGCTATACTTCTGCACACAGGTTCGGATCACTGGCCGATTGCCCTCCAAAGGCAAAGACCAGGCGACTTAACCAGAAGACCCTTCTGCTTTGAAGAGTTCTGGCTCTCACATCCATCATTTAAAGACTTTGTCAAAACTACATGGACATCCTTCATCCCACCAGAAGGGTCCAAGATGTATCAGTTCCAACAGAAGCTCAGGTTTTTAAAAAATCACCTAAAGCGTTGGAATAGGGAGACCTTTGGAAACATCTTTAAAGCGCAACAAGACCTAAACAAGGAACTGACGGAACTCCAACAAAAGGTAACCACAGAGGGGCACACTGAGGTGACTCTGGAACAGGAACGACGCATCCACAGCCAACTTGAGGAAAGGAGGAAGCAGGAGGAAATATATTGGAAGCAAAAATCCAGAATCAGATGGCTGAAGGAAGGTGAGCGAAATACCAAATTCTTCCACAGAACTACGGTTCAACGAAGAATGCACAACAACATCCCTTTCATTCAAAAACAAGGGGGGGCAAAAGTAGAAAAGCATGAGGAAATTGAGGAGGAATTCCTTAATCACTTCAATCATGTCCATCAAGAGCCTGAAGGAGACAGGCGACCTGCAATTGAAAGAATAACCAACAATGTGCCAAAGCTCATCACGGAGGAACATAATGAGCTTCTCCTTCGCCCTATTCTGTCTCAGGAGGTGGATGAGGCAATGTCCCAGCTTAAGGAAGGAAAAGCCCCTGGCCCAGATGGATTCACCACTACGTTCTTTCACACCTTCTGGGAGCTGATAAAACTGGAGGTCTGGCAAATTGTAGAAGAATCAAGAGCTCTCCACTGGCTGCTTCCCTCTCTCAATTCTACCTTCATTTCCCTTATCCCTAAAGAGGAGGATTCAATCACCCCTGACAAGTATAGGTCGATTGCTCTCTGCAACGTCATTTACAAAGTCATATCTAAAGTTATTGCTAATCGGTTAAAGCCCCTCTTGCCTCTACTCATCTCTCCGGAACAGTCAGGGTACGTGGAAGGGAGACAGATCATGGATGGCATTCTCCTCACGCATGAGATAATACACTCCCTCAAGCAAACAAAGCAGGCAGGTATGATTCTCAAACTGGATCTCTCTAAGGCTTTTGATAAACTCAGCTGGACTTACATTCAGCAAATGCTAATGGCCTTTGGATTTTGTTCTATGTGGATCCGCTGGATCATGAGTCTAATTACTTCCACACACTTCTCCATCCTTGTGAACGGAATCCCCTCCCGCCCCTTCAAACCATCCCGAGGAATCAGGCAAGGTGACCCCCTATCCCCCTTCCTCTTTGTTCTAATGGCTGAAGGTCTAGGTCGTCACATCAAACACGCCCTCCACTCTCATCAGCTCAAAGGCCTCTCTGTTCACAACACCCCTGCAACCTCTCATCAGCAGTTTGTTGATGACACCATGCTATTTGGCTACCCTTCTGTCCAGGAAGCCTCCTGCTTCAAAACCCTGCTCAATGATTTCTCTGAAGCTTCAGGCACCAATGTCAATAGCTCCAAATCGCAGATCTTTTTCTTTCACACTCCTCCATCTGTCAAGACAGCGGTTGCTCGTATCCTGGGATTTCCCACTGCTACCCTCCCCTCCAAATACCTTGGAGCCCCCCTCACTGCTTCAGCCATAAAGCATTCCTCTTGGCGAACTCTCATTGAGAAGCTCGAATCCCGTCTTAACCTTTGGACGTACAGAACTTTGAATTTGGCCAGTCGTGTGGTGCTCATTAAGTCAGTCCTTCAGGCAATGCCACTTTATCTGTTCTCAATCCTAGCAGCGCCGAAATAGGTTTTAAAAAGAATCAGGAATCTTCAGCGTGGCTTCCTATGGGGCAGCTCGGAAACTAACCGTAAATGCGCTCTTGTAAATGGACCACCGTCTGCACGCCCAAAGACAAAGGGGGCATCGGGCTGAGAGACCCAGAGCATAGCAACTCCATTATGAGCACCAAAATTTGGTGGCAATGGGTCACTAACCCAGAAAAACCTTGGGTCAAAATCTGGACAGCCAAATATGCCAATAACAGACCTCAGGAAGAGCTCATCAGGTTCACTCCCAATGACAAAGGCTCGCTAATCTGGAATGCAGCCAAACAGCACTTCCAATTAATTCAGCAGCACAGTTTCTGGGAAGTGAGGGACGGCAGAATGACAAGATTCTGGACAGATGCATGGAACCAGATGCCAAAGCTCAGCCGCATTCTTCATCCATCTCCGGAATTCAATAGGCAGGAGCAGCAGCAAGAAAAGATCCGACAGTTTTGGATGCAGGAAACGGAGCACGGATTCAGGAAATGGAAACAGGGTAATCAGTTAATCAATAACACAAACCTTCGGGATGCTGAGGAGCTGGAGAAGGAGTTACGGAAAAGAAGCATTAGACATGACGAAGGCAGTGACATTCTTCGATGGGGATACCAACCAAAAGGTGCCTTTACCACATCAGAGGCTTACAAGATCGTATGCAACATCACTACCCCTTCTGACCCAATCTGGAGCAAAATCTGGGGTCTCGGATCCTGGCCCAAAGTCTCTTATTTCCTATGGTTGGTAGGACATAAAAGAATCCTCACTTGGGACAAACTAAGGAGCAGAAACTTTCATGGTCCTTCCATTTGTCACAACTGCAATCATAATGAGGAAACTCTCTAACACCTCCTGGACACCTTTCCCCTATCCAATCAGCTATGGGAAAATGCGAGCTTTAGATGTCAAAGAAGATGTAGAATGGAGAACGACATAACCAACTCCTTAAGACACTGGCCACAGAAACCTTATAAAAGCGAGCTTCTCAACTGTTTGTGGAACATAATCCCAGGGCTCATCCTATGGAGCATCTGGAAGGAAAGGAACAAACGCATATTCAAAAACCAACGCTCTCCGATCGAAGATATATGGAATAGGCTTTGTGGGAATCTCAAAGAAACGCTGATGCTCCGATCCTGGACACAGGAGGATCTTCCTTCACTAAACAATGAGAAAGGCATTCTAGACAACTGGCAATTGCATCTACCTCAGGAACTACACAAGAACGGCCCTTCCAAAAGCAGCATCATAAACAAGGGCACATGGACCGCTCCCCCTAAGCATTCCTATAAGCTCAATTTCGATGGTGCTTCCAAAGGCAATCCTGGAATGGCCGGCTTTGGAGGAATACTGAGGAATCATGAAGGCACTCCCCTACAGATATACTTTGGAAACAACTCCGCTGAGTTAGAGGGACTTTGGCAAGGGCTCCTTCTCGCTTGGAATCTCAACCTTCAACCCCTGGTCGTGGAAGGAGACTCCCAGATCCTTATAAACATGGCCAAGCGCCTCCAGAATGGATCTCAAGCAAGGAAAATCGCCGCCAGCTGGAGGCTCGAAGCAAGGCTGGAGGCCATCGAACAAGCACTCCGCAGCAACAGGGCCATTTCCTTCAATCATACAAAAAGGGAAGGCAACAAGGTTGCTGACCTCCTGGCCAACATAGGGGTGGAAAACGAGAATACCCTTCTCACAGGAAACACGACTATTATACCAAACAATGTACAGGCTCAGGAATGCGCTAGCCTGATCCAAAGCGATGCTGCTTCCCCGGATGCGGGTGACAAGACGCGTGGTAATGAGGAGCCACATGCTAGCCATGTGCTGCCTCAAGCTTAAGGCTGGCAATTAATTCGAAGATCGCCGCCAAGGAATATATGTATGGGTGAACAACAGAAGCAATTCAATGCTCTGTCCGGTTTACTGGTGCGACTGCAGATTGCAGTTATGGCGAACAGGACTCGAGGTGGTGATGAAGAGTTTAAAAAAGGTGGTGGGTTGGCTCTCCATGCGCTGGTTCACGCTCAGTATTTGGTTTTCGGAGTTCAGGCTCTTGCCTGGTCTATGGTTCTCCAGGCAACATCTCTTGCTGTCAAAGTCATCTTCCTGTCTGTTGGGTGCCGTCTCAAGTCTGAAAAGCCTGTTGGGTGTCGTTTCAAGCCTGAAAAGATATCCTATTCCGCATTGCTCCATACCACCGGTGCTCTTGCAAAGATGGTTAGGCCTCGACAGCGATTGCTCAGCCGTCGAGGCTCTGCCCGGGGAGGGTCTTCACGTCCTCCAGGCGATGCGTCCCAATCCCACTGTTGCCGCTGCCATTGCCATCGAATCGCTGAGGCCAACCCCCTCCAAACAAGCCAATTCATGGACTCCAGTAGCCCAGATTCTGATCCGGCACCTATGCCTGCCTTCGGTTCTGCCATTTTCACCTTTAGTAGCACTCTGGACAAACCCCGTATCAATGCCCACGTATCGGTTCTCTTCCTTGAGGAATCTCAGGATGATGGCGATGGTCACCACAGCAAGGGGAAGTGCCCGGGAGGGAGCTCAGAGGACGTCAAGGAGATGCCAGTGGATGCTCCAGAGCGTGTTTCTAACCTTCCTCAGACTCAGGAGGTTTCGACATCTAAGGGGGACAATGTCAACATGGACGCCTTCCCCACTGCAGAGGAAATGGAGAAGTATGGCTGGTGCAGGGTGGTCGAGGAGGAGCCGGACGAATAGCCGTCCTTCTGTTCAGAATCATATCTTCCATCGCTGCTCAGGTCTTGTTTTGGTTTTCTGTCTATGTCATGTTGGCTTAAAGTCTATTCTTGCTATGTCTGTACTGCCCGAAAGGGATATGCTGTTGGTCCAGAGCCCCTGCGCGGGATGTCTAGTTTGGTCTGGCTGCACTTTTGTGGTTTAGTGCCCCTGTGTGGGTTGTTTTTCTCAGACGTGGTGCCCCTGCGAGGGCTGCCCTTTTTGATTTCTCCTATTCCAAAGTGCCACAGTTGGCCTCTGGTAAAATGACTCTGTGAATGTAAATGTTTTTCTTGATCCTGTAAATAATAGAATAGTTTTAACGAGAAAAAAAATATTTTGAATTTATGTATTAAAAGTTTAATTCAATCTAGTAAAATTGAAAATGTAATCTGTTGTATTTTTTTTTTTAATTTATGAGTATTTTGGATTTAAAATAATAATGCCATATGGTTAGCTTTCTCTTGTTGCGTAGTTTAATTATTAAAATTTGAAAAATATGAATCAACTGGTTTACTATCCATAGTCTATATATTGCCCCATTATGATAAGGTTAAAAAAAAAAGATATTTTGATTGATGTATCTCCAAATATCAACAACTATCAAATTACCAATTCCCTTACATTTTCTGAAAAAAAAGAAAAAGAAAAAAATAAATAAATAAATAAATTATTAAATTTTTATAATATAATCCATTTTAAAAATATTTTAAGAAAATGTATATACAATACAATTATGTGTCCATCCAATCATAAACCTCAATCACGTACTATCAAGTTATTAATTTTTTTAGATCTTTTATAAAACAAAAATGTATATACGTATTTATTATTATTATTATATATAAAGAGATAGAGATTAAAAAAAGATGGTATTAAGCTTTTAAAAGGTTATTAATTATTTTTAGATGTTCTAAAAAATAAAATTGATTTTTTTTTTTTTAGATGCACACCCTAAATAGTCCGCAGTCCGGTTTGTTGATATTAGGTGCACACATTCCTTATTTCTTTCTAATACATATCTGCTCATATATTTCGAAGTATGAATAATTTACTACAGCTACTGAAGATTACCAAAGGTAGACCTATCACAGTTACTCTACAGAGCCTTTATGAGTATATAGAGTCTTTAGAGAAACTTAGAGAAGAAAGAGAAGTCAAGCTAGAAATAGAGTTAGAATCCATGTTGGAAAATAAATTCACATCTCTTGAAGACAAGATCCAAAAACAAATAGAAAATAGAACTATTGGAGAAAAAATGAAGGCAATGGAGACTAGGTTGTAGGTTATAGAAAAACAAAACCAAGATATGAACCAAGCATCCCAACAAGAAGATGTTGATACTTTAGAGAGCCTTAAAATGAAGACATGATTAAAAAACTAGAATAAAAATTTAATAGTCGCCTCACCGTAAAAAGTGTGGCAGGTAAATTAGATATCAAACCAATTAAAGATGAAATGAAAAAATTGATAGAATTAGACCATGAGTGTAACAAAAGAGCCTTGAACCTTATAATCTTCTATTTGAAAGAGGAGGAAGATGAGGATAATTTAGCCATAGCCCAGACAAAATTACATAATAGATTAAAAATTGAAAAAACGTGTCTCACAAAAGCAACAAGGTTGGGGAAATTCACTGAAAATAAAGGAAGGTTGATCTGAATAAAGGTGAGCTCTACTGACCATAAGTATGACATGCTTAGTAAAACCTCAAGTCTAAAAGGAATGGAAATATTTATAAATGAAGATCGCATTCCAGAAGATCAAGTAGAATCAAGAAAGGAGGTTCAAAAGGTAAAATAAGCTAGGAAGGAAGGAAAATGAGCAATAATTAGAAATAGAAAAGCTATTATTCGATATAGAAACCAAAAAGATAGTAATAAATAGCAACTCAACATGCTCCAAATTCTTTCTTAGAACTGTCGAGGCTTTCCATGGAACAAAGGCCCCAAGCTAAGTTGGAACTCGAATTATGTTGATATTATATTGCTTGTTGAAACTTGGGAGCATGAAGAATTTAAGGTCCCTAACATAGATGGATTTGCACTATGGTCTACCTGGAACAAGCGATCCTCCCGTAGAGTCATTGGTGGTATAGCTTGTTACGTTAAGAAGGACATCTCCCCCCATGCTAGGATTTATAAAAATGACCCTTAAAACCAATATAGTTGGATAGAGATTACTGACATTAATTATAAAAAGACCTACATAGCAATTTGCTATTTTCCCCCCATCAATTCTAACTTCTATAAGAAAAAGAATCTAGATAAAAATAGTCCTTACAATGGTTTAGAGGATGATATTTCTAACCTAAGGAATGAAGGTAATATCCTTTTAATGGGTGACTTTAATGTTCGAACTTCAAGCAACCAAGCTATTATTCTAAGCAGTCATTCCAACCTTAATCCTCTTTGGTTAGATGAAGACCTTACTTTGGCTAGCCGGTACAAAAGGAGCTTTGAAGATCCTGAGGACAATTTGTTTGGGTCTGTTACACAGTAATTTGTCACTGTCTTCACTCCAGTCTTCCTACTGTGTCATGTGTCCAAGTCATACATGCTCATGTTAGACAAATGCTCTATGATGTTGCCAAATGACCCACTTTTCCAAAGGTTTCTGCCTCATCGCGTCTGTTGGCTTAATAAATGCACTGAAGGGCACTCCAAAACAGTCCAGAAGCTCTGCCATCGCGGAAGTACATGTGATTCTCGCGATGGTTAGATTTCATGTGCCAGCGCAGCTGTCGCTTATAGTTTCCCGCGATGACATGAATAGCTGCGTTATTCAATATCGATGTCAACGTGGCAGACCAGTTATGTGCCCGCGATGATCCAGATTGGGCGAATTTGTTCCAACAGTTGGCCTTCCAGATGACTCCAGACCTGGTTGTTGGCCTTGTTTATGTCGCTCCCCTTTCTCTGGTGTGGTTGTTCCATCATTTGTGCTACCTTCCTTGGAGATATGCTCATCTTCCCACCTTTTATGGAGACTCCTTCTCCTATTTAAACTCTCACCATTTCTATGTGCTGCTAGTTTTGGAATTCTTAGTCTTTGGAGTGGTTGTTGATTGCACTGTTAGTGCTTGTGAGTTTGCTAGATAGCTGGTCTGAGTGTGACAAGTGTGGGATTGTTGATATCTTGAGGAAGGTTGTGAAGTGCCATTAATCTTATGTGAAACTTGTGAGTGAGAGAGAATTGTATGTTGGGAGATCCATCTTCAAAAAGTGAATGCTTGAGGAACATGCTGGCTGGATCCCTCTGAGAAGGCTTGTGACGTCAAGACTTTGGTTGTAAGCTTACTCTTATTTCATAATTAATGCAATCAATGATGTTTTCCTATGTCTTGTATGTAATTTACTTTATAGCTCATGACTTCTTGACTTTTTGAGTAAATAGATCATTGTTGTTCCGGTTACGTGCTTTGTTGTATTTCCTTTGCATTGTTTCAGGTTGATCATTCATTAGGAGAAGGAAGCGGAAGCTGGAGCAGCACAACAGAACTCCATCAACCACTGGTTGAGGTAGGCCTCCAACTATGACTGTTTAAGGAAAGCTATTGTTGATCTATCCTTGTTTGTGACTAGACCCACTCTAGGGCTAGAGGGATTGCCTCTGTCCGCAGAGGGAACACTTTCCTGCATCACAAATTGACGACTCCACTGGGGAAGTCCTTTTTTCTTTTCTTGTTTACTCTTGTCTTGATTGTTGTTTTGGTCTCTTTTGAAGTTTTGGGGATTAGTTACCAGTCGTCTGAGTTTCTTGGCTTGATCTGGGAAATGCCCTTATTTGATTAAAGATTGATTGTCTTTGATTTGGGAGTTTTTGGTTCATCTATTACTGTTTGGAACATCATCGCAGCTTTTAATTTAACAGTTGCGCTGTCATCGTGTCAACCCTTTTGTATTATCCTTTTCATCGCGTAATTACGCTTAATGATCGCGACGGTTCTATAAATCGGACTATCGTGGAAAAGTCGTGTACTTCCGCGCTGACATCGCTTTGTTGCTGCGTATTGTTCTTTATCAGTGTTTTATTGCTAGTGTATTGCCTGCGCTGATTGCGGTAGAATTGATTTTTTCAATTCTGCCTCCTGAATCCGTCAGTCTTGCTAGTACCTTGCTGTTCTCACTTGTTTGATGACTTGTTTTTCACTGTTTAGAGGTTGAGGCACTCTCTTGTGAGCTCTGTTAAATGAATCTTGTTTTTCTTGCTTTATGACCTAGTTTCATTGTTTCAAGTCTTTTCGATCAATTTTGCTTGGTTCCCTGTTTGCAAAGATTCGTTTGCTGCTTGCTGTTGATTTGATTACGCCTTCCCCTTTGCTTACTTTTGGTTGATTGTTTAGTGATTGTTATTGGACCAATCTCGACATTGATTTGATTTCTCTTCACTACCCGGACATAGATTACAATTGTTTTTTCCACATTTGTTTGTTGCTTATTGGTTTCTTTTAGATTAAAGGCATCAAAATAAAAAAGATTGCATTTCATTTAGCATGCGAAAGTGAAAGTGAATTTGCATTTCAAGTTGCATATTGAAAAGCGAATGATTAAGATCTCTCATTAGTAGTATCCGTGCACTTTAGTGATTGATGTCTGTTTGCATTGAGTGACTGTTTTGTTGCCTTGGTTTTCTTGGTTTGGGAATGATCTCTCTACCCTCCCATAGGTAGGTGTTCATCAAAGAAAAAGGATATTTCATTCATTCTAGCTGCATCCTAGGTTCTGTTATATACATACAGTAAGGCCTGAAAACTGAAACATAATCCAAGATCAACTTTAAAATGAACTGAATAAATCTAACAACGCATTGGAACATAACGCACACATTTAGAGGTCGAGGCTAGAGATGTGCTTCGGCATCGTTAAACCTAGTCACTTTTGTTTCCACTCAAGGTTGGGTGATTCCTCCTTCTGTGACTCAATAGTGGTCTAGCACGGAATTGTGCTTCCACGTACCATCGAGTATATGGGGAGACTCCACTAGGTTATCATCCTTTATCCATAGGAAGCCGTGTCTACTGCTTTACAAGTTGTAACAAACCGAATACAACATTCAGGAAGATTGACTGCCATATGGAAAGTCCTTGGTTTTCATATGACTGCCAAGGTGTATATGCAGCTTTACGTATTTCTCTGGTAAACCTTTTGCCTAGTTCTCCAGAGTAGTCACTTTCGTTCCTTTTTGGACTCCCTAAAAGAAAAGGTCCATCTGAGCACTTGTCACTTCAGGCTCATTAAATATTCGAAGATGAATAGAGTCATCTTTTGTCCTTTTCTCGACTCTTTAAAGATGAAAAGGTCAAGTTTTGTTCCTATGTCTTAAAATTTATTCGGCCACGATTCACATTTGCCCGGTTAGATCTTGTTTGCGTTAGCTTGAGTAGGGTTCTTTCTCGTTCTCGATGGCAACATTCCCCAAGTCTACCGGCCAAGGTTTCCCCCAGATGGAAATCCTGGTCCACTTCCTTCATTTGGAAATGGCGGTGCTCCATATATGGCAACCCTATCGTTGCTTGGAATAACCATCGGTTTACCCGTATGGTTGTTTTCAACCTCGATGGTCCCGAGTGTTATGAATCCTGTTCCACCGTTTCCTTTGTCTGAACCAAGACATGTTGATTCCAAGGTTGAGCCTACGCCTTCTTCCCATGTTTCCTCCTCCTCCTCTCCTCCTTCGCCTGGTGAAAGTTTCACATTAACTAACCAGGAGCCTAAGAAGAATAAGAAGAAGACGGAGAAGAAGAAGAAGTCTGATAAATACAAGGCCACCTGTGCAGTTACTGCTCCAAGTCCATCCCAGGACAAACCACCTTCTGCTCTTCAGCGGAAGGTTAAGTTTCCTTGTAAATTGTGCAAGGGTGACCATCTTCTTTGTGATTGTCCTGGCATTCCCAGGATCCTAGAAGTACGGTCTCACAGTCAGGCCCATCCCCCATTGTCCTCTGAAGCCCAAGGTGATGTTATTCTAGCAACTGCCAATGGTAAGAAGGACGGGAAGATTCGATTCCCTTGTAGGCTATGTGAAGGCATCCATCCCCTTCACCTTTGTCCGCTCATGGATAAAGCTTCCGCCGTTTTGGAAAGTCTTACAGCTTCTTCACCCCAACTTCCCATTGGTTATCAGCGGCTTTCTCCAGACCCTCCCTCCATTGACAAAGAGATTGATGTAGATTCTTCTCTTGTCCATCCTTCTTCTTCCGAGCCTGGCTATGCTCAGCCTGTTCCAGACCAACCCTTGGTCAGAAAGAGTGTCGACTTAGGTTCACCACCTGTTGATCACTCTGTCATGGAAGAGCATGATGTTGATGTTCTCCTCGTCTCATCAGATTCTCCAGAGTCCGGAAATGACTCTCCTATCCCAGCTGATCTGGGGATTCCTTCTTCGGTTCCTGGGGGCAGGGGGCAATCCTACGATTCCCCCACCAAGTAGTTTGGCCGTCACTTTTGATTGGAGTCACTTGACTACTTTCTGCCTTCCATCCTATGTGCCTTTCGAGATTACAGTACACGCCTACGATAAGGCCGTATCTGGCACTGTCATGGATGAGGGTGCTTTTGTCAGTCTTATGCCTTCCACTACTTGGCAAGCTTTGGGTTCCCCACAGCTTGTGCCAGTCACACAGAATCTGTTGGCATTCGACGGCGAACCCTGTCAACTTGTTGGCTTCCTCCCAAAGTTGCCTGTTACTTTCGGGGGAAAAATGGTCTATATAGACGTCATGGTTGTCATGGGAAAAATTTCAGTCTTCTCCTTGGCCGTGACTATATTTATTCCATGGGGGCCCTCGTTTCTTCCCTTTTCCGCGTGGTTTGTTTTCCACGCGAAGGAAGAATAGTGACTATAGATTAATTATTGTTCTTTAGTCCCCCAGTGCCTCCTGCGTAGCAGTCATCCCCCCTAGGTTCTTGCTCTCCAGTAGTACCTTCCTTGCCATAGGTCAATTATGTGGCTACCCGTTCTGTCTCTGCCTCTGCTGATGACCATGCAGTTGGTCTAGTACAGATGTACTTGGGGCATTGGAACCTGATTTGTCATTGGTGCATCCTGACCTGGCTTCCTCCAAGAGTGCGATTCTTCCATCTTGTGAAGGCCTCTTGGTAGCCACGCTCTTGGATGGCCCATGAAAAGGGTTCCGAGCATAGTTCCTAATCTTGTGTCAAGCTCGGTAAAAAAATGAAACAAGGGTTACGAGCATAGTTCTTGATCTTGTGTCAAGCTCGTTTACAAAAATGAAACAAGGGTTATGAGGATGGTTCTATTGCCGTGTCGACCTCATTAAAAAATGAAACAATCTCCCTTTCCAAATTGAGTCTTTGATTAAGATCTCGTAAAATCCAAGTCGAGTCTTTCTAAGATCTTGAAAGTGAACCTTCATTCCATCCACCTCGTTGAATGCAATGAAGCTTGGGGGGCATGTACCTCGATTTGTGTCATTATGCTAGGGGCATGCGAACTTATAACAAGCATATTTTTTTCATTTCAAGCTTGTGTAAACATGAAACCGAATCCAAGCAGAGTTCTCCATGGTTCAAGCTTGTGTAAAAATGAACCCATAGCTGATTTACATCTCGTGACTGTCATTTATCCGCTAAATTCTGCTAGATGAGCCTTGGTTGTTTTATTCCATCGCCACCATCTCTTTGGTTGATCATATGCTTTCACTTGATTGTTTGTCCTTTCCTGGGGAACCGCAACGATGAGTGGTTTTATTAGCCAGCCTCTTGACCATTACATGTTTTGAGCAGTTCCACCATTGCCGGAACCAGTTGCTACCCTTTATACCACTCGTTCCTCTAGGACGAGTCACCTTTAAGCTCTTTTCTGACTCGTAAAAGATGAAAAGATTTCCGAGTATTTTTCCCTTTTTGACTCGTTAAAGAGAATATAAATGGAGGTCTGCTTTAAGCTCTTTTTCGACTGTTTAAACACAAAAAGATTGCCGGGTTTTTGTCGTTTCAGGCTCGTTATTGGTTACGAAACGACGTGATTTCGATCACTTTTCTACTTTTTCGGGTCGAAGTCACTAGTTACGAAAAGTACTCCTCGATCGTAATGGTTGGGCGGTTCTTTCGAGTATCGTTTTATACTTTTTCGGGCTCGAGAGACACAACTCTACGAAAAAGGACCCCCCTGGAGTTTTCTTTTCCGTGTCTTTTTCAAACTCTCTAAACATGAAAAAGACTCTGAGTTTTACCTATGTCAGACTCGTTAAACCCTGACGACACTAGAATCATCATCATGACGCGACTTGAGCTTCTCCTTCCTAGGGCTCATTAAAATGTTACTAGGTTGGGCTCAACAGCAGGTTTATCATTAATTGTCTATGGCAGCTAGTCACTCTTGAACATCGACACTTTTGCTTCTTGTCGGGTTGGGACATCCATACATCGTTATTTGGCCTTCGCGGGTTGGGTTATCATTCTAGCCTCATTCCATTCGATTCATGTCGTCTCCATCGAGCCTCTGATCCCTTGGTGCCTGAATGCTGCCACCCCCCTCCGGAGTCGTGTCGCCGACATGTTCAAGAGTATAATCCTTCTGCAGTTTGTACCCTCGTCTCCTCCTCTGATACTATATTTCGCCATCTACCACTTGTTCCTTATCTTGTGTCGTTGATGGGGGAAACATTATGACCCTCCTGCGACGGGTCGTCTCCTGTCGACATCATCTCATTATCCAGGAGATTGACCTAGAGATCCCCTTTCGTACCTTAGAGCTTGCATGCCTCAATGGCAAGTTCTTCACACCTGACGGTCGATTTTCATCATTGGTCGTTGATTGGGTGATTCCACAAGCGTTCAACTTCATCTCCTTTTTCACACTTCGTGGATTGTGCTACACAGTACCTTGAGAGCCATTGGCATTATTGGTGGTTTCCCTCGCGCTTGTTAACGGTTTCCATCTTTGACCGGTAATCAAGCGATATTCTATCATGCTCGACCTCACCACATCTATTCGTATGTTAGGATTTGTACTTTTATCGGATGGGTTCAAGACCCTGAACTCAGATTACACATGTTTGGGCTGTGTGGATTGGTTTATGATTACATGACACATTGATGGATGGCTGCGACCATACCTGAGTCTTCATGGATGGCTGCGTCCATACCACAGACCTATTTCATATGTCTTTTGGATAGTTGTGCCCATTCCTAGACCTCATGTAATTCATTATCAGAGATATCAGTTGTACTCGCATGCAGGTTCTTCCAGATGGTGTTCCAGTTCAGTCAGTTTCGTAAAGCATTTTACCCCTCCCTCTCTCTTGGGCTTCATACTTTAGGGGGCATCTGTTACATAGTAAAAGAACTATCCTCAAAACTCCGTGTTTCATTTTTTAATGAGGTTGAGACAGGAACAAACTATCCTCGTGACACCTTGTTTCATTTTTTAACGAGGTTGACACAAGATCAAAACTATCCTCAGAACCCATCCAATCAACGGTTGAGGTAGGCCTCCAACTATGACTGTTTAAGGAAAGCTATTGTTGATCTGTCCTTGTTTGTAACTAGACCCACTCTAGGGCTAGAGGGGTTGCCTCTATCCACAGAGGGAACACTTTCCTGCATCACAGGGTCGGAGCTAGTTAAGCTCTGTAGTGCTCAAGATCTCATAATTTGCAACGGTCTAAAGAAGTGGCCCAATTCTAGCCAGATGACCTGCATCCATGGGCTTGGTAGCAGCGTGGTAGAATATGTTATTTCTGATCTCCCTTTATACAACGAAATAATAAATTTTGACATCGTAAGTGGCCATGAGCCTGACTCTGATAATAGGCCTTTATTTATAACTCTCAATTTTGTCATGCATAAACATCCCATAGAAGATAATCCTTATAGCCAAAAGAAATTAAACTTTGATAGAAATAGAAATGATCTCTTTCTAAATGAATTAAAAATGAATTTTCTTCCTTTATCTAGTATAGACAATATAGAAGACCTCTATCATAATTTTACTACAACCTCTCATATTCTATTAACAAGTTCTCAATTGAATTTTTAAGTAATAAACGAAATAGCAAAACCAACCCATGGTATGACAAACATTGTAAAGGTGCGAGGAGAGAAATTAAGGAAGTTGTTGATGAATCTCTTAAAATTGGCAAGATAAAAATATACAAAGCTCTAACTAAAAGGAAAAAAGGCAGTATATTCATAAAAGACAAGAGAATCTCTTACACCTCTCAAAGGTAGCTCCTAAGAAATTCTGGAGGTAGATTCTAACTAGGAAAACTAAAGATAATAATAAAATTTCTTTACATGACTGGAATTCCTATCTTAAAAAGCTTTATGAATCTCCAAATGTCATGGATAACTTTGAAACCCTGCTCACAACAAAAGAATTTTTCTCATTAGAAGACATTGATTTTGGGGTTAAACGCCCGGAAAATGGGAAAGCTAAGGACATTGAAGGTTACTAGGTGGAAATCTTAAAAATTGGAGGTCATGTCCCCATCCCCCACATCCACAAGCTTTTCAATCAAGCGGTCAAGCAAGGGTTCCCTAAACCTTGGACTCGGGGCCTCATTATGCCTATTTTTAAAAGAGGGGATACAAATAACCCCTCTAATTATCGAACTATTATGATCATCCCTCTCTTAGCCAAGTTATATGGTACTATTTTGGAAAATAAGTTGAGCATATGCCTTGAAAGTGAAGGTAAGCGGGCTAAAGGCCAAGCAGGTTTTAGAAGGCAACACTCAACAATGGACCACCTCGTTGTGCTTAGGACCATTGTGGAGAAATTCCACAATGATAAATCCAATCTATTTTGTTGCTTTGTGGACTTTAGAAAGGATTTCAATACGGTTCCTAGAAACAACCTATGGAATAGATTAGAAGAGCTAAAGGTTCCTTTCGAGTTGAGAGCTACCACTATAAGGTTATACAAGAATGTAATTGCCAAGTTAAATAGCAACGAGGGGTGGTAGAAAGATATTAAGTGTAATATCGGAGTTAAACAAGGTTGCCCCCTCTCCCCTACCCTATTTGGCATTTACATCGACATGCTAGAAGGTTCTTTAGAGGAAGCATGCTATGCTAGCACGATCTTAGCTAGGATAATCATCATCCTTCTTCTCTATGCTAACAATATTGTTTTTTTTGCAAGGTGTCCATCTAATCTTGATAAGAAACTTAGACTTCTTAAGGATTTCTGCTCTACCATGGGTATGACTGTTCACACTGACAAAACAAAAGTTATGATTATCAAATCCAAGAAGGACACTTATGCTAATTTTATGTATGACAATAGTAACTTGGAGGAAGTGTCTTCTTACAAATACCTAGGAATTGATATTCATCACAAGCTCAACTTGAACTATAGCATTGAGAAAAGGATTAATGGGGGGTGGAAAGCTTATTTTGGCCTTGAAAATAATTGTAAATTGGCAAACCTCGTAATGTGGGATAGAAAGAAGTTCCTCTTTGAAACTTTAATCAATCTTGTTATCTTATATGGATGTGAGGTTTGGGGTTGCGACATCTCTAGAGAATCTTGGAGAAAGATTGAGCAAATCCAGAAGCGTTTTATAATGTATAACCTCAAAATTAAAAGCAATACACCTTAACCTATTCTCCTTATAGAAGCAGATCTTTCCCCTATCGAGAGCCTAGCAATGACTAGGCTTCTATTGTACAAGCACAAGCTCAATAACATAGAAGACTATGGACTTCCTAAGATAGCTTTAAATTCCAGCCAAAACCACATAAGGCTCAAACGAGTTTGGTATAAAGATTCCATGGCCTAGTTAAACCAATGGGAGATCGACGAGAATGCTACATTGAAAAACATTAATAACATTAAAAATATTGTTACTTCTAAGTTCAAAGAAAAAATGTGGTGTGAGAAAGATTTAGCAGCTAAAATAAAATTAAGATATTATAAGGAGGTCATCAACCCCACCCTAGAATATCAAAAGTATCTCTCTGTTTTAACTAGATCAAAGAAGAAAATTAATATAACCAAGATTAGAATGAACTCTCATGAGCTCCATAGTGAAACGGGTTGTTGGGTAGTTCCTAAGAAACCATGGATGGAAAGGATCTACCACCTGTGTGAGAATATGAACATCGAGGATGAAAATCACTTCCTCTTAGAGTGCCCCACGTACAAGCACACTAGATCTCAGTTTCATAATCTTTGTTGCAATATTGACATTCCTAGCCTTTTACGATGTCAAAATTATAGTGAGCTCGGGAGGCTTCTCTCCAAGCTCTTTAAGCATAGGAATAAAATCTTAAATCAAACTAAATAAGTCATTTCTTTAGTTCTTGTCAGGCCAGGAGCTAACTCCTCAAATGAGATTATATTATTCATTTAGGTTGTTCATTATTATATACATGAGCGAGTGACTATTGAGTTTCATCTCCCGATGACTCTCCATTTTCTCTATTATTTATTTACATTATTTACAGTTGTTCACCCAATCCCTGTGATTAGGTGTCAACATTCCCCCCCTTAATATGAAGGGATGTTAGTGAGTCCAAGCATCGTTCTGAATCTTTCAATATTTTCTCTTCCAAGTGCTTAGTGAAGATGTCTGCAATCTGCTCATTAGTGGAACAATGGCAAAGATGGATTGTTTTGGCCTCAACATGATGTCGAATCAAATGATATTTTGTATTGATGTGCTTTGTTTGATCATGGAACTTTGGGTTCTTGGCCAAATTTATTTCCAAGGTATTGTCAATCATGAGTGGAGTCGAATGTACTTTTTTTACCTGTAATTCTTCTAGAATTTTCCTGAGCCACACAATTTCTTTTGTTTCCTCAACTGCTGCCACATATTTTACCTCCATTGAGGAATCTGTTGGAACTGATTGTTTGCATGATCTCTAGGAGACAACTCCTAATCCAAGACTCATAGCATAACTAGAAGTAGATACCCTAGTTTCATTGTCTCCATCAAAGTCTAAATCAGAGTATCCAATCAAGCTAAAGTTGCCCATCTTTGCATACTTGAGTCCAAAGTCTTGAGTTCCCTTCAAGTACTTTAGAACTCTTTTTGCAGCAGACCAATGTCCCTCACAAGGCTTTTACATAAACCTAGAGAGGATTCCAACAACAAACAAAAGGTCTTGTCTGATACTAGTCAGGTAGTTGAGACTTCCTACAAGTTGTCTATACTTTGTTGCATCCTCAAATTATTTTCCTTCAATGGATGTGAGCTTTAATTTTTGTTCCATTCGAGTAGTCAGAGGATTGCATTCAGCCATGCCAAACCTATTCAATAGATCTCCAATGTACTTCTTTTGAGAAAGGAATATGAACTTTGGATATTGAGTTACTTCAATACCAAGATAGTAATGAACATAGCCCAAATCAGTGATTTCAAAACCTTTCCTCAATTCCTTCTTTATGGATGCAATGTCGCTCTCATTGTTCCTTGTCATCAAAAGATCATCTACATATACCACAAGATATACAATTATTTTTCCAACTTTCTTGACAAACAAAGTTGCATCATCAAGATCATAATGTTTGAAATTGAGTTTCAGAAGATGCCCAGTTAGTTTTTCATACCAGACTCGCGGTGCTTGTTTGAGGCCATACAAGGATTTCACAAATTTGCATACTTTATGTTCATGTCCTTTCACAAAAAATCCTTCGAGATGGGACATAAAAGCATTCTCTTTTAGATCTCCATTCAAGAAAGATTTTTTACATCCATTTGATGGACTTTCCAATCATTTTGAGCTGCTAGGGCAAAGAGTGTCCAGATGGTAGCCCATTTTGCTGTGGGGGAAAAAGTATCCTCATAATCGACCCCTTCCTTATGTAGAAAAAAACCTTTTACCACAAGCCTAGCTTTTTGCTTGTCAAGTTAGCCATCAACTTTATACTTGTTCTTGTAGACCCCCTTGCAGCCAATTGGTTTGGTTCCCAATGGAGGATCAACTAGCTTCCAAGTCCCATGATTTATCAAGGCATCATACTCCTTTTGCATTACTCCTTTCTGTCATGCGGAAGAGTCGATAGTGCGGACACAACCAACCTCCCTATAAGCTTAAGGCTTTCTAGTGACAAACAAGACAATTAAGATCAATCCTTCTCTAAATATGCATTTATCATACAAGAAATCAAGTGTTTAGATCCTACCTGTAACCCAACGCTGTTGTAGTAGTCCAGCCTCGTTGATCCGGATGAGATCCTCCTTCTCTTCGAAACCTGTATTCACTAACAATCAAATTATTAAATAGCCCCTGAATATCTCATAAAACAAAACATATTTAACATACAGACCAAGGAGTATATGAAACAACTCATAAATAACAAATTGTTGAGAAGAATGGACTTATTTGTATTAATAGGAAACAAAAGAAACCATTACAACCTGAGCCTTGGTGTTGTGCAAGTTCCTCCCAGGGTCCAGCAAGAGTTTTCCTTTACTTTGATCAGCTCACCCACTTCCAAATGAAACAAGAAAGGATGACAATCTCTCCTCACAAGCTTCTACAAGGAAGTCCTAATCTCAGCAGCATCTACCCTTAGGAATTTTCAGCTTTCAACCTCCCCTCCCTCTGGCCCAATGCATGTATTTATAGTGCTGTAGAGGAAGTTAATCAAGTCCACCATCAATGGGATAAGCCCCTCTTTGGGTGGGTTAGCTCCCCTCTTGATGGGATAAGTTCCTCTTCCATAGGGATACATGAACCATATGGAGGCGCTCCATACACGTCAAACAAGCTTCTAGAATGCTCTAGAAATGACCACAAGTAACTTTTTTGGAGTGAAACTTGCACCTTTTGACCTTTACAGGAGTACGCACCCATTTCTTTATAGACAGAGCGTACAAGTACGTAGGTATTGTGAACTTGGATTGCGTACCCGCAGGTAAGGCTGAGAGAAACTGCGTACCCAGAGATAATTGACTTTAAATGACTTTTCTCTCTTTCTTTGAGTTTGACATGGAAAGCAGAGGCATGAGACTTGCCAAGGAGGATAGTATGACAGTTGATGGAGCCATACTAACTGCAAATAGTCATGGTGACATTTTTTAGTGTAACAGATTGCCCCGTAAAGTGCGAAGCCTGAAGTAGATTTATGGTTTCAAATCATCTAGGAAGGGTGAAGTACTTTATCATTTCAAGGATTATCTTGTGGAGAGCCTGGTCAGAACCTGCAAATATTAAACACAAAATACATATATAAGATGATATCATCGCTGAGGTAGGCATTCCCATACTCAGATTGAAAACTTTAACTAACAATCTAACTACTGCTCTAACACAGGAATGATTTTGCAGTACATCATAATCATAGACTCATGTAGACACAGTATGGACGCAGCCATCTGTTTATAGTTAGTTTACTTATACAATGAATACAAAACTCCTCGTAGCTTGGATGGCGGAAACTAGATCCAGGGTCTTCATTTCTACTTCCCGAATTGGTACGATTCTATCCATGCGAATAAATGAGTTGATGTCGAACATGGTAGAAACCACTTGATTACCAGTCAATGATGTAAATCGTTAACAAGTGTGAGAGAAACCACCAGTGATGTCAATGGTTCTCAAAGTACCCAGTACAATCCATGAGATGTGAATGAATGAGTCGATGTCGAACACGTCATGGAATCCTTCGATCGAAATTCAATGATGTAAACTGTCGTCAAAGGCGAGAAACCTGCCATTGATGCATGCAGACTTCAAGGTACTGACGATTTCTAAGTCATCTCTCTAGATAATGTGCTGATGTCGATAGAAAGCGACCCATTGCAGGCAAGCCCACAACACGAAATCATAGTTCAAGTTGAAGAAATGTTCCTGTAAGGACTGACTCAGGGACGGTCAAAAATGGATGACAAGTATTTTGCATATGAATGGTTTATTTGCAGAGACCTCTTGAACACATAACGACACGACAGATGGCTTGGCGGCGATTGACCCAAAGTTAATACCCAGAAACGGTTGAAGACTTTCAAAGTGGTTTTAATCAACTTTAAGACAAAGGATTTCCCAACCCAGGTGAATGAAAAGTGTCGTGTTCAAGAGTGGTAGTAAGGTTCTTCTGTGACAAAGGATAACAAATAGGTTCATTCTTCTCTCTTTTCCCCCACCATTTCTGGCAAGTACCTCTTTATTTTTTACAAGCTTGAGGAGGATAACATATGCTTGATTATAAGCTCATCCTTCGGATGAGTCCAACTTAGTGTAGATTTGAACCCTAAGAAGGAGTGGTTTGTTCCTGTTTGTAATCGAACAGGTCCTTTACTGTGAAATTTTAACGAGTCCAGTATAGGAGAAACTCGGCGTTTTTCAATTTTAGAGAGTCTGAAAAAACTAAAGAAGACTCTAGGGTTGAACTTTTTCGTAAATTTGTGTCCCTCAAGCCCGAAAAAGTATAAAATAATACCTGAGAGAACCGCTTGATCTTGCGACCAAGGAGTACTTTCATGATTAGTGCCTCTGACCTGAAAAGTAAAAAGTGATCAAGGACACGTCGTTTTATTTCCAGTATCGAGTTTGAAACGACAAAAACCCGACAATCTTTTCCTGTTTTTAGGGTCAGAAAAGGGCTATAAGGGGACCGTCTTTTAATTCCATTTTAACGAGTGTAAAAGAAACGCTCGGCAATCTTTTCATGTTTTAGGAGTCAGAAAAGGGCTTAAAAGATGACTCTGATGTTTTGGTTCGTGAAAAATGATAATTTTCTCTGAAAGTCCTTTTGTCCTGCACAAAAACAACACATTACTCATACCTGTTTAAGATAGGCAAAAATACATTGAAAAATATCTCTCTATGGTGAAAAATAAACAAACCTAGCATTCATTTATCCAAAAAACCTATAAAAAGACTTTTTACCATGTCATTTTTACCATTTTACTGTTGAGGGAGAGAAAAGGGCTTTTGACAAGAAACTTCCCGTGGACTTTGCGGAGAATCCGACCGTCGGAATCGAACGCCGTCTCTTTCAGGTATTTCACAACATCCTCCTCTTTGTTTTCATCCGTTTAGAATTTCATTTTAAGTCTTAGTTTGATTTTTTAGGAGTTTTGGGGTTTTAGGATACGCTTTTCGGGGTACGCAGGTGCCCCATGGGCGACCTGCGTACCCCGACATTTTCGTTAATGGGAAAATGGTCGGAGTACGCAGCCCACCTTCAGAACAGCTGCGTACCGCCGCTCTGTTTCTGAACGCGGGGTGCGTACTCCGCGCAAAGCAATTTCAAAACCCCAATACTTAAAATTAAACCATTATTTTTTGATTCAATGAATTCTAATGGGTGTTTTCTGGTGTGTAGATTGCCCACCATGCTTGATTGGCACGAAAGAGAACACGAAGATGTTGATTTGGCCGCAATAGATCATCAACCTTCCATTGATGCTTTGAAGGCATGCGGTCTCTACAAGTACTAGGCCATACCTGGCATGAGGGCCCAGGTGCCATTCTTAGAGTGCCTGGTTGAAAGGTGAAACGTCCAGGAACAATGCTTTTACATCGGAGGGCACCAGCTCGAGATAGAGCCCTCTGACATATATTTTCTCACTGGTTTGCCTAATAGGGGCGAGCAACTGTCTCTGTTCGGGACTAGGCCAGGTGGCCAATCCCTTGCTAGTCTCCGGTTAGAGTGGTGCAACAATCAAAACCAGGAGAAGGGGATAGAAATAAAATACATATCCCGACCCAAACTTATGGTAATTGCCTTTACAGTTACCAGACTCTGCGGCGCGGCCGCTTTGCACAATGCCACCGGGTCCCAAATGCGGATGGTGATTGATTGCTTCCGAGGCACCATTTTCAACTGGTGCGATGCTGTGTTGGCCAACATGAAGGGCCAACTGACTAGGGAAAATAACGGGCAATTGAAGACCTTTGGGTATGGGCCTTTAGTTGTGAGCTTTGCCCTAGAGAGAGTTCCAATGCTTATCCCTCAGCATCTCACTGTTGCGGTTGGGCCACCTCGGGAGCCAAAGTTGATGCGATGGGTTGCGGTGATGGCCCGACATCCTGATGAGGGAGCGGGAGTTGTCCGATTTCCTGCGGGTTACTTTCACTAGTTGGAGAACCAGGTCTTTGCGATCTAGGATTTTCCTTATGCCGGAGTAGATTTTTGCGGTGATCCGGACATGGTTCTTCCACAGGGAGAACAATGGGACGACATAGGTACTTCATTTTTCACAAGTTTTTAAATTATCTATTTTTTTTGTTTTTTATATCATCTCAAAACTGACAGTGACAATTCTCAAAATGCAGATGTAGGCCCACAGTGTCCAGCCAATCTCCAGCCATTCGAGAGAAGAGTACCAGTTGCACCAGCACCGGCTCCACAGGATGCGGCCGCAGAGACCTTAGCCGAGTTGGAACAAGACCTAGAGCGTCTTACGACGGGTATACCAGAGACGACTATAGACGATATTCCTATCTGACTTCAGCGCTATGTGGTCGCAGTCCCAGGA
The DNA here is from genome assembly GCA_031772625.1 of Pinus tabuliformis. Lineage (NCBI taxonomy): Eukaryota > Viridiplantae > Streptophyta > Pinopsida > Pinales > Pinaceae > Pinus > Pinus tabuliformis. Next base: position 1,131,641,773 of record CM062809.1, on the reverse strand, counting down.
CCTTTCAGGAGGTTCCTGTGTAGAGTAGCGCGAGCAGTGGTGTCGTATAGAGAGCACCACCAGTGATTGGCTAGTCACTTTTTGTAGACACATGTGACATTTTGGTTTTTTGTACTTATCATTTTTGTTGATCATAAGGTGTTTTTCAACCTATGATCGAAGACGATGTATATTTTGACACACTCCTATCTATATATATCATTATTACCGGCTTATCTTGTTAAACATGTGTGATTAAATGTTAATGTTTTTAAATTTACATGTATGATTATTGCAAATGTCTGTCTAACATTCGAGAAGCAATTGCATCTGCTAATGTATTAAAGGACCTTGGAATATGTTGATATTCGATGTAATCAAATTCACGTTCCAAAAGACGCACTCTCAAAAATAACCTTAATAACACTGGATTTCTAATGGCATAAACTCTATTAAGTTGTAATACAACGAGTTTAGAATCTAACCTCACTATCAAACTCAGAATCCCAAATGAAATGGATTCAGATAATAATTTAATCACTGCACTATATTCTACAATGTTGTTTGTTGTTTGACCAAGGCTCACCCCATGCATAGAAACTAACTCGTCAGAGGGCGAATAGATAACCCAGGCTGCAGAAGAGATATTTCGTGTACTACGACAAGCACCATCAACAAATCCAATGTACGTTTGGAGAGGCATCGACATCTGCAAACATCAAAGGTAAAACCAAGATAAGCAGAATAACGATGAAAAACACACTTTCTAAACTAAACACACTGTCTATTCTAACAAACACACTAGCTAGAAAGAGAAAATTAACCTAACTATCCTAACGAAAAATCTTCACACCCACCATTTACGCATAGTACCTCTTTAGGTAAAGTCCATTTCTGGGTTTACCCAAAGAGTCCCCATCAAAGTCAACCAGCTCATAGGCCCCTTTTGCTAGCTTTCGCTTAACAATGTAGGGTCCATGCAACATAGGAACAAATTTTCCAGCACCTAATTTATCGTTAGCTTGATCATACAATAGCACTAGGTCTCCTTCCGAAAAATTTCGAGGGGTCACATTTCGATCATACTGAGCTTTCATTCGTTTTGCATGAGTCTCGATTGCTAGTGCAGCATCGCGTCGAGTCTCATCTAATTGAGCTAAATACAATAAACGCTTCTCCTCTTCGGAAGTAGCTGGAAGTAATTCGACAGCCATTTGAAGTGATGGGATTTCGCATTCAATAGGCAGCACAGCTTCCAAACCATAAACTAGTTGGAAAGGAGTGAACCCTGTTGATGTTTTCACCGAAGTTCGATATGCCCAAAGTGCGGAAAATAACATGTTGTGCCAATTCGACCGATGAATGCCAATGATTCGTCGGATCATGATGACCAAAACTTTGTTGATGGACTCAACTAGACCGTTGGCTTGTGGATAATAAGGAGTTGAGCTATCGTGGCGCAAACCAAGCTGGCCTGTAAGTTCTGTCATCATAATGTTTTGAAAATGGCGCCCATGGTCAGTGATTATCGCTTGTGGGACACCAAACCTAGCAATAATGTGATTGAATACGAAAACTGCAGCGGTCTTGCCGTCTGCCTCGAATGTAGGCATTGCCTCGGCCCACTTAGTAAAATAATCAACCGCAAGGATGATATACGCATGCCCCCCAGCCGAGTGATGGTTACATGTAATAAAGTCGATACCCCATTTGGCAAAAGGACCAACGACAATTATAGGGTGGAGAGGAGCTGGTGGTGTGCGCATCTTGCGATCAAACACTTGATAGTTGTGGCATTTGCGGACCGCAATGATACAATCTTTAAACATGGATGGCCAGAAATAGCCAGCACGCAACACTTTCTGAGTTGTGGCATACCCAGACATATGACCGCCACACGCCCCAGAGTGATAGTCATTCAAAACCCTTTCTGCCTCTTCGTGAGTTAAGCAACGTCAGAAAACCAAGTCCGCCCCACGGCGATAAAGAGTATCTCCAATTATTTTGTACTGTTGGGACTAGAATCAAATTTTCCGACGTTCCGTCTTAGAAGCTTCGGGCCGAAAGGATTGGGTTTGGAGACAGACAATTATATCCCCATACCACGGATCTAAAGTGCTGATGAGAAACAAAGATTCGTCCGCAATGGGTTCCTCTGCCACAGTTTCCGTGTCAGCACGTGGGAAGTCACACATCAACTCTGCAAAGACTAAAGATTTCTTAGACTTAGATTTTTCAAACTCTAAGTCGAACTCTTGCAGGATAACGATCCATTTAGAGTACTTGCCCCCTAGCAATTGTTTAGTCAAAATGTAGATCATAGGGTTGCAATCCGAAATGACTGTAGTTTTACGGAGAAGAATGTAATGACGAAAACGTTGGATAGCCTGAACGACTGCCAGGGCCAATTTCTCCACATGCTAATATTTTAGCTCAGTGGGATTTAACGTCCTACTAAGATAATATATCACATGTTCCGTTGCGAATTCGTCTTCCTGAACTAATACCATCCCAATTGTGGAATGAGAGGTGGCGAGGTACAAAAAGTAGTCTTGGTTGTAGTTGGGAGGATGCAACAACGGTGCATGGGTCAACGCGTGTTTAAATGCATCAAAAGATTGCTGAGCTATCTCATCCCAAGAGAATTGAGCGTTCTTTTTCAACAACCGTGTGAAACCTTTTGTAACCTCGGCGTAGTTAGGAATGAATCGGCGTAGAAAGTTTGCTTTCCCTTGCAAACTTTGGAGTTGGCGAAGACTCGAAGGGGGAGGAAATTTGATGATAGCTTCGACCTTCGAGGGATCGACGTGAATGACGGCTTTTGAAACTACAAATCCCAGCAATCGTCCCACTTCTATACAGAAGACACATTTGTGTGGGTTCAAATGTATACGATAATGCCTACACCTCATGAAAATTGCTCGTAAATGGACAAGGTGATCAGCTCGATGTAAGGAATGAGCAGGCGAATCATCGAGGTACGGTTGCACAATGTGTTTGATGTCGTGAAACGCATAAGACATTGCCCTTTGAAAAGTGGCTCCGGCATTCGTAAGCCCAAAAGGTAATTTGCAATAAGCAAATGTCCCCCAAGGACAAATGAAAGCCATTTTTGGTTGATCGGCAGGTAGAATATTGATTTGATTGTAACCGGAAAAACCGTCCATAAAGGAAAATATTTCACTGCCAGCACAATCATCAATTATTTGATCGATATAGGGCGTGGGATAGTTGTCTTTAGGACAAGCACGATTAATATCCCTATAGTCGATGCATATTCTTATTGTTCCCTACTTCTTGTTAACCAGAACAATATTCAATACCCAATACGTTAATGGGATCGGATAAATGAAACCTGCTTTCAACAGCTTCTCAACTTCTACTTTGATTGCAGCTGCTTTTCGAGGGTGTATCTGACGCAGACGTTGCCGAATGGGTTTAGCGTCTGGGTAAGTCTTGATCTCATGAACAACAATGGAGGGATCAATTCCTGGCATTTCCTCATAGGACCAGGCAAACACGTCACGGAATTCTTGAAATAGGGCCTTGTATGTTTGAATTTCGTCATCTATACACGAGGAACCTATATGAATGTTCTCAACAATTCCAGTTTTGACTGAAATGTCAATGGCAATAGTTTGGGAAATGTTTCCCAAATTCAACTCTGAATTAGGATGTTTCATGGGATTCTGAGCGTCCTTGACATATTCAGCCGTAAATATTGATGAAAAATCATTTTCAAAGTCATCACCCTCAGGTAAAAACGAAGATCTATGATGGAGATCTTCCCATGGTAGATCGTCTACACTTAGGATTTCGCGAAGTTTCTCGTCAGATGACACGACTTCGGGAAATGCTATCTGTTCTGAGGTTGATGTGAAAAGTGATTCCTCACGGACCACATTCATTTGGTCGATTTGGGTTGAACGAGGGTCGGTAAAAGACTGCACGGCTTCATAAGAAATTTCATATGGACTCAAAGGCATAGCATCACCGAATGAGTCTATCTCAGATTCAGATGGGAAAATCCATGGATCATCGTAAATAATAGTATCTGACGTAATCATATGAATGAATGTGAATGAAGGGTCTGCGTTGATTGGAGGAAAATGAAAAGTTCCCAGTAAACCGAAATCTTTAACTAATCCTACACCAACATCCTTATAAGGGATAGTCGTTTTACCGACATGCTGGATACTCTCTGAAGAGGCTGGGTCGGATGAAAAGAAAGCTAGCTAGTCTATTGTCACGATCTTGCCATTATGTGGAAACTTTATAATTCTGAAGACCAATGAGACGACTGCTGTCATAGCGTAAGACCAACTTCGACCCAAGAGAAGGTTGTAGTCTAGAGGGGCATCAACCACCTCCACATCCAGACTAACGGTTTTTCCTTCAACCCCTATAGGCAAATCCTGTAGAATGCAAAACGGATGGAACCCACGGCCATCAAAGGCCTTAAGAATTGTCGGGGATTGGTTCAGCGAAGGAGAACCAAGTGATCTCCAACCCTGAATTGACATAATACACGTGGAAGCTCCCTCATCAATTACAGTCCGATGAATAGGCCTGTTTTTTACTATCACTGGAATCTGGAAAGCCATCTGATGAGGGAAACACGGTGTACTATTTTCTAGATCAAAGATTATCAGGTTCGGGTCCTGAACGTCAACAGCTCCTATAGCCGACAAAAGTAATTTTCGTTGTGCTGGGCATGATTGTAGCACTTCTAAAGCCGACATCGCTGAGGGTGAAACAGCTAAATCCTCAACAATGTTGTAATTCTGGGCCGCTCTCGCATGTGGATTGAAAGCAGACCTTCGAAGTACACCCTTGGTGGGCGGTTTGATTACTAAGTCAGGGTTAGGTTTCTCGATCTGTAGTGGATCGGAACCGGGAGCTGAGGTTGATGGATTTGACTGAGAAGATTTTTCTTCTTTCGATCCATCAACAGGACTTTTACTACCATAATCGTGTGATCAAGTCGCAATCCGTACATGAGACATCATCAATATGGGTTCTTCACTGGCACTCGAGGAAGAACCTATCATCTTACTCTCCTGCTTTGGAAATGGATCTTTTAAAACAGCAAGAGTTGGGGAACCCTTGACGATTTTCACAACCTCAGCCCGATGAGGGCAATCTCTTGTAAAATGATCCTCTTCACAAATAAGACAAGGATATCGAGGTTTGCGCTTTTCGTCATTGGTTTCCGACTTTTCTTTTTTCTCCTTTGGAGCCTTATCTTCTTTATCCTTCTTCTTACCTTTCTTTTTCCCACCGTTTTTTGATTTGGCCGTAGATGACTCTACAGCGTGAATTTCAGCGGAAATTTTAGGAGAAGATTCTCCTGTCGGGGAGTCTGGTAAGGTGATAATGGGCGAAGAATTCTTTGAAGACTTCTTCTTGCTTTTAGTATTCACCGTACCAATCATGCCATCAGCAACATGAGATCCCGAAGGAGCAGCAGCGATTTGATTCGAATTTGGAAGATCTGGGATCTTTTTGTGTAACGTACCCGACTGAGTATAAACTAAGTCAAGGTACTGCGCTTGAGCAATGACTTGCTCTTCAGTAACTACTCCGGCCTTAGCTACGTCTTCAGTAATCTTTGGTAATAATGATTTAACAAACCATTCAGCTAATATTTGGTCCGGGATAAAAACTTTCACTAAACGCCTTCAACGTCGCCATTCATGAATATGGTCAGAAATATAAGTGGACGTCGACTGTTTTAATGAAGTTAATAACTCGGTGCCATTATCATATCTGACCGGCAACTGAAAATGTGTTAAGAACGAGGTAGCTAACTGACTAAATTTATAAAAAGAGGCCCGTGGTAACTCAATGTACCACTTGGTCGCAAGACCAATGAGCGTACGCTGAAAAAGATGTAAACGGATCGAATCATCCGAGATAGAATTTGAAGCACACCAGAGGTGGTAAGTCATCACGTGATTTGATGGATCCTCTCCAGACTTACCTTTGAACTTGGGTATGTCACTGGGCAACTTATTTGGCATTGGCCGCCAGAACGGAAGATAATTTATTGGATCGTTCGTTAGGCACGTCAAGTCTGGTAAATCCAAAGTTGCGATAAACGGTAATTGCCGGTTAGGATCCCTAAAACTCTGGGTCACAAGACCAGTTCCAGGAGGAGGATATCTAGGATAACTTGTAACAGGAATCGCATTCGGGATATTGTATCCTCCCAGAAAACCAGGATTAACCGGACCGTACTGGGGTTGCTGTGGTTGTTGATAAGTGTACCCAGGATACGGTTGATACTGGTAAACTGGTTGTTGGACAGCAAGCCCATATTGGTACTGTCCCTGGTACAGTTGATAAACAAATTGTGGTTGAGAAGTAACAATCGTACTTAAACCGGGCTACCTCACAGGCATCTGAATCGTAGTTTGAATCGTAGATCCAGAAAATATTAAAGATGTCTGCGGCGTAGTGGCAGAGACAATAGAAACCGGAGATGTCGATACTTCAGAAGTAGGTGTGGTGGAAGGAACAGATGTTGCGGTAGTTGCAGCAGTCATTTGAGATGGAGTACTAGGTGCAATTGGCGACTGAGTAACTACTGAAGGTACAGAAGTTTGAACACTGGACTGGACTGGTTGTTGGGGTGGACCAAAAACCACAGGTGGTCCAGTTTGAGTTGAAAACTGTACACTTGGCTGCAACACTTGTTGAACTTGCGATGGATCCCACACTATATTTATTCCGGGGTATTGACCCATGACAGGTTGAGGATATTGAGATCCATAACCGGATTGAGGGTAGGATTGATAATTGATAGGTACATTTCCCATACCTTGAATGTAAGATTGACCTTGAGGTGGTTGATAACCTTGACTCGAGTACTGACCCTGGGGTAGATACCCTTGAGGTAAGTACTGATACTGGGGTTGACCTTGAGGCATATATTGGTACTGAGGTTGACCCTGGGGTACATATTGAGGCTGGGGTTGACCTTGAGGAATGTATTGTACCATGGGTACATACTGTCCTTGAGGTTGCTCCCCAGACGCAAGTTGTGTACCTTGAGGTTGCCTCACAGGCGTTAACTGAGGCTGCCCCCCAGGCGGTAATTGACCACCTTGAGGTTGAGAACCGGGAATTGAACCTGACATCATATAAATGTCTCCTACACCCAACGGTTTATTACCATTGTTTCCAACTAATGACCCATGTCCAATGGGTTGAGGAGATGCTCCTGCAAAGGTACCAGAAAGTGATTGATACCCAGTAGGAACAGAAGGACCACCATACAAGAAAGATTCAGGGGGTTGAGTAAACACGGACGACTGACTAGACATATTTACAGGAGTATAAATACCTCTGGGTGGATAAGGAGTATGAGGTGGAGAAAAACTTATCCCTGAGTTGTCTAAGTAATTAGTTAACGGAAGGTACCAAGTAGTACTTCTAGGTGGACTGTAAAAGATAGATTCACGCTCTCTCAGATCAATAGTAGGTTGATCTTCAAGAATAGGGCCTACTTCTTCTTCTGGAGCAAGTTCTTCAATAGCTATCAAACCAGAAGGAAGATTTTCGGTTATGACTCTTTCTACCCTAGGTGAATCAAGAACACTAGAAGTTGGAGTAACAGGTTCAGATATTTTAGGTTCTTCACCTATATCACTAGTAGACGAAAAACTACCAGCAAGCTCAGAAACTGCAACAGCTTCAGGATTATAACCTGTTTCTAGACTTTGGTAATCTGGATGGACTACCAACGAAGATTCTCCTTCTTCAGGTGAACCTACTTTACTGCCACTAGGAGGAGTTACAAGGACTTTCAAACCTTCGTAATGACTCGGGACGTCTTGAGGAGGTTCACCCTGAAGTCTACGGGACTTCCTCAACAATTCGGCCACGGAAACAATCTCAGGAGACTGGCCCCGAAGTCTACGGGACTGCCTCGGTAATTCCGCCACAGTTAAAAACTTTTAACTACCGCACACGCAAACAAAGTAAAAATCTCAAAAAAAACCACCTAAAGTCTCTAAAGAACCAAACAAATTTGAATCACACGCCTAAAGAATCTAGGGCGTCAAACCATGCACAAACAGTAGCCTTCCGGACCGAAAACACTAGTTGGTGATGAAGCCCAACATCGCCGAATTCAGTACAGAAGTGGTGGGTGGAACAGTTACCCCGGCAACCTGCTTAATGAATAGATCGGCACAAGTTCCTCCACTTTAACTGTCTCGAGTGAAGTGAACCCCCCGGAGAATCCAAGTGAGTCTAGCCGACGTCTGCTCCAAGTACAGTGGGATCTTCCCTCCACCGTCACCTCGGGTAGAATCCTAAAGATTGTTATAGACATTTTTGTGCCTCGCGACATGGAGCATGAAATGTCAATAATTACAGGGATCCTCAGTCCCTAAACATGTTGTTCTTACCCCTAAAAGAACAAGGTCATCAAACAACAGCACTTCCAATCAGTTCTCCACCTGAAAACACTTCAAAACAGGCTTATTTTGGATCATGTCAGCTGCTCCACTGAGCTTCTACGCTGGAATGCAACTGTCCCTCCTTGTACCTGTGCTGGAAGTCAAGATTAATGAAGGATACCTGCGCTGGGCGAGATTGGCCAAGTGGCACAGTCATCCTGCAAGGTGTCAACTGCCCGGGAAGCTTCCAAACTGACACTTGGTTCATGAGATTCGCCCTGTGATGAGTAAGAGGTACTTGATCACCATGTGTAAGCAAGGATCTCCAAGTGGACTCAAGAACTGAAGATTAACTGAAGAGGGAGAGGACACAAGGCAGCTTCATGTCAGTCTCAAGCTGACTCATCCTCTCTTCTTCTCTCCTATATATAGAGCTCTTCTATGAGGTCTAAGGGGGCTGGAATTTTGTGTTAAGCAAGGAGGTGCTGTTGGATTACAGTTAGAGCTATTGGGTGATTGTTTTACTAGAGGTGAAGAGGAGAGTTCTTGCTGCTGAGGAGGTGCTGCTGGATTGGAGCCATCATTGGTTGTAACCTTCTCAGAACCCTGTTACTTCTATCAATAAAGTTTTGCATGTTCTCCTATATACTTGTATTGCATTGATGTTTTGTATTTACATGTATATTTGATTCACTCTAATCCATGCATCAGTTATGAGTACTTGTATCTTGTAGTTTCCTCTCTTGTTTTGTGCAGGATCTGTGTGTAGCTGGACCGGCAAAGAGAGCAAGGAGCTGGGAACAAGAGACAAAGAGAGAGGACAAGGATCGACTAAGCGAAAGACACCAGGTTGGTTGACCTTTTTTTCCTTCTCTCTGTACTTTCATAAAGGAAATCATCAAAGCTTTACTTTCAGTTGTTGCTAAAGACTGTCACCTTTAGAGTAGGGATAGGGTCATCCGCATCGGATACTTTTCCCCACAACAAACTGGCGACTCCACTGGGGAGCCTAGTATCTTGTTGGTGTTTGTAGTATTTTGCTATTCATTTCTTGAAGAAAAGAGTACCAAATCGAAAAGCTTTTGAATATATCAAAAGCGAAGTAGAGGGACTGCTACTCTTGCTCAGTTGTTGAGCGAATTCAAGATTTGAAGAGCTTATCTACAAAAGACTCTTTACTCTTTGTGATAGATCTTCATCCTCTTGATCATCCCTTAGCCTGTACTTGACCTATAGCTTTTTATTTCAGCAAAAACAGTGCATTTTTGAGCTTTTTATGACCCGGAATTCTTTGTAGACGAAACTCTCGTGAGTCAGTGCAGGTTGTCCACAGGCAGTCTGCATTACAGCGCAGGTGCTCCCTTCGGGAACTGCGCTGAGAGTCAAACTGGCAGACTAGAACCTGCGCTGGTCCAGTTAGCCATTGTCTTGCTCAGCTTTCCCTTTGTGTCTTAGCCCTGTTTTCACTTGTTTTTGCTGATTGCTTGCTGGTCATTGTACTTGCTGTAAACCATTCTCCTTGACATTATTCCGCCTCAGTTGTGTGATGAAACTGTGAATGTTCTTTCAGTATTTCTTGTTTCAGTTACAGTTTCCCATTGTGAAAAGCGAACCAGTATAGTTGTGGCCTCTTAGATCCTGAACTGTAAAAGTGTCTTTGTGATCTTAGGAGTTAGTTTTATTACTGTTCATGGTTGTTTGAGTTTGTTTGTTTTTCACTTTATGGTTTGAATTCATATATTTTTAGTGTTAAAACAAGTAACTGTAAAGCGTCTTTTCATTTTAGACAAAACTTGTTTGTTTATGCTTCAAATTGAATTCGAAAATTATACAACAATTTCCTTTTGTCTACATCAACATTAAGGGAAAAGAAAAGAAATACATGCATCTTGCATTTGCATTTTTGATAAGTTTGGGTGTCTGATCTAGGAGAAAGTGCATTAGTTTGTGCTTTATGCTCTGTGTGGAAAGATATTGTTTTTCTCTCCCCTCAGTAGTTAGGATTTTCAAAGCTAAAAAGATTGTGAAAGCTTGCTTATCATTTTAGCTGCATTTAGGAATTTGTACCAATACATCTCGTGGTGATCCTGAAAGACAAACTGATAAACAAGATCAACTTAAAATATATTGAATGAATCTAAAAACGCATTGTAACATAACGCTCACAATAGAGGTCTAGGTAGAGACGTGTTCCGGCGTCGTTAAACGTAGTGACTGTCGATCTCTACGAAGGTGGGTGATTCCTCCTGAGGGACGATAGCACTAATACGGATTTGAGCTCCCGCGTACCGTCGCGTATATTGGGAGACCCCTATAGGCATTTATCCTTTATCCTTAGGAAGCCGTGTCGACCGCCCTACTGATCGCGATGCAGTGAACACAGCATTCACGAAGATCGACCACCCGTACCATAAAACGTATTCTGTGGTTTCGCGAAAGGTTTGGCACACCCTCTGCCTAGATCTCCAGAGCAGTTTCTTTTGGCCCTTTTCAAACTCTATAACTGAAAAGGTCCAGCCGAGCATTTGTCACTTCGGGCTCGTTAATACATCGAAGGCGACTAGAGTCATCTTTAGCTTTTTCTCGACTCTTAAAACATGAAAAAGCAAAGTTGTGTCTAAAAGCGTCTAATAAAATTCATTCAATACGGAAACATAATTCCCCTTTTTGTATTTTAGTTGATCAAGTAATCCGCAACCGTGGAGGAAAGTCAATTAAAACTCCGTCGTTCGGGGAGACTCGCGAGTCAACCACCTTTGTCTCCGGAACCGAGAGTAGTACGGACGAAGCGAACTCGCTTGACCAGGTCAAAATCTCCTTTTAAAGTTAGAACGGAAGTTCCAACAACATCTGAGATTCTGGTCACTCCCAATATTTCTGGAATCCCTGCCTCTATTGAAGAAGTTCAACAGCAACAGAAGGACAGTTGTACTGATCCTAGTCTGAAGACAAGTACTTGCATAACTGAACCAATTCCATCTGAAACCGGTCCACAGAGTCTTGTTGTTCAAACAACTGTCGCTGTCGAAGCAACCCCTTCTTCGGCACCAGAAATCTTTTACGGACCCGACGGTCTTCCTCTTCCTCCTGGTCTGACTGCAATAGAGGAAATCGTAGAGGACCAGCAAGCAAGTACTCCAATTCATTTTGGAGTAGGTACCACTCTTTTTCCTTCTGCATCAGAAGTTTGTCCATCGCCACTGGAAGTTCCTGAAGAATCGTTAGGAAGTTTATTGGATAGACTTAAAATGTCTGAACAACCGTCGACATCTAGAACTGTGCCGAACGACACAGCGACAGCAGAAGCTCCTGCTGCCAATCCAACGATGTTTGCCGGCATACCAGCCGTCCCGACTAGCTCTCATCAGCTAGAAGGAGTCCACCCAGGGACTATTATGACAACTTGGTCTGTTCCAGTTTGTTCTTCCGGTATAATACCCGGTAATTCTTATGTTGAAACTAGACAAATTGATCCCTTTGGGAATCATTTTGGGCCATCCAGTCCTCAAAGGCCATCTATACCCTTGAGCTCCGGATTGTTACCGTATGGGGGGCAATATGCCCTTTCACTTCCCCTTTCGGGGGGATACCCATACGGCAGTTTTCAACCACATTCAGGTTTGACTGAAGTAACGACGAGTGGTTGGGTACCTATGTTACCCCAACAACCAAGAGTTGTATATTCTATGCAACAATGTGTACCTATGTCTAGTATCCTGACGACGCCAGCAATTGTAACCGTGTCGCAAGTTCAATCGATGCCTGTTGTATGTCAACCCCAAGTTGTAATGCAACAGCCTATTGACCCTGCAACGCAACCGCAATCGCCAACCGCCGGGACGGCACAGATACAAGCGGGAACCATAACCCCGCATCTTGGTCCGTCAGTTAGTGTCGCACAGCAAAACATGGCTTCACAACCATGGATGGTGCAATACCAACAACCTCAGTTTCAACAGGTGTACCAGGGATCTGAGCAACAGATCTTTGCGAATAGTGGGCAGCCCTATATTCAGAATGGGTTAAATCAACCACTTTACAGTGGCCAAGCCCACCAACCATATCAGTCATATCAACATCAGTTGCATTATGCTGGTGTGCAAAGACCTACTGCTCAGGCGATTCCATCGTATCCTGGGTACGCCTCGCCAAACCTGAATCAGCAGTTGCCATTCGTGGCAACACTAGAATTACCAGATTTACATCGATTGACGAATGATCCAATCGCCTATGCCCATTGGTGGCCAGCGATTCCTCACAAACTTCCTTCGGACATTCCTAAATTCAATGGAAATCCGGGCGAAGACCCGTCGAATCATGTGATGACATTCCATCTGTGGTGTTCGTCGAATACCTTGAATGATGATTCGATAAGGCTTCGTCTTTTCCAGAGGACATTGACTGGTCCGGCGGCCAAATGGTATATTGAATTACCTAGAGCCTCTTTCAACAATTTTAGTTCCCTAGCCACGACTTTCTTAACACACTTTCAGTTACCTATAAGGTACGAAACTGGAACAGAGATCTTGACCAATTTCAAGCAGACAACAGCCACACATATATCAGATCATATACATGAGTGGCGTCGTCGTCGCAGAATGGTAAAGACCTATGTTCCAGATCAGCTATTAGCTGAGTGGTTTATAAAGTCGCTTCTGCCTGCTATAACAGAAGATGTGGCCAAGGGAGGCGTCGTAACAGAGGAGCAAGTTATTGCTCGTGCTCAATATTTGGACTTAGTATATACTCAGTCGGGCACACTCTATGATAAGATACCTGACGCCCCCAGACCGGAATTTTCAATCCCTCCTCCTCCCGGATCGAATAGTGACTCTCATGCCGGTGATGGCGTGATTGGAACTGCAAACGCTAAGTCGACAAGGGATTCGAATAAGAAAGCCCGTAAGACTTCGAATCAAAAAGCAAATCAAGAGATTCTTGCTTCGGAAGTAAACGCTGTATCTACGGATAAAGACAAAAACTCCAGTCAACCAGGAAGCAAGAAGAATCAAAACAAAGGAAAGAAGAAGAAACAGGATGAGTCATCTCCTCAAAAAACTTCTTCAATCCCTCCTAGGAAAGGGAAACCAACGAGTCCATGTCATATATGCGATGACGATCATTGGACAGCAAATTGTCCATATAAAGCCGAGTTTAAAAGATTCTTAAAGAATTCACAAACCCCAGCTATATTAACTGATCCGTTTCCCAATCCAAGTCAAAATCTGGTTGATAGTGGAGATACTTCCCGGTGCCAGGTGCTAATGGTGTCGACCTCTGAACAGCAAAATGATGCTTTGATTTCGACAAAGTGCAAAAACTGCGGGAATCCGCAGTCGTCGAACAGTAAAGGGTATGATCAACCAAGCAGTTCGACGACAACTTCGACAAAAGTTGTGCCACCATTTACTACGGGAAGCATTCCTATGATCCAGGGAAGGAATCACTCTCTCCAAAATATCGGAGTCATTTTCCTAAAAGACCCTACTTTAATGGGTACTTCCGCATTGCCGCCTTCAAATAATCTGGCGGAAATGACCACAATGGAATATGAGACCTTCTGTTTCTAGCGGATCTAAAAGACCGAGGACGGTTCTAATCTCGTGTCAACCTCGTTAAAAAATGAAACAATCCCCTTTCCAGATCTCAATGGAAAACCTTCATTCCAATCAAAAAAGTTGAATGCAATGAAGCTTGGGGGGCATGCACCTCGTTTTGTATTATTATGCTGGGGGCATGCAAACGTATCAATCGAGCAGTTTTAGCACATAGTTCATGCTCGTTAAAAAATAAACGCAAGATCCGAGCAGTTTTAGCACATAGTTCATGCTCGTTAAAAAATAAACATAAGATTGTGAGCAGGCTTTCCCTTAGAGTTCAAGCTCATCCAGAAAAAATGAACCGGTAAATAACCTTTTGAGATCGTAAATTCATCAGCCATAAAAGCCTTGGTCGTGTTTGTGCACCGTCACCTCCACTTTTCATTTGGCCGATCATTCACCTCCATTTGTGTGTTTACCTCTTTTGAGAAACAGCTGCGAAGAGTGATTTCACCTAGCCATCCTTGTGACACTGCCGTGATTGGAAAATTCCAACCTGTACCTGGAATCTGCTGCTATCCCTGTTTATCACTCGTTCCTCAAAAAAAAAAAAAACGAGTCTTCTTTGAGCTCTTTTCACTGACTCGTAAAATATGAAAAGTTTGCCGAGTTTTGGCCTTCCAGCTCGTTAAAAGACCGGAACGCTATCCCTCCTCTAGATTTTAATCTTTTTGGACCTGAGGGATTATTGCACAAAAGGATCGAGCGCTTGTCTTGTTCGGCTCGTTAAAAATACCGAACAGCCATCCCTTCTGTATTGTTTTATACTTTTTCGGACTTAAGGGATTAGCTGACGAAAAAGGAATTATGGAGTTAACTTTCTGTACCTTTTCAGACTCTCTAAAAATGAAAAGGACCGAGTTTTCCTTGTCGTTAGACTCGTTAAAATGATTAAATAGCGACAAACTTGTCTTTAGACGAGAACGAGTTTCCCTATCGCTAGGCTCGTTAAATCTTAGCGATAGGCTTGCCCGAAGGGCGGGTTATAGAACAAGCATATGTTATCCTCCTCAAGCTTGACAAAAATAAAGAGGTACTGGTCAGAAATGACTGGGGAAAAATTGGGAGAACATCAAAATTTAATGGTAGCAAGTCACTCTTGAACATGACACTTTTCCTCCGTACCACATCGGGTTGGGTTGTTTCATTCACCGGTCTCATCGCCATGGTCCTCGCCAAACCATCCACATATGGGGTAATGCTACCGATCCATCGCATCAGTGTCGTTATATGTTCAAGAGGGGTCATTCTGAAAATGTCAACCGTGTCCCATCCACTGCCATACATTATCCTTCATCCATTCATGATCGCCACCCTGAATCATATGTCACAGTTTGTTTTCACCTCCACTAAAATCATTAGCTCCGTTCCGTGTCATTGATGTGGGATTCATTAAGGCCCTCCTTTGACGGATCGCTTCTTGTCGACTTCAGCTCATTATCCAAGAAGTTGATCTAGGAACACCCCCATCAGTACTTTGAAGCTTGCATGCCTCAATGGCAAGTTTCTCACTTCCGGCGACAGGTATACATCAATGACCTTCGACTAGAAGATTTTGCGTGGCGTTCGACGCCAAGTCCTCTATTCACGCCACGTGAATTGTACTGCAGTACCTTGAGGGTCATCGTCATTATTGGTGATTCCTCTCGCGCTTGTTAACGGTTTTCATTATTGACCGGTAATCAAGCGATGTCTTTCCATGTTCGACTTCAGCGCAATTCTCACATGGATCGACTTGTACTTAGAGTGAAGATCGAACGAGTTTGAAGACCCCGGATCTAGTTTCATCCATCCGGGCTGCGATATATATTCAGGAAATATAAAAGCATTTGCCATGTACATCATTGCAGCAGATGATCATCCTATTCAAAGGATGATAATTTCAGCAGAAAATTATCAGTCTATCTTCAGACGATCGTCTGTCATATGTACCAAAATGTATTTATAAAAGCTGAGCATGGGAATGCCCGCCTCAGCTAGATCATGAAAATAGAATGAAAAATAATGTATTGTATTGTATTATATTACAGGGCGCCTCCTCAGCACTGGAATGAACTTCGGACCCTCTAGATAAAGCATTTCACCCGATAAACGGCCTCATACTTTAGGGGGCAACTGTTATAGACATTTTTGTGCCTCGCGACATGGAGCATGAAATGTCAATAATTACAGGGATCCTCAGTCCCTAAACATGTTGTTCTTACCCCTAAAAGAACAAGGTCATCAAACAACAGCACTTCCAATCAGTTCTCCACCTGAAAACACTTCAAAACAGGCTTATTTTGGATCATGTCAGCTGCTCCACTGAGCTTCTGCGCTGGAATGCAACTGTCCCTCCTTGTACCTGCGCTGGAAGTCAAGATTAATGAAGGCTACCTGCGCTGGGCGAGATTGGCCAAGTGGCACAGTCATCCTGCAAGGTGTCAACTGCCCAGGAAGCTTCCAAACTGACACTTGGTTCATGAGATTCGCCCTGTGATGAGTAAGAGGTACTTGATCACCATGTGTAAGCAAGGATCTCCAAGTGGACTCAAGAACTGAAGATTAACTGAAGAGGGAGAGGACACAAGGCAGCTTCATGTCAGTCTCAAGCTGACTCATCCTCTCTTCTTCTCTCCTATATATAGAGCTCTTCTATGAGGTCTAAGGGGGCTGGAATTTTGTGTTAAGCAAGGAGGTGCTGTTGGATTACAGTTAGAGCTATTGGGTGATTGTTTTACTAGAGGTGAAGAGGAGAGTTCTTGCTGCTGAGGAGGTGCTGCTGGATTGGAGCCATCATTGGTTGTAACCTTCTCAGAACCCTGTTACTTCTATCAATAAAGTTTTGCATGTTCTCCTATATACTTGTATTGCATTGATGTTTTGTATTTACATGTATATTTGATTCACTCTAATCCATGCATCAGTTATGAGTACTTGTATCTTGTAGTTTCCTCTCTTGTTTTGTGCAGGATCTGTGTGTAGCTGGATCGGCAAAGAGAGAAAGGAGCTGGGAACAAGAGACAAAGAGAGAGGACAAGGATCGACTAAGCGAAAGACACCAGGTTGGTTGACCTTTTTTTCCTTCTCTCTGTACTTTCATAAAGGAAATCATCAAAGCTTTACTTTCAGTTGTTGCTAAAGACTGTCACCTTTAGAGTAGGGATAGGGTCATCCGCATCGGATACTTTTCCCCACAACAAAGATAATGGTCACTAAGGTTACCAACAGCAACAAATACACCTGGGGGAACAGTCTACACTCCGACAGCACGCAAGGGCAGAGTATCAAGCTCAATCCCCTTGCCGGCTCCTTGATAATAATCCAAGGTTTACCGACAAGTGACCCCTGGCTCCTCGACAATGGTTAATCTGAGGTTTACCATTTGTAATACGTGCATGTCTGGCGTCGTTCCCAACGAGGGAGGATTGATCCCCTCACTGGTTCGGACACGAGCTCGTGCTTCTCCTTTAAGAGGAGCTTTCCCAGAGTATAAATGAAACAGTTGGATTTATCCTACCACAAGATAAGCTACTTGTTTGGTTTTGTTGTCTTGGAGAGTTAATTACTCTCCTACTCCAAGACACTAGCCTGATCTATATTGGTGTTTCAGAGCCCTGGTAAATAAAAAATTACTAAGTTGATTTTACTTTAAGCGTTAATTTTTATGGCTTTTCTTTAAGACAAAAGGTAGCGGAGATGAAACTGATGGTGTGTAGACTCGACTCAAACCACTAAAAGATGCACTTAGGATGATTTATGCTACTTTTCTTTTTCAATGAATTCCCTAGCTAAGAGAGTTGGAAAATGCAAAATTGATAAAAGCAACTTTCTTAACAGACAATCAAAGAAACAATCTCTTTATCTTTTCCAAGCATACAACTCATGACCACTATTTATTTTGCGAAAATGCCCTTTTCATTCAAAGACTCAAATGCCACTAAGAAAACTTTTCTTTCAAAGGAGATTTTTAGATTTTTTCCCTACTTAACAAAGCATTTAAAAATAAAAAAGCAAACCTTTACAAATCTATGACAATTAAATCAAAGCTACTCAAAAGTAAATAAAAAAAATTCACCTACTAAGCAAATCTAATGAGGCAAAAGCCTACTAAAGATGATTCCTGGATCTTTTACTCAGTCAAAAGCAACTAAGGACTAGTTAATGCAGAACCAAAAACCAGTCAAAAACAAAAATCAAAACCTTTTGCTCTTTTTCTCAAAAATAAAATTCAAAGTTCAATCAACAAACTTTTTCGAGATTCACAAAGAGAAGACACAAAGGTAGGTCTCTCACAAGGGTGAATTCTATGACAGGCCCGACTCTTAAGAGGGTTGAAAAAAACCAGGGAGATCCAAAGTTTGACAACCTCTAACGCCAAAGTCACTACAGGACCAGTTAAAAATCAAACCCTAAGGCAAAATCTCTATGAATTCCACTAAAACACTTGACACTGATGAAACAAGTTCAGATGAAGATCTCTGGTAGGTAACCAGTGGATCTGGGTGGAAAAAACAAATTAAAAGAAAAATCTAAGAGGCAAAAAGGAGAAAATTGAAATTTTCTCAATTTTGATAGGGTACGCAGGCAACCTGTTTACACAGGTGCGGGTATGCTCTGTGCACACAGTCGCAGTGCGTACAAGTACGCACTGTGCTAAACTCAGAGGCTGCGTACTTCTAGCAAAACTAAGAAAAACTAAAAACTAATTTAACCCTAAGCTAGCCCACCCAAACACACAGTCAGACAACCAAAAACCAGAAAGAAAAAGACTTTTCTCAGATCAAAGTTTCAGACAAAGGAAAAATCATTCACATCAATGGAGTTCCCCAGTGGAGTCGCCATTTTGTCATGCGGAAAGAGTCGATAGTGCGGACACAACCAACCTCCCTAGAAGCTTAAGGCTTTCTAGTGACAAACAAGACAATTAAGAGCAATCCTTCTCTAAATATGCATTTATCATACAAGAAATCAAGTGTTTAGATCCTACTTGTAACCCAACGTTGTTGTAGTAGTCCAGCCTCATCGATCCGGATGAGCTCCTCCTTCTCTTCGAAACCTACATTCACTAACAATCAAACAATTAAATAGCACCTGAATATCTCATAAAACAAAACATATTTAACATTCAGACCAAGGAGTATATGAAACAACTCATAAATAACAAATTGTTGAGAAGAATGGACTTATTTGTATTAATAGGAAACAAAAGAAACCATTACAACCTGAGCCTTGGTGTTGTGCAAGTTCCTCCCAGGGTCCAGCAAGAGTTTTCCTTTACTTTGATCAGCTCACCCACTTCCAAATGAAACAAGAAAGGATGACAATCTCTCCTCACAAGCTTCTACAAGGAAGTCCTAATCTCAGCAGCATCTACCCTTAGGAATTTTCAGCTTTCAACCTCCCCTCCCTCTGGCCCAATGCATGTATTTATAGTGCTGTAGAGGAAGTTAATCAGGTCCACCATCAATGGGATAAGCATGTCTTTGGGTGGGTTAGCTCCCCTCTTGATGGGATAAGTTCCTCTTCCATAGGGATATATGAACCATCTGGAGGCGCTCCATACACGTCAAACAAGCTTCTAGAATGCTCTAGAAATGACCACAAGTAACTTTTTTGGAGTGAAACTTGCGCCTTTTGACCTTTACAGGAGTACGCACCCATTTCTTTACAGACAGAGCGTACAAGTATGCAGGTATTGTGAACTTGGATTGCGTACCCACAGGTAAGGCTGAGAGAAACTGCGTACCCAGAGATAATTGACTTCAAATGAATTTTCTCTCTTTCTTTGAGTTTGACATGGAAATCAGAGGCATGAGACTTGCCAAGGAGGATGGTATGACAGTTGATGGAGCCATACTAACTGCAAATAGTCATGGTGACATTTTTTAGTGTAACACTTTCCATTCATCATGAGAAGAAGCTTCTTTGTGTTAGAAAATTATATATTACAGAGCAATGGAACACATAAAATATTGCAGAAATATAAACACAGAAAACACATAAAACAAGAGAGACACAGATATATATGGTTCACCCAATTTGGGCTACGTCCACCCCGAACATCCAGTCCTTCCTTTTTATTATCTAGCAAAATGAAGAGACACAACCTACAACAAATCTACTATAATATCCTCTATTTTCTCTCACAGTCTCACCTATCTATTTCTCGCTCTAAGAATACATATCTATATCATAGCCTCAATACCATACCCTCATACAAAGAGAGGGGTTTCCTTCTAGGGAAAAAAACCCTAAACTAAACATAAATTCTACCGTCAGATCATTTGCCTAATGAAAGGCCCAGATTGACTAGAAATTACTATACTTTTATAAGGCAATTTTACATATGTTTTTAGCTTCGGGAGCGCTACCCCCAAAACCCTCGCCAGGGGACCATTGTCCCCTGGACCCCCCAGCCAGGGGGGATTAGCCGCCCCGCATGGAGGGATGTACAATCTTCCTGGGGTATACATACGACTGAAACAAAGACCTCTAAATAATCATGCTCCACACCCAACACTTTGAAGTAAGTTGGTTCAAAATCTATAGACAAATTCAATTCACAATCATAAGAAACATCCATATCAACAGGTGAATCAGAGTCATCTACATCACCTCCATTTTTCCAGGTTGAATTTCTAGTTCCTGTCTTTCCAACCTCATCAGGATGAACACTTTTAAGTTTCTTTGTCAACCACTTTGGGGGACCTTTCTGAGATGGTCTAGGCTACTCCGTTGATTGAGTTGGGACTGAATCAAGATTGAGTCTCCCAATTCTGTCAATCACATCTGTCAAATTATCATCCGGTATTGGAGTTTCATGTGGGGGAGAGAGTGCTTCAGAAGAATATTCCACAGGTTGATCGAGCATAGGAATCCCCCCTTCAAGATGTGGAATTTGATTATCAAATTCTTGAAATGAATTTGCATTTGTGAATGTATCCAAGTGATCAAGTTTCCACTCAACAACATTGTCAGTTTTGGATGATTCAAGAAAGATTACATCTCTAGATACAACAAACTTTTTATTGACTTCATCATAGAGACGGTATGCTTTGGAGGTGTTTGAATACCCCAGGAAGATACACTTACGACTCCTTGCACCAAGTTTGTTTCTATGTACCTTTGGTATCAAGACATAACATGTGGAACCAAAGACCCTGAGATGCTTTACCAAAGGAATGTGCCCATACCACATTTCATAAGGAGTCTTGTTTCTAATAACGTTAGATGGACATCTATTCTTTACATATACAGCACATAGAATTGCATCAACCCAAAACATCAATTTTACATTCTTAAAAAACATCATGGAGCACACCATATTTAAGATTGTCCTATTCATTATTTGAGCTACTCCATTCTGTTGGGGATTATAAGGCATAGTTGTTTGATGTTTGATCCCATGTTGGAGAAGATAGTTTTCAAATTCATTTGAAGTGTATTCTTTTGCATTATCAGTGTGAATAGAGCCAATATGAGATTGTGCATCATTTTCAATCCATGTATGAAAGTTCTTGAATGTTTGAAAAGCATTAGATTTGTCCTTCAATAAATAAACCCAACACATTCTGGTGTAGTCATCAATAAATGTCATCATATATTTATTTCCATTTGCAGAAGGAACAAGCATTGGACCACATAAATTTGAATGAATGAGTTCAAGTTTTCTATGTTCTCTGGAATGTGAATCATGAAAAGAGTGTTTGCTATGATTTCCTAGAATGCAAGCATCACATTGCTTAAGTTTCCTAGGACTTATAGGCAAACCAATAACACCATTTTTATTCAACAAGCGGAGGTTGTCATAGTTAAAGTGTCCAAATCTAGCATGCTATAATAAACTTGATGGAAATGTACCTTCTTCATAATGAGAATTGTATGAGAAAGTTTGTGCACAAGTAGAGGTACCCTGGAGCTTGAGAAGCATTTCTTCTTTTATCCCCATCATGACAAGTGAGTTGTATGATGCTTTTCTCACCTCAAGCTTCCCATCAAACATATGAACGAAGTGTCCTTGCTGGCGGATGTGGACCAAGGACAACAAGTTTCTCCTCAGCTGTGGGAGATTTAAAACATGATGCAGAAGAAATTCTAGAAGACCAAGCAATTTAAGCTTGATTTTGCCAAGCCTTGATGGCTTGAGTTTTGATTTGTCTGCAAAGTATACTGCTCCATCAACATTGTGAGTAAATTATTCAAAAAAATCTCTTCTAAAAGTCATGTGGCAAGTTGCTCCTGAATGAAGTAACCAATCATTTTTCCAAGAAGCAAGTGAAGCATTAAATAAGTCTTCATCAACTCCAATATTATAGTGTGCCACAACATAGTGAGCGGATTCAGGTGCTTTACCTTTTTCTTTGTCATTAGTTTTACCTTTGGGGTGGTTTCTTTCCTGCTCAATTATATCCCAAGGCAACTTGCATGTTGATGCATCATGTCATCCATCTCTTTTGTAGCGTATGCAATGCAAATATGACTTTTCTCCTTGAGCGTGTCTGCCCCCCCTGCCTCTGAAATTTCTTCCTTATCCACTTCGACCACCTCTTCCTCTGGAAGAATCTTGAGCAAGATTCTTCTCTCTATGTGCAAAACACACAACCTCTTTAGAAGATTTAGGGGTTGTCTTCTTTCCAAAAGCTTTCTCTCTTTTAGCAAATTTTTCTACAAGGGAGTCAAAGGTAATATCTTTGAGGTTTCCATTTTCTTGAAATGACTCAATATAATTTGAGTAAGTGAGATAAAGAGCCTTGAGAAAAGCTATCAAAGGAATGTCCAGTTCAACATTAGTGACTTTGATATCATGCATAATAGATTTTACTTCTGATGCAAGAGCAAGAGGATCATCATTTTGTAATTCAAGGGTGAACAATTTAATGATGAGTTGAATAACTTCAAGTGCAGAGTGTGACTCACCTCTTCATTTACTGATGCTACAATAAATGCATAAACCTTGCTGTCTTATTTTCCCAAATGGCGAATTCCTTGTCTGAGGTAGGTTGTTTTGGCTCTTTGTCTTCGTCTCCAACACATACTCCTTTCCACATCTCATTAAAAATGAGAGTGTGTTTGATCTTCTGCAACCATTCTAGATAGTTCTCTCCATTGAGAACCACTCCCACAATAGATACAAGTGAATGCATTGTAAAACCTGTGTATTGTAAAAGAAAAATTGCGGGTGGCAAGAAAATGCAATTCCGGTGGCTAAAATTGCACTTCTGGTGTAAAAAATGCAATTTGATATTTTAGGACAAAGGTATTATATGGGGTAGGGTTATGTGGTGAAGGGAATATATGGGGAGGTATTGATGGGGAAGGGTTATATGGGGAAGGGCATTTGACATAGGGAGCATATGTATAAGAAGGAGCAACACTTATATGACAACGTATGGAGCAACGCTTATATGACAGCATATGGAGAAACGCTTATGGAGGAGCAATGTTTATATGGAGGCGTATTTGTAAGGAGGAGCAGCGTTATATGGTAGTGTTCGTTATATGGTAGTGTTCGAGAGAGGGCCAATTAGAGTGGAGAGGGTCCGTAGTTCGCTCCTGCGTGGAGGCACCACTGTAGTGAGAGCCGCGGGGAGAGACACACGCTATGGGAGGAGTGACTTAGTCACGAAACTGTGTGTTGAATGGAAAACCGAAAATAAAAACTAGTATCACAGTCACGATAATAAAAAAACACAGTTATATATTGACTGATGCGGGTATCACAGTGACAAAGGCAGTATGGCAATATAACAAAAATTTCAGAACTGTTGGGAGGCACAACATACAACAAAAGAGGAGCTCAGTGTTATGGGCTATGAAAATAAATGCTGGAAATCGGACTGTGATACCTCAAGTGATGTGCACCAGGGCTCTGCACATTAATGCAATGTACTGTGATCCCATTCTTGACACCATCGTTCCTTTGCGCAGCTCTCAACACCATGGTCTTCACACTCAACACGATTTTAACAGTCAATTCAGATAGGACACAACTCAGAGAATGATAACAGGTAGAGAAATTGACAGAAATGACAGATTCTGGAGCTGCCAGAAAAATGGCATAAGGGAGTTACAAGAGCAGAAAACTAAAAATAGAGGTTGGCTCTGATACCATGTCAGGCTAGGAGGTAACTCCTCAAAATGAGATTGTATTATTCATTGTGGCTGTTCATTATTATATACAAGAGGGAGTGACTGTTGAGTTTCATCTCCTGATGACTCTCCATTTTCTCTATTATTTATTTACACTATTTATAGTTGTTCACCCAATCCCTATGATTAGGTGTCAACAGATATAATCAATGGCTTTTGGTTTTCATTCATGACAACAATTGTGTTCTCGTGAATTCTTCTTATAATTTCAAAGTCTTTTTCTGCGTATGTTTGAAAATAGTATAGGACATTGGGAAGGGCTAGATTGAGTATCAATCTCCTTGACGTCCTCTGCAAAGTTAAATTCACAATTGAGTTCGAAATTGGAAATTATTTTTAGTTTATTGCCCATAAATCTTTAGATTGTTGCTTCTATATTGTATTGGATATATTTATGTTGACTAAAGAGGTTCATCTACCCATGTATGTTATTATTAGATGATTAAATTTTCAAGGATAATGTTTAGCCTTCTAAATTCCTCTCAAATCCTCTTTCAATTCCTCTAAATTCCTCACATTGATGCTTTGGCTCAATTCTTTAGCCGAGGATTTTATACAAAGATACAACATGGGGGATCAAGAAAACAAATTGAGAAGCACAAAACATAGGTAACAATAGAATGAGAAGCAAATGTTATAAGAACAAATGTTGTTACATTAGATGTTGTAAGACCATATGTTGTAACAAAAAATGCCATAACAACATGTCAATGTTAAATCTATTGAAAATGTTGTAACGGCTGATACTATAACACTCATTACTATTGAAAATGTTGAAAATACCAAAATAGTGACCATTACAATGGATTTTGTAACAATAGATGTTGTAACAATGGATTTTAGTAGCAACCATTGTAACAACATATTCCATAACAAATGTTTTAATAATGAGTCATTTCATCTTGCTTGTCAAAGCTTGAAAGTGGGCAGCCAAAGAGGTGTTTCTTAGTAACTTTTCATTTGTGTTATTCTTCTTCTGAGACTTGTGTAATAAAGTTGTTGGTTTCTTTCATTAACAAATTTATCAATGTTGTGTGAATAGTTGAGATACCTGTGACTTTTATCTAAGAAACATTAATGAATCACTTTGCAGTCTCTACATCTTATTTTCTTTCATTTCATGCTCTCTATTGTAAATCTAATGCATAGGATTTTGTTTATCCTTATGCTTTAAACCTAAAATTTCTCTATGTTATCCTCTCCATAGTATAAGTCAATTTTAAAGTTTTTAATCACAAATAAGTAGGCTAGTTTAATTTATTAATTAATTTCTCCAAAAACAAGTTAAAATTTCATCTAAAGTTCTATTATCAGCTGGCCCACTTGTCTTATTGTTTTAGGATTAATAAGGGTCTGATAGAGCTGGAATAGTGAGCAGACTTGTGTTGTAGTCTAGAATGTAGGATAAATTTTGTTTTGAAAAATCACCAAGTTGTGTGCTAACCATACTCCCCATAGGACTCGAAATGGAAGTGTCTTATAGAGTTTCATGTCCTTTCTTTCAGACTAGGCCTTCAAAGTTCAAATAGGTTCCAACAAAGGCCTAGATCGTAAATTTTCCTATTCTGGTCGTGATGTCCATACATATCTTCTTAACCCATTCAATACATATATCACTACAAAACAAATTTTTTAGACCTCAATACACCGATCATCCTACCATATGTAAAATAATTTCTAGGGAAAGTGCTAAGACTCAAGCTCATCCCTGGTGCTAGAATTCATCTTCATTTCTTCTCTAGGGTTTACGTCAAAAACTCTAGGTCTTCCTCTATTGCATCATGCAAGAACTAACAACTCTCCATGACAATTATATAAATGTAATAATGAGTATAGTGTACAAAAATACATTATACTCCCTCTATACAAAGTAGGTGATGGAGGCCAACATTTGTAAAGTGGACTAATTACACAAGCAATTTAATTTAATAAACAATATAAGATCTCCAAGTGAAGTGCTCTCTCTCCAAGGTATATACGTCAAGAGTCCAATCCTCGGGTGGTGCACTCTCTAAGCATGGGTTGCAAGTTTCAAGTGTTCTTCATCACAAGGCTTTTTTCTTTCCAAGACAATAATCCCATGCTCCTCAACACATGTATCTGAGGTTCATAATCAATCCCATGTAATGTGCTCTCAACTCAAGCATCTATAATCAATCCCATGTAATTTGTTTTATTGTTTATGGGTTATGTATTAAATGGTCTTTCATCCCTCCTGTAGCCTAGGGTTTTTGTAAAATGACTTGATAAATCCATGATTAGATATTGATTTCTAAGGGCTTGAGCATAGTGGAAGGTTGGTGATTTATAAGGGTGCTATGACTGATTCGAGCATAAAAGAACTCAAGTTACACATAAATAAACAACTCAGCACTCGAAATGAAAATTGACATATTAACATAACAATATCCAACTAAGTTATTGAAAGTCAACTAATGATACCTTATTTTCCATCCAGATAACAAAATCATGCCACTTTTTTTCTTGTATCATATTTAATTCACATTATGATGGATAATGGCCATATTGTTAGTCCTGTCAATACATGGCAAATGGAAAACTTAAAGTAATTAATATCAAATCATTTACTTTTTTGTGCAAAATTAAAAAATATATAATTTCATATATTATATATCTTAAAAATTTTCATGTTAAGGATTCTAAACCTGTTTGGCCATTGTGATGTGTGGCACGATATTTGACAAGTCTGGCCTTCGAGGCCTTGTCCTGAAACATACACTAATTCAATTTAATTTTGCACTAGTAAAATATTAAAATCATTTAATGAATTTCAAATAATGTTATGACCAAATTTAAATACTTGTATGCTATCCCCACCATACTTCCTTCCTGCATCTACTCTATCATATGATTTCATGAGCTCTTTCCATAATTTCTCGTCTTCTTTTAGTCCTTAGAGGCTTCTATTACTTGTAGATTTCAGAGCTTGTGAAATGTGTCCAAATGAGGAGTGGAAAACCTCTATTTATAGAGGTCTATCCCTCCTCCTTTAATCCAACTTGACAATGTCTTAGCCCGACTTGCAGTTGCATTATATTTCAACATTTATTCAACATTTTTGCTGCTTGTAGAGTTCGTTGTTGCTAGGAGAGGATTTGACTTGCCTTGAAGGTATTCCCATGACCTTGTATGAAATCATACATGATGTAACATCCCCTCAAAGAGTCTCATCATAATTACATTTTGACTTTGACTCCCTAGAAGCACTTCAAAATGTGCTTAACGTATTTTCAATGAGCAAGAGACTCATTGACAAATAATAACAAGCTAAATTCTCTTTTATTGAATAAGTATAAATATAAAAATTACATATATGAAGACCGAACCTAGTTACATCTTCTCCAACAAGTCCCCATTGAGGACTTCTAGTTTTTATATTGAGTCATTAGAGTGAGTGTCCATTTAATGAGACCCTTCTTGGGCTTTTGAATCATATAAAAAAAATTGTTATTGAGTCAAATATGTAATTTGTCACCTCCACACCAAGTCATCCCTTGCCTCATGAAGTTGGCCTACAAGAGGAAAATTCGACCCACATAAGAGGCTATATATACAAGTGTAGTTCAATCTATTTTCTCACCAACTCAACAAGTTCGATACACAAAAAGGAAGTGCAGAAAAGTGCAAAGTTCAAGGAGAAGAATGAAGGACTATTGAAGAAGAACAAGTCAAATTTTTTGAGCTATCTATCTCCCTCTCTTTATGAAAATTTACTGGGATATTTGCTGGGTTAAAGTTCAACTAATGGAAGATCGAAGTTCCGGATTTGTTGGGTCGAATTTCTGCTGCTGGGAAGGCCGAAATTTTGGATTTGCTGGGTCGCAGTTCTACTGCTACAAGGTCGAAGTTACTGGAAGAGCTGACATGGTGGTTGGAGGAAGTCTGTGCCTAGGTCGAAGAGTCTTGGATTATCTCGTCTTAACTACTAAAGGAATAAATTTTATTGGGTTTTCCTTTAGATAGGGGTTTTTCCCTGGCTGAGTGCCCACATCTTGTGTCTCTTTTTCTTGTGATCTTCATACACACATAATTTGGTAATTTCTTGATGAAATATAATATAATAACGAAGTAAAAGAAGCCAACATAATTCCAAAATAATTATCAAGAAAGAGAAATAAAACCCTAATTCTAGTAGCACTGGTTTCTCGACAATTTCCTTATAAGAAGATGATCACATTCTAGGACATGACAAAGAAGTAAGAATTGATAATGCCTTCATTAGAAGAGTCTAAGTATATTTTGAAATTGACGCTTCGAGAGAATAAAAAAACAATATCAATGAAGTAGAAGGATCTTGAAAAAG
This sequence comes from Pinus tabuliformis, assembly GCA_031772625.1. Lineage (NCBI taxonomy): Eukaryota > Viridiplantae > Streptophyta > Pinopsida > Pinales > Pinaceae > Pinus > Pinus tabuliformis. Next base: position 1,131,613,331 of record CM062809.1, on the reverse strand, counting down.
TCATATCCAATAAATACAAAGAAACATCTCATTTAAAAGATCAAAGTTAGAAACTACATGCACAAGTCAGGAAGTCTAAGGCTAAGAAACAAAAAATAGAGAAAGAGTAGGAAAGTTCCAAGAAGAAGCTCAATGAGAGTCTATCAGAGAAAGAAGAAGAAAATTTGTTCTTTAAATACTTTAATCAAAAGTTATTAAAACAAATCATAATTTTACAAGATGAAAAGGTTGAACGTCAAAACATTAAAAATAAGGTTGATAACGTTGAAAATTGATGTTCTATGCTGAAACAATTACTTAAAAAATGAAATTTCTCCAACTGCAATATTAGTTAAGCAATTGTAGATGAAACATAAACCATATGAAAAATAGAAGATATCCAAGAACACAATGAGACACTGAGAATTTAGGTTCAATGACCAGGGAAAAATCCACATGGTGAAAACCTAAGCAGGTTCTTCTTCTATTAGAAGTCAATTGTTCAACAGAGAAACAAAATACAATGAGAAAATGAAGAATTTCACCCAAATCTTAACATCTCTAATAGAAATAGCTTATGTAAACATTGAATCACTATGCATCACCAAGCTCTTATTTTACTCTCCAAGTCTCTCTCCCACTCTCTCAGTCCTTCTGTAGTCTCTCCCACTCTCTCATTCACAAATTCAAATTCTCCTTTCACAATGCATAAGTAAGAGTGAAGATGAGAGACACATATATATAGGAGGAGAAACGAGTTTGAGTCATGAAGGAGGAGTAACTCACATGCCTTGAGGGAGAGCTACATATGCCATTTAGGTAGGTACACATGCCTTTGTAACTCACTCCATTAAGGAGGTACACTTGCCTTTGTAACTCATGCCATAAAGGAGGTACACATGCCTTGAAGGAGAGAGTCTAACATATGCATTGAAGAGTGCATTAGTGGAATATTTTATGACGAGTCTTTAAAGCATGTAAGAGGGGTGCTATGACAAGTCTTTAATGTGCATCAAGGAGTGTAAGAGGAGTGCAATGAATCCATTAAGAGAGAGAAGGGTACAAGTTCCATCGAGGAGAGAGAGATAGAGATGTGAAGTGGCATGATTAAGTGCCAAGTAGGAAAGGTGACATGTAGTTCCATTTTTCAACAAATGAATAAGAACCTAAAGCACTTGTGTGCCTCAAAAACCATAATCAAAGTATGCTTACTCAAATTAAGAAACTTAAAAATGAAAAAAACCATTGAAAAACAAAATAGAAGAACTTGTCACGAAAGAATTATCAAAGTCTTTAGACATAACAATCCAAGTTGAAGAAAAAAGAAAAAATACCAATCTACTCAATATCACAACTCAAAAACATGACAAAGTAGTTGAAGTAAAAGCATATTCAAATATTGAAGTTTAGACAATGGAAATTTCAAATGAAGATCTATTGATTAACCAAGCGACTTCCATACATGAAGGAAATCATATACCTCAAGTAAATCAAGAAATTGCCACAAATAAGATCAGTAGATATCAAATCGCAAGAACCCCTTATTAACATCTGACTAACAAGAGTATATATCTCAATCCGTTTGTGTATTTGTATCACTCAGAACAAAAATAATAGAGTTGTGTTTCAAAGAATATTGATGTCTGCAAAATCCAGTCTTACGATGGCAGTTTATCCCAACTATCAAATGATTGCAAAGTTCCACATAATATTCATTTACGATAACGACCTCTTCTCAATTTGAAAATTTTGTTTAGCACTCAGAGGATCCCATCATCTTGTATCAATAAAGATGACAACTCGAAGAATTTTGAACTATACAAATAGATTACAAGACAAAGAAACAAATGATATGCCTTATCAACAATAGGCTTTGGGGATAAAGCCTTTTTGAAAAGGAAGACAATGTCACTAATATAATGTATAATAATATAAATAACATAAATAATAATAATCATAACTAATGATTAATTAAAAAATCATTAGTATATTGAAGAGACATGTCTCTAGGGACATAACCATTCATGAAGGGGGACCCACTTAGGTATGTAAGCAAACATTCATTTGGAATCACATATATCTAATATCTCTTATATTCAAACATTTCTATATGAATGTTATTTGTCCTATAATGGATACTCACATATTCTAGACATTTTGAATATTCCACTACACATACAAACCCTCTTCATTACATTGGTATTAGAGCATAAACAAACTTTGTTCGTTATATTGGTATTAGAGCCACTTTCTCTGATCATAGCCATTGGCCAAAATTTTGCTACACACTCGAAGGTTTGGAGTCTTCTATAGGTCGACAGTTAGTCTAATCCATCATCCAACCTTTGGCCATCAACTCTCCATCAAGTTCATTGTCATTTTGATCAAACTGTTTCTCTACACAGTGTTTGAAGATTCTCAATTTTTCCATTAGGCCTTAAAAGAAACGAAAGGAAATATTTAAAAGAAATATTTTATATATTAAAGAAACTATTATAGAAAAGAAGGAGAATTAATATATATTTGTGTGTGTGTGTGTGTGTGTGTGTGTGTGTGTGTGTGTGTGTCAGGCCAAGAGGTAACTCCTCAAATGACAATATTATTATTCATTTAGGTTGTTCATTATTATAAACATGAGGGAGTGACTGTTGAGTTTCATTTCCCGATGACTCTCCACTTTCTATATTATTTATTTACACTATTTACAGTTGTTCACCCAATCCATATGATTAGGTGTCAACATTCCCCCTCTTAATCTGAAGGGATGTTGGTGAGTCCAAGTAGAATTCTGAATCTTTCAGGCTTTTCTCTTTTAAGTGCTTTGGTGAAGATGTCTGCAATCTGCTCATTAGTGGAACAATGGAAAAGATGGATTTTTTTGGCCTCAACATGATGTTGAATAAGATGATATTTTGTATTGATGTGCTTTGTTCGATCATGGAACTTTGGGTTCTTGGCCAAGTTTATTGCCAAGGTATTATCAATCATGAGTGGAGTCAAATGTACTTTTTTTACCTGCAAATCTTCCAGAATTTTCCTGAGCCACACAATTTATTTTGTTGCCTCAGCTGCTGCCACATATGCTGCCTCTATTGTGGAATCTACTGGAACTGATCGTTTGCGTGATATCCAAGGGACAGTTCTTGATCCAAGACTCATAATATAACTAGAAGTGGATATCCCAGTTTCTTTTCCTCCATCGAAGTCTAAATCAGAGTATCCAATCAAGCTAAAGTCGCCCACCTGTGTATACTTGAGTCGAAATTCTTGAGTTCCCTTCAAGTACTTTAGAACTCTTTTTGTAGTAGACAAATGCCCCTCACAAGGCTTTTGCATAAACTTGGAGAGGATTCTAACAACAAACAAAATGTCTGGTCTGGTAGTAGTCAAGTAGCTGAGACTTCCTACAAGCTATCTATACTTTGTTGCATCCTTAAATTCTTTTCCTTCAATGGATGTGAGCTTTAAGTTTTGTTCCATTGGAGTAGTCAGAGGATTTCATTCAACCATGCCAAACTTGTTCAAAAGATCTCCAATGTACTTCTTTTTAGAAAGGAATATGGACTTCAAATGTTGAGTTACTTCAATACCAAGATAGTAATGAACATAGCCCAAATTAGTCATTTCAAAACCTTTCCTCAATTCCTTATTTATGGATGCAATGTAGCTCCCATTGTTCCCTATCATCAAAAGATCATCTACATATACCACAAGATATACAACTATTTTTCCAACTTTCTTGATAAACAAAGTTACATCATCTAGATCATAATGTTTGAAATTCAGTTTCAGAAGATGCTCAGTTAGTTTTTCATACCAGGCCCGCAGTGCTTGTTTGAGGCCATACAAGGATTTCACAAGTTTGCATACTTTATGTTCATGCCCTTTCACAACAAATACTTTAGGGTGGGACATTAAAACATTCTCTTTTAGATATCCATTCAAGAAAGTAGTTTTTACATCCATTTTATGGACTTTCTAACCGTCCTAAGCTTCTAAGGAAAAGAGTATCTGGATGGTAGCCCATTTTGTTGTGGAGGCACAAGTCTCCTCATAATTGACCCCTTCCTTCTATGCAAAAGCTTTTTCCACAATCCTGGCTTTGTGCTTGTCAAGTGAGCCATCATCTTTATACTTGTTCTTGCAGACCCACTTGCAGCCAATTGGTTTGGTTCCCAATGGAGGATCAACCAGCTTCCAAGTGCCATTCTTTATCAAAGCATAATACTCCTTTTGCATCGCTTCTTTGCATTCATCATGAGAAGTAGCTTCTTTGAAGGAATTTGGTTCAAAATATGTAGACAAATTCAATTCACAATCATAAGAAACACCCGTATCAACAGGTGAATCAGAGTCATCTACATCACCTCCATTTTATCGGGTTGAATTTCTAATTCCTGTCTTTCCAACCTCATCAAGATGAACACTTTCAAGTGTCTTTGTCAGCTACTTTGGGGGACCTTTCTGAGATGGTCTAGACTGCTCAGTTGATTGAGTTGGGACTGAATCAAGATTGAGTCTCCCAATTCTGTCAATCACATCATTCAAAGTATCATCTGTTGTTGGAGTTTCTTGTGGGGGAGAGAGTGCTTTAGAAGTAGATTCCATAGGTTGATCTAGTATAGGAATCCCCCCTTCAAGATGTGGAATCTGATTATCAAATTCTTGAAATGATTATGCATTTGTGAATCTATCCAAGTGATCAAGTTGTCGCTCAACTAAATTGTCAGTTTTGGATGATTCAAGAAAGATTACATGTCTAGATACAACAAACTTTTTATTGACTTCATCATAGAGACGGTATGACTTGCAGGTGTTTGAATACCCCAGGAAGATACACTTATGACTTCTTGCACCAAGTTTCTTTCTATGTACCTTTGGTATCAAGGCATAACATGTGGAACCAAATTCCCTGAGATTACCAAAGGAATGTGTCCATACCACATTTCATAAGGAGTCTTATTTCTAATAGCATTAGATGGAAATCTATTCTTTACATATACAACACATAGAATTGCATCAACCGAAAACATCAATTTTACATTTTTGAAAAACATCATGGAGCGCACCATATTTAAGATTGTCCTATTCATTCTTTCAGCAACTCCATTCTGTTGGGGATTATAAGACATAGTTGTTTGATGTTTGATCCCATGTTGGCGAAGATAGTTTTCAAATTCATTTGAAGTGTATTATTTTCCATTATCAATGAGAATAGAGCCAATATGAGATTGTGCATCATTTTCAATCCATGTATGAAAGTTCTTGAATGTTTGAAAAGCATCATATTTGTTCTTCAATAAATAAACCTAACAAATTCTGGTGTAGTCATCAATAAATGTCATCATATATTTATTTCCATTTGCAGAAGCAACAAACATTAGACCACATAAATTTGAATGGATGAGTTCAAGTTTTCTATGTGCTCTGGAATGTGAATCATGAAAAGACTGTTTGCTATGGTTTCCTAGAATGCAAGCATCACATTGCTTAAGTTTCCTAAGAATTGTAGGCAAACCAATAACACCATTTTCTTCAACAAGCAGAGGCTGTCATAGTTCAAGTTTCCAAATCTAGCATGCCATAATAAACTTGATGGAAATGTACCTTCATCATCATGAGAATTGTATGAGAAATTTTTTGCACAAGCAGAGGTACCCTACAACTTGAGAATCCTTTCTTCTTCTATCCCTATCATGACAAGTGAGTGGTCTGATGCTTTTCTTACCTCAACCTTGAGATCAAACATGTGAATGGAGTGTACTTGCTGGCAGATGTGGACCAAGGACAACAAGTTTCTCCTCAGCTGTGGGAGATATAAAACATGATTTAGAAGAAAGTTTGGACGACCAAGCAATTTAAGCCTGATTTTTCCAAGCCCTGGTGGCTTGAGTTTTAATTTGTCTGCAAAGTATACTACTCCATCAACATTGTGAGTAAATTCTTCAAAAAAATCTCTTATGAAATTCATGTGGCAAGTTGCTCCTGACTCAAGCAACCAATCATTTTTCCAAGAAGAAAGTGAAGCATTAAATAAGTCTTCATTTACTCCAATATTACAGTGTGCCACAACATAGTGAGCGGATTCAGGTGCTTTACCTTTCTCTTTGTCATTAGCTTTACCTTTAGGTTGGTTTCTTTCCTGCTCAATTCTTTCCCAAGGAAACTTGCATGTGGATGCATCATGTGATCCATCTCTTATGTAATGTATGCAATGTAAATCTGAATTTTTTTCTTGAGAGTGTCTACCCCCCTGCCTCTGAAATTTATTCTTCCTCTTCCTCTTCAACCAGCGCTTCCTCTGGAAGAATATTGAGCAAGATTATTCTCCTTATGTGCAAGACACACAACCTCTTTAGAAGACTGAGGAGTTGTCTTCTTCCCAAAATCTTTCTCTCTTTCAGCAAATATTTTCACAAGGGAGTCAAAAGTAATATCTTTGATGTTTCCATTTGCTTGCAATGACTCAAGATAAATTGAGTAAGTGGGATAAAGTGCCTTGAGAAAAGCTATGAGAGGAATGTCTAGTTAAACATTAGTGACGTTGATATCATGCATAATAGATTTTACTTCTGATTCAAGAGCAAGAGGATCATCATTTTGTAATTCAAGGCTTCACAATTTAATCATGAGTTGAACAAATTTAAGTGTAGAGTGTGAGTCATAGAGTTCCTTCAATTTCTATAAGGCTTCGAAATCATTTGAAAATGGTGAAATATGGTGACTCGCCTCTTCATTTACTGATGCTACAATCAATGCATAAGCTTTGCTATTCTTATTTTCCCAAATGGCGAATTCTTTGTCTGAGGTAGGCTATTTTGGTTCTTTGTCTTCGTCCCCAACACACACTCTTTTTCACAGCTCATTAAAAATGAGAGTGTGTTTAATTTTCCTTGACCATTATGGATAGTTCTCTTTCCTAGAGAGAACTACTCCAACAATAGATATTAGTGAATGCATTCCCAAAAAAATATCTGCTTTTGATTTCCAAAACAAACACAACCTTTCTGGATATCTTTTGTTTAGGTGGAAAAGAATTCACTATATTAATACTTTTAATGTAGCATATATTCCTCCACTCACAAATATATTATATGATGGTTTCAACATATAAACCATATAATATATATCTGAAAAAAATACCATCCAAAATTCTCATTCTATTATCACCATTCAAAAATCTCAACGAATTTTAATACTACCACCATTTTCAAAGGAGTTGAATGCACTTCACACCATATACATTCACCATACCTCGAACTTTTGTCTGCAGAACTGTAGCAGTGAATTTGCAATGACTTTGAAAAATACCCCAACAGTCTTCGACGTTGTGACAATCAGAGCTATGGGAGTGGAGCTGAGGAACATGGATTTATATGTAGACTTTCAAAATATTCATATTGAAATATCAGCATATACAACATTTTGATATCAGACCAGCGTGTGCATCGTTTTGATATTAGACCAGCAACACAATCATTCAATGCATATAAATAATTTGTAGCAGTAGTATGTTGTGTTTTCCAACAGTCTCTAAATATTGATATGATGGAGGGTCGATTGGTCTTCTACTAAACTCCGAGCGTACTCAGTCCAGCACCACACTCTAGGGAATAATAGACTCAATTGTAGTTGTAGTCCCTAGTGTTGGCCATAACACCAAGTTTCCAGTTGCGCCACCCTTCCATCACACAGTATTCAACACTTCCTAGCATCACATGACGATTCCGCGCAACAACTAACTCTAGTATTCATTGTAGGCAAAGCAATGCCTATAATGCCCCACTTAATCTTATCATGCAAATTTTATTAATTTTTACATTGCTTGAAAATATTGACTTATAATTATCCAGAAATATTGGTGAATACCTTCATTTCGGAAACCGTAAATTTTATTTACTGATATAAAATTTATTGTTGCTATTATTCAATTCCCAACTTGTCTTCTCAAATTTAATCTTGGATAGGATATGGTCTCCTTCCATTATTCCAATTTAAATATTCTTATCACATTCCCAAAATGTACCCTCACATTTACTTGGGAGAAGACATGGTCCTCTCCAACTAATTACCAATTTATATATTCATCTCTCATCCCCAAAATGTACTCTCACATTTACTTGGGAGAAGACATGGTCCTCTCCAACTAATTACCAATTTATATATTCATCTCTCATCCCCAAAATGTACTCTCACATTTACTTGGGAGAAGACATGGTCCTCTCCAACTAATTACCAATTTATATATTCATCTCTCATCCCCAAAATGTACTCTATTCTTATCACATTCCCAAATGTCCTCTCATGTTTACTTGGGAGAAGAGAAGTCAACTGTAAGGATGAGGGAGAAGTTATGACATTAATGAGAGGTGGTTGAGGTGGAGAGGAGGGGGGGGGCATAAAAGGGGAAGGAGGAAGAGAGGAAGGGGGATGCTAGGTCTTGCTTTTGGTTTTGGTTGGCTGTGATTTTGGAGGAATTGTTGAGAGAGAGGAAAGGAGTATTTTTTATTTTGTTCTTGGACACACACACTACATCTAGTTGGACTTGGGCTCAAAGGGCCATAGAACTTGTGGAGGTTTCCTGGGCTAGGAAATACTTCCTAGTTGGCTGGGAGGTAAATCCAGTCAATAGTCAAGAGGAGCGTTCCAACAAGAGCAGCAGCTCAAGGGCATCTCCACCAGGATATCGGTATAGGTATTCCTCCGTGCATAGATTACTCATGTAAGTGATTTAAATGAAATGTTCACTAATTAAATTGTAGGGATTAGATTCTAAATGGTAAATTATCATAGTTTAAATATCTTGTAAGAAAATAAATTATTTCCTCTTATTACATTTAAGATTAAAGAATATAGATCTGGTAGAAGACCCTAGGATGGGATCTTACATGTGGTATCAGAGCCAGGTTCAAAATCTGGATCCAAGACCCACTAGACACAAATATCTACAAAATTAAAAAAAAAAAAACATGTGAAACTGATTACTCCACCTTACTCTCGACTCTGCTTCCCCTATGTATTAGAAGGTGATTCATACTCCACCTATCTAGTTGAATTTTCATAATCATCATAATATAACAGCAACACGCGTGCTCTCACAAAGATTGAATATGGCCAGAAATAAAAGAATGCAAGCTCATAAATTTTGGGCCTCAGTTTTAGGCACCATCTTCATTAAATGGCTTATATACCCATTAGGATGTAATTTTTTTTCTAACATTTCGCCCATGAGTTTCTGGGCATCATTGTTCTGCCAACCCACGCTTCCAATATCTGGAAGCTGTAGTGCATTTTGCCATGAACTAGTAACTATAAGCTCAACTCTTACATTTCTGAATGAGCCACTTTCTTTAGAATATTGATCAAACCAATAGTAAGAATGCAACTCAATAGATAGTGTCTAAACCAACCAATCTAGATCTTTTAAGCAACAACAACTTGGTTCTGGTTCCTAAATCTTTTCGTAGATCTTTTAAACAACAACTTGGTTCCTAAATCTTTTCTTCATCCCTCTGCAATTCTGTCAATTCATTCTATCAATTTTGTCGTTGAATCTACTGGTAACTTCCATCTTTTCATCTTTTCTAAATAATTTATTCCTAATCCTATTTATCAATACCAATGGCGGAAAACCCTTTGCTATTCCCACAGCCTGATTTAGTTGAATAGACACAATCAAAAATGTCAGTAATAGTCATGGTTACAATCAAAGACATCAGAAACAGTCATGGTACATGGATCCAAATCTATCAAGTCTATCAACTGATTTTCCATGCACAAATATTTGGAGCATTGAACAAAACCTAGCCCCCAATGCCGTCTATTTTTATATACCATATGTATCATGGAATGCTGGAAAATAAAGCTGCAAAATGACAGGTATATACATATATACTTAAAATATATCTAGTTCGCTATGTGTTGACCAATCCACTCACTGAAATGCAACAACATTTGATTCATTCAACAGTTTGAGTTTCAATCTAGCATGATATGCCTCAATTGCTCCATGCATTTCCTAATTTGCAAGTGGAAGATTTCTCATCACAGAGACTCATATATCTATTTTAGGCAGCCATTTTTAAAGTACTCCAAGAAAGCATTTTGGTCTACAAATATTTGCATAAATCCTTCCACTGCATCCATGGCAGTAGGTCCATTCCTTGCTGTATACAAAATGTCGCCCCTGCGCACATAACCTTATGGCAAGACACACAATGCCAATTTACAGTCAAAGCGCACTAAGCAATAGCACAACCAACACACTCTGTCCACCAAACCAACCAAGTCACCTAAACATCTCCTGTTACACATCGATGTTGCAGCACTATTTGACAATTCTGTCACCTTAATGATAGCATCTTTCTGCTTACATTCTCCCTTCTTCAAAGGGAATTCCGGGTGCTCTCTTACCAAGAGCCAACTAGAACCCTGCAATTTCCTCTTCGTTTTCTACAAAATTCAACTTATTCTCGATACCCTGCTTGACAGCCTCAGCTAGCTTTTCTTCTGCATCTTTTCTATATTTCTCACATAATTTGAGATTCTCCTTTAGGCTTGCCAACTGCAACTCCAGGTTAGCTACTTTTTCTGAAGCAATTTCTAGTTTTTCCAGTGGCTTTTCCATGACCAGTTCCTAATCACCATTAGGTCGAGAATTTTCTACATCAAGAGGTGCAGTTATCTTATCCATGCTCCTTTTCACTGCAGCTCCTATGGCAGAAGGTACATCAACTTTAGTGGAATGCCAAGTATTATGATCTAAATGTGATGTAACAAAGGATGACCAGTCTGAGAAATCTGATAATCAACATTCCTCTTGTTCTCTAACAGTCAGGAGCATCTTAGCAGATGCATCTTCCTTATCAAGATAATTCTCCAAAGGGGAACTTTTGATAATACACAGAGCTGTCGGAAATAACGCATGCCCTATATCAAACAAGGATATCATTAGAGAAGTAATCTGTGTTGAAGCCTTCTCCACAGATATTTTGAAATCCCCAAGTGCAACCCTTGCGCTTTGTTGAAGTCCTGTCTTCCGTCTTGCGTACTTATAAAAATGTTTCCAAAGATTCCACCTTTTCTATGACAAAAGCAAATGCAACCATGACATTTGAGGCTTCCTTCTCAATCATGTTTCCCATTCTTCTCTTCACTTCAAGGATGACCGCAGCACAGGGTGCATGAGTAAACTCGAATGGAATTTTCTCTGCATACCTTGTTTTATGATTCCTTGATCCATCACTAAACTCAATTTTATTATTGCAAAAGCCTTTTGTCATGGCAATGTCTAGGCATTTTTCTTTTGTATGTAAGAGAGAACACTATGAATGAAGTATGCAAGGTTGAAATTGAAATTTTCATATCCACTATTTCTTAGAGGGTAGTTTGAATGAATTTTTCGACAGTGTGTGATCAACTTGCTCATTAAATATTCATCTTGTAGGATGTCACTATGCGATAGTAGTTTATATGTGTTCAAACTTGTAATTAAAAAAAAATAAAAAATAATACAGATATATATATATATATATATATATATATATAGATAGATACATTTTACTAGACTATGTAAGTGTTATATTTTCCATGTTGCATTCGTTTCTAAGAATCTTACTTCTTTGGTTACTTCTCATTCACATGAAATTTTCCTTGTGTTAATTCCTTGAGAAGATACAATAAATCCATGGTTTTGGCTTATGATAATATTGTGTATACCAATCCATGTGTCGATATCCTAGTTGGATCAAATGCATATCTATCTAAATTAAAGCCTTGAGTTCTATGTATCATTCGAACACATGCTAACTAAATTGGAAATTGTTTCCATACCATGAATTAAGATTGTACCCAGGTACATAGAAATGTTTTTACAATGCACAAGAATGGTGTCCAAGTTGGTGGTGTATATTTGTCACATAAGTCATGATATTTGTTCTTTAACAATTTCCCAATGCTTATAACTATAAATTTTATCCAAACAACATCTAGGTTTGTGGTTTTCTTTGTATATCCCTTCAATGTTCCATCAACACTAATGACAAGGCCATATTTTATGTTGTGGTTCCATGAATATAGATCATCTAAAACATTTCATTTTGTAGAAATTTTGAATAATAAACACTTATTCACAGAGATTATCCCGATTATACACTATTTTGGAATACATGCACAATACATAATCTCCTCTACGTTGATCATCAATTTAGCATCATCAAAAACAATGAAACATCAATCGCATGCACACATTAACACAGTATGTAACTCGGGGAAAGCATACAGCTGAAAAGCCCACACTATCTGTATATTATAATGATTGAGAACATGTAACAATACATAGTACAATACTCCTCACAAGTACTCAGTACTATCTCCACCTGTTACACACAAAACTAGCTCAGATCTGAACAAGTCACAGGTTCAAATCTCCTCCGCTACTTTGCCTGCCTCTACTGCACAATGCAAAAGTGAAAATCATGTGAGCACAAGCTACAATTACCTTGGTATTTGCCCACACTGCGCAGTCCTCATTAGCATAACTCAATCCCATTGATTGTGCAAGATCTCATGCACAACTATAGTCACAACTGATAGCAATCTCAACATCTAACACGTGTCTCCACTAAATTGTCCATGCACTGAGTTAAATGATGTATTCTTTAGTTGCTTTATGAGTTAATAATTAGTGAATTAATTAATAATTAATTCACACAACTCATCACTAGTGTTTTCTGCAGTTAGACTAAATACAACTAGTTTAACCAAGTCAAACTGAACACAACTCCATCAACTCCACATCCAACTCCACCAAACTCAACTGCTTGAGTTCTAACTGAAGTCCACCATGCAATAGCTCAACTGACCCACAATAAAAGCATATTTCCTTCTGATAGTTGCATGTGCCACATCTATAGCTCAAAATGAAGTGCTCCAAGAGGATAAGATAATGTTTATAGTCCAAATATTATTATGAGACAATAATATTCGACTTTTTTATTTTTAGCCTGACAGTCTAAAAATAGAACCCTGCCCATATGTCTAAAAATAGAAGTCCATCTATTTTTACCAACATGACCAATCATCCACAAATAGCATCCTGCAACTCATAGACCATGATCCATATGTCTAAAAATAGACATAGTCTAAAAATAGACTTTGTGCCAAAAATAGCCTGCAGGCCCACTTAGTGAAGGCGACTCCTTTCCACTAAGTTCCATCATCTTGTTGCATTTTCAAAACTCCCTCTCAACAAGATATGGATTATATACAACCCCTATCCTGCCTCTGGAATATTCTACATGCAACACATTTGCCCAGTCCACTTGCTCCAACAACACTTGGAACAAAAACACTCCCAACTGGCCACTCTGTTGGGCTAGGAACATACTCTGATGCTGAAGCTCTACCTGCTGCTGAAAAGTTCTCCCTCTCTGACATCTGTGCTACTGCAACATCTCCATGCATCTATCACCATTGCACACTTCTCTATGCCACCTAGCACTATGCAAAACACTTGTGCCTCTCGCATTGCTGCAGCCTGCTAGCTATGCGCTGTCCTAGGATTCCCTACACTGTCACTCTCTCTGCCGCTCCATCCGCATCTGTCTCTACCCAATCAGTCAGTTCCTGCTACTCCACATCAGGGCTCCCGTAGCAAGGTCTCATCCAAGAGGTTGGGTACCTCAAGGATCCTGCCCCTCCTCCTTGGGACGATCAATCCACATCACCCCACCTCCTACCTGGAGGTATGGCTACATGCAATCCCTCAGCCCACCTGGCTCAAAGTTTCCCCTACTGGAGGTCTCTACATGAGTATATGTCTCTACTTGATCTCCTCTCATCTTCCCTTGTTGTGGCTGCTCCACAACCTCCTGAAGCTGTTGCACCAATCGTGGCTCCTCCACAATCGTCTGAGACTTCTTCTGGCTCTACATGTTGAGAGGTAATATAAGCTCCCTCTCAACCACCAAGTCTCCATCAGTTGCCTCGCTGCTCAAGGCTTTGCATGCATCTTGAACCTCAAGAGCATACAGGTTCTTGACCCATGAACCAATCTGCTTCACCTGTCTAGTGATGATGTGTGTAAGGAAAACCTTTCCCTTACTGAAGACTACATCATAGCCTATATCTTCTAGCATCGTGATCGACACCAAGTTTCTCTTCAATCCTGGTACATACTTGACATCGGTCAAGGTAAGGCGAGCTCCATGCTTCCTCTGAAAAATAACCGTGCCTACACCTGAGACACTATACTCTCATCATTACCCATCGCTATGAGTATCTGGATATCTTTCTCCTCCAAAGTACTGAACAAACTCTTGTCACCAGTCATGTGGAAAGAAGCTCCACTGTCAAGAAACCAACCACTTCCCACCATGGATGAAACCATGCATGCGAAGAGTGTGAAATCCAACTCAAACTGTGAAGCAAGTGCCTCACCTTCAGATCCTTCACCGGATCCCTTCTTGGACTTCTTCTTTGGGCAATTAGTAGCATAATGGCCCAACTCATGACAACGAAAGCATCTCACCTTCGACTTGTCAACCTTCTTCCCATTATTGGAAGAACTAGATTCGGAAAGAGAACCCTTCTCCTTCCCCTTCTTCACCTTACTTGCTAAGGAAAAGTTCTCCTCATCATGCATGGAAGAAGAACTGTCTCTGGTGCTCCGTCTGATCTCCTCTTGCACAAGATCCAACCAAAGTCTCTCCCATCCTAGCAATTTCTCCCAACCATTGACAGAGTCCTAATAGGAATGCCAACTCTTCGGAAGACCAAGGAGAGCCAAGCTCACCAAGTCCTCATCATCTACAGTCACCCCCACACTTCCTAGCTCATCCCGGCACTGGGTGAACTTCGTGAGATACCTGGGCATATTGTCTCCATTCTCACACCTAATGTTTCTGAGTTTATCCTTGAGCGCCAGCTTCCTCTGATCGCTCTTGCTTTGGAATAGATCTTTCAATGTGTTAGTGTCAGTCTTTCCAGCCTTCCTACAGTGATCAAATATGCTCTTACAAAGTGTTCTCAGAGTGTCAAGGTCAAATTTTGTCATTTCAGTGAGTCTTCAAGCAAAATTTGGTCACTAGGCATTAGGTCTAGGGTTTGCCCAAATGTCAATCCATGTCACCATTCAGCTGAGTTTATCATCATTTGTAGGGTTGTCATTATCATGTCAGTGTCTAATGAGTCATTTCACACCTTGTTCATGCTTCAGTTGCACCTAGGCAAGGTTCATTTCCCTCTCCTAGGGTTTTAAAGCCAATTTCTCTTGGATGGTCAAATCACCAGCAAAACTTGTTTCCTGATGTTCATACACCTTCCCCTATCCTTAAAGTACCTTATCAAACACTTCCCATCCCTTAGATCCGCCAAATTCCTCATTTTTGCACAAACCCTAGTTTCTAGCTACAACCTGGCAATTTTCTAGGTTTGGCCTGTGTTTTGCCCTTTTGGACCCCTTCCCCTCACTCAATCTCTAAGATTCCATTTTCCCCAGCTTCCTAACATCCCTCCCCACTCCCACAAATTTCCCCAAGAATTTAGAAGCCCTCTATCCCCTTCATTTCGCTCCATTTCGACAAAATCCCTTGTTTCACACATCGGGACAAGTTTCACTCAAAAGCTGTTTCTGAGCAATCAAAGATGAATTTTGCAAAACTGAGAGAGGTTTTTGTCCACAACATGACAAGGAAGAAAAACCTCTTTCACTTTTTACACAGGTGTCATGGTTTGAGATAAATGTCAAAAATACTGGCAAGAACGAAGGTGCTCCAAGGACGGTTGGCCAAAGCACAAAAACGAAGGAAAACGCCCGATCCACTCCAAATTTTGGCCAAAGCCTCTTTGACTGAGCATGGCACTTGATTGGGGACTGTCAGCCCAAATTTCAAGAAATTTGGAGAAAATTTTGTCATTTGTGAATTTTTTGTGCAATTTACAGGTTTTTGCCCATGGAATGGTCGCGCCCCGCGCGCGACCATTCTGGAGGATTGCTCGGAATTTTGAAAACTTGGCATTTTTGGAAAGGGCATGCAAAAAGAAAAATTACCAATGCTTGGGAGAAGCCTGGTTTTGAGTTTTGAGCCTCCAAAAGCTCAAAATACATCAAAAAAATGACTTTCTGCCCACTTTTTGAGTTGCAGAAAGTGACCTTGGGAGAAATGGTTTTTGAGGGGTCAAATCAACACTAAATTCAGAAATTCCACTTGGGATGGAAAGTAGACAGGCCAAGATTTCTAATGAGCCATCTTTCACCTGATTTGGACCAGTGGAACCCACTCAAAAACAGCTGTGAAGGGGCGCGACCAGAACTTCCAGGGGCGCGACCAGAACTTCCAGATTTGCCAGAATTCACATTTTCGGTCAAAAAACACTGTTTTGACTATGGTTGACTATTATTACTTGTAGATGATGGATAAATGTAATATTTTCATGGCACTTTGGTAGATTTTATCTTTCTTTACCCTTCTAGAAGCTTCCATGATGTAAAAAGTGAAAAATTAATGCATGGATGAGTTAGCTAAGTAATAGAGGCAAGTTGTTTGGCTGCCTATTTTCTAGTTCTTAGTTTAGAATTTGTTCAAACTGCTCCTAGAAAGCTGAGCTCGACCCCTAGAGGTGGGGAAAGGAGTTAGATGGTCTAGATGGTCTATATTATGCTCTCTCCTTCTCATTTTGGTGGTTGGACTCTTGTGTAAGGAAGCTTTATTGTATATTGTCCATCTATTTCTGCAATTGAAGACAAGGAAAGCCAGGGTTTTACAGACATCTTTGAGGATTCTTGTGGATCTGATTGTTGATGGTGTGTTCTCTACATGTTCTTGTAAGTTTGTTTATGTGTTTCACATCTTTCTTATGCTTCTAAATTGGACAGATGAAGTGGTAAAGTTTGAACTCATGTTTTAGCATGCTCAGCTTTTTAGTTTGTTCAATTTTAATGTTTTCTACTGTCTAGAGAGGATTCGAATTGTGTGTTTGCCCTCTTTAGCTTCTCCTCTATCATCTCTTATCATCCATCATCAGATTAAGGCATCAGCACTCACTCCTACCTTGCCCCTTAGATCCCCCTGTGAAAACTGTGCTCAATCCCCGCACCCTGAATTGCACTTCCACCAATTGCCACCAAAACCCCTAAAAATCATCAAATCAAACCCCCTCATCAGTTTACTAGCCTAATATCTTTATTCATAATTGGTCAGCTTATCCTATTGAAAGATCTATCAAATCTGACCTGAGAGAGCCTTCTCATACCTCGTAGGGCTAGCTACGAGGTGAAATGGTTTGATGTAGCCTTGAGAGTTTGTCTATCTCAGCCTAGGTGAATTCCAAGCGCTAACACAATGCTTTCCACATCAAGTATGGAGAAGCCTTTCCATGCAGGCTAGATACAATTCGATCCTTCATGCCCTCCAACAGAATCCTTCGACACTTTGTTGTCTTCTTTTGCCAAGCCACAGCTTCAGCAGCATCAGTAGGTTTTGGGACCTCAACATCTACGAAATCCTTCAACCCATTTTCATCTAACACTGCCTCCATCCTGTCTTTCCATGCAATATAATTTTAGCTACCTTCAAGAGCATACTCCAATCGTAATCTGTTGAAAGACATTTCAACTTTGACACCAAGAAAACACTGCTGCAAATTCGAATTCCACCAGCTCAAAACTAAACCGCTTCTGATCTAAAATTCGTGAGAACAAATTATTTCTCGTACAGAGATTGACTATATGGGCATTCACCGGATATCTCACCTTCCAAAAGAAGGATGAATCCAGAGGCTACCTTGCCCAATTACAGACTCTTCCTGAAGAAATAAAATGTAAACACTTTCTGAATAATAGATCTGATGATCAACTCTGCTCTGATACCATGTAGAAATTTTGAATAATGAACACTTATTCACAAATATTATCCCGATTATACACTATTGCGGAATACATGCACAATACATAATCTCCTCTACATTGATCATCAATTTAGCAGCATCAAAAACAATGAAACATCAATCGCATGCACACATTAACACAATATGTAACCCGGGGAAAGCATACAGCTGAAAACCCCACACTATACGTATATTATAATGATTGAGAACATGTAAAAATACATAGTACAATACTCCTCACAAGTACTCAGTACTATCTCCACCTGTTACACACAAAACTAGCTCAGATCCGAACAAGTCACATGTTCAAATCTCCTCCGCTGCTTTGCCTGCCTCTACTGCACAATGTAAAAGTGAAAATCACGTGAGCACAAGCTACAATTACCTTGGTATTGGCCCACACTGCGTAGTCCTCATTGGCATAACTCAATCCGATTGATTGTGAAAGATCTCATGCACAACTATAGTCACAACTAATAGCAATCTCAACCTCTAACACCTGTCTCCACTAAATTGTCCATGCACTGAGTTAACTGATGTATTCTTTAGTTGCTTTATGAGTTAATAATTAGTGAATTAATTAATAATTAATTCACACAACTCATCACTAGTGTATTCTGCAGTTAGACAAAATACAACTAGTTTAACCAAGTCAAACTGAACACAACTCCATCAACTCCACATCCAACTCCACCAAACTCAACTGCTTGAGTACTAACTGAAGTCCACCATGCAATAGCTCAACTGACCCACAAGAAAAGCATATTTCCTTATGACAGCTGCATATGCCACATCTGTAGCTCAAACTGAAGTGCTCCAAGAAGATAAGATAATGTTTATTAGTCCAAATATTATTATGAGACAATAATATCCGACTTTTCTATTTTTAGCCTGGCAGTCTAAAAATAGAACCCTACCCATATGTCTAAAAATAGAAGTCCATCTATTTTTACCAACATGACCAATCATCCACAAATAGCATCCTGCAACTCATAGACCATGATCCATATGTCTAAAAATAGACATAGTCTAAAAATAGACTTTGCGCCAAAAATAGCCTGCGGGCCCACTTAGTGAAGGCGACTCCTTTCCACTAAGCTCCATCATCTTGTTGTATTTTCAACACATTTGATTATTATATTCAAGAATGTAGCACTAGCCATTCTATATACATCAATTAGATAGTATACCTCTAACAGTAAAGTCAATATTGAGTTGATTGAGATAGCTAGGCACCCACTTTGAAAACTAATCTAACATTGTTGATGAAATTTCAAAAGGGAACCTAGTTATAGTAATGTGATTAAAAATGGTAAGTTAATGATTATGTGAATGCTCAAAATGTATAATATGGATTTAGTATGATTGTTTAGGGATATCTAAGGATACTTGAGGGTGACTAGCAGTGTGTGGTAGCACTTGCTTAGATAGAAATTGGGGAGGATTTAGTAGACCCACTATTATCATCTCTATATTAGAAATAATCTTTTACAAGTATAAAAAAGGAAAACTTGCATCTACCATTATGCAAAACATGTGTGAGCTGAGTAAGAATTGAGAAGGCCCTAAGTTGTGCTAATAAGTCTTAGGTATCATGCAGATTTTGAACAATTCAAAATGGTGAGGACACGAAGAAATCAAGGTCCCAGAGAGTCATCACAAGGACCTCCTACAAATAACCCATTACCTTCACCAGAGTTGACTCTCATCCTACGTTCCCTAGAAGAAATTGATGAGACCTTAAAAGGGCGCCAAAGAAATGAAGTGGAAGTGGAACACCCTCCATCAGGGTTAGGGAATATCAAGGGATCTAGAGACTCTGATAGAGGACCTCCAATTGAGGACATTACTAGGGAGCTCCAGAAGATTAAGCTCCTGGAGTTTGTAGGAGGTCGTGCTAGCGAATGTGCAGAAGCTTGGTTAGAAGGAATGAGAAGGTGCTTTGTAGTAAGGGATTACAATTCCAATTCAAAAGCTAAAATAGCAATATTCCAACTCATAGATAGCGCTCTGAATTGGTGGGGTAACTTGGAGTGTCAACTGCACCTCACTCCAGACATAGTTACTTGGGAATTATTTGAGGAGAGATTCCAGAAAAAGTACCTACCAGAATATTATGAAGAATAGCAAGTAGGAGCCTTCCATGCCCTCGTATAGGGAAATCGTATAGTAGAAGAATATGAAATTCGATTCATGGAATTAGTCAAGTATGTCTCCTACATGGATATTGACCAACGCCAAGGAGATCATTTTATTTATGGATTGAACCCTACGATTAGGGCAATGGTGTGGATGTGGAAACCATATTCAGTTGCAGAAGCTATAGAACAACCTCATTATGTCGAAGAACCCTTAGACTTAAAGGGTGGAGGCAAAGCCATCTTTCCATGCCAAACAGGGTTTATGGGGAAGGCCCCTCATACCTTCCAAAGGGGAGGAAGTCTGAGGCCACCACGATATGGAAATAGGGTCGTACCTAGAACACCAACAGTGGGGATTTCAATGGTTTCTAGTGCGGCCTCACCCGCAGCTTCAAGAGCGCGTATAAATCAAAGTCATACATGATGAGCAACAAGTGGGGTAGGGGTCCTAGGGGAAGTAACTCTTTCCAAAGAACTCCATAGAATTTGGTTCAAGGTCCACCATGCATCACTTGTTGGGGATGCAGAGGACCTCATTACCAGCGGGACTGCCCTGAGTTACAAACTGGTAACAACCATAGAGAAGGAAAAGAACCAGTGGGGGGGCAAGTAGCCACCATCGAATCTATGCAGCAGTTGACAACCAACAAGTTGAACACCAGTCTGTCGTGGTAGAAACCTCAGGTATGATAAACAAAGTAAAGTTAAAATTTTGTTTGATTCTGGTGCTACAGATAGTTTCATTTCACTAGTTGCATTAGAAAAATGTGGGTTGGTTGCCTATGAGCACAATGACTTTAAACAAGTTGAGATGGCTTCCGGGATAAAACAAGCAGTAGGACCTAGTGTTGATCAATGTGAGGTAAACCTCGGGGTGTGTATGACTAAGTTGAAGGCATACGTCATAGCATTGGGGACGTATGATGTAATTATTGGAATGGACTTGCTAGAAGCTCATCAAGCTTTGGTAGATTGTTTCAAGAAGAAGGTGATTTGTTTACATGATGAAGGTAGTCCAATTGAGATCTTTGGAATCAAGAGGGGAGTGTCGCTACGATTCATATCCATGATGAAGTTAAAATGTTGTCTCCGACAAGGTTGCAAACTATATGTGGTTGAGGCTGTAAGTGACCAAAAAGGACCCTCCCTAGATCAACATCCAATTTTTTCAGAATTCAAGGATGTTTTTCCTAAGGAATTGCTTGGATTACCTCCTGTAAGGGAGATTGATTTCACAATCGACCTAAAGCCTGG
Source organism: Pinus tabuliformis (assembly GCA_031772625.1). Taxonomy (NCBI): domain Eukaryota; kingdom Viridiplantae; phylum Streptophyta; class Pinopsida; order Pinales; family Pinaceae; genus Pinus; species Pinus tabuliformis. Next base: position 1,131,592,071 of record CM062809.1, on the reverse strand, counting down.
TGCAGAACCAATATGTAAGACACCCTATAGGATGACAACTCTAGAAATTTGTGAGTTGCAGATGCAGTTAAAAGAGCTCTTAGACTTGGGATTTATCAAACCTAATATTTCACCTTGGGGTGCACCAGTGATTTTTGTCAAGAAGAAGGATGTTTCCTTATGGATATGCATAGATTATAGAGACTTAAATAGAGCCACAATAAAGAATAGGTACGCGATACCTTGAATAGATGACCTATTTGATCAAATAAAGGGAGAAATGGTTTTATCAAAGATAAATCTATGATCTAGATACCACCAATTGAGGATTAAGGAGGAGGACATCTCAAAAACTGCATTTCGAACTCGGCTTGGGCACTATGAGTTTGTAGTTGTTCCATTTGGTTTAACCAATGCACCAGTAGTATTCATGAGCCTCATGAATGGTGTGTTGAGGAAGTATTTGGACCAATTTGTGCAAGTCTTCCTCAACGACATTCTTGTGTATTCCAAGAATGACAAGGAGCATGAAAAGAACCTAAGGGTGGTATTGACTTGCTTAAGGGAAAATCAATTGTAGAGGAAATTGTCAAAATGTTCCTTCTTTTAGAAGAAAGTTCATTACCTTGGGCACATCAGAAGGGATTTCAGCTGACCCGAAAAAGGTGAAGGCCATAATGGATTGGCCAGTACCAAAAAAAATGCCCATGAGGTACGTAGTTTTATAAGGCTAGTATGGTATTATTGCATATTTGTGGAAGGGTTTTCAAGGATTGCAAAACCTATCACCACATTACAATGAAAGAGGGTGAGGTATGAATGGAAAAATGAATGTGACATGGCATTCACAGAACTAAAGATGTTACTAACTAATCCAAATGGATCCAAGAACACTCTGTAAGTCTTAGAAAACTCAAAAAATCATGCCAAAGACCAAAGAAAACTGCAGGAGAAAACCCTTCAGAATGAGGAAAAACACTATCGGGAGGTAAGAACACGTCAAATCAGTGAAAAAAACAGAGTATCAAAGGTGGAACAAATGCATGCACAATAGCCATTAGATCTGGCTGATTAATGGTCCAGATCTGATCTGCAATCGCAATCAGCATAGATAGACAACAAATATCAATGCTTAACACATATGTATGGTGACAATTAGCGGAGTTAGTTTGGACCATCGATCAAGCACGCAGATCGACGACCCATATTACATCGCAAGATCACTATCGGGGATTACAGGAGCGCTTACAACGATCGAGGTTATTGTGATATGTGATTGCAATCAATCGCATCACGATATCTCATCGAGGCAACACCATATAGAGAGACCGATACACATGTATCTGTGCGATTTGATGAACTGGACCCGACATTTTTATCAATATTATTCCATAAAATTTGAGATCCGCAGCAAAGCCATTTCAATGTATTTTCGTGATTTTTGTTATTAAATGAAATGTGAAGGATGAAGGCCGAAGTGATAAGCCGGACCTGAAAGGGTTCCTTAAGGCTATTTTATATTGTTTCAAGTCTAGAGAAAAGGCATTTCTAATGCATTTTCGCGATTTTCACATATTTCAAAAATACAAAGGGGAGCTTTGGAGCAGGGCCATTGCGACATGTGATGGCGACTTACAAGCGGACCCGATAGGAGAATAGGGTGGATTTAAGGACTTTTGAAGTCCGAAATGAACAGTCGTGAATGCATTTTCCTATGTAAAACAGAAAACGACCGCATTTGGGAATCCGAAGGATTTCAAGGGACCGAGGCACTGTTACGTTGCGGAATTGGTGGCCACCTTCCCTTCAAGCATTATGACATAATTTTGTAATGCTGGATGAGGGATTCGAGAGGACAGAGGCCCGAGAGACTAAAAGACGAGGAGCTGAAACGAACAAGAAACCCATATTGGCTTTAAAGCCACAGACAAAGAGCAAACAAACAGGCAGTATTGAAGGCAATGTTGAGACAGAGCTAAGACAGAAACAGAGAGTGATTTAGAGAGTCTATGTACTCAGAGAAAGCTTGAGGGGTTCAAGCAAACTCTTACTGTTATGCCTGTTGTGTATTGAGTCTCAAACTGAGCTCATACTATTGTAAAAACTCTGCTTGAAGACATAATAAATAGGACACCACTGAAGGTTGGACCAGAAGATGTAGCCCAGGAGTATTGGGTGAAATCCTCATTAAATTTGTTGTGTTATGTGTTGTCTATTATGTTTTGTTTACTGCTTCATTGTCTGTGTATTTCGCAATCTTATCGATACATTGCATAAAATAACATAGAAAAATTCATGCACATGAGTCTGTAATACCTTATTAATTGTCTTAGATCTTATTATCAGATCAAGTGGTATCAGAGCTTTAGGTTGCTAATGTTAGACAATCTTGTGCTAGATTGGTGAATGATAACTAGGTCAAAGCTCAAATTAGGAGAAGGAGAACTGGTTGAAACCAACCCAGAAATTGGTAGAGTTTATCCTAAGAGGAAAATGGCAGAAGAATATCCCTTGGAATCAGACTCTCAGTTCATGGATAGTTTCATGACCATGAGAGCCATGGTAGAAGAAATGTATAGAGAATTTAAGAAAGGTCGAAGTGAAGATTCTTCAACTTACAAATAATACAAAGGAATAGAAGAATCTCTTATAGATGGCCATTCTGAAGGCAAAGGGAAAGGTAAAGAGGCTCCTCTATCCACATCTCCTGATAGCCCTGAAAATAAAAAGAAGAAAACATCTTTGATTAAATTAGATGTTAAATTTGATTTTCCAATATATGATGGAGAATTAAATGCAGAGAAGCTAGATAACTAGATCAAACAGATTGATGTGTATTGTAAGGTGCAGAATATTGATTCAGACAGAAGTAAAATTCATCTGGCTAGCCTATGCCTTGGAGGAACTGCCTTGGTATGGTGGGAAGGCAAGACACAAGCTGACTTGAAGAAGCATGGTAAAATTCTTTCTGTCTGGAGTGAATTTGTTTATGCAATTAAAAAAAAAAAATCTATCCAGTAGCTTATATGCAGCAAGCTATGATAAGTTGGCAAACTCTTCGCCAATTAAAAGGGAAAAGTGTATAAAGCTACACCCAAGAATTTAGAAAAAGAGCTTTGATTCTAGGCAATTCTTTAGACTCACCTGAAACTTTGCTGAAGTATATAGGTGGGCTACACAGCTATTTAAGGCACACCATTCTCATGTTTAACCATTCTAGCATAGATTAGGTATCTGTCCAGGCTACCCATCTAGAGGCTAGAGGTAAGAATGTGAACCCATAGATTGGGGGATCATCAAAACCCATTGCAAGAAAGAACAAGGAAAAGAGGAAGCAAAAATGGAAAGAGAGGAGTACAGAAGGTCAAACCTTCATGCACTCACTGCAAGAAGGATGGACATGATGATGAACATTTTTGGTCTTTACATCCAGAGCTGAAACCCAAGAAGTTTGATGGCAAGAAGAAGAAGATTGTTGCTGCTATACAAAAATATTTGGGGTCAGACTCAAGTGATGAATCAACAATCGGAGCCACAAGTATAAAAGGTAAAAATTCTAAAGCATCTACTAGTAATTCGACCCAAACTATTGATATTGAAGAAAATGAGAGGAAAAGACATGAGCTTTTTCACATTAGAGTTATTTCCAAGCATTAAAATATTGATACTTTGTTTGATAGTGGCTCACAGGTAAACTTAATTTCTGAATAAATTGTAAAGAAATTGGGACTACTAACCACACCTCACAAGAAGCAATATCCATTAGGTTGGGTATGTGATAAAGCAAAGCTACAAGTGACTAGACAATGTAAACTTAGGTTTTCTTTTGGGTCAGCATTTGTAGATGAGGTTGAGTTAGATATCGTTCCCTTGGATATATGTGGAATTGTTTTAGGAAGTCCTTACTTGTATGATAGAAAAGCCATTTTATATAGAGCTGAAAATAAGTATCAACTCGTTAAACATGGAATCAAATATATTGTAAGAGATCATAAACTCAAGAATAATTATACTCTCATAAACTCAGGGCAGATGAAAAGAATTGTAAATTCATGCAAGTAATTTTTACTGATGGTTGTAAAGGAAAAGAAACCTGATAAAACCAATGTATTTGAAGGTTGTGATGCTAAACAACAAGCTGATTTAGAAAAAGTTGTTTCAGAATATGATATCCTATTTCAGCAAGATTCTCCATTTCCTAACATCGGAATGTACAGGTTATCCACTTTAGAGAATGCAGAAATCAAGAAGCATGTGCAGGAGCTGCTCAAGAAAGGGTTCATAAGACCAAGCACATTACCATGCGGATCTCCAATCATGTTGGTGAGAAAGAAAGATGGTTCGTGGAGGATGTGCATTGATTACCGAGCACTGAATAAAAATAAAAATCAAGAATCATTATCCCCTTCCTTGCATTGATGATCTATTGGATCAATTGAAGGAAGTTGTTTACTTTTCCAAGTTGGACCGACGTAGTGGTTACCATCAGGTCAGAGTAGCAGAGCAAGAGGCATGGAAGACTTCTTTCAAAATGAAGCAAGGGTTGTATGAATGGCTAGTTATGCCTTTTGGCTTAACTAATGCTCCTGCCACTTTCATGAGAGTTATGAATGATGTACTCAGGCCTTTTATTGATGATTTTGTAATTGTATATCTAGACAAAATTCTTGTATTCAACAAAACATGGGAAGAACATTTAAAGCATGTAAAGAAAACACTAGATGTTTTGAAGCAAGAAAATCTCTATGTTAAATTATCAAAATGTGAATTTGGTAAAACATCTTTGAATTATTTGGGTCATATTGTAGGGGGTGGTGAATTGAAGATAGATCCCTTTAAGGTTGCAGTCATTTTAAACTAGCCTAAGCCCAAGTCTGCTACAGAAGTTAGAAGCTTCTCAGGAGCAGCATAATATTAGAGAAAGTTTATTGCTAACTTTTCCTTAATTGCAACTCCCTTACATGCTTTGACAGGATTGAACAAGGTGTTTCAGTGGGTAGGAAAACAGCAAAAATCCTTCGACACCTTGAAAGAAAAAATTAGTACAGCACCAGTACAGACCTGTTTTGGTTTTATACCAAGGTATCCCTTGGATTTTGTCTTTGAAAAAGACATAGCAGTTGCTGGACATAGTGATGTGGACAAAGCAACCAGATTCATTGAACAGATCTAAGAAATTCACCAGGAAGTGTAGAAACAGCTGGAAAGGAGCCAAGCCAAGTACAAGGCAAGGCATGATAAACATCGGGTGGAGCACAGCTTCCAAGTTGGTGATCAAGTCTGGCTGTATATCAGTAAGGACAGAATGCGAGGTGAAGGAAAGAAGCTGAAGCCAATAAGGTATGGGCCTTTTAAGATACTTGAGAAAATTGCTGAGAACGCTTTCCACCTTGATCTGCCAACATACATGCACATCTATTCGGTGGTAAATGCGGAAAATTTAAGGCTGTTTGAACCTTCATTAATTGAAGATCCTGAAGAGTAAAGTCAAATGCCTTCCATTGATGATATGTTGCCTGAATACCTCAATGAGCTGCACGAAGATACAATTCTAGACATGAAGGTGAGGACTACACACAGAGGGGACGTGGAGTACCTAAGAATTGGACTCAAAGGTTCAAAACCCAACAGTGCCAAATGGATAGAGATTGGGCAAGTGAGGCAGTTGTATCCTCACTTAAGCAATGCTTGAAAACCAACTTTTGGTGGTCCAAAGATGTGATCCAAATGGATCCACACTCTCTAAGTCTTGAAAAGCTCGAAAATCATGCCAGAAACCAAAGAAAACCGTAGGAGAAAACCCTTCAGAATGAGGAAAAACATTATTGCGAGGCAAGCGCATGTGAAATCAGTGAAAAAGACAGAGTATCAAAGGTGGAACAGATGAATGCACAACAGTCGTTAGATCTGGCTAATCAACAGTATAGATCTAATCGGCAATCGAAATTGGCATAAACAGACAGTGAGATATCGATGCTTAACATATATGTATGGCGACGGTGATTGGCAGAGTTAGTTTGGACTGTCGATCAAGCGAACAGATCGACGACCCATATTACATCGTAGGATCACTATTGGGGATTACAGGAGCACTTATATTGGCCGAGGTTATCGCGATATGCGATTGCGATCAATCGCATCGCAATATTGCAGTAGAGCAACACCATGGAGTGGGACCGATACACATGTATATGTGTGATCCGATGAACCGAACCCAACGGTTTTATCAATATTATTCCATAAAATTTGAGATCCGTAGCAAAGTCATTTCAATGCATTTTCACAATTTTTGTTGTTAAACAAAATGCGAAGGATGAAGGCCGATGTGATAAGTGGACCTGAAAGGGTTCCTTAAGGCTATTTTATATTGTTTCAAGTCCAGATAAAAGCCATTTCTAATGCATTTTCGTGATTTTCACATATTTCAAAAGTACAAAGGGGAGATTTGGAGCAAGGCCATTGTGACATGCGATGGCGACTTACAAGTGAAGCTGATAGGAGAATAGAGTGGATTTAATAACTTTTGAAGTCCGAAATGAACAGTCGTGAATGCATTTTCCTGTGTAAAATAGAAAACGGCCGCGTTTGGGAATCCGAAGGATTTCAAGGAACCGAGGTACTCTTACGTTGCGGAATCAGTGGCCACCTCCCCTTCAAGCATTATGCCATAATTGTGTAATGCTGGAAGAGGGATTCTAGAGGACAATGGCCCAAGAGACTGAAAGATGAGGAGCTGAAATGAACAGGTAGCCCATTTTGGCTTTAAAGCCACAGACTGAGAGCAAACAGATAGGCAATATTGAAGGCAGTGTCGAGACAGAGCTAAGACAAAGACAAAGAGTTATTCAGAGAGTATGTGTACTCAGAGAAAGCTTGAGGGTTTCAAGCAAACTCTTACTATTATGCCTGTTGTGTATCGAGTCTCAAACTGAGCTCATAATATTGTAAAAACTCTGCTTGAAGACATAATAGAGAGGCCACCACTGAAGGATAGACCAAGAGATGTAGCCCAGGAGTATTGGGTGAACTTCTCATTAAATTTGCCACGTTATGTGTTGTCTATTATGTTTTGTTTACTCCTTCATTCTATGTGTATTTCACAATCTTATCGATCCATTGCATAAAATAACATAGACAAATCCATGTGTTAGCCTCTTGTTGCGACAGGTGTTCATTTTTCATGATTGACATCTTTACATGCCAAATATGTCATACTTTGCATGTTGCAGTGTTCCATATTTCCAAAAAGAGGTTAAAGAAGATACTGTGAAAGTGTGCCAATCCAAATGCCACTGCTGAATTCCAATTTTGATGACTCAACCATTTTTGTCCTATAAAAGGGAGGGCCAAACAGCTTAAACTTGGTCTCCCTAGGTTTCAATTTCCTGTTTTAGAATATAGATAATGATATCTGTCCAAACAGTTTAATCTTGGCAGATTTGTAGATAGGTATAGAATCAAAGGAGCCCAACTACTTAATCTGGGCCCTTGGCAGAAATAAGTGTAGACTTAGATAGGATAACAGAAAAAAAGAAAAAATTGTAAAGCTGGGCCTGCAAGTCTAAGTGCACCCAAACCAAAGAGAAGAAAAAATGTCAGGATGGTAGGCTGGGCAGGTAGTTTTTGAGGTTGCAGAATGATGATTCATGATCAATTTTGTGTTTCTAAGTGTTATATCTTTTCAGATCACAGCCATGATGCAGTTTTCATCTGGAGGAAGTCAAGCTAGACATAACTAACTCCCCTGTTCATTTTTATTCCCCAAATCACTCACTAATTTTCCCAAAGAGGTCAAGATCTGCTTGATGCCTCTTAATCATCATTTTCCACATCATTGGACTTGGTGAAGATCTACTTTACTCAAGGATTTCCATTCTTCTATTGCAAAGTCCTATTCCCCCATAATGGCCTAAGGTTCCTTACCTTAGCGCTTTCTCATCATCTCCATATTAACTCCTGACTATATTATATAGCCCCCTATCTATTTCCCCCTCCCCTACTAAATCTATACTAAATAACTCCCCTATATACATACCCCGCCCTCTAGCACTATAGCTATGTATTTATCAGTTCTGGGACATAATAGTCCACCTGGGACTATCATGAACCCGTCTGCGTCCTAACAGCAGTTAGTGTGACATCTGGTCATGCTAACAACCTTTTTCCCTAACCCTAGCCCTGAAAAACCCTCTTTTCTGCCCTTAACCTAAAGTTGTGTGCATAAAACATTAACCCCGCTCGTTAAACAATCCCATAACCCACATTTCCTAAGTTCTAAACCCCCCCCCCCCCCCCGCCGCGCCGTATAAAGATTCGCATATTCGAGCACCCATCCATTATGCTCCCGCCAGCTCCGCGCTTTGTCCACCATTGGATCGGGCCATCCTCATCCGACGACTCTCGGTGATTTCGGAGGCGCCCCGCTGCTCGGTCGTTAGCTTCTGATGGCAGGGCAGTTTTTCCACTGTACCCAAAGACACTTGTCCATTTCCTATTGCATCAGAGGGGCTCTGACGGATACCACCCCCGTACAGAAAGCGGTCCGATGAAACCGCTTTCCGCCTTCTGTACGCGCGCCCCATGTCGCCTGTCCGGTTCCACGTGTCTGCCGAGTCACCTTCACCACGTCATCTGCACACGTCGGCCCTCTGCCGAGTCACCCTTGCCATGTCATCAACCGTACATGCTGACGTCACCCTGCTGACGTCACCCTGCCACGTCATCCGTCGTACCATGGTCCCACCTGCTGATGTCATGCTGACGTCATCATCAATTTTGAGGCGAAAGGCGAAAATTGTGCTTAGGAGGCCCGGATTCAAATTCCGAGGCAATTTTTCATGTGCGATTAGCACCCAAGGCTACGGGAAAAGGGCCAAAATGGAAAATCCCTCATTGCGCAGCCCCCAGCAAGCCCAAAAGGCACCGAATGACCTATTTTTCTTCGCAAGGCATGCAGAGATGAACAAAAGACAATTCTAAAGAAAGAAGAGGGCCGAACAGTGGCCATTAAGTTTTGATTTGACCTGCAACGAGAGAGAAACCAGCCCAATCCATTTGTCAAAGAGTATCAGAGGAGAGATGAAGCAGCAAAGAGTATCAGTTAATTTTTTAATGGAAATCTTCAGTTCCCAAGGCAGGTCAACATTAATTGGCCTCCAGCAGAATCAAGTCAGGAGGTGTAAGCCCATCCCAGCCCTCAAATCATAGTTAAAGCATTTAAAGCCACCGAACTACAATGGAGCAGAAGTCCATGCTTAGTTATTACAGAAGCACTGCACCAAGCCACCGAGGACAACGCATTGATTCAGTTCTAATACGGCTACCCTTAGTGCAGCTCATAGATATTTTTTGCATTTATATGTTTAGGTTAGAGTAATCATTTACTTTCAGACCTACTTAGGTCACAGCTGTAATAAACAATTTTGGAGAATCTCACCTATATATACCACCCACTATATTGTTTCAAGGGTGGGTTGATTGATAGCTTTTCATTAGAGACTCGCACTGTATGTCTGATACGTTTCTTTAATCAAATATTGTTGAAGAGATTGGAGGAATGACTGCCTCATCTGTTTTACTGGTCTCTAGAGACTGAATGATGGAATTCTTATGCTGCAGCATGAAGCAATAAGTGCCTCTTACCTCTGTTTTCATTTTTCACCATCCAAATAGAAAAAAGAAAGATTAGCTTAGAACTTGTTTAACTGCACTCTAGGCTCAGTTTCTGCTATTTATTTATGTTTTTTCATATAAAATGAACTGGACATGAATATGAATTCATTGTGGCTCATATTTACTCTTATTCACATGTGTTTGACAGTTATCTAAGGATTCTTTACTGCCCTTAGATAGAGATCATCCACTTTCCTCTGTTAAGCTGACTGAGAGATTCTTAATTGCCTCTCCTTCCTTAGCATTCTTTCCATCCTTTAAATTTGGAAAATTGTTCCATGTGCAGCTACCTTGCTCCTGATTCCTCTTGTGACCAAGAAAATGCACCAGCAATCTTACATCCTTGACTCCATGCCCAATGGTTTGAAACTTTCACACCACACTTGCCTCTTTACTTGAAAACATCAATTTTCCCACCAAAACACATACAAAACACAAACAAAAAATCCCTGAACTCGATAGCTAGCCTAGAATCATCATCAACAAAGCTAAAATCATAAAGAGAGAGCCCTCTCTGACTGCAAGTGGGCTAGAACCTGCAGTCCAAAGTTGGTTTGTGGTTACCTCGGCCGTATCCCTTTACTCCAACCTGGGGGACAACCTGAGTGATAACATAATGGCGACTCCACTGGGGACATCCTCAGTTAATTTCACAAAGAAGGTTGGAAAAATCCACTGAGCAAATCGATTTTCTAATTGTTGTATATCCCTTTAAACTACAGATGAAGCCTGAATGTCAACCAGGAAGCCTTTGAAACTGTCTCTGCTTTGCATTGACAGAAGTAAATAAAAGTTGCTTCAGTCAATCTTCATGCTAGTTTTGAGCTATACATAGCTGTTTCAAAATTTGATTAGTTCCTTGCTAATTCTAAAAAACATTCCCAAAAAAAATACCAAAATAGTTCGGAAGCTGGCTCCCAAAAAGAATCCACGATACACAAGGAGTCTAGATCCAGACCCTCTGGCTGTTTTTAAAAATCCGAATCTAATCCCAAAGATCCTCAGGAAGCAAGAGCAAAGACAAGATTTTGCTGATTTGAGTCCTGAAGCAGCTCCTCCGAGTTGTGTTCCAACCCCTGTTAAAGTTTTATTTTGTTCAACCCCTACTTCCCCTTATTCGTCATCCACATCTCAAAGTACTCCATCCACACCTCCATTCACTACACATACTACAAAAACTACAACTATTGTTCCAGTTACTTCAGTCACCCCTATTATCCCATTCGTCCCACTTATCCCTGCCAATATGGCTAATAGATATGCACCCCTGCAATTTCCTGCTAATCCCGGGGCTTTATCGCAAGCAATCTAAAATTACCTATTTTGACAGCACCGGTCCTTTTACAGCCTTTCAGCATATCAAAAAGATGCAAGACTATTTTGAAAACTACGAGATAGATGATGATAGCGTGAGAATGAGAATTTTTGTTCAAAGTTTAACCGATGATGTAAGAACTTGGTTTAGATCACTTGCTGCAAATTCCATAACTACTCCAGATGAGCTTTACCAATCCTTTACCAACATATGGGAGAAAAAGAAAGACCCCTTGCACATACTAGCTGAATATGATAAATTAAAAGAGGTCCTCAGGAGACTGTCTTGGAGTACTGTGCAAGGTTCAACAATGTCTATAATGCAATACCACAAAACTTAAGACCCCCACCTGACCTTTCCTTGTATAAATTTCCTGATGGATTTGATCCAGATATGGCATACCAGTTAAAAGAAAGAGCTCCTCAGACCCTTGCAGACATGCAAAATGTTGCTTTCAGTGTAGAGGCCAACCTAATTGCCAAAAGAAACAAAGCCAGAATGGAAATAAGAACCTCCTTTAAGGAAGAACCCTCAGCCTTTGATCACAAGCTTGATGCGATTATCAGTGGCCTACAAAGGCTGGGAGAAAGAGTAGAAAATGTTGAGAGAAGATCATCATGGGAAGGGCAACAGTCCAATACCATAAGGAACCCAAATTTTAGGAAAATGCAGAACACAAATGTTGGTAGGTCAAGCCCAGACCATGACATAAGACCCCCTTTTCAAGATAATTATGTTGAAGGATCTACATCCAATGAGCAAACAGAAGACAATCATATGAATCTGATGGATCTAAAGGGTGAGCATCAGACTTTTCTGAGCCAAGAAGACCAAGATGAATATAACTTTAGCCAATTTCAGACTAAGTCTGGCGAGTCTTTTGACTTTAAACAAGGATATGATACTGTTGTGTACGAAGTACACAAACAATACAAGCTGAGAACTAGAACCATTGACATTTCTGAACCTAACAAAATAAAGGATGGCAAACAGCCCAACAAGATTAAGATCAAGGCTATCATAACAGAACCAGCTGATACAACTGTCCCAAATCTGCATAAAGTAACTGTAGAAGACATTACAGAAACGTATCCTTCTGTAGATCAAATTTTGCCACTTTCTTCCTCTGAGCAAAACTCGAACAACGCTCCAAAAGGCCTTCCTGAAGTTGAAAAACCGCAAGTAATAAATTCCCATAACACTGATAAAAAAGAGCAAAACGCTAATGATGCAAATGAAACAGAAAAAACTACCAGCATCAATAACAAGACTCCATTGGAAAAGCAATTTAGTTTATAGGCAGAAATAGCCAAGTTGAAGATATCCATCCCCCTCTCAGAACTTGCCAAACATGATGTATATAGGCAACAAATTCAAAGATCACTTCAAATCCCAGAGAATAAGGACGATGTGAATGTCCTGGATGATACCGCTGAACTGTTGTTTGGCCCAGAAGTTAATGGAAAATCAACATATGGACCTATTCAACCCTTTTATGTCAGTTTGCATATACATGAAAAAGTTCTGCACAACGTTATGTTTGAATCAGGAGCATCACACAATCTGATGCCCAAAGCAGTTATGGAAAAGCTGAACCTTGATATTACAAGACCCTACAAAGATTTGTACTCATTTGACTCAAGTCAAGTCAAGTGTTTAGGCCTCATCAAAGACTTGTGTGTCTCCTTAGTCCAATATCCCAATAAGACCATCCTCATGGACATAGTAGTGGCTCACATCCCACCAAAATATGGTATGCTCCTATCAAGATCATGGGGAGCAAAGCTCCAAGGATCCCTTCAACTAGACCTCTCCTATGCTACTATTTCGGTCTTTGGGAAACCAAAGAGACTGTACAGAGAAACCCTCATGAAGTATGTGGTGAGTAGTGAGAGTAAGCCTGAAAACTTTCCCATTTACTCAATCCATTCAGATATGGATTCATTTATTTTGTTTAATGATAATACAAATTCTCTAACTGATGATGAGTCGTTGGCTCTATAACAATGAGCACAAATCAATGAAGAATTGATTGCATATACCCATGAGATTGTCACAACAATTAATGCAACCAGCATGATAGAGGAAACTCCCCAAATAGAAATTTCAACTCTGCCCAATCCTAACATAGCTGAAACTCTTGGCACAAACTGCAAGCAAGAAATCACATGGTATTTAGAGTTTGATGGTTCTGTCAACAAGTTGGGAGCAGGGGCAGGTGTTTAGATTCACAATACACATGACAACCATGCGGAAGGCCATGCCTACAGACTGAATTTCAAATGCACCGACAACATGGCAGAGTATGAGGCTCTGTTGTTAGGCCTTAAACTGCTCAAAGCTCTAAGAGCCGCAAAAGTTTCTATTTTAGGATATTCTGACCTAGTCATATAGCAGATGAAAGGTAACTTTGTAACCAATGACAATAGAATGAAGGCCTATAGGACTGCTGCCACTAATATACTCAATGCATTTACTGAATTCAAACTGGCCAAAATTTCAAGAGAGCATAACATTCATGCACACAGCCTAGCCACCTTTGCTAGTACATGCAAGCTTCCTTTTGACCCAAACCATCACTTCACAGCCGAAATAAAACATAGGCCCACTGTCCCAAACAATGTGAAATATTGGCAAGTGTTTGAAAATGATGCCCAGATCAACAATTTCCTCACCCTTGAGCATGAGTTCTCTAATATCAACATTGACATGGATGCTATGAACGATGTCCAATAGCAAACAAATGAAAACCAACAAGTCGTAACAACTACAACAGCCAAACAAATCCTAAACCCCACTGTTTTTGACAAAACAAACATAGGACAACTGAAACAAATACATTTGGAGGAAATTGCCAAAACAGAGGCATAAATCATTGACTTGAAGGATAATTTTCTGCCTGCTGGCCTAACCCCATTATAAGACATGTTTGACGCCAATGATGTTCCCATAAATCTAAAATTGCAACCATTGAACACTGCTATAGAAGAACACAACATTGGGACACAGAGAATCCCAAGATGATCAAATTGTCCAGAAATTTACCACCTAATCAAAAGCCCAAGTACGTTGATTTGTTCAAAGAATTCCAAGATGTATTTGCTTGGAGTTATGAGGATTTGAAATCCTATGACACCACGGTGATCCAACACACAATTCCCTTAAAACCAAACCAGAAACCTTTCAAACAGAAACTTAGGAGAATTAACCCTATGCTTCTTCCCATGATTGAGAAGGAAGTAAAGAGGATGTTTGAAGCAGGCATAATAGCACCCATCAGATTTTCTGAATGGGTATCCAACCTAGTTCCTACAAGAAAAAACACAGGTGAGATTAGACTCTGTGTAGATCTAAGAAATTTAAACCAAGTCTCCCTAAAAGACCACTATCCTTTACCCAAAATGGACCACATATTACAAAGAGTAGTGGGGTCATCTAGAATCTCTTTGCTAGATGGCTTTTTAGGTTTCAATCAAATACTTGTTCACCCGGATGACCAAGACAAGACAACCTTTACGACACCCTGGGGAATATTTAAGTATGTTAAGATGCCATTCGGACTTAAAAATGCTGGTGCAACCTTTCAAAGAGCAATGGATATTGCTTTCGCCAAAGAAATACATGACTTCCTAGTTGTCTATCTTGATGACCTAACCCCATTTTCCAAATTTGATAAAGAGCACCTCAAGCATCTTAGGCAAATATTCATCACGTGCAGGAAATATGGCATTTCCTTGAATCCCACGAAGTCTCTATTTGGCCTTGAAGAAGGCAAATTACTCGGTCACATCATATCAAAAGATGGGATTAGAATTGATCCTGAAAGAATCCAAGCCATCCTCCAAATCCCATATCCAAGAAACATAAAAGAGCTACAAGCATTCCTTGGGAAAATCAACTTCCTAAGAAGATTTATTCCAAATCTAGCTAAACTGATACGACTGTTAAGCAATATGTTAAAAAAGGATGCCAAGGTAAAATGGTCTCTTGAAACCAAACGGGAATTTGAGAGTATCAAATCCGCCCTAACACAAACCCGTGTCCTCACCAGCCCACAATTTGACAAAGATTTTATCATTTTTTCTTTTGCATCTGATCATACTATCGTTGCTATCCTTTTGCAAAAGGATGAACAGAGACCTAAAAAGCCAATTGTGTTTTTCAGCCGAGCCTTAAGAGATGCCCCTTTGAAGTACCCAATCATGGAAAAGCAGGCCTATGCACTTGTTAAGGCCATCAAGGATTTCAAAGTGTACATTTTATATTCCCATGTGATTGCCTATGTCCCACACGCTGCTATAAAAGACGTATTGACCCAAGAGGGATTAGAAGGCAAAAGAGGCAAGTGGATAGCAAACATCTTTGAATATGACATAGAAATAAAACCAACCAAGCTGATAAAGGGACAAGGTTTAGCCAAATTGATGTCCGAAACAAACTTTCAAGCCTTAGACATTAACCAACTGGACAATGAACAGGAGCTGGCGACTCCACAGATCAGTGAGACCTTTTTGCAATCTCCCTGGTATGCTGATATATGTTTTGTACTGTTAAACCTGTTTGCTCCCCCAGGATTGTCCAGAACCAAGAAAAGATTTTTGAAAATGAAAGCTTTAAAGTTTTGTGTCATAGATGGTGCATTATTTTGGAGAAATCATGAAGGTATATTGCTTAACTGTTTAACCATGAATGAAACTAACAATGTCATGAAAGAATTCCATGCAGGTGACTCTGGAGGACATCTATATTGGAAGTCCACTGCGGATAAAATTTTAAGGGCTGGTTTTTATTGGCCCTCTCTTTTTGCAGATGTAAAGAAGTTTACCATGTCATGCCACATATGCCAAGTCTTTGAGGGCAAGAGAAAGCTGTTACCTTTGCCCCTGAAACCCATCTCTACCGAGAAGCCTTTTCAACAATGGGGTCTTGACTTCATTGGAGAAATCCATCCCTCTTCCTTAGGTTAGCACAAATGGATCCTGACAGCAACCGACTATTTCACTAAGTGGGTCGAATCCATTCCCTGAAGGCAAGCCAATGACACCGTCATTATCCAATTCCTTGAGTGCAATATCCTTTCTAGATTTGGTTGCCCTGAGAAAATCATCACTGACAACGCTACTGCCTTTAAATCCAAAAATATGGTTAGTTTTTGCCACAAATTTCATATTACCTTGGGCCACTCTACAGCCTATTACCTTCAAGGCAATGGTTTGGCCGAATCATCCAATAAGAGCCTCATCAACATCATAAAGAAAGTGCTGGAAGAGAACAAGAAGAACTAGCACAAAAAGCTGGTAGATGCCCTATGGGCAGACAGACTTTCAAGCAAGAGATCCATTGGAATGAGCCCTTATGAGCTAGTGTATGGCATGGAGGCCAGATTCCCATCATCCCTGGGCATTCCTACTATCAGACTGTTACAGGAAATTCAGGCTGAACCAAATGACATTCAAAGAAGGATTAATCAGACCATTTATCTCCAGCAAACCAGAGAACAAGTTTATGACAGAGCTCAAATTCTGCAAGAAAAGCTCAAAAAGATGTTTGACAAGAGAGTTAAGGCTGAGGATTTCTACATTGGTGACAAAGTTCTAAGGTGGGACTCACGAAGAGAAGACAAGGGGAAACATGCCAAGTTTGATTTTTTATGGAAGGGACCATTCGTTATTTCTGCTGTTCAGGGAAATAACACTTATTTTCTCAAGTCTGTAGGGGATTGTTCTGTTGAAGAAGGCCCTGTCAATGGCCGTATGCTGAAACATTACCATGATCCCTTTTAAGGGACACAGTGCAGCTTTGTATATATTTTTTGTATGGCAATATTTGTATATATAAGCACTTTGTTTTCCTTTTTTTTTATAGCAAACCTATTGTCAAGGGAGCAGCAGTGAATTTTGAGAAGACACAGCCAATACAAGTGCTCCAGTTCAAAAGCTCTGTCTCTGCACTAACCTCAACAAAACAGCAAAAATGGCACAGTCACATCACAACAACGCATGGTAAAGGGAAGTTGTTGGTAATCTTCAGTCAAAGGTAGCAAAACAGACCAGTATTTCAGTACATATCAGCACCCTGGTCAAAGCAAAGTAAAGCAAACATATCAGTTTTGATCCATGTTTTGAAAATGTTTCAAAGGCAATGCTCAAGCAACATTCTACATAATAGCAAGCACGCAGAAGAAAGCAGGCAGTGCTATGCATTTCACAATATTTCAGTTGAGGAGGAGGTTGTTTATATTACAGAGTTTTAATTATCTAGCAGCCAACATAAAGAAGTCCCTTCAATCTGCAGCAACCATAGAAGATCAAGGCATTCTAACCTGCTGTTCTTGGATTTTCACAAGGAAAATCCATCCCCAAGTGGAGCCACTGTTAGCCTCCTGTTGCGATAGGTGTTCATTTTTCATGATTGACATCTTTACATGCCAAATATGTCATACTTTGCATGCTGCAGTGTTCCATATTTCCAAAAATAGGTTAAAGAAGATACTGTGAAAGTGTGCCAATCCAAATGCCACTGCTGAATTCCAATTTTGATGACTCAACCATTTTTGTCCTATAAAAGGGAGGGCCAAACAGCTTAAACTTGGTCTCCCTAGGTTTCAATTTCCTGTTTTAGAATATAGAGAATGATATCTGTCCAAACAGTTTAATCTTGGCAGATTTGTAGATAGGTAGAGAATCAAAGGAGCCCAATTGCTTAATCTGGGCCCTTGGCAGAAATAAGTATAGACTTAGATAGGATAACAGAAAAAAAGAAAAATTTGTAAAGTTGGGCCTGCAAGTCTAAGTGCACCCAAACCAAAGAGAAGAAAAAAATGTCAGGATGGTAGGCTGGGTAGGTAGTTTGAGGTTGCAGAATGATGATTCATGATCAATTTTGTGTTTCTAAGTGTTATATCTGTTCAAATCACAGCCATGATGCAGTTTTCATCTGGAGGAAGTCAAGCTGGACATAACTAACTCCCCTGTTCATTTTTATTCCCAAATCACTCACTAATTTTCCCAAAGAGGTCAAGATCTGCTTAATGCCTCTTAATCATCATTTTCCACATCATTGGCCTTGGTGAAGATCTGCTTTACTCAAGGATTTCCATTCTTCTATTACAAAGTCATATTCCTCCATAATGGCCTAAGGTTCCTTACCTTAGCGCTTTCTCATCATCTCCAAATTAACTCCTGACTATATTATATAGCCCCCTATCTATTTCCCCCTCCCCTACTAAATCTATACTAAATAACTCCCCTAAGTACATACCCCGCCCTCTAGCATTATAGCTATGTATTTATCAGTTCTGGGACATAATAGTCCACTTGGGACTATCATGAACCCGTCCGCGTCCTAACAAGAGTTAGTGTGACACCTGGTCATGCTAACAACCTTTTTCCCTAACCCTAGCCCTAAAAAACCCTCTTTTCCACCCTTAACCTAAAGTTGTGTGCATAAAACATTAACCCCGTTCATTAAACAATCCCATAACCCACATTTCCTAAGTTCTAGACCCCCCCCCCCCCGTTGCGCCGTATAAAGATTCTCATATTCGAGCGCCCGTCCATTATGCTCCCGCCAGCTCCGTCCACCGTCGGATCGGGCCATCCTCATCCGACACCTCTCAGTAATTTCGGAGGCGCCCCACTACTTGGTCGTTAGCTTCCGATGGCGGGGCGGTTTTTCCGCCGTACCCGAAGACACTTGTCCATTTCTTATTGCATCAGAGGGGCTCTGACGGATACCACCCCCGTACAGAAAGCGGTCCGATGAAACCGATTTTCGCCTTCTGTACGCGCGCCCCATGTCGCATGTCCGGTTCCACATGTCTACTGAGTCACCTTCACCACGTCATCTGCACACGTAAGCCCTCTACTGAGTCACCCTTGCCACGTCATCGATCGTACATGCTGACGTCACCCTGCTGATGTCACCCTGCCACATCATCTGCCGTACCATGGTCCCACCTGCTGACGTCATCATCAATTTTGAAGCGAATGGCGAAAATTGTGCTTAGGAGGCCCGGATTCAAATTCCGAGGCAGTTTTTCATGCGCGATTAGCACCTAATCGCGCATGGCTACAGGAAAAGGGCCGAAATGGAAAATCCCTCATTGCGCAGCCCCCACCAAGCCCAAAAGGCACCGAATGACCTATTTTTATTCGCGAGGCATGCAAAGATGAACAAAAGAAAGTTCTAAAGAAAGCAGAGGGCCAAACAGCGGCCATTAAGTTTTGGTTTGACCCGCAACGAGAGAGAAACCAGCCCAATTCATTTGTCAAAGAGTATCAAAGGAGAGATGAAGCGACAAAGAGTATCAGTTAATTTTTTAATGGAAATCTTTAGTTCCCAAGGCAGGTCAGCATTAATTGGCCTCCAGCAGAGTCAAGTCAGGAGGTGTAAGCCCATCCCAGCCCTCAAATCACAGTTAAAGCATTTAAAGCCACCGAACTACAATGGAGCAGAAGTCCATGCTCAATTATTACAGAAGCACTGCACCAAGCCACCGAGGACAACGCATTGATTCAGTTCTGATACGGCTACCCTCAGTGCAGCTCATAGATATTTTTTGCATTTATAAGTTTAGGTTAGAGTAATCATTTACTTTCAGACCTGCTTAGGTCACAGCTGTAATAAACAATTTTGGAGAATCTCACCTATATATACCACCCACTGTATTGTTTCAAGGGTTGGTTGATTGATAACTTTTCATTAGAGACTCGCACTGTATGTCTGATACGTTTCTTTAATCAAAGATTGCTGAAGAGATTGGAGGAATGACTGCCTGATCTGTTTTACTGGTCTCTAGAGACTGAATGATGGAATTCTTGTGCTGCAGCATGAAGCAATAAGTGCCTCTTACCTCTGTTTTCATTTTTCACCATCCAAATAGCAAAAAGAAAGATTAGCTTAGAACTTGTTTAACTGCACTCTAGGCTCAGTTTCTGCTATTTCTTTATGTTTTTTCATCTGAAATGAACTGGACATGAATATGAATTCCTTGTGGCTCATATTTACTCTTATTCACATGTGTTTGACAATTATCTAAGGATTCTTTACTGCCCTTAGATAGAGATCATCCACATTCCTCTGTTAAGCTCACTGAGGGATTCTTAATTGCCTCTCCTTCCTTAGCATTCTTTCAATCCTTTAAATTTGGAAAATTGTTCCATGTGCAGCTACCTTGCTCCTGATTCCTCTTGTGACCAATAAAATGCCCCAACAATCTTACATCCTTGACTCCATGCCCAATGGTTTGAAACTTTCACACCACACTTGCCTCTTTACTTGAAAACATCAATTTTCCCACCAAAACACATACAAAACACAAACAAAAAATCCCTGAACTCGATAGCTAGCCTAGAATCATCATCAACAAAGCTAAAATCATAAAGGGAGAGCCCTCTCTGACTGCAAGTGGGCTAGAACCTGAAGTCCAAAGTTGGTTTGTGGTTACCTCGGTCGTATCCCTTTACTCCAACCTGGGGGACAACCTGGGTGATAACACCATGCACATGAGCCTATAATACCTTATTAATTTTCTTAGATCTCATTATCAAATCATTAACTAGTACACCGATCCTTCGAGTACCTGACATGGGAAAAGACTTCACTATCTGCACCGATGCTTCGGCGCAAGGATTGGGTGCAGTATTGATGCAAGAAGGTAGAGTAATAGCTTACGCATCTAGAAAATTGAAGAAACATGAAGAGTTATATGCTACCCATGACTTAGAATTAGCAGTAGTGATGTTAGCCTTGAAACTGTGGAGACACTACCTCATTGGGAGAAGATTTGAGTTAAGAACAAATCATCAAAGCCTGAAGCACCTATTCACTCAAAGGGATTTGAACGCCAAACAAAGGTGGTGGAGTGAATTCATGAGTGAGTATGATTTTGAGATCTCATACATCAAGGGAAAGGAGAATGTGGTGGAAGATGCACTAAGCAGGAGACCACGAACCTTCTCCCTAGTAGCCTTAAAGGTAAATTTAAGGGAACATGTACAGGAGAAACTCTTTGAAGATAGTTGGTATCTAAAATTCATCTCAGCAATCTAGAGTGGGAAGCAGATAGAACCAAAGTTTGAGGGATATGTCCTTGAACCAGATGGGCTATTGATATTTCAAGGGAGAATGTACGCACCTAAGGAAGGGGGTATAAGAAAAACCATCCTCTAAGAGTCACATAGAGCACTCTATTGTGCACACTGTTGGGTCCCTATAATACTAGTGATTACCCCATTACTATTATATTTATACCCCTTATTTATATTGTTGTGACCCTATTACCCCCATATTGTTATTTCTGTGCCCCATAGAATCCCTCTATTGTTATTTTTGTGGCTTTATATTATTATTGTTAGGTCGGCTGGTTTATATTGTGACTCCTTAGACTCCTATATATAGAAAGGAGGTTTTGTCATTTGTATCATCCAAGAATTGTTCATTTATGTAATGTAAAGGAGGTTGCCCCCTCGAAGAGGCTGAATTCTAAGGCGTTGATCTATCTTTTCTATCTTTTCTTGAGCTGGTTTCATAACATTTGGTATCAGAGCTTTGAATTCTAGGGTTTCGCTGCTCCAAACAGGTCATCGTGGAATTTTCGCTATAACTTTTTTTCTGTGACGTTTCAGAAGTCGAAAAAAAAAACCCATTTGAGAAGAAATCGCGCTAAACCTTGGGTCTGAATTTCAGAGCTTTTTTCGCGATATTTGCGGAGATATGATAGGAGGAATTTGGTCTTTTTGCAGACTCCTGAATTACATTCAAAACAGGTGACCTGGGGAAAATCATCATAACTTTCTCTTTGGGGATCGGATTGAAATTTCGTAAGAAGGTACAGAAAGAGGACAGACTGTAGTTTCTTGTGTGTGTGTTTCAGATTCAAAGGTTGAAACAGTGACTCGTGGCACGTCGTACAAGTTCACTCTATTGAACCAGTCTAAAAGAAAGTCACTGTGGGAGATTTCACATAACTCTTTCTTGGAGAATCCAATTTGGCTCAGACTTGTGGCATTGGAAAGAGGACGAAGAAGGCTACTACAGGTAGCAATTTTAGAACTAGATGATCAGAAATTACAGAGATACATCAGATTCAATATCAGGCTTCTATAAAGTGAAAAAAGGTGTGTAGGTTTTTTTTAAATTTTTGTGTAAGCTTGGTTTAACGGAATTCAAAGGGCATAGTAAAGCATTATTATCGGTAACTGATGCCCTGAGGAAAGAAAATGCAAACACCTAGTAAGGAACCTGAAAGCTCTAGCATGACTCATGAAGAAGAGGAAGAAATGCTACATGATATATCAAAATTACAAGAACAAGTGCAACAACTGTCACGCTCACAAAATTTAACAGATGCGAAGATAAATGGCGTGGAAGCTAAGATAAGTGGCGTGGAATCTAAGGTAAATGACGTGGAATCTAATATAAAGGGCATGGAAGCTAATATGAATGAGTCGAAGACAAATTTGAAGAGAGACATGGCAGATTTGAAGATAGATTTGAAGACAGACATGGAAGAATTGAAGAAGTTGCTACAAGAAAGGGTCACTAATGGTGACAAGGTAGTAAAGGAAACTCATGATGAGAACAAAAGAAATGTTAATCATGATTCCATATATGCTAATGTTGGATCGAAGAATCACCATATTCCAAAAATCGATATGAGGAATTTTGATGGCAAGGATCCCGCCACATGGATATTACAAATGGAGCAATTCTTCGATCTCAATAATGTGCAAAATGCACAAAAGGTACGTATGGCAACTGTATATTTGGAACCAAATCAATTTGTATGGTATCAATGGCTTTGTTCTCGTAAACAATTTATTACTTGGGAAATTTTTACGGAAGAATTGATAGCACATTATGAAGATACAAAAAGCAACACTTTTTTTAGCCAATTGATAAGTCTCAAACAAAAGGGTTCAGTAATGGAGCACATTGAGGAGTTCCAAAATTGAACATAAGGGTAAAAGATATTCCAGAGGAGCATAGGATTGATGTGTTCATAGGGTCTTTAAAGGATAATATCCAACATGATGTTCGCCTTTGGGAACCTGATTCATTAGAGAAGGCATTCAGGTTAGCAAGAAAAATGGAAAGCAAAATTATGGCAACCAAGAAGCATACCACTCACAACTATAAAGACGGAAGTGTTGTTGCCCCTAGTCTTCCACAACCTATAAGGTTGACACCACAACAATTGAAAGAAAAAAGAGCAAAAGGGCTTTGTTACAGTTGTGATAGCAAATACACTAAAGGTCATAAGTGTGCTGAGAAGAAATTATTCTACATAGATTGTGAAGAGGAAGAAGAAAAGGAGCAAGAAAGGTCAAAAGAAGAAGATATACTCCAAGAACAAAGCCTAGATGAAGAACAAATAAATCCGACCATATCTTGTAATGCATTGGCAGGAATTACCACTCCTCAAACCATCAAGATAGAAGGACAAATCAAGAAGAAAAAGGTAATAGTGTTGATTGATTCAGGAAGCACCCACAATTTTATTCATTGTAGGGTAGCAAAAGAATTGAATTGCTTCTTATATCCAGCACCAGAGTGTCAAGTGATGATTGCAAATGGAGGAACAATAAATTGCTCTGGAAAGTGCCATAATATCAAGCTATCCATGGGAGAATATGTATTGACTAGCCCAATGCTTTCCATTCCAATGGGAGGTGCGGATGTTGTACTAGGAGTCCAATGGCTACAATCCTTGGGTACAATAGCTTTTAATTTTCAAGAACTTTTCATCAAATTTTCTACGGAAGGAAAGGAAGTTGAATTAAGGGGTATTCAGGGAAACCAGGAAAGATAATCAGCTCTCATGGTATGACAAAGCTTCTAAAAAAGGAGCAAAGAGGTGTAATTGCACAATTATGCTTGCTAGATGTTTCCACATTGGAATCATCTATTTCTCCAGATCTCCAAAAAGTCCTGGACAATCATTCCAAGGTATTTGAGACTCCCAAGGGTCTCCCACCTATGCGTGATCATGATCATGCTATTCATCTGATTCCAGGAAGTGTTCCTCCAAACATCAGGCCGTACAGATATCCCTATGTCCAAAAAAGTGAAATTGAACGTATGGTTGCAGAAATGCTAGAGGCTGTTATAATTCAACCGAGTCAAAGTTCTTTCTCAGCTCCAGTAGTATTGGTGCACAAGAAGGATGGATCATGGCGCATGTGTCCGGATTATAGGGAGCTCAACAAGCTCACTATTAAAGATAAGTTCCCCATTCCTGTTATTGATGAATTACTGGATGAATTGCATGGATCAATTTACTTCACCAAGTTGGATCTTCGTTCGGGATATCATCAAATCAGAATGAAGATTGAAGACATTCCGAAAACGGCATTTAGAACTCATGAGGGTCATTATGAATTTTTGGTCATGCCTTTTGGCCTTACCAATGCACCTTCAACATTTCAAGGTTTGATGAATTCAATTTTCAAACCATTCCTTAGAAAATTTGTGTTAGTATTTTTTGATGATATACTAATCTACAGCAAGTCTTGGAAGGATCATGTTGAACATGTTGACAGGGTGCTACAACTATTGGAGGAGAAACAATTATATGCAAAAAGATCCAAATGTTTCTTTGGAGTCCGGAGGTGGAATATTTGGGTCATATTGTATCTCATGAAGGAGTTAAGGTAGACCCTAGCAAAATTAAAGCCATTAAGGAATGGAAAATCCCCACATCCATAAAGCATCTGCGAGGATTTCTTGGGTTGACAGGGTATTATCGCAAGTTTGTTAAGAATTATGGGAGAATAGCAGCACCTCTAACAACATTATTGAAGAAAGATTCATTTTCATGGACTCCGGAAGCAACAAAGGCCTTTGAACATCTTAAAGAGGCAATGTGCCAAGCACCAGTCTTAGCTACACCGACTTCACAAAAACCTTTATTGTGGAATGTGATGCTTCAGGAAATGGAATTGGTGCTGTTCTAATGCAAGATGAAAGACCCATTGCTTTTGAAAGTCGTCCAATCAAGGGAAAGTTTTTAAGCAAAGCTATTTATGAGAAGGAAATGTTGGCAATACTCCATGCACTTAAGAAATGGCGACCCTACCTAATGGGAAGACACTTCAAGGTAAAAACGGATCATGATAGCCTTAAATACTTTTTAGAACAAAGATTATCCTCTGAAGAGCAACAAAAGTGGGTCACAAAGATGTTGGGTTATGACTTTGAAATCATCTACAAAAAAGGGAAGCAAAATGTGGTGGCAGATGCACTCTCAAGAAAGGATGAGGATGTGGAAGCATTGTTGTGTGCCATTTCTATTATCCAACCAGATTGGATAAACGAAGCAAGGGAGGAATGGAAGAATGACGAAGAAGTGTGGGCACTTATTCGAAAGCTACAACAAGATTCCAGTACTTTTGATACATTTAGCTGGCAAAATGATTCGTTATGGTACAAAGATCGCTTATACCTCTGTAAGAATTCCCAGCTAAAACAAAAGATTCTTATGGAATTGCACACTTCTCCCTTAGGAGGGCACTCAGGATTTTTAAAAACTTACCACAGGGTTAAGAAGGAATTTTTTTGGGATGGCCTTAAATCAGATATTCAAAAGTTTGTGGCGGAATGTTTGGTTTTCCAGCAAAATAAAGTTGAAACAATTAAGACACCGGGTCTATTACAACCTTTATCCATTCCAAGCCAACGTTGGGAGGAGGTTTCAATGGATTTTATCACAGGTTTACCCAAGTCTGAGGGAAAGAGTGTCATCATGGTGGTAGTTGACAGACTTACCAAGTATGCACACTTTTGTGCATTATCACATCCATTTAAAGCCAGTACAGTTTCTACTGCATTTATGGAAACAGTTCAAAAGCTACATGGAAACCCAAAGATTATTGTAAGTGACAGAGATCCCATTTTCACTGGAAATTTTTGGACAGAATTATTTTCTTGTCTTGGTACTCAGTTAGCTCATAGCTCATCTTATCATCCTCAATCTGATGGGCAAACTGAGATAGTAAACAAATGTTTGGAAGGATATCTTCGTTGCTTTGTATCTGATAAACAGACACAATGGGTCAAATGGTTGCCTCTGGCTGAATGGTGGTATAACACTTCCTTCCATACAACAACAAAAATGACCCCATTTATGGCACTTTATGGGTATCAACCACCATCCATCACATCATATTTAAGAGAAAATTCTAAGGTTCAGGTAGTGGAACATCACATCGAACATCAACAACAAGTCCTCCAACTCTTAAAGGATAACCTCATGTTGGCACAAAATAGAATGAAACAACAGGCAGATCAACATCGCAATGAAAGAAGTTTTGATGTAGGTGATTGGGTATTCCTACGACTACAACCATATAAGCAAATGTCCCTAAAGCAAGCTAAGAAGGATAATAAATTATCACCAAAGTATTATGGTCCGTACAAGGTGTTGCAAAAGATTGGTACTATGGCATACAAATTGGAGCTTCCTACAGCTTCTTGATTGCACCCAGTTTTCCATGTTTCATGTTTAAAGAAGGTTATAGGTGACAAGCTCCCAATTCAAACAATATTGCCAGAACTTGACGAGGAAGGAAAAATTATATTGGAACCGGAAGCAGTCACAGAAACAAGAACTCGACAGCTACGAAATCGATCAATTTCAGAGTATCTTATCAAGTGGAAGAACTTATCCGCTGAAGATTCCACATGGGAGGATGAGAATTTTATGCAGAAGTATCCAGAACTACTCAAGCGTTGAGGACAACACTTTTTTGAAGGAGAGGGGCATGTTGGGTCCCTATAATACTAGTGATTACCCCATTACTATTGTAGTTATACCCCTTATTTATATTGTTGTGCCCCTATTACCCCCATATTGTTATTTTTGTGGCTTTATATTATTATTGTTAGGTCGGCTGGATTATATTGTGACTCCTTAGACTCCTATATATAGAAAGGAGGTTTTGTCATTTGTATCATCCAAGAATTTTTCATTTATGTAATGTAAAGGAGGTTGCCCCCTCGAAGAGGCTGAATTCTAAGGCGTTGATCTATCTTTTCTATCTTTTCTTGAGCTGGTTTCATAACACACATCCTGGAGTAAAGAAGATGTACGCAGACATGTAGAAACTCTTCTTTTGGGCATGCATGAAGCATGACATAGTCCAATTTGTCACCAAATGTCTTGAATGTCAACGAGTGAAGGTTGATCATTGCCATCCAGCAGGACTCCTACAATCTCATGACATCCCTATATCTAAATGGGAGGTAATTTCCATGGATTTTGTTGTGGTTTTGCCACTAACTTCATAGAGACACAATGCTATATTGGTTATAGTTGATAAATTGACCAAAAGTTCCTATTTCATCCCAGTAAGAGACACTTACGATGTTACGGATCTGGCTCGAGTAGCAGAGTTACCATCAGGTCAGAGTAGCAGAGCAAGATGCATGGAAGACTGCTTTCAAAATGAATCAAGGGTTGTATGAATGGCTAGTTATGCCTTTTGGCTTAACTAATGCTCCTGCCACTTTCATGAGAGTTATGAACGATGTACTCAGGCCTTTTATTGATGATTTTGTAATTGTATATCTAGACAAAATTCTTGTATTCAGTAAAACATGGGAAGAACATTTAAAGCATGTAAAGAAAACTCTAGATGTTTTGAAGCAAGAAAATCTCTATGTTAAATTATCAAAATGTGAACTTGGTAAAACATCTTTGAATTATTTGGGTCATATTGTAGGGGGTGGTGAATTGAAGATATATCCCTCTATGGTTGCAGTCATTGTAAACTGGCCTAAGCCCAAGTCTACTACAGAAGTTAGAAGCTTCTTAGGAACGGCACAATATTAGAGAAAGTTTATTGCTAACTTTTTCTTAATTGCAGCTTCCTTACATGCTTTGACAGGATTGAACAAGGTGTTTTAGTGGGTAGGCAAATAGAAAAAAGCCTTCGACACCTTGAAAGAAAAAATTAGTACAACACCAGTACTAGCATTGCCAATCTTCAACAATCATTTGAGATCGAAATAGATTCCAGTGACTATGCCATGGGAGCAGTATTGATGCAACATGGTAAACCCATATGCTACCATTCTGAGACTTTTAATTCTGCAGTAGTTAATTATCCTACATATGATAAAGAATTGTATGCATTAATCCATAGTCTGAAGAAGTGGAAACATTACTTAATGGGCAAAGAAACAATTATACATACTGATCATCAGCCACTTCAGTATTTGCACTCACAAACTAAAT
Organism: Pinus tabuliformis; assembly: GCA_031772625.1. Classification (NCBI taxonomy): domain Eukaryota; kingdom Viridiplantae; phylum Streptophyta; class Pinopsida; order Pinales; family Pinaceae; genus Pinus; species Pinus tabuliformis. Next base: position 1,131,563,866 of record CM062809.1, on the reverse strand, counting down.
TGCAGCAATCAAGACACTATAGGTGGATGGGTTTCCTACAGCAGTTTCATTTAGTCATCAGATATAAAAAGGGCATACACAATAAAGTTGTAGATATGTTGTCCAGACCAATCATAAATGCATCTACTATACTTAAGCATAACTCAGTAATGCATGAAAGCTACATTGAACAATATGCTCAAGATATAGACTTTAAAGATGTATATGCAGCTTTAAGTAATGGCAAAAAGGTAGAAGAATTGGATTACTATGTTAAGGACCAACTCTTGTATCATTTGGGAAAGCTATGCATTCTACAAATAGAAAGAGTTAACACTTCCAGCTAGATAGATGCCGAAAAGGCATATTGTAAATAGCAACATACTGAATACCCTGCGAGGTAAATACTTACAGCAATCCAAAACTGATAAATTTTGGAAAAGAACAGATACAACAGATTGACTATGGCATATGCTTCATGCATCTACATATGTAAATTTTCATATTAATGAAATTTATGGATTTTTCCAGTGGAAAAAAAAAAAAAAAAAGAGTTAACATAATTAGGGAGGCACATACTTCTCTGATATTAGGTCATTTTGGTGTAAGTAAAACAGTTGCACAACTGCAACGACACTGCTATTGGCCAAGAATGAATGAAATAGATTCTAGATATGTAAGAGGGTGTACCATGTGTGCTAAAAATAAGCCCCGCAATAGAAAAATAGGCTTGTACACTCCACTACCAGTCCCTTCCCTTCCTTGGGAAAGTATTTCCATGGACTTTGTTTGGGGATTGCCAAAATCTAGAAAGGGACATGACTATTTATATGTTATTGTGGACAGGTTCAACAAAATGTGTATTTTAATACCCTGTAATAAGTAGATTACAGTTGAACAAACAACGAAGTTGTTCTTTCAGCATGTTTGGGTGCATTTTTAGGTTACCCACTTCCACAGTATCTAATCAAGACTCCCGATTTGTTGGGAAGTTTTTGTCAAGTTTGTGGGAATTAATGGACACCAGACTGAAGAAAAGCACATCCTTTCATCCACAAACAGATGGGCAAACAGAGGTAGTCAATAGGACAGTGATCCAGTTTCTCATGGGTTATTGCAGCAAGCATCCCAAGCTTTGGGATGAACATTTATGTTATGTGCAACATGCTTACAACCATGCTAAACATTCTTCTACACAAAGATCTCCTTTTGAGACCTGCTTTGGTTTTATACCAAGGTCTCCCTTGGATTTTGTCTTTGAAAAAGACATAGTAGTTGCTGGACACAGTGATGTGGACAAAGCAACCAGATTCATTGAACAGATCCAAAAAATTCACCAGGTAGTGCAGGAACAGCTGGAAAAGCACCAAGCCAAGTACAAGGCAAGGCATGATAGACATCAGGTGGAGCACAACTTCCAAGTTGGTGATCAAGTCTGGCTGTATATCAGCAAGGATAGAATGCAAGGTGAAGGAAAGAAGCTGAAGCCAATAAGGTATGGGCCTTTTAAGATACCTGAGAAAATTGTTGAGAATGCTTTCCACCTTGATCTGCCAGCATACATGCACATTTATTCAGTGGTAAATGCATAAAATTTAAGACTGTTTGAACCTTCATTAATTGAAGATCCTGAAGAGCAAAGTCAATTGCCTTCCATTGATGATATGTTGCCTGAATACCTCAATGAGTTGCAGAAAGATACAATTCTAGACAAGAAGGTGAGGACTACACGCAGAGGGGATGTGGAGTACCTTAGAATTGGACTCAAAGGTTCAAAACCCAGCAGTGCCAAATGGATAGAGATTGGGCAAGTGAGGTAGTTGTATCCTCACTTAAGCGATGCTTGAAAACCAACTTTTGGTGGTCCAAAGGCGAGATCCAAATGGATCCAAGAACACTCTCTAAGTCTTCAAAAACTCAAAAAATCATGCCAAAGACCAAATAAAACCGCAGGAGAAAACCCTTCAGAATGAGGAAAAACACTATTGGGAGGCAAGAGCACGTGAAATCAGTGAAAAAACAGAGTATTGAAGATGGAACAAATGAATGCACAACAGTGGTCAGATCTGGCCGATCAATGGTCTAGATGTGATTAGCAATCGCAATCGGCATAAACAGATAGTGGGATATCGACGTTTAACATATATGTATGGCGACGGTGATTGGAAGAGTTAGTTTGGACCGTCGATCAAGCACGAAGATCGATGGCCCATATTACATTGTAGGATCACTATCGAGGATTACAAGAGCACTTACAACGGTCAGGGTTATCGTGATATGTGATTGCGATCAATCACATCGCGATATCGCATCAGGGAAACACCATGGAGCGAGACCGATACACATGTATATGTCTGATACGATGAACTGGACCCGACGGTTTTATCAATATTATTCCATAAAATTTGAGATCCACAACAAAGTCATTTCAATGTATTTTCACAATTTTCGTTATTAAACGAAATACGAAGGATGAAGGCCGATGCAATAAGCCAGACCCGAAAGGGTTCCTTAAGGCTATTTTATATTGTTTCAAGTCCAGAGAAAAGCCATTTCTAATGCATTTTTGTGATTTTCACATATTTCAAAAATACAAAGGGGAGCTTTGGAGCAGGGCCATTGTGACATGCGATGGCGAATTACAGGTGAACTCAATAGGAGAATAGAGTGGATTTGAGGACTTTTGAAGTCTGAAATGAAAAGTCGTGAATGCATTTTCATGTGTAAAACAGAAAACGACCGTGTTTGGGAATCCAAAGGATTTCAAGGGACCGAGGCACTCTTACGTTGCGGAATCAGTGGCCACCTCCCCTTCAGGCATTATGCCATAATTGTGTAACGCTGGAAAAGGGATTCAAGCGGACAAAGGCCCAAGAGACTGAAAGATGAGGAGCTGAAATGAACAGGCGGCCCAGATTGGATTTAAAGCCACAGAGAGAGAGAAAACATATAGGTAGTATTGAAGGCAGTCTCGAGATAGAGCTAAGACAGAGACAAAGAGTGATTCAGAGAGTCTACGTACTTAGAGAAAGCTTGAGAGGTTCAAGCAAACTCTTATCGTTATCCCTGTTGTGTATCGAGTCTCAAACTAAGCTCATACTATTGTAAAAACTCAGCTTGAAGACATAATAGAGAGGCCACCACTAAAGGTTAGACCATGAGATGTAGCCCAGGAGTATTGGGTCAACTCCTCATTAAATTTTCCGCATTATGTGTTGCCTATTATGTTTTGTTTACTGCTTAATTGTCTGTGTATTTCACAATATTATCGATCCATTGCATAAAATAACATAGACAAATCCATGCACATGAGTCTATAATACCTTATTAATTGTCTTAGATCTCATTATCAAATCACTAACTAGTGCACCGATCCTTCGAGTACCTGACATGGGAAAAGACTTCATTGTCTGCACCAATGCTTCGCGCAAGGATTGGGTGCAGTATTGATGCAAGAAGGCAAAGTAATAGATTACGCATCTCGAAAATTGAAGAAACATGAAGAGTTATATGCTACCCATGACTTAGAATTAGCAGTAGTGATGTTAACCTTCAAACTGTGGAGACACTACCTCATTGGGAGAAGATTTGAGTTAAGAACAGATCATCAAAGCCTGAAGCACGTCTTCACTCAAAGGGATTTGAACGTCAGACAAAGGTGGTGGAGTGAATTCATGAGTGAGTATGATTTTGAGATCTCATACATCAAGGGAAAGGAGAATGTGGTGGCAGATGCACTAAGAAGGAGACCACAAACCTTCTCTCTAGTAGCCTTAAAGGTAAATTTAAGGGAACATTTATTGGAGAAACTCTTTGAAGATAGTTGGTATCTAAAAGTCATCTCAGAAATCCAGAGTGGGAAGCAGATAGAACCAAAGTTTGAGGGATATGTCCTTGAACTAGATGGGCTATTGAGATTTCAAGGGAGAATGTATGCACCTAAGGAAGGGGTATAAGAAAAACCATCCTCTAAGAGTCACATAGAGCACTCTATTGTGCACATCCTAGAGTAAAAAAGATGTACGTAGACACGTAGAAACTCTTCTTTTGGGCATGCATGAAGCATGACATAGTCCAATTTGTCGAAAAATGTCTTAAATGTCAATGAGTGAAGGTTGATCATTGCCATCTAGCAGGACTCCTACAACCTCATGACATCCCTATATCTAAATGGGAGGTAATTTCCATGGATTTTGTTGTGGGTTTGCCACTCACTTCATAGAGGCACAATGTTATATTGGTTATAGTTGATAAATTGACCAAAAGTGCCCATTTCATCCCAGTAAGAGACACTTACGATGTTACGAATGTGGCGCGAGTGTTTGTACTACACGGGTTGCCCACAAATATCATTTCTGATAGAGACTCTCGATTTACATCTAGGTTTTGGACAAGTTTGCAGTCAACACTAGAGACTCAGTTGAACTTGATCACTGCATATCATCTAGAAACAGATGGGCAGACTGAAAGAGTAAATCAAGTTCTAGAGGACATGCTTAGGATGTACGTCATGGATAATCAGACTCAGTGGGAAAGGTACTTACCATTGGTAGAGTTTTTCTATAATAACAGTTACCATAGTTCAATCGAGAATCCTCCTTATTAAGCTCTATATGGAAGGCCATGTAAGACGTCGTTGAGTTGGGAAAAGTTGGAGGACCAAGTAATAGTTGGGCCTGAATTAGTTCAAGAAATGGAGGAATAGGTAAAGCAGATTCGACAAAGGTTAAAGGAAGCACAGGATAGACAAAAGAGTTATTCTGATTCACATAGGATCGATCGCAGTTATGAAGTAGGGGACCAAGTTTTTATTCGTATCCGGCTCAACAAAAGCAACATTCGGTTTGGGAAGGGGATGAAATTGTCACCTCAGTTCATAGGACCCTTTAGGATCAAGGAGAAGATTGGACCAGTTGCCTATCATCTTGTACTGCCACCCCATTTGCATAAAACTCATGATGTTTTTCATGTATGTATTTTATGACATTATGTGTCTGATGAATCTCACAAACTGGATTGGAGGGAATTGCAAGTCTCGGACATGGGAACCATAGTGGTCGAACCATTATGAATATTGGACCGTAGGGTTCGACATCTTAGACGTCGCATGGTAGACAAAGTTAAGGTCTAGTGAGACAAGTATAGCCCGGGATCTACTACCTGGGAGGATGCAGACACTATACGTTGGGACTACCCCTCACTTTTTGAGCATCTGTGATGCCAATTTTTTTTTTGACTTAAATAGCTACCTATGTTAAGGTTCTATTTTGCAGTTCTATGTTATTTATTTATGAACATTATGTAATATTGATGCAATTGGTTAGACACGTGAAACTACTTATATAAATCAATTGATAGATTTGGTATTGATGATGAAAATGGTTGATGTATGGCCTAAATGTCTAACTCACTTAGTGATGAATTATCTAGTGCGTGACTTATTAGAATTATTTTGTTTTATATGGCTCAAGTGGATATGATTTGTTTAAATAAATGACTTAGTGAATTTATGATTTATTTCTAGTATGAACTACAATATTGACACATGGATACTAGACTTAATAACATGATGATTAAAAATCACTTATATATCTTGTTGTTATATAAATGCATGAATAGGAGCTAACCCGCAGGTGGGAAAAAACTATATCATAGCCGAGATCTAAGGTCGAGACATATCATGGGGAAAGGTATAATGTACATTGTTCTATTACATTTGGTATCTACTTGATATGCACTCTTATGACATGAGTAAAATGTAAATGGCAGGTGGCAAGACGACCTAACTAGATTATTCGATGACAAGTCCAACCGGTGCTATAATGTGGTCCATATTAGGGCATTGACCCTAGTTGTGAGGAGGGGTGGAGGCATTTCCCATCATGTAACCTCCAAACCTGGAATTGTGGGAGGGCAGTGGTGGACACGCTCCCCTAGACGTGTGATGACGATTTCCAGTTTCCTGATGGGGAAGTTAGGTTGATATAGTCGACGCTTCCGCCATGTTGGTTTTATTAGTGGTTAGATTGGTATAGCTGATGCCACCGTATATAGCAGCAGAGGATGGATAGGGTGGGAATGGAAGTAGGTCAGGAGGGATAGGAGGATATAGATCAGTTGGAGACTCTTGATGGGAAGTAATGTCATTGTCTAACTTATCAAATTTTACTACTATAACTCTCTCTATTTTGTTATGCCTTCGAACTCCTTGTATCTTTTCACTCTAACTTTGGGACGAAGTTTTCTGAAGGAGGGGTGTATGTAATGCCCCACTTAATCTTATCATGCAAATTTTATTAATGTTTACATTACCTGAAAATATTGACTTATAATTATCAAGAAATATTGGTGAATACCTTCATTTGGGAAACTGTAAATTTTATTTACTGATATAAAATTTATTATTTCTATTATTCAATTCCCAACTTGTCTTCTCAAATTTAATCTTGGATAGGATATGGTCTCCTTCCATTATTCCAATTTAAATATTCATATCACATTCCCAAAATGTACTCTCACATTTACTTGGGAGAAGACATGGTCCTCTCCAACTAATTACCAATTTATATATTCATCTCTCATCCCCAAAATGTACTCTCACATTTACTTGGGAGAAGACATGGTCCTCTCCAACTAATTACCAATTTATATATTCATCTCTCATCCCCAAAATGTACTCTCACATTTACTTGGAAGAACACATGGTCCTCTCCAACTAATTACCAATTTATATATTCATCTCTCATCCCCAAAATATACTCTATTCTTATCACATTCCCAAATGTCCTCTCATGTTTACTTGGGAGAAGAGAAGTCAATTGTAAAGATGAGGGAGAAGTTATGACGTTAACGAGAGGTGGTTGAGGTGGAGAGAAGAGGGGGGGCCATAAAAGGGGAAGGAGGAAGAGAGGAAGGAGGATGCTGGGTCTTGCTTTTGATTTTGGTTAGCTATGATTTTGGAGGAATTGTTGAGAGAGAGGAAATGAGTATTGTTTATCTTGGTCTTGGACACACACGCTATATCTAGTTGGACTTGGGCTCGGAGGGCTAGGAATCCTATGGAGGTTTCATGGGCTAGGAATTACTTCCTAGTTGGCTGGGAGGTAAATTCAGTTAGTAGTCAAGAGGAGCGTTCTAACAGGAGCAACAACTCAAGGGCATCTTCACCGGGCCATCAGTACAAGTATTCCTCTATGCATAGATTACTCATGTAAGTGATTTAAATGAAATGTTCACTAATTAAATTGTAGAGATTAAATTCTAAATGGTAAATTATCATCGTTTAAATGTCTTGTAAGAAACTAAATTATTGCCTCTTATTGCATTTAATTTTAGATAATATAGATCTGGTAGAAGACCCTAGGATGGGATTTTACACATCACATGACCATTCCACACAACAACTGGCTCTAGTCTTCGCAGTAGGAAAAGAAATGCCTTAATGCAGCGAATCAACCCTTCAACACTCCCACTGCATTTAGACTAGTGAATTCAATAATGCACAAAATATTGCAGGGATAAGACAGAGAAATCACCAGTGCAGATGTACAGGATGCAGAGAAGGTGACAGTGCTGCAAAAATAGGCAGAACATGAGGGAGTTATAAAGGGAGAAAATCTAAAATTAGAACTAGTTCTGATACCATGTCAGGCGAGGAGGTAACTTGTCAAATGAAATTATATTATTCATTTAGGTTGTTCATTATTATATAAATGAGGGAGTGACTATTGAGTTTCATCTCTCGATGACTCTCCATTTTCTCTATTATTTATTTACATTATTTACAGTTGTTCACCCAATCCCTATGATTAGGCATCAACAGGTCCGATTGACCAAAGTTTGGTCTCAGAGAGCGTTAACCATCATCATCATCATAATATGATTTATGCTACAAATATTATTTAAAAAGATATATTTTATGTATATATAACACACTTATTATCACAATCGCACTATAACACATTCCAAAATCATTTGATCTATTAATTATCTTTCGTTGACAAAAAAATAAACTAAAATTTTATAAAAAGGTATTAAGGAAATCAAAAATATATATATATATATATGAATTTTTAATTTATTTGGTTGGCCCATAGAATTAGAGTTTTATTGGACCAGCATTATTTGCCCAAATTATTTATATGTAGTACTCCTGTCACATGTACGCTCTTCTCTTAAAAACTTGGCCAATGACGATTGAAAATGAAATTGAAAAGATCATTACAGTGAGAACTTTCCTTTCAACTTTGCTGAAAGCACGGGTAAAATGACAAGTGCCATTTTGTAGTAACCAGAGATCAAGGATTATATATACATTTAACTCTTTGTTCGTATAAGCGTCATAAAAAATTAGTCCTTCAAAACAAAACTAATTGTACATCATTTCGCTCTAATTTTTGTTTGGAGAAACATCAACAGATATTGATTGCAGTTGTTTATAATGTGATTTTTTGGAAGTTTTTCCGGTGGGTTTTTCCAGTCAAAATACGACAGCAATTTATTGGAATTGTAAGTTTGATAGCTAGTTTCTGCACAATCAAAGCGTCCCAAGGGTTTTCAGGGTGCTGAATGCAAATATGCAATTAAAAAACCATTTTAAATAATACAAATCAAGATTTAACCTCAATTTTTTCCGCCGGATGTCGTGACACATGACTCTCGGGCAACCCCACTTCACCTCAATATTCTTTTATTGTGGACGTGAACGATGAAAAGATATTAATGAACATATTGACTATTTATCTGATTTTGGTTTGGATTGGGAGAGGAATTAATTAGTTGTCTTTGTTGCTAATTTATTATTAATTATTTTGAAGATTCATGTGCTATTCTAATAGAGAGTTAAAATAAAATACATAAATAGAATACAACGGATAGTAGAAGTGATTATATCCAAACATCCAAGCTAGTACAATTATCAGGCAAAACCAAAGCTTTTATTATGTAAAAGAGTCATATCAACAGGTTAAAAAAGACATGTAATCCAGACTTGTCCAGAGAGGAAAAAGAGTTCAACAAAGAATGAAGACAGATTCAAAAAATAATATCCAAAGAATTGTGGGCATATTATAAATGTAAACAAAATATCACCCAAACTCATTTAGAAACGAAACAATTCAACAAAAAAATTAATATAGATTAAAAAATATTATTTAAAGAGCGGACCAAAAAGGGAATTGGGCAAATTATAAATGAAAAGTAATAACAATCTAATTATTGGATTGTTATTACTTTTGCAAAGTTTTATTAATAATTAGATTGTTTAAATATTTTTGTGTTTTTCATGTTGTTTCTTTGTTTTTCCAAACCCGCAATTCGTGTCGTTTCTTTTCATATTGGGCCAAATTCATTAATAACAAAGGTAAAATGTAATGTTGGTAAAATGCAAAAGCATTTCTAACTCATCTATTTAAAAAAGCTACAGTAACCATTGTTGCTTCTGCTTCTAGAGATTGCAGAACCAACACGCCGGAGTACAACAAATTTCGTTTGCGTATAGTTTTAAAAAGTTATATTATAGTTTGAATTTAAATTAAGGGAATAGTGGGTGTAACGTTTAATCTTTCTTTTTTCATTCAACTGTTTGTGAGAACTAATTGAGTAATATTAGAATTAATGAGTATTTCGTGGGTTAATGTTTGTAACCTTGCTATTTACTCTGGTTAAATATAAAGATTTAATGAATAATGTATATAAAAACATTTATGTTGTTCTTAACACCTTTAATATTGTAGTATAAGGATTGTTATTTTATCAAAAATATTAGAGATTTAATAATAGAAAAACACATATCAACTTTTTATTTTTTTATTTTTATATTGGTTGTTTAATTTAGTCAAAGTTCAATTAATTTTATTTTATTATTGTGAGATTAAAATTAGTTATAGAGAGAATGTTTTTCGGATTAATCACATCATTGAATCACAAGTCTTTTTATTAAAGATTTTCTCTAAAAAACTTTCTCTTTATCAATATGGATCACAAAAGCCTTAAATCTAACATTAAAATTATTTATTTAATTTTTATTCATATCTTTAGTTTTAGGATTACCTCCATTAATGTAATAAATTATATTTGTAAATAATCATGTAATTAGAATTTATAAATAATAAAAAAATAAAAATAAATCACAGTTTCTACGAATTTGACATATTAGTATAAATGTTAATTATATAATTACATTTAAAAAAATGAGTATTTACAAATTTAATAAAAATAGTTTATATTAGTATTCTTTATTTTTTTTACATTACACTATAAAAGTGATATGGAAGACTTTTCATTTTAATTTAATTGCAATAGTATTAAAAAAAATATATGTTCATGCAAATTCATTTTATATTATTTAATTAAATGGATTTTTTCCATTTTAATTTAATTGCAATAGTTTAAAAAAAATTACCAATTACTTCTAATAATTAAGGTAATTTTCTATAAATATTATATAGAGAAGTCATAAATATCTAACTTTTCATTAATTTTAGATGAACATTACATAATCTTAGTGTCGGGATTCTTCCCTATTTCTCTTGTTTTTCTTTTTTCCTTGCTTACAAAAAACAAAATTATATTTATCTTTATGATTATTATATATTTGTGATATTTATGTTTATGTATTCATGCATATGTAATATTGTGAAAAAATAAAATTTGATGAGAGGTAATATGCGTGTCTATAAATATATGTTTGTTTGTTACATTTCGAATGCAAGATAACAATATTTTTTTGTCACTTTTTCAATATTCTCTTAATGTAATAAGGTAGAAACATTTTTTGGTTCTAGGATTTTCATTCCATGGTCCACATACTATAAGTTCGAGGTCATTAGCAATATTGTATGGCTATTGAAAAACACTTTGTTTATCCATTCATGCATGTCTTTATTTTTTTTAGTTCATACCTTTCAAAGTTCAATAATTAAACTAAGCGACAGGGAACATTCCTAACAAAGTAGTGTCTAAGGACTTACTTTCTCTTAATTTTTAATCATTTTTAATAAATTGGAAACTAATTTTTATGATATGTATATTTCATTAACATTTAAAATAACTTAATTGATAATAAAATTACTAAATAATTTTTTAAATATAAAAAAATTACCAAGAATTTGATTTTTCTCAATCTCAAATAAATTTAAAATAACATCTATATATTTTATTAAAATTTTGAAATGAGTTAATTATAATTATTGTGTTATTTCTTTTCCTATTTCCTATTTACTTTTTTTTGGTAAATAAACACATAGATTTATGTTATTTCTTTTTCCATTTTTCCATTATTATAATTGCTTATTTTTAATTTTCCTATTTAACATTTTTTAAAATTTATTATTATAAAATATTATTTATATACCTGTTCAGTAAATGCACTTAGTTACTCTCATCATAATAATTAGAATATATTGAATTCATAATTTTATGGTTTGATAAAAAACTAGCATTTATTTTGTACAAGTATTGCTAAAACATAATTATATACTTGCAAAAAAAAATATTTCCAAAATAAATTATTAACAATTTTCTTTTCAAATTTTCAAATAAAAATATAATATTTTTCTAAATATTATGTTGAGAAATATTTTGCAACATAAATATGATTGTTAGATTGTGTAAGGTGTAATTTGCACATATAGCGACTATGTATTATCATGAACCTAAACTCCAAGAAAATTGTTCACCAAACACCACAAACCCACACCTATCCCTTGTCGATACCCTTCTAGATATGGGCTTCCCAATTTAAAAAATTACAAAAGTAACATTACTTCCATTGAGTTTGGAAAACAATTAAATCAATTAATGAACATATTTATCTCTAACTAACTTGATTTTGAAAAAATTAACACATTGATCTCAAGGCCTAGCACCATTTTTCCTTGAGTTTGTTGGATGTGATTTTGTGTCAAAATATTGATTGGTTAGAAGGCATTCTACTTATAATACAAAAGATGAACCTTATACTTAATACAGTGTCATCTACGGACACAAATGGTAGTTAACATGTTATATAGAGCATCGAATTTGTCCAACATTGATGTCATTTCAAATATTTTCTTTGGCAATAACAAAGCAAGTAACATCAAACCAAGTTTCGCTGATAAAAAGTTGTCATCTATGAAGTGTAAAGTTCAATATTTTTATGCATTGGAGTTTATATTTCCTTATTTTTAAACTTTTTATGATTAAATAATATTAAAACAATAATATTCCAAATTTTAAGATGAATCAATACTATATATATAGCTAAGCATATATATTTATTAATATATATTTAATTTACATTAGTTGATATTAATATATAACATTGACTTAATATATATTCATTATAATATTCAGTTAATATTAAAACAATAATATTCCAAATGTTAAGATGCATCAACACTATGCACATATATATAATTCACATTAGTTGATATTAATATATACCGTTGACTTAATATATATTCATTATAATATTCAGTTATTATTTAATTTTAATTCATTTTACAATTTTATCATTGTTGGGAGTACTTTTTACAACACATCATGAGATCAAAATATTTTACTTAAGCTAAACGACAAGGAATGCTAGCGAAATCTGTTTATATTATGCACACCCTTCATCTTTCTTGAGAGCGTCATCTTAGTTGAATATTTTGAAGCCAATTATTGAAAGAAAAATGGTTATTAAAAAGGGGTATAATTATTAGTTACAAAGAAAACTATGGTCACGATCATGGAGAAGTAAAAAGTATAACCCCAAGTGCAGGGGCTGTTCATAATTTAATCATTAACCATCATTAAAATTACATATGACCCTTAAAAAAGGCATATCATATATTAAATAATTTTTGGTTAAAAAAAATAATAATATATCAATCAATTTCTTATTTACAAGTATATATTTACATTAATTTAATTCAATCCATTTGTATTTATATTTGTATTTTGTTGTAAATATTTAATATATTAGTTAATTTAATTTAACAAGAAAAGAAACATCTTATGGATGTTTTTGAAAAGAATGGATATAGAAGACACCAAGGAATGAAAGCTTTCAAGAAGGCTGAGAATCCTAAAAACAAACAACCTATGGATGATTGTGCCGGTAAGGTCCACCTCCCCTACATATTAGGCACCACTGATAAAATTTCTTATATTTTAAAGAAAAATAACATAAAAACCTCCTTCAAACCCATGAACACCATCAACAGATGCCTAAAATCGGTAAAAGATCCTATTGATCCTAAATGCCACAAAGGGGTTTATTTGGTTCCTTGTTCTTGTGGAAAAACCTACATTGGAGAGACTGGTCGATCAATCTCAACAAGGATTCAAGAGCATGCTGTTGACATTAAGCATAACTGCTCCAAAACCTCAGCTTTGGCTAAGCACTCAAGTAAAACCAATCATCATATTTGTATTGAAAACTCTAGTGTTGTGGCCAAAATTGATCATTATCACCATAGGAAATTCAGAGAAGCTATCGAAATAGGTAAGAACCCTAACAACCTTAACCGCGATGATGGTTGGAAAATTAGTGATAATTGGATTCCCACTCTAACCTCTCATTCCACCTTCTCCTAGATGTGCCCTACCCTCTTTTCGCTTGTTTTAGCCTCCATAATCTTCCTTTTAGTAACCCTTCCCTATACTCAGTCAAACATTTTAACATAAAACCAATATAAAAAATAAATAATTTTTAATTTCCTATTAAAAAAAAAAAAAAAAACTAACTAAAATTGTAGTTAATTTAAATGTCAATTACAATCCTAATATAAATAAATAAAAACTTCATCAATTAGTCAATAATAATTTATAACAATATATTAAAGCTTATAAGCATAATTTTAGAATCCTCAATTTGAAATAAAAATTCTATTTAATTTAAATCATTATAATCATTTTGAAATTAATAATAAAAAGTAATTTATGATGCATAATAATAAATTAGTTTATAATTATCTTTAAACATTAGATATTAATTATTATACATTTTAATCATTCCATTATAATTAAATAAAAATTTTCATACAACTTATTGTATTTAAATCACCAACATTCATTTTAATCATATAATTAATAATAAAAATTAATTAACTATAAAAAAATTATAAAAAAAATTATTAATCACTAATAGATATTGGGGTAAAAATAATAATAATAATAATTAATTAATAATCTTTAAAGGAAATTGCATATTAAATTAAAGCTAAAACTAAAAACTAAAATCGTTAACAAATTAAAACATAAATATAAATAAATTATAACATGAATTATATCATCGTCAAAATTGTTGTTTTCCCTTCCCAACCCTAACTTGTATCTTCCCAACCCTAACCTTTATTTATTAACCCTATTGAGTTCTGACTTATTCATTCATGGATCTAATCCTGATGATGAATCACAGAGGTTGGTTTGAAACGTCGATTCCAAAAAAACATGAATGCGATGACTCCGGAAGATAACACCACACAAAACAAAATACGGATTGCAGAAGCCTCAAATCAATAACATTGGTTTAAATTAATATATTAAATGTTTCGTCTTACAAAACAAAACAAATACCATATCAGTGATTGTCTCTATTGATAGTGAATTTGAAAAATAATTAATAACATGTCCATTCATCAAAGTAGTTTATAGATTAGCTAGTTATAAAAATTAAATAATTGGTAAATGTTTAAAGAAACATTTTCTATCCAATATGGTTAAAATTAAAAAGAAAAAAAAAATATTCATAAAAACTAATTAAATGATACAAATTTTAAATTATATATATAACAAAAAAATTATTATTAATAATAAGTAATAATTTTATATTATAAATAAAAATTAATAGAAATATAATTTTCACATGTAAGCATGGCATTAATTTTTATTAAATTGAAAATTAAAAAGAAAAAGAAAAAACTTAATTAAAAAGACATAACTAGTTTTGACATAAATTTTAACTTTTTATCTTTGATTATTATTAAAATTAGAGTAACCATATAAATTAAATGGCTCACAAACACATATAGACATCAAAATACTCATCTTATAATATATCTAACATTACCGAGTTTAAAAAAAAACAAAACAAAACAAAACAAAAACTTAGCTAAATTATAACTTCATTATTATTAATGCTATTATTATCGATTCTAAAAAGGATTAATATATGATTTAAAAATATATATGCACATTTTAAAATACATGTAACAAGATATTTAATGGTGTAGATTCATCTCACTTGGCATGAAGATTCCTAACCTATAAATAGACTTTGGTACAATACCATGGCTTGCTAATAATGCATGCTCCAAAATCCTTAACTCGTGTTCATATGATATATGTTTTTTTAATTAACCAATTTAATTAAAAAGGAAGAAAGGGCTTAACTACTTTTTCAATACCACATGCTTAAGAAACCTATAGCTCATTTCATATGACATTTCTTTAATTAATTAAATTAAAAGGGAAAAATGGTCATAACTATTTGGAGATAAATCTTAAATATCTTAAATTTTTTATTTTACATATTAAATATCTTAAAATTTTAATTGTTAAATTTTTCTTCAATATTTTTGACAAAATATGTGGTAAAAGATGCCATAAAATGACCATTTCATTTATTAGTTAAATTAGACAAATATAGTTGCCATTTACTGGTTAAACTTTGTTAGCATATATTATACAAATGGAACCGACTATATATATCATCTATAGCATTTGTAGCCCTTGTTCAATTGTGGGAGCTGGTTCATACCTTTCAAAGTTCAATAACTAGCAATTGCACCAGAGGTTGCAAAGGAAAATTCATAAGACAGTAGCATAGGAAATAGTAGCATTAAATTGTTACTCTTCCATGATGACAGTGAAAGCGCCCTTAGATGATGTCAAAGGGTGTAAGTAGAATTTTGAATCTTAGTTAAAGAGGGGGCCATGATGATAGTGAAAGCGCCACTAGATGTTGTCAAAGGGTGTAAGTAGAATTTTGAATCTTAGTTAAAGAGGGGGGTCTTAGGAATTACATCATTGACATGACAAGAGTATCCACAATATCACAGTCTCTCTTTTTTGGTTATTTATTGTAGTTTCCAAAGAATGCACTGTAGAGATAGAAAATATATCTATCCTTAGCAATATTTCCATGCCCTTTTGTGTGATTTGAATTCATGTCTCTTATTATTTGCATTTACTATTCTATCCACCATTGCTATGTATCATTAGCAGATTAAATTGTTTTAAAAGATTGCTAATAAAACATAAGAATTAGGGTAAAAGTGATTGTAACAACATATAATGGTGGTAAATTAACAATATCAATGTACCATTCAATTTATTACCAGAACCATAATCAATCACATAAGAAATCAAACACAATATTTATAATGAGAAGGAAGTAGAATATTAGGAGGAAAACCCACTATTAAAAAGGCACAATACTAATATTTAAATCAAGCTAGAAGATCTAGATGTATAATTTTGACTACTCAACTTTAAGTGCTTAGATCATCCATCAATGTGTAATTATAGTTTCATATGACTATGTCTATTTATACTCTAAGTTCATTCCACAATATTAATTGGTAAAATCAAAATTGATTATACATTATATGCATCGTTTTTTTTGCTGAAGCAAGCGCCGATCCTTCTATTTCATTAAATCAAAAGAAAAATTACATATTGTACAAAAACCCGATACTTTACAAGAAGACGGGAAAAGGACTCCTTGCCAATGTCAAAGACCCCCCGCCCTACTACGGTGTGCACCCATCTTAAGAGAAGCTGACGTGGAAAGGCAACACTAGCCCCCACCCACTAGGGAAATTCCACAAACACAAACATCCCCGCAAAATATGGAAAAGACGCGCCAAAAAAGCGTGATGAATAAAGCCCACCTGGCCCCACAAAACCAAACAATCCATCCCTGCCGTTGATCCTGGCTACTAGATCCAACGGCCAGGAATCATATCGCGCATCCGAACATGTCTGAAAGATAATGTGCGATCAAGGGTGGTTTTCAAGTCAATCCCTCGGCCACGTGTAGCAATCCCAATGGGATCGCTTCCAAAACTAAAAAACCACAAACCGCTCATGAGACGAGCAATCACCGGAGAGCCGACCCGGGCGTGGTTTTCAGACCTGAAAGCTGGAAGGGGGAGAATACCAGCAGCCAAAAAACCAATTCTCATTTTCTGTCTATTCTTTCCACGGCGCCTGTCCCCGATACTGAGCTTGTTTGAGAAATGACCCCATAAATTGTCTTCCGAGAACCTGAGGATCCCATTCACCTGACTCTGGTAGAGAGTGAGACATAACCTGGCTTGCCTTTCTACCATATGCATTCAGATAGGTTGAGAAAAAACTTGTCGGATAAATCAATTCATACTTGCTATCCGGGTCTGATAACGAAACATTTCTCTATCTTCTGCAGCTTGTTCATCGCAGAGAGCCTTTAAACGGTTTTGAGGAATCTCCTACCACTTGTTCGCCATCCCACAATCTGCATTGTTCACCCCTTGGTTGGCCAGAAGGTCCGCTAGTTTATTGGCCGAACGTCGAACATGGTTGAAACTCACCGTTCGAAGCCCTTGGAGGTGAACATGGATTCTTTGGTAAACTAGGATTAGTTTCCAGTGATTAGATACTTTCTCTAGCCGAGTACCACAATTAATTCTTTTCACAGAGTTAATAGTAATCTCCGAGTCCGCTTCAACAATGACATTTGAGCAATGGTTCTGGATCAAAAACTCTAGACATTGTTCCAGAGCCATTAATTCTGCCATATTATTTGTGGCTCTGCCTAGATGATAGTGGAAGATAAAAATAATTCTTCCTTCTTCATCTCTTAAAACTCCTCCAAAACCAGTTGTTCCCGGGTTGCCTTTTGAAGCCCCATCAATGTTGTATTTTAGATAACCTTTCGGTGGAGGTTGCCAGAACTCCTTCCCTATATCCATTGCTATGTCCTTTCTGATTAGACCTTGGGGAATAATCCCTTTCATTCCCAATTGTCTGAGAATTCTTAGCTCAAACAAAGAGGGGGGATTTTTGGGGAGATTGCGAACTGTGGTGCTTACTGTCTCCCAAATTTGTTTCAGGATAAGATCAAAAAGACAGTGAGGGGTGGACTTTTCATTTTTTTAAATCCTTTTATTCCTTTCTTTCCAAACATTCCAGATAATGAAGCTTGGCGTGAAGGCCCAGGCCAGATTAATGAACTCATTCTCTGAAAAGTTTACTCTCCAATTGTTTAGGGTATTAGTGATACTACTTCTGTCCCTATCTGACTGATGGAAAATGGAAGAGAAGGAATCCCATAACCAGGTAGTATAAGAGCAGCTGTTAAGAATGTGCTCCATATTCTCCTCCTGCTTTTCACAAAGCTGGCATCTGGAAGGCCCCATAACACCCCTTTTCCTAATGTTGTCCCAAGTTAAAATTTTCTTATGATGAACCAACCACATGAAAAGCTTGATTTTCATCCAACCTTGGTGCTTCCAGAGGAGCTGCCATGTCTTGTCTGGAACCCTGTAATCAAGCCCAAGAAGAATACTTTTGGCTTCCTTAAGATTAAAGTTACCTTTATTGTTATTGCCCCATCTCAATTGATCCTGCCCCTCTGTAACTAAAATCATCCTTTGTTTAAGCAAGCTCCCAAGAGCCTCTGCCTTAATTTTAATGGGGCTATCATCTCTGCAGTCAATTTTCCTCCAGCTTCTCCATTTTCCTGAGGTCTGAGCAAGATCCCAAAAATCCTTGACTTTGTTTAACCCTTGGTGGTCTGTTTCCTGCTTGAGACTAACAAAGTCCTCTGTTAACAGTGTTGGTTCTTGCTGCCACTTGTCTTCCCAAAAGAGTGCAAGATCTCCTGCTCTGATTTCCCAGAAGCTGTTATTTTGAACTAGGCTTATGTTATCCCGGGCTCTATTCCAGATGTGAGACCATTTTACATTACCAGACATTCTTATGAGATCCTTAGTGTGCCAAGAGCTGGCATATTTTTCTTTCTAGATTCTTGCCCACTATGCTTTTGGCTCTTGAACCCAGCGCCACCAAAGCTTGGCTCCTAGAACTTTATTAAGAATCTCCTGATCATCCAAGCCTAGTCCCCCCTGTCTCTTGGGTTTACAGATTTTGTCCCAAGAGACCAGGGCCCATTTCTTCTTAGTTTCTTCCTTACCCCAGAGGAAATCTCTTTGAATGCTTCTGAATTGCTCTAAAACACCTTTGGGAGCTGGGAGGGTAGATAACATGAAAACCGGGATAGATTGCAGGACCACCTTTGTCAAAACCAACCTGCCTGCTAGGTTCAAGACCCGGAAGGTCCAATTTTTGACTTTGTCTTGCAATTTATTAAGCACCGGTTCCCAGATACTTTTGTGCATTGGTCTATCTGTGAGAGGAATTCCCAAATACTTTGTGGGGAGGGAATCCCTTTGGAAGCCCAGAATTCTTGAAATGTTTCTCTGAATAGCAATGTTAGTGTTTAAGAAGAAGATTTTTGACTTGGAAAGATTGACTTCCATACCTGTAGCCAAAGCAAATTCCTTCAGGATTTGATTGTAGGCTGAAGCTTCTTTGACTGTGGGGAGCCCTTGCAGCATGGTATCATCTACAAATTGTTGGTGAGTCAGAGCTTGACCATTTTCAGATAATTGAAGACCTTTGATTTTGCCCATTACCTTGGCATTCTTAATAGATCTGCCAAGTCCCTCCATCATAAGAATGAAAAGAAAGGGAGAGAGCAGGTCTCCCTGCCTGAGGCCTCTAGAAGGAATGAAGATCTCTGAGGGAGAGCCATTCACCAAAATTGAAAAGCTAGAAGAGGTCACCAGAGCCATGACCCATCGGATCCAATTGTGGTTGAACCCAAAAGCAGTGAGAACCTTTTTGATGTAGATCCAATTAACTTTGTCATAGGCTTTGGCTATATCTAATTGCATGATCATCCCCGCATGTTTTTTACTGGTAAGCGTGTGGACCACCTCATGGGCTTGAATAATGTTATTTAAGATTTGTCTACCCTCCACATAACCTGATTGTTCCTCTGAAACTAAAGAAGGAAGGAGAGGTTTAAGTCTATTTGCCACTACCTTGGAGATTATCTTGTAAACCACATTACATAAAGCTATGGGTCTGTATTTATCTGTAGTTTGAGCTGATTCCTATTTGGGGATCAGAGAGATGAAGGAGGTGTTGAGGGCTTCCAGGATTGTTTTTCTAGACTTGGAATCCTCCACCACTTCCAGAATATCCTATTTGACAATATGCCAACAAGCTTTAAAAAAATCCACATTGAAACCATCCGGACCTGGTGCTTTGCAGTTCTTCATGTCTTTGAGAACCTCGCTGACTTCCTCTTCAGTAACAGGTCTGTTGAGATTAAAATTGTCCTCTCTAGACACTAACTTAGGGATATGCCTTGTAATTTCCTTGATGGAATGTTCCCTATCTAGATTGTTTTAACGGGTGATGTTTCAGAAATACTGAACAAGCACGGCTTCAATATTCTTATGGGTGTTCTGGAGCTGTCCATTCTCATCCTTTATCATTGAGATTCTATTGTATGCTCTGTTAGCCATAGTGGATCTATGGAAGAATCTTGTATTCCGCTCTCCTTCCTTGAGCCATTGAACCCTAGACTTCTGCCTCCAGAATGTTTCCTCTTGTTTGCATAAATTATCCCATTCTTGGTGATGCTTATCAACCTGATCACTTTTGACTTTGTCAAAGCTGTCTCTGATCAGATCTTGGTTGAGTTCATGTAATTTTATTTCCAATGATCTTTTGTTCACAAAAATGTTACCAAAATCCTTTTTGTTCCACTCTTTTAGCCTGAACTTGACATGCTTTAGTCTTTTATGAAGGAGGTACATTTTTGAGCCCTGGAATTGCAAGTCCTCCGACCACCATTTTTCAATGTTGCTGATGAAATCCGAGTGGGAGAGCCAAATATTCTCAAATCTGAAGGGCCTGTTCCTGGGAGAAATCAAACCCTTGATTTCCAGTTGAATCGGCTAGTGGTCAGAACCTCCAAAGGGAAGGACTGTTGTTGTTATTTCTTTATCTGTAAGCAAAAGCTCCTCTGATATCATGAACTTGTCCAATTTAGAGGCTACCTGTGCCTCACCTCCTCTTTTGTTGTTCCAGGTAAAAAGGCCATTGCTTAGGTCTGAATCAACCAATTTCATCTCATCTATGAAAGTCTAAAACACTAAGGAGTCTTTGTTGAGCGCTCTGGTGCCTCCTTTTTTTTCTGAAAGAGATTTGATCATATTAAAGTCCCCTCCCATGATCCAAGGGATCCCAGCCTGTCTGTTCCTGAGATCAATTAGGGATTCTAACAATTTGAGTTTGTCATCTATTCTTTGAGGACCATAAACATTTGTGACCAGGAAGGTTTTTGAATCCCCCACTGGTTGAATGACCACTGATAAGTAGTTTCTAGATGCTTCTGCATCTGTTATACTGATTTTCTTTGGATTCCAAAGAGTTAGAATGCCCCCCGCTGTGTTTTCAGCTTTAACCTCTAGGAACTCAAATCTATTGAGCCATTTGCTGTGAATTTGTTTTATTTTCTGGATGGAACATTTCGTTTCCTGGATGAAGATAACATCTGGCATTTCCTGTTTCATTCTATGACTAAGCATTCTTTGTTTTCTTTTACTACCTAGACCTCTGATATTCCATGATGTGAGCTTCATATTTAAAGATTTGTAAATGAGTAACTGGTTAGGTCTTTCATCTTACCTGAGTCTATCATTAACTTTCCACACTCCATCAAGAGGTCCTTCTGCTTTTTCCTGCCTCTCTTCTTTCCTGCATTTCTGGTCGCTAATCCTGGAGTTGTTTTCATTATTTTCACTCCTCTGTGTTCCTGTTTTTCAATGGTTTTTCCTTTATCTAATCCTCTTTCCTGAGTTTTCCATAAGAATAGCTGCTGAATTTTGTTGCAGTCTTCTTGGGGTAGTGAGTCTATCCCTCCCATGGATCCCTGCATCAAGAACCCTTCCAGATCTAGATGTTCCTTATCTAGAATTTCCTGAAGTTCATGATCTTCCAGATCTGTTTCACTTTGGGTCATTTCCTGATCCATCTCTAGTTTTGTTTCACTCATTATAGTTTCTTTCTTATTATCTGTCTCTTGTGTTGGGTAGCAGTCTTCTTTTGTTTCCGTTTCCTTTTCATTAGGGCTGTCCTCCATAGATTGGTATTCATTTACTATTTCTACATTCTCTTCCAGTGCTTGATACCTATTTTCGCTGTTCTTTTGACCCTCATTACGAAGTTGCCTTGGTCCCTTTTTGCCGCCTTTTCCTCTACTTGTAACTTTCTGGAAGCTATCTGTGTCCTTCATTTCCTTAGGTTTTCCCTTGTTGTCTGCTTGACTAAGAGGGAAATCTCTGAACAAGTGTCCATGTTCATGGCATTTACGACATCTGAATAGGATATGCTCATAGTCTACTATTTGCACCCATTCCTCATAAAAAACTTCCAGGATGACTTCATCCGGAAGAGCTCCTGATAGATCCATTTCTACACAGATCCTTGCATAGGAAGTGTATTTGCCTCTTCTTGTGGCTTCTGAAGCTTTGACAAAACGTCCTAGTTTGTTGCCTATGGCAGCAAGCGATTCAGTTTTCCAATAATCAAGAGGAAGAGAATAGAGCCTTACCCAGACCAGTACCGAAGTGAAAGTCTCCCACTCTAGAACAAAGTTCATCTTCCAAGGCCGCATATAGAGGCCAGCTGCTGCATAAAAGTAGGGTCCTCCTTCGAATATTCTATCTTTGTCTTCGATGTTTGTGAACACCACAGTGAAAAATCCCTTTGACCCAAGATGAAGGTCTATACTTCCTTTGGGTTTCCAGTGATACTTGATCCATAACTGTAAAGCCTTTTCCGTGGGCCATAATCCCATAAACTTGCATATTATAACGTAGGTCCCCATATGTTCCCTGTGTGCCTACAATGCAGGGTCGTTTAACACCACTCTAGGAGTAATCTCCATTTTGGGTCTGCAGGACCCTTTTGTCTATTATTCCTTGTGCCCTGGCTTTTGTCTTCTTCCTCTTTGTCTTTAGTGCTGACATTTTCCTTGGGCCTGTCCCCGTCTGTCTCCTTTTCATTATTACTCTGTTCCTCTTCTGCAGAATCTCTGACTTTGCCCAGAGGGGACTTGTCTCTGCTGGCAACAACGCTTTTGTAGGAGGGAGGGGAGCTCCTTCCTCTGCGTTCCTCCATTAGGAGCAGGCGCTGAACTTCTTCGAAACCCTGGCTACGCGTTTTTCTCAACTTCTCCCCAGCTCAGTTCCTCCCCTTCCTATCTTTTCTTCCTCCTACATTATATGCATCGTTACTTTACATAGCTCTGCCAATATTTTAAAATTGGGAATATATATTATTAGGAATCAGAACCCATAATGTTACATGGATATCACTCTTTTAATATTTTCTTGTATTACAGTATTTTATTCTCTTTATGTTATCGCCAATTTCCCTACCTATTTGTAAAGGGTGTTAGCATAATAACGATTCTATAATGCGGAGTAAACACTTAAAAGAATCAAAAACTTGAATGCCCAAGAAATCGTACCTCCGGCCATTGATACTTGCTCATAATCTGTCACTATTTCTCCCTCACATTTTGGCACTTCCAAAAGTCTTCTCACTCTAATTTGATGGTGTAAGACTAAAGGGAATTGAGCGGTGAGTTTGGGGACCAAACCGAAGTATTTATAGCCAAGCTTCCATCAAGCGATCAGTGGCTACGTGTCAAGTGTTCCATAGTTTCAATGTATCATGGAGAACATTCCAACTTCCCTATGAACGTGGTAGAGAACTGCAGAAGAAGTAATGGACCACTTCAAGAGCTCCCAACAAGAAAAGGAATCCCGCGAGATGGTTTCCGTGAGAACCGGATACAGGGAGCTAACATTCTCCCACTTGGTCCATACTTCTAATCTAATGTCTCATCTTAAAACCCATTGATAATATGTATTAAGTAATAGATACATGAATCATGGCGATAAGTCCTCTAATGATGAGTATTATCTTCCATGTATTACTATGTATTTATTTCTATTATAATTTATGTGGCAACAATTTCTTAATGAATAAACCCTATGTTTATTCTTGGTCCTACACAGATGAATTTTCTCAAATCAAATTAAGGTGCACATAAATATGAGAAAAACATCACAATAATTAAGAATTTCATTAAAATAACATTGTCCATACAATGAGAAACTACATAATGGAACCAAGTCCCATATTCACTACATGATCCTTGAATTTCAATGGTGGCATGCCCTTAGTCAAAGGATCAGTGATCATAAACTCAGCGTTGACATGCTCAATGACCACTTTCTTTTCTTTAACATGTTCCCTTATAGCTAAATACTTAATGTCAATGTGTTTACTTCGACTCCCACTTTTGTTGTTTTTAGCCATAAAAATAGCAGCTTAATTGTCGCAATACATTCTCAATGGCTTAGAGATAGAATCCATAATTCTAAGCGCAAAAATGAAAATCTTAAGCCATACACCATGTAAAGTAGCCTCAAAACAGGAGACGAACTTGGCTTCCATAGTGGAAGTGGCAGTCAAGGTCTTCTTGGCACTCCTCCATGATACAACTCCACCAGCCATCATAAAAATGTATCCTAATGTTTATTTGCGTGAATCAACACATCCACCAAAGTCAGAATCCGAGTAGCCAATTACTTCCAAGTTGTCCGTCCGTCTATGCATAAGCATGTATTCTTTGGTTCCTTGAAGGTGCCTCATTACTTTCTTTGCATCTCTCCAGTGGTCTAAACCTGGATCACTCTGATATTGTCCCAACATTCCCACAACAAATGCAGTGTCAGGTCTTTTGCAGACCTGAGCATACATTAGGCTTCCGACAGCAGAAGCATATGGAATGTTCTCCATTTGTTCCCTTTCAAAGTCATTCTTCGGGCATTGGTTCAAATTGAACCTATCACCCTTCACAATGGGAGCTGCACTTGGTGAACAATCCTTCATCCGAAATCTCTCTAAAATTTTATTAATATAGGTTTCCTGAGATAGACCCAAGATGCCTCAAAATCTGTCTCTATGGATCTTAATGCCAATGACATAAGATGCCTCACCCATATCCTTCATATCAAAATTTTTAGAGAGGAATTGTTTCAGATCATGTAGCAAACCCTTATCATTGGTTGCTAGCAAAATGTCATCCACGTATAAAACAAGAAAACGGATTTTACTCCCACTGACTTTCTGGTATATACATTGATCCATAATGTTTTCTACAAAACCGAATGAAGAAATTACATTATGGAATTTCAAATACCATTGGCGGGATGCTTGTTTTAAACCTTATAAGGATTTCTTGAGCTTGCAAACCAATCGCTCACCATCACTAGAGGGGAATCCTTCAGATTGTTTCATGTAAACCCCCTCCTCTAGATCTCCATTGAGAAATGTTGTTTTCACATCCATTTGTTGCAACTCCAAGTCAAAATGGGCTACTAATGCCAAAATAAGGTGCAAGAAATCTTTCTTAGATACAGGAGAGAAAGTCTCCGTGTAATCAATTCCTTCTTTCTGGGTGAATCCCTTAGCAATGAGTCTTGCCTTGTATCTCTTAATGTTGCCCAATAAGTCTTTCTTTGTCTTAAAGACCCATTTACATCCAATGGTTTTTGCACCATTAGGCAACTCAACAAGATCCCAGACTCCGTTACTCTTTATAGAATTCATCTCTTCCTTCACGGCATCGTACCATAATTCTGATTCTTTGCAACTCATGGTTTGTGAAAAGGACTCGGGATCATTTTCGGCTCCAATGTTGTAGTCAGATTCTTGCAAATACACAACATAATCATCAAGAATTGTTGATATCTTTGGTCTAATAAATCTTCTTAATGTTGTACCATCATCTTCCTGAGAAGTATGTGGTTCAACTTGTTGTTCAAAAGGTCTTGACAACTCTTGAACTACCTGATCTACTAGAATGTTATCAGCAGCTTGTGGAACTTCAACAATTAGTTGTTCAACACCAGTTTGTACTTGAGGGGTGTTGTGAAAAATAACCAATCTATCACTTGAGGCGGAAGGTTGAGATTCTGAATGATCCTTCTCAGAAACTATGTTCCTAATTTGATCGCTCCCACTGATCAAGTCATTTTCAATAAACTTTTCATTTCTTGATTCCACAATCCTAGTGCTGTGAGATGGACAATAAAATATGTAACCTTTAGACCTTTCAGCATATCCAATGAAATACCCACTAATGGTCCTTGGGTCCAGCTTCTTCTCTTGTGGATTATAAATTCTCACTTCAGACAGGCATCTCCAAACGCGCATATGTCGCAAACTCGATTTCCAACCTTTCCATAATTCAAATGGAATTTTAGGAACAACCTTGGTTGGAACTCGGTTTAATATATACATTGTTGTCTTAAGTGCTTCAGTCCACAACGATTTAAGAAGATTGGAGCTGCTAAGCATACTCTGCACCATGTCCAATAATGTTCAGTTTCTTCTTTCTGCTACACCATTCTAGTCGGGTGAACCAGGCATGGTGTATTGGGCAACAAGCCCATTCTCTTGAAGAAATTTTGCGAGTGGCCCAAGTGCTTGTCCATCCTCTATGTATCTACCATAATATTCTCCACCTCTATCTGATCTCACGATCTTAATTTGCTTGCTGCATTGTTTCTCTACTTGAGCCTTAAAGATCTTAAAGGCATCTAATGCTTCGCTCTTGTTATGAAGCATTTAGAGATACATATATCGTGAGTAATCATCTATAAAAGAAATGAAGTATCTCTAACCATGTGAGTCCATGTCTGGACTACATATATCAGTATGTATGATTTCTAATATGTCCGAACTCCTATTGGCACCTTTCTTTGACTTGTTGGTCTGCTTTCCCTTTATGCAGTCCACACAAGTCTCAAAATCAGTAAAATCCAGAGTATTAAGTACCCCTTCATTTACTAATCTTTTAATTATTTCTATGGAGACATGACCTAATCTCTGGTGCCATAATTTAGAGGAATCCTCATTAATAACACATATTTTAGTGCCAGTGTGAACATGCATTGAATCATAAGTAACATTGTTTTGTAAATTAACGCAGTAAATACCATCAGACAAAGTACCATTCCCAACACAATCATATTTATAAAATAAACTGAAAGATGTTTCTGAAAAGTTAAAGGAATATCCAAAAGGTACAAGCCTTGAAACTGAAATCAAGTTTCTAGAAAAACTTGGAACATAAAAGGTCTTTTCTAATTCTAAAACAAAGCCACTACTTAAAGTTAAATAGCATGTTCCTATAGCTTCCACATGCGAGTCCATCTTGTTTCCTGATAAGATGCTTTGCTCACTTCCCACTGGCTTCCTTAGGTTTTGCAAACCCTGCAAGGAATTCGAAATTTGAATTGTTGATCCAAAATCAATCCACCAGGTGTTAATATTGACATTAACCATATTAGATTCATAACAAACAAATGAGATTGGATTACCTTTGTCCGCAAGCCATTTCTGAAATTTGGCACATTCCTTCTTCATGTGTCCCTTCTTTTTACAGAAGAAACACTTGGAATCCTTGTTGATATCAGCTTGGGGAGGTACTTTACCTTTCCCTTTCTGATTGGCTTGAGATTTTCCCTTTCCACGCGTTGTCAGCATTGCACTTTCTCCCAGTTCCATCACCATTCTCCCTTCCTCTTGAACACACATGGTCATGAGTTTATGAATTGACCATTTATCCTTATGTGTGTTGTATGAGATTTTGAAGGGTCCGTATTGGTGTGGAAGGGTGTTTAGGATGTAGTGCACTAG
Source organism: Pinus tabuliformis (assembly GCA_031772625.1). Lineage (NCBI taxonomy): Eukaryota > Viridiplantae > Streptophyta > Pinopsida > Pinales > Pinaceae > Pinus > Pinus tabuliformis. The sequence continues at coordinate 1,131,536,074 of CM062809.1, read as the reverse complement.
GAAGGACTCCGATATTTCAACCTCGAGTTTCTTCAATTGAGCCACAATGTCCCTCATTTGCATGATGTGCTTGCGCACACCTTTCACACTGGTGAGCCTTAGGGATGAGAACTTCATGATTAGGGTGCTTGCTAGTGCCTTGTCTGAAGTGACAAATTGATCATCAATAGATTTCAGAAAGTCTCAGACCTTTTCATGTTGATCAACAGAACCACGAATACTAGCGTAAATTTTAGTCTTAATGAACATCATGCTTAGGCGATTAGATCACTCCCATCGTTCATAAAGCGTGATGCCCACTACAGTGCTGGTATCAGTGAGTGTCGGTGGTTCATCTTTCCTAATAGCATAGTCTATGTCCATCCACCCTAAATGAAGGAGAACTCTCTCCTTCCAGACTTTATAGTTATCTCTCTTAAGTTCAGGGATATCACAACGAATATCAGAGAAATTTGCAGGTTGTACAACTGCATAAAATTAAAGATTACATGCTTATGTTAAAATTGAGGCCTAAATAAAATTTCATGTTTTACCAATGTAAATCATGCTTAAAATTGAATCTAATGACATAAAAATTGTCTGTGGGCTAAATTTTCAATTCAAGTAGATTGAATTATTCTTTATGATAGAATTTATCAAATTATTCGCTTAATTCATAATTCTAAAGGGTATATTATGATTATAATTTAATATAAATTCTATCTTAGATTTAACCTTTATGATAAAACTATTAATTCATAATTCTCATGGGTAAGTTATGAATAATTTGATATTTTATCCTAATTAATTATATAAATATAATAAAAACTCCTGTGGGATAAAATTTATTATATTAAGTATAATTAATTACAATTAATATCTAAATATTGTTTTTGTGATCCTAATCAATCATAATATATAATATTTTTTAATTAGAGATGTTGTGGCTATTCTCTAATCAATTAAAAATTATATGGATCACTAGACATTATTTCTTTTATGCATAAAAATTAACTTGATATGAGAATAATTATAAATTGCATAAATAAAACTATAATATTCATGCATAACATTCAACGATGGGTCTCGTATACTCATCCAAAATAGCATGTATTAATTAGAGCAGAAATAATCAATTCATGCAAAATATGAGAATAGTTAATAAATTTGCACAACAATTATCCAAATTGCATATAATTAAACCAAATAAATATTATAAGCATAAAAATTGAGCAAAAATTAGACATATTTCCAAATAAATGCCTTAATTCAGAAAATTCTCAAAATATGGCATTGAGCCAAACCGATGGCTCAATGGCTTGCCTTCATAACCTGATCTTATGGGGCTTTCTTCTCTAGTTTGGGAAAGTAGAATACAATGGTGAACAGGAGCTTATGGATGGTTGGATTCTTAGTTTCCCACTGGAAAAGCGTGTGGATAGCCAATATAATACTTTCACTACTGTTTTTACATGCTGGTGTTATTTCTCAGAATTCAGTTAGCACTTGCTTTGGGTTATTGAAAGTCTCTGGAGGTTTTACAACACTTTCCTCTTCTGGTTTCTCTAATGGATTTGGTTTTCTATAGCAGTGGCATCAACTACACATAGAAATCCATCAGACTTCTCCTTTCCTCAACATTACAAGCAGGAAAATGCAAGGGAAAGAAAGAGGGTTGGGCCATATGCATAATGTTATCACTCAGGTTGTCCCCAGGTTGGAGTAAGGGATACGGCCGAGGTAACCACAGACCAACTTTGGATTGCAGGTTCTAGCCCACCTGCAATCAGAGAGGGCTCTCTCTTTTGATTTATCTTTGTTGAAAAAGGGATTTTAGGCTAGGTATTGAGTTCAGAGGGTTTTTTTGTTTTGTTTTTATGGGAGAATTGACGTTTTCAGGTAGAGAGGCAGAGCATAACCTAAGGACTTCAAACCATTGGGCGTGGAGTCGAGGAGGAGGACTGTTGGTGCATTTTCCTTGGTCACAACAGAGGGAAAATGGAGCAAGATAGCTGCGCAGGAAACAATGTTTCAGGTTTAAGTGATGGAAAGAAATGCTAAGCGATGAGAGGTAGTTAAGAATCTCTCAATCAACTTAACAGAGAGAAGTAACAGAGCGCGACCTAGGGGCAGTAAAGAATCCCTAGATGATTGGAAAACAAAGGTGAATCAGGGTAAACATGAGCCAGAAGGAATTCATATTCATAACCAATTCATTCAGAGGAAAACATAAAGAAACAACAGAAATTGAGAATAGAGAGTATTTAAACTAATTCTAGGCTATTCTTTCTTTCTGCTATTTAGATAGTGAGAAACAATAAAACAGAGGTAAGATGCACTTATTGCTTCAGGCTGCAGCACAAGAATTCCATCTTTAGTCTCTAAAACATTCATTTACAACAGACAGTTTGCTCTCCAAGATTTCTGCAATCTTTGATTATAGAAAAACTCAGGTATACAGTGCGAGTCTCTAGTGAAAATTGTCAATTGACCTACCCTTGAAACAATGCTGAGGGTGGTATAAATAGGAAAACTCTACAAAATTGTTTATTTACAACTTGACCTAATCAGGTCATAAATAATAATTAATTTACCTAACTCTATCTGAAATAAATGCATGAAAATAACTCGGGTTGCGCTGAGGGCGGCCGTATCAAAACTAAAGAGATTATGTTGTCCTCGGTGGCTTGGTAAAGTGTTTTCTGAAATAAATGTGTATGGGTTTCTACTTCCTTGCTGTCTGGTGGCTTTGAACGCCTTAATTGTGATTTGAAGGCAAGGATGGGCTAATGCTGCCTGATTTGACTTTCTGGGGGGCTCATTAATGTACAGGTCCTTCGAGCCATTAAAAAATCTTTGCTGATACTCTTTGATGTCTTTTCTTCCTCTGATACTCTTTGGCAATAAATTGGGCCGCTACTTTGATGTGATGTGCATTAAATCGACATTTAATAGCCGCTGTTCGGCTCTCTGTCTTCCTTTAAACTGTCTTCGGCTCCTTCTGATGTTTGGCGAAGAAAAACAGGTAAATCTGCGCCTTTTTGGGCCTACTGGGGGCTACGTAATGAAACGATTCCCTAAAGATTCCCCACTTTGGCCTAATTTATCCAGCGATGAGCGATTTACGCAAATCGCTCATCAAAAACTGCCTCAAAATCTGATTTCGGGGCTCCGAAGCTGCGATTTTTGCCCTTTCGCGCCAAAAAGTGTTGATGACGTCAGCATGAAGGGACGTTGTACGGCGGATGATGTGGCGGATGACGTCATTGGATGATGTCAGCATGTACGGATGGTGACATGGCATGTACGGTGGCAGGGACACGTGGCAGGTGACTCGGCGGTACGGTTGCAGGAGGCCACGTAGGCGGATGATGTGTCACGGTGACTGGGCAGGGGGTGACGTAAGCAGGGGGTGACGTAGGCAGGGGACGTGGGCAGGTGACGTGGGGCTTACGTCACAGGGGAGAGGGCGGTAAACAGTTTTGTGGTGCACCGCCTTTTGGGAAGGGTGGTTTCGTCAGGGGGGGCTCCGCCACAGCCCAGTGGTTGACACGTGGCGGGAGTACGGCGGCAATACCACCCATCTCCCGGACGCTAACCTTCGGGGGGTTCGGAGATGGGACAGCCCACCAACCGTCGATCTGGGTGCAGGACGATCGGACGGTTGGCGGAAAATGTGAAGCGGCGGGGGTATACGGGCGGGCATATATGGGGAATATTCTTATTTTAATTTTTTGCGCGCTGGGGTTTAGACTTAGGGAAAGTGGGTTATGGGGTTCAAAATGGGTGGGTTAATATATTTACAGTCGGAACTTAGGGATAAGGGGTAAAACATGGGTTTGTGCGCGCGAGTTTAATGATTTATGCCCAAAACTTAGGGTAAGGGGGTAAAAGAGGGCTTTTGAGGGTTTTTAGGGCTAGGGGGGAGGTTGTTAGCATGACCAGGTGTCATCTAACTCCTGTTATGACTCGGATGGGCTAAAAACAGCCCCTGATGGACCATTTTTTCCCGGACTTATAAAAAGTATGGCTATATTGCCAGGAAGGGGATATTTACATAGGGGAGTTTTATATACATAGTTTTAGTAAGGGAAGGGGAAAACTGATAGGGAGTTATATACTAGAGTTAGTAGTTAATATGGAAATGATAAGAAGGCGCTAAGGTGAAGGACCTTAGGCGATTTTTTGGGGAAAAAGTGACTCATAAATGAGAAACAAAGAATCCTTGAGTGAAGCAGATCTTCACCAAGGCAACTAATATGGATGATGATGAAACTAAGAGGAATCAGGCAGAACCTGACCTCTTTGGGAAATTAGTAAGTGACTTGGGGAATGAAAAGAAGGGGGAGTTAGTGATGTCCAGCTCTGAGCTCTTCTGGATGAAAAACTGCCTGATGACTGTGATCTGAAAATATATCACGCTTTGAAACACAAAATTGACCATCAATCATCATTCTGCAACCACAACTACCTACCTAGCCTACTTTCCTGACATTTTTTCTCCTTTTTTGATTTGGGTGCACTTAGACTTGCAGACCCAGCTTTACAATTTTTCTTTTGAATTTTTCCTATCTAGATCTACATTTATTTCTGCCAGGGCCCAGATTAAACAGTTGAGTCCCTTTGATTCCCTACCTATCTACAAATCTGCCAAGATTAAACTGTTTGAACATATACATTCTCTATATTCTAAAACAGGAAATTGAAACCTAGGGAGAGCAAGATTAGACTGTTTGGACTTCCCTTAAAAACTCTTCAAAACTGGAACAACTCATCAAAAATGGAATGCATCATTGGTCTTTGGGCTAGCACACTTCATGGCTTTCTTCTTTGATTTCTCCTGGAAATATGGAACACTGCAGCTTGCAAAGAATACATATTTGGCATGTAAAAATGTCAATCATGAAAAATGAAACCCTGTTGCAACAGGAGGCTAACAGTGGCTCCACTTGGGGATGGCTTTTCCTTGTGAAAAGTCAAGAACAGCAGGTCAGAATGCCTTGCTCTTCTGTTGTTGCTGTTGACTGAAAAAACTTCTTTGTTCTGGCTGTTAAAAATGTGAAACTTTGAAATCTGACAAACCTCATCCTCAACTGAGCTATTGTGGAATTTACAACATCGCCTGCTTTCTTCTGCGTGCTTGATAATTATGTACAATGCTGCTTGAGCATTGTGCCTTTGAAACATAAACCAAAACTGATGTACCTCCTCTGACTCTGGTCCTAAACAGTTACTGACTAATTTCTTCTTTCTTGTCAACATTCTCTTGGCTGAAGATTACAAGCTACAACAACTTGTTTTTACCATGACTTACTGTGATGTGACTGTGCTATTCTTTGCTGTTTTGCTGAAATTAGTGCAGAAACAAAGCTTTTTGAGATTGGAATACTTGCTTCAGCTGCGTCCTCACTAAATTTGCTGCTCCTTAAACAATTGGCCTGAAAATAATAAAAAAATGTTGATATATACAAATAAATCTGTACAAGGATATATACAAAGCTACATTGTGTCCCTTAGATGGGGTCATGGTAATGTTTCAGCACACGGCCATTAACAGGGCCTTCTTCAGCAGTGTTGTCCTCTATAGATCTGAGAAAATAAGTGTTATTTCCCTGAATAGCAGAAATGACAAATGGGCCTTTCCATAAAAAATCAAACTTTGCATGTTTTCCCTTGTCTTCTCTTCTTGAGTCCCACCTTAAAACTTTGTCACCAATATAGAAATCTTCAGCCTTAGCTCTCTTATCAAACATCTTTTTGAGCTTTTCTTGCAAAATTTTTGCTCTGTCATAGACTTGTTCTCTGGTTTGCTGTAGGTGAATTGTTTGATTAATTCTTCTCTGAATGTCATTTGGTTCGGCCTGAATCTCCTGTAACAGTTTGATAGTAGGAATGCCCATGGATGAAGGAAATCTAGCCTCTATGCCATATACCAGCTCATAAGGGCTCATCCCGATGGATTTCTTTGTGGAGAGTTTGTCTGCCCATAGGGCATTTACTAGCTTTTTGTGCCAGTTTTTCTTATTTTCTTCTAGCACTTTCTTTATGATGTTTATGAGACTTTTGTTTGATGATTCGGCCAATCCATTACCTTGAGGGTAATAAGCTATAGAGTGGCCCAGGGTGATATGAAACTTATGGCAGAAACTGATCATCTTTTTGGACTTAAAGGCAGTGGCATCGTCAGTGATGATTTTTTCGGGGCAGCCAAATCTGGAAAGGATATTGCACTCAAGGAATTGGATAATAATGGTATCGTTGGCTTGCCTACAGGGAATGGCTTCAACCCACTTAGTGAAATAATCGGTGGCTGTTAGGATCCATTTGTGTTGGCCTGAAGAAGAGGGATGGATTTCTCCAATGAAGTCAAGACCCCATTGTTGAAAAGGTTTTTCGGTGGAGATTGGTTTCAGGGGCAGGGGCAATAACTTTTCTTGCCCTCAAAGATTTGGCATTTGTGACATGATATGGAAAACTTTTTTACATCTGCAAAAGGGGTGGGCCAATAGAAACCAGCCCTTAGAATTTTATCTGCTGTGGACTTCCAATAGAGATGTCCTCTACAATCACCTGCATGGAATTGTTTCATGACATTGTTAGTTTCATTCATGGTTAAACAATTCAGCAATATACCTTCATGATTTTTCCAAAATAATGCACCATCTATAACACAAAATTTCAAAGCTTTCATTTTTAAAAATCTTTTCTTTGTCCTGGACAATCCTGGGAGAGCACACAGGTTTAACAATACGTAGCAAATATCAGTGTACCAAGGGCATTACAGAAATATTTCACTGATTTGTGGAGTCGCCAGCTCCGGTTCATTGTCCAGCTGGTTAATGTCTAAGGCCTGAAAGTTTGTTTCAGACATCAGTTTAGCTAAACCTTGTCCCTTTATCAGTTTGGTTGGTTTTATTTCTATGTCATACTCAAGGATTCTTGCAATCCATTTACCTCTTTTGCCTTCTAATCCGTCTTGAGTCAAAATGTCTTTTACAGCAGCATGTGGGACGTAGGCAATCACATGTGAATATAGTATGTACACTCTAAAATCCTTGATGGCCTTGACAAGTGCATAGGCCTGCTTTTCCATTATTTGGTACTTCAAAGGGGCGTCTCTTAAGGCTCGGCTGAAAAAAGCAATTGGCTTCTCAGCTCCCTGCTCATCCTTTTGCAGCCGGACATCAGCTATTGTGTGATCAGATGCAGATGAGAAGATGATAAAATCTTTGTCAAACTGTGGGCTGGTCAGAACAGGGGTTTGGGTTAATGCAGTTTTGATACTTTCAAATGCTTGCTTGGTTTCAAGGGACCATCTTACCTTAGCATCCTTCTTTAGCATGTTGCTTAATAGTCGTATTAGTTCAGCTAAATTTGGAATAAATCTTCTCAAAAAGTTAATTTTCCCAAGGAATGCTTGTAGCTCCTTTATGTTTCTGGGATATGGAATTTGAAGGATAGCTTGTATTCTTTCAGGATCAATTCTGATCCCATCTTTTGATATGATGTGGCCTAGTAATTTTCCTTCTTGAAGGCCAAAGAGGGACTTCTTGGGATTCAAGGAAATTCCATATTTCCTGCATGTCATGAAAATTTGCCTGAGATGCTTGAGGTGTTCTTCATCTGATTTGGAAAATGGGGTTAAGTCATCAAGGTAGACAACTAGGAAGTCATGTATTTCTTTGGCGAACGCAATATCCATTGCTCGTTGAAATGTAGCACCAGTGTTTTTAAGTCCAAATGGCATCTTTACATACTTAAATGTTCCCCATGGTGTGGTAAAAGCAGTTTTGTCCTGGTCATCTCGGTGAACAAGTATTTGGTTGAAACCTGAAAAACCATCTAGCAAAGAGATCCTAGATGACCCCACTACTCTCTGCAATATGTGGTCCATTTTGGGCAAAGGATAGTGGTCTTTTAAGGAGACTTGGTTTAAATTTATGAGATCTACGCAAAGTCTGATTTCACCTGTCTTTTTCCTTGTAGGAACAAGATTGGACACCCACTCAGAAAATCTGATAGGTGCTATGATGCCTGCTTCCCACATCCTCTTTACTTCTTTTTCAATCGGGGGAAGAAGCATTGGGTTAATTCTTCTAAGTTTCTGCTTGAAGGGTTTCTGGTTGGGCTTCAAAGGAATTGTGTGTTGGATTACTGAGGTGTCATAGGCTTTCAAATCCTCATAGCTCCAAGCAAATACATCTTGGAATTCTTTGAACAAATCAATGTACTTGGGCTTCTGATCAGGTGGCAAATTTTTGGACAGTTTGATCATTTTTGGGTCTTCTGCTGTCCCAATGTTGTGCTCTTCAATATCAGTGTTTATGGGTTGTAATTTTGCTTTTCTAGGAACATCATTTGCATCAAACATGTCTTCTAGTGGGGTTAGGCCGGCAGGCAGAAAGTTATCTTTCAGCTCAATGATTTCTGCCTCTGTTTTGTCTACTTCTTCTAAGTGCATTTGTTTCAGCTGATCTATGTTTTCTTTGTCAAAATAGTTGGTTTCAGGATTTGTTTTGCTGTTGCAGCGGTTACAGTTTGCTGATTTTCATTTGTTTGCTGTTCTGGATCTGTCATAGCATCCATGTCAATGTTGATACTTGAAAATTCATGCTCAAGGGTAAGGAAATTATTAATGTGGGCATCGTTTTCGAACACTTGCCAATCTCTAATGTTATTTGGGACAATGGGTCTATGTTTTATTTCAGCTGTGAAGTGATGATTTGGGTCGAAAGGAAGCTTGCATGTACTTGCAAAGGTTGCTAGGCTATGAGCGTGAATATTGTGATTTCTTGAAATCTTGTCAAGCTTGAATTAAGTGAATCCCTGGAGTATGTTAGTAGCAGCAGTCCTATAGGCTGTCATTCTGTTGTCATCGGTAACAAAATTACCTTTCATTTGTTGTATAACTAGATCAGATTCACCTAAGATAGACACTTTTACAGCTCCTAGAGTTTTGAGCAGCTTAAGTCCTAACAGCAGAGCCTCATACTCTGCCATGTTATTTGTGCATTTGAAATTCAGTCTGTAGGCATGTCCTTCCGCATGATTGTTATGTGTATTGTGAATCCAGACACCTGCCCCTGCTCCCAACTTGTTGACAGAACCATCAAACTCTAAATACCATGTGACTTCTTGCTTGTTGACAGTGCTAAGAGTTTCAGCTAAGTCAGGATTGGGCAGATTTTAAATTTCTGTTTGGGGAGGTTCTTCTAGCAGGCTGGTTGCATTTACTGTTTTGACAATCTCTTCATTGTGGGCAACTGATTCTTCATTGATATGTGTGTCCCTTTCTAAAGCCAGCGGTTTATCATCAATGGGCAGATTTGTTTCTTCATTAAATAAAATGAAAGAATCCATATCGGAATGGATTGAATAAATGGGAAAATTTTTAGGCTTACTTTCACTACTCACCACATACTTCATTAGTGTTTCTCTGTACAGTCTCTTTGGTTTCCCAAAGACTGAAATAGTAGCGTAGGAAAGGTCTAATTGAAGGGATCCTTGGAGCTTTGCTCCCCATGATCTTGATAGGAGCATACCATACTTTGGTGGGATATCAGCCACCACTACATCCATGAGAATGGTCTTGTTGGGATATTGAACTAAGGAGACACACAAGTCTTTGATGAGGCCTAAACATTTCACTTGACTTGAGTCAAATGAGTACAGATCTTTGTAAGGTCTTGCAATGTCAAGGTTGAGTTTTTCCATAACTGCTTTGGGAATCAGATTGTGTCAGGCCCCTGAGTCAAGCATAGCATTGTGAAAAACTTTGTCATGTATATGCAAACTGACATAAAAGGGTGGGACAGGTCCATGTCTTGATTTTCCATTAACTTCTGGACCAAACAACAGTTCAGGGGAATCATCCAAAACATTTACATCATCTTTGTTTTCTGGTATTTGAAGTGACCTTTGAATTTGTTGCCTATATACATCGTGTTTGGCGAGTTCTGATAGAGGGACAGATATCTTGAGTTTTCCAATCTCTGCCTCTAAGCTAAAAGGCTTTTCCAATGGCGTCTTGGTGTTGACAACAACAATTTTTCCCTTTTCATTTGGATTATCAGCGATCTGCTCTTGTTTTTCAGCGTTATGGGAAATTTCTGCTTGCGGTTGTACAGTTTCCGGAGTGCTTTTTGGGACGCTGTTTGAATTTTCTTTTGAGGAAGGAGGTGGAAGAAGCTGCTCTACAGAAGGCTGCATGTCTGTTATGTCTTCTACAGTCACTTGATGCGGGTTCGGGATAGTTATATCAGCTGGTTCTGTTATAACAGCTTTATTTTTGCTCTTGTTGGGCTGTTTGCCTTCCTTTGATTTGCTAGGTTCAGAAATTTCAATCGTCTTAGTTCTCAGCTTGTATTGTTTGTGTACCTCATATACAGCAGTATCATAACCCTGTTTAAAATCGAAAGACTCACCAGTATTAGTCTGAAATTGGCTGCAATCATGCTCATTTTGGTCTTCTTGTGTCAGGAAAGTTTGATGTTCACCCTTTAGATCCATTAAATTCATGTGAGTGTCGTCTATGGGTTCACTAGAAGTGGATCCTTCTACATAGTTATCTTGAAAAGGGTGTCTTATGTCATGGTCTTGGGTAGATCTACCAGCATTTGTGTTCTGTGTTTTCCTAAAATTTGGGTTCCTTATGGGATTGGACTGCTGTCCTTCCCATGATGCTTTTCTCTCAACATTTTCTACTCTTTCTCCTAGTCTTTGCAGGCCATTGATAATAGCACCAAGCTTCTGGTCAAAGGCTGAGGGTTCTTCCTTAAAGGTGGTTCTTCTTTCAGCTCTAGCTCGGTTTCTCTTGGCGATTAAGTTGGCTTCTACGGTCACGGCAACATTTTGTGCTTCTGCAAGGGTTTGAGGAGCTCGTTCTTTTAACTGGTATGCCATATCAGGGTCAAAACTGTCAGGAAATTTGTACAAAGCAAGGTCTGGTGGAGGTCTTAAGTTCTGTGGTATTGCATTGTAAACATTATTGAATCTTGCACGGTACTCTAAAACAGTCCCTTGAGGACCTCGTTTAATTGTATCGTATTCAGCTAGTATGTGCAAGGGGTCTTTCTTTTTCTCCCATCTGTTCGTAAAGGATAGGTAAAGTTCATCGGGAGTGGTTATGGAATTTGCAGCAAGTGATCTGAACCAAGTTCTTACATCACCTATCAGACTCTGAACAAAAATTCTCATTCTCACGCTATCATCATCTATTTCGTAGTTTTCAAAATAATCTTGCATCTTTTTGGTATGCTGAATGGCTGTGAAAGGACCAGTGGAATCAAAATATGTAATTTTCGATTGGTAATCTTGAGGTAAAGCCCCAGCATTAGTAGGTAATTGCAGGGGTGCATATCTATTAGCCATATTCGCAGGGATTACAGGAACAACGGGGATAAATGGGACGACAGGAACAACTGGGATAACAGGAGCAACTGGAACGCTGGAAACAACAATAGTGGTAATGGGAATATGTGCAGTGAATGAAGGTGTGGAAGAAGCGCTGTGAGGTGTGGATGATGAACTAGGGGAAGCGGGGGTAGACCGGAATAAAACCTTGACAGGAGTTGGAACAGAGCTAGGGTATGCTGTCTCAGAACTCAAATCAGCAAAATTTTCCTGTCTTTCTTGTTTCCTAAGGATTTTTGGGATTATGTTAGGGTTTTCAAAAACAGCTGGAGGATCTGGATCTGGATTTGATCTTGTGTATCGTGAATTCTTCTTGGGAGCCAGCTTCCGAATTTGTTTTTTGGGTATTTTTTCTGGGAATATTTCTGTAATTAATAGGGACAGATCAGATTTTGGAATGGCTGTGTATATCTTAAAACTCGCATGAAGATTGACTGAAGCAGCTTTCATTTATTTCTGTTAATGTAAAACAAAAATAGTTTCAAAGGCTTCCTGGCTCACATTCAGGCTTCATCTGTAGTTTTGAGAAATATACAGCAATTAGAAAATCGATATATATATATATATATATATATATTTAGGGGGATTTATCCAACCTTCTTCGGGAAACTAACTGAGGATGGTCCCCAGTGGAGTCGCCATTATGTTATCACTCAGGTTGTCCCCAGGTTGGAGTAAGGGATACGGCCGAGGTAACCACAGACCAACTTTGGATTGCAGGTTCTAGCCCACCTACAATCAGAAAGGGCTCTCTCTTTTGATTTAGCTTTGTTGAAAAAGGGATTTTAGGCTAGGTATTGAGTTTAGAGGGTTTTTTTGTTTTGTTTTTGGTGGGAGAATTGATGTTTTCAGGTAGAGAGGCAGAGCATAACCTAAGGATTTCAAACCATTGGGCGTGGAGTCTAGGAGGAGGACTGCTGGTGTGTTTTCCTTGGTCACAACAGAGGGAAAATGGAGCAAGATAGCTGCGCAGGAAACAATGTTTCAGGTTTAAGTGATGGAAAGAAATGTTAAGCGATGAGAGGCAGTTAAGAATCTCTCAATCAACTTAATAGAGAGAAGTAACAGAGTGCTACCTAGGGGCAATAAAGAATCCCTAGATAATTGGAAAACAAAGGTGAATCGGGGTAAACATGAGCCAGAAGGAATTCATATTCATAACCAATTCATTCAGAGGAAAACATAAAGAAACAACAGAAATTGAGCATAGAGAGCATTTAAACTAATTCTAGGCTATTTTTTCTTTCTGCTATTTAGATAGTGAGAAACAATAAAAATGAGGTATGATGCACTTATTGCTTCATGTTGCAGCACAAGAATTCCATCTTCAGTCTCTAAAACATTCATTTACAACAGATAGTTTTCTCTCCAAGCTTTCGGCAATCTTTGATTATAGAAAAACTCAGGTATACAGTGCGAGTCTCTAGTGAAAATTCTCAATTGACCAACCCTTGAAACAATGCTGAGGGTGGTATAAATAGGAAAACTCTACAAAATTGTTTATTTACAACTTGACCTAATCAGGTCATAAAGAATAATTAATTTACCTAACTCTATCTGAAATAAATGCATGAAAATAACTCGGGTTGCGCTGAGGGCGGCCGTATCAAAACTGAAGAGATTATGTTGTCCTCGGTGGCTTGGTAAAGTGTTTTCTGAAATAAATGTGTATGGGTTTCTACTTCCTTGCTGTCTGGTGGCTTTGAATGCCTTAATTGTGATTTGAAGGCAAGGATGGGCTAATGCTGCCTGATTTGACTTTCTGGGGGGCTCATTAATGTACAGGTGCTTCGAGCCATTAAAAAATCTTTGCTGATACTCTTTGATGTCTTTTCTTCCTCTGATACTCTTTGGCAATAAATTGGGCCACTGCTTTGATGTGATGTGCATTAAATAGACATTTAATGGCCGATGTTCGGCTCTTTGTCTTCCTTTAAACTATCTTCGGCTCCTTTTGATGTTTGGCGAAGAAAAACGGGTCAATCTGCGCCTTTCCGGGCCTGCTGGGGGCTGCGTAATGAAAAGATTCCCTAAAGATTCCCCACTTTGGCCTCAGAATCTGATTACGGGGCTCCGAAGCTGTGATTTTCGCCCTTTCGCGCCAAAAAGTGCTGATGACGTCAGCATGATGGGACGTTGTACGACGGATGATGTGGCAGATGACATCATCAGATGACGTTAGCATGTACGGACGGTGACGTGGCATGTACGGTGGCAGGGACACATGGCAGGAGACTCGGCAGTATAGTGGCAGGAAGCCACACAGGCGGATGATGTGTCATGGTGACTGGGCAGGGGGTGACGTAGGCAGGTGACATGGGCAGGTGACGTGGGGCTTACGTCACAGGGGAGAGGGCAGTAAACGGTTTTGTGGCGCACCGCCTTTCGGGAAGGGTGGTTTCGTCAGGGTGGGCTCCGACACAGCCCAACGGTTGACGCGTGGCGGGAGTACGGAGACAATACCGCCCATCTCCCGGACGCTAACCTTCGAGAGGTTCAGAGATGGGACGGCCTGCCAACTGTCGATCTGGGCGCAGGATGATCGGACGGCTGGCGGCAAATGTGAAGCAGCTAGGGTATACGGGCGGGCATATACGGGGAATATTCTTATTTTAATTTTTTGTGCGCCGGGGTTTAGACTTAGGGAAAGTGGGTTATGGGGTTCAAAATGGGCGAGTTAATATATTTACAGTCGGGACTTAGGGATAAGGGGTAAAACATGGGTTTTTGCGCACGGGTTTAATGATTTATGCCCAAAACTTAGGGTAAGGGGGTAAAAGAGGGCTTTTGAGGGTTTTTAGGGCTAGGGGGGAGGTTGTTAGCATGACCAGGTGTCATCTAACCCCTGTTATGACTTGGATTGGCTAAAAACAGCCCCTGATGGACCATTTTTTCCCGGACTTATAAAAAGTATGGCTATATTGCCAGGAAGGGGATATTTACATGGGGGAGTTTTATATACATAGTTTTAGTAAGGGAAGGGGAAAACTGATAGGGAGTTATATACTAGAGTTAGTAGTTAATATGGAAATGATAAGAAGGCGCTAAGGTGAGGGACCTTAGGCCATTTTTTGGGGAAACAGTGACTCATAAATGAGAAACAAAGAATCCTTGAGTGAAGCAGATCTTCACCAAGGCAGCTGATATGGATGATGATGAAACTAAGAGGAATCAGGCAGATCCTGACCTCTTTGGGAAATTATTAAGTGACTTGGGGAATTAAAAGAAGGGGGAGTTAGTGATGTCCAGCTCTGAGCTCTTCTGGATGATAAACTGTCTGATGACTGTGATCTGAAAATATATCACACTTTGAAACACAAAATTGACCATCAATCATCATTCTACAACCACAGCTACCTACCCAGCGTACTTTCCTAACAATTTTTCTCCTTTTTTGATTTGGGTGCATTTAGACTTGCAGACCCAGCTTTACAATTTTTCTTTTGAATTTTTCCTATCTAGATCTACACTTATTTCTGCCAGGGCCCAGATTAAACAGTTGGGTCCCTTTGATTCTCTACCTATCTACAAATCTGCCAAGATTAAACTGTTTGGACAGATACATTCTCTATATTCTAAAACAGGAAATTGAAACCTAGGGAGACCAAGATTAGAGTGTTTGGACCTCCCTTAAAAACTCTTCAAAACTGGAACAACTCATCAAAAATGGAATGCAGCATTGGTCTTTGGGCTAGCACACTTCATGGCTTTCTTCTTTGATTTCTCCTGGAAATATGGAACACTGCAGCTTGCAAAGTATGACATATTTGGCATGGAAAAATGTCAATCATGAAAAATGAAACCCTGTTGCAATAGGAGGCTAACAGTGGCTCCACTTAGGGATGGCTTTTCCTTGTGAAAAGTCAAGAACAGTAGGCCAGACTGCCTTGCTCTTCTGTTTTTGCTGTTGACTGAAAAAACTTCTTTGTTCTGGCTGTTAAAAATGTGAAACTTTGAAATCTAAACAACCTCATCCTCAACTGAGCTATTGGGGACTTTACAACATCGCCTGCTTTCTTCTGCGTGCTTGATAATTATGTACAATGCTGCTTGAGCATTGTGCCTTTGAAACATGGACCAAAACTGATGTACCTCCTCTGACTCTGGTCCTAAATAGTTACTGACCAATTTCTTCTTTCTTGTCAACATTCTCTTGGCTGAAGATTACAAGCTGCAACAGCTTGCTTTTACCATGACTTACTGTGATGTGACTGTGCTATTCTTTGATGTTTTGCTGAAATTAATGCAGAAACAGAGCTTTTTTAGATTGGAATACTTGCTTCAGCTTCGTCCTCACTAAATTTGCTGCTCCTTAAACAATTGGCCTGAAAATAATAAAAAAATGTTGATATATACAAATAAATTTGTACAAGGATATATACAAAGCTACATTGTGTCCCTTAGATGGGGTCATGGTAATGTTTCAGCACACGGCCATTAACAGGGCCTTCTTCAGCAGTGCTGTCCTCTATAGATCTGAGAAAATAAGTGTTATTTCCCTGAACAACAGAAATGACAAATGGGCCTTTCCATAAAAAATCAAACTTTGCATGTTTTCCCTTGTCTTCTCTTCTTGAGTCCCACCTTAAAACTTTGTCACCAATACTGAAATCTTCAGCCTTAGCTCTCTTATCAAACATCTTTTTGAGCTTTTCTTGCAAAATTTGTGCTCTGTCATAGACTTGTTCTCTGGTTTGCTGTAGGTGAATTGTTTGATTAATTCTTCTCTGAATGTCATTTGGTTCAGCCTAAATCTCCTGTAACAGTTTGATAGTAGGAACGCCCATGGATGAAGGAAATCTAGCCTCTATGCCATATACCAGCTCATAAGGGCTCATCCCGATGGATTTCTTTGTGGAGAGTCTGTCTGCCCATAGGGCATTTACTAGCTTTTTGTGCCAGTTTTTCTTATTTTCTTCTAGCACTTTCTTTATGATGTTTATGAGACTTTTGTTTGATGATTCGGCCAATCCATTACCTTGAGGGTAATAAGCTATAGAGTGGCCCAGGGTGATATGAAACTTATGGCAGAAACTGATCATCTTTTTGGACTTAAAGGCAGCGGCATTGTCAGTGATGATTTCTTCGGGGCAGCCAAATCTGGAAAGGATATTGCACTCAAGGAATTGGATAATAATTGTATCATTGGCTTGCCTATAGGGAATGGCTTCAACCCACTTAGTGAAATAATCGGTGGCTGTTAGGATCCATTTGTGTTGGCCTGAAGAAGAGGGATGGATTTCTCCAATGAAGTCAATACCCCATTGTTGAAAAGGTTTTTCGGTGGAGATTGGTTTCAGGGGCAAGGGCAATAACTTTCTCTTGCCCTCAACGATTTGGCATTTGTGACATGATATGGAAAACTTTTTTGCATCTGCAAAAAGGGTGGGCCAATAGAAACCAGCCTTTAGAATTTTATCTACTGTGGACTTCCAATAGAGATGTCCTCCACAATCACCTGCATGGAATTCTTTCATGACATTGTTAGTTTCATTCATGGTTAAACAATTCAGCAATATACCTTCATGATTTTTCCAAAATAATGCACCATCTATAACACAAAATTTTAAAGCTTTCATTTTTAAAAATCATTTCTTTGTCCTGGACAATCCTGGGGGAGCACACAGGTTTAACAATACGTAGCAAATATCAGTGTACCAAGGGCATTGCAGAAATATTTCACTGATCTGCGGAGTCGCCAGCTCCGATTCATTGTCCAACTGGTTAATGTCTAAGGCCTGAAAGTTTGTTTCGGACATCAGTTTAGCTAAACATTGTCCCTTTATCAGTTTGGTTGGTTTTATTTCTATGTCATACTCAAGGATGATTGCAATCCATTTACCTCTTTTGCCTTCTAATCCGTCTTGGGTCAAAATGTCTTTTACAGCAGCGTGTGGGACGTAGGCAATCACATGTGAATATAGTATGTAGACTCTAAAATCCTTGATGGCCTTGACAAGTGCATAGGCCTGCTTTTCCATTATTGGGTACTTCAAAGGGACGTCTCTTAAGGCTCGGCTGAAAAAAGCAATTGGCTTCTCAGCTCCCTGCTCATCCTTTTGCAGCAGGACAGCAGCTATTGTGTGATCAGATGCAGATGAGAAGATGATAAAATCTTTGTCAAACTGTGGGCTGGTCAGAACAGGGGTTTGGATTAATGCAGTTTTGATACTTTCAAATGCTTGCCTAGTTTCAAGGGACCATCTTACCTTGGCATCCTTCTTTAGCATGTTGCTTAATAGTCGTATTAGTTCAGCTAAATTTGGGATAAATCTTCTCAAAAAGTTAATTTTCCCAAGGAATTCTTGTAGCTCCTTTATGTTTCTGGGATATGGAATTTGAAGGATAGCTTGTATTCTTTCAGGATCAATTTTGATCCCATCTTTTGATATGATGTGGCCTAGTAATTTTCCTTCTTGAAGGCCAAAGAGGGACTTCTTGGGATTCAAGGAAATTCCATATTTCCTGCATGTCATGAAAATTTGCCTGAGATGCTTGAGGTGTTCTTCATCTGATTTGGAAAATGGGGTTAAGTCATCAAGGTAGACAACTAGGAAGTCATGTATTTCTTTGGCGAACATAATATCCATTGCTCGTTGAAATGTAGCACCAGCGTTTTTAAGTCCAAATGGCATCTTTACATACTTAAATGTTCCCCATGGTGTGGTAAAAGCAGTTTTGTCCTGGTCGTCTCGGTGAACAAGTATTTGGTTGAAACCTGAAAAACCATCTAGCAAAGAGATCCTAGATGACCCCACTACTCTCTGCAATATGTGGTCCATTTTGGGCAAAGGATAGTGGTCTTTTAAGGAGACTTGGTTTAAATTTCTGAGATCTACGCAAAGTCTGATTTCACCTGTCTTTTTCCTTGTAGGAACAAGATTGGACACCCACTTAGAAAATCTGATAGGTGCTATGATGCCTACTTCCCACATCCTCTTTACTTCTTTTTCAATCGGGGGAAGAAGCATTGGGTTAATTCTTCTAAGTTTCTGCTTGAAGGGTTTCTGGTTGGGCTTCAAAGGAATTGTGTGTTGGATTACTGAGGTGTCATAGGATTTCAAATCTTCATAGCTCCAAGCAAATACATCTTGGAATTCTTTGAACAAATCAATGTACTTGGGCTTCTGATCAGGTGGCAAATTTTTGGACAGTGTGATCATTTTTGGGTCTTCTGCTGTCCCAATGTTGTGCTCTTCAATATCAGTGTTTATGGGTTGTAATTTTGGTTTTCTAGGAACATCATTGGCGTCAGACATGTCTTCTAGTGGGGTTAGGCCGGCAGGCAGAAAGTTATCTTTCAGCTCAATGATTTCTGCCTCTGTTTTGTCTACTTCTTCTAAGTGCATTTGTTTCAGCTGATCTATGTTTTCTTTGTAAAAAATAGTTGGTTTCAGGATTTGTTTTGCTGTTGCAGCGGTTACAGTTTGCTGATTTTCATTTGTTTACTGTTCTGGATATGTCATAGCATCCATGTCAATGTTGATACTTGAAAATTCATGCTCAAGGGTAAGGAAATTATTAATCTGGGCATCATTTTCGAACACTTTCCAATCTCTAATGTTATTTGGGACAGTGGTCCTATGTTTTATTTCAACTGTGAAGTGATGATTTGGGTCGAAAGGAAGCTTGCATGTACTTGCAAAGGTGGCTAGGCTGTGAGCGTGAATATTGTGATTTCTTGAAATCTTGTCAAGCTTGAATTCAGTGAATGCCTGGAGTATGTTAGTAGCAGCAGTCCTATAGGCTCTCATTCTGTTGTCATTGGTAACAAAATTACCTTTCATCTGTTGTATAACTAGATCAGGGTCACCTAAGATAGACACTTTTACAGCTCCTAGAGTTTTGAGCAGCTTAAGGCCTAACAGCAGAGCCTCATACTCTGCCATGTTATTTGTGCATTTGAAATTCAGTCTGTAGGCATGTCCTTCCACATGATTGTTATGTGTATTGTGAATCCAGACACCTGCCCCTGCTCCCAACTTGTTGACAGAACCATCAAACTCTAAATACCATGTGACTTCTTGCTTGTTGACAATGCTAAGAGTTTCAGCTAAGTCAGGATTGGGCAGATTTTAAATTTCTGTTTGGGGAGGTTCTTCTAGCAGGCTGGTTGCATTTACTGTTTTGACAATCTCTTCATTGTGGGCAACCGATTCTTCATTGATATGTGTGTCCGTTTCTAAAGCCAGCGGTTTATCATCAATGGGTAGATTTGTTTCTTCATTAAATAAAATGAAAGAATCCATATCGAAATGGATTGAATAAATGGGAAAATTTTCAGGCTTACTTTCACTACTCACCACATACTTCATTAGTGTTTCTCTGTACAGTCTCTTTGGTTGCCCAAAGACTGAAATAGTAGCGTAGGAAAGGTCTAATTGAAGGGATCCTTGGAGCTTTTCTCCCCATGATCTTGATAGGAGCATACCATACTTTAGTGGGATATCAGCCACCACTACATCCATGAGAATGGTCTTGTTGGGATATTGAACTAAGGAGACACACAAGTCTTTGATGAGGCCTAAACATTTCACTTGACTTGAGTCAAATGAGTACAGATCTTTGTAAGGTCTTGTAATGTCAAGGTTGAGTTTTTCCATAATTGCTTTGGGCATCAGATTGTGTTAGGCCCCTAAGTCAAACATAGCATTGTGCAAAACTTTGTCATGTATATGCAAACTGACATAAAAGGGTGGGACAGGTCCATGTGTTGATTTCCCATTAACTTCTGGACCAAACAACAGTTTAGGGGAATCATCCAAAACATTTACATCATCTTTGTTCTCTAGTATTTGAAGTGACCTTTGAATTTGTTGCCTATATACATCATGTTTGGCAAGTTCTGATAGAGGGACAGATATCTTGAGTTTTCCAATCTCTGCCTCTAAGTTAAAAGGCTTTTCCAGTGGCGTCTTGGTGTTGACAGCAGCAATTTTTCCCTTTTCATTTGGATTATCAGCGATCTACTCTTGTTTTTCAGCGTTACCGGAAATTTCAGCTTACGGTTGTACAGTTTTCGGAGTGCTTTTTGGGACGTTGTTTGAATTTTCTTTTGAGGAAGGAGGTGGCAGAAGCTGCTCTACAGAAGGCTGCATGTCTGTTATGTCTTCTACAGTCACTTGATGCGGGTTCGGGATAGTTATATCAGCTGGTTCTGTTATAACAGCTTTATTTTTGCTCTTTTTGGGCTGTTTGCCTTCCTTTGATTTGCTAGGTTCAGAAATGTCAATGGTCCTAGTTCTCAGCTTGTATTGTTTGTGTACCTCATATACAGCAGTATCATAACCCTGTTTAAAATCGAAAGACTCACCAGTCTTAGTCTGAAATTGGCTGCAATCATGCTCATTTTGGTCTTCTTGTGTCAGGAAAGTTTGATGTTCACCCTTTAGATCCATTAAATTCATGTGAGTGTCGTCTATGGGTTCACTAGAAGTGGATCCTTCTACATAGTTATCTTGAAAAGGGGGTCTTATGTCATGGTCTTGGGTAGATCTACCAGCATTTGTGTTCTGTGTTTTCCTAAAATTTGGGTTCCTTATGGGATTGGACTGCTGTCCTTCCCATGATGCTTTTCTCTCAACATTTTCTACTCTTTCTCCTAGTCTTTGCAGGCCATTGATAATAGCATCAAGCTTCTGGTCAAAGGCTAAGGGTTCTTCCTTAAAGGTGGTTCTTCTTTCGGCTCTAGCTCTGTTTCTCTTGGCGATTAAGTTGGCTTCTACGGTCACGGCAACATTTTGTGCTTCTGCAAGGGTTTGAGGAGCTCGTTCTTTTAACTGGTATGCCATATCAGGGTCAAAATCGTCAGGAAATTTGTACAACGCAAGGTCTGGTGGAGGTCTTAAGTTCTGTGGTATTGCATTGTAAACATTATTGAATCTTGCACAGTACTCTAAAACAGTCTCTTGAGCACCTCGTTTAATTGTATCGTATTCAGCTAGTATGTGCAAGGGGTCTTTCTTTTTCTCCCATTTGTTGGTAAAGGATAGGTAAAGTTCATCGGGAGTGGTTATGGAATTTGCAGCAAGTGATCTGAACCAAGTTCTTACATCACCTGTCAGACTCTGAACAAAAATTATCATTCTCACGCTATCATCATCTATTTCGTAGTTTTCAAAATAATCTTGCATCTTTTTGGTATGTTGAATGGCTGTGAAAGGACCAGTGGAATCAAAATATGTAATTTTCGATTGGTAATCTTGAGGTAAAGCCCCAGCATTAGCAGGTAATTGCATGGGTGCATATCTATTAGCCATATTCGCAGGGATTACAGGAACAACGGGGATAAATGGGACAACAGGAACAGCTGGGATAACAGGAGCAACTGGAACGCTGGAAACAACAGTAATGGTAATGGGAATATGTGCAGTGAATGAAGGTGTGGAAGAAGCGCTGTGAGGTGTGGATGATGAACTAGGGGAAGCGGGGGTAGACCGGAATAAAACCTTGACAGGAGTTGGAATAGAGCTAGGGTATGCTGTTTCAGGACTCAAATCAGCAAAATTTTCCTGTCTTTCTTCCTTCCTAAGGATTTTTGGGATTATGTTAGGGTTTTCAAAAACAGCTGGAGGATCTGGATCTGGATTTGATCTTGTGTATCGTGAATTCTTCTTGGGAGCTAGCTTCCGAATTTGTTTTTTTGGTATTTTTTCTGGGAATATTTCTGTAATTAACAGGGACAAATCAGATTTTGGAATGGCTGTGTATATCTTAAATCTAGCATGAAGATTGACTGAAGCAGCTTTTATTTATTTCTGTTAATGTAAAACAAAAACAGTTTCAAAGGCTTCCTGGCTCACATTCAGGCTTCATCTGTAGTTTTGAGAAATATACAGCAATTAGAAAATCGATTTTTTTTTATTTTTTTTTTATTTTTTTTTTAGGGGGATTTATCCATCCTTCTTTGTGAAACTAACTGAGGATGGTCCCCAGTGGAGTCGCCATTATGTTATCACTTAGGTTGTACCCAGGTTGGAGTAAGGGATACGACCGAGGTAACCACAGACCAACTTTGGATTGCAGGTTCTAGCCCACCTGCAATCAGAGAGGGCTCTCTCTTTTGATTTAGCTTTGTTGAAAAAGGGATTTTAGGCTAGGTATTGGGTTCAGAGGGTTTTTTTGTTTTGTTTTTGGTGGGAGAATTGATGTTTTCAGGTAGAGAGGCAGAGCATAACCTAAGGATTTCAAACCATTGGGTGTGGAGTCGGGGAGGAGGACTGCTAGTGCGTTTTCCTTGGTCACAACAGAGGGAAAATGGAGCAAGATAGCTGCGCAGGAAACAATGTTTCAGGTTTAAGTGATGGAAAGAAATGCTAAGCGATGAGAGGCAGCTAAGAATCTCTCAATCAACTTAATAGAGAGAAGTAACAAAGCGCTACCTAGGGGCAGTAAAGAATCCCTAGATAATTGGCAAACAAAGGTGAATCGGGGTAAACATGAGCCAGAAGGAATTCATATTCATAACCAATTCATTCAGAGGAAAACATAAAGAAACAGCAGAAATTGAGCATAGAGAGTATTTAAACTAATTCTAGGCTATTTTTTCTTTCTGCTATTTAGATAGTGAGAAACAATAAAACAGAGGTAAGATGCACTTATTGCTTCAGGCTGCAGCACAAGAATTCCATCTTCAGTCTCTAAAACATTCATTTACAACAGACAGTTTGCTCTCCAAGCTTTCGGCAATCTTTGATTATAGAAAAACTCAGGTATACAGTGCGAGTCTCTAGTGAAAATTCTCAATTGACCAACCCTTGAAACAATGCTGAGGGTGGTATATATAGGAAAACTCTACAAAATTGTTTATTTACAACTTGACCTAATCAGGTCATAAAGAATAATTAATTTACCTAACTCTATCTGAAATAAATGCATGAAAATAACTCGGGCTGCGCTGAGGGCGGCCGTATCAAAACTGAATAGATTATGTTGTCCTCGGTGGCTTGGTGCAGTGTTTTCTGAAACAAATGTGTATGGGTTTCTGCTTCCTTTCTGTCTGGTGGATTTGAATGCCTTAATTGTGATTTGAAGGCAAGGATGGGCTAATGCTGCCTGATTTGACTTTCTGGGGGGCTCATTATTGTACAGGTGCTTCGAGCCATTAAAAAATCTTTGCTGATACTCTTTGACGTCTTTTCTTCCTCTGATACTCTTTGGCAATAAATTGGGTTGCTGCTTTGATGTGCTGTGCATTAAATCGACATTTAATGGTCGTTGTTCGGCTCTCTGTCTTCCTTTAAACTGTCTTCGACTCCTTCTGATGTTTGGCGAAGAAAAACGGGTCAATCTGCGCCTTTTCGGGCCTACTGGGGGCTGCGTAATGAAAAGATTCCCTAAAGATTCCCCACTTTGGCCTAATTTATCAGGCGCAAATCACTCATCAAAAACTGCCTCAGAATCTGATTCCGAGGCTCCGAAGCTGCGATTTTCGCCCTTTCACGCCCAAATGTGTTGATGACGTCAGCATGACGGGATGTTGTACGACAGATGACATGGCAGATGACGTCAGCATGTACGGACGTTGACATGGCATGTACGGTGGCAGGGACACGTGGCAGGTGACTCGGCGGTACGGTGGCAGGAGGCCACACAGGCGGATGATGTGTCATGGTGACTGGGTAGGGGGTGACGTAAGCAGGGGGTGACGTAGGCAGGTGACGTGGGCAGGTGACGTGGGGCTTACGTCACAGGGGAGAGGGCAGTAGACGGTTTTATGGCGCACCGCCTTTTGGGAAGGGTGGTTTCGTCAGGGGGGGCTCTGCCACAGCCCAGCGGTTGACACGTGGCGGGAGTACGGCGGAAATACCGCCCATCTCCCGGACACTAACCTTCGGGCGGTTCGGAGATGGGACGGCCCGCCAACCGTCGATCTGGGCGCAGGACGATCGGACGGCTGGCAACAAATGTGAAGCGGCGGGGGTATACGGGCGGGCATATATGGGGAATATTCCTATTTTAATTTTTTGCGCGCTGGGGTTTAGACTTAGGGAAAGTGGGTTATGGGGTTCAAAATGGGCGGGTTAATATATTTACAGTCGGGACTTAGGGATAAGGGGTAAAACATGGGTTTTTGCATGCGGTTTTAATGATTTATGCCCAAAACTTAGGGTAATGGGGTAAAAGAGGGCTTTTGAGGGTTTTTAGGGCTAGGGGGGAGGTTGTTAGCATGACCAGGTGTCATCTAACCCCTGTTATGACTCGGATGGGCTAAAAACAGCCCCTGATGGATCATTTTTTCCCGGACTTATAAAACGTATGGCTATATTGCCAGGAAGGGGATATTTACATAGGGGAGTTTTATATACATAGTTTTAGTAAGGGAAGGGGAAAACTGATAGGGAGTTATATACTAGAGTTACTAGTTAATATGGAAATGATAAGAAGGCGCTAAGGTGAGGGACCTTAGGCCATTTTTGGGGGAAACAGTGACTCATAAATGAGAAACAAAGAATCCTTGAGTGAAGCAGATCTTCACCAAGGCAGCTGATATGGATGATGATGAAACTAAGAGGAATTAGGCAGATCCTGACCTCTTTGGGAAATTAGTAAGTGACTTGGGGAATTAAAAGAAGGGGGAGTTAGTGATGTCCATCTCTGAGCTCTTCTGGATGAAAAACTGCCTGATGACTGTGATCTGAAAATATATCACACTTTGAAACACAAAATTGACTATCAATCATCATTCTGCAACCACACCTACCTACCCAGCCTACTTTCCTAACAATTTTTCTCCTTTTTTGATTTGGGTGCACTTAGACTTGCAGACCCAGATTTACAATTTTTCTTTTGAATTTTTCCTATCTAGATCTACACTTATTTCTGCCAGGGCCCAGATTAAACAGTTGGGTCCCTTTGATTCTCTACCTATCTACAAATCTACCAAGATTAAACTGTTTGGACAAATACATTCTCTATATTCTAAAATAGGAAATTGAAACCTAGGGAGACCAAGATTAGACTGTTTGGACCTCCCTTAAAAACTCTTCAAAACTGGAACAACTCATCAAAAATGGAATGCAGCATTGGTCTTTGGGCTAGCACACTTCATGGCTTTCTTCTTTGATTTCTCCTGGAAATATGGAACACTGCAGCTTGCAAAGTATGACATATTTGGCATGTAAAAATGTCAATCATGAAAAATGAAACCCTATTGCAACAGGAGGCTAACACATAAAACCTCCGAAAACAGTTTCTACATGATTTCTAATTCAAAACTTAATGAAACAGAGCATGATAACATGGAGAAAAACATAGACAAAACATCGTTCATAAACACTAAGGCAGACCAAACAAAGCATGTCTATAAACACCAAGGCAGAGATAAAACACGCTCCCATACCAAATGTTAGCATAATAATGATTCTATAATGTGGAATAAACACTTAAAAGAATCGAAAACTTGAATGTCCAAGAAATCGTACCTCCGGCCATTGATACTTGCTCACACTCTGTCACTGTTTCTCTCTCCCATTTTGGCACTTCCAAAACTCTACTCACTCTGATTTGATGGTGTAAGACTGAAGGGAATTGAGCGGTGAGTTTGGGGACCAAACCGAAGTATTTATAGCCAAGCTTCCATCAAGCGATCGGTGGCTACCTGTCAAGTGTTCCACAGTTTCAGTTGATCATGGGGAACATTCCAACTGTCCTATGAACGTGGTAGAGAACTGCAGAAGAAGTAATGGACCACTTCAAGAGCTCCCAACAAGAAAGGAATCCCACGAGATGGTTTCCGTGAGAACCGGATATAGGGAGCTAACAAAGGGATGTATTGTATTTTTCTTATATTTCCATGTTTTACATGTCATGTTAGGAATCAATGCCAAAAGTGTTCTTGAAATTTATCTCTCTTTGTGGAATGCTAGGACGAAAGAAAATCTTGCATTAGTGGCATTACTGGAAAACAATAAGCCCGAGAAGGAGTTGCAAAAGATCTGCGTTACTCAACTTTAGGAGTTCCTTGGAGATATTATGTGGCATTATCTATTTTTTTCTTTAAGATTTCAACATTTTTGTGCTTATTATTTAATTAGAATTTCTGAAGTTATATCTGAACTTTTAGACCAGAAATATTTCCATTTCCTATATATGTGAAATTTGTGGTTTGTTGTTATGACTCAAATGGAAGATAGCACAAATCTGGCATCTGAGGATGATATAAAATTTAGGAATCATGTAGATTCCACTACTATTTTCCTTAGTGACTTTGCAAGTATGAGTTTGTTTCAGAATTAGAGACTTCCTAGTGCTATTGTTGATGTTTTTTATGAACATGATGAACAGGAGCAAAGTAATGATAAAGATGCTAACCAAAACTCTAAACACACAAGGAAAATTATTGAATCTCCATCATTTACACATGGTGAAGATTTAAGAGGTATTTGCAACAGGAGTGTTAGGTCTCCTAGTGATGATCTATCAGTATTGGAGAGTTAGAAGGAGATATCCCAATAGTCTAGGGATTCAACACTGTTATACACATAGAGAACGATCCAGAAAATACCATAAAGTTCATCATGGATCTGCATTATTTTTCCGATATATTTTTGATAGAGATCATAAAAGAAGTTGGAAAAATATCAAGCCATTTATCAGAAATGAGGTTGGAGTAGTGGATATTCCATTTCTAAGACCACCAGATCTTGCCTTGCCTGGACTTTCCTCTCCTCTTGATAAAGAGAATGTCATTTTTCTCTTATAGTGGATAGAGTATTTGACAATAAACTGCCTTGAGACGTTCCCTGAAGAGTTCAAAAGGAGCATATATAACTGAAGGAAAATGGCTAAAAACACATTGGGGGTACACCGTACCAATCTCCTAGCATGTTTTTTTTATTCA
Organism: Pinus tabuliformis; assembly: GCA_031772625.1. NCBI lineage: Eukaryota > Viridiplantae > Streptophyta > Pinopsida > Pinales > Pinaceae > Pinus > Pinus tabuliformis. The sequence goes on along the minus strand of CM062809.1, from coordinate 1,131,508,842 downwards.
ATTCTGAATGGAAATCTACTGGTTTTTAGTTAAACGACCTCCCCTTCATTGATATTTCATTCTACGACAAACCCATTGATAATTTCAAGAGGGCCTTCCAACAGATGTGAGTGCTGGTTGAGTTTGGGAAAGGATGTGATGTTATCACCAAACATACCCAAATGCACTCGAAATTTCCAGTCATAACTAGAGTTTACAAATACCTTCATAACTTTGAATGGAATCATGTTGATAGTATCTTTGTAAAATAAGGATTCTACTTGATGGTGGAATTGGGGGTGAATGGAAGGATTCAAAGCAGTGTCTAGTTCATGTTGAAGATGGCATTTTTCACCGTAGATTAGAAATTATGGACAACTTCTATGAAGAGGAATTACTTTATTTATTTTCTTATTCTCTTGGTGTGTCTCTTTATCCCAAAATTAGACATTATTGTAGTCTGTGGTTAGATTGGGTATCGAGTGATCCTCAAGCTTCTACAACATAATGATGGACCAAATTATCTAATAAAGTAAAGTGATGTCTTGAAAGAGGACCTCTTAAATTTCCATAGCTCTCGAGATATCCAGCTAAGTGCCCCAAATGAAACATTCATTCCTGATGACTTGAAGTTGAAAGAGTTGTTCATGGGATCTTTTGCAAGCCCAAAATTTGCATGGCAACCTAACCCTTTTGATCCCAAGATACCATTGGACTCATTGCTCTCAATTTATATTGATCTTGGAGTTTTGAACATATCCCAAGCAACACAAAAGGTTGACATCCCTATTACAAATGACATCTCTTTGCAAAATATTCCTGCAAGAAAGGGGGAGGTTGGAGTACGACTATATAGAGTTATTTTAGCATATCTTGCACACCCTTTTGCCAAATTTCCTCCTAATATAAGGCATCAAAGTGTCAGCACTCTTGTTGAGTCTACTATCTATGAAGCTATTGAACCATTTACAGTTGAGTACTCACTTTAAGTACCAACAGAAAATGGCGTGGAAGATAAGTTTAAAGGAAGAACAACCAGTCTGGTGTGATGGGAAAAGTGTAAGAAGCGAATTTTGATAAAAAAATTCTGATCCACACAATCAAAAAGAAATTATGTCCTTAACAACTGATTTTACAGAGGCAATTTCAACTGGCTTGTTGCCCGACCATCCTCATCTTCTTGCAGGTTTATGTGAGGTGTTTAAATTAGGGTGTATTTTAGGTTTTGATGATGATGTGGTAAATTACATGCTCCAGTCCAAAAACTTGCAATTGTTAGTAGAGGATGCACATTTCCTGTCATCTATTTTTCCCAAAATGAATGAAAGCTTGTTTCCATCAGAACCAGCTAGAGGATTCTATGGATGTAGCTTTGGGGACACGAAAAGTATCTTGAGACCAACTAAACCAATGAAATCAACTGGATTGTTTTCGCTAGATTGTCTACAAGAATGGGAAACACACTTGTTTTTGTTTAAACAAGCAATAACCAATATGGAGGAATCTGCATCTTAGAATAAGAAAAAGAAGTTGGTGAGGTTGTAATTTCCATTGGCAAAAATAGATATAGATACAGAGTATCTTCTGAAGCTGATAGGTGATGCCCACTTCAAGATGCTGATTACTTCAGAATTTCAAGGTGGTAATGAAAATAGTGGGATGGTGCCATTGAGCTGGTTGATTTACTTGGTAGTCCTGGACTAATGGAATATTTTGTAGTAAGTGGAAAATCAGAGGAAACAAGTTCATCACTTCCTTCTGAAATCCAGGAAATCTATTATAGCTCCACATCAGTATGGCCTATAGATGGAAGTATTATACAACTGCAGGTCATCTCAGAGATTGTACAGTAAAGTACTATATATACCCCCTCAGTTACTCATTTCAAAATTCATTTTTCATCTCTCACTGACATTAGCATTTATGGGACTTTCCATTTCTTGCCGATATGCCAATTATGTCTTTAGACAACAATAAAAAGCTACTGATGGCAAAAGTTGTAGTTATTTTCCCAATACAAGCAAGAAAGAGGTTTAGTATTCATGATGAGTGACATTTCTACAGTTGACCATCTGTGTGTGCAGGATTCATGGTTTAGGCTGCCTCTGCGGTGTAAACAGAAAATGATAACCACCAATCACACCCAAGTTATTTTCATACCTCCTATCCAATGATAGTTCTTTGAAAAATGACCAGATAACTAAAAATGCCATATGGTGGTCTTTAAAATAGATTCACTTCATCTAAAGTAGAGAATAAATAGACCTTAACATCATAACTTTCAAGAAAGGAATATAAACATTGTGACTAGAGGCAGGTGTAGGAACTCAGTAATAATATGATCGAGAACATGGGAAACAACGCAAAGCATCTCTGAAAAATATTCACTACTAAATAGAAAAATAAAATAATTATAAAATAACTATATAATAGAGACTACATCAACAAAAATAATATAATATGAATGTGCATTGTAAACTAGGAATTAGAGTAGATCCTGGTCAGCCATTTCTATTTAAATATGAGTTTGTAATCCCTCATATTATATTGTCAATTTGACAATAGAGTTAAAACCTTTCATTCCAATCATAACATTTATAACATTGGTCCAACATTATGCTATTTTGATCAGATATGACTATGTTGATTGAATTTTGATAGACTGCAGACCACTGTATCCCTTTAATATTATTAAGTTAAGTTGAAATAAACCATCAAAGATAAAAACTACCATACAGAAAAACCTCCAGCTAATAATGGGTTTGCACATGACATAAGTCGGTATCTACATAACTATGTTATCAGGTCCCTCATAAAATCTCAGAGCTATTTTTAAGTATGGGATGAATTGAACTCTTGTAAATAGGAGATAAGCATTATCTCTTACAAATTCAGCTATACACCTTAGCATATTATGTGATCTTTTCTTAATTAAAGAGTGGGAAAAATGACAAAGTTTATCATAACTAGTAGAGCATTTGTAGAAAGAAGAAATGAGTGTAAGAATTATATAACTAAAACCTAGTAGTGCTAAATGTAAAAGAAATCAGAAGAAAAATGCACAAGAAGGAAGACTAAATGACTAGTGTTGACGACCTTCTACCCTTTCGCGTGGTTTTATCAGATTCTTTTGGGGACTCTAATTTGGGGAGTGTCTTGGGTCACTAAGACCGTGACGAGAAAGTGATAAACAAATAGACCACAGTAATTGAAAGACCGAAGTATACACCCCAACCGCACTCACCCCCTACCACACAAAAAACATAAAAACCATGGTGGGAAGGCAAGTGTCTAGTAAAAAATGAGTTGCGTTAAAACCCTAAGTAGTGAGGACATAAAATCTAAAAAAATAATAACAGAATGACCATCTCACGCATTTTTTAACAATTTGAGAAAGAAAAGTACGAGGGTTTAACCTCTGGAACAAAACACAACATATTGTCCATTAAAATGAAAACATATGTACATAAATTGTATTCCAGTGCAAAACAAATACATATATAAACGTATTCCAGTGAAAACCCGAATGGGTAGTACCACAGAGGAATCTTAACCAAAATAAAACATAGCTGAGCTTTGTAGCTACAGCAAAAGTGAAATTTATAGTGGATAGTCGAGAAAGCTTTCACTTCTTACAAAACAAAAAACGAGTTTCATGCCTCCACTAGGTATAAATCAGTAATAACAATGTAGTCCATAGTAGCGACAAGAAACTAAAATAAAACAACAAGAATGAATATAGGGTTTATCTCTACAACGGAAAAAACTCCCCAAAGCACCTGTAGGTGAAAGCCATAGAGTGGAATGACTGTCGAGTAGCGTTGAGCCTGTCGGCACCCATACTAAGCTAGAGAGTGATCTGCATGAAAATCAAACACAAATTCCATATTAAAACCTACAATTATAATTGATCTATAACATAATACAGTAGCAGAGTTTACAACAAGGGGAATTATCCAGTAAATGAAATAAACCCCAGCTGCCTCTAAGCCTATGAAGCAAATAGGAAAATCCTAGGAAGTTTTCACCTCTAACCAATAGACTGCAAACAAAGAGATATTACTAAGTAAACTCTGGGTGTATACCCATAACAAATCTAGCAGAGACATAAAATAAAGGAGCCATGAAAGGAAAACCCTGTTAACGCAGAAATTGTACCTGAGAACAAATGATGGAGCAGAGAATCAGTCGTTGAGTGGATGTGGTATCAAGGCAGTCACAAATAACCTGGAACCCCAAGTGGAAGAGGTCACTGGAGTCGTGATGAGCTTATTGAAAATAACTTAGAATCCCAAGTGAAGAGGTCATTGGAGCTACGACGAGCTTATTGCAAATAACTTGGAATCCCAAGCAGAAGAGGTCGTTGGAGGCGTGACGAGCTTATTGAAGAGGAAGAGGTCGTTGGAGACGTGATGATATTACTTTTGACAGATGGGATTGTAGAGCTAAACCCTCTAATGAAAAACGTGAGGAAACCAAAGACAATTGACGACTGTGCAATGTTAGGCTCCTAAATGAGAGGAAGAGGCTCCTACGAATTGTAGGTGACAATACTTGCCGAATTGTAACTGAAAAATACCTGTATTTTTATATCCATCTTGGAGCTCAGAACATATCCCAAGCAACACAAAAGGTTGACATCTCTGTTTCAAATGACATCTCTTTTCAAAATATTCCCACAGGAAAGGGGATGGTCAGAGTAGCACTATATAGAGTTATTTTAGCATATCTTGCACACCCTTTCGCCAAATTTCCACCTGATATAAGGCATCAAAGTGTCAGTACTCTTGTTGAGTCTAATATATATGAAGCTACTGAACCATTTACAATTGAGTACTCGCTTTCCTTACCAACAGAAAATGGTGTGGAAGATAAGTTTAAAGGAAGAAAAACCAGTCTAGTGAGATAGGAAAAGTGTAAGAAGTGAATTTTGATCAAAAAGTTTGATCCACATAATCAAAAGGAAACTATGTCCTTAGAAAATGATTTTGCAGAGGTGATTTCAGCTGGCTTGTTTCCCGAGCATCCTGGTCTTGTTGCAGGTTTATGCGAGGTGATTAAGTTAGGGTGTATTTTAGGTTTTGATGATGATGCAGTAAATTACATGCTCAAGTCTTCAAACTTGCAACTGTTAGTAGAAGATTAACATTTTATGTCATCTATTTTTCCTAAAATGAATGAAATATGTTTCCATCAGAACCAGCCAGAGGATTCTATGGATGTAGCTCTAAGAACACGAAAAGCATCTTGAGACCAGATAAGCAAATGAAATCAACTAGATTTTTTTCACTAGATTGTCTACATGGATGGGAAACACGCTTGTTTTTGTTTAAACAAGCAATAGCTAATATGGAATAATCTGTATCCGAGAGGAAGAAAAAGAATTTGGTGAGGTTGTCATTTCCATTGGAAACAATAGATGCAGATATTGAGTATCTTCTGAAGCTGATAGGTGATGCCCACTTCAAAATGGTGATTACTTCAGAATTTATCGGTGGTAATGAGAATAGTGGGATGGTGCCACTGAGGCTGGTTGATTTACTTGGTAGTCCTGAACTGATGGAACATTTTGTAGTAAGTGGAAAATTAGAGGAAACAACTTTATCACTTCCTTCTGCAATCCAGGAAATATATTATAGCTTCACATCAGTATGGCCTATAAATGGAAGTATTATACAGATACAGGTCATCTCAGAGACTGTCCAATAAAGTACTATATATACCCCCTCAGTTACTCATTTCAAAATTCATTTTTCATCTCTCACTGGCATTAGCATTTATGGGACTTTTCATTTCTTGCCGATATGCCAATTATGTCTTTAGACAACAATAAAAAGCTACTGATGGAAAAATTTGTAGTTATTTTCCCAATACAAGCAAGCAAGAGGTTTAGTATTCATGATCAACAACATTTCTACAGCTGACCATCTGTGTGTCTTCATGGTTTAGGCTTCCTCGGCGGTGTAAACAGAAGATGATAACCACCAATCACACCCAAGTTATTTTCATACCTCCTATCTAATGATAATTCTTTGAAAAATGGCCACATAACTAAAAATGCCATATGGTGGTCTTTAAAATAGATTCATTTCATCTAAAGCAGAGAATAAATTGACCTTAACATCATAACTTTCAAGAAAGGAATATAAACATCGTGACCATAGGCAGGTGTAGGAACTCAGTAATAATATCATCAAGAACATGGGAAACAACACAAAGCATCTCTGAAAAATATTCACCACTAAATAGAAAAATAAAATAACTATATAATAGAGACTGCATCAACAGAAATAATGTAAGCTGAATGTGCATTGTAAACTAGGAATTAGAGTAGAGCCTGGTCAGCCATTGATATTTAAATCTGAGTTTGTAATCCCTCATATTAAATTGTCAATTTGACAATAGAGTTAAAACTTTTCATTCCAATCATAAAATTTATAACATCGGTCCAACATTATGCTATTTTGATCAGATATGCACTATGTTGAATGAATTTTGATAGACTGCAGACCACTGCATCCATTTAATATTATTGAGTTAAGTTTAAAGAAACCATCAAAGATAAAAAATACCATACAGAAAAACCTCTAGCTAATAATGGGTTTGCACTTGACATAAGCCGGTATCTACATAACTATGTTATCAGGTCCCTCATAAAATCTCAGTGCTATTTTTAAGTATGGGACAAATTGAACTCTTGCAAATAGGAGATAAACATTATCTCTTGCAAAGTCAGCTATACACCTTAGCGTATTATGTGAAATTTCCTTAATTAAAGAGTGGGAAAAAGGACAAAACTTATCATAACTGGTAGAGCATTTGTAGAGAGAAGAAATGAGTGTAAGAAGTATATAACTAAAACTTAGTAGTGCTAAATGTAAAAGAAATCAGAAGAAAAATGCACAAGAAGGAAGACTAAATGACTAGTGTTGACCACCTTCTACCCTTTTGCGTGGTTTTATCAGATCCTTTTGGGGACTCTAATTTGGGGAGTGTCTTGGGTCACCAAGACCATGAAGAGCAAGTCATAAACAAATAGACCACAGTAATTGAAAGACCAAAGTATACGCCCCAACCGCATTCATCCCCTACCATACAAAAATAGACCCCCTTCCATACAAAAACAGAAAAATCATGGTGGGAAGGTAGGTGTCTAGTAAAAAATGAGTCACATTAAAACCCTAAGTAATGAGGATAGAAAATCTAAAAAAATAATAACAGAATAATCATCTCACTCATTTTTTAACAATTTGAGAAAGAAAACTATAAGGGTTTAACCTCTGGAAGAGAGCACAACATATTGTCCTTTAAAATGAAAACATGAAAACATATCTACATAAATCGTATTCTGGTGCAAAAAAAATACATATAAAAACGTATTCAAGTGCAAAAAAATACACATAAACGTATTCTAGTGCAAAAAAATACACATAAACGTATTCTAGTGCAAAAAAATACATATATAAACATATTCCAGTGAAAACCCAAACGGGTAGTACAATAGTAGAATGTTAACCAAAAGAAAACATAGGTTAGATTTGTAGCTACAACGAAAGTGAAATTTACAGTGGATAGTCGGGAAAGCTTTCACTTCTTACAAAACAAAAAATGAGTTTCGTGCCTCTAATAGGTATAAATTAGTAATAACCCTGTAGTCCATAGTAGCGACAAGAAACTAAAATAAAACAATAGGAACAAATCTAGGGTTTAATCTTTGCAACGCCAAACCCCCCCAAAACACCTATAGGTCAGAGCTATAGTGTGGAACAACTAACGTGTATCACTGAGCCTATCGGTACCCATACTAAGCTAGAGAGTGACCTGCCTGAAATTCAAACAAAAATGCCATATTAAAACCTACAATTATAATTAATCTATAGCATAATACAATAGCAGAGTTTACAATAAGGGGAATTACCCAGTAAAGGAAATAAACCCCAGCTGCCTCCAAGCCTGTGAAGCAGATAGGAAAATCCTGGGAAGCTATCACCTCTAACCAATAGACTGCAAACAAAAAGAGATTACTAAGTAAACTCTGGGTGTAGACCCATAACAAATCTAGTAGAGACAGAAAATAAAGGAACCATGGAAAGGAAAACCTTGTTAACGTAAAAATTGTACCTGAGAACAAATGATGGAGCAGAGAATTAGTCGTTGAGTGGATGTGGCATGAAGGAAGTTGCAAATAACCTAGAATCCCAAGAAGAAGAGGTCACTGGAGCTGTGATGAGCTTATCACAAATAACCTGGAATCCCAAGCAGAAGAGGTCGTTGGAGCCGTGACGAGCTTACTGTTGATAGATGGGGTTGCAGAGCTAAAACCTCCCATGACAAACGCGGGGAAACCACAGACACCCGATGACCGTGCAATGTGAGGCTCCTACCGAATTGTAGGTGACAATCCCTACCTAATTGTAACTGACAAATACCTGTCTTTTTCAATTCGATGGCAGAGGTTATTTTAATTGTCTAACATCAAAATCAACGTCTCGCAACAGCACAGGTAGCATGGGAGGGACTCCTTCTCATAGGGGAATGCCTTACGGCGTAATTAAACTAAGCACCAAAGAACGCCATCTATAGTGTCTGTAGCCCTGGTTCATACCTTTCAAATTTCAATAATTAAACTAAGCTGCAGGGAACGCTACCTATGCGGCCTTGTTATATCATAAAATTAATATAAATTAAGAATAATAAGAAAAATATTATTAAGTTCTTATCATGCGATATATATTATTATTATTTTTAATGTATTTTATGTATATAATGATATATAATAATAATCTAATTTTAAGTTATAGTTAAGCTAAGTATAAATTAGCTTATGAGGCTTTCTTGTTTTTAAGACAAGTTTATATATAAAGCTTCTTTGTTTGTGAAACAAATGACTTCCTTTTAAATTTGAACTTATACCCCTTATGGTGTATGAAACTTTATTATTTGCAAGACAAATTAGTATATAAAACCTCTTTGTTTTTTATTATAATTAGTTATATTAGTCTATATTATTTAATTTATTTATAATTATCTATTTATAATATATTTTGAAAAAAGGTATTTTTTTCATCCCAACATTTTTTTATATATACAAAAACGTTATATTTTAAATTATATAACATATTAATTTAGTTCATGACAATTAAATAACACCTCTTAAAATTATATTTTAAAATATAATGTGTTAAATTGATTTAATGACCATAATTATTTGTTTTATAATCAAAGTTTTCATGGTTTTGTAAAAAATTAATTCATTTGATATTCGATATACGTGTTTGTAAATTTTGATGAATATCTTTCCTGGTACAATATTATTGGTTTCTTTTATTAATACCATATTTTATATATATATATATATATATATATATATATATTAAATGATGTGTTTATTGGTATATAATTTTTTTTTTATTTTTATTATATATAGTAGGTATGGCTTAATGTATTCGTTTTTCTCTTGACTGGGTATTAGTTTGTCTTTGACCAAAAAATTATAACGCTTATCTATAATTTAACATTAGGAATTCAATTTTTATTATTTATAAAGTTATTGGTTGAGGTCTTATTATTTTTTTTCAAAGGAAAAAAACCAGCATAGATTTATATTAAGAAAATATAAAGATCTGCAATACATAACAAGTTTTTGAGGGCAAAAGAGATGCCTAGAAACAGATACTAAATATAGGGATAGATTTTCCCAGTTCATCAAAATCTAAAACAGAAACATAACCATATCTACTTATCCAATCTGATACCAAAATATTTTGCTGCAGAAGAAAGAAAAACAACTAAGGATTGCATGATAATACACATTCATATAGAGACAAAGGCACAGTGAGCTCGCGGCCTTGCCATGGATGAGAGTCACATTCCATTGATACTGAAATCCTGTATGAGGAAGGAGATACCATCATGCAAGACTGTTAATGAGCACAAACCAGGCTGCATGCGAAGACCATCCTTTGAGAGGTTATCAGCCTGGGCATTCCAGGAACGGGGAATATGCTGAAACGAAATCTGGTTAATTAAGTTCCGAAAGAACTTGATACGGCTTAACCATCCAAGGAGATGTGGACAGTTATGAGGCCTAGGCCGTTTACATGATCAATGAGCGATTTCGAGTCTCCAAAGATTGAAATAGACTGGATGCCCAAGAAGACACAGAAGGCAAGCAACCCTGAGAGAGCCCTAGCCTCCGCCAGAGAGTTTGAGCCAAAACCACCATGCCAAGATAAAGAATAGTGAAGGCTGTCACTTATAACGATGACAACCCCGCAGCCACAACTATGGTTGCGTTCAACTCCATCAAAGAACGCGGCAGGAGTCTGATAGGAAAAGATTCCCAGCTTCTTTTTGCAGGCTTTTTTTGGCTGTGTGTCGACCTGATGAAAAGAGTCATGGCATGCCATAATACGCTGAAGAATTGCATGAAGGGGCTCCTTTGATTCTTGAAAAATTTGTGCGTTTCTCCATTTCCATAAGAACCAAACAGCAATGATGAACAATGATCTCCAGGATAGACATTGCCCACTCCACCACTTATAACCATCCTGTACAGAAGGAAAGATAAGGTAAGGAAAACCAAAAACTAAAGAAAGTTCATACCAGATATGGAGGGACGAGGCGCATTGAAAAAACATATGCAGGTTTGATTCCTCTGCATTGTGGCACATGGCACATCTACTTGGGCCCTGCCAGTTTTTCCTTTGAAGAACCTCCCATGTAAGATTCTTGTTCCCAAAAACTAGCCAAGAAAAAATAATCATTTTAAGAGGACATGCCGCCTCCCAAAGGCAAGGAGGGAAGAGCAGACCAACACTCCCAGCATGAACAGAGATCATTTCAGCATAGATATCCTTTACGCGCACTGGCAGTTTTGCTTTTGGAAGAGACCAAACCAAAGCATCCTTTGATCCCGCTCGAAAAATCCCCAGGCTATTTAGTCTCTCTTTTACAGAGATCCAGAGAGGGATCAGCGATTGAGGCAGATGCAGGTCCTCCCCATCCTTCGAGACAGGGATAGAATTTGACTAAGATTTTATCAATTTGTCCCATGAGAAACATCCCAGTCTATGAAGGAAGCATATCAACGGAGGAGGGAATGAGAAATCCAGACCATATAAAATAAAATCAAAACCGATTAGCATACTAGATCCCGAGTAGAGGTTCCATCGAAGATTTTCCAAGAAGAAAGGGTGAAATTTCCTGATACTTTGCCAAATTGTCGAACCCTTCCTTATGCCAATGGAACTCCTTCTGTACCAGAATTCTAAGCTCCTTCCTTTTAAATATTTCGCCCTTATAACCTTTCTCCATGGCCCGTCACCAAAAATACCTCTATAAAGAGACTTGCAGAGGAGTGCTTTCCCAAAGGAGCGCATGTCTAAAAGACCCCAACCCCTAGCCTTCCTTGGTTTTGATATAGAAGCCATCTTGACTAAGTGAAATTTGCTCTGATTTACTTGTCCTCCCCAGAGGAAATTGGCTGCCAAACTGTTCATTCGGTTAATAATACTAGCAGGGAGAAAGAAGATATGAGCCCAATAGACTGCTAGTTGAGATAGAACAGCCTGCACTAAAATGAATCTGCCAGCTAAAGAAAGAAATTTTAACTCCCAGCCTGAGATCTTTTTATAAAAACGGTCCAATAACCATTGCCAATCCCTCTTGGAATTGCCTTTTGCCTTTAAGTTGAAACCCAAATATTTAATCCCTTCCTTGATCGAAAAAGGAGCAATGCCCATCAATTCAGAAATCCAAAGAACGATTTCCATGTTAGAATCATTATGAAACAAAGATGATTTTTCCTTATTGATAAACAGACCAGTTGCTTTCTGAAAATTTGCAAGGATATCGTTTAGGCAAGCCCAAGAAGCCCTACAGAGCATAGCAAAGATGAGGACATCATCAACAAAGAGATTGTGGGAAAGGGAAATGTCCTTGCATATCTTAACCGGGCGACATCTCTTGTCCTCAACTGCTTTATTTATCTGCAGACTGAGAGAGTTCATTACCAGGATGAAGAGCAGTGGAGAGAGGGGACATCCCTGTCGGAGACCTCTCTCCGCTTGGAAGAAAGACGAAGGAATTCCATTTACAATGACTGAATATCTGACATTCTCAACGCAAGACATCACCCAGTTGATGCTCTGAGATTTCAATCCTATTTTAGCCAGCAGGATTCTTAAGAAGCCCCAGTCTACACAATCATAGGCTTTTTGCAGATCAATCTTGAGAATAGCCGCGTCCAAATTGTTTGACAGCATTGAGAACAGACTTTCCTGGGTCATGGCAACAGCATCCAAGATGATACGGCCCTTTAAGAATGCATGTTGGTCCCTAGAGATGAAGGAATTTAGAATAGGCTTCATCCTTTCCGCAATGATTTTTGAGATAATTTTGAACATGATATTGCAGAGCGAGATAGGCCTAAAATCATGGAAGGAATCAGACCTTTCCTTTTTAGGAATTAGAGCAATAAAGGTAGAGGAGATAGCACTATGAATGCTTCCTAACATTCAGGATGCCTCCACCATCCGCTTTCTATTAGTTACTAGTTTTTTGTTTTTAGTTTTATTTCCTTTTTATTTAACTTTTTCATTTTTTCTTTTTCTTTTTTTCTATTACTTCTATTTTCATGAATTATATTTTTTTCACAATATTTTCAATTTTCAATTTAAGGCGACTTATTATTGTATTAAAAATATATTTTAATATATTTAATTATAAACAATTATATATATTAATAAAAAACACACATATAGATATATGTATGTTAACATAAACAATATTAGTTAATCATATTTCTTAAATTTTGATAATAGCAATTAACAATACAATATTTCATTAATAATTTTATTTTTATGATCAAATCTTTATCTTTATTATTTTTTTATTTAATTAAATTATATATAAACTAAATGACAAATACTAACTACTATATAACCCTTGTTATAATTAATTTTATTATTTTATGTTATTATAATTTATTATATATTTTTATTTAGATTATATTTTCTAATTTCTTTTTTCTTTTCAATATCTCTTATATATATAAACATTATATTTTAAATTATATAAAATATTAGTTTAATTCCTAACAATAAAGTAACACTTACTAAAATTATATTTTAAAACATAATAGGTTAATTTTATTTAATGAAAATAATTATTTGTTTTATAATTAAAGTTTTCATTGTTTAGTAAAAATTATAATTATATATATATATATATATATATATATATTATTTATATTTAAGTATTATATGGTAAGTTAATTTGGTTTAATGATAGTAAGTTATTATTATTATAGTTAATTTTTTTTTATAATAATTAAATTAAATAATTTGATATATTTATTAGGGGTTTATAAGATGATCATATTATGATTTATTTGGTTGAATATTATATTTTTTTAGTAAAGTGAAGTGATGAAAATTTGATATTTTACATATTTTTTAAAATTATGTATTTCAAAATCTACGCTCATTTTATAAATTTTGAATTCAATCAAAAGTCATTTTAAAGAAATTATATTATCATTTTAATGGTATTTTTTTAAAAGACATATGGCGTTATCTAAGTTTTCAAAGTTGCATTTAGTAATATGTTTCTCCTTAATTTAAAGACAATTTATGTTCTATTTAATTTATCTTCTATTCATGTTGATAAGTGTATCTATTTTGGCATTGGGTTTTTAGAATTTTAATTTAAATATCAATAATTATTAGAATGATGGTAGAAATTTAACTTCCATAGAATATATAAATAATGTACACAAAGGTTGATATTTATCTTCATAGTAGTTATGGTTTTTTGTTGTTTTAATTAAATTGATTAATTTATAAAAATATGCAATATGAATATGTGTCATATGAAATGAGTTCTAATTTTTTTGACATTTGTATTGATAAATCATGATATTGACTCATAATATTGTTACAAATCCTATCTACACTTAAAAATTTACATAATAAAATGAGAATAGCAATTTTTTTTTTTTTAATAAAATTATAGATTTACATTTGAAATTAAATTATATCCCGTAAAATTTATACATATTAATAAACTTCTGCAAGCACTTCGAACATTTACATTTAAAATTAAATTATATACTGTAAAATTTATACATATTAATAAACTTCTACAAGCACTTCGGGTTCACGGAAAATGTTGTTTTCGTTTAAGGGTTCTGATTGGTTCATTCCTTATGAAAATATATTTTTTTTCCCGTGGAGTTTCACTCGCATTACAGCTCAGCGTGGGTAAAAAATTGTGGTGTTGTCTACTTGAACAATTCAAAGATGCAAGTGTACTGCTTTTACCCAGCTATCAATTCTCCAATCTTGTGAAGACTAGGTGCTGGTTAAGATGGTTTCTTGGATATTTGGCAAATATTTTTCTAGACTTCATTACATAGTTTGCTCTTGTTGAAAATTCTTTTTGTTGCTTCTTAACATTTTCTCCGGTAGAATGAAGCCTGACAATAGTTCCATGCCCTTGTTTACAAATATGTGCTTGAATGTAGAGTCCCTCCCATTAATGATTTGATTCGAGGTTGTTATGCCAGACTCTATCAAATTGTGTGAATATGGTAGCTCCTCCATCTCATAAGTTGGAAAGCAAAAGCTCAAGGGTCCAGGGGATGTTTTGTTAGTCCCTTTAATTGATTGCATAAATGGCAAAATGAGGGGAATAAATCCTCTGGCTTGAATCTTGTCCTATGTAAAAATTTTCATACGCCTTACTTGTTACACTAAGAATTTATTAAGTATTATAAATATTTAAAAATAAATTATTAAAGATTCATTATTATTCATATATTTTATTTAGTTTTTATTTTTATTTTTGACGAAAAACATTTAAACTTTTTCCAAAATTTAATATTATACAATAAAAATTATTATTTTAAAATAAAATTTAAATTTGTTTATTTAAAATATTTTTAGTTTAAATATTTCACTTCTTATTATATGATGATGACTAAAATTAACATCAATGTATTATGTAATTAATTTACTCTCCTGTCCAATTTTAATATTATACCTGTTTTATCGTTAATATTTTTCTGGAATTAAATATCGCCATAAATAAATAATCATTTTGTATTAAATGCAATAAAAATCATAACAACGTTAGTTATATAATATTGTTGCCCTCCAAAGTAATTAACTGGCATGCCTATGCCGTGAAGAGTAAATTTCTTAATGAATACATAAGTAAAGTACTCAGCCATGCTATTGATTATCGTACATTTTTTTTATCAAATAAAAATTACACCGTTCCCCTCAGAAGCTACATGAAAAATTCATAGCCAACTAAGAAAATCTAATTAAAAAATACCTTGCTAGAGGTGCAAAATTCAAGAGGACTTCTAACCAGTGTCGATTACTTGTCCCCGTGTATAGGAAGGGAAACTTGACACTTTACTCTTAGCTTAAGTTTATTCAACATTATTTCTTGGAAATATTATTTGATCAAATAATATTTTACATGAAATCACTTTGTAAAAAATATTTATATTTTTTTCAAATAATTTATATTAATTTAAATTTTGTAAATTATAAGACAATTAAATTGTTTTCATATGAGGAGGTAAAATCTAATAAAAAAATACTTTGCTAGAGATGCAAAATTCAAGAGGACTTTTAACCAATCTCGATTACTTGTCTCCGTATATAGGAAGGGAAACTTCACACTTTACTCTTAGTTTAAGTTTAACATTATTTATTGTTTTATGGAAATATTATTTGATAGAATAATATTTTACATGAAATCGCTTTAGAAAAAATATTTATATTTTTTTCAAATAATTTATATTAATTTAAATTTTGTAAATTATAAGAGAATTAAATTGTTTTCATATGAGGAGGTTAAGATTAAGTTGTAAAGTACCCGGATGCGGGTGATCATGATGCAATTAATGACGATTAGACTGAAGGACGGCAGGCGGCTTGGCCACATGGCCACCCGCATCCCCTTCTAGGCCAATTTATGGCAAATAACTGTCGACTTGCAGGCACCATTACTCTGGTGCTCAAGTCGAGAAATCTGCAACAAGCATAAGGCTATGGCCTCCTCAAGCCACAATTCATCCTTCCCTCCCCTGCTAAACTACTCATGCCCCCCTCAAGCTGCGGAGCCAAGCTCTCGCACCATCACTGGCAGACGTTGTTGGATACTCTGCTGTGTGGATTTGGGAAATGGTTATCACTTCTCCCAAACGACTCACAGTGAGTTGAATTGCGCTCAGAATCCCTCTGTTTTCCTTCTGAACAGCCACTCCAGTCCCAGAAATACCTCTGCCTCCCCAATTGATAACTCTGATATTAACACAGTCATGGCACGCACTCGCCACCGAATGCGTAGCAGAAGAGGGGGTAGTCGTGGCGGAAGCATTCGCCCCCCCGCTACGCCCAGCCCTAAACCTGCTTCTCCTTCCTCTTCCCCTTCTATTACTCATTCCCATGGTCCCTTCTCCGGAAGATACCCCGATACTCGCAGTGGAAGAGGACAGTCACAGGCCCATGGTGCCCGCAGCATGAATGCTGCTACCCAAACCGCCAATCTTCCCCTCCCACCTCATCCCTCTCAACATACGGCCCAATTCCGCTTCCATAGTTCTCTGCTTCGGCCAGTCGTCACAGCCACTGTTACCATTACCTTCAGTGAGGAAATCAACCTATAGGAAGCTCAGACAAGGAACAACGACGAGCAGCAAAGGGACGCTCAACGGAACAAGGATGATCGAGACCCAGGCAAGCAGCAGATGGTAGAGAAAATTGGCACTCTGCATGGCGAGGAGCTGGTTGGAAGCAAGCATGCCACCGACGGCAGAGCGGGTGGCACGAAGGCAACTGGTGGCGACCCGGGTGACACGTCTAGCAAGCATGCAGTTGAGGGCAGCTCAGCAGGCATACAAACAGTTGGTGGCATCCCGCGCAACATGTCAGCAGAGGATGATGACTGATACGAGTATGTGTGTCACATTGTAGAAGAGCCCGCTCCAAATGACAACCAGGGGGTCCATCTGGACTGATGTCGTGGCTGCTAGATGTCGCTTTACTACTTGCTGAAGGTTTCAAGAGCTGTTGTTTGAGGTTTTTCTCTTGTGTTTTGTTTAAGGTTTTTCTCTTGTGTTTCTGCTTGCTTGTGCGGGCATTTTTATGTTAAAACTCGAGACCCCTGCGTGGGCTTCTTTCTTGTGTTCACACGGACTGGTTTCCCCTCGTTGGGCAGTCGCGTTTAGGCTTGTGATATTTTTTGACAAAACTCTGTTCAGCACCGCAGAGGCCAGCGCCTCGCTGTATTTTTATTTTGTTTCAGATCAATAGAATAGTATTACTTAAAGAAAAAAAGAAAAAAAGAAAAAAAATAAAGAAAAAAGAAAAAAGTAAAATGATTAAATTGTAAAGTTTGAGTAATGTAACCACAAACTAAATAAATAACAATGAACAATGGATTTGATTTTGCCTTTACTTATTTCATTCAAAATATTGAATTGAATTTATAAGAGGTTCTAATCAATTAGAAAATTGACAAGTGATTCCTCCTTCAAAGTCTAAATAATATTACATAATTAAATCATAGACTTCATAATACTTGATTCAAGGTATATTGTACAAATAAGATAACTATTGATTTTGATTCTATAATGTAAATCAAAGGTAAACTAGAATGATAAGTTTTTTTAATTGGCCATGACTTTTGAAGGGTGTTTTTTAAAGTTATAAAATAATATTTATTTCTAATTTAAAAAATATTAGACATTATTGTAGATTTTGAGTGTGCATAATTAATTATAACTCGATTTTTTTTTTTCTAATTTCTTGTTTTCTAACTCACTTTTTTTTTTCTTCCAAGTTTTGGTTTTTAGTTTCTGCATACACTTATATAGGCTTCAATTTGCCAAATCTTCATTATTTTTAACTTTAATTTAGCTATATTTATACTAATATAAAAATTGAAAAATTGCCAAAAAAATGAATAATCACTAATATAAAAATTGAATAATCACTAATATAAGAAATGTTTTACTCAATTAAAAATGGCAAATTGAAGAATTGCCACAAGACGGACGATATGGAATAGCTAAAACATGCAAAACTGTAGCTATTAACGCCCATTCTAATAATAAAATTATACAAACGATGATAAAGATCAGAAATTTCATGAAGGTCTGGTGATGTTGATCCTTTGTGGTGACTCAACAATTTTGCCTGATTGATATCAGCCCATGACTATAAAGCAAAGGAACCATACTAGGAATTTCACAACCTCACTCCACAACTTCCGTCGAATGGTACCTTAGAGGTCGGATTAACAATTATACTATAGATAAGATTGGATGGGATGGCATCTACCCAACCTTCCTGTAAATCAGATTGGATGGGATGACACTACCCAACTTTCTTTGGCGGAAATTGCGGTATTTGACACACAAATCTGATTCTCCGGTTCCATCATTTATCTACTTAAAGGCAGTATCATCGCTTTCCCGCATAATTGAGATCAGACAGGTACGATCAGGCCGCGACTTTTTTCATCATTGCACAATAAGAGAAATCTATTTAACCAATCACAATCGAAATAAGTAAAATTAAAAAAAAAATTAATTAATTTTGTCTATAAAGTTAATGTTGTAAATTGTTGTTTCATTTTTTTTGGTTAAATAATTGATTAATAAATAATTAACTCATTACAGAATTCATTATACCCGCCACTACAGAGGATAATAATGAAGGATGTTATTGTAATGAAAATATTTCAATCATCAAGAACTTTAAATTGGTTGATATGGCACGAATGTTATGACGGGGGTTTGAGGTCTGCAATCTGAACTAGGGTTTTTCTTTAGGGTTTTTTCGCTAGTCACCATGGTGGGGCGCAGAGGAAGGAGTTCAGCTCCCTCCTATAGTCAAGTGGTTGCGGACAGGACCAAGGGAGATGGATCGCATCGCTTCAAGAAACCGACGGAGATGATAACAAAGGCTATGAATACAGTAAAACGGAAACCATCAGACCTCAAGGACAGGAATAGAATCATGAGCAAGCTAGTAAGGAGAAGAGGACAGAGGTTAGCAGTCAGAAAGTTGCTCCTATGAGTACATCTAGGGTCTATAAATCCAAGTCGACCACTATTCCTCAAGTTGTTTTAAGTGACCCAGCGATGTAGGTGTATAGAGAACACATGGCAGAATGTGCTATTATCTGTAAATTTATGGAGATTTGGCAGATGGAGAAGGCTTTGCAAGCATAGATAAGGAACCACTAGAAACCAAAGGAAAACATTAACTTGCACCTTGGGTCCAAGGGCTTCTTCACGGTGGTGTTCACAAGCTTAGAGGATAAACACAGAGTGTTCGAGGGAGGACCCTATTTTTACACTTCTACAAGCCTTTATATGAGACCTGGGTAATGAAATTTGTCCCAGAACGAGAAACTTTCACCTTGGTGCCGGTATGGATAAGACTCTACTCCCTTCCTTTACATTATTGGCTGTCAGAGTCTTTAAAGGCTATAGGCAACAAGCTAGGGCATTTTATAAAAATCTCAGATGCTACTCTAAGAGGCAAATACACTTCCTTCGCCCAGATATGTGTGGAAATAGACTTATCTGGGGCACTTCTGGATGCAATCATTTTAGAAGTGTATGATGAGGAATGGATGTAGGCAGTGGACTATGAACACATCCCATTTAGGTGTTGTAAGTGCCATGAACACAGGTACCTACACAGGGACTGCCCATTGAACAAACTGGAGAGCAATACGAAAGCCACTATAGGCAAGAATCCTGAAGGTTTTACTAAGGTTGGGGGTAAAGGGAAAGGACGCAAGTGGTACCAAAAGAAAATTGATGAAGACAGACAACCGAGCCACAATCGTTTCAAGATCTTAGAAGAAAAAGTCGAAAACAACGAGACAAACCAGGAATCAGAGAATATTCCCACTAAGAAGGAAAGGGATGCTAATATGGAGGATATACCATAAAACAACAGACGAAAGGATGATATACCGAGCATTATGGAGCTCAGTAGGGACCACAAGATGACCCCAAGTGAGGCTAGAACATAATACCATGAACTGCAGGAGATTCTAGAGAGGGAGAATTTAGATCTAGAAAAGTTTCTGGAGCAGGGAATCACCAAAGGGGTAGACTCTCTCCCAAAAGATGAGTTTGACAGGGTTCAATATCTCTTCCTTTGGAGATCACAAACGAAGTGTTCTGGAGTCAAAAGAAACCATGATATCCAGGAGAATAGGGGAGTGAAAATGATGGAGGATACACCAATGCATTCTTCCAAGAACCTGGGTAGGAAAAGTGGAAGGAAAAAGCGGAATGAGCTGCTGACCGAATGTGGGAAACTTATGATTAACTCAGGTAAGATGAGGGATCTCACCAGTTACTCCTTTACAAACCTTTCTCAATGAAGCTTACAACTTGGAACATTAGCGGTCTAAGAAGTAAAAGGAAACAAAGAACTCTTAGCAGTAGAATAAAAGAAGAAAAATCAAATATGGTTTTTATTCAGGAAACAAAATGTTCGATGGACAAAATCAGATAGATACACAGCAAATGGTTAATCAAGTATGAATATCTAGAGGTTAAATCAGATAACTTGGCCGGTAGGATTCTTACTCTATGGGATCCTCAAAGACTTGGAATCCTGGATACTGAAGCTTCTAGGAACAATCTATCGTTGGTGATTCAACCTTTGGGTGATAAGGAGATCTACATGATCATTAATGTCTACGGTCCTCAAAAAATAGAAGACAAACTTAAGCTTCTCACCTCCCTTGAGAAGCTGAGAGAGAGATATCCGGATATGCCCTAGATTCTAGCAGGGGATTTCAATATGATCATATCTCTTACAGAGAAAAAAGGCGGTACCAGAACACTAGGCAGAGACTCCATTGCCTTTCATAACTTCATGAATAACATGGGGCTAGTGGACACAGAAATAGTAAATGGCACTTTTACTTGGAATAATAAGAGGGGAGGGGCTTCTCAAGTCGCCTCTAAATTAGATAGATTCACAATCTCATAGGACCTCCTTCTCACAAGCCTTGATATGTCAACTTTAATCCTTCCCTTCGGAGGCTCAGATCACTGGCCTGTCCAGCTTGAAGCTACTTTTATGGGTACACCGAGGAATATACCTTTTAGGTTTGAAAATGTCTAGCTCTCTCATCCTAACTTCACCAGCAATATTGACAAATGGTGGATGGAAGATATGCCCATTCAAGGCACTAAAATTTTCGTGTTGTAGCAGAGACTTAAACACATCAAATCTAGGCTTAAATATTGGAACAAAAAAGAGTTTGGTAATATGTTTAAAGCCAAAAGAGAAGTTGAGAAAAAACTCCAGGATATTTCTCAGATCATCATCTTAGAAAGTTTTACCGAGGAACGAAAAATTCAGGCCGACTCTCTTTAGAACAGATGGGAAGATCGGTGCATGCAAGAGGAGATTTTCTGGAGACAAAAATTGAGGGGCAGTGGATTAGAGAAGGAGAAAGAAACACAAAGTTTTTTCATAGATCAACCTTGGATCACAGATCTCATAACAGAATTTCAAAACTTAAATATTCTCAAGGGAAATAGTTCATCTCTCACAAAGAAATGGAATATGTCCTAGTTCAACACTTCCTTAGCATAGGAGAGGAGCCTCTCGTCGATAGAACTCAGTTCATTAACAAATTCACAAAGTTCATTCCTAAGCTTGTAACCAGGGAAGACAATATCAAAATTAACAATCCAGTGTCTGAAGAGGAGGTTAGTCAAGTTATCAATGAGAAGCAAAATGGGAAAGCTCCTGGCCCTGATGGTTTCAATGTGGACTTCTTCAAAGCTTGTTGGAAAACAGTCAAACAAGATATCCTTGATGTTGTGGAAGACTCTAGAAGATCCAAAACTATTTTGAAAGCTCTTAATGCCTCTTTCATAGCTTTGATTCCAAAGTAGGAAAAAGTTGTGGCACCAGACAGATTCAGACCCATAGCCTTATGTAATGTGGTGTACAAAATTATTTCCAAAGTGATCTCTAACAAACTCAAGCCTCTTATTCCTTCTCTCGTCTTAGATGAGCAAACTGGATTTGTGGAAGGAAGACAGATTCTTAACAACATCATACAAGCTCACGAGGTGGTGCACTCTCTTAACAACAATAAGCAAGTTGGTATGATCATGCAGGTGGACCTAGTGAAAGCTTATGATAAGCTAAGTTGGTCTTACATCAAGGTAGTGCTAAGAGCTTATGGCTTCGACCATAACTGGATAAGATGGGTTATGGCCCTTATATCACAATTGGCTTCTCCATTTTGCTTAACGACTCTCCCTCTAGAACCTTTATGCCTTATATGGGTCTCAGACAAGGGGATACGCTCTCCCCCTTCCTCTTTGTTCTCATGATGGAAGGGCTAGGCAGAGTGATCAAAATGGAAAATGCTGAAGGAGGAATCTAGGGTCTAAAACTTACCTTGGATGGTGCTGCTTCTACTCATCAACAATTTGTTGATGACACAATGCTGCAGGGCATTCCTACAGTTAAGGAAGCCAAAGCTTTCAAACAAATCTTGAATGACTTTGCTTTGGCTACTGGTACAGAGGTGAGCCTCGACAAATCAAAGGTGTTTCTTTTCAACAATGACATTCTTATTCAGAGGAACCTCACTAGAATTCTCGGGTTTCAAAGGGATCAGTTACCTTCCAAGTACCTTGGAATGCCTCTTATTAACAAAACTCTGAGCAAAGGGAGTGTGGGAGCCGGTAACTAATAAAATTTAGGACCAAGTCAGGAAATGGACCTACAGGTCTTTGAATTTGGTGAGGCGTCTTGTGCTTACAAAGGTTGTCCTGTAGGCTATACCCATTTTCATGTTTTCAGCTCTTCCTGCTCCCAAAGGAGTTATGCAACAAATCAAGAGTATTCAACGAGATTTTCTTCGGGGCAAAGGTGAAGAGAAAAAGAAGTTGGCTTTGATAGCTTGGGAAAAGCTCTACAAACCTAAGGCCCATGGTGGTTTGGGGCTTCATGACCTTGAAATCCTCAACAGAGTTTCAGGAGCCAAACTTTGGTGGAGGTGGCTCAAGGAATCGACAACCCCTTGGGCCAAGCTTTGGAAACAAAAATATGCAAATAATTGGCAGGAGAGGGATCATATCCAAATGTCAGGGCTCATAAAGGGCTCCCACATTTGGAATATTGCTTGGGATAATAAAGCCATTGTCCGGCAACATAGTTTATGGGAGATCCGAGCTGGGAACCTTGCACAGTTTTGGGAGGATAACTGGTAGCAGGAACCAAATTTGTTTAGAGAAGAACTAATCGCTCTCAAAAATGACACTGACAAAAAAGGTTTACTTATGGTAAGTGACTTCTAGGAACAGGTAAGAGACAATGGTAAATGGAGAATGTGTAAGGATCTTGGTTATAGTGAAGAGAGTCCTTTGAAGGCCCAAGTGGATTCCCTTGCTCTTGACCTCGAGCAGAGGAAGATTTTGGTGTCATCCTCGTCTAACCAACTGAGATGTGGTCGAAACACCGAATGAACCTTTAACCTCAAAGAAGCTAAACGCATGGCCCTAGGTTTTGATTATCCAAACCCGGATCAGGTTTGGAATGACCTTTGGCAGAACTCGCAATGGATGAAAATCAAGTTGTTTATGTGTTTGGTTCACCAAAAGAAAATTCTCACATGGGAGAATATTCTAAAAAGGGGATTTGTTGACCCATCCAAATGCCATCTATGTGGCTCATAGAAGGAGATGATGGAACATTTACTAAACCTCTTCCCCTTCACCTCAACCTTGTGGGATTGGGCGACCTCAGTCTTCAGGCAAACTGACAGGAACAGACTCCGCATCACCAACACTTTGAAGAATTGGAGGAAAGACTTCTCAGGGAAGGAAATAATTAACAAGGCTTAGACTCTAGTTCTAGGCTTTATTATCTGGGATGTCTGGGAAGAACGTGTTATCACAAAGCCTAACCCTGATAGGCTGTTGATCAGGAAAACCTTGAGTAACTGTTTCAAACCAACTTTTGGCTGAGGCTTAGCCTCCCCAACCTGAGAGGGCTCTCTCACTAGGTTAAAGATTTTAGTAAAAGATTAGATGGCTAACTCTATGAAACAAGTAAAGGAGTATGAATAGTTGAAACACAATAAATAAACATCCATTGGGCTTATGGAGTCATAAAATGTTTAGTATGACAACAATATTAGCTTAACATAGAAGTGAAGGCATCAAGAGTTCAATATATCAGTAACATATAAGAACATGTAGGAAACACAGTCTACAAATGCATGAAGGAAGTTAGAGCATTGCCAATGAGTTCTAAGTAACATACATTCATACCACTTCAAATGAGGAAATGACGACAATCATAATACAATCAAGCACTGAACTCTCTTCTGAATCCTAAGTAGAAAAGCCAAACCCCGTATTACATAAAAAAACATAGTCTTCTACAATGACACAATATGAGTGCTTTTCTCCAAAATTTCCAACCCTTTGGTGCATTACACCTCTTCTCATATATAGAGTCCATTACAATCTTGGATTCATTCCTCCAGCATGAGGGGAATTCGAATTTCACTTGACCTGACACCTATTGATCCTTAAACAAACTATTAATTACAACTAGCTGTTAACTAGCAGTCCTAGAGACCTGATACAACTAAGAGTGTAACTCCTTATTATGCTGGCAACAACCTTGACTATGAAATAAACTTGTTCTTTGACAGCTGCTCCTTCTTAACTTCGAACTTGGTGATGTCCATAACCCCCCAGCTGGCCTCCAATAGCTTCTTCTTCATCTACCCTGAAAACTAGGAAACTGTCCCCTGCTCTGTTCTGGCTGAAAATAGGTGTTGGGGCAGAGCTTTTTTCTCATCATAAAAAATGTATTTTACAAAACTGAAGGAGGCTTTTGTATACCACTCTATGCTGAACAAAAAAGTCTCTTTGTTTTTTGCAATACCTTTCCCACTACCCAAAAACTGTCTTTGAATATCAAGTGTAAACTGGAAATTGTGATTTCTAAAAAACTGCTCCTACAGTAGTTTCGTAGCACAATTTGAGTCATCAATTTCTCCCATCTCATAATGAATTTGAAGAAACTGAAAGGCATATTGTAGTTTAGTATTTTAGGAATAAAAACCTCTTTCATTTTTCCAAAATATGCTTTCAGTTGTTCAAGAGACATCCTGGAAGTTGACTACTTAAAACAATTTTTCCTGCTGAAAAGGCTGCTTCAGTGATTTCATAGCACAAGGTTTGGTATGTGTATATGTCTTCATTTCTTGAATTTACCTTTTTATTAGGGCTAAAAACTTCTCAAGTGATATTCTTACACCTCTGCAGTAGCACCCTTTCCAAAATAATCTCCTTTTCCTTTCAAAATAGATCCACAAAAAACAAAATTGGTAGCTACAGCAATTTCGTAGCACATCCAGTGCAAATTCTGGGTTTTACGCTACGAAAAATCCTAACTACGAATCCTTGATTTCGTAGTGCATATAGTGTGTTTTCTGAGTTTGGCACTACAAAAACTCCTAGGAAATCTTGTAGCGCATGTCAATTTTGAAACAACCTTAACACATAACACTTTTGAAACACTGTGGGATCAATGATAGGTAAAACAAGATTGTTGACCTTATTTGATAATGGGAACAAGTCTCCACTCTATGATTTAGACTTTAAGAAACATAAAAATGACTTGAAAATGTCTAACACAAAAACTTTGGAACCATGTGGGTTGTCCAAAATTTTAGAAAACATTTTCAGTGAGAACAAAACGCAATGGCAGGATTTTCAAAAACAAAACAGGCTCGACCCAAAACATCATTGTCCAAATTTTATGGCAGCTCAAAGATATTGTAGGAGCCTTATGTGGAAAATTCCTGAGGGCCCTCCATCGCTCCAGGATGCTAGCATACTACTACAGTTGGGTCTCCATTCTCTGGTTCCCCAAGGCACTGACAAGGGTGTGAGCAAAACAACTATTGGTAAAGATATCTGGCAGCCTCCTCCTCATGGTTTTTTGAAAATCAATATAGACGAGGCTTCTAAGGGCAACCCAGGGATGGCTGGATTTGGCGGTGTCATAAGAGATGAGCAGGGGTGCATAAAGGATATCTTTCATAGTCATTTGGGGATTGCCACTAATAACATGGCGGAGCTCATGGCCTTAGAGAAGTGCTTGGAAATCCTGAGCTGACTCTGAATTGGTCATTAATGTGGCCAAGAAAATGTGTAATGGAACGACACCTGGAAAAGTGTTGAAACATTGGAGGCTATCATAGGTATTTCAGCGGATTCATTCCCACTTGCAAACCCTGAGAACCGTCAACTTCGTTCATGTGTGAAGAAAAGCCAATATGTTAGCTGATCATCTGGTGAATGAAGGAGTGCTATGTAAGGAAAGCTATATTCGGTATGATTGGGATTCTATACCCTCTGGTAAACTGCGTGATGATTGTCAACGATAGGCTGCCAAAGATATGGCACACTTTCGGACCATGAACAATGAGCAGGAGGAAGGCTAGCAAAAGTAGGAGAGAGAGGAAGTCCTTGAACCTGGGTAAGTACTGCAGTAAAGCCTAACCGTAAAAAATCAAATGAAGAGAAGACCGAAGAAGTGAAGTGTTGATGCACAGTAACCGTTGGATCTAGAAGATCAACGGACAAGATTTGTTCATGATGGGTGGCCAGGATTAATCTGTATGCTAGATGAAGGGCCGTAGACCGTAGGATTTAATGGCCTTCATCATCCAACAGATATCGGGCCGTAAAGAGATCAAACTTTAACCTCAAGGGTGGACCTGAACATTTATAGATTAAGGTTGTATAATCCTTATTGGCTCCATAAGGTTGTTAAATGCCGTGTAAGTGGTCCGATGCAATGTCATTGTGGACTATCGGATTGTAGGTAAGATCGGCGAAGGAGATTGAGAGATAAGGTTTGGGCGAGCGGACTCGAGAAGATTATAGGCGTGGTTTCAATTTATTTGAAGTCCAGATGTTATCACATATTGCATGTGAGAGCAATGAAATCACATGATGGTGAGATGTGATGATTTGGTAGACGAGATCAACAGTGGACAAGGGAAATCGCATATCACAAGTCAGAAATCCTGTGTGCATATGTTTTTGAGTCTTTGTAAATCCCTGATGCGATATATGATTTCGGGTTTTGTTGACCCTGTTGTCTGTTAACCATCAATGGGTCTGTCTTTTGCTGGTATTTACACTTTGTAAAGACGTGTACCATATGTAATATTTTTATCGGTTAATTGAAGGCTCCACTCTTACTTGACCAAAAATAAGAAAATATTTCAATCATGAAAAATATTTTGAGTCACACTTGACAATGAGTTTCCATCAACATAGCATTGTCAACTACTCATTTACATCGAACTTAACAACATTGTCTATTGGTAATTTACAGCAAAAGTAAATAGATTTTCCCATTTAATCAAAACTCAAATGCCATATGCAAAATCTTGGAAAATAAACCTACACCACATGGAGTAGAGACTGTAAAGAAAGGATGACCAAGACGCATGACGATATACTTATATTGTACATTTATTTCAAATAAACTTGTCCAAGAAAGTGCCCAAGGAAGTGACCACACTATGGTTAGTTAATATTCTCTACCACTTGCAATTTATGGAGTCCAACTGCTCCTATAAGGAAATGATTGAACAATGTCAAGCAGAGAAAAAGAATGAATGGAGAGGAACAAGAGGAAATGTATGACAATGATCACCGAAATTGTGGTAAGGGTGACAGGGAACCTTTGCAGAGGCATGACACGCCGCAAGTTGGAGTGCCCATTGTTATGAGCGTGATAGGGAACTCCTTGCAGAGGCACAACACAACACAAGTTGGAGTGTTCGTTGTTGGTTACCAAGACGGTCTGGTTGGCCTACATCATGGGTACCCGCCTACCGATGTCAAAATGCTGGAGATGGTAGTAGGACAATTGGTGAAGGATGATGTGGTACTACACGATCGATGACATGAGCTCCTCCTGCCATCTTCGCTAGGGATAAAGAACATGGCCTTTACGGACAAATAGCATGGCCTTTATGGACAAGATGGTGGGATCCAAAGTCTCTAGCTCTAATCATTACTAGAAAAATGGCAAAAGAAAGACTATCCCGTCATATACTAGTTAAGTTGAGAGGCTTATTCTATATCCTAGTATGATGGTGATGTGTAAGTATGTTCGTTATTAATGTGGAGTTGACGCTAGTCCTCTTAGAAAAAAAAAAAAATATTCTCTAAATAAAAAAACAATACCGACAATAATAAAAAAAATGAATTTGCTATACATGTTTAGTTAGTTTTCCATATGACATAATATAATTTAATGTAAATTAATTAGAAGTAAAAAAAATGTGCTAATAAGATGTTTAACCTTATATAATTTATATAGTATTAAAAAATACAATTTAAACAATGAAAAATTAGCCATTGTATTTTGCACTTTAAAAAAAGTTTAATCCCTCTAGGCTCATATTAACTATGAAAAAACCATGCAAACTCCACTTCTATATCACTTGGATACTGCAGATCAAATCCTTAGACTATTGGGAGCGGTTATCCATGGAGAGAATGTGTCGTGAAACCTTCTCATTGTCTCCTACATGATGAATTTTGATGTTGGGGAGCAGATTTTTGGGCTTTCATGGTAGCGGCGCCTGATCTCCACTACCGCTTCAAAAGAAAATCCAACGGATGGATGCTTGAAAAATATTGCAAGGAGCAGTGATATTAATACGAGGGGTATACAAGAATTTAATTGGGGTTTCCTTTAGTGCTTCTACAATGGGGGATGGTGCCAACGCTAATGTGCAAGAGGTTGATATTATCAATTCAAGCTTATCAATTGCAGGGAAAAAAATGTAGAGTGCAAAAGGTTGAGATTATCAATTCAAGCTTATCAATTCCAAGGAAAAAAATGTAGAGAGCTATTGTGTCCCTTTTTTTTGCTGAAGCAAGAGTAGGACCTTCTTTACCATTAATAATATACAAAATTTACAAAAAGCCACTCAGAAAAGTGGCGAAGGAGAACTACCCCCCAAAGGAACCGAGAACGGGCCAAGGCAAAAGACTCGGCACAAAAAACTTACCTTTCAACACATCAAAGCTAAACAGGAAAAAGCCAAAATTGAACCTAAGTAGTGGATGGACCAGAGAAAAAGAAAAAAAGGGCCCACCGGCCCTCCAAGACATGGAGAGAACCGTGCCCCAAAGAAACCATACAACAAAGAGGAGCCCACGCAAAACCCGCCGAAAAACAAATCTTTCACCAGAATCTTCAGCGATGAACCGTCGGGCCCTATCCAACGGCTCCGAACAAAATCGCAAAGGAAAGAAGCACGCCACTTAACTGGCATCGCCTCCACCCTGCTCGACCTGTCGCCGCCATTGATTTACAAAACTGGATTTGACGGTTAAGGGACATATCGCACCCACCAAGAATGTCGGACATTAGCGTGCGATGGGGGCCCCACCAAACTGCTCATTCGATCCCGAGCATTTATTTTCCTCGCTCCATCGGACGGCTGAGCTAAAAATCGCGCGCTCGAAGTCGTCGACCTTTAGGGAGCGGGGAGAGTGGTTTTTGGATCAGGCCCTCCACCACATGTCAAGCTCTCTATGGCATCACTGCCAAAAAATTAAGACCACTTTTGGCATAAAGGCGGTGCGATCGCTTCAAAACCACTCTAGAGGCGGTATTGACTTCAGCCATTGAAAAAATTGGGTGATGCAGAAGTTTTGGATGCTGCTTTCTTCGGTCAGGGAAACTCTATCGCCAGTTGCGGAGAATATTCCTGATCATGGTCAACTTTGCCGCTAACCTTGGCTTACCTCCCATCATGTACCTTTCAGTCCAACCTTGTGAAGCCCTCTGACCGTTGTCCATAACTAGATGGATTCTATCTTTTTGCTTCTATACTCTTCTTTGTCCTCCTCTGCCTAGTTATGACAGAGTTTTTTCAGATTGCTCTGCTCCATTGTGCTCCACCTCCTTAAAATTGCACTGTCCTTGCAGCTGACACCTTGATTGGCTAGAATGTTCGCCAATTTGTTGGCCTTTCTCCTCACATGAATAAATCTGAGAGTACGAAGTTCCTGTAGATGTATTTGAATCCTATGTAGAACCTGAGTTAACCTCCAGTGTTTTGTGACCTTTTCCGGCCTTGTTCCATTACTGATTCTCTTGGCTACATTTATGACTAACTCTGAATCCGCTTCTATTATGACATTTTGACAATTGCTCTGTATAAAAAATTCTAAGCATTGTTCCAAGGCCATTAGTTCTGCCATGTTGTTAGTGGCTTTTCCTAAGTGTCCATGGAAGCTCCATCAATGTTGTACTTTAAAAAACCTTCAGGGGGAGGATTCCAGAATTCCTCCACCTTATCTCTCATGCTTTCTATCCTGTCTATACCTTGAGGAATAAGCCCCTGCATGTCTAACAGCTGGAGGATTCTTAACTCTTCTACTGAGGGAGGATTTTTGGGGAGATTCCTAACTGTGGTGCCAACTGTCTCCTTAAGTTGTTTTACGATCAGCTTCACCAGGCTAAGTGAGGCAGTCTTTACCTCTTTGAATATTCTTTTGTTCCTTTCTTTCCACACATTCCATATAATGAAACTCGGCAAGAGATCCCAGGCTGAATTGAGAACTTCATTAATAGAAAAATTATTCCTCCAATTATTAAGAGTGTTAGCAATACTCTCTTTGTCTCTATCAGACTGTTTGAAGATGTTGGTAAAAGAGTCCCATATCCTTTCAGTGAAGATACAACTGTTGAGAAGATGCTCAATAGTCTCCTCATGGGTCTCACAGAGATGACATCTGGAGGGTCCCAGCATGCCCCTTTTTTTAAGGTTGTCCCAGGTTAAAATTTTCCTGTGGTGAACTAACCACATGAAGAGTTTTATTTTCATCCAACCTTTGTGTCTCCAAAGCTTCTGCCAAGTTTTATTTGGAGCTTGGGGTTCTTGATCAAGGAGAAAACCTTAGCTCCCTTAATATTAAAGTTGCCCTCTTTGTTATTACCCCATCTCAATTGGTCCTGCCCTTCCGTTACTAAAATTATTCTCTGATCCAACATTCTCTTAAGGGACTCTGCTTTACTGTTGAGGGTCCTATCCTCTATGCTCTCTATTTTTTTCCAAATTCTCCATTTTCCAACATTATGTGGATTCTCCCAAAAGTCTTTCACCTTTACTAAACCTTGAATGTCAGTCTCATGCTTGAGGCCTAAAAATTCTTCCTTCAGTAGAATAGGTTCTTGTTGCCATTTGTCCTCCCAGAAAAGTGCCAGATCTCCCTCTCTGATTTCCCAGAAACTATTTTTTTGAACCACTTCTCTATTCTCCCAGGCCTTGTTCCATATGGGGGAGCCTTTCACTGTTCCTGTCATACGTATGATTTCAAAAGCCAGCCAGGCATTGGCATATTTTTCCTTCCAGATGCTTGCCCATTGAGCTTTAGGATCCTTAACCCACCTCCACCAAAGTTTGGCTCCAAGAGCCTTGTTGAGAATCTCAGGATTGTCCAAACCCAGGCCTCCTTGGTTCTTGGGTTTGCAAATCTTTTCCCATGAGACTAAAGCCCATTTTTTCCTTGTTTCCTCTTTGCCCCAAAGAAAATCTCGTTGAATATTCTAAAATTGCTGTAAGACTCCTATTGGAGCTGGGAGGGCTGATAGCATAAAGATTGGGATTGCTTGGAGAACTGATTTAGTAAGAACCAGTCTACCAGCTAAATTTAAAGATATGTTTGTCCATTTCCTGACCTTGTCTTGCATTTTATTTGCTAGAGGATCCCATATACTCTTGTGACATGGTTTAGCTGTAAGAGGAACTCCCAAATACTTAGAGGGAATGGATTCTCTTTGAAAGCCTAAAATTCTAGAGACATTTCTCTAGATGGCAATATGAGTGTTAAAGAAAAAGACTTTTGATTTGGAAAGGTTTACTTCCATACCTGTAGCCTTCGTGAAGTCATTCAAAATTTGTTTGTAAGAAAGTGCTTCTTTAACTGTGGGAATTCCCTGTAACATGGTATCATCTACAAACTGTTGATGAGTCAGAACTTGCCCATTCTCTGAAAGTTGGAGTCCTTGAATTTTTCCCATTACTCTTGCATGCTTGATGGACCGCCCCAGCCCTTCCATCATGAGGATGAAGAGAAAAGGAGAAAGTGGATCTCCCTGTCTAAGACCCCTGGAAGGGAGAAAAAGTTCAGAAGGAGAGCCATTCACTAAAATTGAAAAGCTGGAAGAAGTCACAAGGGCCATGACCCATCTGACCCAATTATGATCAAAACCAAACGCTGTGAGCACTTTTTTGATGTAAATCCAATTTACTTTGTCATATGCTTTGCCTATGTCCAGTTGCATGATCATGCCCGCTCTCTTGTTTCAAGTTAACAAGTGAACCACCTCGTGAGCTTGAATTATGTTGTCCAGAATTTGTCTTCCTTCTACGTACCCTGTTTGTTCCCCGGAGATGAGCGTGGGCAGTAGGGGTTTGAGTCTGTTAGCCACAACCTTGGAAATTATCTTGTAGACAACATTGCATAAGGCGATGGGCCTGTATCTCTTTGGTGTTTGAGCATTATCCTATTTTGGAATAAGGGCAATAAAGGAGGTATTGAGAGCTTTCAAAATGGTCTTGTTCCGCCTGGAGTCTTCGACAATCTCGACAATATCCCTTTTAACAATATTCCAGCAGGCTTTGAAGAAATCCACATTAAATCCGTCCGGACCTGGTGCCTTGCCATTTTGCATTTCCTTGAGGACCTCACTAATCTCCTTTTCAGTTACAAGTCTGTTGAGATTACAATTATCCTCTCTGGATACCAGTTTAGGTATATGTTTAATTAAGTTCTTAATGAAAGGTTCTCTTCTTGAAAAGTTTTCCTTGGCAATGTCCCGAAAATGCTTTACTAACACTACATCTATCTCCTCATGGGATTGAAGAATTTGGCCATTCTCGTCCTTGATCGAAGAGATTCTGTTGTGAGTTCTGTTTGCGATGGTAGATCTGTGGAAAAATTTAGTATTTTGTTCCCCTTCTTTTAGCCATAGAACCCTAGATTTTTTTTTCCAAAAAATTTCTTCTTGTTTACACAACATTTCCTATTCTTGGTGATATTTCTCTGCTTGATCATTTTTATCTTTATCAAAGCCATTCTTGATCAGAGCTTGGTTGAGCTCTAGGATTTTGTTTTCCACAATTTTTTTACTTGTGAAAATATTGCCAAATTCCTTCTAGTTCCATTCCTTTAGCTTATGCTTGATGTGTTTTATTCTCTTATGTAGCAGGAACATAGATGATCCCTGAATCTGCGGGTCTTCAGCCCACCATTTTCCAATGTTGCTGATGAAATCTGGGTGTGAAAGCCAAATATTTTCAAACCTAAACGGTTTGTTTATTGGGGTGCCAATGCCCTTGATCTCCATTTGAATCAGCCAGTGATCTGAGCCTCCAAAAGGAAGAATATCTGCTATTATTTCCTTGTCTAGAAGCATGAGCTCTTCAGAGATCATGAATCTGTCTAGCTTGGAAGCTACCTGGGAATCCCCTCCTCTTTTATTGTTCCAAGTGCAAAGACCATTATTTGTCTCAATGTCCACCGGCTTCATGTTTTCTGAAAAACATTGGAAGGCCAAGGAATCTTTGTTTAGTGCTCTTGTGCCCCCTTTTTTCTCCGAGAGAGATCTAATCATGTTGAAATCTCCTCCTATAACCCAAGGTAGCCCTGCAAATCTGTTTCAAAGGTCCACTAAGGACTTAATAAACTTGATTTTGTCATCTAACCTTTGAGGGCCATAAACATTCGTTACAAGATAAGTGTCCCTGTCTCCTACAGGTTGTATAACAACTGATAAATAATTCCTTGATGCCTCCGCATCAATAATACCTATTTTTTGGGGATTCCATAGGATGAGGATACCCCCTACTGTATTTTTTGCTTTGACTTCTATAAACTCATATCTACTAAGCCACTTACTATGGATTTGTCTTATCTTTTGAACAGAGCATTTCGTTTCTTGGACAAAAATTATATCCTGAGCTACCTATTTCATTCCATTATTCAGCATTCTCTGTTTTCTTTGGCTTCCTAAACCTCTGATGTTCCAAGTTGTAAACTTCATAATTACAGATTGGTAAAGGAGTAACTGGTTAGGTCTTTCATCTTACCTGAGTCTATCATGAGCTTTCCACATTCCATAAATAGCTCATTCTGCTTTTTTCTGCCCCTTTTTTTCCCCGGGTTTCTTGGAGCTAATCCTAGAGTTGATTTTACCACTTTCATTCCTTGCTTGCCCTGTCTTTCAATGTTGTTATCTTCTCCCAAGCCCTTTGTCTGAGTTTTCCATAAGAATAACTACTTTATTTGATTGCATTCCTCTTGTGGTAGAGATTCTACTCCACCTATTGTTCCCTTACTCAAGAACCTTTCTAGATCTAGGTTTTCTCTGTCGAGAATCTCTTGTAACTCATTGTCTTCCATTTCCATCTCGCTCTAGGTCATTTCCTGATCCATATCCATCTCTGATTCACTCATCATGATCCCTTTCTGTTTTTCCTTTACCTGTTCTTGATCTTGTTCTTCTTCCTTTTCCTGCTTATCATCTCCATCCTTCATAACTTGATTTTCAACTGCTGCATCTTCCTCCTCTTCAAGAACATGGAACTGATTTGGCCTCACTTTTTGGTCTCCACTTTGGTGATGTTTTGGCCCTTTTTTTCCGTTTTTACCTTTGTGAGCTACTTTGTGAAAGCCATCTGTTTCTTTCATTGTGTTAGGTTTGCTTTTGTTCTCTGCCTTACTGAGAGGACAGTCTCTAAGAAGGTGCCCGTGTTCATGACATTTTTGACATCTAAATGGAATATGCTCATAGTCAACCATCTGCACCCATTCCTCATCATAAACCTCCAATATGACCTCGTCCGGAAGTGCTCCAGATAGGTCCATCTCTACACAAATCCTAGCAAAGGAGGTATATTTTCCCCTTCTTGTGGCTTTAGAAGTTTTGACATACCTCCCTAATTTATTTCCTATGGCTGTTAGTGATTCTATTTGCCAATAATCCAGAGGTAGCGAATAGAGTCTTACCCAAACCGGGACTGAGGTAAAGGTTTCCCACTCCGACATGAAGTTCATCATCCACGGCCGCATGTAGAGCCCTGCTGTTGCATAGAAGTAGGGCCCACCTTCAAACACTCTATCTTTGTCCTCAATGTTTGCAAACACCATAGTGAAAAAACCCTTGGATCCTAGATGAAGATCAATGCTTCCTTTAGGCTTCCAGTGGTATCTGATCCATGATTGTAAAGCTTTTTCGGTGGGCCATAGTCCCATGAATTTGCATATGATTGCATAAGTCTGCATGTGCTCCCTGTGGGCCTGCAGCTCAGGGTTATTTAAGATTACTCTGGGAGTGACTTCAGCTTTGGGCTTGCACGGTCCCTTTTGTTTCCTGTCTTTTGTTCCCTATTTTTTGTCATTTTCCTCTTTGTCTTTTGTGCCATCATTCTCCTTCTCCTTGTTACTTTCTGTTTCCTCTTCCCTATTTTTTCCTCCTTCCATCGTGTTACCTCTGCCTGATTCTGGAGGTGTCTTGCTCTTGTTAACCACTACCTCACTATAGGAGGGAGTGGAGCTCCCTCCTCTGTACCCGTCCATGGAGAAAATCCCGCGCAGAAACCCTCAACACTGGTATTCCGCTCTTCCGCTCTCGTATCCTCAGTCTCGTCCACCTAGTTAACTAAGTTCGAGAGCTATTATGTCCCTATTCAATAAGTTATTGCAGAAATTTGTCACATACTTTTTCAATTTGAAATTTCAGGCACAAAGACATTTAAAATTTTTCCTTGGGATGTAGGATTTATGTTTATGACTTATCTACTACTTGCATTGGTTTATAGCAGTTCAAAGCTATCAAATGTTGCAAATCAGGAGAGTTTGTTTTCCAACATTCACAGTGGGATGGGTCTCTTTGTTTATGTAAATGGAGATGGAGAGTGACTCAACTGGCCATGTCGACTAGCTCAAAGAACCTAAAATCGAGATAAGTTTTATGGTGAGACACATTGTAATTGTAAGCAAGTCTATGATGTTTTGCAATGGTTCTTGAAAAGTTTCTAATAATATGTACCTTATTCAATTGTGATGTAAGCCTGATAAGGCATGTGTACCCATCTGACATTCATGGTAATAATAAAACCATATTGTAAGTGTAGGTTTTTGTTAAGCTATAACCCACTTTGTAGTGCACGTTTTTGGTAAGCCACAGACCACTTATGAGAGGGAAGTGGATAGGATTCCAATAGCATGGTCAAGTGTTAGCCTAGAAAACCTAGAGCATGGTTTAGGGTAAGCCCACAAAACCCAAAGTATGGTTACAAGTAATTTGAGGGAGTCTAGGATGACGATGGTGCATGGGGAATTATAGGTACATGTGCATGTGTGCATATATGATGGTTGAATGAACCATGCACATGAAGGACATCCTAGTAGACCTGTAGTTTCAACGGTTAGGTACCCATGCATTCCAGTCGATGGTTTTTATTTTGTATGGATGTCAACATGTCAGGTACCCATGGTGTTGGCTCCCTATAATACTAGTGATTACCCCATTACTATTGTAGTTATACCCCTTATTAATATTGTTGTGCCCCTATTGCCCCCATATTGTTATTACTGTGCCCCATAGAATCCCTCTATTGTTATTTTTGTGGCTTTATATTATTATTGTTAGGTCGGCTGGATTATATTGTGACTCCTTAGACTCCTATATATAGAAAGGAGGTTTTGTCATTTGAATCATCCAAGAATTGTTCATTTATGTAATGTAAAGGAGGTTTCCCCCTCGAAGAGGCTGAATTCTAAGGCATTGATCTATTTTTTCTATCTTTTCTTGAGCTGGTTTCATAACATTTGGTATCAGAGCTTTGGATTCTAGGGTTTCGCTGCTCCAAACAGGTCATCGTGGCATTTTCGCTATAACTTTTTTTTCTGTGACATTTCAGAAGTTGAAAAAAAAACCCATTTGAGAATAAATCGCGCTGAACCTTGGGTGTGAATTTCAGATCTTTTCGCGCTATATTTGCGGAGATATGATCTGAGGAAGTTGGTCTTTTTGCAGACTCCTGAATTACATTCTAAATAGGTGACCTGGGGAAAATTGTCATAACTTTCTCTCTGAAGATCGGATTGAAATTTAGTAAGAAGGTACAGAAAGAGGACGAACTGTAGTTTCTTGTATGCATTTTTAAGATCCATAGGTCAAAACAGTGACTTGTGGCACGTCGTACAAGTTTGCTCTACTGAACTAGTCTAAAATCAAGTCACTATGGGAGATTTCACATAACTCTTCCTTGGAGAATCCAATTTGGGTTAGACTTGTGGCATTGGAAAGAGGACACAGAAGGCTACTACAGGTCACAATTTCAGAACTGGATGATCCGAAATTATAGAGATACATCAGATTTAATATCAGGCTTCTACAAAGTGAAAAAAGGTGTGTATTTTTTTTTTTAATTTTTGCGTAAGCTTGGTTTGAAGGAATTCAAAGGGCATAGTAAAGCATTATTATCGGTAACTGATGCCTCGAGGAAAGAAAATGCAAACACCTAGTAAGGAACCTGAAAGCTCTAGCATGACTCATGAAGAAGAGGAAGAAATGCTACATGATATATCAAAATTACAAGAACAAGTGCAACAAATGTCACGCTCACAAAAGCTAACAGAAGCTAAGATAAATGGCATGGAATCTAAGATAACGGGCATGGAAGCTAAGATGGATGATTCGAAGACAGATTTCGAGAGAGACATGGCAGATTTGAA
The DNA here is from genome assembly GCA_031772625.1 of Pinus tabuliformis. Lineage (NCBI taxonomy): Eukaryota > Viridiplantae > Streptophyta > Pinopsida > Pinales > Pinaceae > Pinus > Pinus tabuliformis. The sequence continues at coordinate 1,131,470,972 of CM062809.1, read as the reverse complement.
GACAGACATGGACGAATTGAAGATAAATATGAATAAGTTGCTACAAGAAATGGGCACTAAGGGTGAAAGGGTACTAAAGGAAACTCATGATGAGAATAAAAGAAATGTTAATCATGATTCCATAGATGCTAATGTTGGATCGAAGACTCACCATATTCCAAAAATCGATATGAGGAAGTTTGATGGCAAGGATCCTGCCACATGGATATTACAGATGGAGCAATTCTTCGATCTCAATAATGTGCAAAACACACAAAAGGTACGTATGGCAACTTTATATTTGGAACCAAATCAGTTTGTATGGTATCAATGGCTTTGCTCTCGTAAACAATTTATCACTTGGGCAATTTTTACGGAAGAATTGATAGCACATTATGAGGATACAAAAAGCAACACTTTTTTTAGCCAATTGATAAGTCTCAAACAAAAGGGTTCAATAATGGAGCACATTGAGGAGTTCCAAAAATTGAACATAAGGGTAAAAGATATTCCAGAGGAGCATAGGATTGATGTGTTCATAGGGTCTTTAAAGGATAATATCCAACATGATGTTCGCCTTTGGGAACCTGATTCATTAGAGAAGGCATTCAGGTTAGCAAGAAAAATGGAAAGCAAAATTATGGCAACCAGGAAGCATACCACTCACAACTATAAAGACGGAAGTGTTGTTGCCCCTAGTCTTCCACAACCTATAAGGTTGACACCACAACAATTGGAAGAAAAAAGAGCAAAAGGGCTTTGTTACAGTTGTGATAGCAAATACACTAAAGGTCATAAGTGTGCTGAGAAGAAATTATTCTACATAGATTGTGAAGAGGAAGAAGAAAAGGAGCAAGAAAGGTCAAAAGAAGAGGATATACTCCAGGAACAAAGCCTAGATGAAGAACAAATAAATCCGACCATATCTTGTAATGCATTGGCGGAATTACCACTCCTCAAACCATCAAGATAGAAGGACAAATCAAGAAGAAAAAGGTAATAGTGTTGATTGATTCAGGAAGCACCCACAATTTTATTCATTGTAAGGTAGCAAAAGAATTGAATTGCTTCCTATATCCAGCACCAGAGTGTCAAGTGATGATTGCAAATGGAGGAACAATAAATTGCTCTGGAAAGTGCCATAATATCAAGCTATCCATGGGAGAATATGTATTGACTAGCCCAATGCTTTCCATTCCAATGGGAGGTGCTGATGTTGTACTAGGAGTCCAATGGCTACAATCCTTGGGTACAATAGCTTTTAATTTTCAAGAACTTTTCATGAAATTTCTACGGAAGGAAAGGAAGTTGAATTAAGGGGTATTGCAGGGAAACCAGGAAAGATAATCAGCTCTAATGGTATGACAAAGCTTCTAAAAAAGGAGCAAAGAGGTGTAATTGCACAATTATGTTCGCTAGATGTTTCCACATCGGAATCATCTATTTCTCCAGATCTCCAAAAAGTCCTGGACAATCATTCCAAGGTATTTGAGACTCCCAAAGGTCTCCCACCTATGCGTGATCATGATCATGCTATTCATCTGATTCCAGGAAGTGTTCCTCCAAACATCAGGCCGTACAGATATCCCTATGTCCAAAAGAGTGAAATTGAACGTATGGTTGCAGAAATGCTAGAGGCTGGTATAATTCAACCGAGTCAAAGTTCTTTCTCTGCTCCAGTAGTATTGGTGCACAAGAAGGATGGATCATGGCGCATGTGTCCGGATTATAGGGAGCTCAACAAGCTCACTATTAAAGATAAGTTCCCCATTCCTGTCATTGATGAATTACTGGATGAATTGCATGGATCAATTTACTTCACCAAGTTGGATCTTCGTTCAGGATATCATCAAATCAGAATGAAGATTGAAGACATTCCGAAAACAACATTTAGAACTCATGAGGGTCATTATGAATTTTTGGTCATGCCTTTTGGCCTTACCAATGCACCTTCAACATTTCAAGGTTTGATGAATTCAATTTTCAAACCATTCCTTAGAAAATTTGTGTTAGTATTTTTTGATGATATACTAATCTACAGCAAGTCTTGGAAGGATCATGTTGAACATGTTGACAGGGTGCTACAACTATTGGAGGAGAAACAATTATATGCAAAAAGATCCAAATGTTTCTTTGGAGTACAAGAGGTGGAATATTTGGGTCATATTGTATCTCATGAAGGAGTTAAGGTAGACCCTAGCAAAATTAAAGCCATTAAGGAATGGAAAATCCCCACATCCATAAAGCATCTGCGAGGATTTCTTGGGTTGACAGGGTATTATCGCAAGTTTGTTAAGAATTATGGGAGAATAGCAGCACCTCTAACAACATTATTGAAGAAAGATGCATTTTCATGGACTCCGGAAGCAACAAAGGCCTTTGAACATCTTAAAGAGGCAATGTGCCAAGCACCGGTCTTAGCTACACCGGACTTCACAAAAACCTTTATTGTGGAATGTGATGCTTCAGGAAATGGAATTGGTGCTGTTCTAATGCAAGATGAAAGACCCATTGCTTTTGAAAGTCGTCCAATCAAGGGAAAGTTTTTAAGCAAAGCTATTTATGAGAAGGAAATGTTGGCAATACTCCATGCACTTAAGAAATGGCGACCCTACCTAATGGGAAGACACTTCAAGGTAAAAACGGATCATGATAGCCTTAAATACTTTTTAGAACAAAGATTATCCTCTGAAGAGCAACAAAAGTGGGTCACAAAGATGTTGGGTTATGACTTTGAAATCATCTACAAAAAAGGGAAGCAAAATGTGGTGGCAGATGCACTCTCAAGAAAGGATGAGGATGTGGAAGCATTGTTGTGCGCCATTTCTATTATCCAACCAGATTGGATAAACGAAGCAAGGGAGGAATGGAAGAATGACGAAGAAGTGTGGGCACTTATTCGAAAGTTACAACAAGATTCCAGTACGTCTGATACATTTAGCTGGCAAAATGATTCGTTATGGTACAAAGATCGCTTATACCTCTGTAAGAATTCCCAGCTAAAACAAAAGATTCTTATGGAATTGCACACTTCTCCCTTAGGAGGGCACTCAGGATTTTTAAAAACTTACCACAGGGTTAAGAAGGAATTTTTTTGGGATGGCCTTAAATCAGATATTCAAAAGTTTGTGGTAGAATGTTTGGTTTGCCAACAAAATAAAGTTGAAACAATTAAGACACCGGGTCTATTACAACCTTTATCCATTCCAAGCCAACGTTGGGAGGAGGTTTCAATGGATTTTATCACAGGTTTACCCAAGTCTGAGGGAAAGAGTGTCATCATGGTGGTAGTTGACAGACTTACCAAGTATGCACACTTTTGTGCATTATCACATCCATTTAAAGCCAGTACAGTTTCTACTGCATTTATGGAAACAATTCAAAAGCTACATGGAAACCCAAAGATTATTGTAAGTGACAGAGATCCCATTTTCACTGGAAATTTTTGGACAGAATTATTTTCTTGTCTTGGTACTCAGTTAGCTCATAGCTCATCTTATCATCCTCAATCTGATGGGCAAACTGAGATAGTAAACAAATGTTTGGAAGGATATCTTCGTTGCTTTGTATCTGATAAACAGACACAATGGGTCAAATGGTTGCCTTTGGCTGAATGGTGGTATAACACTTCCTTCCATACAACAACAAAAATGACCCCATTTATGGCACTTTATGGGTATCAACCACCATCCATCACATCATATTTAAGAGAAAATTCTAAGGTTCAGGCAGTGGAACATCACATCAAACATCAAAAACAAGTCCTCCAACTCTTAAAGGATAACCTCGTGTTGGCACAGAATAGAATGAAACAACAGGCAGATCAACATCGCAGTGAAAGAAGTTTTGATGTAGGTGATTGGGTATTCCTACGGCTACAACCATATAAGCAAATGTCCCTCAAGCAAGCTAAGAAGGATAATAAATTATCACCAAAGTATTATGGTCCGTACAAGGTGTTGCAAAAGATTGGTACTATGGCATACAAATTGGAGCTTCTGCAGCTTCTCGATTGCACCCAATTTTCCATGTTTCATGTTTAAAGAAGGTTATAGGCGACAAGCTCCCAGTTCAAACAATATTGCCAGAACTTGACGAGGAAGGAAAAATTATATTGGAACCAGAAGCAGTCACAGAAACAAGAACTCGACAGCTACGAAATCGATCAATTTCAGAGTATCTTATCAAGTGGAAGAACTTATCCGCTGAAGATTCCACATGGGAGGATGAGAATTTTATGCAAAAGTATCCAGAACTACTCAAGCGTTGAGGACAACACTTTTTTTGAAGGAGAGGGGCATGTTGGGTCCCTATAATACTAGTGATTACCCCATTACTATTGTAGTTATACCCCTTATTAATATTGTTGTGCCCCTATTGCCCCCATATTGTTATTACTGTGCCCCATAGAATCCCTCTATTGTTATTTTTGTGGCTTTATATTATTATTGTTAGGTCGGTTGGATTATATTGTGACTCCTTAGACTCCTATATATAGAAAGGAGGTTTTGTCATTTGAATCATCAAAGAATTGTTCATTTATGTAATGTAAAGGAGGTTGCCCCCTCGAAGAGGCTGAATTCTAAGGCGTTGATCTATCTTTTCTATCTTTTCTTGAGATGGTTTCATAACACATGCATTCCATTAGATGGTTTTTCTTTTGTATGGACGTCAACATTTTGTAATGCCTGGTTGGACCATATATAGATTTTGTCAATTGATATCAAGACAAGTATTCATTAAGGGGGAGTGTTGGATTATTTATCTCTTGTTTGTCTTATGAGTGTGCTCATAATTAATTATTGAATTATTGATCATTATAGGTAGAGTTCTAGGCTATAGGAGGAGTGTGTCCCTAGTCATTTAGGAGATTGATGAAGTTTTATTGGTTGAGAGATTCTATGGAACTAGTTTCCTTCCTATATTGGTGTGTGGTTGAGATGTTCTCCCAACTAAGTGATTATGTGTGCATATTGTGAGACAACACTTCATGTATTTATATGTAACGCTATTTAATTTATGAAGAGCGCTTATACAAATTTATTTGTGTGCAAGGTGCTTAGGAGTGGCAGGAAATAAGGGCGACTTGTGTGTGTGTAGAATTTTATGTTCATTTTGGTCTAAATTTTAATAGAATTTAACAAAATGTATTTCAAAGGTTTTCATTAATGCTAGTTTTATTTCTATATAACAAAAGAAAATTTAAATGATACAATGTCATAAAAAATTATATCACCAAATTCCAATATTTTTTTTATAAAAGTAATCTAATTATACCAGTAAACCTAGAATAAGCATTTGATAATGTTACATATTAGATGTACATTATGGTTGCATAGCCTTTAATTCTCCATGCGGTAGAATAGTATAAATCTGCATAAATTAAACTAAAAGTTGTTTAATCACTTTATGTTTTTGTTGTCATATTTTTTACTTAAATTTATCCAAAAATACAATAAAATTTTATTGGAATTGCAAGTTTGAAATATATAGTTTTCCATCTCAATTTTATTTTTAGAAACTAAATTTATTTATATATTAAAAACCATTAAAATATTACTACGATCCAAAAAAATACAATTTATAAATTTTGACTTTAAAACTACAGAGACATAAAACAATTACACTGAAAGTAAACCAATTCAACGTAGGGTGGATGTAGGTGGGTTGAATTTTGCTATTTTATTTAAATGGACCGTCGAGATTGAATGTCGAGTGAATATGCTCGATATATTCTTCATCTAAGAGACTATCTGAGGGTTGTGATTTCAATGCCCGCTTCGTGTTCTGCTAGAAATGGTTTAATAAATATTTAAATATAATATATTTGAAATGACACGACGGTCTGTGTTTCATTCCAGAGGACTGTCATGTAGCAGGGAGCGGCACACAGGTTATCGCATTATACCAGTGTCGAATTCCATTCCCACTCCCTGCATATTTGAAATTCGGTATTGATTTATTTTCGGTTGATGAATCCTTTCAATTTACTTTCATGTAATGCCCAGAAATTTATCACACTCCCTGCTTATTTCCTTTATCTAGCATTGAGCATTTATCCTTTCGATTTCAATGCATAGGTTTCAATCCAGAATAATGTTTGCTGGGGTGATTTCAGTGTGACTTTCTTTAATTCTTAGGGTTAGGGTCAAAGTGAACTTGCTTCTTTGGATGGTTCAATTGATGTCAGAGTGCGTTCATGCAAACTGTACCAAGCCCTACCCAATTGTTCAATGGAATTCCATCTCGATCAATCTCCTTTGAATTAATTTGATGGAGACTGTAAGGACCTTCACATTAATATACATGTGGCTAGAATTGGCCATCTCTTTATTTCTTCTGTTTATTTCATCATTTCATGTGCAATTTGTGTTTCAGGGATAATGTTTGCTAAGGTTCTCTTGGACGAATGAATCGAAGGCTTCCTCACTATGCAGAATGAGCAGGTTGCATAAATCTTGTTTTTGAAGTGAGTGCATTTTCTGTTGAAATAAGGAATTGTTGAGAGGTGGTGAATCAGTAATTAAGAAGCTTTATTTATTTTTATTATGCTTACACTCTATTCTTATACAAAAAAATAGTGAACCAAGGATATTTCAGACCCACATGTTCAAACAACAATCACATGAGCAACATACATTTGACACACTGTTTTTCACGTGGAAACCTAGAGGGAAAAGACCACCAAATTTGTTTTTTGTTTATGATGTAAGTTAAACACCTACTTAATTACATCTATTTGTTTGTGAGCATCCACTCACAGGAGGCATCGACCCCTTTTGGTTAGTAAGCACCAACTTGCCAAGAGGCACCAATCTTTTCAGTGTGGAGGCACCAACCTTCTCTTGCCAATGTTTTACTATTTCATACAATTTTCAAACTGAAAACAGAGGCATAAAATTATACAAGTAAAATACCAACAATGGATGTTCGCAGATTTGACTTCTGTATAGGGTCTTCTGTGCTCACTTGCAACAGATCTCCTCTCGCTGCTTATAGCAACACTTCCTCTGCACTGTGCCTTCACTGTTAAGGGCTCTACAACGACTGCACTTCAGCACTACCCTTCCAATTCTTCACACAGTCCTTACGCTACTCTTGCCGCTGTAAAACACAATGTCCTCTCAGCTACTTCAGCCTCTCTGCTTCGATGCACACATTCACAGCATTTCCCTCTCTCCCACATATGCTCACTTCCATAACCTTCTCCATTTTTGATGATGGTTTTGTTCCACTCAGGCACTCTGCACAAGGGAGTCTCTCATCTCTGACCTTTAGTTGCCAATCTATACTCAGGCATGGCTTCACTTGCCACTCTTGCGTCTTGTGATAGTTTCTTGTCACAACACCCAAAACAAAGATGAAACTTGCATTTATTCATAGTTTGATTGCATAGAGCTCATGTGCTGAGAAATTAATTCTCATATGACATGCACACTCCTCCAAGAGCCCCAATTTCATTTATCTATCCATAACTCCCTTAACAGAACACAAAAGTGATTTCTCTATTCCCATCTAGAACAACCATTCGTGCAAGCAAAGCAATCGATTGCTTCCTTCATTCTCTTGAATTAGTCTCTGCTAGAAATGTTGTCCTCGATTTTGTGTTATATAGTCTTCTGCAGATTTAGCCCCTTTCAACTACCAACTCCTTTATGTCTGCATTTAATTTCTCAGCTAATGGCCCATACATCCTTTAACTCATTGTACTTTCTTATCAAAGTAACTCCATGTCGTAACTTCACAATGGTGAAGTGTTACAATACTTCTTAGTCTTGTTGTCTTTAGCTCTTTTGATGTTGAGCTCCTTGAGCATTTATCCTCCATAGGACCTACAGCTGTGACCTACGACTTAGAATTAAGGTGCTAACGCACTTTGTTTATGTCGAGGCTAGTATTCCTTTTCTACTGATATGCGCCCTTGGCTTTTTGGATTTACATGACCAAGAGACTACCCAATATCGGAATCCCCCTCCATCATAACTTTTCAATAATCAACTATTCTAGAGTTTCAATATCGTAATCCTTCGATATGACGAGCTTTGATATGATATCATCACTACACGTGGCGTCTTTATAGTGATGACAGGTGTAACCTTGATTTGGCACACTATGGCAGCCAATATCGTTGAATGAGCCTGCCATGTGTCCTGTCGTACTGCTACGTCATTGTTGGGTAGGGTCCCCCTACGTCAAAGTTTTATAACGAGCCCGCATTTTGAGGAGCAGGGCGTGCTTCATGCAGTCTTTTAGGAGTCATAGGGGCTTTAGGGTGGGTCAAAGCCCCTTATTTTGTAAAAGGAAGGGATAAATTTGTATGTTTTGAGCTCTGTCCATGGTTTGTGGACCATGGTATTGTAAGAAAAAAAGATATATAAAGGATTGTCTTAGTAAGTGAAAGGTCATGAATTCAATGATGGATATGTTTTGATTTTTTGAGTTTGTAAGGATCATATATTTCTATGTTAGGATGAAGGGGAAGGCTCCTGCAGTTCTATGCACGAAGACCTTGGTAAGTTTGCAAATGTGTGTGCAAGCCCCTGCAACTATGTGCGCAGGCACCTGCAACTGTGTGTGCATGGTAAGAATGATTGTAATTGTAAAGATTTGAAGATAATGAAGAAGATTTTGAAGGCATACCTATGTACTTAAATTTTGTACCTTACTTTATGCAATTACTGTTTACTTTTGTGTTGCGTAGAAAAAGATAAGATCGAAATTAGTATATGAATGTTGTTACAGTTAATTACAGTTAAGTTACATTGATTTATGCACAATAGATAGAGCTTTAGATTTGCAAAGTAGTATTTTTGTATGAACAGATCGGATTCAGTATAATATTAAGTAAGATTGTGTAACGCGGGTATAGATTTGTAGGTGAGTCAGACTACATAAAGAGCCACACTCCATTATCCTTCTCGATGTGGAGACTTGGTTCCAGCATCCCCCAATATTGCCTCGGGAGAGACTATGGTTTGCGCAAGTAGATCGGTTCTGAAAGGGCTAGTGATAAAAGGGTTTTTTGGTTAGTGCAGCTAACTCTGAACCTGGGTATGAGCCCCTCAAGAAAACAATCATGCTGATGTCAAATAACACTGTAGCTTATCGGAAGAAATCTCATGTTGTCATGTGTCCTACTGGGAGGAGAGAGAAGAGCACCCATCAACCCATGGATTTGCAACAAAATCCTCTATTAATCTTGTTTGGCATTACTTGACACTTTTAATACTATCAAAACTTCTTAGTGTACCACAGTTAAGAGGTTTCGATACCTCAATGTCACAGTCCTCCGATATTCCAATGTGCTGATACACTAACCTATGATATTTCGATGCAACAATATGATGACCTCCAACATTTTGATCCCCGATGACTGGTGTCCAGATCGCTGATATGTTGATGCTTCGATATCCTGAACCTCTCATATGTCGATATTCCTTCCTTCCTAAGGCTTCACAACCCCAAACTTTAGCAGACCATATCTTTTGATCTAGGAATCCATTTCTGAACTTTCACATATCGTAAGAAAACTCTTCCAGAGAACTTTGCATTGGATAGGGTCTAATGTAGGTTGTGAGTCCTTCTGCTGCATGGAAGATGAATGAAAAATTCTCTACTCATTGACTCTTTGGACAACTGAACTCACAACTACCATGATGATCATTTTATGGCTTCTTTAGTAAGTCTGCTACTTTGATGATTATCTACAGAGCACTGCAGCAACCATGGGATTCCTCCTAAACACTTGACATCAATCATCAAGCTCACCCTTGTTGACATCAATTCTAACACCAACACAACCATCCATACATCATCAAATGTCCAACAATCTCCCCCTTTGGCATTGATGGCAACACCATAAGCTCCCCCTGAGGCAAGGCATAGTCCACTCTGATGTCAATCTTCTCCCCCTTTGACATTAGTGGCAAAGAGTGTTTCTCGAACACTCCCCCTGAACCATTTCATTCTACTCTCCCATGAGTTCCACATGCTGAGTAGCTGCCACCACCTTCCAAAATGAAGTCATTTGGAGGGAGGAGTCAAAAATCTTATCTGCTACCTGAGACATTCAAATAGTTATCTTGCTAGTGGCTTAGTAAAGATATTTGCCAATTGCTCTTTAGTGGGTACATATTCAAGTCTGACAGTGTTGGTTGCAACCTTTTCCCGCAAGAAATGGTACTTGATAGGAATATGCTTAGTATTTGAATGCATGAATGGAGTTTTGGAGATGTTGATGGCAATTGTGTTGTCACACATTATTCTAATGGGATCAGACAACTCTACATGTAGATATTTCAAGGTTTTATTCATCCACAGAATCCGCGTAGAACAGGTAGCGATAGTAATATACTCTACTTCAACAGTCGATAGAGAAATGGAGCCCTACTTCTTGCTGAACCATGACACCAAGAATTTACCCAGGAAGATAGCTACACCTGAAGTACTCTTCCTATCATCAAGACTTCCATCTCAATCTACATCCATGTAGGCCTTCAACTTGAATTTGTCACTCTTAGCATACCATAGTCCATACTCTGTTATACCTTGAAGATATTTGAAAATCCTCTTGACATCAACAACATGACTCTCTTGTGGAAAAGCATGGAACCTAGCCACAATTCCCACTACTTGCATGTTGTCTGGCCTTGAATTTGTCTGATACAGTAAGCTTCCTATCATTGACCTATATTCAGTCTGATTTACCGGAAATGTTCCATCTTCTTTGCACAATTTGCAACTTGTAGTCATGGGCATGCTGATAGGTTTGTAGTCTTCCATTCCAAACTTCTTCAGGGTTTCCTTGAGATATTTTGATTAGGATATAAACACTTCTTGTGGAGACTGAGTAATTTTAAAACTGAGGAAGAAGGAAAACGCTCTCATCATGGACATTTAAAACTCTATTTACATACATTTTGCAAATTGATGCCCCAACTATTCCATATCATTTTCAGATATTATATCATCCACATACACAACTACTATCAGAAGATGGTCACCTTCATATTTTACGTAAAGGTTATTGTCAAATGTGCCTTTCTTAAACCCTTGTTTTTGAAGATACCTATCCAGCCTTTCATACCAAGATCTGCAGACCTGTTTTAATCTAGACAAGGCCTTCTTTAGTTTTCATATGATCCCTTTATCAGAGGTGAGTAGAAATCCTTCTGGATGCTCAATGTAAACTTCTTCTTCTAAATCTCCGTTGAGAAATGTAGACTTCACATCCATCTGATATGCCTTGATATTCTTATGGATGGAAAGAGCAAGAAAGATCCTTATTGCTTCTACTCGAGCTACTGGTGCAAAGGTTTATTCAAAATCTACCCCTTATATTTGGGGATAAACCTTGCAGACCAATCGAGATTTGTTCTTGATTACTTGACCTTGTTCATTGAGTTTGTTCTTGAAAGCCCATTTGGTTCCAATAACATTCTTCTCTCTCGGCCTTAGAACAAGCTCCCATGTATAATTCTTTTCAATCTGGTCAAGTTTTTCATTCATAGATTTCACCCAGAGCTTGTCTTCACTTGCTTGACAGAGGTTCTTCGGTTTTATCTATGATAATAGCGCTAGATTCGCATAAATTGTACTTCCAACAAGCTTCCTCCTGGTTTTGACACCATGTCTTTGATCTCTAAGAATCTGACTCTCAGGGTGTTCCATCCGTACATACCTAGAGGGTGTATTTGGCCATGATATCATGCCATCCTCCTCACCTTCACTGTCTGAATCTATTTCATCTAGATTCATGGACTTCATATCTAAACTTTCTTCATCATATGAGTTCATATTTCCTTTAGAGGACTTAGGTTGTGAGCCTACTTCATATACTATTACGTTGATGCAATCCTCAATCATCCTTGTCCGCTTGTTGTAATACTTATATCTTTTGCTTCGAATAGAGTGCCCAAGAAATATCCCTTCGTCAGCGCATGAATCAAACTTCTCAGGATTCTGTTCATTCCTTTTACTGAAGCACTTGCTTCCAAACACCTTGAGGTTTTTAATTAATGTAGGTCTTCCCTTCCATAACTCATATGGATTTTTATCACAATTAGGCCTGAGTTGAGTTCTATTTGACAGATATACTGCTGCCTGGTCTGCTTCTCCCTAGAAGTTGTGAGATGCTCTTACTTCATCCAACATTGCTCTGGCCATTTCCTGGATTAATATGTTCTTCCTCTCTAGTACTCCATTTTGCTAAGGAATTCTAGCGATTAAGTATTGCCTCCTGATACCGTGCTCTTCATAGAATTCCTCAAATTCTCTTGAGGTGTAATCTCCTCCTATTTCTGATCTTAAGCACTTTATCTTTAAGTCTTTCTCATTTTTCACTTGAGGTTTGAACTTCTTGAAATGCTTGTATGCTTCCGATTTTTCTTTTAAGAGGATAATCCAAGTGGCCCTGGTGAAATCGTCAATGAGAAACATGGAATACCTCTCTCCTTTGGAGGATTTTGCTCTAGTTTGGCCACAAATGTCTGTGTGAATGATCTCTATAGGTATGGATGAGGACAACTCTTTCGACTTGAAATGAGTCCTAGTTTTCTTTCCAAACTGACATGACTTGCATATCATGTTATCAAGATTCAACAATCTTGGTAGTCCTTTTACTGCTCCCATCTTGCTTAATTTCATCAAACTGTTAGAATTCATATGCCAAGCCTCTTGTGCCACAAACGTGCTTCACTTGTCTTTCTTAAATAACAATTAACCCTGGAATAGACCAACACATATACATTTTTGTGGGTTCTGATTGCTTTTCCCACCAGTGTTCCATCTTTATGTTGTGAATCTCATAGTATTTAGATAAAAATGTCACATCATAGTCGTTGTCACACATCTGGCTAACATTGAACAGATTATGCTTGAGACCTTCTACATACAACACATTTTGTGCTTTTGTTTTTTGATTAAGAATGACTATTCTTGTTGGCCTGAGGGGGCCTGACCCAGGTTCACTGTTATTTAGCCAAATAAATCCCTACATTACTGGCCCTTTCGGCATCAATCCGTGGAGCGTGGACCGAAGTCTCACCCAAAGCAATGTGGGGGGATGCTGGAGCCAAGTTTCTGCACCCTTGAGATGGTTGTGATGTTTGATCTCTCTTATCCCTACCTTTGCGTAGGTGATCTCACTCTAGGTCTTGTAAGACAAACTCTTTGTTCTGGTTTTCAATACCTTAGCGAAAGTACACGATCGACCTTTGTGCAGCTCTACCCTATAGCTCAGGTACTTTCGCGCTGCTATAGAAGCGTGCCGTGCAGATTACTCAATTATCCTAAGTGATTTGCTTATCTTCTCAATTACTTAAATATATCACTGCGTAAGTAGATATTTGTGATTTCGTTCAATTATTCAGTGTAATTACATTCAATCACACATGATATAAGCATAATAATGGAAATTCATACACAACATATCCAAATCCATTAACAGAACAAGTACATAGAAATTTCAGAATCTTCCAAGTGTTACAGACTCTGTTCAGCCTATGGACACCGCTGCAAGGGTCTGCACACTCAGCTGTAGACTTCTACCTAGGCCTCTGTGCACTTAGCTGTAGAGTCTCTACCTATGCTACAACCCAAGACTTAGACTTCTTATTCTACAACTATGACTCTCTTCATCATCCCATTGACCGATTGATGCCTTTAACTACTTAGAGCTTAGCTCTTTTTATACAATCCCATGGTCCGCAGACCATGGGTAGATCTCTTACAGTCGACTTTACTTTACAAAACTTAAGGCAGACTACGCTTTGTGACATATAATACCTTCATGTTCCGTGAACACAAAATGTGGAGTCTTTACAATAATATCACAAAAACTTGACTAAAGGATGGGCTTTTAGCCCCAAAACTACCCTTGGGGGATGCCACTTCCAACATGCCCCCAACACAAACATCGTGACTCACCCTCAAGTCACTCGGAAAGCGCGAAGATATTTTCATGAAGCTCATCCAGCTCGACCTTGATGACCGCAACTTCGGCTGTGCACTGAGCTACTACCTGCTTCGCATATTCGACTGGCTTCTCAGTTATCACCCTTGCGTTGTTGGCTTGAAGTTGTTGTTGTGTCGCTTGCAGAGTCGCAAGCTTGCCTTCAATGTTTCCTGTAACCGCATAAGCTTCCTCCAGCCAGGGCTTGAGTTGCGCCTTCAACACTGCTTCCTTATGCAGTGCTATGTCCACCTGCTCCTTCAGTTACTTCGTTTCCTGTAGCTGGGCTAACCTCTGTTTCAACGCGACGGTTCACGTTGTGCCCTTAACTTCGTCATAGTGCTATTGGAGATCGCGCACTTCTGTCTCAAGCCTTTGGATGTTTGGGTCCTCCTGCAAGACGGTTAGGACCTCAAACGACTGTTCAAACAATTGTGTGTAGTCTACTACTGCACTCTCCACTACCATGACTGCTTCTATGACAGCAGCCACTCGTTGTTCCTTTACCTCCAGCGGTGTCGAAGGTTGAGCCCTCAACTAGAGCTTTGTAATCTGAAAGTTCAGCTCCAACTGAACCCGTGCCATCTCCATTCGAGTGTCGCGCACCCCTGTGGCCAATTTATGGAAATGGACCTTGACTAGCTCCTCCTCCGAAATGGCCAATTCTGGGACCATTCTCCAAGCCTTGATCCAAAATTGGATCCTTAAACTCTCTTAAAGCTATCTAAACTTTGTAAAAACTCATACTGGAGTTTACAGTCTTGTGGATGTCATAGCCTATCAGAAATAACCTCTAAACAATGATGATTTGTAGCCAACATGGAGCAATAAGGACCTTCGGTCAAAGCACGTCGACCGAGGCTCATGGAGACTGCGCAGTGGTGCAAACTGGCACTTGGGAAATCTGAAATTTGATACTTAAACTCTCTTAAAGCTATCCGAACTCTGTAAAAACTCATACCAGAGTTTAAAGTCTTGTGGATGTTAGAGCCTATTAGAAATAACCTCTAAACAACGATGATTTGCAGCCAGCATGGAGCAACAAGGACCTTTGGTCAAAGCACGCCGACCGAGGTCCATGGAGATTGCGCGGTGGCGCAAACTAGCATCGCTTGGCAAAACCCCTCGAGAAGGAGAATCCCCGAGCGCTCGGTCGCATGGGAAGCCAAAAACTGTGGGAAAAGCGCTAAACTAAAAGGCAGGTCCCGCACTCTAAAACCGGTGGTATATCAAAGGCATCCTTGGGTGGTAAGCAGATTTGGAGCAAAACGAGCGATTCCACTCAGCGCACGACGCATGTCCGGCAGATGAGAGAGAAAACCGCCACTCATCGCGTGCTAATGGTCGAGCAAGTCAACTGCATGAAATGAGCAAATGTTGTAGGATCTGGGGGCTCCAGATCTGACGATGGAGATTGTGCTTGATGGGAAACTAGATTTTATGGAGAATCAAGCTAGAACACATAAAGGTTTGAAGTCCGACGTGGACGATGAGTTGGCAGAGATTCGTGTTCATGGGCGTTCTTAGAATAAATGGAAATAACGACCATTTCAAATGATCGAGTGTTTCCAGTGAACCTGACATTATCCGTTATGGAACAGGTGGCCATTTTCCCTGTGAGGTTATGCAGTGACTGTAACAGCCGAAAGAAGGGATTCGAGCAGTCGCGAGACAGATTGGCCTTAAGCCAAGAATAGAGAGAACAGAGGGGGGAAAAAAGAGAGTAAGCAGTAAGAAGACCTGGAAGCAGAAAAACTAGAGCCGAGCTCACTGTCATAGGTAGAGCCACCAAGGGCTGGAGGTAGAGCCGTGGAGCTAGAGAGCTCAATTGACAGCAGCATATTGTTGTTGGAGTCGTTTGGAGGTCGAGCGATTCACAGAGGCATGCAAAGGCTGAGAGAAAAATCTTAGAGAAGCCAGAGCCAAGAGCTAGAGCGAGCGCCAGAAGCAAGAGCTGAGAGCTAGAACCAGAGCCAGAGCCAAAGGGCTAGAGCCAGAGTCAGAGCCACAACTAGAGCAAGATCTAGAGCCAGAGCCAAGAGCTAGAGCTAGAAAGCCGAAGAGCTCCAAGAGTGTAGGGATAAGATGGTGTTCTAAGCCAAATGTTCTTGTATAAAACATTGGAGTTAAGTGTAGCACGTGTAAAAGAATTGAAGCCATAATCCCAGAGAGCCTAATTGAGTTGATTAGAGCTCAAGGAGACGTAGCCCAAGATGTCATGGTGAACTCCATATTATATAATGGTCTTATGTGTTTTTTTTACTACCGCTTTAACTATATATATATATATATATATATATTAGCTTAATTACCTTCCCATATCAGCACAAACAATAGATTTTAAGGTAAATAATCAGCTGAAACAAATACCAGCATATCCCCACATTTACAAGCATTTCTAATTTCCGCATTTGTTAATCATTAAGACTTGGGAAAATTTAAAGCTTTGGAAGTGGGAGAGCTTCTTGTAAGTTAGATAGGAAACCTAAGAGCCCCATTTTTAGATTAGGTGGTATCATAGCTTAAGATTGATTAACCGCACCTTCAAAGAAGGTTGTATCAGAATGCTTGATTGACAGGGCAAAGAATTGCTTGCCTGAAAGGTGTTTGTACAGTGAAGGATTGATTGCCTCATTGATTGTATGCTTGGTTTTAGACTGACTATTGTTTGAGTTTGCAAAGGTGAAGGGAAAGCTATTGATAGCTCAGTCTAGGAAGGACAAGAAGGAAGAAGGGTTGAAGGCATTCTTCTATCCCAAAGGACCCCAAGGAAATCCTTGGAGCACAAGAGGTTTGTTGCAAAAGGTTGCTTGTATTTAATAATCTTGTTTGAAGTTCTTTTATGTATTTTGAAAATGACAACTTCTACAAATGAGCTCTCAAATTCTTCTTGCTCCCGAAGTCCATTTAATGGAGACATGAAGCAAGATTTGTCCACCATGATGGATATTGTGAGAGAAATGTATGAGGATGGAGGGAAGAGTAGCATACTTAGAGAGCAATTGAATTCCGTGGAAGAAGAGAAGTAGATGCTTTTTGAAAAATTGCAGGAAATGGAGAGGCAACTTCATATTGCAAATATGAACCTGAAAAGGATGCATGAGTTGGAGTCACAACTCTTTGTTGCAAAGGAAGCCTTGGCCAAGTATCAGCCTGAAGAAGAGGTAAACCATTCTTGTTTGTCTTAAAATTGTTCTAAGAATGCTTACATTGGTTCTTTTGAAAAAAATACCAGAGGCATAGGTTCCAAGCTAATGTCCAAGATGGGCTATGAAGGAAAAGGATTGGGCAAACATGCACAAGGTATTGTTGAGCAAATAATGATTGAGGAAAGGCCTAAGTATTTGGGTCTTGGCTATGGACAATCTTATGGACAGAGTCCCAAAGCTGCCATGAAGGCCATTGAAACAATTCCAGAAAGGAGTTTCATTGCAGGTCCCCTACCTCAGAAGTGTGAGGGTTGTATTCAGGAGGAATTCAATAGCTTGAAACATCATTCGCATGATGCACACACTTGAATCAAAGAGTTGTGGAAAATTTGACAGCCTTGAAGAAAGTGATGGTGTTCCAAAGGGAGCCACTTCTTCATTTGCTTCACCTCCTCATGAAGGCAATAAAGGTGAAAGAGGCAGGTATAAATCTGGTTCTAAACACATTCGTTTTGATCTTGTAAAACATGGAAAAAGAATTTCATGTTCCTTTTGTGGTTTGGATAACCATTATGTTTCTAGATGTTGGAAGAGGATGGCCACATACAGGAAACTTTTGAAGGAAAAGAAGCAAGCAGCCAAAGGTCCACAGGACAAGGCAAATCATGTTGTCAAGAGGATACACATGTGTTGCACTTACTGCCATAAGCAAGGGCATCTTGCTGAAAGGTGTTGGATTTTGAATCCAGCACTGCTTCCCCCAAAGTTGAAGGAGAAGGTGGAAAAAGAAAATGGTCGGGATGGAAATAAAGTTCCCATGATTGATGTGGTTCAGGATGATTCACATATTGATGCTGATGTGCAAACAAAGGAGGAACCTTTGAAATGGATTGGTAAGAAATGGTTAGAATTCTTATCCAATTAAGACTGCATGTCCTTTGATGCACCTGTTTGCATTTCTTTGTGGAATAAATGCAAGTTGCAGGATTTTACCAGATGGTAGATAGAAAGAAGTTGAGTAGGAAACTCACTGTATTGCTACAACAATACGTTCATTTCAAATTCGAAAATACAGTGTACTTAAGCGAAATTTGATAGATGGAATGCATGCATGAGCATGAGATGCATGTAATGTTGGCTTGGGAGAAGCCAACTTGGTCTCCAAAATAGAGATAACGATGAAGTGTTTCATCTTTTAGAAAAGAGTCCTAAAGGTATTTTTTCCTACATGCTTGACTTGAAGGGTCATTTTTTGTAGAGGCATGTTTTATTGGCTGGTTATCTAGTCAATCATTTGTATCCAGAAATAAGGCATGGAAGGGTTCACAAGATGTGAAATCTGTTTCTTTGTTGAAGTAGGAGTTAGCCCATGCAGTAGTTGTCTGTATGCCTGCTTTTGTTAATAGTTGTTGTTGGAAGCTTTTCAAACAGGTACATCTAAAAGTTTTGTGGAGCAGATGTACTTCAAATTTGTTTGAGCCACCTTGGATCAAGGATCAAGGCAAAAAAGTTCAAACTACCTTCTGTAAACTTCACAGCAGAAGTTTTGCATGAAGTCATGAAGAAAAACAGTTCTTCCCGAAACAACCAACCCATCCAAGAAGGGGAGTGGTCAGAGATTTTGGTTCAAAGGCACTATGCAAAGGCAAGTGTAGGGAGGCTAGAAGAAGAGGGTGTTGTTACTCTCCTTTACTGCTTAGATCAGTATATCAGTCTTTTGATGGACCAAAAGTTCTTTTAGTGGGAAGGCGTGATTCGAAATTGGATCCTTAAACTCTCTTAAAGCTATCAGAACTCTGTAAAAACTCATATCGGAGTTTAAAGTCTTGTGGATGTTGGAGCCTATCAGAAATAACCTCTAAACAAAGATGATTTGCAACCAGCACAGAGTAACAAGGACCTTCAGTCAAAGCACGCCGACTGAGGCCCGTGGAGACCGCGTAGTGGTGCAAACTAGCACTCAGGAAATCTAGATCAGAGAATGGAGGTTGTTTATGAAAACCCCTCGAGAAGGAGAAGCTCTGAGTGCTCAGTCACATGGGAAGCCAAAAACAGTGGGAAAAGCGCTAAACTGAAAGGCGGGTCCCACACTCTAAAATCGGCGGTATATTGGAGGCGTCCTTAGGTGGTAAGCAGATTTGGATCAAAACGATCGATTCCACTTAGCACACCATGCGTGTTCGATGGATGAGAGAGAAAACCATCGCCCATCGTGCGCTAATAGTTGAGCAAGTCAACCGCGCGAAATGAGCGAATGTCGTAGGATCTGGGGGCTCCAGATCTGACGATGGAGATTGCGCCCGATGGGAAACCGGATTCGATGGAGAATTAAACTATGACACATAAAGGTTTGAAGTCCGATGTGGATGATGAGTTGGAAGAGATTCGTGTTCATGGGCGTTCTTAGAATAAATGGAAATAATGATTGTTTCAAATGATCGAGTGTTTCCGGTGAACCTAACATTATCCGTTATGGAATAGGTGGCCATTTCCCCTGTGAGGTGATGCAGTGACTGTAACAACCGAAAGAAGGGATTCGAACAGTTGTGAGACAGATTGGCCTTAAGCCAAGAACAGAGAGAACAGACGGGGGAGAAAAGAGAGGAAGTAGTAAGCAGACCTGGAAGCAGAAAAACCAGAGCCGAGCTCATTGTCATAGGCAGAGCCACCAGGGGCTGGAGGTAGAGCTGTAGAGCTAGAGAGCTCAATTGACAGCAGCATATTGTTGTTGGAGTCGCTTGGAGGTCGAGCGATTCATAGAGGCATGCAAAGGCCAAGAGAAAGATCTTAGAGAAGCCAGAGCCAAGAGCCAGAGTGAGTGCCAAAAGCGAGAGCTGAGAGCCAGAGCTAGAGCCAAAGAGCCAAAGCCAGAGTCAGAGCCAGAGCCAGAGCAAGAGCCAGAGCCAAAGCCAAGAGCCAGAGCTAGAAAGCCGAAGAGCTCCAAGAGCCTAGGGATAAGATGGTTTTCTAAGCCCAATGTTCCTGTATAAAACATTGGATTTAAGTGTAGCACTTGTAAAAGAATTGAAGCCATAATGCCAGAGAGCCTAATCGAGTTGATTAGAGCTCAAGGAGACGTAGCCCAAGAGGTCAGGGTGAACTCCATATTATATTGTGGTCTTATGTGTTTGTTTTTACTGCTGCTTTAACTACTGATATATGCACACACACACACAAAAACACACACACACACACACACACACACACACACATATATATATATATATATATTTATTTATTTATATCAGTTTAAGTACCTTCCCATATCAACACAAACAACAGATTTTAAGATAAATAATCAGCTGAAAACAAATACCAGCATACCCCCACATTTACAAGCATTTTTTATTTCTACATTGGTTAATCATTAAGACTTGGGAAAATTTAAAGCTTTGGAAGTGGGAGAGGTTCTTGTAGGTTAGACAGGAAACCTAAGAGCCCCATTTTCAGATCAAGCCTCCTCCACGACCTGTATGATCTTTTGTCTCCAGCTGGTCACCTCGGCCTAAGTAGCATGGCAACATTCCTCTGTAAGGCTATCTTCTCATTGTTTATTCTCTTCTCCCTGGTCACTTGGAGGGTGCGGTGCTCGTGAGCCCTCGGCTTTGCAATTACTCCATCCTGCAAAGAGTGGAGTGCTTCGTGTGGGAGCACTGCCAAGTTCAATCCTATGCCCTTCAAGGCACTAACAATGGGCCTGTCAGCCTCATTTTCTGTTGTCAGTGCTCCATCCAGCAGCACTAGCGCACTTGATCCAGATTTATACAAGAACGAAACAAATTACAGAGATAACCATATAGGCAGATATGCAGCGGAAATAATACTTCATTTCATTAATGTAAAATATTGGAATATGCTTACAAACATAAATGGAAATAAATTAGCTAGGGCGATGGTAGCTTATCTCTGAGAAGAGATGTAGCGGCTACATACCTCTGCACTACCTTACAATGAGGATCAAGGGCATTTTTTATTATTGAACAATAAAAGCAAACCCTAAACAACCAAAAACCTAACCCGAGGAGATGTAACACCAAGAGTTTATGGGCCCCGTTGGGGTGAGTTGGACAACCAACTTTCTGGGGTCGTGACCTAGTCATATTATCTCCATTTGATGCGCATGATAACCCGTTGGAAAGATATCTCTAAGGAATACAACAAAAAAAGACAATTTTAGACAAAAAATCACTGGCGGTAGATTTCCAAAAAAATGTCATTTAGATCCTCAAAATGGATTTGGAAGTTTAGGACCTGAAAAATTGCTAAAAATAGTAAACTATCCTACAATTAAGGAAACTAAAAAACTAAAAGAAGCAATGGTGGGGGTCCAAGTGGAATTGGCGGGTGGCCACCAATATCCATCTAGATCAACATTGGAAGCCTTCGTGCACATCATATCAGCAGCCTCTGATGTGCCGATAGCCAAGATGGTAGACGTCGTACCAACTTGTGAAGCACAGTTCTGCAAATCCTGCAGTCCAGTTTGGATGGCTCCTGAGATGCTCCACTGCTGCTTTTCAAATTGCTACAAGGCCTTCACGGTGATATCTCTGACTGTGTCACCAATGTTGTGTAGGTCTCCCTCCATCATTGTGATGGGGTCTAGTGAGGTCTTGGTCGCCTTGGACTTCTTTCTAGACCCTCCCTTTTCTGGCTCTCTCGGGCGCTTGATACAGCTGGATGTCACCTGAGGGTCTATGCCGTGCTACTTTATGTCCTCTTCTTCAGTTTTAGGTGAAGGCGATCACAGACCTTTGTCAGAGCCCCACTCTGTGCCTCCTGTTTGTTTTCTTGCCTCCTTTCCTATCTGCTCTACCTTGGCCTTCTCAACAGCCTCCTTCTTCCTCTTCTTGACTAGTTGCGCCATCTTCAGCTTGGCCTTGTCCTTCTTCTTTTGTGTGGTGGACTTGCTTCCACCCACCACAAATTTCGTGGAGGTGAACCACTCTGCTAGCCATTTATCTAACACCGCATCGATGGCATCATCTGTGGCCAGTTATGGAAAGTCGTACCACTTCTGCGTAGGGTCCTTACGCAACCTGATTGAGATTCGATGGAAATATTCTTTGAATTCGGCATAGCTTTGTAGGTTAGCATATACCATGGGAAACAATCGCAGCTTGCGATTGATAGCCATCCTGATATTCATTTCCATCAGAATCTAGAAGATTTTGTTGTCCTGAATGCTCTTCACGTCGTTGGTCGCCCATAGCGAAGCTTGCTTCACTACTTCAGGGATGTTCAATGCGATCAAGGGGAATTGGATTTCTTCCAGTAGCTCCCATGCTACAAGCACAATAGAGAGAAATAGCCACACATAGTGGAACATCTTGCTCTGCTCCTGCGCTTCACGACAGTTGGCCAGGAACTCGTTGCGAAGGTAATCCGACTAGTTAAACTAGACCCCTTCCGCGCACTACTATGCGAGCGCGACGACAAGTGCCAACACCTCGTCATGGGGCACTTCTGCATCACCTTTCCTGCAAGGATATGCATTGCCACCTTCACAACGGGGGTCACTGATGTTGGATATTGCGTACCCGCTCGACTTCTTCACCAATTTAAACTTCTCTTTCATCGATTCTACGAGCAGCTCACCACCCTTGCCACCAAAAATCATCACTAGATTTTTGCCTATATATGACAGGTGTGTGATGTGATGAATCAACATATCGGTGATGGGTATCAGTTCCTCCAGCCACAGACACCCATCATGCACCAAGAAAAACAACTACTTGATGACTAAGACTATCATAGGGGTGCGGTTGTAGTGCGACACCCAGAGTAGGTTAAGTAATCCTACCTTCTCTACTCCTCTGAGCCACTTCCACGGCTCCAGTGTAGTCATCCCTGTCATTGTGTCTATGGTGCGGCATATCGACTGTTCGGTTGCCAGGTGCGGGAACTTCTCATGGTCTGCCAAGTCCCAGTCTTCAAGCTTCAATGTGGGCACCTGTGCCAAATGCAGACTGTTAAAAGCAATTTCATCTGGTAGCAATGGGGTTTGCGGGGGAGTCTTACTTTCATCAATGTCCTTTGGGACCTTGGACTTAGGCTTGCACGGAGGGACATACTCCAAAAACTGTGTAATAGGGTCCACACCCTGGGCTTCGACCTCTTGTATTTCCACTCCCACATCTTCATTGTCCATGGGGATGTCTTTGATATCCTCGTCTTCTGGCTCTAGGTTTATAGCCTTGCCTTTCTCTTGGGCATTGGGCCTGGTTGGGTTTCGTCTCGGCAACGCGCAGATTGGGACAGCAGGCTGCTTTCCCTTCTTATCTTTCACGGTCTCCTTGGTTGGGGTTGGCTTCGATCTCAGCGTTCTCAGAGATTTAGGGACCTCTACCAGTACTTCGGCTACTTTTGGGGCAGCTACTTAGTTCCCCATATCAATTTCGTGCATATTTTCCTCAGTGGCCACTCCTTTGGTGTTCATAGCCTCTGCATGGGTTGACATGACGCTTTTCACTAGTGCTTGTGTCTCTTTTGACAATTGTTCAAACGTTGGAATCACTATCAGGTCTTGAAAGAATTCACAGTTCATGTGCACCTGCGAGCGCAACAACTCAATTCTCAAAATGCCAAGTGTTTTTCGTTGGGCAGCCACTGGTAATTTATAGGGAAATTTGATTCAAATCTAACCATTCCCCTCGAAGTCAGTTCATTAATGTCAGATTGGCGGCAGATATTCAAGGATTTAAGCCATAAATTTCATCTTAAATGCAGGCCGTTCGCTCCATTTTGTCTCACTTCTACCATCTTTTCATGAACAGTGTCCTTAACAGTAACTTTCCAGCTGGCCTGTGTGATTTCTCCCTGGGTAGCATAGATCCCTTCACGTCATCGCAGACCCAGTGACATGTCCTCACTTCACCACATCTTCCAATTGCGCAGCCCCCCAACTTGGGTAGTGTATTTTATAGTCTCGTGCCTCCTTTTAGCTGCTCGGAGCACTAAGACTGTGCTACTTTCATTTAGTCACCTCGCTGGACTGCCGGTGTATGGTTTCAAGTGACTGCCGTTAATCTTTCTTGGGAAGGGTTCTCCATTTAACTTGACCAGCTATACCGCTCCTCCACCGGTAATCTCCTTAATAACATAGGGGCCTAACCAATGCATCTTGAATTTTCTTGGAAATTTATCAAAATTACTATCATACATCAAAACCAGATCATTTACCTTAAATGTGCACAACTTGATGTGTCGATCATGCCATGCCTTTTCACGCTGCTTTTGGACCTACTAGTGAAATCCAGCCAATTTTTTTTCTTATTCGAGCTCATCCAGCTCCACAAGCCTCTCTTCCAGGGCTCCACAATCCATCATACCAGTGAGCACTGCTATGCGCAGACTAGGTATGATGTACTCCATAGGCATTACAGCTTCCACACCATAGACAAGCCTAAAAGAGGTTTGTCCCATCAACTTCTTGCATGTCATTCGATAAGCCCACAATACTAAAGGTATGCGTAGGTCCCAAACTTCGCGGAGCATTGCAACCCTTGGTCAGTGCATTTTCAAGTAGTTTTTTGAACGCCTCCACTCTCCCGTTAGCTTGCGGGTGATAAGGTGTGCTCTTCTGGTGATATACCTGAAATTCCTTTGTTAGTGTGCTGATCGTCTCATTCAGGAAGTGCATACCACGATCACTCATTAAGATCCTTGGACAGCCAAATCGTGTCAATACATGCTCAAATAAGAACTTCGCGGCTGTCATGCTTGTGCAATCCTTCACTGGCTATGCTTCTACCCAATGAGTTAAATACTCCATTGCAGTGATAATGTACCTCGTTCCTGTCTTCCCTTGTGGCTGAATGGGTCCTACAAAATCTATTGCCGACTTCTCAAAGGGTTGCAACATCATTTTTGGATTCAAAGGCATTTCATCCCTCCGTGATGGCCTACCTAATCGTTGACATACATCACACGCCTTACAATATGCTTTTGAATCCTGATGAAGGGTTGGCCACCCTAACCCTGTGCGTAGAATCTTCTGTGCGGTTTCTCTCCCTGCATAGTGTCCTCCTGTGGCAGCCCCATGAGCGTGCACGAGGATGTTTCTTCGTTCGAACTCAGGTACATACCATTGCAATATCTCATTAGTCCCCATCTTGTATAGATGCCTAGTAATGACAGAGAAATCTGCCGCGTGCACCACTAATTCCTTCTTTTGTTGGACATAGTATCCTTCTAGTGCAGTTACTATTGTTAGGAAGTGTATTGTATCCTTGAAATGACCATCCACGACACGCATTGCAAATAGTTGCACGTCAAGCAATCCTTCTTCCAAGTTAGTAGGTTCCTCCCCTGTTTTGATGCGTGACAGATGGTATGGTCCTGCGTTCAATCATCCAGGCTTCACAACAACTTCAAAATCATACTCTTGGAACAACAAGAGCCATCTATAGATTCGCCCCCCCAACACAGGCTTATTGACGAGGTACTTCAGTGCGGAGTGATTCGTATACATCTTAAAATGGCCTCTTAAAAAGTAGTGTCAGTACTTCTGGAGTGCATACACCATAGCTAGCCCCTCGTGTTCACTGGTAGAGTAGTTCTTCTCTGCTTTGGATAATCTGCAGCTTGCGAAGGCAATAGGATGGTCCAAGCCTTCTTCACCATCCACCCAACGCTATACATGACACGTCGACATGTACATGAAACTCTTTCTTCCAGTCCGGGAAGACTAGAATCGGCACAGTAACCATCTTTTCTTTCAATATATCTAAGATTTTCTTATGGTCATCGTCCCAGCAAAACGTGACATCCTTCTTCAATAATTTTTTATAGGTTTTAACCCTGTACATAAATTACCTGCATACGAATTCTAAAACATAGAAAATAGACAATGTGAGAGCATAACAAATAAAACACATATACACAGAGATTTTCCCTTGGATCCTAAAATTAGGACTACCAGCTTGATCTTTTATTATGTTCCTTTCAATGTTACAATACATATATATACATGCTGAAGCATCCAATACCATTGATTGAAAACCATCGCGTCCAAAACCATGTGTGAAAATCATGCACAAAACCATAGGTAGGTCAACCCAACCTAATACCCCTCAAACCC
Source organism: Pinus tabuliformis (assembly GCA_031772625.1). NCBI lineage: Eukaryota > Viridiplantae > Streptophyta > Pinopsida > Pinales > Pinaceae > Pinus > Pinus tabuliformis. Next base: position 1,131,444,811 of record CM062809.1, on the reverse strand, counting down.
CATGTAACCCCCCCACTACACAATCGGCGCAATGAAGGGGGGGCTTTGCCCCCTCTCTAAGCCCCCGATTAACTATGTGGGCTATTCATGGAAAGAATATAACACAACCCAACATTCTCCCACTTGTTGTTTTCTTTCCATAGGGGGCCACAAGAGAGCTTAGTCATTTATCCAGCCCTACAATGGCCATTGTTTCTCTACACCAAGAGAACTTCTCAGAGCTCATATATTTTGTCAATGCATCTGCAGTATTCTTCAAAGTGTCCACCTTTACCAGCAACACCTTTTTGTATTCTATCATATCCCTCACAAAGTGATACTGAACATCAATGTGCTTTGTCTTTGAATGATATGCAGGGTTCTTTGTCAAGAAAATTGCACTTTGGCTGTCACAGTCTATACTTATAGCTCCCTGTACTAACCCCATACTTGAACACAATCTCTACAACCAAACTTCTTCCTTGCTTGTATGAGTGGCTGCCATGTATTCCACCTCTGTAGTTGATAGTGCCACTACAGATTGTTTCTTACTCATTCAATTGAATGCACCTAAAAATAGGTTAAACACATATCTACTTGTAGATCTTCTCTTATCTAGATCTCCAACCCAGTATGCATCAACAAAACCCCGAATATCCAACACTCCATCCAATCCTCGTCTTCCTTGGTAGCACAAAACATAATCACTAGTGCCACATAAATACCTAAAAACCCGCTTCACTCTTGTCCAGTGCTCTTTCCCTGGTTTTGACATAAAACTGCTCAATAATACCACTACATGTGCAATGTCTGCTCTAGTATAGACCATTGCATACATCAGGCTATCGACTGCAATTGCATATGGAACACAGACATGTCTTCTTCCTCTTCTTGTGTCTTGGGACACTATTCAGAAGATAACCTCACACCTACAGGAAAAGGAACCTTCATCGGTTTACTATCCTGCATATTAAACCTTTGCAGTATTGTCTCGACATACTTATTCTGGTTTAACCAGAGCTTCCTATTTTCCCAATCTCTTTTAATTTCCATGCCCAAAATATAGTTTGCAGCACCAAGATCTTTCATGTCGAATTTGGAGGACAATTGGGTCTTCAAATCCTGGATAATTTCTTTGCCATTTCCAACTAGAAACATATCATCCACATACAAGACCAGATAAATAACAAGGTCACCAATTAATTTAAAATACACACAGTGATCTTCTTTGCTTTTGGTGAAGCCAAGTCCTCGTATAAATGTATCAAATTTCTGATACCACATCCTTGGTGACTATTTTAACTCATACAGAGACTTCTTTTACTTGCATACCATTTCTTTCTTACCCTTCACTGAAAAACCTTCAGGTTGCTTCATGTAGATCTCCTCTTCCAGATCCCCATGAAGAAATGTTGTCTTCACATCCATTTGTTCTACCTCAAAATCAAAAGAAACAACAACAAATAAAAGTAATCTAATAAAAGCTACCTTGGCAACAAGAGAAAAAATATCACCAAAATCAATTCCTGGCACCCGGGAATAACCTTTTGCTACCAACCGAGCTTTGTATTTCTCCACCTTTCCTTCTACATTTGTCTTCTTCTTGAACACCCATTTGCTGCCAATGGGTTTCCTTCCAGCCGGCAACTCCACCAGATCCCAAGCCTCATTTTTGTGCAAAGATGCCATTTCATCAACCATGGCCTCTTTCCAGAGTTTGCCATACTCTGAATCTACTGCTTCCTTCACAGTTCTAGGATCATCATCAGTAATAGATAAAGAAAAAATTGAACAGAAAGCAGATGGACTATACCTTTCCGACTGCCTTCTTTCTCGAACTGATCTTCTCACACCCAAAGTTTGTGGCTCTTCATCTTCTAATTCCTCCTTTGCTATAGAGTCTGATTCTTCCTCCTTAAGCTCAAACTCTATCTTCTTAGGTTCCTTTGGTTGGACTTCATGTTTAATAACATATTTCACCTCTCTGAACACCACATCTCAGCTGTACACAACCTTCCTTGTTACTGGGTTCCAAAGCTTATAACCCTTTAAACCATCCTTATACCTAATAAAGATGCATTTTTCAGATTTACTATCCAACTTGGTTCTTTTCTCCTTTGGAACATGTACATATGCATCACATCCAAATATCTTCAGATGTGAAAGAGAGGGTTTCTTACCAGTCCATACCTCTTGTGGAGTCTTATCCTCTAACACTGATGAAGGTGATCTGTTGACCAGATAACATGTTGTCTCCACCGCCTCTGCCCAAAATTCCTGTCCTAACCTGACACCACTGAGCATGCTTCTTTCCCTTTCCATCAACGTCTTGTTCATTCTTTCTGCAACTCCATTTTTCTCAGGTGTGTATGGAGTAGTCTTTTGCCATGCTATACCACACTTATAGAATTCTTCAAATTCCTTGCTACAAAACTCTCTACTATTATCTGTCCTCAACACCTTTATCTTCTTCTCTGTCTGGTTTTTCACCAGAACCTTAAATTCTTTAAACCTGTCAAAGACTTCAAATTTATTTTTAAGGAAATATATCCATGTTTTCCTTGAGAAGTCATCTATAAATGATACATAGTACACAAAATTACCCAGTGATGGAACCTTCACAGGTCCAAACACATCACTATGCACAAGCTCTAATATTTGTTTCGCCCTCTTATGACCAGAGGGGAAACTCACCCAATTTTGCTTCCCATATACACAATTTTCACAGAAATCAAAATCCAAAGAGATATTACTCATACCTTCTACCATACCTTACTGTGAAGTATTTGAAGGCCCTTCTCTCCAATATGTCTAAGCCTTTGATGCCACAGCATGGTCTTCTCTCCAGAGACCACTAGATTTTCTGCTCCACTTTCAGGAACCACAGAACTATTGCACCCATCAACAATAGTGCTACCTTGCAGCTTGTACAAAGTTTCAATCCAAACTCCCCACATCAATACTAGTGCTCCCCAAACCATCTTGCAGGTATCCTTCTCGAACACTGTTTTTACACCTGCATCATCCAGCTTGCTTACGGAAATTAGATTTTTGGCCAATGCAGGAATATGCAGAACACCCGGAAGTGTTCTAACCCTTCCACCTTGCAACTTCAACTTTACTTTTCCGCGACCAATGATTCTAGCCTTCCTATCATCCCCAAGAAGATATCACCTCCATCATATTTCTCATACTCGCAAAACCACTTTCTATGGGGAGTGAAGTGAAAGGATGCACCTGAGTCAATCAACCATGCCTCATGATCTACATGTGTACTTGAAGAAGCCAAGTTCACATCCACACCTTCATCTGAGGTGGTTTTCGCCTTTGCAAAAGGAGCATCATCAGATCCCTTTCCTTTATTAGGAGCTTTCGATTTATAGTCCCTTTTGTAGTGCCCTTCCTTTCCGCATTTCCAGCACACCACCTTTACAGGTTTTCCTGGAGATTTATATCTCCCTCTAGATTTATATTTCCCACTCGATGGCTTATTTTTATTTATGTTCTGGGGCCATCCTCGTACAAATAAGGCATCACCATTCTATCTCTCCACATTTTTCCATCTCATCTCCTCCATCAGCAAGGATGAGACTATTTCATCAAACTGCAAGGCAGTTGCATTGCTACCTATTGCAATAACCAGACTATTCCATGAATCTGGTAGAGTACACAACAAACTAATGCACTTATCTTCATATGAAATTTTAAAAACAACAGATAATAACTGACATACCAAAGTATTAAATTCATTCAGATGCTTTATCATCGAGTCTCCATATTTCATCCTCAAGTTATACAACTTTTTCCACATGAACAGTTTATTCACCAGAGACTTAGATTGGTACAAATTCCCTAACTTGTCCCACAAATCCTTCGCCGTAGCTTCCCCTGATACATTCAACAATACTAAATCTGAGACACACAATTGTATTGTGCTCTTTTCCTTCCAATCCAACTTCTTCCATTCTTCATCGGACACTCCCATTGGTTTAGTATCCAGATCTACTGTGATCCACTGATCTTTATCCACCAACAGATCCTGCATCTTACATTTCCAAAACTCAAAACTCCAACCATTAAATTTCTCAATCTCTATCTTTCCACTGCTCGCCATCTTCTTTCATCACCACAATCGATCTTGCAGATCTCCCACTAAGTAGGGTCTAACACAGGCCCGAGCGAAACCCCTCAGCAACAAAGGCATCCCCTTGAAGCCAAAATAGCTTTGATACCAAATGTAGGTTTTAACCCCATACATAAATTACCTGCATAGGAATTCTAAAGCACAAAAAATAAACAATGCAAGAGCATAACACATAAAACACATATACACAGAGATTTTCCCCTGGATCGCAAAACTGGGACTACCAGCTTGATTTTTCATTATGTTCCTTTCAATGTTACAATACATAGGCATACATGCCGAAGCATCCAATACCATGGAAAGAAAACCATCACGTCCAAAACCATGTGTGAAAATCATGTGCAAAACCATAGGTAGGTCCGCCCAGACCCCATAGAGTAGGGTTACCTGCACCCCTCAAATCCCCTATGATGCCCCCACTACACAATCAGCGCAACGAAGGGGGGGCTCTTCCCCCCCCCTCTAACCCCCCGGTTAACTACGTGGGCTGGTCGTGGAAAGAATATAACACAACCCAACATTTTTCCATCAGCGTGGTGATGTGGGCATAGCTTTTGATAAACTTTTTGTAATATCCCATATATCCGAGAGTGAAACATAGCTGTTTCACACTCCTCGGTGCTTCCAAGTTTTGTATCACCGTGATATTCATGGGGTCTACCATCAGTCCTTGTCTGCAAACCACATGCCCCAATAGCTTCCCAAAAGGAATGCAAAACAGACACTTCTTGAGATTGAGCATGATCTAGTATCCTCGACAAGTATCCAGCATCAAGCACAAGCTCGCTACCTGGCACTTAACTAGTCCAAATACAATATAGTCATCAAAATATACCTCCAGGAACCTATGAATAAATTCCATGAATGCCACAACAACCACATGCAAAAATATTATAGGCACATTCTTCAATCCAAACGGCATTACAATGTATTGAAAACAACCCCACTCAGCGGTGAAGGTTGTCTTTCTCCTATCCTCCGATGAGATTTTGATTTGGTGGTACCTGGAGATCCCATCAGTAAAGGAATATGCTTTCTGGCCACCTACATTGTCTAAAACTTCATCCATGAATGAAGTCAGGAAAGGATCATGCACACAAACATCATTTAGTTTTCTGAGATCCACGCATATCCTTATCTCATACTTTTTCTTCTCCTCTTGCTTCACCATTGGGCTTACCCAATTGGATTCTTCCACAGGCTCAATGATGCCTGCCACTGGAATTTTGTGTAGCTCTAAGCGGACCTTCTCCTTGTATTTCAGATTGAGGTGGTAAGGCCTCTGCTTAATTGGCTTTGCGTCGAGCTTTAACATGATCTTCATCACTCCTAGGTCTCCGATTATTCCCTTCAGATCCATAAACTTGGTAGGGAATAAGTACCGGTATTCATGGAGAAATTCAATGACCTTATCCACTGTCCCGTCATCCCAGTATTCTCCAATATTAACGAATTTGGGCACTGCCTCCATACGGATGTTCATTTGTTTTGTTTCACCGACGCGGTTATATCAGGGTTCTCAATATGCAGTCCTTGAACCTCACTGTGTCCTTATGTTTCTGGAATGTTTATCTTTCATGGATCTTCATCCTCATCTTCAGTAGTTACAGTATAAAATTTGAGCGCGTGGCTTAGTTGAGTAGCCAATTCAGGCTGAATCAGGTCTAAAGGATCCTGCGGTATCCTAAAGATGGCTGCTTTCACCTCTTGTAGCACTTCATCAATACTTTCAAACCCATCCTCAAAACTGAATGTCATCATAAATCCTTCGTGCAAGATATCCCATTCATCTATTTGATGGCATAACTCTATTTCTATATACCAATTCATTGGGATAACATCTAGGGTATGATAGAACAGGTGCACCCACTCAGGTTGGGACTTTTCTCCATAACCCTGTGTCCATTTGGCTAGATGTGCATGCAGATCATTCTTCCCATCGTATTTGTCTGTCAGTCACATCTTAGGCTTCCCAAACTGTGTTTCGATTATCTTCATACATTCGCGCCAATCATCAAAGCTTCCCTTGTGCGTACCCCACCATCTTGTGGGCGTAACGGGCAGTGCCCAGTCCAAGGCTTGGAAGCATTTATTTTTTGGTACCTCCCTTTCAAATGCATCCAGAAAGATATCTACCTCATTTAGATAATCATAAGTAGGTAGGTTTCTTACCTCTAATGACACATAGCACAATGACTGGGTTATCATGCTGCAATTCAGCATAGTTACTTCATGTAACTGATTCTGCCAACGTTCTATCTCTTTGTCGGAGTCCGAAGTGCAAGAACTCTTGTAGTCCCATGTAATCCATCCATCCATTGTGGGATTCACCCAATCTTGGTTTCGTGCTATTATCTTATAGATACAGTCCAGGTCGTCATCACTCTCATAGTCGCGGATTGGTTCCGTATAGTGCAATCCTTCAGGAGGATCTAGGGGTATTATTATGCACAACGATTTCTTCTCAAAGATTTTGCTTCTTCAGATTGATTACCCCGTTCATATCAGTAGCCTAGTCAATTTCCAAGAGCGCAGGGTAGGGATTGTTGTCATCCACTATCTCTATTACTTCAAAATCATCCAACGCGCTCACTCCCTCAATATCCACAGTCACCCTTTGAAGTCACCCCATGGGGGTGATTTTCTGATGATTTTCCATCCTTAGCTGAATCAGAGACCATTACAGTGTAGGTCTCCCCATTCGCTCCCAAGTCTACTTTGGTAGGACATTCGCATCTGACCCTAGGTCCAAAATGACCTGATCCATTTCATACTCTCCTATTTGTGCAGTCAGTCTCATCTCCTGTCCTGTCCTTGTTTTATGCCTGTCAATCTTTCATACTACGTGCGGCTCACCTGGCGTGGTTCCAGCGCATCTATTGATGACCTCTTGTAACCCTTTCACAGCCTTGCTGTTGTGCAGTAATTTCATACATGTTTCCAAGAACATTGTGAGCATAGAGGGGTCCATCTTGAGCTCAGGCTTATCCTTGCTTCTTGAGGTGGAGGCCTCTGTGAAGCACTTCTTAGCTTCCATGAAGGCTTCACTAGCATGCTCCAAATTAAACTCAGCCTATTTCATTGGGGCTTTGTGAACCCATGTACTGCCTTCTAGCTGTTTCCCTTTATCATCTCCCATCGCAATTCCACTTCTGAGTACTATATTTACATTTGGATATTCCTCGCGTGGCTAGAATCTCATCATCTACAGGTTCTAAGTCGACGAAGTTGGTAGCTCCCCTTTGTCACATATCCTAGCTATCAGTGTAGGAAAATCTTCTGTTTCACGATTAAACAACGTGCAATATTTTCATGATGGACACATTGGATTAGTGAAATCACAGGCATTATGTCTTGGTCCTCTGCAGTTGTAGTAAATAAACTGTCCTCAACCTCTGCCAGGTCCTCCTCCACCTTAACCTCGTCCGCGCCCCTGAAATCCTGTCTGCGGCATCCCTGCATGATCCAAATGGGATCCTAGAACACTCTCTAAGTTTTCATGAACTCTTTAAAAATCATGCCAAAGATTCAAATTCTTATAAATATCAAGCTATCGGAAGGAATCCTCAGACAGTTGCAATGGAAATCAGTGCGGATCAAGGAGGGCCATCGATCTAGTGCGCAGAGCGGCAGACCATGGTAATGCGCATTGACACCAACCAGCAAATGCAGGGATAATTTTAAGCAACGGAGGTAGTTTCTGATATGCGATTAGCGACAAGTCGCTAAAATCACATATCGCAGGGCAAACCTCTCAGTGAAGAGAAGCCCCGAGCACCCAGACCTGAAATAATTACAAAACGTGGATAATATTGTTACGGTTCCGTCAGAGCAGGATTCCACAAAACCGGCAGGATATCGGAAGGGCTTCGAGCGGTAAGCGGTTTCAGCTGAGTTCCGCTCGATGCCATACAAAAATTGCCATGCATCCTGGGGAAGAGAGATAATCTGTTCACATCAGACAGGTAAACATCATGCTACTTAGCCGCTTGATATGAACGATGACCGTAGGATCTGGGGCCCCTAGATTAACGGCGGAGACACGTTCCGATGGATGACTAGATTTGACAAGATTATGAAGCAAGGTCACATAGGATTTGAAGTCCGATATGGACGATGCATTTGTAGAAGGTCATGTTTCGTGGGAATTCTTGGAGTTAACAGAAAAAACGGTCGTTTCAGATATGTCTAAGAGAACTGACACTCATCCATTATGAAATAGGTGGCCACCTCCCTGTGAAGCGTTATACAGTGACTGATTACGCAGGACAGAGGGATTCAATCGGATAGAGGTAGGGGAATCAGAAAGCCGGGAAGGAGAAATGAATAGTCAGGAAGTAGATTGGCTTAAAATCCACAAATTGACAGAGAGAGAAGCAAGCTAAGAGCAGAGAGCAGTAGACAGTAAGCCGAAAGCAGAGAGAAGAAGTCGAGCTAACCTATAGAAGTAAAGACAACATTGAGCCAAGATTAAGACAGAGACAGAGAGAGTCAGAGAGTCTGTGTACTTCAGGGAAGGCTTGAGAGGTTCAAGCGCACTCCTCTGTAATGCCTGTCATGTATGAGTCTCAGATTGGGCTCATACTACTGTGACCAATAGAGGTCAAGAGTCACTAAGGAGAGTCTGTGTACTCCAGAGACTTGGGGGATCCAAGTATAATCTTGCTGATTTATTTCTATTGTGTGAGACTCAAATTGAGCTCACTGTTGTAAAAAAATTTGCTTGAAAACATAATAAAGAGGCCACCACTGGAGGCTAGACCAGGAGACGTACCCCAGGAGTATTGGGTGAAATCCTTATTAAACTTGTTGTGTTTATATGTTTGCCTGTTGTGTTTTCTTTAAACTGCTTCATTGCCTGTGTATTTCGCAATCTTATTGATCCGTTGCATAAAATAACATAGGCACATCCATGCACATAGTCTATAATACCTTATTAATTGTCGTAGATCAATTTCAGATCAAGTGGTATGAGAGATCTAGGTTTATTAAGGTTAGACAAGCTTGTGCTGGATTTTTTTTTTGAATGCTAACTAGGACAAAGCTCAAATTAGGAGAAGGAGAGTTGGTTGAAGCTAACCCAGAAATTGAAAGAGTCTATCCTAAGAGGAAAATGGCAAAAAAAGGTCCCTTGGAATCAGACTCCCAGTTCATGGACAGTTTCATGACCATGAGAGCCATGGTGGAAGAAATGATTAGAGAATTTAGGAAAGATAGAGGTGAAGATTCTTCAAACTCCAAACAAGATAAAGGAGTAGAAGAACCTCTTCTAGTTGCCCACCCAGAAGGCAAAGGAAAAGAGGAAAATCCCTCTCCACCATCTCCCCCATCATCACCTTCATCATCATCTTCTTCACATAAAGAAAGCCCTGAAAAGAAAAAGAAGAAACCTTCTTTGATTAAATTAGATGTGGAGTTTGATTTGTCAGTTTATGATGGAGAATTGAATGAAGAAAAGCTAGATAACTGGATTAGACAAATTGATGTATATTGCAGAGTGTAGAACATCGATTCAGAAAGGAGAAAGATTCAGCTGGCTAGCCTATGCCTTGGAGGCACTGCCCTAGTATGGTGGGAAGGCAGGACACAAGCTGATTTGAAGAAGCATGGTAAAATTCTTTCTACCTAGAACGAATTTGTTTCAGCCATTAAAAAACAATTCTATCCACTATTTTATATGCAGCAAGCTATGATGAGTTGGCAAACTCTTCGCTAATTAAAATGGCAAAGTGTACAAAGTTACACCCAAGAATTTAGAAAAAGAGCTTTGTTTCTAGGAATTTCTTTAGACTCACCTGAAACTCTGCTGAAGTATATAGGTGGTCTACACAACTATTTAAAGCACACCATTCTCATGTTTATTCCTGCTAGCATATATGAGGTATCTATTTAGGCTACACATCTAAAGGCTAGAGGCAAGAATGTGAACCCAGAAGTTAAGGGATCATCAAAACCCACTACAAGCAAAAAATAGGAAAAGAGGGTGCATAAATGGAAAGAGAGGAAGAAAAATGTTATACAAAAGACCAAACCTTCATGCACTCATTGCAAGAAGGATGGGCATGATGATGAACACTGCCAGATTCTGCATCTGGAGCTAAGGCCCAAGAGTTACGATGGAAAAAAGAAGAAGACTGCTACAACTATTCAAATGGATTTGTGGTCAGACTCAGGGGATGAAACAACAATCACAGCTACAAGTATAAAAGGTAAAAAATCTGAAGCATCTACTAATAATTCTGCACAATCTACTGATAATGAAGAAAATGAGAGGAAAAGACATAAGCTTTTTCATATTAGAGTTATTTCCAAGTATCAAAAGATTGATACTTTGTTTGATAGTGGCTCACAAGTAAACTTAATTTCTGAAGCAATTGTAAAGAAGCTGGGATTACTAACCACACCTCACAAGAAGCCATATCCATTGGGTTGGGTATGTGAGAAAGCAAAGCTACAAGTGACTAGACAATGTAAACTTAGGTTTTCTTTTGGTTCAGCATTTGTAGATGAGGTTGAGTTAGATATAGTTCCCTTGGATATATGTGGAATTGTTTTAGGAAGTCCTTACTTGTACGACAGAAAATTTATTTTCTATAGAGCTGAAAACATGTATCAACTCATTAAATATGGAATCGAATATATTGTAAGAGCTCATAATTTGAAGAATAATTATACTCTCATAAACTCAGGGCAGATGAAAAGAATTGTAAATTCATGCAAATTTTTTTTATTGATGGTTGTAAAGGAAAATAAACTTGATAAAACCAATGCATTTGAAGGCTGTAATGCTAAACAGCAAGCTGATTTAGAAAAAGTTGTTTCAGAATATGATATGCTATTTCAAGAACCTCAAAGTCTGCCACCCAAAAAGGAAATAGTACATGATATTAATTTACAGCAAGATGCTCCATTGCCTAACATCGGAATGTATAGGTTGTCTGCTTTAGAGAATGTAGAAATCAAGAAGTAGGTACAAGAGATGCTCAAGAAAGGGTTCATAAGACCTAGCACATCACCATGTGGTTCTCCAATTATCTTGGTGAGAAAGAAAGATGGCTCATGGAGAATGTGCATTGATTATCAAGCACTGAAAAAGATAATGATCAAAAACCGTTATCCCCTTCCTCGCATAGATGATCTATTAGATTAGTTGAAATAAGCTGTTTACTTTTCCAAGTTGGACTTGCATAGTGGCTACCATAAGGTCAGAGTTACAGAGCAAGATGCATGGAAGACTGCTTTTGAAACAAAGCAGGGATTGTATGAATGGTTAGTTATGCCTTTTGGCTTAACTAATGTTCCTGCTACTTTCATGAGAGTAATGAATGACGTACTTAGGCCTTTTATTGATGATTTTGTCATTGTATATCTAGATGAAATTCTTGTATTTAGTAAAACATGGGAAGAACATTTGAAGCATGTAAAGCAGACTCTAGATGTTTTGAAAAGAGAAAATCTTTATGTTAAGCTATCAAAATGTGAATTTGGCAAAACACCTTTGAATTATTTGGGTCATATTGTAGGGGGTGGTGAATTGAATATAGATCCCTCTAAGGTTGCAGTCATTGTAAATTGGCCTAAACCCAAATCTTCTACAAAAGTTAGAAGCTTTTTGGGAGCAAGATAGTATTGGAGGAAGTTTATTGCTAACTTTTCCTTGATTGCAGCTCCCTTACATGCTTTAACAGAATTGAACAAGGTGTTTCTGTGGGGAGGCAAACAATAGAAAGCCTTCGACACCTTAAAAGAAAAAATTAGTACAACACCAGCACTAGCACTGCCCGATCTTCAAAGACCCTTTGAGATTGAAATGGATGCCAGTGACTATGCCATGGGAGCAGTGTTGATGCAGCATGGTATACCCATATGTTATCATTCTAATATATTTAATTCTATAGTAGTTAATTATCCCACATATGATAAAGAATTGTATGCATTAGTACAGAGTATGAAAAAGTGGAAACATTATCTAATGGGCAAAGAGACAATTATACATACTGATCATCAACCACTTCAATATTTACACTCACAAACTAAGTTGCAGCAATCAAGACACTATAGGTGGATGGGTTTTCTACAACAGTTTCATCTTGTCATTAGATATAAAAAGGGCATACACAATAAATTTGCAGCTATGTTGTCCAGACCAATCATAAATGCATCTACTATACTTAAGCATAATTCAGTATTGCATCAAAACTACATTAGACAATATGCTCAAGATATTGATTTCAAAGATGTATATGAAACTTCAAGTCATGGAAAACAAGTAGAAGAATTGGATTATCATGTTAAGGACCAACTCTTGTATCATTTGGGAAAGCTATGCATCCCACAAACAGAGAGAATTAACATAATTAGGGAGGCACATACTTCCTTGATATTAGGTCATTTTGGGGTAAGTAAAACAGTTGCACAGCTGCAAAGATTTTGTTATTAGCCAAAAACGAATGAGACAGATTCTAGATATATAAGAGGGTGTACCATGTGTGCTAAAAGCAAGCCCAACAATAGAAAACTAGGCTTGTACACTCCACTACCAGTTCCTTCTCATCCTTGGGAAAGTGTTTCCATGGACTTTGTTGGGGGGCTACCTAAATCTAGAAAAGGTCATGACTATTTATATGTTATTGTGGATAGGTTTAGCAAAATGTGTATTTTAATAACCTGCAATAAACAGATTACAGCTGAACAAACAGCAAAGCTGTTCTTTCAGCATGTATGGGTTCATTTTGGATTACCCACTTCCATTGTATCTGATCAATATTCCTGATTTGTTGGGAAATTTTGGTCAAGTCTGTGGAATTGATGGACACCAGACTGAAGAAGAGCACAACATTTCATCCACAAATAGATGGCCAAACAGAGGTGGTCAACTAGACAGTGATCCAGTTGCTTAGAGGCTATTGCAGCAAGCATCCCAAGCTTTGGGATGAACATTTGTGTTATGTGCAACATGCTTACAACCGGGCTAAACATTCTTCTACACAGAGATCTCCTTTTGAGACTTGTTTTGGTTTCACACCAAGGTCTCCCTTGGATTTTGTCTTTGGTAAAGACATAGCGGTTGATGGACACAATGATGTGGACAAGGCAACCAAGATCTTTGAACAAATCTAAGAGATTCACCAGGCAGTACAGGAACAGCTGGAAAAGAGCCAAGCCAAGTACAAGGTGTAGGTTTTAACCCTGTACAGAAATTACCTGCATACGAATTCTTAAACAAAGAAAATAAACAATGCGAGAGCATAACCCATAAAACACATATGCACAGAGATTTTTCCCTGGATCCCAAAACCGGGACTACCAGCTTGATTTTTCATTATGTTCCTTTCAATGTTACAATACATATTTATACATGCCGAAGCATTCAATACCATGGACCGAAAAACCATCGCGTCCAATACCATGTGCGAAAATCATGCACAAAACCATAGGTAGGTTCGCCCAACCTAATATAGGGTCCAAAAAAAAAATATTCCCGGGGCGCTGCCCCGGACCCCGTAGAGGGGGGCTACCCGCCCCCCTCAAACCCCCCGGACAGGGGGGGCTGCTGCCCCCCCCTGTGACCCCCCCGCTGCGCAATCGGCGCAACGAAGGGGGGCTACCGCCCCCCTCTAACCCCCCGTTTAACTACGTCGGTTAGTCGTGGAAAGAATATAACACATCCCAACAATCTCCCACTTGTTGTTTTCTTTCCACAAGGGGCCACAGCAGAGCTTAGTCATTTTTCCAGCCCTGAAACACCCATTGTTTCTCTACACCAAGAGAACTTCTCAAAGCTCACAGATTTTGTCAATGCATCTGCAGTATTCTTCAAAGTGTCCACCTTTACCAGCAACACCTTTTTGTCTTCTATCATATCCCTCACAAAGTGATACTGAACATCAATGTGCTTTGTCTTTGAATGATAAGCAGGGTTCTTTGCCAAGAAAATTGCACTTTGGCTGTCACAGTCTATTCTTATAGCTCCCTGTACTAACCCCATACTTGAACACAATCTCTGCAACGAAACTGCTTCCTTGCTTGCATGAGTGGCTGCCATGTATTCTGCCTGTGTAGTTGATAGTGCCACTACAGATTGTTTCTTACTCATCCAATTGACTGCACCTCCAAATAGGTTAAACACATACCCACTTGTAGATCTTCTCTGATCCAGATCTCCAGCCCAGTCTGCATCAACAAAACCATGAATATCCAACACTCTGTCCAATCCTGGTCTTCCTTGGTAGCACAAACCATAATCACTAGTGCCACGCAAATACCTGAAAACCCGCTTCACTACTGTCCAATGCTCCTTCCCAGGTTTTGACATAAACCTGCTCAATACTCCCACTGCATGTGCAATGTCTGGTCTAGTATAGACCATTGCATACATCAGGCTACCGACTGCACTTGCATATGGAACACGGGACATGTCCTCTTCCTCTTCTTGTGTCTTGGGACACTGTTCAGCAGATAACCTCACACCTACAGGAATAGGAACCTTCACCGGTTTACTATCCTGCATATTAAACCTCTGCAGTATTGTCTCGACATACTTCCTCTGGTTTAACCAGAGCTTCCTCTTTGCCCGATATCTTTTAATTTCCGTGCCCAAAATATAGTTTGCAGCACCAAGATCTTTCATGTCAAATTTGGAGGACAATTGGGTCTTCAAATCCTGGATAATTTCTTTGTCATTTCCAACCAGCAACATATCATCCACATACAAGACCAGATAAATAACACGGTCACCAATTAATTTAAAATACACACAATGATCTGCTTTGCTTCTGGTGAAGCCAAGTCCCCGTATAAATGTATCAAATTTCTGATACCACATCCTTGGTGACTGTTTTAACCCATACAGAGACTTCTTTAACTTGCATACCAGTTCTTTCTTACCCTTCACCGCAAAGCCTTCAGGTTGCCTCATGTAGATTTCCTCTTCCAAATCCCCGTGAAGAAATGCTGTCTTCACATCCATCTGTTCTACCTCAAAATCAAAAGCAGTAGCAACAGATAAAAGTAATCTAATAGAAGCTACCTTGGCAACAGGAGAAAAAATATCACCAAAATCAATTCCCGGCACCTGGGAATAACCTTTTGCTACCAACCGAGCTTTGCATTTCTCCACCTTTCCTTCTGCATTAGTCTTCTTCTTGAACACCCATTTGCTGCCAATGGGTTTCCTTCCAGCCGGCAACTCTACCAGATCCCAAGCCTCATTTTTGTGCAAAGATGCCATTTCATCAACCATGGCCTCTTTCTAGAGTTTTCCATCCTCTGAATCCACTGCTTCCTTCACAGTTCTGGGATCATCATCAGTAACAGACAAAGCAAAATTTGAACTAAAAGCAGATGGACTATACCTTTCTGGCTACCTTCTTTCTCAACCTGATCTTCTCACAGCCGGAGTTTGTTGCTCTTCATCTTCTGATTCCTCCTCTGCTGCAGAGTCTGATTCTTCCTCCTTTGGCTCAAACTTTATCTTCTCAGGTTCTTTTGGTTGGACTTCAGATTGAATAACATCTTTTACCTCTCTGAACACCACATCTCGGCTGTACACAACCTTCCGTGTGACTGGGTTCCAAAGCTTATAACCCTTTAAACCATCCTTATACCCAATAAAGATGCACTTTTCAGATTTACTATCCAATTTGGTTCGTTTCTCCTTTGGAACATGTACATATGCATCACATCCAAATACCCTCAGATGTGAAAGAGAGGGTTTCTTACCAGTCCATACTTCTTGTGGAGTCTTATCCTCCAATGCTGATGAGGGTGATCTGTTGATCAGGTAACGTGCAGTATCCACCGCCTCTGCCCAGAATTCCTATCCTAACCCGGCACCACTGAGCATGCTTCTTGCTCTTTCCATCAACGTCTTGTTCATTCTTTCTGCGACTCCATTTTGCTGAGGTGTATATGGAGTAGTCTTCTGCGTGCTATACCACACTTCTTACAAAATTCTTCAAATTCCTTGCTGCAAAATTCTCCACCATTATCTGTCCTTAGCACCTTTATCTTCTTCTCTGTCTGATTTTCCACCAGAGCCTCAAATTCTTTAAACCTGTCAAAGACTTCAGATTTCTTCTTAAGGAAATATATCCATGTATTCCTTGAGAAGTCATCTATGAATGATACATAGTACACAGACTTACCCAGTGATGGAACCTTCACAGGTCCAAACACATCACTGTGCACAAGCTCTAATATCTGTTTCGTCCTCTTACCACCAGAGGGGAAACTCACTCGATTCTGCTTCCCATACACACAATTTTCACAGAAATCAAAATCCAGAGAGCTATCATTCATACCTTCTACCATACCTTTACCATGAAGTATTCGAAGGCCCTTCTCTCCAATATGTCCAAGCCTTTGATGCCACAACATGGTCTTTTCTCCAGAGACCACTAGATTTTCTACTCCATTTTCAGGAACCATAGAACTATTGCACCCATCAACAACAGTGCTACCTTGCAGTTTGTACAGAGTTCCAATCCGAACTCCCCGCATCAATATCAGTGCTCCTCGAACCATCTTGCAGGTATCTTTCTCGAACACCGTCTTTACACCTGCATCATCCAACTTGCTTACAGAAATCAGATTTCTGGCCAATGCAGGAATATGTAGAACACCCGGAAGTGTTCTAACCCTTCCACCTTGCAACTTCAACTTTACTTTTCCCCGACCAATGATTCTAGCCTTCCTATCATCTCCTAAGAAGACATCACCACCATCGTATTTCTCATACTCGCAGAACCACTCTCTATGGGGAGTGAAGTGAAAGGATGCACCTGAGTCAATCAACCATGCCTCATGATCTACATGTGTACTTGAAGAAGCCAAGTACACATCCCCACCTTCATCTGAGGTGGTTTTCGCCTCTGCAGAAGGAGCATCATCAGATCCCTTTCCTTTATCAGGAGCTTTAGATTTACAATCCCTTCTGAAGTGCCCTTCCTTTCCGCATTTCCAGCACACCACCTTTTTAGGTTTTCCTGGAGATTTAGATCTCCCTCTAGATTTAGATCTCCCACTCAATGAATTATTTTTGTTTCTGTTCTGGGACCGTCCTCGTACAGACAAGGCATCACCATTCTGGTTGTCCATATTCTTCCGTCTCATCTCCTCCGTCAGCAAGGCTGAGACTATTTCATCAAACTGCAAAGCAGTTGCATTGCTACCTATTGCAATAACCAGACTATCCCACGAATCTGGTAGAGAACACAATAGACTGATGCACTTATCTTCATCTGAAATTTTAATATCAACAGATAATAACTGACTTACCACAGTATTAAACACATTCAGATTCTCTGTCACCGAGTCTCCATCTTTCATCCTCAGGTTATACAGCTTTTTCTGCAGGAACAATTTATTCACCAGAGACTTAGATTGGTACAAAGTCCCTAACTTGACCCACAAAGCCTTCGTCGTAGCTTCCCCTGATACATTCAACAATACTGAATCTGAGACACACAATCGTATTGTGCTCTTTGCCTTCCGATCCAATTTCTTCCATTCTTCATCGGTCACTCCTGATGGTTTAGTACCCGGATCTACCGCGATCCACTGATCTTTATCGACCAACAGATCCTCCATCTTGAGTTTCCACAACTCAAAACTCTGACCATTGAACTTCTCAATCTCTATCTTTCCACTGCTCGCCATCTTCTTTCACCACCAGAATCGATCTCGCAGATCTCCCACTGAACAGGGTCTACCACAAGCCCGAGCGAAACCCCTCAGCAACAAAGGCGTCCCCTTGAAGCCAAAACAACTCTGATACCAAATGTAGGTTTTAACCCTGTACAGAAATTACCTGCATACGAATTCTTAAACAAAGAAAATAAACAATGCGAGAGCATAACCCATAAAACACATATGCACAGAGATTTTTCCCTGGATCCCAAAACCGGGACTACCAGCTTGATTTTTCATTATGTTCCTTTCAATGTTACAATACATATTTATACATGCCGAAGCATTCAATACCATGGACCGAAAAACCATCGCGTCCAATACCATGTGCGAAAATCATGCACAAAACCATAGGTAGGTTCGCCCAACCTAATATAGGGTCCAAAAAAAAAAAATTTCCCGGGGCGCTGCCCCGGACCCCGTAGAGGGGGGCTACCCGCCCCCCTCAAATCCCCCGGACAGGGGGGGCTACTGCCCCCGCTGCACAATCGGCGCAACGAAGGGGGGCTTCCGCCCCCGTTTAACTACGTAGGTTAGTCGTGGAAAGAATATAACACAACCCAACACAAGGCAAGGCATGATAAGCATCGGATTGAGCATAGTTTCCAAGTTGGTGATCAAGTATAGCTGTATATCAGTAAAGACAGAATGCAAGGTGAAGGTAAGAAGCTAAAACCAATAAGGTATGTACCTTTCAAGATACTTCAGAAAATTAGTGAGAATGTTTTTCGCCTTGATTTGCCAGCTTGCATGCACATCTATTCAGTAGTTAAGGAAGAAAGCTTGAGACTGTTTGAACCTTCATTGATTGAAGATCTCGAAGAGCAGAGTCAATTGCCTTCTATTGATGATCTGTTGCTTGAATATCTCAATGAATTGCAGGAAGATACAGTTCTGGACAAGAAGGTGAGAACTACGTGCAGAGGGGATGTTGAGTACCTCAGGATTGGACTCAAAGGTTCAAAACCAAGCAGTGCAAGATGGATAGAAATTGGGCAAGTGAGGAATCTATATCCTCACTTGATTGATGCTTAAAAGCCAACTTTTGGTGGTCCAAAATCTTTTTCAGTGGGAAGGTGTGATCCAAATGGTATCCTAGAACACTCTCTAAGTTTTCATGAATGCTTTAAAAATCATGCCAAAGATTCAAAGTCTTATAAAGATCAAGCTATAGGAGGGAATCCTAAGACAGTTGCAATGGCGATCAGTGTGGATCAAGGAGGGCTGACGATCTAGCGCGTAGAGTGTTGGACCATGGTAACGCATGCTGACACCAACCAGCAAATGCAAGGATAATTTTAAGGAACAGAGGTAGTTTTTGATATGCGATTAGCGACAAATCACTAATCGCATATCGCAGGGCAAACCTCCCAGTGAAGAGAAGCCCCAAGCACCCGAACCTGAAATAACTATAAAACGCGGAAAATATTGTTTAAGTTCTATTGGAGCAGGATTCCACAAAATTGGCAGGATATTAGAAGGGCTTGGAGTGGTAAGTGGTTTCAACTGAGTTTTGCCCGATGCCATACAATGATTGCCACTCGTCCTGGGGAAGAGAGAGAAAACTGTTCACATTGGACGGGTAAACCTCATGCTACTTAGCCACCCGATATGAAGATGACTGTAGGATCTGGGGCCCCCAGATTAACGCCGGAGACGTGTTCAGATGGATGACCAGATTTGACAAGATTATGAAATAAGGTCACATAGGATTTGAAGTCTGATATGGACGATGCATTGGTAGAAGGTCGTGTTTAGCAGACATTCTTGGAGTTAATAGGAAAAATCGTTGTTTCAAATATGTCCAAGAGAACTGACACTCATCCGTTATGAAATAGGTGGCCACATCTATGTGAGGCGTTATACAGTGGCTGATTATGCAGGACAGAGGGATTCAAACGGATAGAGGCAGGGGAACCAGAAAGGCAGGAAGCAGAAACTAATAGTAAGGAAGCAGATTGGCTTAAAAGCCATAAACTGACAGAGAGAGAAGCAAGCTAAGAGTAGAGAGTAGTAAGCAGTAAGCCGAAAGCAGAGAGAAGAAGCCAAGCTGACCTACAGAAGCAAAGGCATCATCGAGCCAGGATTAAGACAAAGATAGAGAGAGTCAGAGAGTCTGTGTACTTCAGAGAAGGCTTGAGAGGTTCAAGCGCACTCCTCTGTAATGCCTGTCATGTATGAGTCTCAAATTGAGCTCATAATACTGTGACCAATAGAGGTCACGAGTTAGTAAGGAGAGTCTGTGTGCTCCAGAGACTTGGGGGATCTAGGTACACTTTTGATGATTTATATCTTTTGTGTGAGACTCAAATTGAGCTCACTATTGTAAAAAGTCTGCTTGAAAACATAATAGAGAGGCCACCACTGAAAGATGGACCAGGAGACATAGCCCATGAGTATTGGGTGAACTACTTATTAAACTTGTTGTGTTTATATGTTTGCCTGTTATGTTTTCCTTAAACTAATTCATTGCCTGTGTATTTCGTAATCTTATCGATCCGTTGCATAAAATAACATAGGCACATCCATGCACATGAGTCTGTAATAGCTTATTAATTGTCTTAGATCAATTTCATATCACTGCATTCTGGTCAAGGGGCCGCTTTTCGGCTTGAACCCTATAGGCGGGAGTTCTATCCATCATCAATTCATAGCTCCTGCAAATACACTCATCATGTCGTATTGACCTACAAAAGTTGTAGAACAGTTGTTGCGGTGCTTGTACATACTTTTGTAGCAAGTGACAGTTATCTGTGGCATGTTTTCCAGCTACCTAATAGATAGTGCACCATAATGCAGGCCTCACACTGGGTCCTACTTGAGCTTCTAGCCTTAAAGGCATCAGTAATCCTCCTGTAAGGTAATTTACAAAGACCAAGAAATGGTCTTTGTCATGAACCTGACTCTTGCATTTCAAGCACCATACCTCCTCGCGTACCTCTAGCAGAACTGTCCTATCCTACTTCAAACTTTGCATCTCCAAGCACAGGTTCTTTAGTTGCAAATGGATCTACTGAAATCCTAGATTAGAATCTTGCATCAGAGTCTCATGTAGTTTCATGGAAATCTCCAAGGCCTCTACCTGAGTTGTTATCTTCTACTATGACAACGCACTCCTTAAGTGTCGTAGTAGCAAAGCCACAAGCCACTCGCGATGCTATCCATCTGTCAAATTCATGTTGGCTTCACGGATTGTACATTTCAGCCTCTGATCTAGTTCCCAAGTCATCTCGCGTGGTTGCATTGTGGTCTCTTTGAATCCCACAATCGTCTGCGCCTCAGAATTAGGCCTACTAAATTCCCTATTTAGTGCTGCTTGGATGTCCGCTACTCTGGCATTCGGGTTATCGTTAGAGTACTTAATATACTAGGTTAGCGCGCGATCCTGTAGACCACTAACCAGTGTCACCTTCTTTATATGATCATCTATAACACCTTGAGCTTCCCATACAACCCTCACAATGAACCAGAATTGGTCCAGGTCCTCATTTCCCAAGCCCTTGAACAAAGGCAACTTCATTATGTTTGCCATACTGAACCGCGGTGGAGGTGGAGGTGGTACGGGCGAAGTCGGAGCTAATGGTAGTGAAGTCGGAGGTGGTGTGGGCGGAGGTGGTATTTGAAGGAATCCTTGTCTTATTAACTGAATAGAACTTCGCGAAGAAACCTTCGCTATCCCTTCTTCATCTCTTTGTGGGGGTGAAATCAAGGGTATATACTCCGGACCCTTATTTCCTTCATTCCTATAAGTTTTTCCACCTTGCTTAGTCCTGAACATCAAGGTAGCTGCATAACCCATTTTTCACACAACATTTTAATCCAAGTATTCAAATATTTTACGTACTTACCTCGTGGTCCTTTGAAAAAGCGTCGCTCCACCTCGCTATATCTGACTGAGGTGTCGACTATGAATTCATTCACGAATCCTCCTATGACATGATCAAGCCAATGATCGATAATGCGGGCTATATTATCCTCTAATGCTTCCAAACTTTGCACTAGCTTTGGGGTCCACACAATAAGACCGTCAAGTTTCCACCTTCCTTAGCTATCTGCTATCTTCACGATCCACTCATATAGCTCAATAGGGAAAGAGCAGAAAAAGATTTCATGGATCTTTGTATACAAGTATTGGTGCCACCACTGTTCTTTTGACAGTCACGGGTTTCTGTTCTCCCGAACCGCAAATTCGTGGATCTTTCTATCCAACCAGTCTCCAATCTTTTTCTTAGTTGGATTCCAGCGATACGACATCACACATCTTCTTATGCATATTCTGGTCCTGACAACGGAACCATTTGTTGGCTTGAGGGGCCCTGACCTAGGTTCAGTGTTATTTAGCCAAACAAATCCCTACATTACTGACCCTTTAGGCATCAGCTCGTGGAGTGCGGACCGGAGTCTCACCCAAAGAAGTATGGGGGGATGTTGGAACCAAGTTTCCGCACCCTTGAGATGGTTGTGATGTCGTTTGATCTCTCTTATCCCTACCTTCGTGCAGGTGATCTCACTCTAGATCTTGTAAGACAAACCCTATATTCTGGTTTTCAATACCTCTCTTTTTATACAACATCTCTTTCAACATATATCCCTAAGGTTTTACTCAAATTTCGAGGGAGTACTCGTTGGATGCAAAATTTAATTCCTCATCCAAGGAGTACCCATGCTGCATACTTTCGATGGACCATCCTACACGAAAAATGATAAATACATGTATTTTCATGTATTTATCATTTTTCGTGTAGGAGGGTCCATCAAAAGTATGCAACATGGGTACCCCTTGGATAAGGAATTAAATTTTGCATCCAACAAGTACTCCCTAGAAATTTGAGTAAAACCTTAGGGATATAAGTTGAAAACACATGTTGAAAAAGTAGTTTTATTATTTTATTATTTTTAATTCTTTTGAGTTTTTTACTCCAAAAATGGTGAATCATCCCCCATGGTTGACATCATCATCTTGAATCCTACTGGTTCTTATAAAGTTTATTTTGGATGTACATTTTTCTTAGGAGGCCCATTTTAGACCTCAAAATTTCCCTAATGAAGACATTCTGATTTCTGAGAGAAGAGTTTTGAGACTTAGAAATCTGATGCATATTATATCTGGGATTTTCATCTCTTTCAACTTTGATCTTTCTACAATCAATGGCTTTATGTCCAAATATATGACACTTATAGCAGTGACCATGAAACAAATAGGCATGCCTATTGTTAGAAGAATTATGAGATCATGTAGGAAAACACCTTGGTCATCTGATTGATTGGGTTGTTCTCCATTGATGATTTCCTCTTTACTCGAATGATCTTTTGTCTTCATTAATTATTTGATGATTCTTCCTCTCATAGCTATGTGATTCTTTGAATCCTGCAAACATGAAGTTTATCTTTCCAATAGAATATTCTTGTGTCTTAGAGTATCCCAAACTAATTTTGATTCCTAAGGGCCTTTGACTATTCAGGATATGATCTAGTCTCCTTATCCCTTCATCAAATTTTTCATTTAGACCCTTATTGGTCTTTGTTTTCTCAATATCGGTTCTTAGAGACATAACCTCTGCTTCAAGACTCTGACAGTTCTCTTCCCATTCTTGAACAGGGTCTTGAATAACATCTTATTTTTGTTTGGCCTCCTCCATCTCAACTTTCAAAGACAAAATATCATCTTTTCATATTTGTGAGATCGTTCCCCTTCTTAACTTGAGTAACTCTTGTTTCAACTGTGCGTTCTCCTCTTCTAGCCTCTCATAGTTTCCTTGTTTTTATTTCAGTAGAAGGACTATACCGTCCTTGATCTTGATAGCTTCTTCAAGTTTTTCTTTTTAATAGGAAAATTCCTCATTAGCAGAGTTATGCATACCTTCCTCTGCACGCTGTAATTGTTTCTTCAGCTGCTTATTTTTCTTCCTTGCTTTCTTTAACTTGTCGAGGGCATTGATGACTTCCCCTTCAAGGTCTACGATTCCTTCTATTTATTCCTCTTCATAGTCTATAATACCCTTTTTTTTGGATTTTGTTTAAAAATTCCTAAGAAGATACTTATCTGACTCATTCTCCAATGACTCTTCACAATCTGACTTTGGTGCTGAGCTATCCTCTTTGGATTAGAACCCCTTCTTCTTATAGGGTTTTTTCTTCTGATGTGTCTGAGACTTGTTTCCAAATTTCATATCCTCTTCCCTTTCAACCTTTTCTTTATAAGGGAATTTGGAAGAGAAATGTCCAACTCTTCCATAGTCAAAACACTTAAAGGGAAACTTCCCTTTATATTTTCCTGAGCCATGCTTCAATTTTCTAGCTAGTTGAGCTAGCTCCTGATCAGATTCACAACTAGAGTAGTCTTGATGATATTTGATGATTCCTACTCTCATCTCATAGGCTGTGAGAGTACCCTACAACTAATCCATCTTGAGATCTGTGGTGAAGTAAAATTATAAGTGCGGACACGAATGAATTCCTCTAGCCATATAATGGGTCTAGCCACAACAGATACATTCCATGAAATATTTCCTTAGGTTAGAATCAATAAAGAGGGCCTACCTCTTG
This sequence comes from Pinus tabuliformis, assembly GCA_031772625.1. NCBI lineage: Eukaryota > Viridiplantae > Streptophyta > Pinopsida > Pinales > Pinaceae > Pinus > Pinus tabuliformis. The sequence continues at coordinate 1,131,420,453 of CM062809.1, read as the reverse complement.
GTCGCTTATCCTACTTGATGATGTCTTAGCTTGCTCGCTCGAACAATCTCTCACTTCCTTCTTCCAGCTCTTGAAACAAGTAAAAAACAACAACATACAAACATAACAATAGACAAATTGCAATTCAACCTACTTAACAATTCAACAAACATTAAGACATGAATATATAATATTAAAAAACATGTAGGAAATCAATCGATAGTTTCATATATTAATATCAAAGAGAGATTACAACCATTCGTCTTGACGTTGAAGTCTTCCTCTGACAAGACCAGGTTCCCACACACTTCTACTAACATTCCACGATGGCTTCAACCAACGATAGTTTTAAAGCTCTTCCCTTTAGGCTTCACTCAAAACCAAAAAAGCAGTTCTCCCTTACACAACTAGATAGCTACAACTAGTAATAGCTTGCTTGTCTACTCCAAACCAAAATAACATCAAAACTTTGCAACTATAACACTCACACTAGTTTGTGCTTGGGAAGAAGGGAGGTTTATATAGGAAATATGGATGGGAGATGGATCCTCTTCTCATGGGAGAAGGACTTATCCCTTGAGGTAGTTCCATCATTATAGGGGAAAGGAGCCCAAATTGTCATCCTCAACCCCATTTGGCCAAACCATTTACCAAACTTCTGTTACGGAGCTTCTAGAGTTGGAAGCTTCGACTCTAATTTAAAAAACTTTCCATAACAGGACCGACGCAACTGGAACATAGCTCAGTTGCTCCAGTCGATGCAAGGAGTAGTGCTAATCTCTGCACATTGGCATGGGGAAGACAAAGTGCATTAGCGTTGGTCTTGTAAACTGGGCAAAACATAATTTTCAGGAGAAATGGTGCAAAAGGGAAATGATCTTCTCATGAAGGGGGACACAATAGGAGTTTCTTCATGAAGGAAAAGCTTGCGAGGTTCACTGTAGAGGTCCTCTAAGATCAAGGAAAGGGGAGTACAGGGATAGTGACAAAATGTTGTGTAACAGATGCCCCCTAAAGTGTGAAGGTTGAGCTAGAGTGAGGGATGAGATGCTTTATAAATCAGTGCGGGGAACTGGTCTGCCATCGGAAAACCTGCAAGAAAGTAAAGATAAATATACATAAACTGAGACACAAGGATATTCTATGGGGAATATAAACTTCAGGTCCACAGGATTCGAAGAACCATAGAGAGATGGGAAGAAGCATCATTAAATAATTAATGAAGACAAAAGAGTAGCACGGAAAACAGGAGATCGACAACGGAGAATGAACCAATCAGTCAAACCACCAAGTTATTTTGCTGCACAATATCATAATGCTTCAAATAATAGGCATGCCTATTTGTTTTATGGTCATTTTTATAAGCGTCACATCTTTGGACATAAAACTATTGATTTTAGAAAGGATCAAATTTGAAAGAGATGAAAATCCCAGATATAATACACATCAGATTTCTAAAGTCCAAAACTGCTCTCTCATAAATCGAAATGTCTTCTCTCCCTTGCTAAGTGAAGTAGAATGTTTCAAATGTAATAATTTTGGGCACAAATCCAGTGAGTGCAGATGTAGGTTTGAACACCTGTATAAGTCCCAATATCTTAGACAATCAACTATCCATAAGAATAATGAGAGTTGGAAATGAAAGACTAAAAAGAGAATGCATTATGGGGTTGCCTTATCAGCTCATAAACAAGAAAACAAATGGTATGTGGATAATGGTTGTTCCAAACATATGACTGGGGACAAAAGAAAATTTATGTCACTAAAAGAAAAGGACAAAGGAAACAATTTCACCTTTGGAAACAATGCTCCAGCAAAAATCAAAGGTAAAGGTGTAGTGATTATTGATAAAAAACTAGAAGCACAAATTATTTTTTTTATGTAGAAGGTCTCAAACACAATCTACCAAGTGTTAGCCAAATGTGTGATAATTGTTACGATGTGACCTTTCAATCTAAAAATTGTGATATCTACAACATAAGGAATGAAAACTGGTGGGAAAATAAATCAAAAACCACAATAATGTATATGTGTTTGATGATTCCATGGTTAACTTCAATTTAAGCAAAACAAGTGAAGCAAGGTTGCGGCACAAGAGGCTTGGGCATATGAATTTTGAGAGTTCGATAAAAGTAAGAAATATGGGAGAAATGAGAGGAATACCAAGACTATCAAGACCCTATAACACAATTTGCAAGTCATATCAGTTTAGCAAACAGACTAGGACTCATTTCAAGTCAAAAGAGTTCTCCTCATCTAGACCTTTGGAACTCATTCACACAAAAATTTGTTCCCCAAATAGAGAAAAAACCTCAAAAGGAGAGAGGTATTTTATGTTGCTCATTGATGATTTCACCACAACCACTTTGATTATCCTCTTAAAATAAAAATCATAGGCGTTCAAGAATCTCAAGAAGTTTAAAGCTCAAGTAGAAAATGAGAAAGACTTAAAGATAAAATGCATAAGATTAGAAAGAGGGGGAGAGTACACCTTAAGAGAATCTGAGGAATTCTATGAAGAGCATAGCATCAGGAGGTAGTACGAAGTGGATAGAACTCCTCAGAAAAATGGATTAGTAGAGAGGAAGAACAAAACAATCCAGGAAATGGCTAGAGTAATGTTGGATGAAGTAGGAGTGTCTCACAACTTCTAGGGAGAAGCACTCTAGGCAGTAGTGTATTTGTCAAACATAACTCAACTCAGGCGCAGTAGTGATAAAACTCCCTATGAGTTATGGAAGGGAAGACCTGCATCAGTATGGAAGGGGAAGACATGCATCAGTTAAAAACCTCAGGGTATTTGGAAGCAAGTGATTCATTAAATGGAACAAAAAGAATCCTAGAAAGCTTGATTCACATACTGACGAAGGGATACTACTCAGGTACTCTACTCGAATCAAAGTATATAAGTACTACAACAAATGGAAAAATAAGATTTAGGATTGAATCGACGTAATAGTAGATGAAATAGGTTCATAACATGAGTCCTCTAAAAAATTATGAACTCAGATGATGAAGAAAGTTTAGATTTGAGGTTTGTGGATATGGAGGAAACATATTCATACATTGAAGGTGAGGAAGTAGGCATGACTTTAAGGCCAAAGACACCGTCCAGGTATGTACAGAAGGAGCATCCTGAGAGTCAAATTCTTTGAGATCAAAGACATGGTGTCCAAACCAGGAGGAAACTTGCTGGCAATTTAAGTTATGTGAATATGGCTATGTTATCCAGTAGGAGACTTTTGAGGTCTAAAATGGGCTTCCTAAAGAAATTATAAAATAATATTGGAAATAATAAAATAATATTAGATTACATCATCAAATTTTAGAGGGAAAAAAGAAAAAGCTATTTTTTCTACTCATATTTTCAACTTATCTCCCTATGGGTTTACGAAATTTTGAGTGGAAACACTTGTTGGATGCAAAATTTGTGTCATGCGGAAAGAGTCAATTTTGCAGACAAAACCGACCTCCCTAGAAGCTAAGGCTTTCTAGTGACAAACAAGACAATTTAATCCTATCTTTCTCTAAATATGCATTAAAAGACAAGCAATCAGGTGTTTTGAAACATACCTTTAGTCCAACGCTTGGTTGTTGTAGTCCAGCCTCGTCGATCCAGATGAGCTCCTCCTTCTCTTCGAAACCTGCGTTCACCAACAAGCAAACAATTAAATAATACCTAAATAACTCATAAAACAATACATATTCATCATACAGACCAAGGAGTATATGAAACAAACTATATGAAATAACTCGTTGAGAAAAATGGACTGAATTGTATTAAAGTGGAAACAAAGAAACCATTACAACCAGGCCTTGGTGTTGTGCAGGTCCCTCCTAGGGTCCAGCAAGAGTTCTCCTTTACTTTGATAAGCTCACCCACTTCCAAATGAAGCTAAGAAAGGATGGGTATCTCTCCTCTCAAGCTCTATATGGGAGTCCTAATTCCAGCAGCATCTACCCTTAGAAATGTTCAGCTTTCAACCTCCCCTCCCTCTGGCCCAAGATCTGTATTTATAGTGCTTGGGAGGAAGTTAATCAGGTCCACCATGAATGGGATAAGACCCTCTTTCAATGGGATAGCTCCCCTCTTCATGGGATAAGTTCCTCCTTTATTGGGGTGCATGAACCATCTGGAGGCACTCCATCCTCGTCAAACAAACTTCTAGAATGCTCCAGAATCAACCACAAGTAACTTTTTTGGAGTAAAACTTGCGCCTTTTGATCTTTACAGGAGTACGCACCCATTGCTTTACATACAGAGTGTACAAGTACGCAGGTCTTATGAACTTGGGGTGCGTACCCGCAGGTAAAGATAAGAGAAACTGCGTAACCAGAGTTTTATTGATTTTGAGGACTTTTCTCTCTTTCTTGGAGTTTGACATGAGGAGCAGAGGTATAAGACTTGGCAAGGAGGATAGTATGACAGTTGATGGAGCCATACCGACTGCAAATAGTCATGGTGACAAATTTTAGTGTAACAGATTTCCCCCTAAAGTGCGAAGCCTGTAGTAGATTAGGGTTTCATATCATCTAGGAAGGGTGAAGTGCTTTATCATTTCAAGGATTATCTCGTGGAGAGCCCAGTCAGAACCTGCAAGTATTCAACACAAAATACATGTATAAGATTATATCATCGCTGAGGTAGGCATTCCCATACTCAGATCAAAAACTTTAACTAACAGACTAACTACTGCTCTGATACAGGAATGATTTCGCAGTACATCATAATCATAGACTCATGTAGACACAGTATGGACGCAGCCATCTGTTTATAATTGGTCTACTATATAATGAATACAAAACTCCTCGCAGCCTGGATGGTGGAAACTAGATCCAGGGTCTTCATTTCTACTTCCTGAAATAGTACGATTCTATCCATGCGAATAAATGAGTTGATGTCGAGCATGGTAGAAACCACTTGATTACCAGTCAATGATGTAAACTGTTAACAAGCGTGAGAGAGACCAACAGTGATGTCAATGGTTCTCAAAGTACCCAGTACAATCCATGAGATGTGAATGAATGTATTGACGTCGAACATGCCACGGAATCCTTCGATCGAAAGTCAATGATGTAAACTGTCGTCGAAGGTGAGAAATCTGCCATTGATACATGCAGATTTCAAGGTACTGACGATTTCTAGGTCATCTTTCTAGATAATGTGCTGATGTCGATAGAAAGCGACCCGTTGCAGGCAAGCCCGCAACACGAAATCACAGATCAAGTTGAAGAAATGTTGCTGTAAGGACTGACTCAGGGATGGTCAAAATGGATGACAGGTATTTTGCAGATGAAAGTTTTGTTTGCAGACCTCTTGAACACATAACGACACAACAGATGGCTTGGTGACGAATGACTCAAAGTTAATACCCGGAACCCGGGTGAAAATTTTCAATGTGGTTTTGTTAACTGTGAGGCAAAAGATTTCCCAACCCAGGTGAATGAAAAGTGTCGTGTTCAAGAGTGGTGATAAGGCTTCTCTGAGACAAAGGATAACAATTCGGCTCATTTTTCTCTCTTTTCCCCCACCATTTCTGGCAAGTACCTCTTTATTTTTGACAAGCTTGAGGAGGATAACATTTGCTTGATTATAAGCTCATCCTTCGGATGAGTCCAACTTAGTTTAGATTCGAACCCTAAGAAGGAGTGGTTCGTTCCTGTTTGTAATCGAACAGGTCCTTTACTGTGAAATTTTAACGAGTCCAGTATAGGAGAAACTCAGTTTTTTTCAATTTTAGAGAGTCTGAAAAACTTAAGAAGACTCCAGGGTTGACCTTTTTCGTAAATTTGTGTCTCCCAAGCCCGAAAAAGTATAAAATAATACTTGAGAGAACCGCTTGATCTTTCGACCAAGGAGTACTTTCATGATTAGTGTCTCTGACCTGAAAAGTAAAAAGCGATCAAGGACACGTCGTTTTATTTCCAATATCGAATTTGAAACGACAAAAATCCGGCAATCTTTTCTTGTTTTTACAGTCAGAAAAGGGCTATAAGAGGACCGTCTTTTAATTCCGTTTTAACGAGTGTAAAAGAAACGCTCGGCAATCTTTTCATGTTTTAGGAGTCAGAAAAGGGCTTAAAAGATGACTCTGATGTTTTTGTTTGTGAAAAATGACAATTTTCCCTGTAAATCCTTTTTATCCTGCACAAAAACCAACACATTACTCATACCTGTTTAAAGATAGATAAAAATACATTGAAAATACCTTTTCATGGTGGAAAATAAACAAATTTACCATTCATTTACTCAAAAAACCTATAAAAAAGGGTTTTACCAATTCATTTTTACCGTTTTACTGTTGAGGAGAGAAAAAGGGCTTTTGGCAAGAAACTTCCCGTGGACATTGCGGAGAATCCGACCGTCGAAACCGAACGCCGTCTCATCAGGTATTCTACAACATCCTTCTCTTTATTTCCATCCGTTTAGAATTCATTTTTAGGTCTTGATTTCATTTTTTGGAGGCCTTGGGGTTTCAAGGTGCGCTTTTCGGGGTACACAGGTGCTGCACTGCTGACCTGCGTACCCCGATATTTTCTCAGTTGGGAAAATACCGGGTGTACGCACCTGGCCTTAAGGGAACCTGCGTACCCATGCTCTGTTCCTAAAAGGCTGGGTGCGTACCCCGCAAAACGCATTTTGTAACCCCCATTTCTCCAAAATGGACCAAAATTTTAAAATTTTATGGACTCTAACAGATGTTTTATGGTGTGTAGAGTGCCCACCATGCTTGATTGGCGCGAAAGAGAACACGAGGATGTCGATTTAGCCGCCATAAATCATCAACCTTCCATTGATGCTTTGAAGGCATGCAGACTATACAAATACTGGGCCATACCTGGCATGAGGGCCCATGTGAGATTCTTAGAGTGGCTGGTCGAAAGGTGGAATGTTCAGGATCAATGCTTTTACATCGGAGGGCACCAGCTCGAGATAGAGCCCTCAGATATTTACTTTCTCACTGGTTTGCCCAAGAGGGGCGAACAATTGACTCTGTTCGGGACTAGGCCGGGTGGCCAGTCCATCGCTAGTCTCCGACTAGAGTGGTGCAACACACAGAACCAGGAGAAGGGGATAGATATCAAAACCATATCCCGACCTGAACTCATGGTAATTGCCTTTACAGTTACCAGGATTTGCGGCCTTGCCGCTTTGCACATTGCCACCGGGTCCCAAATGCCGATGGCGATAGATTGCTATCAGGGCACCATTTTCAACTGGTGTGACGCTGTGTTGGCCAATCTGAAGGGCCAACTGACTAGGGTTAAAAACGGACAGCTGAAGACTTTTGGGTATGGGCCTTTAGTTGTGAGTTTTTCCCTAGAGAGGGTTCCGATGCTGCGCCCACAGCATCTCACTGTTGAGATTGGGGCTCCCCGAGAGCCTAAGTTGATACGATGGGTTGCGGTGATGGCCCGTCATCCTGACGAGGGAGCAGCAGTTGTTCGATTTACGCCAGAGTATTTTCACTGGTTGGAGGACCAGGTCTTCTCTATTCAGGATTTTCCGTATGCCGGAGTGGATTTTCGTGGAGATCCGGACATGATTCTTCCACAGGGAGAACAATGGGACGACACAGGTACTTCATTTTCCACAAGTTTTTAAATTATCTACTTTTTTTTTGTTTTTATATCGTCTCAAAACTGACAGTGACAATTTTCAAAATGCAGATGTAGGCCCACGTCGACCGGCCAATCTCCGGCCTTTCGAGAGGAGACTGCCAGTTGCACCGTTACCGGCCCCACAGGACGCGGCTGCAGAGATCTTAGCTGAGTTGGAGCATGACCTAGAGTGCCTTACAGCAGACATGCCAGAGACGACTATAGATGATATTCCTATCAGACTTCAGCGCTTTGTAGTCAGCATCCCAGGACCTTTTAGAAGGTTCTGGTGTAGGGTGGCGCGTGCAGTGGTGTCGTATAGAGATCATCACCAGTGATTGGATGGTCATTTTGTAGACACATGTGACATTTTGGTTTTTTGTACTTATCATTTTTGCCGATCATAAGGTGTTTTTCAACCTATGATCGAAGACGATGTATTTTTTGACACACTTCTATCTATATATATCATTATTACCGGCTTATCTTGTTAAACATGTATGATGAAATGTTTTTAAATTTACATGTATGATTATCGCAAATGTCTGTTTAACATTCAAGAAGCAATTGCATTTACCAATGTATTTAAAGACCTTGGGATATGTTGATATTCAATGTAATCAAACTCACGTTCCAAGAGACGCACTCTCAAAAATAATCTTAATAACACTGGATTTCTAATGGCATAAATTCTATTAAGCTGTAATACAACGAGTTCAGAATCTAACCTCACTATCAAACGTCGAATCCCAAATGAAATAGATTCAGACAATAACTCAATCACTGCACTGTATTCTGCAATGTTGTTTGTTGTTTGACCGAGGCTCACCCCATGCATAGAAACTAACTCGTCAGAGGGCGAATAGATAACCCAAGCTGCGGAAGAGATATTCCGTGTACTACGACAAGCACCATCAGCAAATCCAATGTATGTTTGGAGAGGCATCGATATCTGCAATATCAAGAGTAAAACCAAGATAAGCCAAAATAACGACGAAAACACACTTTCTAAACTAAGCACACTGTCTAAACTAATAAACACACCAGCTAGAAAGAAAACCTAACCTAAATAAGAATTCTCCATACCCATCATTTAAGCATAATACCTCTTTAGGTAAAGTCCATTTCTGGGTTTACCCAAAGAGTCCCTGTCAAAGTCAACCAGCTCATAGGCCCATTTTGCTAGTTTTCGCTTGACAATGTAGGGCCCATGCCACATAGGAACGAATTTTCCAGCACCTAGCTTATCGTTTTCTTGATCATATAATAGCACTAGGTCCCCAGTGGAGTCGCCATTTTGTCATGCGGAAAGAGTCAATTTTTCGGAGAAAACCGACCTCCCTAGAAGCTAAGGCTTTCTAGTGACAAACAAGACAATTTAATTCTATCTTTCTCTAAATATGCATTAAAAGACAAGCAATCAGGTGTTTTGAAACATACCTTTAGTCCAACGCTTGGTTGTTGTAGTCCAGCCTCGTCGATCCAGATGAGCTCCTCCTTCTCTTCGAAACCTATGTTCACCAACAAGCAAACAATTAAATAATACCTAAATAACTCATAAAACAATACATATTCATCATACAGACCAAAGAGTATATGAAACAAACTATATGAAATAACTCGTTAAGAAAAATGGACTGAATTGTATTAAAGTGGAAACAAAGAAACCATTACAACCAGGCCTTGGTGTTGTGCAGGTCCCTCCTAGGGTCCAGCAAGAGTTCTCCTTTACTTTGATAAGCTCACCCACTTCCAAATGAAGCTAAGAAAGGATGGGTATCTCTCCTCTCAAGCTCTATATGGGAGTCCTAATTCCAGCAGCATCTACCCTTAGAAATGTTCAGCTTTCAACCTCCCCTCCCTCTGGCCCAAGACCTGTATTTATAGTGCTTGGGAGGAAGTTAATCAGGTCCACCATGAATGGGATAAGCCCCTCTTTCAATGGGATAGCTCCCCTCTTCATGGGATAAGTTCCTCCTTTATTGGGGTGCATGAACCATCTGGAGGCGCTCCATCCTCGTCAAACAAACTTCTAGAATTCTCTAGAATCAACCACAAGTAACTTTTTTGGAGTAAAACTTGCGCCTTTTGATCTTTACAGGAGTACGCATCCATTGCTTTACATACAGAGCGTACAAGTACGTAGGTCTTATGAACTTGGGGTGCGTACCCGCAGGTAAAGATAAGAGAAACTGCGTAACCAGAGTTTTATTGATTTTGAGGACTTTTCTCTCTTTCTTGGAGTTTTACATGAGGAGCAGAGGTATAAGACTTGGCAAGGAGGATAGTATGACAGTTGATGGAGCCATACCGACTGCAAATAGTCATGGTGACAAATTTTAGTGTAACAATTTGATTCCTCATCGAAGGAGTTCCCATGTTGCATACTTTCGATGGACCTTGCTACACAAAAAATGAGAAATACATGAAAAATGTGATTGCAATCATGTTTTTTCATGTATTTCTCATTTTTTATCTAGTAGGATCCATCAAAAGTATGCAACTTGGGTACTCCTTGGATGATGAATTAAATTTTGCATCCAACGAGTACTCCTACTCAAAACATGAGTGAAACCTTAGGGAGATAAGTTGAAAATATGAGTTGAAAAAGTAGTTTTATTATTTTATTATTTTTTAATATTTTTTCTTTTTGACTCTAAAAATGGTAAATCATCCCCCATGGTTGACATCACCATATTTAATCCTATTAGTTCTTATAAAGTTTATTTTGGTTGTGCATTTTTTTTAGGAGGCCCATTTTAGACCTCAAAATTCCCCTAATGACAGATAGAACCAAGGAACCTCTGTCAAACAAGTGAGGACAAGTTTTGGGTGAAAGCTATGAATAAAGAACTTGATCAGATTGAAAAGAATGACACTTGGGAGCTTGTTCCAAGGTCGAGAGAGAAAAATGTTATTAGAATCAAATGGGTTTTCAAGAACAAACTGAATGAATAAGGTCAAGTAATTAAGAACAAAGCTCGATTGGTCTACAAAGGGTATGCCCAAATAGAAGGGGTAGATTTCAAAGAAACCTTTACACCAATAGCTCAACTGGAAGCTATTGGGATATTTACTGCTCTTGCCATACATAAGAATCTCAAGGTATATCAGATGGATGTGAAGTCTGCATTTATCAATGGATATTTAGAAGAAGAAGTTTATATTGAGCAGCCAGGAGGATTTCTTCTCACCTGCGATGAAGACTTTGTATGCAAACTGAAGAAGGCCATGTATTGATTAAAATAGGCCCTGATAGCTTGGTATGAAAGGTTGGATAAGTACCTTCATCAACAAGGGTTTAAGAAAGGCACAATTGATATTAACCTTTATGTAAAGTGTTAGAAAATTATATATTACAAAGCAATGTGTTTCCAGGAAAACTAGTGTCGCTATTTGATCTACTAGTCCCACTAAGACGGGTGGCTATCTTAGAAACAAACAATTCAAAGAAACTTGTGTTTTCCTTTATGGATGATAGATAAGAAAGAAGCAGAGAGCACCAACCTCAGTCTTTCGCTTAGCTCCTTGCTTGTTTCCTCTCTCCTTTGATAGAGCTTCGCCACTCCTTTCTCACTTGTCTCGCTTCAAAGAACACCTGTAAAGGAAAAGCAGCAAAATACCATCAAAGCATAGAGATCTATAATACCATAAACAATGTAGAATAAGATGTACATTAACCATACAATTGCATTCACAAATACAAGATTTACAAGTACACAAGTATATGGAGGAAAACTCAAATAGCTTTATTGATAGTAGAAGTAGAAGAGAGGATTACAACCCAGTTTTCTAATCCAACATCATCCTCCCAGCATGAAAGCCCTCTTCACCTCATGAAAAGCAGGATCACCCAACAATACAATGTCTCAAAGAGAAACCAACAACACTTCCTTACAAATTACAAAATTCCAGCCTTTGGATCTCTAGGATGAGGGATCCATATATAGATATTTGCAGAGGGGTGAGTCAGCTTCTGGGTTTTTGATTAGTGTCATTTCACTGATAGTTCTTGGTTCCACTTGGAGATTTCATGATCTCTTACTCATCCTTGGGCGAATTCAGAGAGGCAAGTGTCATATGAGTAGTTTCTAGAAGATTCTCTGAGTTTCCACCTAGCAAACTGCCTCTACCATTTGTCTGCTCTCGCTCATCGCACCCTACAGAAGGGCTTTTTAGTATGCATCGCACCCCTTGTGTGTAATAGGTGAGATGCATTGCACCCTTAGCATGGAGCAATCTGTATGGTCCAGTTTTGACTAGTTCTGAGTAGTTTTTCAAGGAGAACTTCTGGGAAATGATGTAATCAGTTGACCTTGATCTTTTAGGGTGTGAAACAACACTTTTAGGGGTTTGAGAGCCCTTGGTTTATCGACATATGTGATTGGGATTGTAGTGCCCAAATATCTCTATAACAGTTGCCCCCTAAAGCATGAGGTTGTAAATCTACTGATGTCGAGTGAAATGCTTTATCATGAGGATCCGAGGTTTTTCGAACTGGAAGGTGACCTGTATAAAATACAGTACAATACATTATCTTCGTATTATTTTCATGATCTAGCTGAGGTGGGAATTCCCATGCTCAGCTTTATAAATTCATTTTCAAGTACATAGGATAGACAACCGTCTGTGTGCCAGACTGATGATTCTGGTAGAGCCATCATCCCTTAGCTTGGATGATCATCTGTGCAGCTATGGAGTAAATTTGATGTCTTTATTTTCCTGAATATATCGCAACCCAGATGGATGAAACTAGATCCAGGGTCTTCAAACTCGTTCAATCTTCGCGTGATGTACAAGTTGATCCATGTGAAAAGATGTCCTGAAGTCGAACATGGAAAGACATCACCTGATTACCAGCCAATGATGTAAGTTGTTAACTGGTGCAAGAGGAATCATCGATAATGATAATGACCTCAAGGTACTACAGTAAAATTCACATGGTGTGAATATAGGATTTGATGTCGAACACCATGCAAAATCTTTCGATCGAAGGCCATTGATGTAAACCTGTCACCGGAAGTGAGAAACTTGCCATTGAAGAATGCAAACTTCAAAGTACTGAAAGGGTTGTTCCTAAGTCAACTTCTTGGATAATGAGCTGATGTCGACAAGAAGTGACCTGTCATAGGAGGGCCTTAATGAATCCCACATCTATGACACGAAATGAAGCAAATGATTTTTTGGAGGTGAAAACAATCCGATGATACAAGGTTCAGGATGGCAGTCATGAAAAATGGAGCGTGAAGGTATTTTAGTGGATGAGGTGTTAGATAGGTTGGTGAATTCTCTGAGTGACTTCTCTTGAACATACTAGCGACACTGTGATGGACCAGTAGTGTTAACCCCATGGATGGTATGGAATACCAATGGTGATGGTGAACGGAATAACCCAACCCGACTCAATCATGGTGATGGAGTGAAATTGTCATGTTCAAGAGCGACCTACTACCAATGAAGTTCTTCAAGTTTTCTTCCCTTTTTCCCTAGTCATTATTGACCAGTACCTCTTTATTTTTGTCAAGATTGAGGAGGATAACATATGCTTGTTCTATAATTTTCCCTTCGGGAAAACCTGTCTCTATGTTTTAGCGAGCCTATCGACAGTGAAACTCGCTCTTGTCCGAATGGACAAGTTTGTCACTATTGTTTTAACAAGTTTAAAGACAAAGACAACTCAGTCCTTTTCATATTTAGAGAGTTTGAAAAGAGACGAAAAGGAAACTCCAGTAGTCCTTTTTCGTGGCATAATCCCTTAAGTCTGAAAAAGTATAAAATAATATGAAAGGGATGAATTTTCGATATTTTTAGCAAGCCAAACAATACAAGCGCTCGATCGTTTTGTGTAATGATCCCTCAGTTCCAAAAAGATTAAAATATAGAGGAGGGATGGTGCTTCCCTTTACTTTAACGAGCTGGAAGGGCCAGTAACTCGGCAATCTTTTCATATTTTACAAGTCTAAAAAGAGCTTAAAAGAGACTCATTTTTGAGGAACGAGTGATGTATCTAGGTAGAAACTGGTTCCAGGTAAGTTTCGAACTTCTCAAACACGATAGCGTAATGAGGGTGGCTAGTAGAATCACTCGTCGCAGCTGTTCCTCAAAAGGGTAAACAATCAAGTGGAGGCGTATGATCAGCTAAAAGAGTGGAGGTGATGGTAAGAACATGACCAAGGCTCAAAAGGCTGATAGCAATGTGATCACAAAGGTTATTTACCGAGGGTGGATTCATTTTTTAATGAGCTTGAATCTTTAGAAACTATGCTCAGTGGTGGGTTTATTTTTTAACGAGCTTGAACCCTGCAGTAACATTGCTCGTTGCTAGGTTTATTTTTTAATGAGCTTGAACTTTGCGGAAACATTGCTCGTTCCAGTCATCTTTTAAAGATGTCTCTTATTTTGTAGGTTCATTTTTTAGTGAGCTTGCCCCATGCGAAACTTTGCTCAGCGCCTTTTGTATGCAGGCTAGAAACGACCAACTACAGGACTAAGAGTTAATGAACTACTGAGGTTAGGTAGGATAGTTTCTGACAAAACGTCTCCTTTGCTTTGCCGGGGCCGCCGACAAAGGTGAATGGTGGATCAGACCAATCACCTAACCTAAGCAGTTGAAGTTAGTAAAATACTACGGGGTTAGAGTTACGTTGGTCGCTTTTCACTTGCATAAAAAAGGTTTGCATGCCCCCAGGTGTTGAGAAAACGAAAATTTCCAATTACCTTGTGGAAGTTCCTGCATTTAAGCGGGATCATTTCGTCTGCGGAGCAGACAAAACACTTCCTTGGCTTTGTCCATCGAAATAGACAAAGGTGAATGGTGTGAGCTTCCAATCACATAATTTGCGAGGAGATCCTGTTTCAGACTGATCCCATATCCTATAAGGAAATGGTATTTCAGATCAATCATATTTCAGATTGATACTCAAATCCTACAAGGAAATGGTGTTTCAGACTAATCATAAAACCTACAAGGAAATCTATTTTTTCATCTGGGTTCATCTGCTGTAGCAGACCAGGGTGCATGCCCCCTAAGCTTCGTTACATTCACCGAATCACTCGTGGTAATTAGGTGGATGAACTAGAGGTTGAAGAGACATTCCTTGTGTAAAGAGACCATTTAGGGATGGCATTTGACTCGTAGCCGTGTTTGAACCGGGAAATGAAAGCTGGTCAACAAGTTGTACCATTCTGCCTTCATATGGGAAACACATCACTCGAAAGAGTGAGGAAACAATAGCTCCCATGCTATAAATGTAGTCATGCCCAAGGAGTAGATTGTAATCTAGCGGCCCTTGGACTACCATCACGTTCAAGTGAATGTTTTTCCTTCTCAAAGTTATAGGCACATTTGGAAGGATCCCTAACAGTCGACTGGTTCCTTTATTGAAGCCTAAAAAATTTCGATTCTTAGGCAGAAGCGATGGTCAACCAAGTTTTTTCCAAGCAGTTGAGGAAAGGATACTCACAGAAGCCCCTTCATTTATGATAGTGCCAGCCATGATCATTCTGTAAACTTGGACTATGATTCTGAATGGCACATTAGATGGAAGGCGGGGTCCCGCTAGTAGATTCCAATAAAAGGAAATGGGACCTAATAAACAGCTGGATGAGTCTCTTGAAATGGGGAACTTCCTTCCTGTGGTAAAGGAGCGGGTAGATTGCCCCCATGTTCATCAGACTTTGTGTTAAAAAAAAGAATTTGAACAGTGTCGTTCTCATTCTCTTTGGAGACTGTATTATTTGAAGGTGGACCTTTTGAAGGCAAGATTGGGTCAGTTTCCGTTCCGACCTATTGACTTTGGTTCGGTGTGGACTCAGAAGGTTTATCTTCCATGATAGTTGTTTCGACCGATAAAAGAGGTATGTCAGTCGGATTTTCAACTAGCGATGGACTTGGCAAGAGTTTCTTGTATCCAGGCGGAAGTTGCTACGGTGAAGCAGGACGGTTATCCAAGACTCTTTTAGCTTCATCCAGAAAAGGAAAACGGTGGAGGGCATGGTCGCCTTCACACAATCTACAAGGAAATTTAGATTTTCCTTTTTGTCCATTGACTTCATTTTCACTAGTTGATGGTGTATTCTCAACATGATCGATAGAGGTTGATGACACCGGATGGTGCAAGTGGGGAGACCAAGGACAATCTCAATGATAGTGGTTTCCTTTGCAAATTATGCATGGAGTTTTTGGTTTAGAATGTGCGGTGTGCGGATTTTTGCCGGACGATGCATGGTTGCCCCCTTGTGGACTGGTTTCTTCTTCTTCTTAGTTACATGGTTTTTAGTATCACTAACTTCACCAAGCGAAGAGGAAGAAGGAGAGGGAGAAACAAACGAAGTAGAAGGTGAGGGAGCAACTCCAACATCATCTGGTTTATGATTCGATTGCCGAGGAATTACGATGTTTTGAACGATAGGGTCGAGAATAGCCATACCTGTAGGCCAATTGTGATTCCCGAAAGGGACAATGTAGCCATGTATGGAGCACCAATATCTCCCCAAGAAGAGAAAGGAATAAGATTCCCCCCAAGGGGAAATCCTTGATTGGTGGACTCCATTATATCAACCTAAGATCAACGAGGGAACAGTGATGGTATTCCAAATTAAATAAATTTTATGATGCTTTGACACAACTCGATTATTCAATTTTTAAGAGTCGAGAAAAAGCTAAAGGTGACTCTATTCGCCTTCGATTTTTAATGAGCCTGAAGTGACAAGTGCTCAGATGGACCTTTTCTTTTAAGGAGTCGAAAAGGAACGAAAGTGACTACTCTAGAAATCTAGTCAGTGGGATTACCAAACCAATAAAAAAACTACAATATACACCTTGGTGGTAAATTAAAGAGAAATTACCGAGGACTTTACGTATGGCAGTAAATCTTCCCAAATGTTATGTTCAGTGCATTACGATCGATAGGGCGGCAGACACGACTTCCTAAGGATAAAGGATATCAGCCTATTGTGGTCTTCCAATATATACTTGACGGTACATGGGAGCACAATTTCGTATTGTCACTTGTCGTATCAAAGAGGAGGAATCACCCAACCTACGATGAAAACGATAGTTACCAGGTTATATGACGCCAGAATACATCTCTAGCCTAGACTTCTAAATGTTGTGCGTTAGGTTCCAAAGCGTTTTTATGTTCATTGAGGTTTACTTTATAGTTGATCTTTCTTAAGAAGCTTTCCTTTCAAGGTTCACTGCATGATGTAGATGTACAATTCCTAAATATGCAACCTAAAATGATAAATAGTCGTTCGTTTTCTTTTAGAAATGAAAATCCTAGCTACTAAGGAAGGAAGAGTACAATTCTTTCAACAAAGAGCAGAGAGCACACACTAAATGCACTTTTCCTAAATCAATTTCTGCATGCAGTCTAGATGCTAATGCACATGCATGTATTTGTTTTTTCGTTTCCTTAATGTGAGAATGCCAAAAAGAAAACTAAGTACAGATCTGAACTACTTTTCTTCAAAGCAACACTACAACAATTTCTTTTCAAAAGACGAAAGGAAGACTAAGACGACACTTTCAATTTCAAATGGGAAACTGCTTTCAACACTTCAAATACTGAAAATTCAAATCAAATACAATGGAAAAAGTACAATCGACTATCTAGAAGAGAAAGACTTTATGACACTCTGCTTTTCGACCCACAATGACAGTTGCGACACTTTGGAATCAAAAGACGACAATTCGATTAAGCTACTATTTGTAAAGGAGGACTGTAAATGATGAAAAATACATAAAAAACATTCACAATTCCTTATCAATGGAGGCTAAATAATGTAAAGGAAGAAGGCTTCAACAATGATATACTGATCATAGGCTGCAAAACTACTGAATAGAGCTGAAAACAATGAAGAAAAAACCAATTTCTGGAGAGAGAAACAGTCTCATTCAATCATCGCACCTGTCCTTAAGGGAAACAAGGATGCATCTCACCTGCAACACATGGGAGGTGCGATGCATCCAGACTGCCAATGAGAGACAGTGTGATGGTCCAGAGAACGAAACTAAGCTTGGTTTTTGCTCAAAATTTGCAGCTAAGTTCAGCTATTTCAGTCAAGCTATGATAGACAGTAAACACAAAGTATAGGGGTATGATCTTATGAGGTTATTGAGCTACCACCAGGGCACTTAGGATGTTTGCAAGTCAGATGTTCAGTTCATAAACCAACCCAGAGATTGACTGAAGCAGCATTGATCTACTTTGCACTCGCATAGCAAGTGCAGTTCGAAGGCTAGCTGGCTTAACTTTAGGCTCCGTCTGTAGTTTATAAAGCAAACAACAGTAACAAACAAACAAACTATTCACTCCCTAGCAGAGTCGCCATTTTGTTTCTGGGAAAACTAGTGTCGCTATTTGATTTGCTAGTCCCACTAAGACGGGTAGCTATCTTAGAAACAAACAATTCAAAGCAACTTGTGTTTTCCTTTATGGATGATAGATAAGAGAGAATCAGAGAGCACCAACCTCAGTCTTTCGCTTGGCTCCTTGCTTTTTTCCTCTCTCCTTTGATAGAGCTTTGCCACTCCTTTCTCACTTGTCCCGCTTCAAAGAACACCTATAAGGGCAAAGCAGCAAAATACCATCAAAGCATAGAGATATATAATACCATAAGCAATGTAGAATTAGATGTACATTAACCATACAATTGCATTCACAAATACAAGATTTACAAGTACACAAGTATATGGAGGAAAACTCAAATAGCTTTATTGATAGTAGAAGTAGAAGAGAGGATTACAACCCAGTTGTCTAATCCAGCATCATCCTCCCAGCATGAAACCCTCTTCACCTAATGAAAAGCAAGATCACCCAACAATACAATGTCTCAAAGAGAAACCAACAACACTTCCTTACAAATTACAAAATTCCAGCCTCTGGATCTCTGGGATGAGGGATCCATTTATAGATATTTGCAAAGGGGTGAGTTAGCTTCTGGATTTTTGATTAGTGTCATTTCACTGATAGTTTTTGGTTCCAGTTGGAGATTTCATGATCTCTTACTCATCCCTGGGCGAATTCAGAGAGGCAAGTGTCGTATGAGCAGCGTCTAGAAGATTCTCTGAGTTTCCACCTAGCAAACTGCCTCTGCCATTTGTCTACTCTCGCTTATCGCACCCTACAGAAGGGCTTTTCAGTATGCATCACACCCCTTGTGTGTAACGGGTGAAATGCATCGCACCCTCAGCATGGAGCTGTCTGTATGGTCCAGTTTTGACCAGTTCTGAGTAGTTTTTCAGGGAGAACTTTTTGGAAATGATGTAATCAGTTGACTTTGATCTTTTAGGGTGTGAAACAACACTTTTAGGGGTTTGAGATCCCTTGGTTTATCGACATATGTGATTGGGGTTGCAGTGCCCAAATATGTCTATAACACAATCGAACACATAAAATATATTAAAGAAATATAAACATAGAAAACACATAAAACAAGAGAGACACAGATATACGTGGTTCACCCAATTTGGGCTACATCCAAGGAGTAACATCGAGTCCTTCATTTTATATTACCTAGCAAAATGAAGAGATACAACCTACAATAGATCTGTTGTAATTCTCTCTTCTCTCTCACACAATCTCCTCTCTCTTTCTCACTTATAATACAGATCTGCATAGACACAATACAATTCCCTCATATATAGTGAGGGGTTGCCTTCTAGGGAAGAAAAACCCTAAATTAAACATAGCTTCGATCGTCAGACCTCTGCCTAATGAACGCCCCAGATTGACTACGAAATTACAACATTTTACAAGGCAATTTTACATCTATTTTTAGCTTCAGGGGCGCTGCCCCAATCCCCTGCCCAGGGGGGGGGCTCCAAATAATTGTCATCGACCCCCCACTGGACCCCCCCTAATGGTGAAAATTTTATGAACGGCGTTGCCGCTACATTACAAACTAGGGTCCAATGTGGCAATACCTCTGAATAAAGAAGATAATCAGGCTCCACACCCAACATAAAGTTTGAATGTGACCATCTACTAATAGTAGTTGTGTACATGGATGACACAATATTTGGCAGTGATATGGAACAATTGGGGCATCAATTTGCAAAATGTATGAAAACAAAATTTGAAATGTCCATGATTGGAGAATTGTCCTTCTTCGTAGGTCTGCAAATTACTCAGTCTCTACAAGGAGTGTTTATATCCCAATCCAAATATCTCAAGGGAACTCTGAAGAAATTTGGGCTCGAAGATTGCGAAATAGTCAGCACACCCATGCCTACAAGTTGCAAGTTGTGTAAAGAAGATGGAACATTGCTGATAAATCAGACTGAATACAGGTCAATGATAGGAAGCTTACTGTATTTGAGAGCTTCAAGGTTAGAAATCATGCAAGCGGTGGGGCTTGTGGCTAGATTTCAAGCATTTCCATGTGAGAGTCATGTTGTTGCTGTCAAAAGGATTTTCAAAGATCTTCAAGGAACAACAAAGTATGGACTGTGGTATGTGAAGAGCAAAGAATTCAAGTTGAAGGCCTACACAGATGTAGACTGGGCTGGAAGCCTTGATTAATGGGAAGAGTACTTCCAGTGTATCTTTCTTCCTGGGAAAATACTTGGTGTCATGGGTCAGCAAGAAACATACCTCCATTTCTCTGTTGATTGTTGAAGCAAAGTATATTGCTGCTATTACCTGTTGTACGTAGATTCTATGGATGAAGAAAAAATTGAAAGATATACAGGTAGAGCTAACTGATCCCATTCCAATAATGTGTGACAACACAAGTTTCATCAGCATCTCCAAAAATCTAGTCATGCATTCAGAGACTAAGCATATTCCTATCTAGTTCCATTTCTTGAGGGAAAAGGTTGCAGTCAACATTGTAAGACCTGAGTATGTGGCTACTAAAGAGAAACTAGTATATATCTTTACCGAGCCACTAGAAAGAGCCATTTGAATATCTCGGGAAACAAATAGGAGTTGTGACTCCTCCCTTCAAATGACTTCATTTTGGTATGTGGTGGAAACTACTCAACATGTGGAACTCATGGGAGAGTAGGATGCGATGGTTTAGGGGGAGTATTCGAGAAGTATTAGTTACCACTAATGTAAAAGGGGGAGAAGATTTGGCATCAGAATAGACCATGCCTTTCTTGAGGGGTAGCTTATGGTGTTGCCATCAATGCCAAAGGGGGAGATTGGTTGAGAATTGGTGGTATATGAGTGGTTGTGTAAGTGTTGGCATTGATGTCAAACAGGGTCAGCATGATGATTGGGTGTTTGGGAGGAATCCCATGGTTGTGAAAATGTTTTGTAGAAAATCATCATAGTTGTAGGATTTATGTAGAGAATCATCATAGTAGCAGGCATACTGAAGAAGCCATAAAATGATTGCTATGGTGGTTGAGAGTTCGACCTTCCAAGCACAAGAAGAAGAGTCAAGGAGAAAAGTGTAGTAGAGATTTTGCAGCCATCTCACAAGTAGAAAATGGACTCAAATCCTACATCGGACCCTATCTAATGCAAATTTCTCTAGAAAAATTTTCCAACGATATGTAAAAGTTCAAAAATGGATTCCTGAATCAAAAGATATGGTCTGCCAAAGTTCGAGGATTTCAAGCCTCAGGAAGGAAGGAATATGGGAGCAGAAAACATATCAGATATCAATATCTCAGAGATCAACACATCGACATATCAGATATCAGAACCCCAGAGATCAACACATTGGGACATCAACACATCAGATATTGGAACCTCAAAGAGTTGGAATAAGTTGCACATCGGAGGTTGGAACCTTAGGATATTAGAGGGACTAAGGCATCAAAATATTTTGATATAGGAGGTTCGAAACATCAGAATATTGAAAATTCTTAACTGAGGTATTCTAAGAAGTTACGATGTCTAGTAGTTCCAATAGTACTAAAAGCACCAAGGAATGCCGAAGAAGATTAACAAAGAAATTTGTTGCAAAACCACGGTTTGATGGGCCCTTTTCTGTCTCCTCTAGTAGGACATATGGCGGCATAACATTGGCTCTGAGAATCTACAAGGGTATCTAACGTCAACATGATGTGAAAATACGACAAAACACATGGTCGACTGATTCAACATTATTGGGTGGCCTAATGCGCCAGATCTTGGTGACACATGTCATCATTGTGAAGCCGCCATGTGGAGCGATGACATCATATAGGAAGTTGGCACATCGGATAATGAAGTCCCCATAATTTCAATATAGATCATTTTGGAAAAGTTACGATGAAAGGCGTTTCCCATATTAGGTTGGCTCTTGGTCCTGAGAAACCAAAGAACCAAGTGCACAGAGAAGTTAGTGAAGGAAGATCTGGCAGAAACAAAATTCCTTCGCACCTAAAAGCTAAGTTGCAGGTCACAACTCTCAGTCCCATGGAGGATAAATTCTCAAGGAGCTAAGTGTCACAAGAGCTAAGGATATCGGGGTTGAGAAATATCATAATGTTCCACCTTTGTGAAGTTACGATGTGGAGTTTCTCTGATAATGCAGTACAACGAGTTAAAGGATGTATGGGTCGGCAGCTGTGAAATTGAATACTAGCTCAGACGTATTGATCGTTGAAAGGGGTTAAACCTGTAGAAGACTCTGTGATAAGAAATTGACAATGACATGTTTTGAAGAGGCGAATATGAGACAATGAAGGAAGAAAATCGCTGCTTCACGTGCACGAATTGTTGTGATAAATGAGAACAAAGAGGTCATCTCGGTGAAATATCAAGGTCTATGGAACGATAAATGAGAATGGGACTCTCGAAGGAGTGTGCAGGTCACCTGAGAATTAATTTCTCAACATGGAGCTCTACACAGTCAGACGATGAAGAACTACAAGGTCCATCTATGTTTGGGTACTGTGATAAGAAACTACCAGGAGATGCAACAATGGCAAGGGGAGCCATGCCTAAGTACATTTGGGCAGCTAAAGAACAAATATAAAATACTATCTTGTCCAGAGTTCCTCAGTGAAACAAAACCATCGCCTGCAATGAAGAAGAGTGGGGTGTTGAACATATTACGAGTGCGTTGTGTTGTGAGTAAAGTGCGTTGAGATAGAGAGGTCGAAGCACCAAGGAGGACACTGTGTTAGACAACAACTAGTGTAGCAAGAGTGTTGTTTTGTGAATTGTGAGGGTAGTGCTGAGGAGTAGTCAGCAGAGAGCCCTTGCCAGAGGAGGCAGAGCGTAGAGGAAGTGTTGTTGTGAATAGCAAGAAAAGGTTTGCTACATGTGAGCATAGAAGATAGGGTGCAGAAGTTGAATCTGCAAACAACCATTTTCGTATTTTACTTGTAATAATGTATGCCTTTGTTTTTAGTTTGAAAATTGTATGAAATAGTATAACAGTGGCAAGAGCTGGTGCTTGCACACTGAAGAGGTTGGTACCTCTTGTGAAGCTGCTGCTTGCTAACCAAAGGCGATCGGTGCCTCATGTGAGTGGGTGCTCACAAACAAACATATGTAATTAAATGGTGCTTAATTTACATCATAAACAAACAACAAATTTGGTGGTTTTTTTCCCTCTGGGTTTCCACGTGAAAAACGCTATGCCAAATGTGTGTGTGTTGCTTATGAGATTGTTGTATGAACATGTGTGTTTGAAATATTGTTGGTTCACTACTTTTGTGAATGAATTTTCTCACAAGTAAAAGAAAATAAGAAAGGATTGTAAGCATAATAATAAAAAGATAAGAGTTTCATAATTATTGATTCATCCCTTTCTCAGCAATTCTTTATTTCAACAATCACCATTTCGATTTGGACCTTTCCTTGGAAATATTTGACATTGTGAAAGACTTTACTACTGGCATCATTTTTGTAAAAGTTTGGAAATTTTTTAGTACAAATGTAAATGTAATAGAACAATAAAGATTAATATTTTCCCAATGAAGGACATATTTAATGTTAAACTATTTGTTTGGATCTCTAAAATTTCCAATATAATAGTGCTTTATATTTTTAGATCATTTTATTTTGTGTAAGGTTTCACTATGAGATAGAAGTTATATCATGTAGTGAGTATAGATAGACTCACTATTTATTCATATTAAGTGTTTATTGAAATATACAAAATTGAAATATACCAATAACCTGTCAAGACCATAAAAATATATTTCAATACACTGAAAATATATTAAAAAACAAAGAATATGTTGCAAGCCCAGTAAATTTATCAAATTTAAATTTATAATTTCTTTGCAAGAAATAATTTAATTAATTAACAAACCGTTTCTCAAGATTAATTAAAATCGATTCTTAAATATTTTTGTATACATAACGCATTTTGTTTATATTTTATATATTTTCATAATATAACGCGTTGTTGTTTCTGGTTGATCAAGCCAGAAAATCCAAATTATACAATTATTTCCAATCGCAACACCAATATCTCATTGCGGGTATTGCAAGATAAAAAGAAATTAATGTTTAAAAGATGCATGCTTTCACGTTAAAAACCAATTAAAAGAGAAGTCTAAAATAATTTTACAGCGTTTCTTTTATTTTTAAATAATTTTGAAGGGTGTCTTTCATTCTTTCATTCTGGATTGCAGCGTTTGTTCACAGAAATGAAAAAGGAATTTTAAAATAATTTTTGAGGATTTCATTCATTCTAGTTTAATAATCCTAATGATTTGTTTTTCCCAAAATTGTGGCATGGAATAATATTTTAATTCTTAGAACTCCTGACAATAAGCACATTTACCAGAATTTTTTGTAAATGCCATATTGGATTTAAGTTAGGCTGACAATATTGTAATTGGTTTGAATTCTACCCAAAGCTCAATAACATAGTGGGCTACTTAAGAAATTAGAATTCTACACAAAGCTCAGTAACATATGGGGCTACTTCAGAAATTAGTCTTTGAAACATATAGAATGATGCTTTAGAAATGGGTTTGTTTCCCATAGAACACATTTTTAGTATGCATGAATGGAAACTATGGCTTGCAGTTTAAATTTTTTTCATTTTTACTTTACATAAAAACGGAGACTCTGTTCACAAACAATCAACTGAGAAAGGAAAACATATATTTGAGTATAAATTAAAACCATAGTCCCCTGTAATGATTTGATGTCGTAATTGTCATTAACTAGAAAAACGCACCAAATATATTTTAAATGTTTTGTATGTTGTTTAGATAATCTTCGGCAAAATCACATAACCAATCTTTTGTCGATGCGTTTCGAACCAACCAGTGTGGACAAGTTGAAGAACCAATCCGGCTATGCTTGATTAAATAGAGTGTGCAGAGACTCCAACAGCTAATTTTGACCTAATGATCCAGGTCAAACCACTAAATTAGTTAATTAATATTTCTAGAAATAGCTAAAATAAAGGAATTCATTAATTAAAAATAAATAGATATATTATTAATATTATTTCAAATATTAAGAGAATCCATAGTATAATATTAGTATTTTAATTATAATGGTCATTATATCTCATAATATATATTAAATAATCTATATTTATTATTATTCCAATATTATTTAAATACAAGTGAATGGTAATAAATCCCTATTATTTTTATAATTTAGTTACACTAGGTAATTGTGTAATAATTCTTAATGGTCCATTGGTAAGTTAGATCTTTACTATTTAGTTAATTAAAATATATCATATTTATTATTTAAATATAATGGTTTATTAAAATAATAAGTTATATAAAATAATATATGTTTATTAAATAATCTATATCTATTTAATAATTTATAATTCCAAACAAATTGTTAAAACATTATTATTCCTAGAATATAGTTATATTAGGTAAATACCATAATTTAGGGTAAAGTCCAATAATATAACTAATATTATTGGTACATCATAATTTATCCTTTAAACCTAATATAACTGTATTAGGTTTAAAGAATTATTACACGATTACCTAGTGTAACTAAATTATAAAAATAATAGGGATTTATTACCATTCACTTGTATTTAAATAATATTGGAATAATAATAAATATAGATTATTTAATATATATTATGATATATAATGACCATTATAATTAAAATACTAATATTATACTATGGATTCTCTTAATATTTGAAATAATATTAATAATATATCTATTTATTTTTAATTAACAAATGAATTCCTTTATTTTAGCTATTTCTAGAAATATTAATTAACTAATTTAGTGGTTTGACCAGGATCATTAGGTCAAAATTAGCCGTTAGCATTATAGCTATTGGAGTCTCTGCACACTCTATTTAATCAAGCATAAGCCGGATTGGTTCTTCAACCTGTCCTGACGATGAACCACACTGGTTGGTTGGTTCGAAACGTGTCGACAAAAGATTGGTTATGTGATTTTGCCGAAGATTATCTAAACAATGTTTTGTATGTTATTAAAAAATAAAGTTACTTTCTGTTTAACATGCATGTGCAAATTCTTTAATCTACTTATCTCTATTGGCTAGTTGTCTAGACTTGAGGCCATAGATCACCATTAATTATCGACAATCCCTTTCACATTCTATCTAAAAGTACATACGAAAACATAGTTCACTATAGTTCACTATTTTAATCAAAGTCATCAAAGTCAAGTTCTACATCTTGTATATGAGCTTGTTGAAAGATGTTAACAAGAAATTCCAGTTTAATTTGTTATTGAATTAAATTCAAATTCTATTCTCAGCAACTTGTAAATAGTTAATTAAGTTTAATTAACTTAATTAGGTTAGGAATTTCGAGTTAGAAGTATTTATGTAGTCATGTATATGTTCTCCATAAGTTTTAGGGGACGAGTATGAGTTTAAATTGAGTAGTAAATTAGATCGATCATTTTAGTGAGTTAAGTTCAATTAAATTAGTTCCAAATTGTTTGCAGAACTAATAGAGAATTAATAGCCAGTTGGTGCATTAGTGCATCCACAAGTGTCACTCTAGTTAACTGAAGATTCTCTCATCAGAAACTTATGCATGTCGATTCTGAGAAAGACCTAGTTGAGACTAGAGTGTAGGGACAATGTACTATCAGTTGTATTATTGACTAGAGTGTAAATATCATGCATGCATCCGAGATTTATCTTATGTTTGGATTGCACAGTTTTGGAAGCATGAATTCCCTTTAAATATGAGCTATTCATCCTAGGAATCACGCAAGGATATAGGGGCTTCGTAGGTAATGGAAAATGGATATGTGTTAGTTAAGAACTGGCTTGTGAGGTAGAGAGTTGAGCATACTTGTGCGGAATTGTTCTAGTGAAAAAAATCTTTGTATCTTCACTCATATTTTTGATTTAATGCAATACAGATAGGAGGGGTTTTGAGCAGTGGCTTTCCCCAAAAAAACGTATTATGTTATGTGCCATTGATTTATCTTTTTCTTCTTCATATTGTTTTCATTGATCTATTGACTTCCGTAAAGTAGAAGTAGATTCTGGTCCTTTGCTTTAGTAAATTGCATGAGTTTGTGAATCTACAGGAAATTATACATGGTATCGGAGCTGAGAAAAATATACTACAGAAGATTTCGAAGTTTTGAGTTTTGGGTTATAGGTGAAATTCGAATTTTCAATACATACTTCTAGATCGGCAGATGGCGTTCTACGGTTTACAGCTCGAGTATGCCTTGGAAGTCAACTCGAATTTTATAGCCTGGGGGGACAGAATGGAGGCTGTGGTAGAGGATAATGGCTTGAAAGAATTCGTTGATCAAGAAATTCCTAACCCAGTAGCATGAGATGCACAAAATTTGGTCGAATGGAAGAAGTGTGTGGTGAAGGCGAGGTGGATAATCCTTGAGGGAGTTCGAGACTACATTGTCTCAAGTCTCCATGGCAAGGAAACTTTGTATGCTATGTGGAAAACATTGACGAACTTGTATCAAAACAATAGTAACCAAAGGAAATTGGCACTTAAGGACAAACTTTGAAAAATCAAAATGGAAAAAGGCGAGAGGATTCCAAAATACTTGAACAAGTTCACTCAGTGTTGTGATGAACTTGGAAGTGTTGGAATCACAATTTCTGAGGATGATATGGTGAGTCTTGCTCTTCTAGGACTCTCAAAGAGTTGGCATATTTATCAAGACTTTGTCAATGGTCAGGGGAAGCTGCCAGATTGGGAACGACTGTGGTCGGATTTGATGCAGGAGGAGATCAAGAGTAACATTGGGGATGGCTCTTCATCAAAGACTGATGATGAAGAGAGCTATGCCTTAGTGATTAAGGCGAAGAAGGGGAAAGGGAAAGCTTCCCATTCCAAATCAGATTCTTATTATGGAGGTAAGAAGAAAGACATGAAAAAAATTAAGTTCTTTCATTGTCATGAGATGGGCCATTTTGCTACAAATTTTCCACTCAAGAAGTCAAAGAAGAAGTCCTCAGGAGGAGGAGTGGGTGAGGCTTTGGCCTCTTAATTAAAATTAGAATTTTCCCTCATTGCATGCATGGTGTCATAAATGATGGGAAGTGTATGGTACTTAGGCAATTGAGTTTCATTCCATATGAATAGTGACAAAGAGTTATTCAGTGACCTGGAGGAGAAATATCTCCAGATGCATATCGAGATGAGTGATAATGGGAAGTATAGTTTTACTGGATTGGGCATGATTACTTTTCAGAGGGAGCATGGGGCTCCACTCACCTTGAAGAATTTTATGTATGTGCTTGGGCTGAAGAAGAACTTGGTATCCATTGTCATGTTTTAGGATAGAGGCTATGATGTGATCTTCTCGAAAGTAAAGACATTTCTTCGACACATAGCCACATGTCAAGTAAAGAAGATAGGGATTCAGGTGAATAATCTCTATAAGTTGGAGGTAGAGGAGTGTGCTTATTTTAGCACAAAAGCAGAAAGGGTGTAGAGCCGAGACATTGTCGAGTTGTGGCACAGGCAATTGAACCACTTGCATGATGGGGCTTTGAGGATATTGTAGTAGATCTCTACCGGTCTTCCCAAAGGTATGCTTGAGCAAGTTGATACATTAAGGGGTGTACTTTGGGAAAATACACCAAGTCTTCCTTTCATGACAGAGACAGTCGAGCAGAGGCTATTCTAGAGTGAGTCCATTTAGATGCGTGTGGAGCATTCTCAACAACATCCACACCCAAACATAATGTTGACGGTGCTAGACCCGCCAACATTAAGGGGATCAACCCAGTAGTAAGTCCCAACTAGACCTCACACCGTTTGGTGTGGGAGTCCCATCCGATATGATGGTATGATTGCCATTATCTTAGAGATTTTCCTCAGCACTTACTTGTCAGCACAGGAGAGTGGTTTTCTTTGTCTTCGAGTAGTGAGGTTTGCGTGCCTGGTGATTGCTAGTACTACTTGTGTCAATGGTTCTTTCACTGTAGAGGGAGAGGGTGGGAGCGAGTCCCAAGTCATATGGGAGGAAGCCCCAACTTTGTTAGGAACACATAACACAACAGGACGTCCACAACTTACGAAAGAACAGTCCACACAGATGCGGTAGCCACAACACATAAGGAAGGATAACACGTACAACACACAACAGATGTGTTTGTGCGAGTGCGAAAGTTGTTATAACAAGTTTATGTGAATGTTCTGTCTGATGTCCAGGGAGGTAACCAACACGAGTAGGACAACGTTAATAGCTTATACAACACATTTTCATTAATATATATGTATTACAACAAGTGAATGAGTTCAAGTGTTAAACATAGGTTAAAGCAACATGCATCACAAGTGTTCAAGATTAATCTTACAACAATTATAATACATGTGTGAAAACATGTTGGCCTGTTAGCAGGCTTTTGAATTAAGATAAAGTTCCAAGATGTATCGTTACACCATACATCACTAACCCCGTGGGCGGGGCATTGGAGCCACTACTTACTCCTCAAAGAAAATATTACAGACTCTCAAGGCTATGTGGGAGGAGCTGAGGTGAAAAGTCCTTTGCATGTACAAATGAGGGGATATTTATAACCAAGGGTGAAACTAACCCTTGTGGTTGTTCGACTACCCTCATGACTGTTTGACTTCCATGACCTTTCGACTTTATATGACTCTTCATATGACAAGTGGGTCTCTTGGACTTCCATGTTACATTACATTGATTGAAAGAATGGCCCACAATAGATATGTGGACGACATGACTCATGAGAAGACTCGACATGACAGTTCTGGTACATTCATACAGCTATTGATGTGCATGTCAAGTTGTAGTGTTGCTGGGTGATGGATGTCCTCATGGTGTGTCACAACTTCACCTCTGTATGACAAAGTGTGGAGTCTTCGATGGTCGTTGGGTTCACTTGATGTTGTCTTTGCACGTTTCTCCTTGCTTGCATGTTGGCATGCTTTACAGGTTCGCTTGTTCATGAAAAGTGCATGCTCGTCCATCAGTCCGTCCATGAACACATCTCGCATGTTCGCTCGTCTGTCTGTTTGTTAACATGTCTTTACATGATCGTCAGCTCATGAGAAAATCTCTTTGCATGCATCATTTGTTAGCCCATTGGTGAACATGTCCTTCTGCATGAACTCACTTTGTTCATCCCATCCATCGAAGCACCATGTTCGTTCATGTACCTGTATCTGTAGTCACTCATGACGAGACGACATCAAATCCAAAAACCTCCTAGTCTACCATGATGCATGGTTGTTTCAAATGTAGGTGACTGGGAGAGGAGACAAGGTTGTGAGGTATGAGCTTAGATGGAGGCTCCAGGCACTGCTGGTGAAAACTATGCAGGAGTCACTGGGTGATGGAGACAGGCAATTTGGATCGACAGTCATTGTCCGCAAGGTGTGGCTCAGCTGGAGGGAAAAATTGCACAGTTTCTTAGAGGAGTAGTCTGGGCTGCGGGAAGGCATGGCAGACAAAATATGCGGAATTTTTGGAAGGAGAGGGCAGCAGGAGCCTGGCAACCAAAATTGTGCAATTCCTGGAGGGAACTGGCAGTCAGCTACTGGGACATTGGCAACAAAAACTGCAAAATTCCTGGAGGGAACCGGCAGTTCGCTGTTGGAGCTTGGCAGCAAAAACTGCGCAATTCCTAGAGGGAACTGGTAGTTGGTTGCTGGGAGATGCTGGCAGGGAAAACTACACTGATATTCGGAGGCTGGCCTGCTGATCACCTCTGCGCATTTTCTGAGTTGAGCAGACTGCTAGGCAATAAAGGGCTTGTTCATGAAAGCTGCATAGTTTTCTGGGTGGACAGCTAGCCAACTGACTGGAGGGCTGGCTGGAAAAACTGCGCAATTTTTTGAGGGAGACAGGGACATACACTTGGTGTCTGTTTTTCCTTTCTATGAAATTTTCTCAGTCAGCGGAGAGGGCAAGGTATGTAGCCTCTGTGCAATTTTTTATGGGAGTCAGTCCCGGGGTGACTGTCGGGTCAAACTCTCCAGTTGACCAACATGAAGCTTGATTGATCTGCTTGTGGAAAACACAGCTTGAAATGGATTGCTTGGTGCTTTTGCATTGTTATGGTTAACAGTCAATCGAGTCGATGGCAGGGTGAAGGTTTGGATGTCAAAGGGGAATCTGATCGTCAGAACTTCAGCAAAATGACTAAGTGTGTGAACAAGTGAGAAGGTGCATACATGATATTGTAACACACACTTACTTGACTTGACGACAAGATGAATTGAACCATCGAGACCCATATGATCAACATGGCTGGTCGACAGTGTGGGCGAAAAGCACGACACTTTTGATTGATCATTGGTCAACTGTGACGATGCTTGCACGACAGTGTATATGACTTTGTGTGTGAGTGCGACAAATCTTTACATAGCAAACACAACATGTACACATGAAGAGAAGAACTTTTGTATGACTAGAACATGGTCGGAAGAATGAAAGTAACATCAACATATCAAAGTTGTTGGCAGAATGATCAAGCAAGGTGGGTGCGAGGAATAACATGAGTTCACAGAGTGAACTCGAGTGCATGCAGTCATCAAGTAAAACTCTTAAAGGAGGCTCCGAAATTGGATACAGACCAAAATTTTGGAGGGTGTTGTAGCCGCTACAACACATAGGTATTATGTTATATTTGTTGATGACTATTCTCATAAATGTTGGATATTTTTCATGCAAAAGAAGGACCAAACTTTCACAAAGTTTTGCGATTTTAAAGCTTTGGTGGAGAAAGAGTCGGGCAAGAAGGTTAAAGCTCTACGAAGTGATAATGGTGGTGAGAATGTCTACAATGAGTTTAAGAGCTTCTGTGCAATGGAAGGGATTAAACACGAGTTAATGACATCCCATAACCCATAGAAGAATGGGGTGGCTAAGAGGAAGAACAGAAGCATAACAGGGGCATCAAGGGTGATGTTGCATGATCAGGGCCTACCATTACACTTGTGGGCTGAGGCATGTAACACAATGATTTATGTTCAGAACCGTAGCCCACATCAGATACTTGAGATGAAGACACTAGAGGAGGCTTATTTCGGTAAGAGGACAAATGTTGGTCACTTTAGGATTTTTGGGTCATCGGTATATTTCCTTGTGACCAAAGATGCACGAAAGAATCTTGAGCTGACAATAGAGTTGGGGATATTTGTGGGGTACATTCATGCACCTCACAACTATCGGGTGTAGTTGCCGACCAGTAGGATGACAATGGTTCATTGGGATATCATATTCGATGAGGAAAATTCCATGTGAGTTTCCCTTGAGAGGGAGCTTGAGCTATATGCAAATGAGGAAATTTTATCTCCTAAGGTTGAGGAGCCTTAGATTGAGGTGGAGCAACTACATGCAGAGGATCCGGGAGTGGAGACATCCACTCAAGCAAAGTATTCTAGAGAGGGAAGAAAGCGCACCAGAGAGGCTGAAAAATTGTTGGATGATGCATGGGAGAACGTGGGAGCACCCACTTCTTAGTGAAAGCAGAAGACATCACCTAAGAGGTACACTGGATACATGGCTCTTATGGGAGAATGTGTTGTGACATAGCCATCTTCCTTTAATGAAGCAGTGAAACAACCAGTTTGGGTTGATGCCATGGTGGAGGAGTATGACTCCATAGTTCGTAATAGTGTTTGGGATGTGGTTCTGAGACTGGAAGACCTCGAACTTTAATTAAAATAATCAACTAAGTCAAATTAACTTAACTAATACAAGATGTCATGATATGTGGAATTACAATTTTATTCCCAATTTAATTCAAGGACAACTTAAATTAGGATTTTCTTGATGCTATTTTCAACATTTCTTGTTACAATTTTCAATGCTCCCTCTCAATGAGAAAGGGATTTACATTTATCCCAATCCAGTACCATTGGAATTTTTTGCATGCAACACTTCTCACTGTTGTTGTTTCTACTATGACTAAAAAGCATAAAAAAAAATAAAAAATTGAATCAACTGTCTCTGCAACTGTCTACTGGGAAAAATTGTGTTTTTTCTTACTCTGCTACTAAGCCTCCTGCTCTACTATGAACACTGCTCTGCACTCCTCAATATTTGACTAACAATAATCCTCCCAGTATTGAATATTGTGGCCCCCCATAGTAAGGTAATGATCTATGATACAAACACACCTTAATGGACCCTTCCCAAATTTTTGCAACTCTTGGAACTATTGTTTCACATCGCCCCACCTCACTCCAAGAGGTATAAATACATGCAAAGTGAAATTTGATCTACTCATAATGTTACTAATACTGTCCTGTTGTTGCTTTTTTATTGCTAATGCAACTACTACAATAATGAGTCTGATCTCCCCATATCCTAAAGTACTAGCTTCCATACTACTGCTCCCTCTGAAACTATACTCCTTCTGAGTCTCGATCTCCTTGTGGGACACCTCTCTGTGCCTCATTCTACCAATATCAATTGTCAAAACTCCTTATTGTGTCACTACCTTCCCACTAGCAACCTTCTTGCTCCATTAATAACTCTTCACATAGTGTCTTTTGGATATGCTCTGAATTAGAGCTCCATCAATATGCAAGGACAAATTCGAATTCTTCTCTTCTATTGTGATTTTAGCTCTGATACCATGTAGAAATTTCTACAAATATTTCTCTGATACCATATAGAAATTTTTACAAATCTAACTCTGATACCATGTAGAAATTCCTTGTAGATTCAAACCGCTAATTGTAATTTACTAAAACAATAGACTTGAATCTACTCTACTGTTATAGACAATTTTGTGCCTTACAGCATCAGGCATGAATTGTCAATAATCCAAGGGATCCAAAGTCCCTAAACATGATGTTCCTACCCCTAGAGGAACAAGGTCAGCAAGCCAACAGCTCTCACATCAGTTCTCCACCTGAAAACACTCAAAAACAAGCAATCCTGAAATCAAAGCAGGTGCTCCACTAGGCTTCTGCGCTGAAACTCAACTCCTCCATGGTGTACCTGCGTTGCAAAGCAGGTAGGACAAAGGCCACCTGCGCTGAGCGAGATGGGACAAGTGGCACACTGAGTCATTGCTCTGGAATCTTCCAAAAATGACACTTGGATCAGGGATTTCGCCTTGTGGTGAGTCAGAGGCTCTGTTTCTCCAAGTGGAAGCAAGGTTCTCCAAGTGGACTCAAGAACTGAAGATCAACTGAAGAGAGAGAGGACACAAGGCAGCTACACATCAGTTGGAGGCTGACTCATCCTTTCTCAATTCATCTATATATTGAGCTCTCTCCTATGAGCTCAGGAGGCTGGAATTTTGTGCAAAGTAATGATATGCTGTTGGTTTCACTATAGAGCTATTGGGTGATTGCTTGAAGGAGGTGAAGAGGAGAAATTCTTTCTGCTGGGAGGTGTTGCTGGATTGGAGCCTTCAATGGTTGTAACACTCTCAGAACTTTACTTCTTCTATTAATAAAAGCTATTGAGGTTCTTCTATATGCACTTGTTTCAATGATGTGTTGTGATAATTGTATATTTGATTTATGCTAATCCTTGAATCAGTTATGATTGCATGCTTCTTGTAGTTTCCTTCTTTGTTATTTTGCAGGATCTCATTGTAGCTGGGCCAGCAAAAGAGCAAGGAGTTGGGAGCAAGCAAGCAAACAGAAGAGTTTGGATTCGACATTAAGCGCAAGGCAACGGTTAGTGCATTTCTTCATTCTCTCTTGCTTTCATAAAGAAGTAAACCTTAAGTAGTTTTCTTTACAGTTGTTGCTGAGGTACTATCACCCTTAGAGTGGGATAGGGTCATCCGAGTCGGATACTTTTCCCTACAACAAACTAGCGACTCCACTGGGGATCGTATCTGTTTGATTGTTTGTAGTATTTTGCTATTCATTTCCTGAACAAAAGAGTACCAAATCGAAAAGCTTTTGACTATATCAAAAGCGAAGTAGAGGGCAGCTACTCTAGCTCATTTCTGAGCATGTTCATGATTTGAAGAGCTGATCTACAAGGATCCTTGTAAGCTCTTAGTGATAGCTTTTCACCTTCCTTGTCATCCCTTAGTGTGTGCTTGACTGATAGCTTCTGATTTGAGCAAAAACTGTGAATTTTTGAGAAAATTGTGACCCGGAAACTGTGAAAACGAAACTTTTGTTTTCCAAAGCAGGTAGTACACAGGCTACCTGCTTTGCAACGCAGGTCCCGAAGGCGCTACCTGCGCTGAGAGCTAGATTGGTTGTGCAGCACCTGCGTTGGCCCAATTTTGCCTTGTGCAGTTGGGGTTTCCTCCCTTTTTCCTGCCTGTTTTCACTATAGTTTTGCAGTCAGTTTTTCAGTCTTGGTACCTATCTGAAACCAACCTTACTTGCCATCATTCCACCTCTGTTATATAACGAAATTGTACTTGTTCTTTTGTATTTATTACGTCATTTACAATTTCCCATAACGAAAGTGAACTAGTCTTGCTTTGGCCTCTTAGATCTGAACCTGTGTTAGGCATTTTGCTGGTCTAAAGAGTTAGCTTGTTTGCTGTCCATAGCTGATTAGTCTTTTCACTTTTGTCATTATGGTTTGATTTCATGTATTTCCAGTGATTAAACAAGTAAATCTTAAGGTGTCTTTTGATTTTGGACTAGCTTGTTTATTTTCGCTTTAAATCGAAATCAAAGTTATATAACAACTTTCTTTTTGTAACCCATCAACATTAAGAAAGGGAAAAGAAAATACATGCATTGTGCATTTTGCATTTGACTGCTTGCATGACGATTTAGGAAATTTTGCATTAGTGTGTGCTCTATGATCTGTGAGAAAAGATTTGCCTTTCTTCTCCCTCAGTAGTTAAGATTTTCAAAGTTGAAAGATTGAAAAGTTTGCTTCTCATCTTAGACTGCATTCAGGAATTTGTTACATACATCTCGTGGTGATCCTTAAAGGCAAACTGCTAAGCAAGATCAACATTAAAATAAATTCAATTTACATAAAAATGCTTTGTAACATAACGCAAACACTTAGAGGTCTAGGTAGAGACATGTTCCGGCGTCGTTAAACTTAGTGATTGTCGATCTCTACGAAGGTGGGTGATTCCTCCTGAGAGTCGGTGGCACTAATACGGACTTGTGCTCCCACGTACCGTCGCGTATATATTGGGAGACCCCTATAGGAACAAAGCCTTTATCCATAGGAAGCCGTGTCGGCCGCCCTACTGATCGCAATGCAGTGAACACAGCATTCACGAAGATTGACCACACGTACCGTAAAACGTATTCCGTGGTTTTGCGAAAGGTTTGGCACACCCTCTGCCTAGAACTCCAGAGCAGTTTCTTTTGGCCTTTTTCAAACTCTATAACTGAAAAAGTCCAACCGAGCATTTGTCACTTCGGGCTCGTTAAAACATCGAAGGAGACTAGAGTCATCTTTAGCTTTTTCTCGACTCTTAAAACATGAAAAAGCAAAGTTGTGTCTAAAGCGTCGTTAATAAAATTTATTTTAATCGGAACATAATCACCTGTTATTCCCACGTTGATCTTTCAGTTGAAAAGTATGGAGCCCACCAACCAAGGAAATCACCTTGGCGGAAGTCCCAATCCCTTCTCCTCTTGAGGAGATGTTGGTGCGCCTCATATGGCCACATTGTCACTTCCACGATTGACAATTGGCCTACCTGTATGGCTCTTTTCAACTAATGTAGTTCAAATCGCCACTAATCCTGAGCAGTCGAATCAACAGTCAGACCAGTCTAGAGCTACCTACCAGCCTTCCACTTCTTACAATTCTTCCTCTGATCCTTCATCTTCGCAAGGTAGAGCCGGCAAAAGTCAGCCTCCCGAGGAGAAGAAGGAAAAGAAGAAGAAAGAAAAGAAGCAGAAGGGGCCTATGGCGAAGGCGACTGGGGGCAAGCAAAAGACATCTGACAAAAATCCACACACTGCACCGACCGGGCCTAAATCGCCATGTGTCATTTGCAAAGGGACCCACTTCCATCGTGATTGTCCTTGTATTCCCGGATACTAAGGGACTGGTCCCCCAGGTTGCACAGTCCGGTAGCATCAACCTCTGGTAGTCATGTTGATTGCAGTCCATCAACTAGCGAGAGTGAAGGACGAAAAGGGAGACCAAGATCACCCTGTATGTTGTGTGAAGGCGATCACGCCATTCACCGATGTCCATTCTTAGATGAGGCGAAGAGAGTTTTGGAAGATCGTCCGGTATCACCGTTACGACTTCCTCCTGGATACCAAAAACTCGTGCCTAATCCCTCGATAGTTGAGAATCCAGCTGGCCCGCTCAAGTGGTCAGCTGAAGTGTTGGTCATTGAGAATGAACCAACTGAATCCAGACCAGACGAAAGTCTAAAGGTCGATACGGCAGTTGACCCGGTTCTTCCTTCAGAGGTTTCATCCTCAAATGACACCGTCATTGAAGATCCATCTTCGAATGACACCCTCACTGAAGAGGATAAGGATGACACCGTCCATATTCTTTTCATCAACACAGACTCTGATGAGCATCAGGGCAATGCGCCCATTCCTTTATCGCAGGAAGGAACATCGTCAGGGTTGTATCCGGCCGTGTATTCGGTCCCACCGCCAAGCAACCTAGTTGTATCCTTTGATTGGAATCAACTAGGCAGACCCCGGTTACCAGCCAGTATCCCATTCAGAATCATTGTCCAGATCTATAGAATGGTAATGGCTGGAACTATCATTGATGAAGGGGCATCTGTGAGTATCCTTTCCTCTATTGCTTGGAAAGCACTGGGTTCCCCGGCGCTTTTACCTGAGATGAGAAATCTATCAGGTTTTGATAAAGGAACCAGTCGCCCGTTAGGGATTCTCCCCAATGTTCCCATTACATTGAAAGGGAAGACAGTTCATATGAACGTCATGGTCGTCCAGGGACCCTTGGTTTATAACTTACTCCTTGGACGAGACTATATATATTGCATGGAGGCAATAGTGTCCTCACTCTTCAGAGTTATGTGTTTTCCGCACGAAGGAAGAATGGTCAAGCTCGTAGACCAACTTTCATTTCCAGGATCACGCATCGCAAATAGTCAAATACCATCCCTTAACGGTTTATTCACTCAAGGAATGCCTCCACCCCCGGTTCTACTTCCCGATGAATGCAAGTGATTCGGAAGATAAGAATCGGGACCCAGGGGGCATGCACCCTGGCCTGCCTTGGGCAGAGGAAACCTTGGGTATAAAGTTGATTTCCGCAGAAGAATATGACTAGTCCGTACCCCGTCCGAAAGAAGGAAGAGAGGGTTGTTCTAGAATAAGATTCTTTTGTCAAAGTTATGTGAGTGAGATAATCAGTTTCTCGCTCCCCTTGTCTAGGTAAGTAGGCTCTCCTAAGGAAGGAGATCCACTTGTGGCAGCAAGTAGCCACCATCTTTGAAGGCAAGCCTCACCGATTAAAACATACGTTTTGAAGGATAAGTAGGGGCAGCCTCCAAAGAAAGAGATGAAATTGCTGCAACAAGTAGTCACCATCCTTAGCAACCTAATGATAGGCATCGCCGGGAAAAAGAGTTTGGTTTGCAGCAGCAAACAGAACCATTTTTCGGATAATAAGTAAGAGGACGATCCTAGAAATTATACTTTATACCTGGGGGCATGCGAACCTTTTGGAGTGCAAGCACGGGACGACTATTTATTTTTTAAATTTTTAGGTCCTCCCTTTAAACCTGTAGGTCTAACCCTTTAAACTCGTAGGATTAGCCGTTTCCAGCTTGCACAAAGAAAGGATGTGGGGCAAAAGTTAAAACTTGCCAAATTGGAGTAGCTAGTGAGGTATAGCTCCTTAAATATGACTACCTCACCTGAGGCGTTCCTTGTATTATGACTGGTATAATCGAGCAGTTTTAGCAATGTTCATGCTCGTTAAAAAATAAACGCAAGATTCGAGCAGTTTTAGCAATGTTCATGCTCGTTAAAAAATAAACGCAAGATCCGAGCAGTTTTAGCGCATAGTTCATGCTCGTTAAAAAATAAACATAAGTTGTGAGCAATCTTCCCCTAGAGTTCAAGCTCACCCAGAAAAAATGAACCGGTAAATAACCTTGGTAAATGTAACCTTTGACTGCCATATTAAAAAGCCCTTGGTCGTGTTTATATGCCATCACCTCCATCCGTTCATTTGGCCAATCGTTCATCTCCATATGATTGTTTACCTTCTTTTGAGGAACAGCTGCGAAGAGTGATTTCACTAAGCCATCCTCGTGACACTGCTGTGATTGGAATATTCCAACCTGTACCTGGAATCTGCTGCTATCCCTGTTTATCACTCGTTCCTCAAAAGACGAGTCTTCTTTGAGCTCTTTTCACTGACTCGTAAAACATGAAAAGTTTGCCGAGTGTTGGCCTTCCAGCTCATTAAAGCGACCGGAAAGCTATCCCTCCTCTAGATTTTAATCTTTTTGGACCTGAGGGATTATTGCACAAAAAGATCGAGTGCTTGTTTGTTCGGCTCGTTAAAAGTACCGAAAACTCATCCCTTCTGTATTGTTTTATACTTTTTCGGACTTAAGGGATTAGATGACGAAAAAGGAATTCTGGAGTTGACTTTATGTACCTTTTCAGACTCTCTAAAAATGAAAAGGACCGAGTTATCCTTGTCGTTAGACTCGTTAAATTCATTAAATAGCGACAAACTTGTCTTTAGACGAGAACGAGTTTCCCTATCGCTAGGCTCGTTAAAACATAGCGATGGGCTTGCCCGAAGGGCAGGTTATAGAACAAGCATATGTTATCCTCCTCAAGCTTGACAAAAATAAAGAGGTACTGGTCAGCAATGACTAGGGAAAAATTGGGAGAACCTCACAGCTTTAATGGTAGCAAGTCGCTCTTGAACATGACACTTTGTCCTCCGTACCACATCGGGTTGGGTTGTTTCATTCACCGGTCTCATCACCATGGTCCTCGCCACACCATCCACATTTGGGGTAATGCTACCGATCCATCACATCAGTGTCGTTATATGTTCAAGAGATGTTGTTCTGCAAAGAGTCAACCGTGTCCCATCCACTACCATACATTGTCCTTCATCCATTTCATGACCGCCACCCTGAATCATACATCACAGTTTGTTTTCACCTCATCACAATCACTAGATCTGTTCCGTGTCAATGATGTGGGATTCATTAAGGCCCTCCTTTGACGGATCGCTCCTTGTCGACATCAGCTCATTATCCAAGGAGTTGATCTAGGAACAACCCCTTCAGTACTTTGAAGCTTGCATGCCTCAATGGCAAGTTTCTCACTTCCGGCGACAGGTATACATCAATGACCTTCGACCAGAAGATTTTGCATGGTGGTCGATGCCAAGTCCTTTATTCCCACCATGTGAATTGTACTGCTGTACCTTGAGGGTCATCATCCTTATCGGTGATTCCTCTCGCGCTTGTTAACGGTTTACATCATTGACCGGTAATCAAGCGATGTCTTTCCATGTTCGACTTCAAGAAATTCTCACATGGATCGACTTGTACATCGAGTGAAGATCGGAAAAGATTGAAGACCCCAGATCTAGTTTCATCCATCCGGGCTGCGATATATATTCAGGATATAAAGACATTTGATATGTACATCATTGCAGCAGATGATCATCCTTCTCAAAGGATGATAATTTCAGCAGAGAATTATCAGTCTACCATCAAACGATCGTCTGTTCTATGTACCAAAATGAATTTATAAAGCTGAGCATGGGAATGCCCGCCTCAGCTAGATCATGAAAAAGTATGAAAAATAATGTATTGTATTGTATCTTATTACAGGACACTTCTCAGCAGATTGAACGAACTTCGGATCCTCCTAATAAAGCATTTCACCCGATAAACGACCTCATACTTTAGGGGGCATCTGTTATAGACAATTTTGTGCCTTACAGCATCAGGCATGAATTGTCAATAATCCAAGGGATCCAAAGTCCCTAAACATGATGTTCCTACCCCTAGAGGAACAAGGTCAGCAAGCCAACAGCTCTTAGATCAGTTCTCCACCTGAAAACACTCAAAAACAAGCAATCCTGAAATCAAAGCAGGTGCTCCACTAGGCTTCTGCGCTGAAACTCAACTCCTCCATGGTGTACCTGCGTTGCAAAGCAGGTAGGACAAAGGCCACCTACGCTGAGCGAGATGGGACAAGTGGCACACTGAGTCATTGCTCTGGAATCTTCCAAAAATGACACTTGGATCAGGGATTTCGCCTTGTGGTGAGTCAGAGGCTCTGTTTCTCCAAGTGGAAGCAAGGTTCTCCAAGTGGACTCAAGAACTGAAGATCAAATGAAGAGAGAGAGGACACAAGGCAGCTACACATCAGTTGGAGGCCGACTCATCCTTTCTCAATTCATCTATATATTGAGCTCTCTCCTATGATCTCAGGAGGCTGGAATTTTGTGCAAAATAATGATATGTTGTTGGTTTCACTATAGAGCTATTGGGTGATTGCTTGAAGGAGGTGAAGAGGAGAAATTCTTTCTGCTGGGAGGTGTTGCTGGATTGGAGCCTTCAATGGTTGTAACACTCTCAGAACTTTACTTCTTCTATTAATAAAAGCTATTGAGGTTCTTCTATATGCACTTGTTTCAATGATGTGTTGTGATAATTGTATATTTGATTTATGCTAATCCTTGAATCAGTTATGATTGCATGCTTCTTGTAGTTTCCTTCTTTGTTATTTTGCAGGATCTCATTGTAGCTGGGCCAGCAAAAGAGCAAGGAGCTGGGAGCAAGCAAGCAAACAGAAGAGTTTGGATTCGACATTAAGCGCAAGGCAACGGTTAGTGCATTTCTTCATTCTCTCTTGCTTTCATAAAGAAGTAAACCTTAAGTAGTTTTCTTTACAGTTGTTGCTGAGGTACTATCACCCTTAGAGTGGGATAGGGTCATCCGAGTCGGATACTTTTCCCTACAACATCTACCCATCAGGTAAAACAATTAAACGATCATGAAATCACGAAGCATACAAGAGAAAGAATTCAATCAACACATTACACAATGATTTCCTGGGGAAATCCATAGCAAAAAACCCCTGCTATCTGTACATTACATTAGTTAGAAAAAACGAGAATATTATGATGCTTTGCTCAAGCCCGAGCAACCTCTACACTATGTCTATCTATCTCACTACTTCTTAGACAAGCCTTTGATGAATACAATATGCTCTGCTCAACCTTGAGCTCAACCTGCACAATTATTTTCTATCGTCTCCCTAACTGACTTCCTTTGGCCAGTACTTAGCCAAATTCCTAGCCTTCTAAGATCCTACTTCTTTGCACTGTTAAATGAGGAATTAGGCCCCTATTTAATGGGAATTTTCGCCCATTGTATTTCAAAATTACTTTAGTCTCTTCCTCTAACTAGATGCACCACCTATACAATTCATATGTTTATACAACATATAGTACACTGTCCCTGAACTCCAATCTCTGATGAGTCTTTCTAAGATCTGAAATGCATAAGTTATTTATGAGTGAATCATCAGTTTAATGGTTGATCACTACAAGCAACACCACACTGTACTGCAGGCAACACCACATTGCACTTCAGGCAACACCACACTACTAGACCTCCCATTAGTTCATCTAACAGTTGGAACTAGTTTAACTGACTTTAACTCAGTTAGACTGAATTAATTGATTACAATTCAAATAAACTCAACCAGGGCTACTATAATGTAGGAGACACTCTACATAACTCTAGTTATACCCCCAACTCGAATTAACTGAACCAACTAAGTCAAATTAACTTAGTTAAGTAATACAAGTTGTCATGAAATGTTGAATTACAATTTCTTGTTGCAATTTTTAACATCACTTACTTCATCATTTAGTGATGCATTTAATGTTTAACATAAGTAAGGAGATGTATAATTTATTTAACTATTCTTGGTGAGGACATCGTAGTCAATTTTTTTCCTTATTTTATAACTTAGATGCAGCTAAGACCCTACAATGATCTAAGTTCCAAACCTGAAAGAACTAATAAATTTTCCTTTTTATATATATATTTGTATCTAGGATTAGGGTAGAAAGGTTTTTTTCTCTTTTTGTTGACTCGCGAGTGGGTTAAGTTGTGCTATTATTAGCATGGACTCAAATCTGACTTGAGCAGATTCAAAATGTTGGATAACATTCCCATCACTTCTCGATAGCTGCCAAAAACTCTGAGATGTTGATGTGGGTGTAGTGTTGGAGTGACACTTACATTACAAAATATCAACACAACCAAGAGAGGAAATCAAGTTGACACAACCAATGGATATAAAAGTTATGATACATAGCCAATCATGGCCTCTGAAGGTTACACTTGGCAAACCT
Organism: Pinus tabuliformis; assembly: GCA_031772625.1. Lineage (NCBI taxonomy): Eukaryota > Viridiplantae > Streptophyta > Pinopsida > Pinales > Pinaceae > Pinus > Pinus tabuliformis. Next base: position 1,131,377,269 of record CM062809.1, on the reverse strand, counting down.
ACCTATTATTGGCATTGACCACAGCTTTTCTTAGAAATGCATTGGCAGTGAACCCACTTGATTTACTGACCACCATTTATTCTTGTATTGTTCTTCTCGCCACGAGTGTGCTAGAGAAGCCATCCACTCTAAATTAGAATGTTAGCACAAGGTTTATTAATACTTCAGTCAACCTTGGAACTACGAATGAGAACATGTTATATTCTATAGGTTTCTTTTCACGTCATCTACCACAAGCCAAGAAGTGTTCCAAAGCTTCCGAACTCACAATTCTGTCTCCTCTGCCTTCCACATCTTTAAACCTTAAAGATATTACTAGTAGCTTTGTCCAATCATCAGGACAATAATCATTTATTGGAATGTAGATGTGAATATCCTTCTCTATGGGGATGTCTCCAACATTGATACCATGAAGAATATCAGATACCACACTTTGTCCTTTGTTATTTTGGCCCTCCCCACACAACATATACTCTAGATTGCACTCATGGCATACTTTTCTAAGGCAGGCTGAATAAGGGAGTAGACAAAGGGAATTAGATAGTAGTGTCAATGTTCTTGGAATCAAATGAGAAAGAAAGCTTATGATATCCTCCCTTGTTTAGAATGAAATAAAGTGGCACCTAGGGTGGATACATTCACATGTCTTTATGGTGACTTTGATCTGAATTTATGAAGGAAAAAAGTAAAATACAGATTGAAACCACACACAAAGAGAGAATATGAAAGAGAACTTCAATAAAGAACTAGAAAATGTTGAAAATTGTCTACATGCAGAAAGGAAACAAATTAGCTTGTTGATGATAGCTTATCTTTGAGAAGAGATGTGGCAGCTACATGCCTTATGAAATGAGTTGCAATGAAGCTATGAGGCCTTTTTAACATGAAGAAACAACGATAAACCCTAAACATCCAAAAACTTAACCCTAGGAGATGAAGCGCCAAAAGCTTGTGGGCCCCAATGGGATTAGTTGGAATGTTAATTTCCTGGGCTTGTAATTTTTGCATATGATCTCCGCGTTAAAAATAGTGACAAGAAATTCCAATTTAATTTTTCTTGGTATTAAATTGTGAATTAAATCGAAGTTCTTTCTCATAGAAACTTGTAATAGTTAATTAAGTTAAATTGACTTAATTGAGTTAGGAAATTCGAGTTAGAATTCCATCTATAGTCATGTAGAGTGATCCTTGAGTTTTAGGGGCCCAAGTTGAGTTATTTTGAGTTGTAGTTAGATAACTCAGTTTAACTGAGTTATAGTCAGTTAAACTAGTTCTAACTATTGGAGGAACTAGTAGACGTATAGTAATGGAGTAGTGAACCAATGCATCACCAGTACCACACTGATTAACTGAAGATTCACTCATAAATAACTCAAGCATGTTAGTTCAGAGGAAGACCCAGTTGAGATTATATTTCAGGGACAATGTACTATCAATTGTATAATTTTATGAATTTTACAAACAATGCATGCAATTAGTTGAGGACCTATGTTTGGATTGTGCAATTATGGAGTCAAGATTTCCCTTTAAATATGGGTTAATGCTCTCAGGTATTGCACAAGGAAGTAGGGGTTTGGTAGGCAACAGAATTGGCTAAGTGTTTGCTTGAGCTAGCTTGTGAGGCAGAGAACTAGATTGTACTAGTGCATGAATTGTTCGAATTGAACAAGCAATTGCATTTTCTTCTTATATCTTCTAGTTAATGCAATATAGATAGTCGGGGTTTTTAGCAGTTGCTTTCCCCAGAGAAATATTGTGTTATGCGTTATTGAAATTATTCCTTTTCTGGTTATTGTTTTCATCAATCAATTTTTGTTTCCACTAAAGAGTAGAGTAGATTCTTGTCTTATGTTTTAGAATATCACATAAGTTGTTGAATCTACAAGTAAAAGTCTACATGGTATCGGAGCTGAAGACAACGTAGAAGAGGAGAATTCGAGTTTTTTGTGCGGGTGAAATCAAATTTGCAGTTCATACTTTAGAATCAACAATATGGGTTTCTACGGTTTGAGACTTGAGTATGCCTTAGAGTTTATCTCTAATTACATAGCTTGGAAGGATATGATGGAGGAAATGATGGAAGAAAATGGCCTCAAGGAATTCATAGATCATGACATTACTAAGCCACCAACATTGGATGCTAAAGATCTGGATGAATGGAGAAAGTGTGCGGCAAAAGTGAGAAGGATTATCCTCGAAGGATTTCGAGATCACATTGTCTTGATTATCCATGGTAAGGATACTCCATATGCAATATGGAAGACATTGACGAGCCTGTTTCAGAATAGCAGTGACCATAGGAAGTTGGAAATGAAGGACAAACTCAGAAAGATCAAGATGGAGAAGGGTGACTCAATTCCGAAATACTTGGCCAAGTTCACTCATTGTCATGATGAGCTTGGAAGTGTGAGGATTACTATTGCCAAGGAAGATATGGTGAGCCTAGCTCTTCTAGGACTTCCCAAGAGATGGCACAGTTACCAGGACTCAATTAATGGGAGGGAGAAGTTACTAGATTCGGAATGACTATGGTCAGGTTTGGTATAGGAAGAGATTCAGAGGAACACCAAAGACAGATCCTCATCAAAGACTAATGATGAGGAGAATTGTACCTTAGCGGGTAAGGCAAAGAAAGGGAAGGGGAATCCATCCAATTCCAAATTGGATTCTTGTCATGGAAGAAAGAAGAAGGACATGTTGAAAGTCAAGTTCTTTCACTATCATGAGATGGAACATTTTGCCAAAAAGTGTCCACTTAAGAAGGCAGGTAAGAAGCCCTCAGGAGGAGTGACAGGTGAGGTTCTTGCCTCACAATTCGAACCGGACTTTACCCTCATCGCATGTATGGTGTCATCGATGATGGGTAGTGTATGGTGCTTAGAAAGTGAAGCTTCTTTCCACATGACTGGTAACAAAGAGCTCTTTAGTAACTTGGAGGAGAAGGATCTCCAGATGTATATCGATATGGGTGATGATGGGAAGTATAGCGCTACCGGGATCGGTAAAATTACCTTTTAGAGGGAGTCAAGTTTTCCCTTCACTTTCTGAGGTGTTATGTATGTTCTTGGTTTGAAGAAGAAATTGGTATATGTTTCCATGTTGGAGGATATAGGCTATGATGTGATATTTAGTAAGGGAAAGGTGCTCCTTCGTCTCATAGCCATGGGACAGGAAAAGAGGATAGGGATTTGAGTTAAAAATATTTGCAAGTTGGAGGTAGAATATTGTGCTGCCTTGAGCATGAAAGCAAAGGAGGTGAAGAGTTGAGACATTGGTGAGTTGTGGCACAGGAGGTTGGGTCACTTGCACCATGGTGCTTTGAAGATCATGCAACAAATTTATACCGGTCTTCCCAAGGGTACACTTGAGCAGGTAGACACATGCAAAGGGTGTACATTGGGAAAGTACACCAAGGCTTCATTTCATGACAAAGACAATCGAGCATAAGCGATCCTAGATCGATTTCACTCATATATGTGTGGATCGTTCTCTATAACATCCACAAACAAGCAGAGGTATTATGTTATATTTGTTGATGATTTTTCTCGTAAGTGTTGGATCTTCTTCATGCAGAAGAAAGATCATAATTTTGCAAAGTTTTGTGAATTTAAAGCACTGGTCAAGAAATATACTGGCAAGAAGGTTAAAGATCTTAGGAGTGATAACGGTGCAGAGTATGTGTCGAATGAGTTCAAAAAAGTTTGTGCAGCAGAAGGCATTCGATCAGAGTTGATAGCACCTCATAATCCACAACATAATCGGGTGGCTGATAGGAAGAACACGAGTATTGTGGGAGCAAAATGGGTGATGTGTTGGGTGTGGAGCATGATTATTTAGAGGTCTTTGTTTCAGCTGGATGTATACCCTAGGAAGTTTGTACACCCCTCCATGCGGGGGGGTGCGGGGGGGACTTGTCCCCCCCACGAGGGTTTGGGGGGGCCAATCCCCCCGACTGGGGGATCTGGGGGCTAGTGGTCCACCAGCGGGGGTTTCGGGGGGTCCAAGGGCTAGTGGTCCCCCAGCAGGGGTTTCGGGGGCAGCGCCCCTGAAGCTAAAAATAGATGTAAAATTTCCTTGTAAAAGTATAGTAATTTCTAGTCAATCTGGGCCGTTCATTAGGCGGATGATCTAACAGTACAACTTATGTTTAGTTTAGGGTTTTTTGCCCTAGAAGGAAACCCCTCTCTTTGTATGAGGGCATTGTATTGAGGCTGTGTAATAGATGTGTATTCTCCAAGCGAGAAACAGAGAGGTGACACTGTGAGAGAAAACAGAGGATATTACAACGGATTTGCTGTAGGTTGTGTCTCTTCATTTTGCTAGATAATAGAAAGGAAGGACTGGCTGTTTGGGGTGGACGTAGCCCAAACTGGGTGAACTACGTATATCTGTGTCTCTCTGGTTTTATGCTTTTTTTGTGTTTATAATTATGCAATATTCTATGTGTTCCATTGTTCTGTAATATATAATTTTCTAACACGATGTTCCATGATCATGCCCTCCCACTACACTTGTGGGCCAAGGCATGCAACACAACTATTTGGTTGCAGAACAAAAGCCCTCATCGAATTCTTGGGATGAGTACACCGGAAGAGAATTTTTTAGGGAAGAAACCAGATGTGAGACACTTCAAAATTTTTTGTTCATTAGTCTATTCCCATGTAACTAAATATGCACGGAAGAAGCTTGAGCCAACACCAGAGTTTGGGATATTTTTGGCATACACTGATACACCTCAAAACTACTGGGTGTACCTTCCGACCAATAGGATGACAGTGGTTCAAAGGGATGTAAAATTTGATGAAGATAAGACCATGAGAAGTTCCCTTGAGAGGGAGCTACAACTGCATGTGGTTGAGGAGCTCTTAGCTCCTAAGGAGGAACATCAGGATGATGTGGAGTAGCCACATGTAGAGGAGAAGGAGGTGGAGTTACCCACTCTTGCATAGTCTTCTAGAAATGGAAGAAAGCTCACCATAGAGGCTGGGAGCACCCACATCACAATGCGAGCAAAGGAGGTCACCTGAGAGGTACACTAGATGCATGGCTATGATGAGCAGATGTGTAAAGATTGAGCCATCCTATTTTGAATAAGAAGTGCGACTACCAGTTTGGGTTGATGCCATGGTTGAGGAGCATGACTCCATTATCAGGAACAATGTTTGGGATGTGGTCCCAAGACTGACAGACAAGTTAGTGGTGAGTTGTAGATGGATTTACAAGGTAAATCAAGCAACAGATGGTAGTGTGGAGAAACACAAGTCGAGGTTTGTGACCATATTTTTTTCTCAAGTGGAGGGGATTTATTATGATGAGACTTTTTCTCCTGTTGCAAGGTACTCGTCAATCAGATCCATTTTGGCACTGCTAGCATAGATGGGATGGAATATACATCATATGGATATAAAGACATCCTTCCTTGATGGCATGATTGAGGAAGAGGTGTATATTGAGTAGGCTGAAGGTTTTGAGACCTTCAACAGGGAGTCTCATGTGTTCCGACTCAAGAAACCATTGTATGGGCTAGAACAAGCACCCTGTTCTTGGTACACCATGATCGATAACTATTTCACCGGGTTGGGCTTCACCAAAATCAAAGAAGATGTGAACCTTTACCATATTGTGCTTGAAGGTAAATTGTTGATTATTGTGTTATATGTTAATGATTTGATTATGACAGGTGATGATAAGTTGATTAAGTATTGCAAAGAGGATCTTGTAAGAGATTTTGAAATGAAGGACTTGGGGCTCATGCACTACTTTCTCATCATGGAAGTATGGCAAGGTAATCAGGAAAATTTTTTCTCTTAGGGAAAGTATGCCAACAAGATACTGAAAAGGTTCCACATGGAGAGAAATAAACCCATGGAGACTCCTCTAGTAGGTAACTAGAGGAAGGAGTATGCTACTTCTGGTGAAGTAGTGGAAGCTACTATTTAAAGGCAACTTGTGGGTCCACTGATGTATTTGGTGAAAACACGACCATACATGTGCTATGCAATTAGCTAGCTTAGTCAAGTGATGGTTAAGCCGACCAAACTATATTGGAAGGAAACCAAGCTAGTCGTGGAAATAATATAATGCAACCCAACATTCTCCCACTTGTTGTTTTATTTCCAGAGGGGGCCACAAGAGAGCTTAGTCATTGATCCAGCCCTACAACACCCATTTTTTTTCTACACCAAGAGAACTTCTCAGTGCTCACAGATTTTGTCAATGGATCTACAGTATTCTTCAAAGTGTCCACCTTTATCAGTAACACCTTTTTGTCTTCTACCATATTCCTCACAAAGTGATACTAAACATCAATGTGCTTTGTCTTTGAATGATAAGTAGGGTTCTTTTCCAAGAAAATTACACTTTTCCTGTCATAGTCTATCCTTATAGCTCACTGTACTAACCCCATACTTGTACACAATCGCTGCAACCAAAATGCTTCCTTGCTTACATGAGTGGCTACCATGTATTCTGCCTCTGTAGTTGAAAGTGCCACTACCGATTGTCTCTTACTCATCCAATTGACTACAAATCCAAATAGGTTAAACACATATCCACTTGTAGATCTTCTTTGATTCAGATCTTGAGTCTAGTCTACATCAAAAAATCCATGGATGCCCAAAACTTTGTCCAATCATGGTCTTCCTTGGTAGCATAAACCATAATCACTAGTGCCATGCAAATACATGAAAACCCGCTTCACTGTTGTCCAATTCTCCTTCCCTGGTTTTGACATAAACCTGCTCAATAATCCCATTTCATGTACAATGTCTGGTCTAGTAAAGATCAATGCATACATCAGGCTACCGACTTCACTTGCATATGGAACAAGAGACATGTCCTCTTCCTCTTCTTGTGTCTTGGGACACTGTTTAGCAGATAAATTTACACCTACAGGAATAGGAACCTTCACCATTTTACTATCCTGCATATTAAACATCTGCAGTATTGTCTCGACATACTTCCTATGGTTTAACTAGATCTTCCTCTTTTCCTGATCTCATTTAATTTCCATGCCCAAAATATAGTATGCAGCACCAAGCTCTTTCATGTCGAATTTGGAGGAGAATTTGGTCTTCAAATCCTAGATAATTTATTTGTCATTTCCAACTAGCAACATATCATCCACATACAATACCAAATAAATAACACGGTCACCAATTAATTTAAAATACACACAGTGATCTTCTTCTCTTCTGGTGAAGCCAAGTCCCTGTATAAATGTATCAAAATTCTGATACCACATCCTCGGTGACTGTTTTAACCCATACAAAGACTTTTTTTAACTTTCATACCAGTTCTTTCTTACCTTTCACCACAAAGCCTTTAGGTTGCTTCATGTAGATCTCTTATTCCAGATCCCCATGAAGAAATGATGTCTTCAAATCCATCGTTTCTACCTCAAAATCAAAAGCAGCAACAATAGATAAAAGTAATATAATAGAAGCTACCTTGGCAACAGGAGAAAAAATATCACCAAAATTAATTCCCAACACCTGGGAATAACCTTTTTCTACCAACCGAGCTTTGTATTTATCCACCTTTCCTTCTGCATTCATCTTCTTCTTGAACACCCATTTGCTGCCAATGGGTTTCCTTCTAGCCAGAAACTCCACCAAATCCCAAGCCTTATTTTTGTGCAAAGATGCCATTTCATCAACCATGGCCTCTTTCCATAGTTTGCCATACTCTGAATCTACTGCTTCCTTCAGAGTTCTATGATTATCATCAGTAATAGATAAAGAAAAATTTGAACAGAAAGCAGATGGACTATACCATTCTAGCTGCCTTCTTTCTTGAACTGATCTTCTCACAATCAGAGTTTTTGGCTCTTCATATTCTAATTCCTCTTCTAATGTAGAGTCTAATTCTTCCTCCTTTAGCTCAAACTCTATCTTCTCAGGTTCCTTTTGTAGGACTTCATGTTTCATAACATCTTTCACCACTGTAAACACCACATCTCGGCTGTACACAACCTTCCTTGTTATTGGGTTCCAAAGATTATAACCTTTTAAACCATCTTTATACCCAATAAAGATGCACTTTTTATATTTACTGTCCAACTTGTTCTTTTCTCCTTTGGAACATGTACATATGCATCACATCCAAATACCCTTAGATGTGAAAGAGAAGGCTTCTTACCAGTCCATACCTCTTGTGGAGTCTTATCCTCCAACGCTGATGAAGGTGATCTGTTGACTAGGTAACATGCGGTCTCCACCGCCTTTGCCCAGAATTCTTGTCCTAACCTGGCACCACTGAGTATGCTTATTTCCCTTTCCATGAACGTCTTGTTCATTCTTTCTGCAATGCCATTTTTCTCAGATGTGTATGGAGTATTCTTCTACCATGCTATACCACACTTCTTACATAACTCTTCAAATTCCTTCTTGCAAAACTCTCCACCGTTATCTGTCCTCAACACCTTTATATTCTTCTCTATCTAGTTTTCCACCAGAGCCTTAAATTCATTAAACCTATCAAAGACTTCAGATTTCTTCTTGAGGAAATATATCCATGTATTCCTTGAGAAGTCATCTATAAATGATACATAGTACACAAACTTACCCATTGATGGAACCGACACAGGTCCAAACACATCACTATGCACAAGCTCTAATATTTGTTTCGCCCTCTTACCACTAGAGGGGAAACTCACCCAATTCTGCTTCTTACATACACAATTTTCACAGAAATCATAATCCAGAGAGCTATTAGACATACATTCTACTATACCTTTACCATAAGGTATTCGAAGGCCATTCTCTCTAATATGTCCAAGCCTTTGATGCCATAGCATGGTATTTTCTCCAAAGAACACTAGATTTTCTGCTTCAATTTCAGAAACCACAAAACTGTTGCACCCATTAATAACAATGCTACCTTGCAACTTGTACAAAGTTCCAATCTGAAATCCCCGCATCAATATGAGTGCTCCCTGAACCATATTGTAGGTATCTTTCTCGAACACTATTTTTACACCTGCATCATCCAGCTTACCTACAGAAATCGGATTTCTCGCTAATGCAGGAATATGTAGAACACCCAAAAGTGTTTTAATCCTTCCACCTTGCAACTTCAACTTGAATTTTCCGCAACCAATGATTCTAGCCTTCCTATCATCCCCTAAGAAGACATCACCACCATCATATTTCTCATACTCGCAAAACCACTCTCTATGGGGAGTGAAGTGAAAGGATGCACCTGAGCCAATAAACCATGCTTCATGATCTACATGTGTACTCAAAGAAGAAGCCAAGTACACATTCTTGAGTGATAAAAAGGTGTCTTTTAACCCATATTTACCCTACATTAATTATCAATATAGGTACGATTTTTTTATCTCAAGAGTGTACTCAGTCTGAGGCGGTCACTTGTTCAAGAGTAATGTTTGCAGTATAGTGCTTGTAAAAGTAACTGAATGCTGGAAACAAAATCTAATTGTAATGGAAAGAAACTTAAATTCTTTGTAACTAAATCATTCACTCAAGAAACTACAACAACCATCAGTCAAGGATGCAGTAATGATAACTCTTTCCCCTGTAAACTGATGTAAATGAAAATCAATCACAGAAAAGACCTCCAATCTGAGAACTTAGACAGCAGTAGTCAATGTTCGTTACAGTTGTGGATCTTTCTATTCACACGAAAACAAATGCTGGAAATAATAATTCGATTAGCAGAAAAGGAACAACAACTAAGTCTATTGAAAAGATCGAACAACAAAGCTTAATCTACAGAAATGAATTGAACAACAAAGCTTAAATGAAACGAATTGAACAATAATCTTTAACTAAGAAAGGAACAACAAACCTAGTTAAACGTAAACACACAACGACTATAGAGTAATTGAATCAGTAATCTTATTATAGCATAATGGACATTAACCACAGTTATAAAGGAACGACAATTGCAGTTATAATTGAATGACAGTTAAATGAACATCAATCACAATTGTAAGTGAACCCTAGCTAAATGAACAACAATCGCAATTGCAAATGAATAACAATATCAATCTGTAAATGAACAACACTCGCAACTGTAAATGAACAACAGAATCCAAATTAGACAGTGCAATATTGTTTCAGAATGAACAACATGACATTTTAAGTTGTGAATAATAATCTCGCTATCCAATTATGATTTTGATATAATAGAGAAATTCAGGGAATGCTCAGAAATAAAAGATTACTGAATAAAGCGAATTAAAGAAATGCAAAGGAAATCAAACCACACACGACTGTAATTGTAAAATAATGATACAAGAAGCAAGTGGATCCACTAGGGCCGGGCCCTTAGCCACCAGGGAAGCACTGCTGCGTTTACTCTAGGATCAGATAATGGAATAGAAACTGAGTTATATATTAATCATAAATGGCAGAGTTATAGTTATCGCTCTTCAAAGAGAGTCGATGATCAAAGTTAAGATTACAACAGTAAGTTCTACAAATTGACAATAATATCCACCCCTTGGGCTACCAGCGCTGTCCCTTTTTATAATGGCCAGGCGGAAGTATCAAGAATACAGATAAGCCTTGAAGCAGCGATCCCTCAGGATCAAAGGATCCTGAGGGATTCGCTATATCTTTAATCTCCAGTTCATCGTTTTGTCTTCTTGCACTGATGTTGCGGTTTCTCTTCCTTTTCCTGGATCATGTGCTCCGATCTTGATCTCCTCGTCTGGATACGGCTTCCTGTCAAAGGGACAACAATTGCTTTTGCTTTGTCTTTTCCTCCTGAATAGTGATTTTCCATTTTCTTCACTTTCTGTATAGAAAAAGACAATAATTAGTCATTTTGCATCAATCACAAATCTCCTTAATTCTATCATAATTCTTTAACATATTACCATCTTAGAATGTAAAGAAGTTATGATTCAAAGGAAAAGATAAAGAAATAAATGGTAAATACATACCTTTTCCAATGCTCAACACACCCCCTTGCTTACCATTTTTCATGCCCTCATGAAAACATTGTAATTTACATGCAAGGCAGTTAGGGAATAGGCTGGAGAAGGATTTTCATGCAGTGGTCTAAAACCATGATGTCTAGCTAAAACTTCAAAAATATGCCCTGTCTGGCCTTCAGGCAATTCATATAGGGCCTTATACCTTGGTGCAGGATACCAGATAATTGGACTTCGAAACCTACAGCCTAACCAATACAGACCTTCTCTCAAGATGAGGTTACTATAGGTAACCAGGCTGCCAGCAACTAACTTAAAATTTTCATAATTGAATGGCTCTCTGTCTTGAAAATTCCTATTGGGAGTCTTCCATCGGAGTTTAGCTGCTGCTATAGCAAGGTCTTTGATGGATAGGAAGTACTCTACCCCTCGCTGGACAACTGCTGTGTGAATGGGTCCCAATGTCTGGATCACACCCTTCTTTCTCATTAAGATTCTATGCTTATCCCATAGTTAAAATGGGTTTCTTGGTTCACCCCTTACCCACAGATCTAACCCGTTCTCCTGTCTCTGAAAGGTATTATGGACTTTAAGCCACTTCTAGTTAACAACAAAAGATATGAATGCCTGAAGCTGGATATCACCCACAAAAGGATTGGGGTTCTCCTCCGTTTCACCGTCCAACACAAGATTATGCAAATAAAACTTACATAAAAATCGCTGGACTTTCACCCCATAATGTTTACAACAATTTATAAAATCATCAATAGTTTTTAAATCTATAGGCACCCCTGCCTTGACAGCCTTAATTTTTAATTGTAGTACCTTTCCATAAAAAACAAAGCATAATTTTTGGTAGGTGCCCTCCATGCTAGAACATCAGTGTATAGAGAACAGAGAGTATCCATTTGACTCATAACTTTGTCTAGTCTATTGGTTACCTTTTTAACTTTTTCCTCTGCCCTCCATCATCTATCGAAGGCCTTGCTCTCCTATTGTCTGCTGGGCCTGTGCCAGATCCTCTTGAAGTCTTACTATCCTGGGATCATTATCCATCAAGACATTTTTGGGCTGGAGATCTACCTGGATATCCTTATTGCGACATCTGGTTCTTATAGTCTGCGTTTCCTTCTCATGAACTGTTTGGTCGGTCATGATGCTAGAGGATAATGCCTCTGTCCGTACATCCTTATTACAAACTGGTGTGTCCTCTGTTTGCGCCTCTGCGTTTGTAACAACTGCATGCTGTTCCTTGTGGTCCTGAATGATAATGGGTTTAGTTTGAGTTCTTCTGGTCTTCATTTTATGGGTCTTCGTCTGGCTGGCTGCATCCTTTGTTCTAGGGGTTCTTTTTGAGATTCTCCCCATTTTTAGGACCCTTATTTGTTGTCTGAGTTGTTTAACTACATTTAGTAGCCTTTGCTGTTCCTTTTGCAGCCTTTCGATTTCATACGTTTTCTTCGAAGGAATAGCTATTTTTTTCCTTGGGCCTCAACTTTGTTCTTTAGGGATTGTACCCTCGCCCTGGCTTATTTCCATGTTTTCTTCTTGGAACACTTCTTCAGTGTTCTCATCCTCCTGATTAGTTTTTTCAGGGGAGTAAACCCTGGTTTGATTTTCTATTTCCCGGGTGATTTCTGCTTCTACTTATTCTTCATCATTCATCTCCTCAGATGCACTCTTGTTGTGAGCAGAGTGTTCCTGTGATTTCCTTTCTTCTTCTTTCTCATCATCCATTTCCTCAGATGCACTCTTACTGTGAGCAGAGTGTTCCCGTGATTTTCCTGCCTCAATATCGAGGTTGAGTGGGCTGTGGGGCTGGATGTACTCACCCATGTTGGCCAAAATTTGGGCCAATTTATCTTCTTGCAGAGGGTTTTGTAATGGGCTTCTGCTGGGTGGCTCTGCTTCCTACCCTTCTTCCTCACCGGAGTGCTCAATTTCTCTTTCGGTTCCTCTTCTATGTTTTCTTCTAATTCTTCTTCTTCATTTTCCCCTCCTTCAAGTTGTGGGGGTTGCTCATCCTCTGAGTCATATATCTCTAATGGTTGGCTACTGTTTTCTTGGGGACTTCCCAACATTCCCCTGCTTCTCCCCAATCTGGCGGATTGTCTTCGTTTCTGTGGTCTAATTGATGTGCTAGCAATTCTTTTTCGTTTTGGGGCTGGTAAGGCCAATCCCCCATCTACTGAGAATAGCAATTCTTCCCAACTAATCTGATATTGAGCGAGACTATAACTGAATATTAGCCGAATTAAGCCGTGATGACTTACTACCGTTTCTACGTGACAAGATTTTCTTATACTCCGAGCAGCATCATGCAATAAAAAATTTAAATATGCGGGCAAATTTACAGCACATTTTTGTTTTAATACTACTAATAGTTTGAGATGGCGTGGTCTTACCACGTCTTTTCTGCCATCGCATGTGATGTAGCTTTGTACAATCCTAGCTAATTCTGCCCATGGTTCTCCCAGGGTTGCAGGTAGGACTCCTTTTCCTTTGACAATAATGCTCTGTCCTTCGTCCCAAAAGATGGTTATGACGTCTTGAAGTCTCACTTTTTTATAGGTCCATACTGGTCCAACAGCTGGCAGTCTCGATACTTCAGCAATTATCGCATCAGTTACTGTTATTTGCCTCCCCCTTACCATGGAACGATTTTCTTGCAAATTCTGCAGAATTTCAAGGGCCACCATTTCATGAGACTACTGTAGTCAGTTAAGGTAGGCAATCCATCCTGCTCTCACTAAAATTTTGCGTGCAGTGTCAGAGATTATTAACACCTGCATTTTGCTGCGTATTGATCAGCCTCCCATTTTGTTCAAGCTTAGCACACTGTTACTTTTTTACAGAGAAAAAACACAGAAATGATGATGGAACAACAAGTTGTTCAAGCTTTAGCACACTGTTAATTTTTACAGCGCAGAAACACAGAAATGACGATGGAACAACAAGCTGTGCATATTGGGAAATATCAATGCCATTAAACTTTCTATTCTCGAGTTTTGATGGAGTCATAGTACCTCCAAATAAGGAGTTGACATGTATTCCAGTGTATTATGGAGGTCACCTGTACCCCCCTGAAATGTGATAGGCTGTCTTCGGCTGGCAAATAAAGGAGCAGCAAGTTGGACTGCAGTCATATAGTAAAATAAAGGAACTACGTATATATCCATGACATGATTACAAAAATCAGCAGATTACTGAAATCGAGGCTTATGATGGAAATCGCGAATAGATATGGAAATGCCGTGAAATGATGTGAAAAATAGAGGAGAGGACAACTGACGTAAGTAAAAGTTCTTATGCAGTCATTATCCACTTTAAACATTATGATTGATTTATAAAATATTTTTCATGTGTAAGAGGTTTGAAAAGGTTATATAACATAATCTCAGTTGAAATCAAGATAGAGATATAAGAAAAAGGGTTTATAATGACTATTGGTGTATAAAAAGTATGACTTCAATACCATCAGCAGAGCTCTGTTGTCCATAGGTGTCCATAACCTTGACATAGTTGCTTGTTTCACCCTTGGAACCATAATCCTTCATGTACGCATAGGAAAGTGCTATGTGATGTTAGAGTGGAGGCCATTGTGCTGGCTTGGTAACCAGATCAATCACAATGCCATTCACCAGGAAGGAGTGAAAGGTGGGCAGGCCGGCTCGTGATGAGACCTCATGTTCCAAAGACTTTTTTATTTTTCTGATATGCCTCTTGGATTATCTCCCTAGTGTGGTGGCCATAGTGGGAATTCCACTTCACTTGCTTCCTTATGATCATGGTAGGCTAGCTCTTGATGAGACCCCTTATCCTTCTTCTGACAAACAATGTTAGTAATCATATAGATATATATTTTTCTCTTTTTCTTTCTTTCTTTTATATAGCACTTTCCTGTTATATACAGAGGATGGCTCAACACTCCTTAAGAGTAGGGATGGTGGAAGAAGTCTGAACATCTCAATAGAGGAAAATATGCCCTTATTCTTATTCAATAATAATGATCAAAGAGAATTATGAAGATTTAAGAAAGAACCAACATGATAAAAATAATCAATCAAATTGGTTTTAGTGAAAATAAAGACAGCAAAGTGATATAAATAGTTGTGTCCTTTCCTCTTTTTTCTTATCGATTCAAAGCAATTTCTCTAAAGATAACGATTTTTCTTTGGTTTGTTGATTTCAGTATCCTCTAGTTTTTGTGTTCTTGCATAAATGTATACCTGTGCCTTAAATGAACCATCATTCACAAAAATCCTCTAAATGATGAAACACACACACACACGAAAAACAAAAAAATGCACTCAAAAAGTGTTGTTCCTTAGATGGAATAGCTGTTGTTCCTTAAGAGGGACAACAAAAAAACATCTGCATGCAAAAACCGTGGTTCCTTTAAAAGGAACAACAAACAAAAGAAAAATACACTCGAAACTGTTGTTCCTTAAGAGGAACAACAACTATTCCTTAAACAGAACAGCAAATAAAGCAAGCGCAAAATAAAATACCATTCCTTTGGTGAACAGTCTAAGTTCGTCTGAAATCGAAACTGTCGTTCCTTTGGAAAGAACGAAAAAAAGAAAAAAATGCAAAGGAGAGTTGTTCTTTTAAAAGGAACGACAAAACAATCTGGCGGAAGTGTTTGTTCCTTCATAAAGAAACGGCAAAACAATATGGCGGAAGTGTTGTTCCTTCCGAAAGGAACAACAAAAATGAAAGTGCTGTTCCTTTTCGAAGGAACAACAAAATGCGAAAGTGTTGTTCCTTTGGAAAGGAATAGAAAACAATGCTAAAGTGTTGTTCCTTCGAAAAGGAACAACAAAATGTGAAAGTGTTGTTCCTTCGGAAAGGAACAACAAAATGCGAAAGTGTTGTTCCTTCGGAAAGGAACAACAAATAGGCGGAAATGTTGTTCCTTCAGAAAGGAAATGCTGTTCCTTCAGAAAGGAACAAAAAAATGAAAAAGTGTTGTTCCTTCAGAAAGGAACAACAAAAAGGCAGAAATGTTGTTCCTTCGGAAAGGAACAACAAAATGCAAAAGTGTTGTTCCTTCGAAAAGGAACAAAAAAAAGGCGAAAATGTTGTTCCTTCGGAAAGGAACAACAAAATGCAAAAGTTTTGTTCTTTCAGAAAGGAACAACAAAAAGTCGGAAATGTTGTTCCTTCGAAAAGGAACAGCAAAATGAAAAAGTGATGTTCCTTCGGAAATGAATAGCAAAAAGGCAGAAATGTTGTTCCTTCGGAAAGGAACAGCAAAATGACGGAAATGATATTCTTTTCTGAAGGATCGGAAAAATGCAAAGGTGTCGTTCCTTCGGAAAGGAACAACAGAAAGATGGAAATGTCGTTCCTTCAAAAAGGAACAACCAAATGAAAAAGTGCTATTCCTTTGGAAAGGAATAGCAAAAGGGAGGAAATGTTGTTCCTTCGGAAAGGAACAACAAAATGCAAAAGTGTTGTTCCTTCGGAAAGGAAAAAAAAATGTGGAAATGTTGTTCCTTCGGAAAGGAACAACAAAATGCAAAAGTGTTGTTCCTTCAGAAAGGAATAGCAAAAAGGCAGAAATTTTGTTCCTTCGGAAAGGAATAGCAAAATGACAGAAATGTTGTTCCTTTCCTTCAGAAAGGAACAGAAAAAGTGCAAAAAATGCAGAAATGAAAAAATTTGTACAGAAAGTAGTTTATATAGGTAGAAAAGAAAAACTTATGTACAAAGTTTAAGAACAATGAAATTATTTAGTGAACCAATGCCAAGGAAGAATTATTTTCCTCAGCAAGAATCTGCATATCAGAATCTTCCTGGAGCTGCTGGTAAAAGGATTATCGAGTAAGCGGTTTATGGTACAGTCGCACTCGGTGGCCATTTGCTTTAAAGGTATGTCTAGATCCGTCAATAGTAGTCAAAGCAATGGTGCAATTGTCATGCACTTTCTGTATTTCATACGGTCCAAGCCATCGAGTCTAAAGTTTTCCCGGAAAATCCTGAAACCTGGAGTCATATAGGAGTGCTCAATCTCCTTTGTGGAAGATTTTCTTTCTGATTAGGGTGTCGTGCCATTTTTCTCTCTGTTGTTGGATTAATGCAGTACATTGAAGAGCCGAGAGCCTAATTTCATCTAGCTTGTTAATTTGTTGTAATTTGTTAGTCTGAGTCTTATTTAAATTCAGACCGATCTCCTATGTTGTTCTTAATTTTTGTATTTTGAACTCTATTGGAAAGATGGGTTCTTTTCCAAATACTAGCTGATATGGTGAATAACCGGTGGTGTTTCTCCACATTGTTCGGTATGCCCACAAGGCTTCAGGCAATCTTGAAGCCCAATCACGCCTGTGTGATGCAACAGTTTTTGTCAATATTGCCTCTATCACCTTATTCGTGCTCTCTACTTGGACATTTGCCTGTGGGTGATACCGAGTGGTAATTTTGTCCTGAATGTGATAATTTTTTAATGTTGCAGCGATTTTATTACCTACAAACTACGGTCCTCCATCCATGATTATGTCCCTTGGGAGGCCATATCGCATAAATATTTGGAACATGAAATGAATCACAGAGTCCTCTGTAGCTCTTGGAAGTGCCTCTACTTCAACCCATTTGGTAACATACTCTATTGCTACTAGAATATATGTTTTCTGATTTGATGATGGGTTGATCAGACCAACAAAATCAAGCACCCAATGCTCAAATGGTTCGATTACTAGCTGTGGGTTTAAAGGCATTTTTTCTGACTGTCCAGAGCGTCCTGCTCTTTGGCAACTGTCACAAGCTTGCACAAACTTCTTAGCGTCTTTAAAGATTGTGGGCCAGTAATAACCTGTTTGCAAAACCTTGTGACCAATCCTTCGATCTACGAAATGTCTGCCACATGGTCCATCATAACAAATTTTCAGAATGTCAAATATTTTTTCTTCGTGGATGCATCTTCTGATGTGCATATCTTCCCTTGTATGAAATAGGTAGCCCCCAATCCAAGAAAATCGGGTACTACATTGCACAATCTGTTTTCGTTCATTGGGGGTTAGATGCTTTGGTAATTTGCCTACTGCTAAATAATTTGCAACATCAGCATACCAGGGTGTCTTGACAATAACAGCAAACAAATGTTCATTTGGGAATTAATCTTCGACTGCCGCTGTGTCCACTGGCTTCGGCATTTGTGAGAGAAAGTCAGCTACAGGATTCTCTTTCCCAGGTCGATCTTTTATTATGATGTCAAATTCCTGCAATAAAATCAACCATCTTGTTACTCTACCATTTGTAATAGGTTTATTTGCTAAATATTTTATGGCAGAGTGATCTGTATATAAAACAACAGAATATCCAGTGATATAATGCCTAAATTTATGTACAGCATGTATTACAGCTAAAAACTCTTTTTCAGTAACGATATAGTTTAGCTCAGCAAGAGATAAATTATTGCTAATATAATAAATTTCATATGGTTTTTTGTCTTCTTCCTGCCCAAGGACTGCTCCAATAGTTGTGTTTGAAGCATCTGATGAAATTTGAAATGGCAGGTCCCAATTTGGGCCTCTGAGCACTAGGGTTGTGTCGCACTAGGGTTGTTGACACAATATTTTTCAGATCCTCAAAAGCACGGTCGCATTTATCTCTCCAAATAAAATCAACATTCCCTATCAGTGCGTATAGAGGTGTAGCAATTTGAGAAAAATGTTCTATGAATCTCCTATAATAACTAGAAAATCCTAGGAAACTGCATACCTCTATCTGTGTGGTAGGAGTAGATATTAATAAAATTATTTGAATTTTGGCCGGATCTACCTGTATTCCAGCCACTGAGATATAATGACCTAAGATGAGCCCTTTGGTCATCATCATATAGCACCTTTCATGGCTCAAGCAGAGCCTGGTGGCAATACATCGTTGCAACACCTTTTCCAATGTGTCTAGTGCTGACTCAAAATCATCTCCATATGGTGTGAAATCATCCATGTATACTTCGAGCCCTTCATTTATTAAATCTGAAAAGATGTTGAGGACGACCCTCTGAAATGTGGTAGGGGCATTGCATAGGACAAAGGGTAGGACTCTGTAAGCAAATGTTCCCCAAGGACAGGTAAAAGTAGTTTTGTCCTGGTCTTTAGGGGCAATCTGAATCTGATTGTATCCACTGAAGCCATCCAAGAAAGAAAAGAATTTTTTTCCTGCTAATGTGTCTAATACCTGATCAATGAATGGAAGGGGAAAGTGTTCTTTTTGGGTTGCTTTGTTTAATTCTCTGTAATCTACACAAATCCTCCACTTCCCATTCTTATTTGGCACCACTATTAGTGGAGAGACCCACTTGCTATCAGAGATTGGATAAATAAAGTTTACATCCAAAAGTTTTTGTAATTCAGCTTTCACAATATCTTTCAAGTGAGGGTTGAGTCTCCGTTGGGGTTGGCGAATGGGTCTAACATCCTTTTCTATATAAATGTGGTGCATACACAGCTGGGGATCAATTCCCTTCATGTCCAGATAATCCCATGCAAAAGCTTCCTTATATTTTCTCAGTAGTTGGACCAGCTTTTCTTCTTGTTCAGGAGTCAGGTTATTGTTAATGTTCAAGGTTTTTCCTGGCTCAATCTCTATAGTTTTGTTGTTTGAAACAGAGGTAGTGGGTATTGATTGATCATGAGTGTATTTGAGGGGATCTTCTTCTAGTTCATTGTCAAATGTTGCCTCTATCATGTGACATTGTACATGGGATCTAGATTTAGATTAGTTAATGAAGTTGTTAATAACATCATCCTCTGTTTGATCTTTAAAATCGAGGGCATCTTCTATGGTTAATGGGGACCTAATGTTTTCTATGAGGTATGATACAAGTTGTTTGTTAGTTTTCATTATTGTCAAACTTGGCTGGGCTGGAGGGTATAGAGCTAGATTCTTGATATTGCTCCCTCTAGTTATAGTCATACTGCCTTATCAGCAGCCAATGTAAGCATCAACAGTCGTAAGCCAAGGTCTACCTAAGATTAACGGGTGTCCATCGAGTCGGTTTTTGGGGTTGATTATTAGAAAGTCGGCAGGGTATTCCCAGGAATCTACAGATACCATTACATCGTGTAGTGTACCTTCTAGCCTAACTACTGATCGGTCAGCCAGTTCCAATAAGGTGGAGGTTGGTTCCACTGATGTAATGCCCAGTTTTTGACAAGTGGTGGTTGTTAAAATATTAATTGCAGCCCCTAAATCAACTAGGGCATTTGAAAAGGTTTGTCCATTGATTTGCACCATCACTATAGGATTCCCTGGGTCTTCATATTTGACAGGTGCTTCTCTTCCTGATAATAGATCAGATAGGGTGCCAACTACTTGGACGGTTGGGTTAGTTGTTATTCTCCTCTTTGGCTTCCTTATACATAACTCTTTGATGGTTTTTGCATATATTGGGATATCTTGGATAGCTTGGAGGAGTGGGATTTTTATACACAGATTTCTTAGTTCTCCCAGAAGATCAAAGTCAGGATGTTCTATAGGGCACGGTATGATTATTTGTTCTGGTAATGGAGGAGAAGATGTTGTTGCTTGGTCATGAGTTTGTTGTCTGACCACATCTTCTTCTTGTAATGGTTGTTCTATAGGTTACTGATTTTCAATTTGAGCATGTTTATCTCCCTCAGTTTCTATTATGCGCCCAGACCTTAATTGAAGGTCGTTGCACTCCCTTATGTTGGTTTCTAGCTCTGATGTTTCAATTATTTGAACAGATTGAACTGGTCTATTATTAGGGTTGCGGTTGGGTTGGACTAGGAGTTGTGGTCTTAAGTTGGACTGGGGATTTTGTTGTAGTGTATATGGCACTGGCAGTGTGGGTTGAGGGAGTGGGATGGTTCCAGCTGGCTGATTCATCGGTCTTTGCCAGTTTGACTGCCAGGCTTGAATCTGCGAAGTGGGAGGGGACCATTGTGTTGGCTATGCATTGTTTTGCCAATATGGTGGAGAGTAAGGAAAATTTGGCCAATTAGTTTGGATTTTTTGATTTGGCCATGGTGATGAAGGAAATGGTTGTTGTGACTAGTTTGAGAAGGGTGGCTGATTTTGCCACATTGTATTATATTGTTGAGCATGATATTGCGGAGGTTGGAAAGAAGAATATGGATCAGAGGGCATACCTGGTTATCGTGGCTGCCATTGACGGCGCTGATTGAGTAGGTACATTGGTTCTAATTCTTATTCCGCTTCTTTGTACACAACTTTCAAAACCAGAAGTGAGGGGCAGTTCTTTGTGGAGTGATCTTTTGTACAAATAGCATAGAATTGAACTGCATCCAGTGGCCACTCTTTATGGTTGTGTTTCTTTCTGCATCTAGGGCAGAATATTGCTAGATTTTGCTCTGCTTTTGCTTCTTTTTGTTTAGCTTGCATAATATCGAGCTGCGTTGTCAGAGTCCCCAATATATCAGTTTTGAAATATTCCAATAAATTCTCGATTTCTGCACGGGTTACTCCTCCACTAGAGATCTTGCTGTCCCTTATGAGCATGTCACGTTCTGTTGGTTTTAGCCTTGTACTACCTCGTGAACTCCTGATGCACAAATCAATAATGTCAGCAAAATTTTCTTGATAGATGTCACCTTTTCCCATAATATTTAGTGTTTCAACCCATTGTTCCTTCATTCCTTTAATTAATGTTGTTTTTAATACATTGTCAGGTAAGGGTAATGATGCATAAGGAGATCTCTAAAGATTATACTGAAAATGTTCAACATATTCCTTTAGAGTTTCATTAGGTCTGGCTACCATCTGAAATATTTCATCCTTTAATTCTCTAGACCTACAATAATCCTGATATTTCTTTAGAAAAGCACCTTTCATATGATCCCAATCGTTTATAACACCTCCACCTAACCCCATAAACCATCATAAAGCTGCTCCTTTTAATGTGGATGGAAATAATTTTAGCTTTTGGGGATCAGTGGTATAGTCATACCCCCAGCACAATACATCGAATTCAAACAAAAATGCGTCTGGATATTCCGATGTTAGGCCATGGAATGTAGGAATATGTTGAAGAGGAATGGCTTTCATAGGTGCATTAACTACAATATCTACAATGGGATATTGCAGTGTGGAGGTTTGGGGTGTTTGCTGGTTCTAGGCCATTTGGTCAAATATGTGCCAATATCCTTTTGGGATTTCTAGGGGTGTATTCCTACACTGGTTAGAACGAGAAGGAATGGCCCTAACAACACTTCCTTTGTCTGGGATGATGAGAGTTCCTTGCTAAACTAATGTCTGGGGGGATCGTAGCTTTTTAGGTTCTTCAACTTTGTTCTGGATAATTTTGACAGCACTTCCCTTATCTGGGCTGCTTAGTGGCTGAACTATTCCAAGAGGAGATCTTGGTTCTTCGGTTTCCCCTATTTCTCCTCCTTCGCAGAGATTACTAAGGTTCCCTTCTTGTAACGATTTCGGGCTAGAATTCTCAATTTCTTGAAAATATTGCTCCTTTGTTTGGCTATGCACCTCAGCAAAGGCTACAGATGGTGATTCTGTGGCCCGAAGGGAACTAGTAGGTTGTCTAGAAGCAACTTTTCTAGGGCCTACTGACGGCTGAGATTCTGCTTTTTTAAGGATATCATCTATAAAGGTCGATCGGCCAAGGGTCACCAGTCCCTTAGCTTTATCAGGCTTGGGTAGTGGTTTTGGATTCTTTTTAGGCTTTTTCTACTTAGTCATGCACACAAATCAAATACTTATTTCTACCCAAAATAATCAACAAATCTATAGGAAAGCGGGCGGGGGAGCAGGGCTGTTACATGCTCCGTATGCAGGTTCTTACCTTCCATTTTTAAAACTCAACTCTCTCCTAGTAGGTACTTACACTACTCTCTTTTCAAAAGAAACAAATGGCTACACTCTCCCCGACAACGGTGCCAAAATGTTGAGCGATAAAAAATGTGCCTTTTAACCCCTATTTACCCTACATTAATTATCAATCCAGGTACGATTTTTTTATTTCAAGAGTGTACTTAGTTTGAGGCGGTCACTTGTTCAAGAGTAATGTTTGCAGTATAGTGCTTGCAAAAGTAACTGAATGCTGGAAACAAAATCTAATTGTAATGGCAAGAAACTTAAATGCTTTGTAACTAAATCATTCACTCAAGAAACTATAGCAATCATCATTCAAGGATGTAGTAATGATAACTCTTTCCCCTGTAAACTGATGTAAATGAAAATCAATCATAGACAAGACCTCCAATCTAAGAACTTAGACAACAGTAGTCAATGTTCGTTACAGTTGTGGATCTTTCTATTCAACTAAAACAAATGCTCGAAATAACAATTCGATTAGCAGAAAAGGAACAACAACTAAGTCTATTAAAATATCGAACAACAAAGCTTAATCTACAAAAATGAATTGAACATCAAAGCTTAAATGAAATGAATTGAACAACAATCTTTAACTAAGAAAGGAACATCAAACCTAGTTAAATGTAAACACACAAGGACTATAGAGTAATTGAATCAGTAATCTTATTCTAGCATAATGGACATTAACCACAATTATAAAGGAACGACAATTGCAGTTATAATTGAACGGCAGCTAAATGAACAGCAATCGCAACTGTAAATGAATAGTAATATCAATCTGTAAATGAACAACACTCGCAACTATAAATGAATAGCAGAATCCAAATTAGACAGTGCAATATTGTTTCAGAATGACCAACATGACATTTTAAGTTGTGAATAATAATCTCACTATCCAATTATGATTTTGATATAACAAAGCAATTCAGGGAATGTTCAGAAACAGAAGATTACTGAATAAATCGAATTAAAGAAATGCAAAGGAAATCAAACCACACATGACTGTAATTGTAAAATAATGATACAAGAAGCAAGTGGATTCACTAGGGCCGGGCCCTTAGCCACCAGGGAAGCACTGCTGTGTTTACTCCATGATCAGAGAATGGAACAACAACTGAGTTATATAATAATCATAAATGGCAGAGTTACAGCTATTGCTCTTCAAAGAGAGTCGATGATCAAAGTTAAGATTACAACAGTAAGTTCTACAAATTGACAATAATATATTCCCCTTGGGCTTCCAGCGTTGTCCCCTTTTATAATGGCCAGGCGGAAGTATCAATAATACAGATAAGCCTTGAAGCACCGATCCCTCAAGATCAAAGGATCCCGAGGGATTCGCTATATCTTTAATCTCCAGTTCATCTTTTTGTCTTCTTGCACTGATGTCGTGGTTTGTCTTCATTTTCCTGGATCATGCACTCCGATCTTGATCTCCTCATTTGGATACGGCTTCCTGTCAAAGGGACAACAGTTTCTTCTGCTTTGTCTTTTCCCCCTGAATAGTGATTTTCCATTTTCTTCACTTTCCATATAGAAAAAGACAATAATTAGTAATTTTGCATCAATCACAAATCTCCTTAATTCTATCATAATTCTTTAACATATTACCATCTTAGAATGTAAAGAAGTTATGATTCAAAGGAAAAGATAAGGAAATAAATGGTAGATACATACCTTTTCCAATGCTCAACACACATCCCCACCTTCATCTGAGGTGGTTTTTGCCACTTTAGAAGGAGCATCATCATATCCCTTTCCTTTCTCAGGAGATTTAGATTTATAGTCCCTTTTGTAGTGCCCTTCCTTTCTACATTTCCAGCACACCTTTACAGGTTTTCCTGGAGATTTAGATCTGCCTCTAGATTTAGATCTCCCACTCGAGGACTTTTTTTTTTTCTATTTTGGGATTGCCCTTGTATAGACAAGGCCTCACCATTCTATCTCTCCATATTTTTCTATCTCATCTCCTCTGTCAGCAAGGATGAGACTATTTCATCAAACTGCAAGGCATTTGCATTTATACCAATTGCAACAACCAGAATATCCCACGAATCTGGTAGAGAATACAACAAACTGATGCACTTATCTTCATTTGAAATTTCAATATCAACAGATAATAATTGTCTTACCATAGTATTAAATGCATTCAGATGCTTTGTCATTGAGTCTCCATCTTTCATCCTCAGGTTATACAACTTATTCCATAGGAACAATTTATTCACCAAAGACTTAGATTAGTACAAAGTCACTAACTTGTCCCACAAATCCTTTGTTGTAGCTTCCCCTGATACATTCAACAATACTGAATATGAGAAACGCAATTGTATTGTGCTCTTTGCCTTCTAATCCAACTTCTTCCATTCTTCATTGGACACTACCATTGGTTTAGTACTTGGATCTACCGCGGTTCACTGATCTTTATCCACCAACAGATCCTCCATCATGATTTTCCACAACTCAAAACTCTGACCATTAAATTTCTTGATCTATATCTTTCCACTGCTAGCCATCTTCTTTCACCACAAGAATCGATCCCACAAAGCTCCCACTAAACAAAGTCTACCACAGGCTCGAGCAAAACCCCTCAGCAGCAAAGGCATCCCCTTGAAGCCAAAACAAATCTGATACCTAATGTAGGTTTTAACCCCGTACAAAAATTTCCAGTGCATAAATTCTAAAAACAGAAAATAAACAATGGCGAGAGCATAACACATAAAACAAATATACACAAATATTTTCCTGTGGATCCCAAAAATGGGACTACGAGATTGATTTTTCATTATGTTCCTTTTAATGTTACAATACATACATGGTGAAGCATCCATAAACCCCAATCCTTTAACCCTAGATTAGAACATAACCGTAGTTACATTGACCGGATCTACAAAATACCATGGACCGAAAACCATTGCGCCTAAATCCATGTGTGAAATCCATGCAAAAGACCATAGGTAGGTCTGCCCACCTAATATAGGGTCCAAAACAAAATTCCTGGGGCATTTCCCTAGACCCCGTGTAGGGGGGTTACTGGCCCCCTGCTTACCCCCCGACAGGGGGGTAACCACCCCCCCCATCACCCCTCGATAGTGCCCCACACATGGGCTACTCGTGGAAAGAATATAACACAACCCACACCATTATCTTAGAGATTTGCATTAGCTCTTGTTTTTCAGCACATGAAAGTGTTATGCTTGTAACTTCAAGAAAGAAAGGTAAGTATGCCTAGTGAGTTTGTAATATAACCTTGTGTATAGGTTCTCTTAATGTAAAAGGGGAAAGTGAAGTGAGCCTCTTGATGAGAGGGAATGTCCCAACCCAAGAAGAAACACATACGAACAACAACAAGGGTCTGTCCACCATCCAGCTGAATATTCCACAACGAATGCCCCTTTCGTGAAAGCCAAAGTTCAAGGGAAAACACGTACACCATCTAGCGGAGTAGTCCACATAGAGGTGTTGGTCCTCAAAACTAAGAAAAGACAAGAATGGTCTATCTAATGTTCGACAGAGTAGTCCACATGGACGGGACATCAATGATAAATAATACAACACATCTTCAACAATGTAAGTACTAAAATAACTGAAGTAGTTCAACTATCTTAGTACAGGTTAAGCAAACATACATTACAAATGTTTAAATAATAGACTTACAAACAGATACAAAATATGCATGAAAACATGCTAGCCTCAGACAGGATTCTGAATTAAGAAAAATTTCCAAGACGCATCTATACACCGTACATCACTAGCCCCAATAGTGGGACATTGGAGCCACTCCTCACTCCTCAAATAACAGACTATAGACTATCAAGGCTCTACGAGAGGAGCTAAGGTGAAAATTCCTTTGCTCATACAATGAGGGGGTATATATAGCCAAGGGGGGATAACTAACACTTGTGACTCTTCGACTTCCCTCATGACTGTTTGAATTCTAATGACTTTTCGGTTTACATGAATCTTTATCTTCATACTTGCGTCTCTTGGACTTTCACATTATATTACATTTTATTACAAAAAGTATGGCCCATAGTAGTGATGTGGCCGAGACAACTCAAGACACAACTCGACATGACATTGCTGAAAAGTACTGGCTAACTATGGTGTCCCTGTCGAGCTGTTGCACTGCTGAGTTATGGGTCTGTTCTCAGTGTAACATGTCTTCATTTCAGGATGGAAAAGTGTGCGGGTTCTTCGATGGTCTTGGTCTTTCTTGATGGTGCTCGTGTATGTGTCCCTTTCGCTTATTGCTCAATGTTCTTCATGTGTTTTTTCAACTGCGAGCAAGTCTTCTAGCACACGCTCCTTCTTCACCCCATTCGTCGTCGCACCATGTTTCATCAATGTACCTATTCCTACAATCACTCATGACGGGATGACATCAAATCCAGAAATCTCCTAATCTAACATGATGCATTATTTTTTGTTTTAGTGTAGGTGACCAAGAGAGGGACAAGGCACTGAAATTGTGTGGAGCACAGCTCAGGCAGGGATGCGAGGCTCCAGAACACTATTGGGAAAAATTGTGCAAATGTCAGTGGGAGACAGATTTGCGCAATCTGGGACAGAAGTGACAACTGCAAGGTAAAACCCAGCTGGGAGGTAGAATTCCATAGTTCCTTGGAGGAAGACAAGGTAGGGTGTTGGGAGGAACTGCTGGGCAATTTTGCATAGTTTTCAAGATGAGAACCATGCAGGTCACCTAGGGGTCCAACTCGGGATCGATGTAGTTTATCTGAGGAAGACAGAGCGAGCAAAAGGAAGCACTGGCAGACATTTATACACAGTTTTGAAGAGAATGTCTTGATTGGGCTATAGGGAGATACTAGTCATAACTGCACATTTCTGGGAGGCAATGTTGGACAAGCAGTTTCTGGGATGAGTGTAGAGTAGGGCAGCAGGGAGGTTGCTAGTCAAAACTGTGTAATTTTTAGAGAGAGAGAAGGACAAGCCAATAGGGGGGCCTACCAGTCATATCTAAACAATTCTCAGAGGGAGAGTAGAGAAAGTCAACAAGGGGGCCTGCCAGCCAAATCTGTGCAATTCCTTGGAATATTGCAGTGACAGGCAGTAGAGGCCTGACTCACATGACTGCGTAGTTTCAAAATTTAGTGTAGGGAAGGAAATTGGGAAACTTCTGCGTAGTTTTGGGGACTAATGCTAGCCCTGGGTCATAGTGCAGTCCAGGTTTTTTGGTAGACCAGAGGGATACTTGATGAGTGATGTTGCAGGAAGTGCATAGTGGATCGTACTTGGGGACAACTTCTACACAGTTCTACGAGATAGTCATTTGGCTCACTTCTAGGATTGTGTAGCGTAGGATTCCCCAGAGGATAGGCTCAATATCTGCGGAGTTCTACACAAGAGAGCAGGGTCACTAAGATCGGGGTCTGATTGAAGGAGGGTTGTTCAATCGACGGATTTTAAGGAAAAATGGCTAAGTGTGAGAGCAAGTGAACTTGTGCATACATGACACTATGATCACACACTTAGCATGCCTTGATGACAAGACACCTCAAACTAACAAGATAACATGTGCTTAGTGAGACCAACATGAAGGTTACGAGTGACAAGTGTGACACATGAGATAGATATTCGAACGACCATGATGATACTTGCACGACAGTGTGTGAAAATTTGTGTGTGAGTACGAATAATGTTCACAGAGTGAAAAAAAATCATGCACACAAAGACAAACCTTCAAAATTGCCAGAATAAACTCACAGGCATGACATAGCAATGAACAAGCCAAAAGACGACTGATGGTCAACCAAGAAAAAAGGGTGTGAAGACTCAACAAGATCTCATGAACTAAACCCAAATATTTGCAACCATTAGGGATAAAACCAAGGAAGGCTCTGAAATTTGGATATAGGCCAAAATTTTGGAGGGTTTTGTAGCCACAACAACACTTGGAAACACACTGGCTAAATACCAGCGTCTCTTTTTTGGTTCATTTTTAGCACAAGACCTTGGCCTTTCAGGGAGTATTGATTCGTTGTGTAGGTTACTTTGGTTTCCCCACTTACCCCATGGATAGACATGGTTCACCTTGTACCAACTTAGTCAAGCACAACAAAATTTTCAGCTAGATCATAGTGTTTCAAAATTGGGAAGGATAGTTTGGTTCATGAGCTTAATATTTTCAGAGTATAAGTTTTCATCTCTGGCGTTGTTCCGCTGCCAGCAGGCTTGAACAGTATTTTGGTGGAGTCATGTAGGAACACAAGCATTTCTCCACTACCAGCAAGTGTCTTCAGTACCCTGGTGGATTTTCTTGCTTCACCTCTCTGTGCAGGAAGCCTTTCCCTTCTTTCACCTTTGTATTTTTTGAAAGAGAAATGTGCATATGAAATTATTTATTTTTGGGCGTGTTGTAGCCTACTCTGCCATTTAAATTTTCATTTTTTATATTACTCAAAATTAAAAAAAAAGGAATATTAAATTTATAAAATTAAAAGAGAATTAGAAATTTTAGAGTATTTGTTACACTAACGGTGACATTTAAGATGTTATGAAAGTGGGCCCGATCCATCGGTTAAAGCCTGAACATGTTAGCGAAGTGTGATCAAAGATCGGTGAGGGAGATAGGTAAAGTGTTCTACATGGAACAAGGAGCACGAGTTATAATATATAGCCCAACCCCCGCAGTTGACCCTGACGTCAACATGACTGACTAAAATCAACGGCCCATGATCGCTATGGGGCTTCCACCTTGATCAAGCTCCCGCACACTCCCTACTCCCGCAGCGGGCCACCCCACATTATTTGCTCCACATAACCTATGCCACGCCATCCGCCACTCCCATTCATTTATGTCCATCTCACCCACCATACCCCGTCACCTCTTCTGCCACTCCATTAATTCGTTACATTAATTGCAGGTTTCCCTCCGTTTTTCTCATGATATATAAAAGGAAAGTGAAAACCCCATTGCATTAGTCATTTGCTTTCGGTACCAAGCAACTTCATCTCTAGTTCAGCATTTCGAGTCAGCAACTGTCATTCACAGACGCCATGGCCAAACAATTAAGTTCCTCCTCTGTCATCCATACCCCATTAATGGACATTGAACATGATATTTCTGACACCTTTTTCCCAATTAAGCACCTTTCCCTGTATCAAGAAGTCATTCTAAACCATAAAAATTCCCCTATATTAATGGCAATGGTTAGGTCATATGTTTTAGCAACATTTGTCAGAAAAAATCACTTGTTCCCTGAATTCATTCAGTGGTTAGCCTCATCAATGTACCCTAAGAAGTGTTTTGTGATGAATCAGTCCAGGGAGAATGTTTTCCAAGCAACCTCTCAGTTAATTCATCAAGCTTTGAATTACCCTGTATCTGGAACTTATACCACCTTTACTAAAGAGTCCTTGGTCTCATATTATGATAACCTATCATCCAAGGAGTTCTCTTATGCTACCTCATTCTTAGCTCCAAAATTTGGACATTTCTCTCCAGACGGAAATGTGTTTTCTTTAGACATCTTTGCAATAGATATAAGACCAATCTTGCAGGTGGTCTCTAAGATTTTGGGGAAGGAGGACTCAGGACAAGTTGATAAAGTAGTGTTGGGATTTTTCTCTTTGATGATGACACCAGAAGTAGTACTAAATATTTCGACATTCTAGGTAGACACTATTAATGCCCAATTCATGACTCTATCACTTACTGGTTTCTTCAAGTTTCCTTCAGTTATTACTTACTTATTTATGTACTAGAATGTTGAACATTTTACAAGTTTGGAACTAGATATTGTTGACATTAACAGAAAGAAGCAGTCAGTGGTATTCTGGACAAACCTGATAAGGGGTGATCTAGGAGATGGTGGCCTATTTGAATTCACTTCTTTATTCCTTCCAATGGCCTACAAGATCTTGAATGGAACCTTGCCCCCAACATTTCTTCCCAAAGCTTAAGAATTCCTTCAATTGAGCAAGGATGTAAGGTGTGGATGTTACAAATGCAATGTTTTGTATTAAATAAAATGAAACCCACTGGTTATCTCTACGAAAGAGAGTCTGAACCAGGAGAGTCTGGCTCTGCAGAACGCTCTACATTTTTCATGTACATCACACATTATATAGTAGTCACAAATTTAGGGAAGTTAGAACCATAACCTAAAAAATAGAAACTAATTCCTATCCTGAGGTCTCGTGAACCAACTCACTATTCTAAGATATTCTCCATTATCTCTAACACTCCCCCTTAATGGAGAAGGGGTTCACAAATATGCCTAACATCTCCCTAAACATTTCAAACTTGATTTTTCCAAGAGGCTTAGTGAAAATGTCTGCAACATTATCACATGTATTACAATATACCAAATGGATTTCTTTTTATTGCACTTTCTCCCTAACAAAGTGGAATTGTGTATCAATGTGTTTAGTGTTTTTGTGAAACACCAGATTATTACCAATTTTGATTGAACTCTGATTGTCGCATATGATTGTTGTTGCATCTTTCTATTCTTCCCCATCATCCTGGAGAAGTCTCCGCAACCAAATTGCCTCACATGTTGTTGCACGCATAGCTTGATACTCTACTTCTGCTGAAGACAAGGAAACTATGTTCTATTTCTTGTTGCTCCATGTAATAACCCCGGATCCAATGCTAAATCCATAGCCTATTATGGATCTGTGATCGTCTACATTTCTAGCCCAGTCTAAATTTGTAAATCCTGTCAATCTAACAGCAGAGGAATTAGCATAAATAATACCATAATCTACAGTACCTTGTAGATACCTAAAAACACATTTCATTGCATTCCAATGACTTTCAAGTGGCTTCGAAATGTATTAACTTAGCACACTGATTACATAAGCCAAATCTGGTCTAGTATGGTCAAGTAGATTAGGCTCCCAACCAGCTGTCTGTAAAGTGTTACATCTGCCTCTTTAGAGCCATCCTCACTCTGTAGTTTGATGTTTTGTTGTAATGGTATTGCCGTAGCCTTACACTGATCCATCCTGAATCTTTCTAATAGACCTTTGACATACTTTCCCTGGGACATAAATGTTTGTCCTGAATCTCTCCAGATCTCAAGACCCAAAAAATATCTTAATTCACCAAGGTGTTTCATTTCGAACACATGTGACATCTGTTGCTTGATTTCTTTGATTAGATAAGTAGCATCACCTGTAATAATCAAATAATCTACATACAAAGAAATCAACACTATGTGGCCTTGTTCATCTTGCATGGTATAAGATTAGGGTCATTTTTACTTCTATTGTAGCCAAATTGTAGAAAAAATGAATCAATCTTTTCATACCAAGACCTGGGTGCTTTCTTTAGTCCATAAAGAGCTTTCTTTAATCTACATACTAAATGTTCTTTCCCTTTCTGGACAAACCCTTGAGGTTGCTCTAAATAAACCTCCTCTTTCAATTCTCCATTTAAAAATGAAGACTTTACATCTAGTTGGTGAATCATCCAATGTTTCTTAGTAGCTAAAGTAATCAACCTTCTGATGGTATTTAGTTTAGCTAGAGGGACAAAGGTATCTTCATAGTCAAAGCATTCTTTTTGTGAATACCCCTTTGCTACCAATCTAGCTTTTAATTTATCTATGGTTCCATCTACATTAATCTTGGGTTTATACAACCATTTACAACCTATGGTTTGCTTCCCTCTAGGAAGTTCAACTAGTTCCCAAGTGTTGTTCCTGGTTATAGATTCATATTCCTATTCCATAGCTGTTTTCCATTCACTACATCCATTTGATTCCTTATAACTAGAAGGTTCAACAACATTCATCATACAAGTTATAAAAGCATTTTCCCTATATCTTGCAGGCAAGTGAGCCTTCCTACTTGATCTCCTAAGTGGTGGGGTAGCTTCAAACCTTGTCTGATCATCATTTTCTTTTTATTCCCACTACTACTGCTGTATTTGGTATTGTCACTGTTGTATCTGCTGCTACTCATCTTCTACCTTTGTTTGTTGAACCTGATTATTTCCTGTTTCTTCACTTTCTTCTTCTACCAAGAATGGAATATCCCACTCCTCATTGTGCTTATCAGATTCTTCATGATCTTGCTCATGGAATATGACATCTCTACTAACAAAAATCTTGTGAGTAGAGGGATTAAATAATCTATAAGCTTTATATTGTGAACAATACCCTATAAAGGTACATCTGATGGCTTTTGAATATATTTTTCTTCTGTCTTCCTTTGGAATATGGGCACATGCTTTAGACCCAAATACTCTTAAATGTTTTACTGCAGGCTTAAATCCATATAATGATTCATAAGGAGTTTTAAATTCAAGACTTTTTGTAGGAGTCCTATTTTTTAAGTAAACTACAGTATTCAATGCTTGAGCCCAAAAACCATTTGAAAGATTCTTACCTTTCAACATGCTTCTAGTGCATTCCACCAAAGTTCTGTTCTTTCTTTCTTTCCGTTACTCCATTCTACTGAGGAGTATGGGGTACTGTGAATTGCTATAATATCCCATGGTCTTTAAAATACTTGATAAGCTCGTCCTTCCTATTCCCCTTGATCGGAGCGGAGAATTTTTATTTGCTTCCCTGTTTCCTTTTTAATCATGTTTCTGAACTACTTAAAGTATTCAAATGTGTGACTCTTCTTACTCAAAAAATATACCCAAGAAAACTTTATGCAGTCATTAATAAATAGTAAAAAATTACAATGCACCTCCTAATGACTTTGTTTGCATGGGTCCACAAAGATCTATGTGCGCTAATTCAAGTATATCTCTTTGTTTCTTCTCTACTCGAACAGGGAATTCTTCTCTATGCATCTTTCCTAATGTACATGCATCACAATCATTATGCACTTGCTTTAACATAGGAAGATCTCTTACCATTTCCTTTTTCTAAAGTAACAACAAATCATTATAGTTGATATGACCAAATCTCTGATGCCACAACTCTTCTGTAGTCAAACCCACTGTTGTTAAAGCTCAAACTGGTGCTGGTCTTACATCCAACTTGTACAGACCTCTTGTTCAAATTCCTGTAGAAATAGTCCTCATGCCATCTAGTAGATATTTAATATAGCAGTTAGATTTAAAAAATTCAACTTTAAGATGTTGATCTATAATCATGGATATAGAGATCAAGTTTTTTGTTACACCGGGCACATACATGACATTATGAATTTGTCTTACATTACCATTAGGTAAAATGAAAGAAATTTTCCCACACCATTTGATCTGGTGACATCTATCATCACCTAGGAAAATTTGTGCTCCATCGTTGATTTCTTTAAAATCTTCAAACCATTGCTTGTTCCCTATCATATGTGTTGATGCTCCCGAATCTACATACCAGGTATCTGCATCAACATTCTCATCAAATTCTGCCATGAACAATAAGAAATTCTGCACATGATTATCATTCGCGAGATGACCTACATGTCGTTTCTGCCTCTGTTGTTCTTCATGATATTTCTTCTTCCTGCACTCCCTAGCTATAAGACCAAGTTTTCCGCAATAAAAACATTTAATTATAGAGTTGTTTCTATTCGAATTCATACCTTGGGTCAGATTTGGTCTTTTCTATGAGCTTCCTCCGTTTTTTTGTTGCAGATTTTCTTTTCCTTTAAAGAAATTATTTTTCACCATCAATGCAAGATTGGCACTCTGGGGCTTCAGAGTCAATATTCTTTCTTCTTCTTGCACTAGTATTCCTGTAATTTATTCAAACTTCGGGATTTTATCTCTCACATTTATCCCAGTGATGAAAATTTGGTAGTCATCGGTGACACCATTGATGGTAATTGTTACAAGATCTGTATCTGCAACTGTATCGCCAATGTCTAACAATTTTTTCTTCAGATCCTTGTTCCTTACTATGAAGGCAACAACTGTTTCATTCTCCTCCATCTTCAGGGATAAGATCTTGCTCTTCAAAAACAAAAGACGATTTGTATTCCTGATCTCATACAAATCTTTCAATATTCCCCAGATTTCGCTTGCTGATTTACATTCTCTGATATGTGGTATGATGCAGTCTTTCACTGACATCTTCAGCAACATCCTTGATTTACCTTCTCGCTTCTCCCAATCTGGGACTGATGCAGATCCAGTTGTTGGCTTCTTCTCATCCCCATTTGCAATCGTCCAAGCACTCTGCACTTATAGCAAAGTCTGCATCTTGAATTTCCAATTTGCATAATTGGAGCCATCGAGCTTGTTATGCTCATTCAAGCATGCTTCAAACATTTGATTGTTCATCTTGGTGTTTCGGGTGAAAGCACCCTAGGGATTTGTGTTAGAACCCCAACAGAGAAGAAGCAAACTACAACAAGAAATACTCAAATAGCTCAGGCAAGATGCTTATATTATCAAACTACGTAAGAGTGATCATACTCGAATTTCCTTTGTTCGAGTAGGTCCCGCATGGTTCAGACCCTCACCAACTCCCGATGTTCTTCAACCTGAAATCATTCAATTCGAACATACATAGTAGTATAGAAGTAAATCATATTCACGAAATTGAATTTATATCATATAAACAAATGATTGATCATACATCAAAACGACATTCATATATGAATTAAAACATAATTTGATGCATATACATAGTTAATTTCGGAAACAAGACAACATTTCTTTTATTGTAGTAAGATATAAATAACATGGAGAGAATCCACCTTAGTCTTTCTCTAGCTCCAAGCGGAACCATCCTCCGGATTCGTCCTATCCCAACCTTCAACAATCTTCTTCCATCACCAACACCATGATATCTCAAGAAAAAGGAAGGATATCTATAATCAAGGAAACAAGCATTTCCTGAAGCTTGGGGAAGTGCATGAGGCATAGGGATTCATCAGACTCAGTCAGGGATAATCTCAGTATATTAACTCTATCTCTCCTCCTCCTCCCTAAGGCCTTCCCATAGAGTTCTATTTATACCTCTGCCAATTAGTTTTTTAGTTGGGAAAAAGCTGCGCCACGGGCAATAGGAGGTAATCAACAGGTAAAACCCGTGAACTCGGCCCAAAATTAAGTAAATTTAATTTTTTAAGTGTTTTAATGCATATACGTGGGTTAGGTATTGACTAAACCACGTGTACACACTTTTAGCTTAGGGCAAAGTAACGTACAGGGAATAAAACTTTTTTTTTTAATATATTTTGACCATGTCTGGAAGGAGGGGTTGCCCTAGGCCATAAACAAAGCATCATATATACCAAGAGTGGTAAATGGTGCTATAATAGATACCCCCTAACATTTTAGGCCAGAAGGGGTACATGATAGCTGAAATGTATTAAGTGTATGGAAAGAATCATGCCAAGACTGAGAAGGACTTCACCAGAATTCAGCCTGCCAAGCCATCAAAAGAGATCAGAATGAAACTGTTGTTTGAGGTGGGCATACCAATTTTCAGAGAAAGTAAAGCATTTTCGCATATCAAGTACAAGTGAATCCAAAATGTATACTAGTATAAAGGAACTAAAAGTACATAATGGATCATTTGATCGTGATCGAAAAAGTACATGTCTGAATATCACATATATGAAGACAATCAATGATGCTGAAGGATGAAGTTGATCATTGATGTCAAAAACTAATCCCAATAGTACCAAATGAACATGATGGAATAAAATGATACTACATCGTAATTTAGATGCTAGCATATAAGGTGGATGGTGTCAACTAGCAGCAACAGGGGCAACTGACAAGTGAACCAAAACATGTTGATGCAACTCGAGGTCTTCACCGACTGCCATGGTACATTTCTACAAAATGGGAATGAATGATCTGAGGTTGACCACGTGAGAAATCATTTGATTACCAGTTATTGATGTATACCGTTAAAAAACGCGAGACTATTCATCGATAATGATAATGAGAGTCAAGGTACCTAGTATAATCTAACAAGTGCGAATGAATGAGCTGAAGTCGAACACTTGAAAGAATCTATCATCATTAGACAATGATGGTTTCTCGCTATCGATAGTGAAGGAATCTGCCACTGATGACTGCAAACCCCTAGGTACTACCAAATGGACTCTAGATATTTTTCCCAGAGCAAATGAGCTATAGTTGATAGGAAAATATCCGCTATAAGGAAGGCATTAAGGCATCCTTCATCAATCTAACGCGAATGTACCCCGTAGGCCAATAATGTGGAAGGAATCGGATGAAAAAGATGTAGTAATCCAACCGAAGCATGTTTCCAGCGTACACAAGATGTAGCTAGCGCACGATAGAAATGCTCTAAACTAACCAATAATGAGAGTTGACACATAGGCGAGGAAGCCACCAATAGGGTCAAATGGAAACCAAGGCACTGCATGAATCCCAATGTGTGATAATGAAAGCTGATGTCGAACAAAAGGGAAACCACTCTATCAAAGACCCATGATACTGATCAATGTTGAGCACAAGGTGACCTATCAATAATGAAAATAGGGTGAGGGTATAGCTCTAGATCTGACCTCAGAGCAATTTGTCGTAGTCGATATGGACAAGACCCTCTAGCAAGAAGTCAATGGAGACCTTCTCAAAACGGCATGTGAAAAGGACCAATATAACTGATGTGATGACAAACATGACATTGACAACCAGGGATGGCCGACTGAAAAATAGGTCAAGAGACACCATAGAGAGGCCGACTCAGGTTTACTTCCCTTGAACAAAAGCATGACTCAGTGATGACTATATGGTAGCATATGATAACTATGTATAAGTTTGTCATGCAAGAGGCATAAGTAAACTCTCCATATGATTGGAAGAGCTAACCAATTTGAGGATTACTGACTCAATAACAAGGTTAAGGCGCTCCTAAGTCAAACTAAATCCCACCCCAATGGAGGAGATACTTTCTTTTGAGTGCTTTGTTCAAGGGCGACACAACTGGCTCTAGTTGCCAACAAAATATGGAAATGTTGTCCCGTTCCCACTTTTTTTGCAATATATAATTTTTTTCTTTTGTCTTTTTCTTTAAGCTAGAAAAAGAATAAAAGAATGCTATAGTACAGTGGAAAGTACGAGTGTCAGAGAAATAGATGATCTAGTTCCTGGGAGGGGAACAATCCTATGCTCAGTGCAGGGAGGTGAAACTAGTCAAGGACACTCAAAGGGATGCTCTTTCCAAGGGTAAAAAGATGCGTCAAGTTGCATAAGCTAAGTGATTGCATGGTTGATTTTGCAGAAGACATGGTCAAATAAGTGGCTTAAACACGAGCTCAAGTGAATCCGGCTAAGGCCAAAAGGTGCAAATAGTCAAAATGTATTGCAGTAGTACAACTCAACACAAAGGAGCCTCTAGGGTATAAGGCTAGAAATTAGCACGGAAGAAAGGAGAATGTGTCTTCAACGCATCAATCATGGTGGGACTAAAGAGGACTCCCGAGCCTACTCAGTATAGAAGCATGGAAAACCAATTTCAGTGAGGATCTAACTAAGATGCCCATGTAAAGGATGGCTCTATCATCGCATCATGATTTAAAAAAATCGGCGACTGAAAATGGTTTGTTGACCAAGATACAATGGGGTTGACCCTATGACTAATGTATCGTTGAATGAAGGCTAGTATGCAAGATGCAGCAGAAAATGGTTTTCCCTAACCTAAATGCCAGTGAGAGAATGATACCTACCATGACGGGTCAGCGGTCATGGGACCGAAACAACATCTCGAAGAAGTCTCCAAAATTTCCTATAAAAACAACCCACTCTCGATAATCCAAGCCCACAGGTCAAAAAATCCATGAGACAAAAATCAATTTTTGAAAAAATATTTTGCAATTTCAAAGTTATATAATGACTTTTGGACTCACAGTTTTTTCATTTTTGCTTGGAGCAAAGAGCTATGGATCAAATCTAAGGAAGCTTTCCTCTGAACAATTGGACCGTTCGAATCACCCCAAAGTCTCTAGTTAATTCTCAAATACTACTTGTATTGCTTTACGATAGCTTTAAAAATATTTTTCAAAGTTTTGACCATGGGAAACTATGCCCAAAAATTCAAATTTGCGTACACGCGTGTTGGATGTGAGTAACCCACGTATACAATGGCCCTACATGCAACTGTATGTAAAGGGAACCCGCATGTACACGAGTTAAAGTTTTAACATATAAATTAATGGTTGAAACTTAAATTTTTTACAGGATGACTATCACTTGGAGGGAAAAATAGCATACCACCATAGATAATGAGGTAATGAATTATCAAAATGCATTGGATGCTCTGCGAGGCTATGGCTTACTCAAATTCTTCAAAATGCCAAATATGAAAGCCAATATGCACTTGCTAGTACTTTTGATCCACTACTGGAGCATAGAGGACGATGCTTTCATGATCGACCAGATGCCTCTACGGACTGAGGTCAAAGATATCTATTTCATTACTGGTCTCTCCTGAAGAGGGTAGGTCGTGCACTCGACAGGCAGGATGAGAGGTAGTCTTTCGATGGAAGACTATGTCCATATATATTGTCCTGGACATCTAGAGAAGATTGGGAGTCAAATTCCAATCAAACATGTGGAAAGTTTATCCTTGAGGATTTTTCTATTTACCATTGCATGGGTAAATGGGCCAGCTTCCCTGCATCAAGTGTCACGAGTATTTATGAGCCTGGTAGTGGAATGTCTTACCACAATATTTTACTGGTGCATGCCTCTTCTGACTAACATGAAGAGTCAATTGACCTCTATACAGAAGGGTCAAACGAATAATTTTGGATATGGAACCATCTTGTGTTCATTCTTCTTCGAGAAGGTACCTGGGCTATGTCCCAAAGTATCAGTGTCCATCAGTAGCCCAAGAGATCCACGAATGGGTAGATGAGCGGACCTGATGAAGCACCTTGGGGGCGGTAACGTGCCCAAAGTAACCTTTGATGATGAGTT
Source organism: Pinus tabuliformis (assembly GCA_031772625.1). Classification (NCBI taxonomy): domain Eukaryota; kingdom Viridiplantae; phylum Streptophyta; class Pinopsida; order Pinales; family Pinaceae; genus Pinus; species Pinus tabuliformis. The sequence continues at coordinate 1,131,337,706 of CM062809.1, read as the reverse complement.
TTTCACCTAGTGGTATCAACAGATCATCGCGGTCGATGGCTACCCATATGCCAGCATGGATTTCCGAGGAGATCCAAACTTAGTGTTACCACCAAATGCAGCATGGGGAAACATAGGTAACAATTTTTAAATTTTTGTGAGTTTTTAAATTTTTTTTGGATGAAATGAACTTTAAAAAAAAAATATCTTTGATGAGAGAAAATACTGACAAAATTTAATGACCATGTTCACAATGTGGCTCCAGTGAGACCTGATGGATTTCCGAGGCACAGGCGTCGCGGAAGAGGGGCTGAAGAGACAACAGCCAAGACAGAGAGAGTCCTTTATGTTGTTCATAGAAACTTGGTGAGACTAATTCACCAGGTACCTATGATAGTTGTAGAGGATCTGCCTGAGGAGATGCAGCGCCGTGTGCTAGGGGTACCACAGGACTGGGTCCGGATACTTCAGCGTGTAGCGAACGTTATGGTTAACTTTTTAACCGCTCATCCTAAGCCAGCTTGATAGATAGATCTATGTATGTCTAGACATGATTATGGGAATAATCCCAAATTTTGAGGGCATCCTGTCCCAATTTTGTATATTATTTTTGAACACTCCATCTATATATAGGCGATTTTATGATATATATATAGATTAGATTTTTTTTTGATGTTATTTAATTTGATGAGTGATTAATGTGCCAATATAATTCTTGATTAACAATAGAGTCTGCTAATGAATTCTCAAATCGTGGAATGTGAACATATGTGATATAAATAAATGATCGTTGCAACACTCTCACTCTAAAAAATTGGCGATATAAATAAGGATTGCGAACCCAATAAGTGTTATTTAACTGCGACACCACCAGTTGTGAGTCTAGATAAACTACCAACGAATCAATCCCATAAGATATTTCTTCAGATAGTAAATTAAGAATGGAAGTATATTCGGCAATGTTGTTCAAAGCAGGGCCAATACATACTCCCCTCGACACCATCAACTGGCCAAATGGATAATAAATCACCCAAGCCGTGGAAGCAAGATTCTGAGTGTGCCTACTTGCACCATTAGCAAATCCGAAATATATCGAATCGTCCATCAATACCTACCAAAGCAGATAAAAAATATTGATATCACAAAATTCCAGATAGATATGTATAAAGATACAATATATACAAACAAGCAATTGCTCGGCCGAAGCCTAAGCAAAATACTTCTTAAGGTAGAGCCCATTTCTGGGCTCCGCCAGCTTGTTCCCTTCAAAGTCAATTAATTCATAAGCCCCTTTTTTCAAAACACACTTGACTATAAAGGGACCATACCACATAGATTTGAACTTGCCTACCCCCAGGACGTCTTTGTCTTGGTCATAGACTAAGACAAGGTCACCTTCAAAAAAAAACTCAGGATGGACAACTATATCATATTGAGTTTTAATCCTCTTCTTATGGGCTTCGTTTATTATGGCTGCATCTTGACGCTGCTCATCAAGATGTTCCAAAAAAATGAGGTATTCTTCGAGACTAGATGTCTCTGGAAGAAGTTCTACAACTAGCTTAAGGGATAGAACTTCACATTCGATAGGGAAGATAGATTCCAACCCATAAACTAGTTGAAAAGCAGTAAAACCAGTGGCAACCTTAACTGAGGTTTAGTATGCCAAAAGTTCCAGATACAACATGATGTTCCAACTGGATCAATTTTTATCAATTGTCCTTTGTAGGATGGTCTTAAGGGACTTATTCATGGCTTCAACTTGCCCATTGGCCTGAAGATAATATGGAGATGAATGCTCCTGCCGGAAGCCCAACTTGAGAGCCAATTCGGTCATCAGTTGATTTTGGAAGTGACTGCCATGGTCAATGACAATCTCTCTTGGGATACCAAATCATGAAATAACCTTGTTGAAGAGAAACAATGCTGCTATCTCACTATCCTTTTTTAAAGTAGGCATGGCCTCAGCCCACTTTGTAAAGTAGTCTATGACCATAATGATGTACTTGTGATTCCTTGCTGAAGGTATATTACAAGTAGTAAAAGCAATGCCCCACTTCGTAAATGGACCGAAAATGATAACAGGAAAACGTGGAGCTGGATGCGTGTGCATTTTCCAAGTATAAACTTGAGAAGGATGGCAATGTTTGACCGCTTCAATACAGTCTTTGAAAATTGAAGGCGAAAAGTATCCTACTCGCAATATTTTATGGGCTGTTGCAAGCCTTCATAGGTGACCGCCACAAGCTCCACTATGGCAATCATTAAGTACTGACTCGGCTTCTTCCAAAGTTAAGAAATGCCTAAGGATTGAGTCAACCCCTCTGTGATATAATGTATCACCAATAATAACATAGTTTTTGGCAAGGTGATGTAAATTTCAATGCTCATATTTGGAGAAAGCAAGTGGAAACTTCAGAGTCTAGAGATATATAATGATATATCCGTACCAGGGATCCTATGAATAAATGAGGAATAAATGTTCATCAGGAAAATTTTCCTCATAAACAATAGCTTCCTCACAAGGTAGCTCCGAAATCAATTCTGCAAAAACTAATGACTTCTTAGATTTAGCTGACAAGAATTCGAGATCGAACTCTTGCAAAATAACAATCCATCGATTATACTTTCCCCCAATCAATCACCTATGGAGGACAAACTGAAAAGAATTGACAACCACTAAGACGAATGTTTTTCAAAGAACAATGTAATGGCAAATCCACTGAACAGAGTGGATAGTCGCCAAGGCCAATTTCTTGATGGGAGAATAGCGTAGCTCAGGTCCTACTAAGCCTCGACTCAAGTAGTAGATTACATGCTCATTGAGAGCATCATCCTCCTAAACCAAAACCATATCGATGATTGATTCTGCCAAAACGAGATACAAAAGGAAATCTCTGGCATAATCTAGTGGACTCAATAATGGAGTAGAGGTTAATGCTTTTTTCAAAGCATCAAAATATCGTTTCATGAAATCGTCCCATAAAAATGGAACTCCTTCCTTAAGAAAACGCATAAATCCTTGGTAATCTCGGCATAATTTTCTATAAATCTTCTCATGAAATTTTCCTTTCCTTGGAGACTTTGAAGTTGACGAATGGAAGACGAGGGAGGCAACTGAATTATTGCCTCAACCTTGAAAGGATCAACTTGAATCCCTTTAGTCGATATAGTGACTCCTAACAGCTAACTGGATGTGACCACAAAAACACACTTATTCAGATTCAACTAGATTTTATAAAAACGACATCTCTCAAAGACTAATCGAAGGTGCCTAGGATGATCAATTCTCTTGCAAGAACGAGCAGCTAAGTCATCCAAGTATGCTTCGATAACATGTTTGATGTCATGGAAAGCATAAGACATGGCTCGCTAAAAAGTAGCTCCAACATTTTTAAGGCCAAAAGGCATCTTCTTGTATGCAAACGTGCCCCAAGGACAAATAAAGGTTGTCTTGTGCTGATCCTCTGGACGGATAGTAATTTGATTGTAACCAAAGAATCCATCCATGAATGAAAAAATTTCATTACCCACACATTCATCAACAATTTGATCAATAAAAGGTGTGGGGTAATTGTCTTTTGGACAAGCTTTATTTAAATCCCTAAAGTCAATACATACTTAGATCGTTCCTTGCTTCTTATCTACCAGGACTGGGTTGGAAACCCACTCAGTTAGAGGAACAGGGTATATGAAACCCGCCTTAAGAAGCTTTTCAACTTCAACTTTAATAGCTTCCGCTTTCCGAGGATTGACTGGTCGAAGTTTTTGACGAATATGTTTGGTGTTTTCGTGTCTTGATCTCATGCTGGACTATAGATGGATCAATTCCAGGCATTTCCTCATAAGAGCAAGCGAACACATCTTGAAATTCTTTGAAGAAATCGTTGTAGATTTGAATTTCTTCAAGGGAACAATTAGCTCTGATGAAGACATTTTCGATTGCGTTAGGATTCCTAGAGATGTTCACACGTACTGTTTGTGAGATAACTGATATGTTACCTTTGGCAGAAAATTGTGCTGGACAAATTAGTACACATATTGGACAAATTAGATTCAACTTCACGCAATGGAGGGAGAAAATATGAACGATGATGTAAATCATCCAATGGTCGATCCACACCCATCATTGCTTCCAAAATTGCTTCTTCGGGTGGTAAGATTGTATCCAAGCAATCCGAGCTGAAGTAGAATCGAGGGTCCAAGCCGGAGCCACATCGCCATCTAACTCCTCTAGTGAAAAAGGAGTGGGACGGTTGTCTGCAGAGTTAACGATAGATTGATAAGTGAGTTCCGTTGCAAACATGGGAAATGCCATTCCACCTACCTGCCCTCCATCTAATGTGGTGGTAGATGAAGGTAAGGGCCAAGGGTCCAAAAAATAACGAGTTCGAAAGAACTCTTTCCGAGAAGGTCCCCTAGAGGATGAAATTGCATTAATTCTAGCTGTAGGAGCAGGGAGGTCGAATATACCCATTAACAAAGAGTACATCCCAACTCCTAAATTCTCAATAGGTTGACAGGGATTGTCCACCAATGGAACGGTAGAATTCGAAGTTGCATGAGAGTCACCTGGAGAATAATCTAACTGATCAACTCTAACAATCCTCCCCTCATGAGGAAAACAAAGGATGCAGAATAATGATGAAACTATGGCATCCATCTCGTAAATCCAATTCCTGCCTAAGAGGAGGTTATAATCTAGGTTCACAGATAGGAAAGGTCGGGATAATCTTGTGCAGCCTATGAGAATGTCCATCAAATGCTGTCAAAAGAGTCGGTGAAGGAACAACTGAAGGTGATCCAATGGCCTTCCAACATGACATAGACATCACGCATGTGGAAGCTCCCTCATCTATAACAGTCTGAAAAATATTGGTCTTTCGGTATGTGGACTTTATCTGGAAAGCCATATGGTGAGGAAGTCTATTTTTGACATTCAACATATCAAAAGTGAGCACTAAATAATTCTTTGCATCTACTGCGCCGATTGCTGAAAGCAAATTACTTCTCTGAGCAGGGCACAGCTGGAGTACCTCCAATACTGACATAGAACAAGGACTTTGAGCCAGATATTCTACAATTGAGTAGTTCTGCACTGCCCTAGCATTAGGGTTAATAGTCAAGTGCTTTGCGGAGCCTTTTGGTATCTGAGGTATAGACTCAACAAAGGGTTGCATAATATGAAGTGGTTATGTGGCTTTGAGAACATATTTAGCCTTAGATGTTTCTGATTCACCATAATTGCATGCTCACGTAGCGACGTCGATATGAGAGCTCATCATATAAACATTTGATGAATTTTCCCCTTCCTGGTTGCCCCCGGCGGAGGTACCAGCATTAGAATTTGTGCAAGAAAGTAATTTCTGCCCTTGGGGAAAAGGGTTAGTTAGAACAGCTTGGGAGCTAAAAGACCCTTGTTATACTAATAAGCGCTGAGCATCTTGCATCTTAGGGCAGAGGTGAGTTAGATGATCTCCATTGCATAACTTACATGGAAATTTTACCTTTTTCTTGGACTCTTTCCTACCCTCTCCGACATCATTGTTGGGTTTGTTTGCATTGCCTTCTCCTTCTTGGTTCTTCTTCTTACCTCATTCCTTCATCTTCCCATCGGATTTTTGATTTCCTTTGGGGTTAGTGGTCAGGATGGTGTTTATAGAGGTAGGTTGGCAAGGTGTAGGTACAGACGGTGCTTCCTAGGTAGAAGAAGCAGTTTGTAGAGACAACTGTTGTAACTGATTCAATAGGTTCACTGCGCTAACATCAATCGATCAAACTATACCATCGGTATGGGGACCTGGTTTCGGTTTAGCTAAATCGACCTTAGATCTAGGAGCATCAGGTAGAATTTTCTAAAGAACTCCAAACTGAGAATATATCAGTTCCAATTGCTGGGCTCTTAAAATGGCCTGCTCTTCCGTATAAACACCAAAGAGAGGCACATCCTTTGAGATATCAGGTTGTAATGATTTGATAAACCATTCAAGAAGGAACTCTAGCGGGGTTTTAGCTATGATAAGCCTTTTCCTCCTCCTCCATTCCTGGATGTGATCTGAAATGTGAGTTGCGGTGTCTTGCTGAAGGTTAGCCAGAAGTTTAGTTCCGGCTTCATATTAGACAGGAAACTGAAAATGGTTCGAAAATACATTAGCCAAATCACAAAAAGAAGTATAGGTGCCCCCTGGCAACTATATACCATTTAGCTACATTTTCGATTAGGGTGCGCTGAAATAACCTCAACCTGATCGAATCATCTATTAAGGAGTTGGATTAGCACCATAAGTGAAATGTGGTTATGTGGTCTCCCGGATCTTCACCACTATTCCCTTCGAATTTTGGGATATTCGAGGGAAGTTTAGATGGGACCAGAGGCCGAGCTAGATTGTACTGAATCAGATCATTTGTCAATTTAGTTAAGTCTGGCAAGTTCAACATGGCCATAAAAGGGAGTTGTGGTAGACCTTGGGAATTCCATCCTGTGTGGGCGGGGTTCCCAAAGGTCTAAAAAGAATGAACTGTATTTTGAAAAACACCAGATTGCCTGAAGTAACTCGTAGAGCCTACCGAACCAAAAGGTGCTCCTTGTGGTCCAGCAAAATTCGGAGTTTGACCAACTCCTGCCAAAAATCCTCTGTAACCAATGAAGTTACCCCCTAATGAAGTGTTAAGAGGAGCTGATAGCCCCTTGATAAGGATTCCATGCGTTAGCAAAGGGTGGAAAATTCTAAAATGAATTCACTAAAGAATACGACACATCCCCTTATTGGCTGAAATAAAATTGATTCCCAGCTCCTATCCCACTAACTGCAAGGTTTGTCCAAATCTGGAATGGGTTATTACCTTGACCTGTAAATGAAAAATGCATTACTGATCCATGTGGATGTTGCTGGCCACTCACATATCCCACTTGGAACCCCACAACTGTCTCTTTGAGTTTTTTTTTCAGTTTCCTTATTTGTAGCACAATTTACTATTTTTAGAAGTTTTTTGGGTCCTGAACTTCCGAAGCCATTTTGAGGCCCTAAACAATGTTTTTTGGGAAATCTGGGAGCAACATGGGATCATGGATGAATGTTGCTCTTCCCAAAGTTATAGTTCTTGGATAGATATTTCTAATGAGCTATTGTACATATCAAACGGAAATCAAGTGCAAAAGTTATGACCCCGGGAAGTTGACGTAGCAATTTACCCAAGACGGGGCCCACAGTTTGGCGTTTCATCTTCTAGGGTTAGATTTTTTGATGTTTAAGATTTTCCATTATTTCTCAATAATAAATAGGCCTTCGAGACTCATTGTAACACAGTTCAGAGGCATGTAGCCACCACATCTCTTCTCAGAGATAAGCTACCATCACCCTAGCTGGTTTATTTCCATTTCTGTTTATAAGCATATTTCAGTATTTTACAGTAATGAAATGAAGTATTATTTCCGCTGCATCTTTGTATTTATGGTTATTTATGTAATTTTTGTGTTCCTATTTAAATCTGGATCAGCGGTATTAGAGCGGTCTGCTCTTTCTTTGTTTTTCTTTGCATGTCCCCAACGAGGTCGGGATATAAAGAGCTAGGCCTTGATCTGGTTGAACCTTTGCAAGATCAGCCTCACAAATCCTGATGGCCTCCTATGGCGGATGAAAAGAAAAACAAGGGGGCAGGAGATCCTATCAAAATCTTGCTCGAAGAAGCCCACGAGCGGCAAAGGAACACGATGATGGACAACTTTTCCCAAATCCTACAGCAGCTACCCAGAGGTGACGCATCGGCTTCCAACAACTACTCTCGAAATGCCACACCCTTTAAGGTACAAGTTAATTTTGAAATCCCCAACTTCGAGGGTCAGATAGACACATATGCCATAGATAAATGGTTAAATCTGCTAGAAGGGTATTTTTTTGTTCATGAATATTCGAGTCAGGAAAAGATTGTTTTCGCTCTTCTCAAAGTAACCCCCACGTCAAGGACTGGTGGGAAACCTACTGCAAGCAGAAGGATGAAAGTACGAGCTCACTATTTTCAGCCGCAGCCACTTGGAATTCATTCCGAGATGCCATCAAGGAGCAGTACTACCCTGTCAAAAGATATGAGGACAAAAACATAAAGTGGACCAGGTTGCGGCAGGGAAGGAACCAAAATGTGTCGGAGTTAACAAACATTTTTCATACCCTTCGCACACAGTTGGGTATTAAGGATTCTGAGCTGCATTTGGTACTCAAATACTGTGGTTGCCTACACAGATACATCCAAGAAGAGATGGAGTTCCTGAACATCTCCTCGCTTGGCATGGCGTATCGATACACTGTCAAAATCGAGCAGAAGTTCGAACAGAAGAAGCAAGACTTTGGGTCTGTGAATCTGAAGACCAAAGGAAAAAGCCAAGGCGGGGTGACCGAAGACAACCTGTTGAAGCCACAAGAAAAGGACAACACCATGAAGTCGAAGAAGGACACGGGAAAGTGGTGTGAGTTCCATAAGAGGCCCACTCACAACACAAGTGAGTGTTGGACCAAGCAGTCGTTGGTGGCTGAGTTGAAGGCTGTAGAATCAGATGCATGTTCCGACCCTGAGTTAGATCTCGACAAGGGGAATGGAAAAGGGAAGAAGATCATTGATGCGAAGCCCAGCGCCACTGTTGCCACTACCAAGATCTAGAAGAATGAGCCCGAAGATCTAGAGGAGGGGGAACGTCTTTTCCACTCACAGATGTGGGTGAAGGGTTCGCCGCTGCAATTCATTGTTGATAGTGGCAGCCAAAAGAACCTCATTTCAGCAGAGGTCGTGAAGTAGTTGGGCCTACTGACTACACCACACCTGCAGCCATATAGTATCGGGTGGCTTCGCTAAGGATGAGATCTCTGAGTCCGCCAACAGTGTCGCCTTCCCTAAAACATCAAGCCCTTTACAGATGAGGTATTGTGTGATGTTGCACCTCTTGATGTTTGTGATGTACTATTAGGCCAACCATACTTATGGAGGCGAAATGCTGTGTATGAGTCAAGGCCTCATGGTATTATTATCAATTTGGGTAATTCATTATACAGGATACTGGAGGTAGCCCCACCTACCGCCACCTATTTGATCACTACTAAGAAAGGCAACAAGCTCATGTCCTAGACTAGGAAATTCATTTTCTGTCTGGTTCACTCCCAAAGTAAGGGGAAGATCATCACCACATCCATGACCACCGCAAAGGGTTCCTCCACACAGTAGCAGCAACAATAGAGGGATACGGTCATGAAAGAACACAAGAAAAGCTTCTCCTCAACCACAGGGATACCATACAAGTTTTAGGTGGGCAACAAAGTCTGGTTGCATCGACAGAAAGAACGCCTTATTATAACCCATCAAAAGCTCAGACCACTCCAACATGGTGCTTACAGCATTACCAAGGTTGTGGGAAACAATGCTTTAGAGCACAACATTCCTCCATTCCTTCGCTTGCACCGAGTGTTCAATGTGGAATGCCCTTGACCATAATTCACACCATTACTGGACACATGAGAGATTGTAGAACAGCTCACTAGGGACCAAGTTCAACAGATGGAGGAACTCAATGCAATGGGGACCATTGCTTCCTAAGGGGGGAGGAATGATCCAGGTGGATGTTGGTGGCCATCCACGTATCCCACTTGGACCCCCACAACTATCTCTTTCAGTTTTTTTCAATTTCCTTATTTGTAGCACAATTTACTATTTTTAGCAGTTTTTCGGGTCCTGAACTTCTAGAGTCGTTTTGAGGCACTAAACGACATTTTTTGGGAATCTGGGAGCAACATGGGTCCATGGACCGATGTTGCTCTTCCAAAAGTTATATTTCTCAGATAGATCTTTCTAACGAGCTATTGTACATGTCAAACGGAGATCGGGTGCCAAAGTTATGACCCCGGGAAGTTGATGTACCAATTTACCCAAAACAGGGCCCACAGTTTGGAATTTCATCTTCTAGGGTTAGGTTTTTGGATGTTTAGGATATTCCTTTGTTTCTCAACAATAAATAGGTCTTTGAGCCTCATTGTAACACAGTTCAGAGGCATGTAGCCACCACATCTCTTCTCAGAGATATGCTACCATCGCCCTAGCTGGTTTATTTCCATTTCTGTTTGTAAGCATATTTCAGTATTTTGCAATAATGAAATGAAGTATTATTCCCCTGCATCTCTGTATTTGATGCAGGAGCATCCTGCTTCAGATAATCATTGTATATTGGGTTGATTAAGGGGTGTGATGTTTTAATTTAATTGTATATTTTTTAATAAATTGAGTGGAAAATTTGTGTGTGAGGTTTTAATTGCAAATATTCTCAATTATGAGAGAATAGGAGTGATGATAGCCTTGTAAAGATCTCATAAAGATCTTAGGGATTAGGGGATTAGCTGAGTTAAAAGTGGAATTAGAGGATTTTTAGGATTTGGACGAGAGATTATAGGGATCAAGAGAGATATTGTTGGAGTTTGTTAAGGGATCTAGAACCTATTTGGGTTCTAATCCATTTGTATAAATTAAGAGGAGCCCATGAGGCATGGGGGAGAGAGAAGTGTGAGAGTGAGGAATGAGAAGTTCTCCTATAAATATTTTATGTCCTTAATAAATTATATTTGAGAGTTATATAAATTCTTGTAGTATTGATTTTAGATTTTTATTGTGTATTTGATTTAAGCAGCGGAACCTATGGTGGGAATTTTGCATCAGTATTTATGGTTATTTTTGTAATTTGTTGCATTCCTGTTTAAAATCGGATCATTGACCCTAGTGTTGGATTGGAGTGTGGTATATGACCACTTCCAAATGGGAAACCTTGAAAAGAAGTCGATCCGCTCATCATGGATGTGGAGGCAGTCGATGGTATGTTCAAAGGAACTGAAGGAATCCTGTGAGATAGCATTCCATAAGGGATAAATCCAAAAATGGATGCAGTAGCTTGAGAACTTCCACTTGTTGACGGAATGGAAGTAGACCCAAATATAGCCCTACTGGGAGTAATAGAAGGGATGGAAATAGTTCCTCCTCCTTGTACAGATATGGGAGTCTGCACACTCTCAACACTCGTCGTAGATGCCATGCTTCCAGCAGTGGTTCGAAAGAATAGACGGGTGTGTAAACATGGGCTTGAAGGCCTATGATTCGGGGTTACGACGTACAATAGAACGTCTAGATGACCAGGTGGAAGAGGAGAATTCGGCGCCGCAAACGACTCTAAAAGGTCTTCAACTTCGATATTATCTTCCGATTGAAAAAGTACTCAAGAAAGAACTGGTGTGTTCCTCTCTAACTCTCTACTGGTGCTAGGTCTATCTTGTGAATTAATGACCCCAAGTGGAGGATCAATCTTCGATGCGCCTGCTGCCACTGGTTGAAAACCACTGGCATAATTTCTCCTACGCCTTCTAAGAGAAGGCTCAGGACTTGTAGGTGATAGCCCACGAAGTCTCCTAGACCGTCGAGATGGTCGATCAGCCACTTTGAATTATTTAAAATATCTACTTAAAGACTCAAAAAATTATAAAGCTAGGTTGACTAGGAGCAAAGAACACTCACTAAAAAGTCCCTAAAGATATCAACAATCAAACAACTCTCGCATATTTCTGCTCCGGGTGATTAGGACCGGACACAAAAATACAAGAAAGTTAATAACAAGGGCCTTCTAGAAATAGACTAGGGTAATTACATCCCAGGCCTACTAGCGAAGGTATCAGAGGTAGTTACGCTGACCTCCAGACAATAACCTTTGCCAGTGCAAGAACCCAAGCTTCACAAGGGTACCCTCCAGAAGTACTGCTGAATGTGATACAATGTCAGCCTCAGCTTCCATGGGATTCCCCTCTGCAGCCACCTGTGCGATCCCTAGGATAGGCAACTATGGTCACCAACTCATATCATAAGCCGGGCGGAACAGTTGTGAGGCGGGATCTAGCACGTAAGAGAGGGGGTATCTCTCGTCCTTATCTTCACTCTCCCTCGTGCTTTACTCCCATTTACAGAGTTTTATCGGTATCCCTAACTCTATTGGATTTCGCTCATTAATCAAACTTCTATGTTTTGTAATTTTGAGTGGCCTTGGAGAGTAAACTCTCCTCTCACCTAATCCAAGGCCCTAATAAACCTAAACTTGTTGGTGTATTCTAATGACAACATAAAAGTTCTAGTTTATTTTAGTTAATCGCTTGATTTTAATGGTTGTTCTTTATGTCAAGGGTAAAGTTGGGAGTGAAACCAATGATGTTTGTATGACACAACAGAAATCAACGAAAAACTAACTCTGTGAATGCAGTCATTTTTTCTTCGATGAAAAGAGATCTCTATACAGGTTCTACGAAACGTCTACAAAGCAAAGTACTTTTTCTCTTGTTTTCTTGAAACACACTTCACACACCCAAAAACTAAAAGACTATGAATTCTTTAACAATGCAAACTACCTTAATGCAAGATATAATGGAGATGTAAGATCCTAAATAACACTCAAAAAGAAAAAGCAATATTTATAACTAACAATGAGCCAACTTAAGTACTGAATAGTATACAAAATTTGAACACAAAATTCTCTACAAACAAGAAGGACAAATTGTAAAAGATCACAATTCACTTTCAATAGCAAAAAGAAACCATAAACCAAACTTGGAAAAAGAAAAACAAAAACAAAGTTTTTTGAGATCTTTTCTTTTTTAAAGAAGCAACCAAAACAACTTTTTGAAATAACCAAAATGCTATTAAAACTCAAAAGATCGAAAAAAGAGAACAAGGAGTCTTTGCAAGTTACAAACTCGAAAATGAACGAAAAGTTGAGCAAAAAGACTTCAACTTGTACAAAACGACCCAAATAGCACCAAAGAGTTTGAAAAACTGACCAAGAAGCCAGGAAAGAAATATTTCCAAATTCATCAAAATACTTTCAAAAAGCAAGAAAAGCTATGAGGCCACAAAACAAAGGAGAGCAAAGCAAGTAGATTTGAAATTCGGACTTGACACCAAAACTGAAAAAAATGTTGTGTTCTGGAGGACCAAAACAATCAAAAACTTCAGGACGAAGTCTTGTGTGCCAAAACACAAATTACAAACTCGCTAAAGAAGCAAACCTAGGCCAAATATTTTCAACGAGGAAGAGATTTCAAAACATTAAGCTTGTAGAATAATTAAATTCTTCAGACAGCAATTGACCACACAAAGACTGAAAAGACCAGGAAACAAATCTATATGGGCTGAAAGATTTGAAAAAATAATGCAAAAATTTTCATACGCGACTGTGTACAAACATAGAGGCGTGCACATGCGCTCCTGACATAGGAAACTCGCGTATACGCAAGTTCACTTTACAGAAACAAGCATGTATACACGAATGTAAACAATGTAAAGAGCGTATACAAAGCTTTGCAAGAAAAAATAAAAAACAAAGTCTAATGCAAAAGATCAGACTTGAGGCTTGGGACTCTAATAGACCAAATAATACTATAACCACAAGCAAACCAAAGACTGGGCCCTGATTAAGAATGGACAACCCAAACTAGGAATAACAAGATTGTTATCCCTAGCGGAGTCACCAATTCTGTTTCGAGTGTGTTGTCACACAGATTGTCTGGGCAGCGCGACAACGCTCAGACTGGGGGTTGTCACCCTAATCCCTGATCTCTTCGTTTAAGCCGTCTCTCGAGGCTAAGGGGGGTAGACCCTATGGGATAAAGGAAGACCAACTGTGGACCAGTTGGGATGGAGACACGGCAAGGCAATTTAGCACTTGATGGATTTTGGAAATTAATGTACCAATGCCTTATGGAGTTAATGATTAAATAATTGGTTATCAAAAGCTGCAGAAATATGAACTTTGTGATTCCATTATTAACAATCATCAAATAACCCAAGCAGAATGCAAAATATTCAACAAACGCACAACGCCTTAATAATGATCCAACAATTAAATTTCTAAAGATTGAATGCTTTAAACAACCATACAATTTAAATGCTAACCAATTACCACTTTCATATAGCTAACTTGTAAATAAACATTTAAGTGCATTTAACTATAGAAAAGTGGAACATAGATACCATGAAAGACACCAAAAATGAATTTTCAATTTTCGGTTAAGCTTTTCAATTTTTCTAATTTTTATATATTTTTATATTTTTAAATAAAACAAAACTAGACTAAAAACTAAAGTAAATGAAACTTAAAATTATTAACACTAAACTAAACTAAATGAAAATAAAATAAACTAAAACTAAAACCTAACTTAAAAATCAAATATTAAACTAATCTAAATCTAAAATTTAATTCTAAAAAAAAACTAAATAAAAGAAAACTAAAGAAAGAATTTATTTATGCCTTTTTTTTTTTTTTAATTTTTATGATTTTTTGATATTGTTTTTAAAATCAAACTTTAAAAAATTAAATCTAAATTTAAAGAAATCTAACTCTAAAACTAAAACAAAAAGAAATTTAATGAAAAACTAAAATGAGCTAACGCCTAATCCATATGAAATAGAAATGAAAATCGAATTAAATGAAAAACACTTTTAAATTTATTTTTTATTATTATTATTTTTTATGAGATTCTTTTATTTTATCAAAAAACAAAACTAAACTTTAAAAAATTTGTAAATGTCTAACACTTGAAAATATCAAACGCACATTTCATGAAAATATATATGCTAACTTAAAAATCAAAATCATTCTAACTATACTAACCCTAAGCTATAGCCATACGTATAGCATTTAAAAAAAAAATTAAAAAAATCGAACGCCTTTTTATTATTTTTTGTTATGCGTTTGCAAGTTTGGCTAATGAGAAATTGATGGCGAGGAATTTGCATTTGATTGTTTGCTTGCTACACAGTTCGAAGGGTTTGCTTGCAGGTTTTGGAGCAGGCAAAGAGGCACACCAAGCAGATGAGTATGGCAGTGTGGGAGATTTTTGCAGGTTGAACAGTGATGAGGAGCAGCTGAGGACGCTAGAGGGAAATGCATGAAGGTGTTACAAACTTCTACATGGGATAGAATGCTGAGAAGGGTGCGGATTGGAGGTTGGATAGCAGCATTGAGGGAGGATCGACTTGACAATGCAAAGAAGAATCGAGCTGCGGTTTGGCAGTGATGAGTTGGGCTGATGCAAGCAATATGCAGGTGCAGAGTTGACAACGAAGGGGCGTAATGGAATAGCGCAGTGAAATGAAGCTGCGTTTTGATGGAGAAGGCTAAAGAAAATCAATCTTGGGCAGCAGAGAAACTTAAGCTGGAGGTAACAAACCCGTAATCCAGAAACTTAATCAAAATTTTAAATCCTTCCTGCTCCAGATTGCCTGATAGAAACCCAATTTTTTTTTTTAAATCTATACCTGCAACCTGCAAAAACCAAACACCCAGAAATAAAATGTGCAAGGAAGAAACCTAAAACCCTAACAAAAATCAGCTAAATAATTACAGTAATTACAAATTAAAGGCTCTAAATAGCCAGATTTCTCGTTATGCCACAGAAATATTTTCAGAATTTTAAACTTAATGTGAGGTGCTTCAGAAAACCCTTCATGCATCTGCAACACAAATTCTAATGATAAGCCCGGGATTAAAACTAGCTGGGCTCTTTCAGAAAATGCAATCTGGGAGTTGGCTGGTTCAGCCGAGAACTTCCCCTAACGCCCGGTAAACTCAAAACTAAAGATATCCTACACAGCTTAAATCAACCATTAACATAGAGGGAGAAAACAACAGTGAAATTCAGATCAAATGGAGATACCTACCATTATATTTCAGAAATTAAATTATCATTCAAACCCCAGAGATTAGACAAGATACCTGTGCCTAGATCAATCTTCATCAAGCTATTATCAATGGCTAAAAATAAAATTATGCAGAAAAATAAAACATCTTACAGCATTTCCAGAAGAGTAACACCAGCAAGATTTTCAACCCCAAAGTCTTTCTTTATTGCACAAAAAATGACTACAAGAGAGCTTTCTTTAGCACCAGACTCTAAGATCGAATGATCTCAAATGACCCCTCACACCATATTGAAAGGAAAATTTCCCAACAGCTAGTTCGAATGATCCATGTCAAACTAATCTCGACCACCGATGAGGATCAAAATCCCTTTCAATCTCATCCGTTGAAATTTTAAATGCATTTTAATATATTAAAAATTAAAATTTTGCATTTATTTTCTCAAAATTTTGACTTATTTTATTATTTTATTTTATTTTTCAAATTTTTATTTATCTTTTTTAATTTATTTTTTAAAACTTTATTTTATTTTATTTTTTATTTTTTAGTTATTTTTTAATTTTTTAATTTTTTATTTTTTATTATTTATATTTTTTATTTTTTATTGTTGGATCCTCGAACTTAGCCTTTGGAAAAATCACCTAGGACCTATGACTTAGGACATATGAGGGGATTAAAACATTTTCTAACCCTCAAGACACTTTAAATCATGACTTTTACAATTTTACATCTCAAGGGGGAAAACCCATTTGACATAGACCCTCATAGACCAGCCAGTCTTGCAACACAAATATAATCTAGCAGATCAAGAAATTTGAAATAACCTAACCAAATAATTAGGATTATTTGCAAATTACTTTTACATAGACTCGAAGCACACTAGGATTCCCCTAAGATTTTTATGACAAAATTCATTCGGCTTTGGGTTTAGGCTGAAGGAAAACTCTGCCGATCATGGATCGGTGAGACAAAAAACCTTCCGGAAAGTAGATTATCGCTAGAAAATTAGGTTTACCTAGGCAATTTACATACATGACTCAGATCTTCTAATATTATTTACAATTTACACATGCAACCTGGGTTTACAACATAACATGATCGCGCTGATGATGACAGTCGAATGGCACTGACACGTCGATCAAGCGCTATCCCTTTTGCAAAAAAAGGGGGTGTACTGCTATGGGTAGTTGAAACGTAGTGGTCAACATCTGGCTCTACTTGGGGACACGTTGCTGCATTGTAGGAATGTGAGAATCTAGAATCTACATCCACGCAACACACAACAAAACATAAGTAGCGTCCATCCAAAAATCATCATATAACATTAAGCACATGAAAGATATAAGCTCTTCATTTATTAACTATCTAGTAACAAGAAAAGTACATCTAATCCTAAAATAGAAATAAAATGTTGAAATGATAAGGAGTAAGGTTAGAAATATAGAGAATGCCCCATGGCATCAGATGTGTTCAATATAGTGTATATTGAGCATTTGCCTGCTTTCAGGCAAATCTGTCGGCTGCGTGTCGGATGTGCCATATCCAATTCTGCATACAGTTGGACTTTTTCCTATCCAAAAATCAAGCTGCTTGTGGCCGTCTGATGCATCAAATCTTCTTCTCGTTTTCCTTTTCTTGCGCTTTTTGTTCATGGCAGGCTGTATCACTGATGACGTGGAACTTTTTTCTTCAAAGCTCTCAGATGAAGTATGTAAGATATGCGTGACATGTCTTTTTTCATTCTGCATCTGCCCTACCAAAGATGATGGATCAATCTCACAGGTGCCATGAGTTATAACTTGATATTCTATGACTGGTGGATTAACCGTGTGAGCATCAACCTTATTATTAATTTCCCTTTTATCCAGGTCACCTTCAATTATCCACTTTTCAATGGAATAAAGGACCTCATAATAAGATGGAGCTTGCTGCAACAGATAAGGAAGCTCCTAATCTATTGACGTTCCCTGGTTTCTTTCATCCTCTGACCATTGTTGAAATTTCTGAACCTGTATTTTAATGGCATCTATCTGACTAGAGTGTTCAACCTTTATAGCACTGATTTCCCTGGCATGGTCTTCTTCCATGGTCAATAACTTAATCTGAAGACATATCTGATTAGCTTCCATATCTTTTATTACTTTATCCTCCTTTTCCTTTATGGTCATCAAGCAATGCTGCATAGAGTTTATCTCTTTCTCATGATTTGCTTGCATGGTCGTCATATTTTCCTCTAAGCCTGATAACTTGCTTTGCATAAAACTAATTTTTGTGTCATGATTAGTTTTCATGGCCTCAGTTTCCTTAGCATGTTGATTTTGCATGTCGGTTATGTAATCAGAGTGTTTAATTTTCATGATCTCTGTTAGTGCCTAAATCTACCTCAGGCTGAGAAAGGCAGGTCTAGGGTAACATCAAACCACGCTTAACCTGGTAGCTAGCCCTACCAGGTCGGGAGAGGGCTCTCTCCTTGTCAATCTCAAAGAAAATATGGCAAGTAAGGCTTGAGATGACTGATATGAATACTAATTTTAGGCTAGGTATGTTTGCTCAGAGGATTTTGTTTGATTTTAATGGTTGGTTGTTGGATCAGATGAGGAAGGCAGTTTTGGGTCCAGGAAATCAACTCAGATTTGCAGAAGTTTCTATGGGGTGAGGTAGGAACGTGTTTTAGCACTTTGAAATGAATGTAATGGTGAGTCTAAATACTGGTGAGGAGTTGGAGAGGGCATGCAAATGTCATGAGTCCTCTTCAAACAATAGAAAACATTTAAAACTAAATAAACCCCAAGGCAGAGCACTGAAATACCAATGGATTCCACCCTTTAATATTGATTCATTTAGTTATTTAGAAAGAGAGAGATGATGGCACATATAAACATAAGTTAAAATGAATAACAGAGAAGAAAACAATGTTAATTCATATTACCACAAGAATCCCACAAAATGTTGCAAAACCCTGGTTCATTTCCTTGCCAAACTGCAGAAATGATGTACAATAGTGCTCAATGAATCAAAAAGAGTCCAACCCTGAAAAATTACTAAGAAATTAAAAGATATAGGCAAAACACCACCCATAATAGCCTTTAGGGGTCAAATCCATGAGTCTAGGAGCTGCTTCAACAAGATCTAAACTAGGAACTGAAAAATAGGCAGTGGAACAGCTTGCCTCTAAAACTATGGAAACTGATTCATTCATTTCAAAACCACCTATACATGATGTATCTACCTCCTTGAGTCAATTTTAATCATTTTTACATCAAATTACAGCAATTTACATCATGAGTTTGACCATGAGAGAGGAAAATCAAATTGAGAAAAAACTAGGCGAAAATTTTGAGTTTTGAGCAAAATTGAGCAAATTGTGCCTGATGCGCAATGCCTTTCCCAGTTGGATTTGGAGGCCTTCCCCTTCACCAAATTTGCTCCAAGTTGGTTTGTTGGAAAGGTATATCCATCTGATTTCTAGGACAAGTGGAATTTTTGAATTTGGTGTCCATTTTCCACTCCAAAAATCAGTTCTCCCAACACTGCTTCCTGTGGGTCCAAAAAGTGGCAGAAAGGGCAGTTTTGAGGTGTTTTTTTCCCTTTAGGTGACCCAAAACTCCTCCACAATTCATGAAATTTTCTAGGTTTTCATATTTTTTCATGAGAAATCCAAAAATTTAAGCCATTCCTCAAAATTTCTTACCATCTTAATGCGCAGCGCCCGTGGCGCTACGCATCAGATGAAAATTTCTGTGTATTGCAATTAAAATTTTGAAAATGACAAAAGTTCTCCAAACTTCTTCAAAATTGGAAAGAGGCAAGGTCATTAACTACTTTGATGGGCCAAGGAAGCTTCAGCCAAGATTCTAAGTTTGTCTTGCTCCTTTTTGGCCTTTAATGCTCTCCTTAGCTTGGCTTTTAGGCTTCTTATTCTTGTCTTACAAATTCTGTTCCGGGCCAAATAATGATAGGCCATGTGTCGTAACATGTTATTTTCCTTATTAGCCTTGGCAAGAAGCTTCTCAAGGTGGAAATTTACTCTTTCTAACCATGACTCTCGGTTAGCCTCTATTTCTTTCTCTAGTGAAGTCAGCTTGATTTTCCTTCTTTTTGCCATTTGCCGGTTTTCCCTAATGGTTTGCAACTCTATGATTGTTTGTTTGTCCTCCAATTGTTTGTTCTGTTGCTCAAGGTAATTAATGATCCATTTAGGCCTCTCAAGGGCAAGTGATAGGCTTTGGATCTCAGTTTCCTTCTCCTTGATGATCTCATCCTTGAGTCCTGAGCTTTGAGAGCCCAAATTAGTGTCCTCTTCCTCAATCAAAATGAAATCCTTGTCTTGTCCTTCAGAAGGCCCTTCATCATGCAATGGTTTATTTCCTCTCTCCTGTATATGTTCTACTGAAGAAGAATGAAAAGCCCCTTTCACCCCGGGTGAATATAACATTTGCCTGTTGTCTGGTGAAGAAAACGAGACCCCTTCCATCCCTGGTGGAGATAATACTCGTTTTGCAGCTGCAAAAAGTCTTCTTGTCCCCTTTTCATAAGTGATAAACACAGGAATGTGAGCCTCTTCAGTTTTGCTTTCATGCTCTCTTTGTTGCCCGGAAGGTCCAGCTTCCTCTTGAGGTTCTACAAACATTTGAGGTCCTTTGAAAATCTCATGGGAAATGAAGGTTTCCCATGGCACTCCCAACTGAGTCAACTGATGCAAAACAACAATTTTGATGATAGCAAAGTGATATATGCTATTGAGCTACTATGGGTAGGGGTTCCTCTTTGCGATTACAGTCATCCTCTCTATGCTTCTGCAAATGAAGTATGGTATGCTTATCATTCTAACCCTAGTAAAATGCATAAGCAACCTGATATGATAAGCATAGAGTCTGGAGAATCTTCCCTCACATGTGAAGTATTTAATGATGAGTTTCATTAGTGGCACATACCGGTCCTCCAAAACTTGAAAGGAAACACCCTGCCCAATTGACTATGATATTTGGCTTTAATGTAGGGTTCATAGTTCTATTTGCTAATGTTTTGTCTCTTGTCCATCCTTCCCCCACATCTAGTATCCTAGTTTCTTTTGCAATAATGGCTGGTGAAAGAGTGAAATTGATGCCAGCAAGCTGTACCATATTGTCCTCCATGTTGATGACAAATTTCCTAGCCAATTCATGATGATACTTAACCCTCTCTACCATATCACAAAACTCAAAGCAAGATTGGTATCTGAAACAAGTGGTGGCAAGAGGACAAGAAAGAAGTTCAGCAATGCTAATAGGCTCCTCTCTGATTATTTTCCCACCCTTGTTAGGTCTCCTAGGCTGTACATTTTTGTCGCCTGAACTGTCACTTTGTGTTTCTTCCTCATAGCTTGAGTCACTGTTTCTTGCCATTGTGCTTGTCTTAGGGAAAATAATGAAATGAAGGTATGATGAAAAATGGTGATAAAAGAGGACAATAGTGATGAGTATGAAGATATTTTACTCTTGGGAGATGAAGTTGGGGAGTGAAGGGAATGATTTTGGGAAATTAGGGTTTAGTGAGGGATTTAGGGTTTGGTGAGGGAAATAATTGCTTTAGGGGAGTGGGGTATGGGAAAATGAGATGAATGAAGTGTATTAGGGTAAATAAAGAGTGAAAATGGGTTTGATGAAGTTTTTGTGAAGGTGGGATGAAAATTGCACAATTGGATGGCAAACAATGAAGAGAAACTAGGGTTTCATTTTTCACATGCAAGATTTATGCAAAACACCAATGTGACTTCAAATTCAACCTTAGGAGGATGATTACTTACTTGTAGAGGGAAAATGCAGCAAATTTGAGGGTTATGGCACGATTTGGGATGATTTGGAGCAAACTGGACTGATGCGCAGCGCACTGGGCCCAATGCACAATGCCCTCCTGATGCGCAGCACCAGTTCAAATTTACACTGCAGTTCTACCTCAGATGCGCAGTGCACTGCCTCTGATGCATAGCGTCAGGCCAAGTTGCCTTTAAAAACAGGGTTTTTTCCTCTTTGACTCCCAAATCGTGATTTTTGTTCTCCAAGAGTAAATTTTCACAATGAAATGACCAAGAGAACCTTTTTCACTTTAAATATGAATGTATTTAATTTTTTACTCATCTCAAACCCATTTTTCTAATGTTAAAGTCACGTTTGGTTTTGAACTTTTTTTTTCCATTGAAATTGACTTTTCTTAATCATTTGACAAACTGATCCATTGATGCTTGTGTTTTTGCTTGCAGTGGCTGGAGTTGGAAAGGTGACCAAGGGCAGCAACTCTGAACTTATTACATATAGGAAAATTAAAATTACATTAAAAAATTAAATAAAAACTCTGTTTTTTTCTCAAAATAGGGTTTTGAGGAAAAAATCACTTATTTGAGTATATCATCATTGAAATCTTGATCTTGAGATCTTATTAGACCTTCTCGTGTGCCTGCTGAATGTTATTGAGCTTTCACAAGACTATGGTGGCAAACCCTAGACCTAATGAGACCTAAAACCCTAAAAATAGCTTTTGCAAATGTAATGACAAAAGATGACTGTAAATGACCTAAACTTGTGAAAATAGGCCAGGAGGTAAAGACCATGAGGGAAATTTGATAATGAACCACTACCATCAGTTGATCCATGACCTAATGGAATGTAGCTGATTGGATGGGACACCTAAAATGCATGCAAAAAGAGAATTTTGATCACTGACGGAAGGATGAAGATACCGACACTAACATTGGCTCCAATGGGGATGGTAGCTCCTGGGAGGTGCCAAGAACTATAGATCTCTAGGAAGCAGATAGTGCCTCTTCCATTGGGCTAAATGGAGTCAATAAATTCAGCAAAATAAAACCAATATCTTGAGTTAAAACTGACTCAATTACAAGATTGAAAAATGACTCAAAATAACCAAAGACTGAAGCCAGATATTCAACTTTATAGCCTTCACTTCGGGCCCCGAACTGAATGAATGACGACAGTACATACTAACTCTGAAACTATCTTGAAACTGACTAAAACGTAAAAAGACTCAAGACTTACTTAACTGAAATAAGTACTTACAAAGCTTTTTAATGGCAGCAGACCATCGAGATTTGAGGGTTTTAAATCAAGATGAAAACCACTTGCCTACTGATGAAATATGTACAATCATGTGAAGTGGGCCTTCCAATGTAACCAATCCAGCAGATGGCTACTTACTGAAATCCTGCTCTCACATTTCCCGAGCAAGTAGAACGATGTACATGTAGGCAACTCACAATAACAATTAAAACCAAGACTTATGCTAATGAACCAGGCAACATTCATCTTCTCTAATGCTTGCAAAAGAATGCCGAAGGGATCTTGAAAATCCTGAAGCACTAGTTTGTCTTGAAATCCAGTAGCAAAAATAGAAGTACTCCCTTTATTTTGATCTGGAAGAACAACTGGTTGCCGAGTAATTGGAAGGCATAGAGAGGTATAAGCTTATGCTATCTGAGTGTTAGCTGTAAATTCCTTGAGCATGAGAAATTCTGGCATATTGTCTCTCTTAGGCTCATACTCCTCAATTTCATGGTCTAGGTCACTCTTAAATAGAAAATAATCTTCAAGATTATCAAACATGATAGCCTTATCATCTTTATGAAAGAAAATATTATATGTTTTCTGATCCATAAATCTAATTTCAAGTCATCATTTTCAAAAGATGAAGAAGTTTCACCAACACCTTCTTGACCATGTGCACACTGCAGACCCGGATTAGCTTGGGCTATAACCGGACCTTGCAGGAGTTGATCTATCTCATCTTCAGACTGAGGAGATAATACTTTCTGTTTTGTTTTGCTCAAGCGATTATTGTCTTCTTGAAATAACATGAAAAACATGAAAAACTTGACTAGCAGTCCTCAATTTCCTGGTCTTCTGAAATTTGAAATTTTTTTTGATCATCTTGATATGACATGGCAATCAAATTATCATTTACCACTGAGTTATCGAAAGAAGATTTTTCACCTACTTGAACAAAGATCTCATCTTTTTTTTCATAAAATGATTGGATTACCTCCTCATGAAGACTTTGTTCTAATGAAATGAGAACACTTGGGTCAATAACTTTGTCTTCTTCATTCCAGATGATCTCAACAGCAGAGCTCTCCTTCATGGGATTCAAAACAAGGTAGTCTTCATCATCACGATATGAATCTAGATCTGAAATAGCCGACTTGATTTTATCACATTCTAAAATTGAAACTTGACTTTCCTGCATACTGTCTTCTTCTATGGACAAGATCTGAAATAAAACCTTCTCTTTCATCATTTTCCACTGTACTAAGATCTTGATCCTACTGCAAATTTTCCTGAGCATCTTGATAAGTATCCTCTAAGTTCTCTTTATGCTGCTGAAATGGATTTTCGTACAGAGCCTCCATGATCTCATCATCCATGAAGTCATCATCTTCATAATATTTCTCAAGGTTTTCAATAAAACTATAAACATTTTTGCAACAGTTCTGAACTAAATTTAATGATGGGTAAGATTCTTTATACCTTTCAAAGAACATGGCATGAAAATCCTTTAAACAGTAAATACAAGCAGGCGGCAAACTTTCATACCAAGATCAGGCTTCACCTTCCAGAGTGGCCATGAATATCTTCATCAAACAATCTTCAGGAAAATCAACCTTCAACTTGCGAATATGTATGTGAAATCTAACCAGACGTAAAGCAACATCATTCCTATCATCATCTTTAAACATAGGCAAATTCCTTTGCCAATCTACCTTAGGAATTTTATTTGGAAAACTTGGAATGTGATCTCGGCTCATGGGAGCATACCTTCGAGCAAGCAAATCCATTTTGATAACCATGAATTCCCCAAGAAATTCTTCAGGCTACTGATTCTTGAAGAGTAGAGTCACCATAAAAATGCTGAACCCTGGGATTCTTTGACATTGGAGTTGCCACGTGAATGAATTTAGCCTTGCTGTGTCTGATCGTTGTTCACCATCAACAATCAGATCTGAACTTGATTGCAATTTGCTGAGGAACATAAAACTACGTTTCCCAGTACGGTCACCACTATGTTAGGGCCTAAATCTACCTCAGGCTGAGAAAGGCAGGTATAGGGTAACATCAAACCACGCTTAACCTGGTAGCTAGCCCTACCAGGTCGGGAGAGGGCTCTCTCCTTGTTAATATCAATGAAAATTTATCAAGGAAGGCTTGAGATGACTGATATAAAAAACTAATTTTAGGCTAGTAATGCTTGCGCAGAGAAATTTGATTGATTTTAATGGTTGGTTACTGGATCAGATGAGGAAGGCAACTTTGGGTCCAGGAAATGAACACAGATTTGCAGAGGTTTCTGTGGGGCAAGGTAGGCAAGTGTTTTAGCACTTTGTAATGAGTGTAATGGTGAGTCTAAAGACTGGTGAGGAGATGGAGATGGCATGAAAATGTCATGAGTCCTCTTCAAACAATAGAAAACATGTAAAACTAAATAAACCCCAAGGCAGAGCACTGAAACATCAATGAATTCTACCTTTTACACTTGATTCATTTAGTTATGAAGAATAAGAGAGATGATGACACACATAAACATAAGATCAACTGAATTATAGAGAAGAAAACATTGCTAATTCACATTACCACAAGAATCCCACAAAATACTGCAAAATCAATGGATCAAGTGATGTTGTAATGCCATATCAACCATTCAAGTAACTGTGACAAAGATGCTGCTTGAAAGTGCTTCAACCAGGACGGGAATGTAAATGCTGACAACCATCCATGCACAAACTGAATTTGGCTGTGTGAAAGACAATCTGACTTATCATTCAAACTGGAAAAAATACTCCATATATGCGACAATAGGATCAAAGAAACCAGACCCTATTTGCTGCCCTAACTCCTCAGCACAAACCTCCAACTGCAAACTGTCAATGCAAGCATCCACGGGCATCTCTATTATTTCTTGTTTTGAAGGAGGGAGAGTTTCCAAGAACTTTTTGGGATCTCGAAATCCATATGATTGGATCTGATCATTTAAATATTGAATCTCCTTCTCAAATTTTTCAACAACTAACTCAAAGAAATCAGTTTTAGCTTTGAGAGGAAACTTTAGAGATCTCAAACATTGAAGCATGGTAATGAAAAATACTTCATAAATTTCAATATCCACTAACTGATCTCTAACTTCTTTTAAAACTTCACAAAACACAGTGTTCGCCACATGCCCTACAATTTTATTTTAGTGCATGAACGGATCAGTGAGCGCTAAAATATCTGGATTGAGTTGGAGTCACGAGGTGAATGTTTCAGCCTTCATATTTGTCTGACTGTTGTCCACCATCAACAATTAGACATGCAACTTGAATGATCTTTCCTAAAGAAGATTTGTCACCTCTTCCCTAGTACAGTCGCCACTATGTTAGTGCCTAAATCTACCTCAGGTTGAGAAAGGCAGGTCTAGGGTAACATCAAACCATGCTTAACCTAGTAGTTAACCCTACCAGGTCAGGAGAGGGCTCTCTCCTTGTCAATCTCAAAGAAAATATGGCAAGTAAGGCTTGAGATGACTGATATGAATACTAATTTTAGGCTAGGTATGTTTGCTCAAAGGATTTTGTTTTATTTTAATGGTTGGTTGCTGGATCAGATGAGGAAGGCAGTTTTGGGTCTGGGAAATCAACTCAGATTTGTAAAACTTTCTATGGGGTGAGGTAGGCAAGCGTTTTAGAACTTTGAAATGAATGTGATGGTGAGTCTAAAGACTGGTGAGGAGTTGGAGAGGGCATGCAAATTTCATGAGTCCTCTTCAAACAACAGAAAACATTTAAAACTAAAAAAACCCCAAGGCAGAACACTGAAATACCAATGGATTCCACCCTTTAATCTTGATTCATTTAGTTATGAAGAAAGAGAGATATGATGGCACATATAAACATAATATAAACTAAATAACAGAGAAGAAAACAATGCTAATTCATATTACCACAAGAATCCTACAAAATGCTGCAAAACCCTGGTTCATTTCCTTGCCAAACTGCAGAAGTGATGTACAATAGTGCTCAATGCATCCACAAGAGTCCAAACCTAACAAATGACTAAGAAAGTACAAGATATAGGCAACAAACCACCCATTCTAGCCTTTAGGGGTCGAATCCATGAGTCTAGGAGCTATTTCAACAAGATCTAAACTAGGAACTGAAAAATAGGCAGTGGAACAGCTTGCCTCTAAAACTATGGAAACTGATTCATTCAGTTCAAAACCACCTATACATGATGTATCTACCTCCTTGAGTCAATTTTCATCATTTTTACATCAAAGTACATCAATTTACATCATGAGTTTGACCATGAGAGAGAAAAAGTCAAACTGAGAAAAAACTAGGCGAAAATTTTGAGTTTTGAGCAAAATTGAGCAAATTGTGCCTGATGCGCAGCGCCATCTACCTGATGTGCAACGCCTTTTCCCAGCTGGATTTGGAGGCCTTCCCCTTCACCAAATTTTCTCCAAGTTGGCTTGTTGGAAAGGTCTATCTGTCTAATTTCTAAGACAAGTGGAATTTTTGAATTTGGTGTCCATTTGCCCCTCCAAAAATTTGTGTTCCCAACACTACTTTTTGTGGGTCCAAAAAGTGGCAGAAAGGGAAGTTTTGAGGTGTTTTTTGCCCTTTAGGTGACCCAAAACTCCTCCAAAATTCATGAAATTTTCTGGGTTTTCATATTTTTTCATGAGAAATCCAAAAATGTAAGCCATTCCTCAAAATTCCTTACCAGCTCAATGCGCAGCGCCAGTGGCGCTGCGCATCAGAGGAACGCCAGTGGCGCTGCGCATCAGAGGAAAATTTCTGTGTATTGCAATTAAAAATTTGAAAATGATAAAATTTCTCCAAACTTCTTCAAAATTGGCAAGAGGCAAGGTCATTAACTACTTTTCTGGGCCAAGGAAGCTTCAGCCAAGATTCTAAGTTTGTCTTGCTCCTTTTTGGCCTTTAATGCTCTCCTTAGCTTGGCTTTTAGGCTTCTTATTCTTGTCTTACAAATTTGTTCTGGGCCAAATAATGTTAGGCCATCTGTCGTAACATGTTCTTCTCCTTATCAGCCTTGTGAAGAAGCTTCTCAAGGTGGACATTTAATCTTTCCAACCATGACTCTTGGTCAGCCTCTATTTTGTGCTCTAGTGAAGTCAGCTTGATTTTCCTTCTTTTTGCCATTTGCCGGTTTTCCCCGATGGTTTGCAGCTCCATGATTGTTTGTTTGTCCTCTAATTGTTTGTTCTATTGCTCAAGGTAATTAATGATCCATTTAGCCCTCTCAAGGGCAAGTGATAGGCTTTGGATCTCAGTTTCCTTCTCCTTGATGATCTCATCCTTGAGTCCTGAGCTTTAGGAGCCCAAATTAGTGTCCTCTTCCTCAATCAAAATGAAATCCCTGTCTTGGCCTTCAGAAGGCCCTTCATCATGCAATGGTTTCTTTCCTCTGTCTTTTATCTATTCTGGTGAAGAATAAGACAAAGCCCCTTTCACCCCGGGTGAAGATAACATTTTCCTATTGTCCGATGAAGAAAACGAGACCCCTTCCACCCTTGGTGAAGATAATACTCATTTTGCAGCTGCAAAAAGTCTTCTTGTCCCCTTTTCATAAGTGATAAACACAGGAATGTGAGCCTCTTCAGTTTTTCTTTCATGCTCTCTTTGTTGCTCGGAAAGTCCAACTTCCTCTTGAGGTTCTACAAACATTTGAGGTCCTTTGAAAATCTCATGGGCAATGAAGGTTTCCCATGGCACTCCCAACTGAGTCAACCGATGCAAAACAACAATTTTGATTACAGCAAAGTGATATATGCTATTGCGCTGCTGTGGGCAGGGTTTCCTCTTTTGCAATTACAGTCATCCTCTCTATGTTTTTGCAAATGAAGTATGGTACGCTCATCATTCTAACCCTAGTAAAATGCACAAGCAACCTGATATGATAAGCATAGAGTCTAGAGAATCTTCCCTCACAGGTGAAGTATTTAATGATGAGTTTCATTAGTGGCACATACCGGTCCTCCAAAAACTTGAAAGGAAACACCCTACCCAATTGAATATGATATTTGGCTTTAATGTAGGGTTCATAGTTTTATTTGCTGATGTTTTGTCTCTTGCTCCATCTTTCCCCCACATCTGGCATCCTAGTTGCTTCTATAATAATGGCTGGTGAAAGAGTGAAATTGATGCCAGCAAGTTGTACCATATTGTCCTCCATGTTGATGACAAATTGCCTAGCCTATTCATGATGATACTTAACCCTCTCTACCATCTCACAAAACTCAAAGCAAGATTGGTATATGAAACAAGTGGTGGCAAGAGGACAAGCAAGAAGTTCAGCAATGCTAATAGGCTCCTCTCTGATTATTTTCCCACCCTTGTGAGGTCTCCTAGGTTGTACATTTCTGTCTCCTGAACTGTCACTTTGTGTTTCTTCCTCATAGCTTGAGTCACTGTTTCTTGCCATTGTGCTTGTCCTAGGGAAAATAATGAAATGAAGGTATGATGAAAAATGGTGATAAAAGACGACAATAGTGATGAGTATGAAGAGATTTTACTCTTGGGAGATGAAGTTGGGGAGTGAAGGGAATGATTTTGGGAAATTAGGGTTTAGTGAGGGATTTAGGGTTTTTTGTGGGAAATAATTGCTTTAGGGGAGTGGGGTATGGGAAAATGAGATGAATGAAGTGTATTAGGGTAAATAAAGAGTGAAAATGGGTTTGATGAAGTTCTTCTAAAGGTGGGATGAAAATTGCACAATTGGATGGAAAACAATGAAGAGAAACTAGGGTTTCATTTTTCACACGCAAGATTTATGCAAAACACCAATGTGATTTCAAATTCAACCTTAGGAGGATGATTATTTACTTGTAGAGGGAAAATGCAACAAATTTGAGGGTTATGGCATGATTTAGGATGATTTGGAGCAAACTGGACTAGTGCGCAGCGCACTGGGCCCAATGCGCAATGCCCTCCTAATGCGCAGCGCCAGTTAACATTTACATTGTAGTTCTTCCTCTGATGCGCAGTGCCTGCCTCATGCGCAGTGCCAGGCCAAGTTGCCTTGAAAAACATGGTTTTTTCCTCTTTGACTCCCAAATCGCGATTTTCATTCTCCAAGAGTAAATTTGCACAATGAAATGACCAAGAGGACCTTTTTCACTTTAAATATGAACGCCTTTAATTTTTTACTCATCTCAAACCCATTTTTCTAATGCTAAAGTCACTTTTGGTTTTGAACTCTATTTTTCCTTTGAAATTGACTTTTCTTAATCATTTGACAAACTGATGCATTGATGCTTGTGTTTTTGCTTGCAGTGGCTGGAGTTGGCAAGGTGACCAAGGGCAGCAACTCTAAACTTATTACATATAGGAAAATTAAAATTACATAAAATTTTAATACATAGAAAATAAAAAACTCTGTTTTTTCTCAAAACAGGGTTTTGAGGAAAAAATCACTTATTTGAGTATATCATCATTAAAATCTTGATCTTGAGACCTTATTAAACCTTATCATGTGCCTGCTGACCGTTATTGAGCTTTCACAAGACTATTGTGGCAAACCCTAGACCTAATGAGACCTAAAACCCTAAAAATGGCTTTTGCAAATGTAATGACAAAAATGACTGTAAATGACCTGAACTTGTGAAAATAGGCCAGCAAGTAAAGACCATGAGGGAAATTTGATAATGAACCACTACCATCAGTTGATCCATGACATAATGGAATGCAGCTGATCGGATGGGACACCTAAAATGCATGCAAAAAGAGAATTTTGATCACTGATGGAGGGATGAAGATACTGACACTAACAATATCCATCTCCTTATTACGTTTTTCTAGGTGGGTGCATAAAGTTCTCACATCATTGGCGTAATTAGTTTGATTGATCTCCATATTTTTTACAAGCCGCATTAGTTCTTGTATAATTTGCTTCTGATCTTCCTTTTCATTGTCAACACTGTTTTTACAATTTGTCCCTGCTTTTCCACTATCATAGATTTTATCTACAATGGTACAGGTGGATGGCACATCCTGATATGAAGAATCAACAACTGGACCTTTTATAAGATTACTTTCATTCTGTTGCACAATTTTAGGGGCACAAGGCGAGCTATCTGGATGACCATATATATCTTTAAAAGCATTGAAAATGTCTTCTAAAGAAGTGAAAGAGTCTTCAGTACAATTATTAAACCAATTCAAAGCATCACCATCTAAAGAAAGGACAAATAAACACATTTTGACATCTTCATGATTATATTGAGGAAGTCTACAATACATGAATATTATACGATAAAAACTCCATAAATGCTTTCTAACAGTGACTGAACCACCACCCGAGAACAAAGGTAATTTAGAAATGGCACTTCCGGAATATCATGGAGAACATCAGTAAAATGACACGGTTTAAATGAATAATCCATGATGAATAACGAGGGGCCAAATGGATGATAGAAAGAGGTCTCTGCTCAAGAAAATCAAGAGATGAAAGAAGTGAAGTCGCCACTTGAACAATGAATCTAATAATAGGATCCAAAAAGAAACAAACACGTTGATATGAGGGAGGCTTCTTGTTTGGGAAAAATAAATGAAAAGAAATGGAGTTGCCACCCAAACAAGAAACGAACTGAAGAGTAGGTGTTGATATGATGAAAGATAAGGTGATGAAAAGATCCAAATGATGCCAAAAAATGTTGAATCTTCCAGCTCAAATGAGAGATGAGAAAGATGAAAGAATGATGAATGTTGAATAAACCAAGGACAGAAAAACTCTATCCCCAGCAACGGCACAAAAAAATGTTGTCGTTGTCGGCTGAAATGAACAGATGGGAAATGAGAAGAATGATTGTCGTTGAAACACCAGGGACAGAAAAACTCTATCCCCAGCAACGACGCCAAAAAATGTTGTCGCACAGATTGTCTGGGCAGCACGACAATGCTCAGACTAGGGGCTGTAACCCTGATCCCCGATCTCTCCATTTAAGCCGTCTCCCGAAGCTAAGGGGGGTAGACCCTATGGGATAAAGGAAGACCAACTGTGGACTAGTTGGGTTGGGAGACACGGCGAGGCAATTTAGCACCTGATTGATTTTGGAAATTAATGTACCAGTGCCTTATGGAGTTAATGATTAAATAATTGTTTATCAAAAGTTGCAGAAATATGAACTTTATGATTCCATGATTAACAATCATCAAATAACCCAAGCAGAATACAAGATATTCAACAAATGCACAACGCCTTAATAATGATCCAGCAATTAAATTTCTAAAGATTGAATGCTTTAAACAACCATACAATTTAAATGCTAACCAATTACCACTTTCATATAGCTAACTTGTAAATAAACATTCAAGTGCATTTAACTATAGAAAAGTGGAACATAGATACCACGAAAGACACCAAAAATGAATTTTCAATTTTCAGTTAAGCTTTTCAAAAAAAATTTAAATTTTATATATTTTTATATTTTTAAATAAAACAAAACTAGACTAAAAACTAAAGTAAATGAAACTTAAAATTATTAACACTAAACTAAACTAAATGAAAAGAAAATAAACTAAAACTAAAATCTAACTTAAAAATCAAATATTAAGCTAATCTAAATCTAAAATTTAATTCTAAAAAGAACCTAAATAAAAGAAAACTAAAGAAATAATTTCTTTATGCTTTTTTATTTCTATTTTTTAATTTTTATGATTTTTTGATATTGTTTTTAAAATCAAACTTTAAAGAATTAAATCTAAATTTAAAGAAATCTAACTCTAAAACTAAAACAAAAAGAAATTTAATGAAAAACTAAAATGAGCTAACGCCTAATCTATATGAAACAAAAATGAAAATCGAATTAAAGGAAAAACTAACTTTTAAATTTATTTTTTATTATTTTATATTTTATGAGATTTTTTGATTTTATCAAAAAACAAAATTAAACTTGAAAAAATTTCTAAATGTCTAACACTTAAAAATATCAAATGCACATCTCATGAAAATATATATGCTAACTTAAAAAATCAAAAGCATTCTAGCTATACTAACCCTAAGCTACAGCCATACGTATAGATTTAAAAAAAAAAAAAAAAAAAATCGAACGAGGAATTTATGTTTGATCATTTGCTTGCTACACAGTTCCGAGGGTTTTATTGCAGGTTTTGGAGCAGGCAAGGAGGAACACCATGCATATGAGTATGGCAGCGTGGGAGATTTTTGCAAGTTGAACAGCGATGAGGAGCAGCTGAGGACGCCAGAGGGAAATGCATGAAGGTGTTACAAACTGCTACGTGGGATGGAAGGCTAAGAAGGGTGTGGATTGGAGGTTGGATAGCAGCGTTGAGGGAGGATCGACATGACAGCGCAAAGAAGAATCGAGCTGCGGTTTGGCAGTGATGAGTTGGGCAGATGCAAGCAATATGTAGGTGCGGAGATGACAGTGAAGGGGCGTAATGGAATAACGTAGTGAAATGAAGATGTGTTTTGACGGAGTAGGCTAAAGAAAATCGATCTTGGGCAATGGAGAAACTTAAGCCGGAGGTAACAAACCCGTAATCCAAAAACTTAATCAAAATTTTAAATCCTTTGTGCTCCAGATTGCCTGATAGAAACCCTGAGAAATTTTTAAAATCTGTACCTGCAACCTGCAAAAACCGAACACCCACAAATAAAATGTGCAAGAAAGAAACCTAAAACCCTAACAAAAATAAGCTAAATAATTACAGTAATTACAAATTAAAGGCTCTAAATAGCCAGATTTGTCATTATGCCACAGAAATATTTTCAGAATTTTAAACTTAATGTGAGGTGCTTCAGAAAACCCTTCATGCATCTACAACACAAATTCTAATGATAAGCCTGGGATTAAAACTGGTTGGGCTCTTTTAGAAAATGCAATCCGGGAGTTGGCTGGTTCAGCCGAGAACTTCCCCTAATGCCCGGTAAACTCAAAACTAAAGATATCCTGCACAGCTTAAATCAACCATTAACATAGAGGGAGAAAACAACAGTGAAATTTAGATCAAATGGAGATACCTGCCATTATATTTCAGAAATTAAACTATCATTCAAACCCCAGAGATCAGACAAGATACCTGTGCCTAGATCAATCTTCATCAAGCTATTATCAATGGCTGAAAATAAAATTATGCAGAAAAATAAAACATCTTACAGCATTTCCAGAAGAGTAACACCAGCAAGATTTTCAACCCCAAAGTCTTTCTTTATTGCACAAAAAATGACTACAAGAGAGCTTTCTTTAGCACCAGACTCTAAGATCGAATGATCTCAAATGACCCCTAACACCCTATTTAAAGGAAAATTTCCCAACGGCTAGTTCGAGTGATCCATGTCAAACTAATCTCGACCGTCGATGAGGATCAAAATCCCTTTCAATCTCATCCGTCGAAATTTTAAATGCATTTTAATATATTAAAAATTAAAATTTTGCATTTATTTTCTCAAAATTTTGACTTATTTTATTTTATTTTCAAATTTTTATTTATCTTTTTTAATTTATTTTTTAAAATTTTATTTTATTTTATTTTTTATTTTTTAGTTATTTTTTAATTTTTAATTTTTTTATTATTTATATTTTTTTATTTTTTATTTTTGGATCCTCGAACTTAGCCTTTGGAAAAATCACCTAGGACCTAGGACTTAGGACTTATGAGGGGATTAAAACATTTTCTAACCCTCAAGACACTTTACATCATGACTTTTACAATTTTACATCTCAAGGGGGAAAACCCATTTGACATAGACCCTCATAGACCACCCAGTCTTGTGAAACAAATATAATCTAGCAGATCAAGAAACTTGAAATAACTTAACCAAATAATTAGGATTATTCCAAATTACTTTTACATAGACTCGAAGCACACTAGGATTCCCCTTAGATTCTAATGACAAAATTCATTCTGGCTTTGGGGTTAGGCTGAAGGAAAACTCTGCCGATCATGGATCGGTGAGACAAAAAACCTTCCTGAACGTAGATTATCGCTAGAAAAATAGGTTTACCTAGGTAATTTACATACATGACTCAGATCTGCTAAGATTATTTACAATTTACACATGCAGACTAGGTTTACAACATAACATGATCGAGCTGATGGTGACAGTCAAATGGCACAGACACGTTGATCAAGCGCTATCCCTTTTGCAAAAAAATGGTGTGTACTGCTATGGGTAGTTGACACGTAGTGGTCAATAGGGTGAAAGTACCCTAATGCTTTGGGTTAGAACCCCAACAGAGCAGAGGCAAACTACAACATGAAATAGTCAAATAGCTCAGGCAAGATGCTTATATTATCAAACTATGTAAGAGTGACCATACCCGGATTTCCTTCGTTCAAGTAGGTCCTGCAGGGTTCAGACCCTCTGCAACTCCTGATTTTCTTCAAACCTGAAAATCATTCAATTCAAACATACATAGTGGTATATAAGTAAAGCATATTCACGAAATTGACTTTATATCATATAAACAAATGATTGATCATACATCAAAACGACATTCTTATATGAATTAAAACATAATTTCATGCATAGACATAGTTAGTTGATGCATATATAGGTAAAAAAAATGTTAGATTTACTGCAGATCTGTGTCAAAGACAGAGATTGCCGATGTCCAATATTGCTTGATCTTGCAGCACACATGCAGATCACCGTGGCTTCCTTCACGGCCTTTACGACGGCCTTCTCGGCAAACCTCGGCCTCCAGGTAGCCTTCTATTGTCAGCCTCTACCAGGACGCAGCCTTCTCTCGGCCTCCATGCAACCCCTCACTTGTTTGCATAGTGGGCACGAGTTAGCACCATAGAATCGCGAAGGTCTTCACGACTGTACACCTCAAACCGCGATGACCAGAAAAGTAAAAACACGTAGAAGATTTATAGTGGGATCATCATGTTTGTGCACCTAAAACTTGCAATGATTTTGGCTCACTCGCACCCTCCACTCAGTGTACAGGTTCGTCAGCCCTGATGCTCTGATACCATGTTAAAAATGCAATGTTATGTATTAAATAAAATGGAACCCACTGGTTAGCTCTATGAAAGAGAATTTGAACTATGAGAGTTTGGCTCTGCAGAACGCTCTACATTGTTCATGTACATTACACATTATATAGTAGTCACAAATTTAGGGATGTTAGAACCATAACCTAAAGAATAGAAACTAATTCCTATCCTAATGTCTCGTGAACCAACTCACTATTTTAAGATATTCTCCATTATATCTAACAGTGGAGATTGGTTCATATTTGAAGAACATGCAAAGATCGGGCTTTATGGAGCCTCAATCAAACCATATAGGTTACCGAAATTTGTGACGATAAAGATCTTTTCTCTTGAGTTTATCAGACCGAGCTTGAATGTGGATCAGGTTCATTTTTTTCCCATGAAGAAGGGCTATTTCTTTAAATTGCCCAGAGCAGTAGGACCCTTCATTGTGAACACTAGACAGGGTGCTCAAGAGGTTGAGAAATTGTTGCATGACATGTGTCTCTTATAGGTGGTTGGGTGGGCTTATGACCCTCATCAAATTATTTCAAAAAGAAGATTAGAGAATGGCTATTCAGCCTTTGTGCATGAAAGTAGACCAGAAATGGAGAAAATGGCAAATGGGGGTCTACAGAGCACCAAAGGGGTAGAGATTGAAACCCCTAGTATTTCAGAAAAAAGGTGCCAAAAGGGCTAGAGAATATGTTATTGATCTTGATGAAGAAGAATTATAAATAACAAAAAGGACTAAACTTTTGGATGCAGTGTCTTTAGTACAACCTTGTTTAGTAATCCAATTGGGAGAAACAGAGGGTGCATGAGCCTCTCCATCCTCCAGAGAACCTGTTCATGATCAGGTTCCTCTGATACAATGCATGTTTTCCCAGATAGCTGAGAGAAACTAGAAAGTAAAGTCAAATATGGAGGCTCAGGCTGAGTCTCAAGTTGTTCCTGAGAAAACCTGGTTATTGTCTGCTATGGACTTAGAGAAAAGTGAACTTAAAATTGCATTCTATCATCCCACTGAGATGTTAGTTGGGTCCACCAGTAATTTCAAGACTGTTAATTTGACTCTTGATACTCAGAATCTTCCTATGCTTGACAAGATCAATTTGCACATGCAGACTGGGCAATAATGTCAATGATTTGCATGAGACAAATGCAGCTGCTATGAAAGCAGACAAAATGTTACATAGAGTAATTCAGTAATTAAAGTTGGAAAAGGCCAACTCCAGGGCTATGAATTCCCAGGTGGATGAATTAAATAAAATTATTATTAAAATAAGAGTCAATCCTGATGATAAACCTGCAATACAAAACTTGTTGCAATCTGCTAAGTCAAAGATTGTATTTTTAAAGAAGAAGTTGAATCTGCCTACAGGTGAGCATCCTATGGCTGCAGGGATAGTTGAAGTTGAGAATGGAAAGGAGAAGCTGTTACATGATGTATTGCAGAAAACTGAAGAAGTTTCTTTACTAAAAGAATCATTGGATAAGCTATAAAAACATGTGGATACTCATGTCTGCACAGTAGTGATGCCATCCAATACAGAGGATCCAATAGCACAGATATTATAGCTAGGGATAGAGTTAAAGATGGTCGAGCATGATGTGAAGAAATCACAAAGGGACATGGAAACAACCTATAAACTCTTAAACCTAAGCGAAGAAGAAGCTAGAATGGAGAAAGAAAATGCAAAGAAATACAGAGAAGACCTTCTAAAGGCTGAAGAAGAAATCAAAAGGTTGAAGGAGAAGATGAAGGGAAATATGTCCTTAATCCAAGCTAGGGAGATTTTATGGGATGAAATTATTGCAGTTATCAGGAGCATCTAGGAGTTCCTTGTTATTATGTCTGATGAAAAAGCAATTGTCAGAGATATGGAAAGTGTGGTTATGCAGGACAAACAGAAAGCATTAGACAAATCAAAGTTTGCCAAAAGAATGATTGATTTTATTAATTCTAAGTCTGCTTCAGAGCTAAAGGAGCATGACATTACAGACAGAACACTATGTGCAATAGATTTTAATAAGATGATTGTCAGAAACATTTACAGAAATACTGCTGAGAAGAAGATAAATGAGATAAAAGAAGCAGTTTCCAAGTTTAACATCTTGTTTGATAAAAGAGTTAGAGTTGGGCTTCCCTCTTGCTGGGATTTACAGGGAAACTTGCTGCCATGGAAAACATATGAGACCTTGCTAGTTGAGGCAAAAAGAAA
The DNA here is from genome assembly GCA_031772625.1 of Pinus tabuliformis. Taxonomy (NCBI): domain Eukaryota; kingdom Viridiplantae; phylum Streptophyta; class Pinopsida; order Pinales; family Pinaceae; genus Pinus; species Pinus tabuliformis. Next base: position 1,131,299,806 of record CM062809.1, on the reverse strand, counting down.
AGTTGACAACACCCATGAGAAGACAGCAGTACTGAAGGGAGAAACTATTGTGAATTATCTTAATAAAGATTTTAAGATTTTGTGGATGGTGAAGACTTTGTTTACAGACAAGCCTACTTATAGTAGGATTACCGCATGCAAAATGGCACTCAACAAATTGGAAGAAGCACCAAAGTCACATGTACCATTGTGGAGAAAATGCAAAGAGTGGATGATAGAGCAGACAAAAGATGCACAAGCAGGACCATCTACTTAAGCTACTAATTCGAACAGTGACCAACAATCACCAATCATAATTTAATTCTTGTCCATTTTAAGTTATCTTATTTCTTGAGGAAAATGAGGTGTCTTTTACCCTCCAATGTAATGTTCTTAAATTACTTTTTACTTTACGCAGTTAGAAATTAATGAAGTTGCAGGTCTTCGTTTACTTTTGTGAATAAAGTTAAATTTCCTTAAAATAGCGCTCCCATGTTTAAAACTTCTTTATCTCTATTTCTTCTAACTTAAAGTTAATAGTTTATGTCAAACACATCATATTACCTTTTAACTTCTCAAAGTATTCTTCACACAACATTTATATCCAACACCACATGGCATCTTGGGGCTTTCATATCAACTCTATATTAAGGGTTTAAGATCATGTTCTTCATACTCCTCAAAATGAAGACACATTATACAAATAAGTGACATGCATAATAAAATTTTAATGTCTTAAGCACAATTTCTCCACAGCCTAGAAATTGGTTTCTTAAGGGACAACATTAATTGGTGCCATTGCTAGGGAATGAAGTCAAGAACATTTTCCCTGGGTTTTTGAAATATTTTCCTCTGGTTGTTTAGTGAGGAGGAAAAATTTGGCTGTATTGAATAAGAATTGCAATTCTGGCTTCAAAAAGGCCTCATACGAGGTCAAATACCTCACAACAGAAAGCTCAAGTTCTTTCAGACCCTGAGAGATTAGTTTCTAAGAGGGTTGGGAAGCCAAAAGCTTTATCCACACCGAGTCCCACATTGTCTACACCTGGCAGCAGTTCTTCACCTCTTTCACCCAAAAAGTTAGAAAAAATATCACCTTTCTTTATTCAAGAATCACCTTTTATATCCATTCCATTTCAAGAACCTAAATTTCAAGAACAGTCTTTAGAGTCTGTCTCTTTTTCAGTACCTGAAAATATATCTGCTATAGTTGTTCAACCTGAACCTATATCTACATTACCTCCTTTTTATACTCCATTTACCTCTTTGGCAGGTTCTACATCTGATGGTACTCAAGGTTCAGCAAATTTAGGTGTAAACATGGCAGCACCTACATTCTTGCTGAATAGGTATGAGCCTATTCATTTACCTCAACAACTAAATCCAATTCCTCAAGAATACTTAAAATTTCTTCCTCGCTTCTCAGGGGAAGATGAACAAACTTTAGAGAAACATATAGCAGTGTTCTGTAAATTTGCAGGAAATCTTAATGTTGAACACCTGGATGTTGTCTTAAGACGTTTTGTGCAATCTTTAGATGGTGAAGCTAGAAAGTTGTTTAAATGGCTTGCTAATAACTCCATCCCTACCAAGGAAGAAATGGAGCACCAGTTCACCCAAATATGGGGAGAGAAGCAAGATCATGGATATTTTCTTACAGAATTCAATTCTATTAAAAGGAAATCTGATAAAAGTGTCATTGATTTCATCAAAAGGTTCAACAAGCTTTACAATTGTCTTCCAGTGGGGATTAAGCCCCCTCCCACTAGTGCCAAAGTGACTTTTTCATGGTCATTTGAATCGGACTTTGGATTCACATTAAGGGAGAGAAGATCCAGAACCCTTGACCAGATTCAAACTGATGCTCTAGAAATAGAGGCAAATCTAGTGGTTGCAAGCAAAGCACTGGAGACACAACCTACCCAAGATAAGGGAAAGGCTAAAGAGGAAACATCTCAAAATCAAACATTAGAGGATATGAACAAAGTGATAAAAAATTTGTCTAGCAAATTGATAAAACTAGAATTGGAGAACAAAAATTCTCAAAGGCAGGTACAACAAAACAGAGGCTTTAATCCCCAATATAGAAGACAACCTTTGCAGATTTTGCAGAAGGAAAGAAAAGACCAAGATCAGGTCCAAGCTCCACTTTACTTAGAGGCAGATCCTGGTGAGGCATCAGAAGAATATTCTAAAGATCATGATGATCATATTTCCACAATGTATGCAGGGGATGAAGATGAACTAGGTAATGAAGAAGAAGAAGAATATGCTGAAACATATGTCACTTTTGACGAAAATGAAATTGATGAGTATTGGAAGCAGTTTACTGATTTTATGCAGGCAGAATTGCACAAGAAGTATGACTTGAGATCAAGAAAAAGATCTAGAGTTCAAGAAAATGAAGGTGAGCAGCAAGTTCCTACTCCCTCACAAAAGGCGACTCCACTAGAGGCACAACCTGCTAAACAGGTAAATAAAGGAAAGCAGCAGCAGGGTATAAATAGTAAGACTCAGATGCATCAGGGTGAGTCCTCCCAAAATAAGACTGATAAAATTCCTTTAGAAAGAATTGTTTCCATTCCGGAAGAAATTCCAATTATCAAGAAAAGTGAAGAAGAAATAGAAAAGAATGCAAGACAACTCCATGCATTTAGTCTCACTAAAGAATTGGAGAAGATTAAAATTCAGGTACCTCTCACAGAGTTGGTCAAGACCCTAGTTTACAAAAGGGAGATTGCTGAGTTTATCAACTTGTCTCAAAATGTGAATGTAAATGACACTGTGAATCTACAAGAAGATAAACCAGTAGTTGTTTTTGGCCCACATGTGGAGGAGGTAGATTCTTCAATGCCCCCTTTCTACATTTATTTATTAATTCATGACTTTATCTTACATAATTGTATGCTTGACTCTGGGGCTTCACATAACCTCATGCCACTGTCAGTGATGAAGCGACTAAATTTGCAAGTCACTAAGCCTTACAGAGACCTATATTCCTTTGATTCAAATAAGGTCAAGTGTGTTGGTGTCATTAAGGATATGGTGGTGTCATTAGCTCAGATCCCAGCCAGAATCGTAGTAATGGATGCACTAGTGGTAGATATCCCTACTAGGTTTGGAATGCTGCTATCTAGGTCCTGGGGAGCTAAATTGGGAGGAGTACTGAAATTGGACTTTACTTATGCTATTATACCAGTTTTTGGTGGGGAAGAGAGAAGGTTGTATAGAGAAACAAGGTTTGTTAAACCAATTACAAAGAATGGAGCAAGTAATTCACCTATGTACAACCAAGATAAGGATGATTTCTCTTGTTTTATGCTACATGACAATGTAGAACTGGCTAAAGATAATCAGAGGCAGCTCACTTCAGCATGTGTAAATACAAAGCTACAAACAGAAGGAGTATGGAAGTGCTTATTTGATGGTGCTTACTCTAAGGAAGGAACAGGTGTTGGTTTCCTGTTGATTACACCTGGAGGTAACATGATGCCATTTTCCTTTAAATTAGAGTTTGAAGCAACTAACAATGTGGAAGAATATGAATCCTTAATCATTGCTCTTCAGACAACAAAACAAATGGGGGTTCAATCTATCTCTGTTTTTGGAGATTCAGAATTGATCATAAAGTAGATAAAAAATCACTGTCAAACAAAACACCCTAGACTTAGGGCATATAGAAATGAAGTTTGGGATTTAGTTGAGAATTTCTTTGAGGCTTTCAATATACAGTTCATTCCAAGAGATGGGAACAGGTTAGCAGACTCCTTGGCTGTGGCAGCCAGTACCTTCAGACCTCCTATAAATCCAAGACTGAGGTATGAGGTCGAGATGAAGTACAGGCCATTGGTTCTAGATAACATAAAGCACTGGCAGGTTTTCGAGGATGACCAGCAAATTAAGGAGTTCCTGACAATGATTGAAGACTTTCAAGGCACTGAAATTGATCAAGATGGGGATGAAGTAACAAACAATGTAGAAGTAGGTGATTTTAAAAAGTCTATAGCTAATCAAAAGATCATTCAATTGAAAGATAATGTTCTGCCAAGAGGACTTGTCCCTCTTGAAAGACTTTTTAATTCTAATGATGTAGCTGTCGGTCCAGAGAAAGTTTCACAGGATGAACAGATCCAAGATTGCAATATTGGAACCCAGAAGGAGCCTAAGTTAGTCAAACTGTTTAAGGGAGTTCCATTTAATTATAAAGAAAGGTATATTGAGATTTTTAAGAAGTACACAGATGTTTTTTCTTGGTCATATGAGGATCTCAAAACATATGATGTGAACATAATTCAGCACAAGATTCCCCTGAAAGAAGGGATTAAACCATTTAAACAGAAACTCAGGAAGATCAATCCTTTGTTGTTACCATCAATTGAGAAAGAAGTTAAGAAGATTCTTGATGCCAAGATAATAGTTCCACTCTGGTACTCTGATTGGGTGGCCAATTTAGTACCTATAAGGAAGAAAAATGGAGAGATAAGGTTATGTGTGGATTTTAGGAATTTGAACAGAGCCTCCTTAAAAGATAACTATCCATTACCTAAAATAGATTGTGTGTTGCAGAAGGTAACCAGATCATTCAAAATGTCAATGGTAGATGGTTTCTGTTGATAAAGAATATCAAAAGAAGACTGCATTTACAACCCCTTGGGGAACCTTCACGTATGCTCGGATACCCTTTGGGCTAATGAATGCAGGTGCAACATTCTAAAGAGCTATGGAAATTACATTTGTGGGTGATAAATTTGTACTGATATACTTGGATGATATCACCGTTTTCTATAAATTAGATGAGGAGCATTTGGAACATCTGAAAAAGAATTTTGAGAAGTGCAAGAAATATGGGCTATCTTTGAATCTGTTGGCTTGATGGGGCCTGACCCAGGTTTGGAATTATTTAGCCAAACAAATCCCTGTACTACTGGCCCTTTCGGCAACAACCCATGGAGCATGAACTGAGGTCTCACCTGAAGCAGTATAGGGGGATGCTGGAACCAAGTTTCCGCACCCTTGAGATGTCTGAGGGGTCGGTTTAGTTCAACTATGAATACCTTCACGCATGTCACTTTGTGCACTTTCTTGACTTGCGAGGCCTTCACAATCTGTTATAATCGCCTTCGCACAGCCCTAACCAAGGGGCGAGGTGCTTTCGCACTGCTAAAGTAGCGATCTGCGCTATTTCCCCAAGTTACACCATGGATCTTACTTATCTTCTTATAACAGTTAGTTATCTTTGCGTAAACATATAATTTATCTTATATTTTCTTTACCAACACATTCATATAAGTTTACACATCATATAAGCAGCAAAAATGGAATTTATACCCAAGATATTCAATGAAAAAAATAGTAAAAGATACACAGAAATGATGTAAAACTTCTCTCTATTACTTCTCCAAAGATTACAGACTCAACCCGCCCTGCGCACTCAGCTGTAGGGGTCCACGCACTCAGTTGCAGACTACTAGGCCTCTACACACTCAGCTCTAGAGCCTTCTCCTACTCTACAACCCAAAGACACGACTCGACACTTCAACTAAGACTCAATTCTTCATTATTAGATCTTACTTTGGTTTTACTTCAATTCACTTCTTTTAAACTTAGAACCTTGCTCTATTTATACAATCCCATGGTCCGCAGACCATGGGTAGATTTCTAAAGCTGACATTACATTACAAAAATGAGGGTGGACAACCCTATGACTCATTTACAATCTTCGTGCTCCGCGCCCACAAAATGCAGAGTCTTTACATTGGATTTGGTCAAAATCTGGGCTTTAAGCCCCAAAACTTGCCTTGGGGGATCCTATGCCTAACAGGCCCCCAACAGGCCCACAACACAAACATTGTGACTTTCCCTCGAGTCACTCTACCGGTGCAGAGATCTTTGTGCGGAGACCTCCAAACTCTGTCTGAAATGTTGCAAGCTCGGCAGCACACTGAGCAACTGCCTGCTGTATCTCCTGTATGTGTTGTTCAGAGACCATTGTATCTGAAATGATTCCTTGTATCTGCTCTTGCATTTCTTGCATCTGCGCGAGCTTGGCTTTGATCGAGGCTGTAATGACGAATTCCTCATTGATCCAAGGTTGGACGCGCGCCTTCAAAACCGCTTCTCTATGTCACGCTGTGTCTACCTGCTCCTTAAGCGCTTATTCCTGTTGCATCTGCGTGAGCATCTGTGTAAGGGCCACCGTTTACACGATCCCTTTTATATCATCATATATTTTTTGTAGCTCACGCAACTATGTTTCTAAGCACTATATGTTAGGGTCCTCCTGCAGAGTGGTGAGGACCTTGAATGACTCTTCCAACATTTTGGTGCAGTCCTTCACTGCACTACTGATCTCCTCCATCCCCGTTGTAATGGCGCTGGTGTGTTGTTCCCTTACCTCTAGAGGAGTTGAAGGCTATGCCTTCAATTGCAGCTTTGCTATCTAAAGGTTCAACTCCAGTTGAACCCTAGCCGTTTCTTCTCGCGCCTCACGCACCCCTGATGCTAACCTCTGGATGCGTGCCTCTGCTAGTGCCTAGGCTGGGATGGCCAACTCAGGGACCATCTGGTAGGCCTCCATAACCACCTGCACTATTTTTCGGTTCTACGCCACTATCTCATCGCCCTGTAGGTTTAGTTGTTCCATATTAATTTTCTTCTCGCTTAACACCTGTAGTGCGCCACCCTCCCTGGCCCGCAGTTTTGTAGTTACTCTGTCTTGTAGGACATAGAGCATCTCCCGAGGGAGCGCAACCATGTTGATCCCTTCTCCCATCAACACACTATCCGTAGGCCTGTCGGCCTCATTCTCTATAACGATTGCCCCCTCTGGCAACACTATGGTGTTGGTCATGCGAGCGTGCAACATTTCCTCAGTCACAACCGTTCCTACTGTGAGGCTGGTTGAGAGAGTACCAGCCTCAGGAGTGTGCATCTGCAACTCCTGTATCTGTGCCTGGAGGGCCCCCAACACAATCTGATTCTCCTCTGCAAGCTGCTGGAGGACCTCCGTGATAACGTCACACACCATCTCCCCTATATCATGGAGATATCCTTCAGTGAGGGTGATCGGGTCGAAAGAAGTCTTAGAAGCCTTTGACTTCTTTCACGGCCCCACTTGCTCTCTCGGGCACTGGCGTTTCAACTGTGTGGATGTTATTTCTAGGTTTGTGCCACCTTCCTCTGTCTCGGGCTCTTCCTCGGGTGAGGGTGACTTATGGCCCTCGCGCTCCTTATGTGTTGCCTATTGCTGCTCAGCTGTTGCTACCTCTTTCCTTCTCTTCTCTGCCAACTGCGCCATCCACAATTTCGCCTCCTCCTTCTTCTTTTGTGCAGCCAATTTCTCCATTTCCATCACGGAAATGGCTGGAGCGTGCCACTCCGGTGGCCGTGACTCCAGCACGATGAATATGACATCATCCGTGGCCAAGTACAGGAGTTGATTCCACTTCTTCATGGGGTCCTTGCGCGCCCTCACATACACGTGGTGGAAGTCTGCCTTGAACTCCGTGAAGCTTTGTAGGCTACTGTGGACAGTGGGCAATAACCGTGGCTTGAGATTAATCCCCATTCGGATGTTCATCTCCATGAGAAACCATAATATCTTACTATCTCGGATCCTTTCTGCGTCTTTAGTGGCCCAGAGCGAAGCGTACTTCGCTGCCTCCGGAAGGTCCCACGCAATTATGGGGAACTGACTATCCTTAGGCAACTCCCAAGCTACCAACACTATGGACAGAAAAATCCATGCATAGTGGAAGGTCTTCCCTTGTTCCTGTGCCTCGCGGAAATTATCCAGGATTTCCTTGCACAAGTACTCTGACCAGTTAAACTGGGCGGACTCTGCACACTGCGTGGCAAGTGTTATCACCAGCACAAGCACCTCATCGACGTGGAACTTCCACATAACCTTGCCATCCAATATCTAGGTCACAACTTTGACTACATTGTTGTTGATACTGGAGATCACGTACCCTCTCTTCTTCTTCTCCAGCTTGAATTTTTCCTTCATGGCCTCTACGATGGCCAAGTCAGTGCTCTTACCCTCTGAAATATCTGTTGGGTCCTCCCCCTTGCAAGGGAGTTGGGTAATTCTATGAATCAGGTGGTCCATGATGGGGATGGGCTCCTCCAGCCACAAACACCCATCATGCACCAGGAAAAGCAGCTGCCTGATGACAAAGATAGTTACTAGGGCGCGATGGTAATGCGGCACCCAAAGCAGGTTCAACAACCCTACTTTCTCTACCCCGCGCAACCACTTGTGTGGATCCAACTCTACAACTCCCGCTGCAGTGTTTTTCTTCAGCTTCATGAGCTGTGTGGTTTCCAAGTGTGGGAATTTTTCATGGTCCATGAGATCCCAGTCTTCGAACTTTATACTTGGCACCCATCCCAAGTGCGCTCCTTCAAAAATGATATCGTCAGGTAGCAACAGAGGCTGTAGAGAGCTCTTGCTCTCATCTAAGTCCTTGGGCACCTCTGCCTTTCCTTTCTACGGAGGAACATATGCGGGAAGTCTGGTTAGAGGGTCCGCACCCTTGGTTTCTTCCTTCATTTATTCTTCCTCCTCCTCTTCCACCAAGATTTCCTCAAGGTCTTCCTCCTCCTCATCGGTTTCCACATTAATTGTTTTCCCCTTTTCTTCATGGTCAATTTACTTCTAAGCGGGTTTCGAGGGGACATGCGCACCAGAATCATAGGTTACTTATCCTTCTTGGGCCTCAGCGTACGTAGAGATTTAGGGGTTAAAAAGACTCTCCCGGCTCTTTTAGGGTGTTGGGTCCCTATAATACTAGTGATTACCCCATTACTATTGTAGTTATACCCCTTATTTATATTTTTGTGCCCCTATTACCCCCATATTGTTATTTCTGTGCCCCATAGAATCCCTCTATTGTTATTTTTGTGGCTTTATATTATTATTGTTAGGTCGGCTGGATTATATTGTGACTCCTTAGACTCCTATATATAGAAAGGAGGTTTTGTCATTTGTATCATCCAAGAATTGTTCATTTATGTAATGTAAAGGAGGTTGCCCCCTCGAAGAGGCTGAATTCTAAGGCGTGGATCTCTCTTTTCTATCTTTTTGTGAGCTGGTTTCATAACATTTGGTATCAGAGCTTTGGATTCTAGGGTTTCGCTGCTCCAAACAAGTCATCGTGGAATTTTCGCTATAACCTTTTTTTTGTGACGTTTCAGAAGTCGCAAAAAAAACCCATTTGAGAAGAATTGGTGCTGAACCTTGGGTCCGAATTTCAGAGCTTTTCGCACGATATTTTCGGAGATATGATCTGAGGAAGTTGGCCTTTTTGCAGACTCCTGAATTACATTCAAAACAGGTGACCTGGGGACAATCGTCATAACTCTCTCTCTGAGGATCGGATTGAAATTTCGTAAAAAGGTACAGAAAGAGGACGGACTGTAATTTCTTGTGTGTGTGTTTCAGATTCAAAGGTTGAAACAGTGACTCATGGCACGTCGTACAAGTTCGCTCTACTGAACCAGTCTAAAAGCAAGTCACTGTGGGAGATTTCACATAACTCTTCCTTGGAGAATCCAATTTGGCTCAGACTTGTGGCATTGGAAAGAGGACGCAGAAGGATACTACAGGTAGTAATTTTAGAATTGGAGGATCCAAAATTACAGAGATACATCAGATTCAATATCAGGCTTCTATAAAGTGAAAAAAGGTGTGTAGTTTTTTTTTAATTTTTGTGTAAGCTTGGTTTAACGGAATTCAAAGGGCATAGTAAAACATTATTATCGGTAATTGATGCCCCGAGGAAAGAAAATGCAAACACCTAGTAAGGAACCTGAAAGCTCTAGCATGACTCATGAAGAAGAGGAAGAAATGCTACATGATATATCAAAATTACAAGAACAAGTGCAACAAATGTCACGCTCACAAAAGCTAACAGAAGCTAAGGTAAATGGCATGGAATCTAAGATAAAGGGCATGGAAGCTAAGATGGATGGCATGGAAGCTAAGGTGAATGGCATGGACGCTAAAATTGATGGCATGAATGATAAGATGGATGAATTGAAGAAGTTGCTACAAGAAAGGGTCACTAATGGTGAAAAGGTAGTAAAAGAAACTGATGATGAGAACAAAAGAAATGTTAATCATGATTCCATAGACTCTAATGTTGGATCGAAGACTCACCATGTTCCAAAAATCGATATGAGGAAGTTTGATGGCAAGGATCCTGCCACATGGATATTACAGATGGAGCAATTCTTCGATCTCAATAATGTGCAAAACACACAAAAGGTACGTATGGCAACTTTATATTTGGAACCAAATCAGTTTGTATGGTATCAATGGCTTTGTTCTCGTAAACAATTTATCACTTGGGCAATTTTTACGGAAGAATTGATAGCACATTATGAGGATACAAAAAGCAACACTTTTTTTAGCCAATTGATAAGTCTCAAACAAAAGGGTTCAATAATGGAGCACATTGAGGAGTTCCAAAAATTGAACATAAGGGTAAAAGATATTCCAGAGGAGCATAGGATTGATGTGTTCATAGGGTCTTTAAAGGATAATATCCAACATGATGTGCGCCTTTGGGAACCTGATTCATTAGAGAAGGCATTCAGGTTAGCAAGAAAAATGGAAAGCAAAATTATGGCAACTAGGAAGCATACCGTTCACAACTATAAAGACGGAAGTGTTGTTGCCCATAGTCTTCCACAACCTACAAGGTTGACACCACAACAATTGGAAGAAAAAAGAGCAAAAGGGCTTTGTTACAATTGTGATAGCAAATACACAAAAGGTCATAAGTGTGCTGAGAAGAAATTATTCTACATAGATTGTGAAGAGGAAGAAGAAAAGGAGCAAGAAAGGTCAAAAGAAGAGGATATATTCCAGGAAAAAAGCCTAGATGAAGAACAAATAAATCCGACCATATCTTGTAATGCATTGGCAGGAATTACCACTCCTCAAACCATCAAGATAGAAGGACAAATCAAGAAGAAAAAGGTAATAGTGTTGATTGATTCAGGAAGAACCCACAATTTTATTCATTGTAGGGTAGCAAAAGAATTGAATTGCTTCCTATATCCAGCACCAGAGTGTCAAGTGATGATTGCAAATGGAGGAACAATAAATTGCTCTGGAAAGTGCCATAATATCAAGCTATCCATGGGAGAATATGTATTGACTAGCCCAATGCTTTCCATTCCAATGGGAGGTGCGGATGTTGTACTAGGAGTCCAATGGCTACAATCCTTGGGTACAATAGCTTTTAATTTTCAAGAACTTTTCATCAAATTTTCTTCGGAAGGAAAGGAAGTTGAATTAAGGGGTATTGCAGGGAAACAAGGAAAGATAATCAGCTCTCATGGTATGACAAAGCTTCTAAGAAAGGAGCAAAGAGGTGTAATTGCACAATTATGCTCGCTAGATGTTTCCACATTGGAATCATCTATTTCTCCAGATCTCCAAAAAGTCTTGGACAATCATTCCAAGGTATTTGAGACTCCCAAGGTCTCCCACCTATGTGTGATCATGATCATGCTATTCATCTGATTCCAGGAAGTGTTCCTCCAAACATCAGGCCGTACAGATATCCCTATGTCCAAAAAAGTGAAATTGAACATATGGTTGCAGAAATGCTAGAGGCTGGTATAATTCAACCGAGTCAAAGTTCTTTCTCAGCTCCAGTAGTATTGGTGCACAAGAAGGATGGATCATGGCGCATGTGTCCAGATTATAGGGAGCTCAACAAGCTCACTATTAAAGATAAGTTTCCCATTCCTGTTATTGATGAATTACTGGATGAATTGCATGGATCAATTTACTTCACCAAGTTGGATCTTCGTTCGGGATATCATCAAATCAGAATGAAGATTGAAGACATTCCAAAAACGGCATTTAGAACTCATGAGGGTCATTATGAATTTTTGGTCATGCCTTTTGGCCTTACCAATGCACCTTCAACATTTCAAGGTTTGATGAATTCAATTTTCAAACCATTCCTTAGAAAATTTGTGTTAGTATTTTTTGATGATATACTAATCTACAGCAAGTCTTGGAAGGATCATGTTGAACATGTTGACAAGGTGCTACAACTATTGGAGGAAAACAATTATATGCAAAAAGATCCAAATGTTTCTTTGGAGTCCAGGAGGTGGAATATTTGGGTCATATTGTATCTCATGAAGGAGTTAAGGTAGACCCTAGCAAAATTAAAGCCATTAAGGAATGGAAAATCCCCACATCCATAAAGCATCTGCGAGGATTTCTTGGGTTGACAGGGTATTATCGCAAGTTTGTTAAGAATTATGGGAGAATAGCAGCACCTCTAACAACATTATTGAAGAAAGATTCATTTTCATGGACTCCGGAAGCAACAAAGGCCTTTGAACATCTTAAAGAGGCAATGTGCCAAGCACCGGTCTTAGCTACACCGGACTTCACAAAAACCTTTATTGTGGAATGTGATGCTTCAGGAAATGGAATTGGTGCTGTTCTAATGCAAGATGAAAGACCCATTGCTTTTGAAAGTCGTCCAATCAAGGGAAAGTTTTTAAGCAAAGCTATTTATGAGAAGGAAATGTTGGCAATACTCCATGCACTTAAGAAATGGCGACCCTACCTAATGGGAAGACACTTCAAGGTAAAAACGGATCATGATAGCCTTAAATACTTTTTAGAACAAAGATTATCCTCTGAAGAGCAACAAAAGTGGGTCACAAAGATGTTGGGTTATGACTTTGAAATCATCTACAAAAAAGGGAAGCAAAATGTGGTGGCAGATGCACTCTCAAGAAAGGATGAGGATGTGGAAGCATTGTTGTGTGCCATTTCTATTATCCAACCAGATTGGATAAACGAAGCAAGGGAGGAATGGAAGAATGACGAAGAAGTGTGGGCACTTATTCGAAAGCTACAACAAGATTCCAGTACTTCTGATACATTTAGCTGGCAAAATGATTCGTTATGGTACAAAGATCGCTTATACCTCTGTAAGAATTCCCAGCTAAAACAAAATATTCTTATGGAATTGCACACTTCTCCCTTAGGAGGGCACTCAGGATTTTTAAAAACTTACCACAGGGTTAAGAAGGAATTTTTTTGGGATGGCCTTAAATCAGATATTCAAAAGTTTGTGGCGGAATGTTTGGTTTGCCAGCAAAATAAAGTTGAAACAATTAAGACACCCGGTCTATTACAACCTTTATCCATTCCAAGCCAACGTTGGGAGGAGGTTTCAATGGATTTTATCACAGGTTTACCCAAGTCTGAGGGAAAGAGTGTCATCATGGTGGTAGTTGACAGACTTACCAAGTATGCACACTTTTGTGCATTATCACATCCATTTAAAGCCAGTACAGTTTCTACTACATTTATGGAAACAGTTCAAAAGCTACATGGAAACCCAAAGATTATTGTAAGTGACAGAGATCCCATTTTCACTGGAAATTTTTGGACAGAATTATTTTCTTGTCTTGGTACTCAGTTAGCTCATAGCTCATCTTATCATCCTCAATCTGATGGGCAAACTGAGATAGTAAACAAATGTTTGGAAGGATATCTTCGTTGCTTTGTATCTGATAAACAGACACAATGGGTCAAATGGTTGCCTCTGGCTGAATGGTGGTATAACACTTCCTTCCATACAGCAACAAAAATGACCCCATTTATGGCACTTTATGGGTATCAACCACCATCCATCACATCATATTTAAGAGAAAATTCTAAGGTTCAGGCAGTGGAACATCACATCAAACATCAACAACAAGTACTCCAACTCTTAAAGGATAACCTTGTGTTGGCACAAAATAGAATGAAACAACAGGCAGATCAACATCGCAGTGAAAGAAGTTTTGATGTAGGTGATTGGGTATTCCTACGGCTACAACCATATAAGCAAATGTCCCTAAAGCAAGCTAAGAAGGATAATAAATTATCACCAAAGTATTATGGTCCATACAAGGTGTTGCAAAAGATTGGTACTATGGCATACAAATTGGAGCTTCCTGCAGCTTCTCGATTGCACCCAGTCTTCCATGTTTCATGTTTAAAGAAGGTTATAGGTGACAAGCTCCCAATTCAGACAATATTGCCAGAACTTGATGAGGAAGGAAAAATTATATTGGAACCGGAAGCAGTCACAGAAACAAGAACTCGACAGCTACGAAATCGATCAATTTCAGAGTATCTTATCAAGTGGAAGAACTTATCCGCTGAAGATTCCACATGGGAGGATGAGAATTTTATGCAGAAGTATCCAGAACTACTCAAGCATTGAGGACAACACTTTTTTGAAGGAGAGGGGCATGTTGGGTCCCTATAATACTAGTGATTACCCCATTACTATTGTAGTTATACCCCTTATTTATATTGTTGTGCCCCTATTACCCCCATATTGTTATTTCTGTGCCCCATAGAATCCCTCTATTGTTATTTTTGTGGCTTTATATTATTATTGTTAGGTCGGCTGGATTATATTGTGACTCCTTAGACTCCTATATATAGAAAGGAGGTTTTGTCATTTGTATCATCCAAGAATTGTTCATTTATGTAATGTAAAGGAGGTTGCCCCCTCGAAGAGGCTGAATTCTAAGGCGTGGATCTCTCTTTTCTATCTTTTTGTGAGCTGGTTTCATAACATAGGGGCATCTCTTACTGTTATGGCTTGCATGACCTCTTCAGTGGTCATTTCACCAATATCCATGGCTTCCTCTGGTGTGGTCATAATACTGCTCCACAAATCTCTCAACGACATAGGTAAGTGTTCAAACAACGCCTTCGACTTCAACAAATCAAACATATCTCGGTTCATATATCATTGGGCATGCAATATCTCAATTCTCAACTAGCCAAGTGTTGTTTGCTAGGCAGCCCTTTGTAATTTATAGCGCCTTTTGAATTCAAATTCGACCGTTCCCCCCAAATCCGGTTCATTAATGCTCCCTTCACGGTAGATTTTCCCAAATATAGCCCATAAAGCCTGCCTTAAATGCCTACCAACCACTCCATTTGATCGCAAACCAAGCATCACATCGTGAATAGTGACTATAGTGGTCACTTTCCAGCCAACTCGCGTGGCAGCGCAGCCACCCTTGCGTAGTCGCGGACCTTGTGACATTTCGCTCCTGCGTGCATTCCCTTCATCGCACAGCTCTCGGGTAGGGTAGTTTATAGTCCTGCGCCTCCTTTCAACTTCCTGGAGTGCTAAGACTATGCTTCCCATAGCTAGTCAGGTAGCCGCACCACCTGTATATGGCTTCAACCATCTATTGTTTACTTCTCCTGGTAAGGGCTTCCCTTTTGACTTTACCAACTGCATCGCGCATTTTACCAACTACGTCGCGCCACCATCTGTGATCCCCTTAGTAACATACGATCCAATCCAAGGCATCGAATTGACCAACTCTCAGTGGTAGTCCAAAAATTCGTCAACGTAATCATGCTTACCCTGTTTTATCACCATAGTTTTCTTATCAATAAAATCCTTCTTTATTCCTTCCTCAAGCTTCTTGACTTCTGCTTCCACCATAGCACTTTTCTCCCTTAATCGAGCTCTTTCATTCATGATTTCTTGGAGCATAAGATTACCCTGTTGGATCTCTTCATCAGGTCCCAAGCGTTCTTCTTCATCTAGCTGCGCGATCCCTTCTTCCAAGGCTCTGTGAACTATCATATCCACGGGCGCTGCTATGCATGGAATAGGCATAATATACTCCATTGGCATTATAGTGTTTTCTCCATAGGCCAGCCTAGAAGGTGTCTGTCCCATCAGCTTCTTGCACATTGTCATATAAGCCCATAAAACTAGTGGTATGTGTAAGTCCCAACCACTTCGCTGCGCATTGCATACCTTGTTCAGTGCTTCACACACTTGGTTAAATGCTTTCGCATGGGTAACCTTCTGCGCACTCATTCTTTCCACACTTTGTCATTCCAACTTGAGGGACTGTTCACGCAACTACCCCCCCAACACATTTTTATTGACCGTATTCCGCAACTCAAAGTTCATGTGCATCCATGTAGGTTGTTTACCATATTCCTGTACCCACCTGGACAGATGTGTGCGCGAACCATCTCATCCATTGTATTTACCTGTTAGTTGCATCTTAGGTTTCCCAAAATGCATGCACATCATTCTCCAACATTCACACGAGTCCTCAAATCTCCCTTGGTGCATACCCCACCACTTCGCGAGTGTAGCGCGCAGTACCCACTTCAAAGCCTGGAAACGTTGCTTTTCCAGCACCTCCCTTTCAAATCTATCCAAGAAAGCATCTACCTCACCTAATCCACCATAAGTAGGGAGATTTCTCACTTCTGTCGATACGCAGCACAATGATCTTGTAGTCATATTACAGTTCACCGTGGTTACCTTGTGTAACCGGTTCTTCCATCGCTCTATCTCTTCATCCAAATCGGAAGTACAGGAGCTTTCGTGCTCCCATGAAATTCGTCCATCCGCTGTGGGATTCACCCAATCTTGCTCTCGCGCGGTTATTTTATAGATGCATTCCAAATCATCATCACTTTCATAGTCGCACACCACTCTGTATAGAACAATCCCTTAGCAGGGTCCAAAGGTATAACTACGCGTAGGGACTTCTTCTCAAAAATCATCTTGCGCTTCCTCAAATTAATCACCCCGTTCATGTCAGTGGCACAATCGATTCCTAAGAGCATGGGATAGGGATTGCTGTCATCAACAATCTCTATCACTTTAAAGTCTTCTAGCGCACTCACCCCTTCAATATCCATAGTGATTCTGTGCAATTTCCCCATAGGTATTATCTTTTGCTGGTTCACTTGTCGCAGCTGGATAGGAGACCATTGCAGCGTAGGCCTTCCCATACACTCCCATGTCTGCTTCGGCAAAACGTTCCCATCCGATCCTAGGTCCGAAATTACTTGGTCCATCTCATATTCTCCAATCTACATGGTTAACCTCATTTCTCTTCCCATCCTCGTCGTATGCTTTCCAATCTTCCGGACTACGCGCGGTTCTCCTAGCACGATCCCAGCGCATTTGTTAATGAGTTCCTCCAATCCTTTTACAACCTTATTGTCACGCAATACCTTCATGCATGTTTCTAGGAATGTTGTAAGCATAGATAGGTCCATTTCTGGCTCTGATCTATCTTTGCTTCCTGAAGTGGAGGCATCAACAAAGCTCTTCTTAGCTTCCATGAAGGTTTCCTTAGCATGCTCCAAATCAAACTCTGCTTCTTTTGTTGGAGCCTTGAGAACCCAAGTACTATCTTCGGGTTGTTTGCCTTTATCATCTCCCGTTGTAATTCCACTTCGAAGCATAATGTTCACATTTGGATCTTCCTTGCATGGCTCAGACCTCATCATCTGCAGATTTTGAGCCGGGGAAGGTGGTAGTGCTCTCTTGTCGCATATCCTAGCTATCAACGTAGGACAATCCTCCATATCATGATCAAACAAGGTACAATATAGACATAATGTACGCGTTGGATTCATACAATCATGGGAATAATGTCCTGGCCCTTCGCAATTGTAACATATAAGTCGTCCACAACCCCTTCCAGGTCCTCCTCCACCTCGGCCTCGTCTACGCCCCTGAAATATGGTTCACGCCACTCCTGCATTCTGGTCTAGGGGCTGCAATTCAGCCTGAACTCTATAGGTGGGAGTTCTATGCATCATTAGATCATAGCTTCTACAAGTGCGCTCATCGTGTCCAACCGATCTACAAAAATTACAAAATAATTGTTGTGATTTCTGTGTACTTCTGTAACAAATGGCATTTTTCTGTAGCATGCTTTCCTCCTATTTGACAAATTGCGCACCACAAAGCAGGTGCCGCGCTAGGTCCTGCTTGTGCCTTCGTTCGTAACGGTATCGGTCCTCCTCCCGCGAGGTAATTCGCAAACACTGGGCAGTGGTCCTTGTCATGACCCTGACCCTTACATTTAACGCACCATACCTCTTCGCCCACTTCTAGTCAGGCTGTCCTCTCCTATTTCAGACTCTCCATCTCAAGGCATAACTTTTTCAACTGCGCGTGGATCTGGTGAACTCTCGAGTTAGGATCCTGTATCGGGGTCTCATGCAGCCTCATTTCGATCTCCAAGGCTTTTTCCTAGGTCGTTAACCTCTATTGTGACAACGCGTTTCTCAAATGCAGCATCAACGATGCTACAAGCCATTCGCGGTGCTCTCCATCCGTCAAAGTCATATTAGCTTCACGAATCGTGCACTTCAGCCTTTGATCCAGCTCCCAAGGAGTCTCGCCTGGTAGCATTGTGATCTCTTTGAATCCAATGATCGACTGTGCCTCTGACTTCGGCCTACTAAATTCTTTGTTCAGCGCAATTTGGATATCTGCGATCCCCGCATTCAGATTGTCATTAGAATGCTTAATATACCAAGTGAGTACGCAATCCTGTAGAGCACTGACTAGCGTCTCTTTCTTTATATTATTAATCTATAACTCCCTATGCTTCCCATACGACCCTTATCATGAACCAAAACTGGTCTGGATCTTCATTTCCTACTCCCTTGAACACAGGCAACTTTATTGCGCTTGCCATATTGACTCGCGGTGGCAGCGGAGGTGGTACGGGTGAAGATGGAGGTGATGGTGGTGAAGCTGGTGGCAGTGTGCGTGAAGGTGGTATGTGCGGAATCCTCTGGCTTATAAAATTGATCACACTTCACGGTGAGACCTTCGCGATCTCTTCCTCATCCCCTTGCAGAGGTGAAATCAAAGGGCTATTCTTTGGTCCCTTACTTCCTTCGTTTCTATAGGTTTTTCCACTTCGTGTAGCTCCGGACATCAAGGTGATTGCATAACCCTCTTTCCACACAATAGCATTTTAATCCAAGTATTCATAGACTTTACATACTTACCTCACGTCCTTTGAGAAAGCATCTCTTTGCCTTGCTATAGCTGACTGAAGTATCTACCACGAACTCAGTAACGAATCCTCCTATAATCTGACCGAGCCAGTGATCAACAGCACGCACGATCTTATCCTCTGATGCTTCCAATATACGTACCAACTCTGGGGTCCACACAATAGGATTGTCGAGCTTCCACCTTCCTTAGCTATCTGGTAGCTTCACGATCCACTCGTATAGCTCAGTAGGGAAAGAAGCGAAGAAAATTTCGTGGATCTCTATGTACAGGTAGCAGTCTAACCACTCTTCTTTTGTTAGTCACGGATTTCTATTCTCCTGCACCGCGAACTCGTGAATTCTCCTATCCAACCAACCTTCAATTTCCTTCTTAGTTGGATTCCAATGATATGACATTACACATCTTTATGCAGATTATGGTCCTAGAAATGGAACGATTTTTTGGCTCGATGGGACCTGACCCAGGTTCGGAGTTATTTAGCCAAAAAAATCCATGTAATACTTGCCCTTTCAGCAACAGCCCGTGGAGCACGGACTGAGGTCTCACCTAAAGCAGTATGGGGGGATGCTAGAACCAAGTTTCTACACCCTTGAGATTTCTAAGGGGTCAGTTTAGTTCAACTGTGAATACCTTCGCACAGGTCACTTCGTGCACTTTCCTGACCTGCGATGCCTTCGTGATCTATTATAATCACCTTCGCGCAGCCCTAACTAGGGGCTAAGGTGCTTTCGCGCTGCTAAAGCACCGATCTGTGCTATTTCCCCAAGTTACACCATGGATCTTACTTATCTTCTTATAATAGTTAGTTATCTTCACGTAAACAAATACTTTATCTTATATTTGCTTTATCAACACATTCATATAAGTTCGCGCATCATATAAACAATAGAAATGGAATTTATACCCAATACATTCAATGCAGAAAACAGTAAAAGATACATAGAAATGATGTAAAACTTCTATTTATTACTTCTCCAAAGATTACAGACTCAACCCACCCTGCGCACTCAGCTGCAGGGGTTCGCGCACTCAGCTGCGGACTACTAGGCCTCTGCGCACTCAGCTGTAGAGCCTTCTCCTACTCTACGACCCAAAGACATGACTTGATGCTTCAACTAAGACTCAATTCTTCATTATTAGATCTTACTTTGGTTTTACTTCGATTCACCTCTTTACAACTTAGAGCCTTGCTCTATTTATACAATCCCATGGTATGGGGACCATGGGTAGATTTCTAAAGCCGATATTACATTAAAAAAATGAGGGCGACAACCCTATGACTCATCTACAATCTTCGTGCTCCACGCCCACAAAATGTGGAGTCTTTACATCAGATTTGGTCAAAATTTGGGCTTTAAGCACAAAAACTTGGCTTGGGGGATCCCATGCCCAAAAAAATCCCAAGAAGTCTGATTTTGCTCTAGAAGAAGGAAAACTATTGGGGCACATTGTTTCAAGAGATGGAGAAAAGATAGATCCAGTAAGGCTACAGGCTATACAAAAAATACCTCTGCCTAGAAGTAAGAAAGACATTCAAAAGTTTTTGGGAAAAATAAAATTTTTAAGGAGATTTGTGTCTAATTATGCTGAAATTGTGAAAGAGATTACTAATATGTTGAAGAAAGAGAATGAAGTACATTGGACTAAGGAGGCTAAGGAGTCATTTTCTAGAATCGAAGAAGCATTACAAGCAGCTCCAGTTTTGATTAGTCCTGATTATCAAAAGCCCTTTCAAATATTCTCATTTGCATCACCTTGTTCAATAGTTGTTGTTTTGTTACAGAAAAATGATGAAGGTAAAGAGAAGCCAGTTTCTTTCTTTAGTAAGGTGCTCAGGGATGCTAAACTTAAATACAATATTCTTGAAAAGCAGGTGTATGCCTTGGTGAAGGCCTTGAAATCCTTCAGGACTTATGTGTTACAATCACAAATTATTGCCTATGTGCCAAATGCTGCAGTGAAGGATGTCCTAGTCCAGAGTGATGTGGAGGGTAAAAGAGGTAAATGGATAGCTAAGATCCAAGAGTATGACCTAGACATAAAGCCAACCAAACTAGTGAAAGGACAGGGATTGGAAAAGATGTTAACTGAGTCAAACTTTCAGGCTTTGGGGATAAATTTATTAACACCTGAAAAAGAAGAAATAAGTAAAGGGAACGAAGAAAAATCAAATCCAGGTATGAAGATTCAATACAAATTTTTATGCTCAGAATGGTATAAGCACATAGTCCACTATTTATGTTTTCTTTCTTGTCCTCAGTCATTGGATAGAACAAGATATAGAGCATTAAGAATCAAGGCACAACCATATGTGATTGTGGAAGGTAGATTGTACTGGAAAGATCCTGTGGGAATTTTGCTGCTATGTTTGACAGAAGATGAGTCTACGGAAATGATTAAGGATTATCATGAAAGGTTATGTGGTGGCCATTACAGTTGGAAGGTCACAGCACACAAAATTCTCCAGGCAAGCTTTTATTGGCCTACCTTATTTGGTGATATATATAGGTTTGTCAGAAGTTGTCAAAAGTGTTAGCTTTTTGCTGAAAAGAAGAAGTTAGCCCCATTGCCATTGATCCTAGTCTTCATAGAAGAACCATTCAGACAATGGGGGCTAGAATTCGTTGGAGATATTAATCCACCCTCAAGTGGACAGTACAAATGGATTCTTACAGTGACTAATTATTTCACCAAGTAGGTAGAAGCTGTACCTACTAAAAAGGAAAATGACCAAGTGGTGATGAAGTTTTTAGAGGAAAACATCTTTAGCATATTTCGGTGCCCTTTCAAATTCATAAATGGTAATGCTCAAGTGTTCAATTCAATTAAGTTGTTTCTTTTTGTTAGAAATATAATTTCATTCTATCTCATTCAATAGCTTATCACCCTCAAGGGAATGGATTGGCTGAATCCACCAACAAAACGTTGATGAAAATTCTTAAAAAAACCATTGCAGAGAATCAGAAGGACTGGGATTCAAAATTAAAATTTTCTCTTTGGGCCGTCCGAGTGACCACAAAAAGGTCTATAGGAAAATCACCTTTTGAGCTAGTGTATGGAATGCAAGCCCTGTTTCCTAGTCAGCTTGTGAAACCTGTAATTGCAATGATTCAGGAGGCAAAAGAAGAACCCAATGCATTAGTGAGGAGGATGCATAAGGTAATGGAGTTGAATGAAAGAAGAGATAAGGTAAGAGATAATTTGATTATGTACCAATAAAAAATGAAGGGTATTTTTGACAGAAAAGCTAAAGAAATTGATTTTAAAGTTGGAGACTTGGTGTTAAGGTGGGATACCAAGAGAGAAGACAGGAAAACATGGGAAATTTGACCCTCTCTGGTATGGCCCATTCAGGATTACAGAGGAAAGGGCAAATAATACATTTTTCCTGGAGAACCTTGACGGTGATACTTTACAACTGCTTGTCAATGGGCAGTATCTCAAACATTATTTCCAGTTCTAAGTCACATACACCTTGTCATTGTAAATACCGGGGTGAATCCATTGTACATTTTTCATAAAGTTGAATCTGGTGAAGCAATACATGACTCCATGCCCGAAGTGAAGGCACTGATATACAGTTCTTAGTGTTTCTGTGACAAAAGCACTATCCCCAGGTGGAGCTAGGTGTTGTAGCCTACTCTGTCATTTAAATTTTCATTTTTTATATTACTCAAAATTCAAAAAAAATGGAATATTAAATTTTGAAAATTAAAAGAGAATTAGAAATTTTAGAGTATTTGTTACACTAACAGTGGCATTTAAGATGTTATGAAAGTGGGCCTGATCCATCGGTTAAAGCCCGAACATGTCAGCGAAGTGCAATCAAAGATTGGTGAGGGAGACAGGTAAAGTGTTCTGTGGGGGAACAAGGAGCACGAGTTATAATTTATAGCCCAACCCCCGCAGTTGACCCTGATGTCAACATGGCTGACTGAAATCAATGGCCCATGATCGTTGCGGGGGTTCCACCTCGATCAAACTCCTGTACACTCCCTACTCCTGCAGCGGGCCACCCCGCATTGTTTGCTCCACATCACCTCCACCACACCATCTGCCACTCCCATTCATTTCCATCCAGCTCACCCACCGTACCCCGTCACCTCATCTGCCACTCCATTAATTCGTTACATTAATTGCAGGTTTCCCTCCGTTTTGCTCACCATATATAAAAGGAAAGTGAAAACCCTGTTGCATTAGTCATTTGCTTTTGGTACTGAGAAACTTCACCTCCAGTTCAGCATTTCGAGTCAACAACTATCATTCACAGATGCCATGGCCAAAAAAGTAAGTTCCTCCTCTATCATCCATACCTCGTTAATGGACGTTGAACATGATATTTCTAAAACCTTTTTCCGAATTAAGCACCTTTCCCTGTATCAAGAAGTCATTCTAAACCATAGAAATTCCCCTGTATTCAAGGCAATGGTTAGGTCAGATGCTTTAGCAGCATTTGTCCCAAAAACTCACTTGTTCCCTGAATTCATTCAGTGGTTAGCCTCATCAATGTACCCTAAGAAGTGTTTTGTAATGAATCCAGTTAATTCACCAAGGTTTGAATTACCCTGTATCTGGAACTTATACCACCTTTACTAAAGAGTCCTTGGTCTCATATTATGATAACCTGTCATCCCAAGAGTTTTTTTATGCTACCTCATTCTTAGCTCCTAAATCTGGACATTTCTCTCTAGATGGAAATGTGTTTTCTTTAGACATCTTTGCAACATATATAAGACCAATCTTGCAGGTGGTTTCTAAGATTTTGGGGAAGGAGGACTCAAGACAAGTTGATAAAGCAGTGTTGGGGTTTTTCTCTTTGATGACAAAACCAGAAGTAGTACTAGATATTCTAACATTTTGGGTAGACACTATTAATACCCAATTCATGACTCTCTCACATACTGGTTCCTTCAAGTTTCCTTCAATTATTACTTATTTATTTTTGTACCAGAATTCTGAACATTTTACAAGTTTGGAACTAAATATTGTTGAAATTAACAAAAAGAAGCAGTCAATAGTATTCTAGACAAACTTGATAAAGGGTGATCCAGGAGATGGTGGCCTGTTTGAATTCACTTCTTTATTCCTTCCAATGGCCTACAAGATCTTGAATGGAACCTTGCCCCCAACATTTCTTCCCAAAGCTCAAGAATTCCTTCAATTGAGCAAACATGTAAGGTGTGGAGACTGGTTCATATTTGAAGAGCATGCAGAGATCAGGCTTTATGGAGCCTCAATAAAACTATATAGATTACCAAAATTTGTGCCAATGAGGCTCTTTGCTCTTGAGTTTATCAGACGAAGCTTGAATGTGGATCAGGTTCATTTTGTTCCCATGAAGAAGGGCTATTTCTTTAAATCGCCCAAAGCAATAAGACCCTTCATTGTGAACACTAGACAAGGTACTCAAGAGGTTGAGAAATTGTTCGATGACATGTGTCTCTTACAGGTGGTTGAGTGGGCTTATGACCCTCATTAAATTATTTCAAAAAGAATATTAGAGAATGACTATTCAGCCTTTGTGCATGAAGGTAGAACGAAAATGGAAAATGGGGCTCTACAGAGCACCAAAGGGGCAGAGATTAAAACCCCTAGTATTTTAGAAAAAGGTGCCAAAAGGGCTAGAGAAGATGTTATTGATCTTGATGAAGAAGAATTAGAAACAACAAAAAGGACTAAACTTTTGGATGCAGTGTCTTCAGTACAACCTGGTTTGGTAATCCAATTGGGAGAAACAGAGGGTGCACCAGCCTCTCCATCCTCCAAAGAACCTGTTCATGATCAGGTTCCTATGATACAAAGCATGTTTTCCCAGATAGCTGAGAGAAACTAGAAAGTAAAGTCAAATATGGAGGCTCAGGTCGAGTCAAGTTTTTCCTGAGCAAACCCGGTTATTTTTTGCGATGGACATAAAGAAAAGTGAACTTAAAATTTCATTCTCTCATCCTACTGAGATGTCAGTTGGGTCCATTAGTAATTTCAAAACTATTAATTTGACTCTTGATACTCAGAATCTTCCTGTGCTTGACAAGATGAATTTGCACATGCAGACTGGGCAATTGATTGTCAATGATTTGCATAACACAAATGCAATTGTTATGAAAGAAGAGAAAATGTTACATAAAGTAATTCAACAATTAAAGTTGGAAAAGGCCAACTCCAGGGCTCTGAATTCCCAAGTGGATGAATTAAAGAAAATTATTATTAAAATAGGATTCATTTCTAATGATCAACCTGCAATACAAAAATTGTTTCAATCTACTAAGTCAGAGATTGGATTTTTAAAGAAGAAGTTGAATATTCCTACAGGTGAGCATCATATGGCTGCAGGGATAGCTGATGTTGAGAATGAAAAGGCGAAGCTATTACAGGATGTATTGCAGAAAACTAAAGAAGTTTATTTACTTAAAGAATCGTTGGATAAGCTGCAAAAATAGGTGGATACTCATGTCTACACAGTAGTGATGCTAGCCAATACAGAGGATCTAGTAGCACAGATATTACAGCTAGGGACAGAGTTAAAGATGGCCGAGCATGATGTGAATAAAGCACAAAGAGACATGGAAACAACCTATAAACTCTTAAACATAAGCGAAGAAGAAGCTATAATGGAGAAAGAAAATGAAAAGAAATACAGAGAAGACCTTCTAAGGATTGAAGGGGAAATTAAAAGGCTAAAGGAGAAGATGAAGGGAAATATATCCTTAATCCAAGCTAGGGAGATTTTATGGGATGAAATTATTGTATTTATCAAGAGCATCTGGGAGTTCCTTGTTATTCTGTCTTATGAAAAACAATTTTCAGAGATATGGAAAGTGTGGTTATGCAGGAGAAACAGAAATCATTAGACAGATCAAAGTTTGCTGAAAGAATGATTGATTTTATTAATTCTATGTCTGCTTCAGAGCTAAAGGAGCATGACATTATAGACATAACACTATGTGAAATAGATTTTAATAAGATGATTGTCAGAAATATTTACATAAATACTGCTGAGAAGAAGATAAATGAGATAAAAGAAGAAGTTTCCAAGTTTAACAACATGTTTGATAGAATAGTTAGATCTGGGCTTCCCTCTTGCTGGGATTTACAGGGAAACTTGCTGCCATGGAAAACATATGAGACCTTGCTAGTTGAGGTGAAAAGCAAAGTTGACAACACCCATGAGAAGACAATAGTACTGAAGGGAGCAACTATTGTGAATTATCTTAATAAATATTTTAAGCTTCTGTGGATGGTGAAGACTTTGTTTACAGACAAGCCTACTTATAGTAGGATTACAGCATGCAGAATGGCACTCAACAAATTGGAAGAAGCACCAAAGTCACATGTACCATTGTGGAGAAAATGCAAAGAGTGGATGATAGAGCAGACAAAAGATGCACCAACAGGACCATCTACTCAAGCTACTGATTCGAACAGTGACCAGCAATCACCAATCATAATTTAATTCCTTTCCATTTTATGTTATCTTATTTCCTGAGGAAAATGAGGTGTCTTTTACCCTCCAATGTAATGTTCTAAAATGACTTTTTACTTTAGGCAGTTAGAAAGTAGTTAAGTAGTTTGATAGTTTTGGTAGTTACCAACTGTCCTATGATGTATAAAAAGAGGAAAAATCAAAGAAGAAGGGTCCGATTTTTGGAGAATTTGAAGACTACACATTTTGTACTTAATAAATTGATGATTAATGAAAGAATCAAGATTTTTCCATACAGTGTTGGGTATGATTTGTAATCTCTCTATTATGTGTCATTTGTCTCTTCTTCTCTTTAAATATGGTAATGAAGCTGTAGGTCTTTGTTTACTTCTATGAACAAATTTAAATCTCCTTAAAATAATGCTCCCATGTTTAGAAATTCTTTATCTCTATTTCTTCTAACTTAAAGTTAATAGTTTCTGTCAAACACAACATATTACCTTTTAACTTCTCAAAATATTCTTCACAGAAAATTTATATCCAGCACCACTGGAATCATGGGGCTTTCATATCAACTCTATATTAAGGTTTTAAGATCATGTTCTTCATACTCCTAAAAATGAAGACATATTGTACAAATAAGTGACATGCATAATAAAATTTTAATGTCTTAAGCACAATTTCTCCACAGCCTAGAAATTGGTTTCTTAAGGGACAACAGGGTGGAAGAGGGATAGTGAATTATTAAGAGCAGAAGAGGTTGTCCCTTTAGAGAAACATGTAAGACCTCTGATTTAGGTTTGTTTGTTTAGATTTTTCCCATTCTCTGTTTCTACTAGTTGGATAAGATTGAACACACAGAGCAGAAGATTGAGTATAGGCATGGGGTTTCCCAATTTGGACACAGGTTCATGGTTTGACCAAATCTTCCCTTATGGATGGACCATATTTTCCATTGAGACTTCATTGACCAAAAGTTACAACCAAGCATAGAGAAGATGGACACAGGACTAGCCAAGTGTTGTAGTGTCACAAGACTCTTTAACTTCAACCACATACTTATTCAAAAGCCAAAAAAAAGTATAGGATAACACTTATTTACAAAACGAAAATGACAAGACATAAAAGCAAAGTGAAGGAAGTGAATACAACAAAGTAAACCAATAGAACAAACAATGAAAAGACTGTGTACATAGGGAAGGGAAAAAAAATGAGTATAGAATGAATGGACTAAAAATTGTGAAGATAATTTTCAATAGCTGAAATATTTATTAACCAATGCACCTATTCTAAAGAATGTAGTTCCAAATGAGGATATTTTGGTGTGCATAAATGCATGTAAATAAGGTCTTGGTGGACCCCTTATGCAAGATAGGCCTGTCATATGAATTGAAGAAAATCAAAGAACATGACCCATGACTTGGAGCTTACAACTATTATCCATGCATTGAAAATGTGAAGACATTATCATATGTGATGAAATTTTTAGTTGAAAATAGACCATAGAAGTTTGAAATACTCACATAGATAAATTAGATGGTTGGAATGCTATAGAGAATCTCACTTTGACATCAACAACATTAAGGGAAAGGAGAATAAAGAGGTTAGAGCACTTAGCATTAAGAGGGTGCATGTAATGCATGCTATAGCTATTAGCATATACAACATGGACTTGAAAAGAGTAATTTTGGAAGATTAGGATCAAATTAACACTAGCAAAAAATTAAGGAAGGCTTACAACAAGGTAAATCACACCAAAAATTTAATGAGTACATGCTAGAAGAGTATGAAAACCTCTTGCAAAGGAACACAAGTTTATGTTCCTAATTCTCAAGAATTGAGAAATTTAGTGATAAGAGAAATGTGTGATGCACCATATGTTGGACACTAGGGTACCATAAAACTATTGGACACTAGGTTGATTACATAGCCAAATGCATGTAATGTTAGACGGTAAAGGATGAAAATAGACATGCAACATGATTTCTATATCCATTGTCCACTAGTATCTAGATTTCCTAAATCCAAAAACTAAGAGCTTCCTTACCAATTTATATTAGATCCCTAGAGGGATGGAGATTGTATAAGGGCCTATGATACATAGAAATAAATATCATCCTTAGATTATGAAATATGATGGGAAAGATATTTGGCTAGTAGGAATTATTGTAGGGGTCACATCACTCTTAATTTAGTAGGTATTGGTCTCTTAGTGTTGACTATAGACATCCATAGGATCATGCTCACCTTTGTGGAATCACAGCCCTAGATTAGGGGTGGCCTATTATAGAGAGAATTAGTCCAAAAATAACTATGGTTGGATGGAATATTTGACGTTTGTAGTTATTTGTGTAAAACATTTATAAGGATAAATATTCCAATCACTCTATTAGTTGATATGTAAATGTTATGCTTGAATGTTACGTTCAATTTATGTTGTGTATGTTTAAATGTTGTTGTGTATGATTAATTCATCTACATTATTGAATTTTAAAATCATGGACAGTCACATGAGCCTATATGTCAGACACCATACATTCATTTGTTTCAAAATGGTATTAAAGTTGGATTTATGGTGACATGCCTTAGACTAAGGGTCTAGGTATGTCACTCATCATATTATTGGTATGTTGTCAAAACCTAAAAAAATTTGATGTAGAGGAATAAGCTATGAGGTTTAATGATATTTATCTCAAACACCCACAAGGAAATGCAAAAAAAATACCCATAGAATAGAGAAAATAAACCATAAATGAATCCCAAAGAAAAGCTATTGGTTCTTATTCATTTGGCAATGGAATTTTTATAGTTTTTCAAAGAGATCACCAATTGAAGAGTCAATCCTTAAATTTGGCATGCATACAAGTTAAAGGATAGAAGAAACAACAAAATATGAACCTAACTAACAAATTAGCATTTAAGATCTAGAAAGGGATGCTTCATGGGAGGTGAACTACTAGTGATGATGCTCCTTGATGATCATGACATAATGCATCACATTAGGTACTCCCAACGTAGATGGATATTTTCCACACCTTCTTCTCAATTTAGTGATGGAGCTATGTATGTGAAATTGCTACTAGATAGGTTATCACTAAATGATGAGCCTCATAAATGGGTAATTATATGGGCTCATTTTACCTCCTAGCCTAGTCAAATAAACCATTCTCTTAGCTTATTGCATGATTTTCTAATTATATTTATGCTTATAGAGTGAGTTGAGTTAGTTATGATGCCATGTGATCTAATATGTGTTTAATGCAGATTATTGATGAATTTTGTGGTCAAAGTCAAGGATCCCGTGGACAAATGGCAGAAATAACTCGAAGTGGAAAAAGGAGAGGACTTATAGGAGGGATTCTCCCTCATTTATTTCTCCTCACTTCGAATTCCCCTTCATTCAGGTCGGAGTACAAGCAGCCAAGTCATGCATTAGCAGGCAACCGAGCAAGTGGAGGATGACTGATGACTATCTCGCGTTTTGGGAGCCAAGCCTCCCTAATTTTAAAGAAGCTATTGGTAGCTTAATTTGTATAAGTATAGAGGCCTAGGGCCTCACTAGGGTCAGATTTTTGTTGTACTTTTGCTTATGTAAACTCTGCTCAACTTCGAGCTTATTATTTTGACAATTCCATGTAATCTTGTTATTGTTTTGGAAATAAAGATGGCATCCTTTTTGAGTTAGCACTAAGTTACTTCAGAGGGCTGAATCTCTTGGGTTAGGGCCCAATCTAAGCTACCAAAATCATCTTACTAATATTTGTATGTTTTATTTTAGTTGTAGATCAAATTGTTGTTAGATGTATTTCTTTCATGGTTAAGAATAGGTTGCTTTTGATGATTCAGTAGTTTGCTTCCATTTGTGATTTCTATAGCAGGTTAAGCAGTAGTAAAGAAAATATTCAAAAGGATAGCAATAGTACCTTGGCCTCTCTTCCTCCCTTTGGGACCATGATTTGAGGCAAAGACCCTCTTGCTGCCCCAAAAACATAGATTTTCCTCATTCATGACTTCTAGTGTTTGCAGCTTTTTAGTGGTGAATAGTCTAGTTTTGCTTTGCTTCAGAACTTTTTCATCAAGCTCACTTCTGTATTTACCATATTTTTCTTCCATTCCTTCCTTTATTGCAGCATTTCTCAACATTTCCCTTCATAGATCACAGTTTAGATTAGTTTGATGCAAAATTTTGTTTTTCTAGATGCACTTATTTATCGCTTGCTTCATCTCATTGGTTGACTGTCAGTTGTCTATGTAGTAGATATCTTCTAGCAGCAATCCAGCTTATCAGCCATCCCATCCTCCATCTGATCCATGCCCTACAGGTTGCCCAAGTCTCCCTCAATTATGCCTTAGTTTCCTGCATTTTCCATAGAATTCCTTCCTCTCTCCTTGAGCAAATCCAATCATATTTCTCTCTCATAATGATTCTTGGTAGACCCTAGGTGCCCTAAAACCTCTTTCCAACCCTCATCCACCTTTTCCACCCACTCTCACACCCTCAAAACAGCCAAAACTGCTCTCGGCCTCCTCCTGTAGGCCTCCTGTAGAATGTTGTTTTTCCTCGTGTAGATTTCCTGTGTCTAGTAGATTTTCCCGTAGGATTTATTTTGAAGGCCGAGCATGGGAAAAGCCTCCAGAAGGCCACCTGAGACCTCCTAGGACCCAACCACACCATCCTACATCCTCTCAAGCCCCAAAACCACCTTTCAACACTGCCTATTCACTGCCACATTCACAAACAATAAATCACATACATGTCAAATTCACATAAAAATACATAAAAATCCAAAAAGATGTTTTTTTCTCATTTACTTCCAGAAATAGCTTAGTTAGATGTTGTTTAATTCTTTGAATAGATAGATGGCATTCTTTTCATGGTTTTCATAGTGCTTTCTGCAAAAGTAGGATTAGTTGGTTAAGTAGGATTTACTTGGTTTGCTTTACATTTTAGTCTTTCTCCTTTCTGCAATTAGAATAGCATCTATCTTTCTTTCCTTTCATCACATCTAGAGATTCTTCTGGAATCCACAGAAGTTGGCTTGAGCTCCTAGTGATCTTACGCTGACTGACCAAGTGATAACCTGCAGCAAGAACTAGTACTTGTGCATACAACACCGTCGCTTCCAAGTTTGTTGCGAACTACTGGGTTGATAAGAGTAAAGAAGGTAGCCCAGGAGTTGCAGCATTATTGCTAAAATACTGGTGCTCACCATTGTTTTTGGCGATGTTGCTGAGGAAGCGTCAGAGTATTCTGTAATTACTGCTTTCTTCTATTTTCTTCTTGCAACATTCTGCTAATAGTTTATTTCAGCAAGAGTAGTCTAGTCATTCTTTTCCTTCAAGTTTTGCATTTCCTTGCTTTCCTTTTCAATTCTACAAATTTCATTTCAACAAGAGTAGACTAGTCATTATTTTCCTTCAAGTTTTGCATTTCCTTGCTTTCCTCTTCAATTCTGTAAATTTCATTTCAGCAAGTTCACTTCAGCTAGTTGCAATTTGTTTTGTTCAATCAGTTTCAGTTTTGTAGGTACTATCAATGTGGGAAAAAAGAAACAAAAACCAACCAAAAAGATGTCCTTTCATGCCTCATAGGAATAGAGATAACTCAGGAAAATGTTTTCCTAACACCCCCACTACTTCACACAGCCAACCTTCTCTCTTCTTTAGTGGCTGCAATCAAGAAGAACCCTTAGGTGAACATCCAGATATATTTGAAGAACCTACAAGGGCAGAGGAAGAAGAAAACATTCCTCTAGAGCCAATGGTTGAAAACAAAAATGCTAGGGGCAGTACCTTTTCTTCCAACTCATCCATTAAAGGTGAAATTGGAAACATGCTCGAAGACTTCAAGAGTGAAATGCTGCAGATTCTTGCCATGCAAATGGATACCTTACATATCAAAAGAAAACAAGAGGAAGTAGAGAGGGCTTTGGCCATTTTTTTCCCTAGATGTACCAGGTTGCATCCCAGGAATGAATTCCCATTGAACTCTATAGAGGTTTGTTCAATCTATGAAGAAAATCATTCTACAGACAAGTGCCCATCCTTTCTCGGACTTAAAGTTGTATAACAAGGGGCCGAAGGAGGCACTGAACAAATCTATTACATAAACCAAAGGAGGCCGCATAGACCTAGACCATATCAGCAGGGGATGCAAGGCACATCTCAGGCATACTACAACCCCAACCAAGTCACTTCCATACCTTCTTGGGGCCCTCTTCCTCATCCTTCATGGTCCACGCCTCCTCCTTGGTCCTTCACATCTCCATATCATGCCCAACCAGCCACCCATTCATTTCAATCCTATGCTCAGCCGCAACCTCAGTGGATCGCATCTCATCAGGGTGGAGGCCCCAATACAAATCTCTTCCCGCTCTTCTGCCTCCACCACCTACCCAACCACAACCCCATCCACATCCATCTCAAATATACACTCCCACTCAACTACCTATACCACTATTTCCAAACCCACACATTGAAGTAGCTCAACCCATTTACAATCCTGAGGTACAACACTTCCAAACAACTCCTCTTGAGCTCAATGATATCCACCATAGCTCAGGAAGAGTATTGCAAAAAAGATATTATATTGATATCATTGAAGGAACACATCCAGAAGAATAAGATTCAAAAGAGAAGATCAAAGAACCATGGGCTACACTTGATGAAGAGAACACATCAAAATCAGAGGTCGAGAGAGCTCCCTCAGGGTTACCATCAAATCCTCCATGTATTCAAGAGAAAAATCAACAAAAAGAGGAAGATGTGAAGGTCATGGTAGAATAAGACATGAAGAGTGATCCAGAATAGCAAAAGGACCAAGGACATCACAACTATATTGAAACATGGTTCCAAATAGTCACTAAGTTACAACATCACTCTCTTCCTCAACTATGCTTGATCCTTTCAAAGTCAAATCATTTGGTCTCTGAAATCCAGGTACATGTCAAAGCATACATTTCAAGCCTCCACGTCATTTTTTCTATCATCTTGATGTGCACATAGCTCTATTGGAAGTATTCTTATACTTGAAAGGATTTTGTTTTTCAAGTAGGGTAGGGTAGGAGAAAAAAAAATGAAAAGTAAGAGAAAAATAATAAGGACTCAAGTGAAAACCTCCATGAGGCACTTGAATCCCATCATTGGGTTGAAAACCTCTTCTAAGGCGGCCCAGTGATGACAAAAAAAAGGATAAAAATAAGATACCTGGGTGAAAACCTCCCTTGGAGGCACCCATGGCAGGCAATTAGGGTGAAAACCTCTCTAAGGCACCCTAGTTGTTTTCAAAAAAAAAAAAGAGAAAGAGAAAAAAGGAGAATTTTTTTTGTTGCATTGCAGGTTTGTAGGAGGACTACAGGGAGTAGAAGAAGGTTCCAAGGGGACCTTGACATTCATACCAACACCCATCTCATCTTCTCCACACTTTTCTCCATCATTTTTGGCATTTCTTTCACCCCACTATGCTTCTTTTTCAAAAACTGTGTTTTCTATAGGAGGCTCTATGTTTTCTACAGGAGGCTCCTGTAGGAATTACAGAGAGCCAGAAATGGATACAAAAGGCAATTTGAGGGACAGGGAAGCTTCATGAAGAACCTATAAACCCTCCTACAGTCTTCAAACCTCCTTTCCATCATTTCCAAACCTGCATCACACCCCAAGCATCATTTTTCTTCTTGTCCAAGAAAAACACAGGAAAAACAGTTTTTCAGTAAAAGAAAAAAAAAACCAAAAAACTAAGAGAGGAAGCAGCACCATCCACCCATCATTCTCGAGCTTCTACCACTCATTTTCCTTGCTGTCCTAAAAAACTACAGGCTGCTCTATTTTACTATAGGATACAAAAATACATAGAGAAAAAATTTGTTTTCTCCATAACTTGAAAACCGTGCATCCATTTAAAAATTGTTTCATGGGGAGATGCATACGGATGATGGTAACATGCCCAAGCAATTTCAGCAAATTCCAGTGCACAGTTTCCAAGAAATTGACCTCCATCACCTTCAACCATTTTTGTTTTTTATCGAGATCCATGCATCCATTGACCAAAATTTTTCTATGGGGAGGTGCATAATGATGATGGAAACATGCTCAAAATTTTTTAGGTCAATCCAGTCTACCGTTTGGGAGATATGGACAAAACAAGTCACTGTCCTGCAAACCCACAACAGCTGATTCCATAGAAGTCCAGCACCAACAGCAAGGGACAACACATTTGAAGGATGAAAAGGCATATGCAGCTTAGCGCCAGCAAAATAAGAATCTGCAGAAACACACAACAACGCAACATGCATAAAGGGAAATGAAGGCATGCAACAGAGAAAGCCACAACACCTCACAGCAAATGCATTTGGATCTCAGGTAAGTAACTAACCCACTCCTCTATTTGCATTTGTGTAATTAGAAGGCATGCAAAAGCAACTAGATGTTTGAGGTTGAATGAGGGAAAGGTGGCCAGTTAACTTGGCCACCTTCAGCTAGTTGACTCCACTCATTCGAAGATGTCACCCACATGTGTGCACAGTCAACTCAGGAAAGATGTCAAGGATAAGTAGTGGAGGAAGTGTGAACTCTGATGCAATCATGAGGGATGATTATGAGGAAAGGGCCATGATGACAAGGCAGGTGGGGACGAACGATCCGAATATGGCCAATGTACACTTGGCCAGCTCACCGTCCATCACCGGAAATATCCATAAAAAGCAATAAGTACTCATCCTCGAGCACTCTCACCACATTTTCCTTCATTATCTCCTCAAAACTCTGCTCCTGCAATCTCCTCATGCCCCCACAACCTCGTAACCATCATTCTCCATTGATCTCTCCCATATTCTTGCTCTCGGTGTTGTCTACAGGAGCACTTACAGGTTCTACAGGAGAACCTATAGGAATTCTACATGAGGGAAAACAAGCTTCTACAGGAGGGGCAGTGAGTAGTTTTGAAGGGAGAAAACATGGGTTTTAGCACAATTCTCAGGCTGAAGAGGTAGGTTCTATGCATACCCCCATTGAATATCAAAATATGCAAGGAGTGGTTTAATTTTTTGGAGGAAATAAAGCCTTTAGGTGGAGGAAATACATAAAAGAATTTCTGCTTATTTCTTTAAAAAAACAGAGACAGAAAAGAGGTAAAAAAGACAGAAGTGTCCCCCGAGACTCTAGAAAGAGAGGCAGCAGCTGCTCTCACTACCCTTAGCACACCAATTAAGCCAAAACAAAAGAGGAAGAGGCAGACCTCAATGTATTTCAAGGCTAGGAAGAGCACAAGAATCAAATCAGGGAAACCCCAGCCTTCTTCAAAAGTGCCAATTATTATTGAAGATTCACCCTCTGCCCAAGGAAAAGAATCCCCTTCCAAGGCACCTATCACATATGAAAGGGGGACTCCTAGATCCCCCACATGGAAAGAAAAGGTAGAACTACAGGACCCAAAAACAGTCCTACAGGAGGCACAGACAGTTCTACAGGAGACCCTGTCAAAACTACAGGAGACCCAAGAGCTTGAGAAAAGGGTAGAAGGATAGCCACAGGGAAAGGAGGAAGAAACAGAGCTACAAGAACCTGATCCCCAACCCAGTCTTGGCTCCTATTACAATCTTCTTGAGGGGGGAAGAATAATTCCACAAAAATGTGCAATTCCACTATACTTTGAATTAGAAAAAGAAAGGATGATGACCCATAGGTGGATGCAAATAGCCAAATCCAAAGGGGTTGAAGATATTGGCCATATGGAGAACAAACTTAGAGAAATGGGTAGAGAGTTAAGTGTTGTCAGACACAGAGAAGAAATCACAAGAAGCCACCTTGAAACTGAAAATAAATTGTTGAGAAGACAACTGCAAGAGAAAGAGACCCAACTGGCATGCATGGCCAACTGATCCATGGAGGCATTGCAATGTAGGACACCAGCAAATTCCTATAGCCTGTATCTCAAGGACAAATGGTTGCAATTTCAGATAAAGACTTTGGCACAAAGAGGCACCATGCCTTTCCAAGATTACAGGCAGTTTATGGACCTATGTGACCAAAGCACATCAGAAGATAAGGCAAAGATGGCAGAATTCTATCTACATAACATGGCCCTCACAGAAATGAATGTGTGGGACCCCAGTGCTAGGCTAGGGGACCTACAACTAATGGCCATGGCCTCATGGATGAACCATGAAGAGTTAAGGGCAACAGAAATAACAAGTTTGATGATAAAGGAGTAGAATGAGCCATTAATGATCAGGGTTGAGCCATCATACCCCATGGCACTCATCAGCACACATAACCTGCTTTCCCATAATCCTCAAACTGCCCCTAGATATATAAGTGATCAAGCACAAGCCATTGCACATTTTGAGGATATGGAAAGGTTACTTGGGGATGACTATGTACATGCATGTATGAGGAGATGGAATACCTTACCACACAGTCTGC
This sequence comes from Pinus tabuliformis, assembly GCA_031772625.1. Lineage (NCBI taxonomy): Eukaryota > Viridiplantae > Streptophyta > Pinopsida > Pinales > Pinaceae > Pinus > Pinus tabuliformis. The sequence goes on along the minus strand of CM062809.1, from coordinate 1,131,263,122 downwards.
AGATCAGGGAATATCATTCCCCAATGAGGATGAGGGAGGCATTAAGGAGAGTGCCAGTGTATAAGCGCTCCATGCAGAGGCTGAAGGTCAATTGGATTGGCCCCAAATTGAGTCCCCCACTGCTACTAGGCATGCTGGAAGGCATAAGAGAAGAAGAAGAGCAGGAGCAGTGGGAAGAAATAGACAGGAAGGTAGGATTCTATGACAAGGAAGAGGAGACCAAATTAGAGGCATGGGATTCTAGGGAGGCCACTAGGGCCATAAAAGATGAGGAGATGGACTAAGTTGCTCAAAGGATGAGCAACACTTCCAGTAGGGGGGTGATGATGAGCTTCATAAATGGGTAATTATTGATCAGGTGCTCATGTCCTAAGTGTCGGAAAATGCTCAAAATTTAAAGTGATTAGAACTAGTTCAAAGTTGAATGTCTAGAAATTTCTCTTCTTCCCGATTCCGGTGCCGCAAACGGTTCGAAAAACGGTCGCCGTATGAGGAAGTTATGGCAAAAAGAAGAATTTGTCCATAACATTAGAAATTTTAATTTTTCAAAAAAAATTAAAAAAGGAATATTCTGCCTGGCACGAAATCCAAGGCAACCACCAAACATTAAATGTAACTGCAGTTAAGTTGGCGTAATTTTGGCAAGAGCGCCAAATTTGGTGGACCCGCCATAATTGGCGGAGCTAATTGGAGTTAACTAAAGTTAGCTGGAGTTTTTCTAGGGGAAAACTGGAGAAACTTTAAATGGCCATAACTTTGGCTAGGAAAGTCGGTTTTGGACGATTTTTTTTTTTTATTTTGGGTATTTTCGACCTTCTGAATCCATTGGAATAGGCTTGACAGCCATATGAGGTCATTTGTAGGTTTTTTTGCTTCGTGGAAGTTCCAGGAGCCACAAGGGCCAAATCAGTTTGGGAGCTGCATTGGGAATTGTGCAGCCAGTGAATGTGGAACGAAGGTCATTCCTGAAGGTTTTCAGCATTCTGAATCCATTTCTACAGCTTGTTTTTCCTTTTGAGGCATTCTTCTCATTGTTTAGCTTCAGGGAAGATTTCAGGGCCACTAGGGCCATTTCAGGGATTGAGCTGTTTGGGGGCTCTGTTCATCCGTTTTTGGTGATTCAAAAGCCTATGTCTACTATTTTCGACCTTCTGAGTCTATTGGAAGAGGTTTTAGAACCAATTGAGGTCATATTCACCTCGAAATTCTCCATGAAAGTTTAAAGGGCCACCAGGGCCAATTGGGGAAAGTACTGTATAAGGTACAAAATTCACTGTTTAGTGTTTGGGAAAGAGCATGTTTGGCTAATTCCTATCTTCTGATTCTGTATTTACATTTAGATCTGTCTTTTGAGACACTCATATTCTTGTATTAGCCTTTGTAGCAATTTTAATACAAGAGGACAAGCCTAGTTGGAGAGGTTTGGTCCAGCAGATGTAGCCCAGAGGGGAGGTGAACTGCTTTATCATTTTTATGTCTTTATTTGCTGAATATGATATGCTAAACAAAAATGATATAAAGTATTAACAGCAAATAAAGATAACTTGCATACACACATAATCACTTATTCAGCTACAGAAAGTTACTTGTCTTATTCCGCAAGACCTTAACCTTCAAGTATGTGTATGTCAAAGACTTCTAAGTGTTTACTTTGTTATTTCTTTAGGCAGAGCCTGTAGAGGGCCAGGTAGCCTCTGGAACTCATCCTCTTTTTAGAGGTGACATGTCCGGTGAATGCCCCTACAGTCTATCTCTGTATAAGAAATAAGAAGTTTATACATTTTTAGAGGTCATTTGGAGTGTCTAGCTCACAGTTGAAATTATTGGAAATGGATACCTTGCACCCTTAAACAAGTACATTCCATTTTCAAATCAGATGGTATCAGAGCACTAGGTTTGCTTGACTGACATCACTAGCTTGATTGTGTAGCTTGAAAGGTGTCTTAAGCAGTGTTGAAGATTGACTGCTTTACTACTTTTTGTTTGAGTTTGTTGAAGCTCTTTTGTTCATTTCTATAATGACAACTTCCATAAGTGAGTTCTCAAAATCGTCCTCCTTCACAAGATTCTTTGATGAAGGCTTGAAGCAAGAATTTTTCATCATGATGAATATGGTGAGAGAAATGTATGAGGATGAAAGAAAGAGCTCTAGACTTCAAGAGCAGTTGAATTCCATGAGGGAAGAGAAGCAGTTGCTTTCTAACCAATTGCAGGAAATGGAAGGCCAACTACATATTGCAAACATGAAGCTGGAAAGGATGCAGCAGTTGGAGACACAACTCCTTGTTGAAAAAGAAGCCTTAGCCAAGTATCAGCTTGAAGAAGAGGTAAACAATTCTAGTTTGTCTTCAAATTCTGATAAGAATGTTTACGTTGGTTCTTTTGAGAAACATACCAGAGGCATAGGGTCCAAGTTGATGTCCAAAATGGGATATGAAGGAAAAGGATTGGGCAAACATGCACAGGGTATAGTTGAGCCAATAATGGTTGAGGTAAGGCCTAAGAATTTGGGTCTTGGCTATGGACAATCTTATGGAGAATGTTCTAAAGCAGCCATGAAGGCAATTGAAACAATTCCTAGAAGGAGTTTCATTTCAGGTTCTCTATCTCAAGGTTGTAAAGGTTGTATCCTTAAGGAATGCAATAGTTTGAAACATACCGTGCAAGAAGAAGGTGTGCATAAGCATGCACTTGAACAAGGGAATGGTGAAAGCTCTAAAACCATTGAAGGGATTGATGGTGTTCCAAAAGGAGCTTCTTCTTCATTTGATTCACCTCCTCATGAAGGTAATGAAGGTGAAAGAGAAAGGTATAAATCTAATTTCAATCATATTTCCTTTGATAATTTAAAGCATGGAAAATTTCCACACAAGCATTGGAAAAGAATTGCATGTTCTTTTTGTGGTTTGTTTAACCATAGTGTTTCTAGATGTTGGAAAAGAATGGCAACATACAGGAAACTTTTGAAGGAAAGGAGGCAAGAAGCCAAAGTTCCAATGAACAATGCAAATCATGATGTCAAGAAGATGAACATGTGTTGCACTTATTGCCATAAGCATGGACATACTGTTGAAAGGTGTTGGACTCTGAATCTAACAATGCTTCACCAAAAGTTGAAGAAACTGGAGAAAGAGTATGACAAGAATGGGAAGGAAGTTTCCATCATTGATATGTGTCAGGAAGATACACATGTTGATATTGATGTGCAGTTAAAGGAAGCGCCTTTGAAATGGATTGGTAAGAAATGGTTAGAATTCTTATCCAATTAAAGTTGCATGTCTTTTGATTGAATGCATTTCTTGGTTAAGGGAATGCAAGTTGCAGGATCGAAAAGCTGAGTATGAGACTCACTCTATTGCAGCAAACGTTATATTCATTTCAGCTTTGAAAGTACATGTACATGTGATTGAGGATCTTGTATTTATGATTGTACTTAAGGAAAATTGAAGGATAAACTGCATGCATGAGAATGATATGCATGAGCACAGGGATCATGATGATTTCCTTGTATTTTAAACATGTATGTGTGATTAACTTGAAGGGTTGATTACTTTATTTTTAACCATGCATGTAATGTAATATTGACTTGGAAAAAGTTAATTTGATCTCCAAGATTGAAAGGGGAGAAATAATGAAGTGTTTCATCTTTGTAAAAACCTTCTCATTTGGGAGGCAGCTCTTCTTCTGGAGCAGAGGTGCCATGGATGGGCATCATGACAGTTGGCAAGTGCACATGTTCAGAGGAATATTTCAGCTCATATATCAAAAAGTTTCATTGCTGGTTTCTGCAAACTTTCAGTTTGTCTGGCGAACAAGCTTGGTCGAGATTCGACAAGTACTTGGTTTATGCAGCAACATTCGCCATGACGACAGTTGATAAGGCAGGTCATTTTGGCATCAGTATGCTCTTTTGGCTGAATGGAAGAGGATATTTTTGTTCCTCAAGTTCTGTAGAGTTCAGTTCAGAGATACAGTGAGCTTTTGGGGACCAAAAGCCTTCTCATTTGGGAGGTGTGATCAGGTGCTCATGTCCTAAGTGTCGGAAAATGCTCAAAATTTAAAGTGCTTAGAACTAGTTCAAAGTTGAATGAATAGAAATTTCTCATCTTCCCGATTCCGGCGCCGCAAACGGTTCGAAAAACGGTCGCCGTATGAGGAAGTTATGGCAAAAAGAAGAATTTGTCCATAACATTAGAAATTTTAATTTTTCAAAAAAAAATTAAAAAGGAATATTCCGCCTGGCACGAAATCCGAGGCAACCACCAAACATTAAATGTAACTGCAGTTAATTTGGCGGAATTTTGGCAGTAGCGCCAAATTTGCTGGACCCGCCATAATTGGCGGAGCTAACTGGAGTTAACTAAAGTTAGCTGGAGTTTTTCTAGGGGAAAACTGGAGAAACTTTAAATGGCCATAACTTTGGCTAGGAAAGTCGGTTTTGGACGAATTGTTTTTTGATTTTGGGTATTTTCGACCTTCTAAAGCCATTGGCATAGGTTTGACAGCCATCTGAGGTTATTTTCATGTGTTTTTGCTTCATGGAAGTTCCAGGAGCCACTAGGGCCAAATCAGTTTGGGAGCTGCATTGGGAATTGTGCAGCCAGTGAATGTGGAACGAAGGTCATTCCTAAAGGTTTTCAGCATTCTGAATCCATTTCTACAGCTCGTTTTTCCTTCTAAGGCATTCTTCTCATTGTTTAGCTTCAGGGAAGCTTTCAGGGCCACTAGGGCCATTTCAGGGATTGAGCTGTTTGGGGGCTCTGTTCATCCGTTTTTGGTGATTCAAAAGCCTATGACTGCTATTTTTGACCTTATGAGTCTAATGGCAGAGGTTTCAGAACCAATTGAGGTCATCTACACCTCGAAATTCTCCATGCAAGTTTAAAGGGCCACTAGGGCCAATTGGGGAAAGTACTGTATAAGGTACAAAATTCACTGTTTAGTGTTTGGGAAAGAGCATGTTTGGCTAATTCCTATCTTCTCATTCTGTATTTACAGTAAGATCTGTCTTTTGAGACACCCATATTCTTGTATTAGCCTTTGTAGCAATTTTAATACAATAGGACAAGCCTAGTTGGAGAGGTTTGGTCCAGCAGATGTAACCCAGAGGGTGGGTGAACTGCTTTATCATTTTTATGTCTTTATTTGATGAAGATGACATGCTAAACAAAACTGATATAAAGTATTAACAGCAAATAAATATAACTTGCATACACACATAATCACTTATTCAGCTACAGAAAGTTACTTGTCTTATTCCGCAAGACCTTAACCTTCAAGTATGTGTATGTCAAAGACTTCTAAGTGTTTACTTTGTTATTTCTTTAGGCAGAGCCTGTAGAGGGCCAGGTAGCCTCAGGAACTCATCCTCTTTTTAGAGGTGACATGTCCGGTGAATGCCCCTACAATCTATCTCTGTATAAGAAATAAGAATTTTATACATTTTTAGAGGTCATTTGGAGTGTCTAGCTCATAGTTGAAATTATTGGAAATGGATACCTTGCACCCTTAAACAAGTACATTCCATTTTCAAATCAATTATATGGGCTCATTTTACCTCCTAGCCTAGTAAAATCAACCATTATCTTAGCTTATTGTATGATTTTGTAATTATATTTATGTTTATAGAGTGAGTTGAGTTAGTTATAATGCCATGTGGTCTAATATGTGTTTAATGCAGATTATTGATGAATTTTGTGGTCAAAGTCAAGGATCTAGTGGAAAAATGGCAGCAATAACTCGAAGTGAACAAAGGAGAGGACTTATAGGAGGGAGTCCCCCTCATTTATTACTCCTCACTTCGAATTCCCCTTCATTCAACTTGGATTACAACAAACCAAGTCATGCATTAGCGGGCAGCCAAGCAAGTGGAGGATGACTGATGACTATCTCGAGTTTTGGGAGCCAAGCCTCCCTTATTTTAAGGAAGTTATTGGTAGCTTCATTTGTATAAGTATAGAGGCCTAGGGCCTCACTAGGGTCAGATTTTTGTTGGATTTTTGTTGTACTTTTTCTTATGTAAACTCTGCTCAACTTCGAGCTTATTATTTTGACAGTTCCATGTAATCTTGTTATTGTTTTGGAAATAAAGATGGAATCCTTTTTGAGTTAGCACTGAGTTACCTCAGAGGGATGAAGCTCTTGGGCTAGGGCCCAATCCAAGTAGCCAAGCTCCTCTTACTTGAATTTGTATCTTTTATTGCAGTTGTAGATCAGATTGTTGTTAGCTGTATTTCTTTCATGGCTAAGAATAGGTTGCTTTTGATGATTCAGTAGTTTGCTTCCATTTGTGCTTTCTATAGCAGGTTAAGTAGTGGTAAAGAAAATATTCAAAAGGATAGCAACAGTTCCTTGGCCTCTCTTCCTCCCTTTGGGACCATGATTTGAGGCAAAGACCCTATTGCTGCCCCAAAAACACTGATTTTCCTCATTCATAGGACTTCTAGTGTTTGTAGCCTTTTAGTGGTGAATAGTCTAGTTTTTCTTTGCTTCAAAACTTCTTCATCAAGCTCACTTCTATATTTACCATAGTCTTTGTCCATGCTTTCCTTTCTTGTATCATTTCTCAACATTTCCTTTCATAGATCACAGTTTAGATTAGTTTGACGCAAAACTCTATTTTTCTAGATGCACTTATTTCATCGCTTGCTTCATCTCATTGGTTGACTGTTAGTTGTCTATGCAATAGATATATTCTATCAGTAGGTCAGCTTATCATCCATCCCATCCTCCATCTGATCCATGCCCTACAGGTCGCCCAAGTCTCCCTTCAATTCTGCCTTAGTTTCTTGCATTTTCCAAAGAATTCCTTCCTCTCTCCTTGAGCAAATCCAATCATATTTCTCTCTCCTAATGTTTCTTGGTAGACCCTAGGTACCTTAAAACCTCATTCCAACCCCGATCCACCTTTTCCACCCACTCTCACACCCTCAAAACAACCAAAACTGCTCTCGGCCTCCTCCTGTAGGCCTCCTATAGAACGTTGTTTTTCCTCCTGTAGATTTCCTGTGTCCTCCTGTAGATTTTCCTGTAGGATTTATTCTGAAGGCCGAGTGTGGGAAAAGCCTCCAGAAGGCCACCTAATACCTCCTAGGACCCAACCACACCATCCTACATCCTCTCAAGCCCAAAAATTTCCTTTCAACACCGCCTTTTCATTGCCACATTCACAAACAATAAATCACATACATGTCAAATTCACATAAAAATCCAAAAAGATGTTTTTTTCTCATTTACTTCCAGAAATAGGTTAGTTAGATGTTGTTTAATTCTTTGAATAGATAGATGGCATTATTTTTATGGTTTTCATAGTGCTTTCTACAAAAGTAGGATTAGTTGGTTAAGTAGGATTTACTTGGTTTGCATTACATTTCAGTCTTTCTCCTTTCTGCAATTAGAATAGCATTTATCTTTCTTTCCTTTCATCACATCTAGAGCTTATTCTAGAATCCATAGAATTTGTCTTGAGCTCCTAGTGATCTTGCGTCGGTTGACCAAGTGACAACCTGCAGTAAGAACTAGTACTTGTGCATACAACACCGTCGCTTCCAAGTTTGTTATGAACTACCAGGTTGATAAGAGTAAAGAAGGTAGCCCAAGAGTTGCAGCATTATTGCTGCAATACTGGTGCTCACCACTAAACTTGCGAGCGCTACTAAAAATGATATGATGAGAAAGGTTAAAATGATGTGCACGAGCATATTAATACAAGCCTACTCAATGTGTAGATGAAAAAACCTATACTATGAAAAAGAAATGAAAAATATGTTTTTGTAAGCTACCAAACACTACTAACATCATAATGTGCCCCTCAAAAAATTATAATATATAAAGTGAAACAAAGATCTTATCCAAGACGTAAAAACTCATTGTGTCAAGTATCTCACTCTTACATCTCAAATATTTAAGCTCTTAGGAGCTTTTGACCTCCAAAATGTTTAACATGCATACTTTGTGACATTTCACAATGAAGAAAAGTTTTTATTTTCCACACCATTTAAAAAAAATAAATGTGGAAAATCTAATGTCAAGAATCTTCCAACAAATTTAAAACAGATTGCTCAAAATTGCACGCTTTCAAATATATCTATCCATACCATAATTTAACACATATTGTTGAAAATTGGGCAGGCGGTTAAACATATTAAACCATGATCTAATTCCCACCAAAAAGACAAAGGCTAGAACAATAGTTCGGTAGGGCCAATATCAATCTCCAAACTTCGCTAGGAATATATGGAAATCGGTATCGAAATAGGTACTGGTTACTAGATTTATCTTTAGATCTAGATTGATTACCATTCCTCAAATCCATTGAAATTTGATGCCTTAGCTGTAGATTTGTTCTACATTTTCAGACAAATTTGTTCTACGTTTCCAGTGATTCACCCGTAGTTATGGTTTTAGGGTTGAGTTTCGATATGCTCATCGATTTGTTTGGCACCTTATTTTGTGAATAAGATGAATCATGGGTGAGTGCAGCACAACTTAATGATGACTCTCAACATGCAATGATCCCCATGAAAGCACTAGCCCTCAGTCCGGATGATTTGCCCATTTTGTAAGTGGGATGTTACGATGGATATATTCATTACTAGGAGGAAGACCATGTCTCAGACCGAATATTGCATTACTCTGGTTTCCTTAGAGGCCACCTTCACTTTGTTCTCTATCTAGAGGCCATTGGTGATCTGCTCCTCAGTGGCTTGGCCAATATGATGATTAGGGTTTGGAAAAACGAAGCGGGCGACACCGAAATATGTTTCTTTTTAGTGATGGAGGGGTGTTCCCATTAAATGCATCGATGTCACTACCTTGGATCTCCACGACAGTTTTTTTATCGCTTATAGTGGAAGACTTTATGGAATGGTGAAGGTGTGGATGTGTCGTATGTAAACCACCATGGAATCTCATCCAAAAATTGAGATCTTTAAATTTCAAGCAATCTTCATATTGGAAAATTGACCATTTCCAGCTTTAGTATGTATAGCTTTATCTCTCTGATGATAGATAGTAAGGGAAGTTTATCAAAACCCTGCCTAGAATTGAGTATATCATAGAAATGCTGGTACCGACTCATTTCTTCTTTGTAGCACAAACCCTATTGGAGAGGTAAATCCCCTCTGCGGACAGAGGTGATCCCACTAGCCCAAAATGGGTCTAGCAACAATCAATCAATGCTACCATGCAAGTTCCTAGTTGCAAATTGAAAGTGGATTATGAGAACCAACCTGAAGTCCAATGCTAGTGTCGTGGAAGAGTTGATACTCCCGTTCCCTTGCTTCAGCAGGTCACGATCCTCACGATCTCCGCGAATGGATACCTGCACATGCAAAGAACGAAGCGAATACAAGCATAAAATCCACTAAATACAACCATATATCGGTCAGAAAAGATATAGATCAAACATTATCATAATGAACAATAAGATCGGAACCATAATGATAGTCGTTTATTAATGAATAATCAACAGAGAAAAGTACAACCAAGGTTCTAACGTTGAATCCCTCCTCTGGCTGGGCGAACAACTACATATGTCTTGCAATAAACCTTTCTCTCTCTTTGATTATGAATGCATAGCTCAAACTTCTGACAGTATAATCTCCCTATGCTCCAAGACTTTTACTATCACTCAAAACTAGCATTATCACTACTAGCTTGTCAAATGCACGAGGACAGGCTTTTATAGATGGAGGAGGGGAAGAAGATACAATGAATCAAGACACCCATTATGGATTGGCATTATCCCCAAAAAGCCATTGTGGATAGATGTAAGGGATAGATGATGAATCTCGACATCCAAGAGATTAGCATTATCCTCAAAAACTTCATGATTTGAAGGGAAAAAGCATCCAGGCGCGCGTTTGTTAAAAATATTTTCCAAACTCGGTTGGTGCGGGTGTAACTCTAAGACAGAGCACCAACTAGCGCGCCCTCTTTTGAGGATTTCCCTCATTGGCGCGGGTAGTACATTGTGGACCCACGCTAATGGAAAAAGGGCACTTTTCAGGGATATTTTGCAGGAGATGTCTTCAAGGCACATGAAGTCCATACTTAGGGGAACATAATGCAAGTGTTTTTAAGTTATGTCACTGCTCACAGGTCCCGGAATGAGTCCTCCAAAGTGCGGGAAAGGGGTAACAGGGACGGTGACCAACGGTGACAAATTACTATTTAACAGATGCCCCCTAAAGCATGAGGCTCGAGAGAGAGAGAGGGGTGAAATGCTTTACAAGAACACATGCAACTACCGCCGGAGAATCTGCATAGAGAGATACAATTGATAGCTCAAGTACATGATATCTGCGGTATGGTCGCAGCCATCCATAACAGAGTACATAATAATCTAGATCCATAGTATGGGCGCAGCCATCTGGTTAGGATCGATGAATAGACTCAGGTATGGTCGCAGCCATCCAGTGAATGAGTCATGTAACAAGAATCCAAAAAATCTCGCCTGGATTGCAACAGACAAAATCCAGGGTCTTGCGCTCTATCTCGACCCAAAGTACAAGTTCAAGCATGCGAATACATGAGTTGAAGTTGAACATGCATGAACATCGTCTAATTACCAGTCAATAATGAAAACTGTTAACAGACGCGAGAGGTACCACCAATAATGATAATGGCCCTCAAGGTACTATAGGTACAATCTACGGCGTGCGAATTAGTGAGCTAGCGTCGAACACCCGTAGAATCATTCGATCAGAGGCCAATGATGAAAACCTCACGTCGAACATGAAGAACCTGCCATTGAGGCATGCAGGCTCCAAGGCACTGGAAGGGAGTCTCTAGATCAGCTTCCTGGATAATGAGTTGAAGTCGACAGGAAGTGACCTTGATCGAAGGTGGGCCATAATGTTTCCCACATCATCGACACGAGACAGAGAAAAATATTGTGGTGGATCAAAATTATGTGAGCTATCAGAAGGAGGTTGTTATTCTGCAGAGGTCAACTTCTCTTGAACATATCGGCAGCACGATAGTGGAATTGGCAGTATTTGACATCAATGGATCAGAGGTCATGGTGACGAGGCAATGAGCAGATGAGAGGTCAAACAGGATTACCCAAATCCACGGAGACTTACGACCATACAACCGATTAATTCTCGTGCTCCAGGCGACGAGACTTACGAGTTTCACTGGAACCCTGTTTGGGAACCTTCTGAGGACGGTATCCCTTTTTGGGAATACACTTCCCCTCGTGTTTCAGCCCCACTATTTTCTTCTGACATGGAGGATGTATCCCCTACTTCGACTGAAGAATCCGTTGCGACGAGCGGTGAAATTCCCACCGCAACGGAACCTATACTTGTTAGTAGTACCCCTACTACTGGGAGACTACCTCCCGGCTATAAAGCATTAAAGGATGTTATGTCCTCTGGAACTCCCTTCACGAGTTCTATTTGGTCACAACTCGCTTTTCCCACCACGGAGCCTTTTACTCCACAAAGTCGCAGTACGTCTGTTACCTCAATCACAACCGTTCCAACGGTATGTGTAGCTTCTTCGACTCCTATTTTCAGTCGTCCTTCGGCCTCTTTATTCGGAGTCTTTGATCCTATGTCAAACGTCCCAGCTGAGGGGCCATACGATCAGTATTTACCAAATCTTGGTAGGCCTTTGTCGTCTCAACCGACTGTTGAGATTTCAATTCCGCTGTCAATTGATTGGGGCCCCACCTCTTATCACTCACAACCGGTATCTCAGCAAAGGAAGAATACAAAATTGGTAATTCTGCCAGGATGAAACTTCACAAAATCCTAAGGAATCTAACGAGACAAGACCCTACTCAAACTAACGCAAATAAGATCTAACCGGGTAAATGTGAATCATGGCCGAATAAATTTTAAGACAAAGGAACTGAACTTGACCTTTTCATGTTTTAAGAGTCGAGAAAAGGACAAAAAGATGACTCTAGTCTCCTTCGAATATTTAATGAGCCCGAAGTGACAAATGCTCAGGTGAACCTTTTATTTTAGGGAGTTCGAAAAGGGTCAAAATTGACTACTCTGGAGAACTAGGCAAAATGTTTACCAAACAATCCGTAAAATTGCTTATACACCTTGGCAATCAGATGAAAACCAAGGACTTCCCGTACGGCAGTCAATCTTCCCGAATGCTGTGTTCAGTGCATTACGGCTTGTAAGGCGGCAGACACGGCTTCCTGTGGATAAAGGATGATAACCTAGTGGGGTCTCCACATATACTCGACGGTACGTGGGAGCACAAATCCGTGCTAGACCACTATCAAGTCACAAAAGGAGGAATCACCCAACCATAATGTGAAACAACAGTGACTAGGTTTAACGACGCCGGAACACGTCTCTAGCCTAGACCTCTAGAATGTATGCGTTAAGTTCCAATGCGTTTTTAGATTCATTCAGTTCATTTTACAGTTGATCTTTGATTAGGTTTCAGTTTTCAGGTCCTACCGTATGTGATCTCTCACAATTTCCTAAATGCAAGCTATATGCCAAAATATATCATTCCATTCAATGAATGCTAACTACAGAAGAGTTGAGAGCTTTCAAACAAACAAAATGATCATCAAACAATCAACAAAGATCCTAATGCAGCTAATAGCAATAAATGAAACTTTTTCTTTTCTTTTTTTTTTAAAAGTGACTAATTGCTAATAACAGTGAAGAATGCTAACTAATGTAATGCAAAAAGATCGTTTGTTTTTTTTTAATATCATAATGCACTTAAACAAATTTTGAGAGATGATAACAAAGAGTAAACAGACAAATTTCACTCAATGAAAATACAACCAAGTTTGAAACACCAAGACAATCTGTCAAACCAAGGAGAATCACAAAGACCTCAATGAGCTATGTAATCTAAGCCCAAACGAAGCCAAGCGAAATCCAAACGAACAAGAGGTGGATTGCTCGAAGCACACAATAAAAAGTTTTGACAACCACTAGACAAGTGCAGAAAATAGCCAAGAAGTCGACTCGACAATCAAAGAACCAAAAACTCCCACGGAAGGCTCGATGTACAAAGCCACTAGATGCTCTAGGGCTGGGATATAAGATCGATAGAAAGAGGCAAACACCCGAAGGATGAAGATCAAAAACTAGTCAAACAGAGCTCTGACACACTCCAGTAGCTGAAAAAGATGTAAAAAGATAGAAATCTGAGTTTAGAAGGCTTCCAAACAGACAGTCTGGCAAAGTTCACATGACTGGCGCGACTGTCAACCTGTAACTCGCGCTATTAAAGGATTG